>JAJKFL010000042.1:26574795-27995114 GCA_021186555.1 Reticulitermes speratus | reverse complement strand
TTAATCAAAAAAGTTCGTTTTCTTAACTTAAAAAAAGAAATGACATCTATGTAACAAACTATTAGATCGGTTTTCCTTTTCCCCAAAAATTTATAAAAACAAAAAACTTGTTTGGGTTTTTAAAGTTAGAATTGTTAAAATTCATTTTTGAAGCTGAACGTTAAAATTTAAAATGTGTTTTCTGGGAAACGTCAATTTGAAAAAAATTTTTTTTCACGTATCCTTTTTCCTTTTGTCAAGTACTAAAGAACCCATAGTTGATTTCCTTTTTTTCTCAAACTTGAGACACAAATTTTTTACTCGTAAGGGGGGTAGAATTATGTAGCTTTTCAGCAAAGTCGTTTTTTTCAAATTAAACCAAAAAAATGACATCATATGTTACAAACTTTAGCGGCTCGGGTTTTCCCTTTTCCCAAAATTTTTAAAACAAATAATCTTGTTTTCGTTAATTTTTAAAATTGTTAAAATTAAACTTTTTTTGAATGAAAACGCTTAAAAATTTAAATGGTTTTCTCGGAACGTCTAGGGTAAGCTAAATTTTGTACACGTACCCCTTATTCCTATTGTAAAGATACAAAAAGACGCCTATTGTTTTTCCTCTTTCTGATTCCTAAAATTTGAGAAAATTTTTATCTTAGGGGGGTAGATATTTTTTGTTTTAAAATCAGAAATTTCGTTTTTACTTCAATTAAAACCCAAAATGAATCTATGTATCAAACTATTAAAAGGGCCGGGTTTTCCTTCCCTAAATTTATAGAAACAATAATCTTGTTTACGGTTAAAGTTAGAATTGTTTCAATTCAACGTTTTGAAGCTGAAAACGCTTAAAAATTTCAAATGTGTTTTCTCGGAACGTCTATGTCTAGAACTAAATTTTAGTACACGTATCCATTATTCCTATTGTCAAGATACTAAAGAACGCCATAGTTGTATTTCACTCTTTCTGATTCCTCAACATATGAGACACAATATTTTTACTCGTAAGGGGGTAGATATTATGTAGCTTTAATCAGCAAAGTTCGTTTTTACTTCAACTTAAACCAAGAAATGACATCATATGTATACAAAACTATTAGACAGGCTCGGGTTTTACCTTACCCTAAATTTATACAAACAATAATCTTGTTTAACGGTTAAAGTTAGAATTGTTAAATTCAACGTTTTGGAAGCTGAAAACGCTTAAAAATTTCAAATGTGTTTCTCGGAACGTCATGTCTAAGAACTAAATTTTAGTACACGTATCCATTATTCCTATTGTCAAGATACTAAAGAACCATAGTTATTCACCTCTTTTACTCAACTATGAGACAAAATTTTACTCGTAAGGGTAGATATTATGTAGCTTTAATCAGAAAGTTCGTTTTTATTCAACTTAAACCAAAGAAATGACATCATAGTAACAAACTATTAGACGACTGGTTTTACCTTCCCTAAATTTATAAAACAAAATCTGTTTACGTTAAAGTTAGAATTGTTAATTCACGTTTGAAGCTAAACGCTTAAATTTCAAATGGTTTTTCGGAACGTCATGTCTAGACTAAATTTTAGTACACTATCCATTATTCCTATTGAAGAACTAAAGAACCCATATTGATTTCATCTTTCTGATTCCTCAACATATGAGACAAAATTTTTACTCTAAGGGTAATATTATTAGCTTAATCAGAAAGTTCGTTTTACTTCAATTAAACCAAGAAATGACATCATATGTAAACACTATTAGACAGCTGGTTTTCCTTTCCCTAAATTTATAAACAATAATCTTGTTTACGTTAAAGTTAGAATTGTTAATTCACGTTTTGAAGCTGAAAACGCTTAAAATTTCAAATGTGTTTTTCGGAACGTCATGTTAAGAACTAAATTTTAGTACACATCCATTATTCCTATTGTCAAATATAAAGAACGCCATAGTTGTATTTCACTCTTTGATTCCCAACATATGAGAAAATTTATCGTAAGTAGAATTATGTAGCTTTAATCAGCAAAGTCGTTTACTTCAACTTAAACCAAGAAATGACATCAAATGATACAAACTATTAGACAGCTCGGGTTTACTTTCCCTAAATTTATAAAACAATAATCTGTTTACGGTTTAAAGTTAGAATTGTTAATTCACGTTTTGAAGCTGAAAACGCTTAAAAATTTCAAATGGTTTCTCGGAACGTCTATGTCTAGAACTAAATTTTAGTACACGTATCCATTATTCCTATTGTCAAGATACTAAGAACCATATTGTATTCACTCTTTCTGATTCCTCAACATATGAGACACAATATTTTACTCGTAAGGGGGTAGATATTATGTAGCTTTAATCAGCAAGTCGTTTTACTTCAACTTAAACCATGAAATGACATCATATGTAACAAAACTATTAGACAGGCTCGGTTTCCTTCCCTAAATTTATAAAACAATAATCTTGTTTACGGTTAAGTTAGAATTTTAAAATTCAACGTTTTGAAGCTGAAACGCTTAAAAATTTCAAATGGTTTCTCGGAACGTCCATGTCTAGAACTAAATTTTAGTACACGTATCCATTATTCCTATTGTCAAGATACTAAGAACCCATAGTTGTATTTCACTCTTTTGATTCCTCACATATGAGACACAATATTTTTACTCGTAAGGGGTAGATATTATGTAGCTTTAATCAGCAAAGTTCGTTTTACTTCAACTTAAACCAAGAAATGACATCATATGTATACAACACTATTAACAGCTCGGGTTTTACCTTCCAATTATAAAACAATAATCTTGTTACGGTTAAAGTTAGAATTGTTAATTCACGTTTTGAAGCTGAAAACGCTTAAAAATTCAAATGGTTTCTCGGAACGTCTATGCTAAAACTAAATTTTAGTACACGTATCCATTATTCCTATGTCAGTCAAAGAACGCCATAGTTGTATTTCACTCTTCTGATCTCAACATATGAGAACAAATTTTTACTCGTAAGGGGGTAGATATTATGTAGCTTTAATCAGCAAAGTTCGTTTTTACTTCAACTTAAACCAATGAAATGACATCATATGTATACAAAACTATTAGACAGCTCGGGTTTTACCTTACCCTAAATTTATACAAACAATAATCTTGTTTACGGTTAAAGTTAGAATTGTTAAATTTCAACGATTTGTAAGCTGAAAACGCTTAAAAATTTCAAATGTGTTTTCTCGGAACGTCCATGTCTGAGAACTAAATTTTAGTACACGTATCCATTATTATATTGTCAAGATACTAATGAACCCCATAGTTTGTATTTCACTCTTTTGATTCCTCAACATATGAGACACAATATTTTACTCGTAACGGGGTAGATATTATGTAGCTTTAATCAGCAAAGTTCGTTTTTACTTCAACTTAAACCAAAGAAATGACATCATATGTATACAACACTATTAGTCAGACTCAGGTTTTACCTTTCCCTAAATTTATAGAAACAATAATCTTGTTTACGGTTAAAGTTAGAATTGTTTCAATTCAGCGTTTTAGAAGCTGAAAACGCTTAAAAATTTCAAATGTGTTTTTCTCGGAACGTCTATGTATCAGAACTAAATTTTAGTACACGTATCCATTATTCCTATTGTCAAGATACTAAAGAACGCCATAATTGTATTTCACTCTTTCTGATTCCTCAACATATCAGACACAATATTTTTACTCGTAAGGGGGTAGATATTATGTAGCTTTAATCAGCAAAGATCGTTTTTACTACAACTTAAACCAATGAAATGACATCATATGTATACAAAACTATTAGACAGGTTCGGGTTTTACCTTACCCTAAATTTATACAAACAATAATCTTGTTTACGGTTAAAGTTAGAATTGTTAAAATTCAACGTTTTGGAACCTGAAAACGCTTAAAAATTTCAAATGAGTTTTCTCGGAACGTCTATGTCTAAGAACTAAATTTTAGTACACGTATCCATTATTCCTATTGTCAAGATACTAAAGAACGCCATAGTTGTATTTCACTCTTTCTGATTCCTCAACATATGAGACACAATATTTTTACTCGTAAGGTGGGTAGATATTATGTAGCTTTAATCAGCAAAGTTCGTTTTTACTTCAACTTAAACCAAATGAAATGACATCATATTTATACAAAACTATTAGACAGACTGGGGTTTTACCTTTCCCTAAATTTATACAAACAATAATCTTGTTTACGGTTAAAGTTAGAATTGTTTAAATTCCCACGTTTTAGAAGCTGAAACGCTTAAAATTTTTCAAATGTGTTTCTCGGAACGTCAAATGTCTAAGAACTAAATTTTAGTACACATATCCATTATTCCTATTGTCAAGATACTAAAGAACGCCATAAGTTGTATTTCACTCTTTCTGATTACTCAACATATGAGACAAATATTTTTACTCGTAACGTGAGTAGATATTGATGTAGCTTTAATCAGCAAAGTTCGTTTTTACTTCAACTTAAACCAAAGAAATGACATCATATGTAAACAAACTATTAGACAGACTGGGTTTTACCTTACCCTAAATTTATACAAACAATAATCTTGTTTACGGTTAAAGTTAGAATTGTTTAATTCACGTTTTAGAAGCTGAAAACGCTTAAAAATTTCAAATGTGTTTTCTCGGAACGTCATGTCTAAGAACTAAATTTTAGTACACAAATCCATTATTCCTATTGTCAAGATACTAAAAACGCCATAGTTGTATTTCACTCTTTCTGATTACTCAACATATGAGACATAAATTTTTACTCGTAACGTCAGTAGAATTGATGTAGCGTTAATCAGCTAAAGTTCGTTTTTACTTCAACTTAAACCAAAGAAATGACATCATATGTAAACAAACTATTAGACAGACTGGGGTTTTACCTTTCCCTAAATTTATACAAACAATAATCTTGTTTACGGTTAAAGTTAGAATTGTTTAATTCAGCGTTTTAGAAGCTGAAAACGCTTAAAAATTTCAAATGTGTTTTCTCGGAACGTCAATGTCTAAGAACTAAATTTTAGTACACATATCATTATTCCTATTGTCAAGATACTAAAGAACGCCATAGTTGTATTTCACTCTTCTGATTACTCAACATATGAGACAAATTTTTACTCGTAACGTCAGTAGAATTGATGTAGCGTTAATCAGTAAAGTTCGTTTTTACTTCAAACTTAAACCAAAGAAATGACATCATATGTAAACAAAACTATTAGACAGACTGGGGTTTTACCTTTCCCTAAATTTATAAAACAATAATCTTGTTTACGGTTAAAGTTAGAATTGTTTAATTCAGCGTTTTAGAAGCTGAAAACGTTAAAAATTTCAAATGTGTTTTCTCGGAACGTCAATGTCTAAGAACTAAATTTTAGTACACATATCCATTATTCCTATTGTCAAGATACTAAAGAAACGCCATAGTTGTATTTCACTCTTTCTGATTACTCAACATATGAGACATAATATTTTTACTCGTAACGTCAGTAGAATTGATGTAGCTTTAATCAGCAAAGTTCGTTTTTACTTCAACTTAAACCAAAAGAAATGACATCATATGTAAACAAAACTATTAGACAGGACTGGGGTTTTACCTTTCCCTAAATTTATACAAACAATAATCTTGTTTACGGTTAAAGTTAGAATTGTTTAAATTCAGCGTTTTAGAAGCTGAAAACGCTTAAAAATTTCAAATGTGTTTTCTCGGAACGTCAATGTCTAAGAACTAAATTTTAGTACACATATCCATTATTCTCTTTGTCAAGATACAAAGACAGCCGGATCAGGTTTGTATTTCACCTCTTCCTGATTACTTACTACACATATGTAGACATATTTTTCTTAGTTCGTAACTCATAGAATTTGATTGATCTTAATCAGTGATATAGTCGTTTAATTTAACTTTTCTAACTTAAACCAAAGAAATACATCATATGTAAACGAAACTATTAGAAGACTGGGGTTTTACCTTTCCCTAATTTATAAAAACAATAATCTTGTTTACGGTTAAAGTTAGAATTGTTTAAATTCACGTTTTAGAAGCTGAAAACGCTTAAAATTTCAAATGTGTTTTCTCGGAACGTCAAAGTCTAAGAACTAAATTTTAGTACACAAATCCATTATTCCTATTGTCAAAATACTAAAGAACGCCATAGTTGTATTTCACTCTTTCTGATTACTCAACATATGAGACTAAATTTTTACTCGTAACGTCAGTAGAATTGATGTAGCGTTAATCAGTAAAGTTCGTTTTTACTTCAACTTAAACCAAAGAAATGACATCATATGTATACAAAACTATTAGACAGACTGGGGTTTTACCTTTCCTAAAATTTATACAAACAATAATCTTGTTTACGGTTAAAGTTAGAATTGTTTAAATTCAGCGTTTTAGAAGCTGAAACGCTTAAAAATTTCAAATGTGTTTCTCGGAACGTCAATGTCTAAACTAAATTTTAGTACACATATCCATTATTCCTATTGTCAAAGATACCAAGAATCGCCGTTGTTTTTCACTTTTCTGATTACTCAACATATAGACAATAATATTTTTACTCGTAACGTCATAGAATTGATGTACGTTAATCAGTAGAATTCGTTTTTACTTCAACTTAAACCAAAGAAATGACATCATATGTAAACAAACTATTAGACAGACTGGGTTTTACCTTTCCCTAAATTTATAAAACAATAACTTGTTTACGGTTAAAGTTAGAATTGTTTAAATTCCACGTTTTAGAAGCTGAAAACCTTAAAAATTTCAAATGTGTTTTCTCGGAACGTCAAAGTCTAAGAACTAAATTTTAGTACACAAATCCATTATTCCTATTGTCAAAATACTAAGAACGCCATAGTTGTATTTCACTCTTCTGATTACTCAACATATGAGACATAAAATTTTTTACTCGTAACGTCAGTAGAATTGATGTAGCGTTAATCAGTAAAGTTCGTTTTTACTTCAACTTAAACCAAAGAAATGACATCATATGTAAACAAACTATTAGACAGACTGGGGTTTTACCTTTCCCTAAATTTATACAAACAATAATCTTGTTTACGGTTAAAGTTAGAATTGTTTAAATTCAGCGTTTTAGAAGCTGAAAACGCTTAAAAATTTCAAATGTGTTTTCTCGGAACGTCAATGTCTAAGAACTAAATTTTAGTACACAAATCCATTTATTCCTATTGTCAAAATACTAAAGGAACGCCATAGTTGTATTTCACTCTTTCTGATTACTCAACATATGAGACAAAGTTTTTATCGTACGTCAGTAGAATTGATGAAGCGTTAATCAGTAAAGTTCGTTTATTCAACTTCATAAAAAAATTACTCATATGTAAACGAAACTATTAGACAGACTGGGTTTTACCTTTCCCTAAATTTATACAAACAATAATCTTTATACGTTAAAGTTAGAATTGTTTAATTCAGCGTTTTAGAAGCTGAAAACGCTTAAAATTTCAAATGTGTTTTCTGAACGTCAAAGTCTAAGAACTAAATTTTAGTACACATATCGATTTTTCCTATTGTCAAGATACTAAAAACGCCATACGTTGTATTTCACTCTTCCTGATTACTCAACATATGAGAAAAATTTTTACTCGTAACGTCAGTAGAATTGATGTAGCGTTAATCAGTAAAGTTCGTTTTTACTTCAACTTAAACCAATGATGTGACATCATAGTATACAAAACTATTAGACAGACTGGGTTTTTACCTTTCCCTAAATTTATAAAACAATAATCTTGTTTACGGTTAAAGATAGAATTGTTTCAATTCAGCGTTTTAGAAGCTGAAAACGCTTAAAAATTTCAAATGTGTTTTCTCGGAACGTCAATGTCTAAGAACTAAATTTTAGTACACATATCGATTATTCCTATTGTCAAGATACTAAAGAACGCCAACTTGTATTTCACTCTTTCTGATTACTCAACATATGAGACAATAATTTTAATCGTAACGACAGTAGAATTGATGTAGCGTTAATCAGTAAAGTTCGTTTTACTTCAACTTAAACCAAAAAATGACATCATATGTAACAAAGCTATTAGTCAGACTGGGGTTTTACCTTTCCCTAAATTTATACAAACAAAACAATAATCTTGTTTACGGTTAAAGTTAGAATTGTTTAAATTCCACGTTTTAGAAGCTGAAAACGCTTAAAAATTTCAAATGTGTTTTCTCGGAACGTCAATGTCTAAGAACTAAATTTTAGTACACAAATCCATTATTCCTATTGTCAAAATACTAAAGAACGCCATAGTTGTATTTCACTCTTCTGATTACTCAACATATGAGACATAAATATTTTACTCGTATACGTCAGTAGAATTGATGTAGCGTTAATCAGTAAAGTTCGTTTTTACTTCAACTTAACCGAAAAAATGACATCATATGTAAACGAAACTAATAGACAGACTGGGTTTTACCTTTCCCTAAATTTATACAAACAATAATCTTGTTTACGGTTAAAGTTAGAATTGTTTAAATTCAGCGTTTTAGAAGCTGAAAACGCTTAAAAATTTCAAATGTGTTTTCTCGGAACGTCAATGTCTAAGAACTAAATTTTAGTACACAAATCCATTATTCCTATTGTCAAAATACTAAAGAACGCCATAGTGGTATTTCACTCTTTCTGATTACTCAACTATGAGACATAAAATTTTTACTCGTAACGTCAGTAGAATTGATGTAGCGTTAATCAGTAAAGTTCGTTTTTACTTCAACTTAAACCAAAGAAATGACATCATATGTAAACGAAAACTATTAGACAGACTGGGTTTTACCTTTCCCTAATTTTATAAAACATAATCTTGTTTACGGTTAAAGTTAGATTGTTTAAATTCAGGTTTTAGAAGCTGAAAACGCTTAAAAATTTCAAATGTGTTTTCTCGGAACGTCAAAGTTAAGAACTAAATTTTAGTACACATATCATTATTCCTATTGTCAAGATACTAAAGAACGCCATATTGTATTTCACTCTTCTGATTACTCAACATATGAGACATATAATTTTTACTCGTAACGTCAGTAGAATTGATGTAGCGTTAATCAGTAAAGTTCGTTTTTACTTCAACTTAAACCAAAGAAATGACATCATATGTAAACAAACTATTAGACAGACTGGGGTTTTACCTTTCCCTAAATTTATAAAAACAATAATCTTGTTTACGGTTAAAGTTAGATTGTTTAAATTCAGCGTTTTAGAAGCTGAAAACGCTTAAAAATTTCAAATGTGTTTTCTCGGAACGTCAATGTTTAAGAACTAAATTTTAGTACACAATATCGATTATTCCTATTGTCAAGATACTAAAGAACGCCAGTTGTATTTCACTCTTCCTGATTACTCAACATATGAGACAATATTTTTACTCGTAACGTCAGTAGAATTGATGTAGCGTTAATCAGTAAAGTTCGTTTTTACTTCAACTTAAACCAAAGAAATGACATCATATGTAAACGAAACTATTAGACAGACTGGGGTTTTACCTTTCCCTAAATTTATACAAACAATAATCTTGTTTACGGTTAAAGATAGAATTGTTTCAAATTCAGCGTTTTAGAAGCTGAAAACGCTTAAAAATTTCAAATGTGTTTTCTCGGGAACGTCAATGTCTAAGAACTAAATTTTAGTACACAAATCCATTATTCCTATTGTCAAAATTCTAAAGAACGCCATAGTTGTATTTCACTCTTTCTGATTACTCAACATATGAGTCATAAAATTTTTACTCGTAACGTCAGTAGAATTGATGAAGCTTTAATCCAGCAAAGTTCGTTTTTACTTCAACTTAAACCAAAGAAATTACATCATATGAAACAAACTATTAGACAGACTGGGGTTTTAGTTTCCCTAAATTTATACAAACAATAATCTTGTTTACGTTTAAAGTCAGATTGTTTCAATTCAGCGTTTTAGAAGCTGAAACGCTATAAAATTTCAAATGCTTTTCTCGGATCGTCAATGTCTAAGAACTAAATTTTAGTACACAAATCCATTATTCCTATTGTCAAGAAACTAAAGAACGCCATATATGTATTTCACTCTTTCTGATTACTAAACATATGAGACATAAAATTTTTACTCGTAACGTCAGTTGAATTGATGTAGCTTAATCAGCAAAGTTCGTTTTTACTTCAACTTAAACCAAAGAAATGACATCATATGTAAACAAAACTATTAGACAGACTGGGGTTTTCCTTTCCCTAAATTATACAAACAATAATCAATTTTACGGTTGAAGTTAGAATTGTTTCAATTCAGCGTTTTAGAAGCTGAAAACGCTTAGAAAATTTCAAATGTGTTTTCTCGGAACGTCTATGTCTAAGAACTAAATTTTAGTACACAAATCCATTATTCCTATTTCAAGATACTAAAGAACGCCATAGTTGTATTTTCACTCTTTCTGATTACTCAACATATGAGACAAAATTTTTACTCGTAACGTCAGTAGAATTGATGTAGCTTTAATCAGCAAATTCGTTTTTACTTCAACTTAAACCAAAGAAATGACATCATATGTAAACAAAACTATTATACAGACTGGGGTTTTACCTTCCCTAAATTTAGTACAAACAATTTTCTTTTTTACGGTTAAAGTTAGAATTGTTTGAATTCAGCGTTTTAGAAGCTGAAAACGCTTAAAAATTTCAAATGTTTCTTCTCGGAACGTCAATGTCTAAGAACTAAATTTTAGTACACAAATCAATTATTCCTGATGTGAAGATAATAAAAACGTCCATAGTTGTATTCCACTCTTTCTCATTATTCAACATATGAGACATAATATTTTTACTCGTAACGTCAGTAGATATTATGTAGCATTAATTTGCAAAATTCGTTTTTACCTAAACCTAAACCAAAGAAATGTACATCACATTTAAATAATTTCTTCTCGGAACGTCAATGTCTAAGAACTAAATTTCAGTACACAAATCAATTATTCCTGATGTGAAGATAATAAAAACACCATAGTTGTATTCCACTCTTTCTCATTATTCAACATATGAGACATAATATTTTTACTCGTAACGTCAGTAGATATTATGTAGCATTAATTTGCAAAATTCGTTTTTACCTAAACCTAAACCAAAGAAATGACATCACATATAAACAAAACTATTAGACAGAATGGGGTTTCACATTACCCTAAATTTATACAAACAGTAATCTTGCATACTTTTAAAGTTAGAATAGTTTCAATTCAGAGTTTTAGAAGCTGAAAACGATTAAAAATTTCAAATGTGTTTTCTCGGAACGTCAATGTATAAGAACTAAATTTTAGTACACATACCCATTATTTCTATTGTCAAGATACTAAAGAACGCCATAGTTGTATTTCACTATTTCTGATTACTCAACATATGAGACATAATATTTTTACTCGTAACGTCAGTAGAACTGATGTAGCTTAAATTACAAAATTCGTTTTTACCTCAACTTAAACCAAAGGAATTACATCATATGTAAAGTGTTGTTTTGGTTCTAAAAGATCTTTATTATTGTTTTATTAGATAGTCAAATCATTATTGTTACACTATTGTTTGTATTGCTACACTCACATATTTTTGGTGAATTTTATAATATATTTAATATTAATTAATTGCAGCTTTTTTATTACGTAAATCACAAGTGTTTTGGGTGAGTGAAATTAAATAGCTAACACTCTTTGTTCTCGGAGAATAAGTGTACGGCTTTAGACAAAGACAACCGCACCCTCACGAAACCGACCGAGCCTAACCCACCCGAAGATTGCCGAACTTACTTCCCCCTTTCTTTAGCGTCTCTCCTTACCACACTCCTGCAATATAGGCAACCCGCTTCAGGCTACTGCAAACAGCTGATCATTGTGTACGTCCGGAGCTACGCAGTAAGCAAAACGGTGTGCACTGCCTACTTGTTGATCCTTTTCCTGTTGAGCGCACTTTCTTTTATGGTGGCAGCGAATTACCAGTACAAAAATGGTGGCAGCGGTGGGATCAGGGTTTTGTGTTTTAGTGGTTTATTATACCACAGGGTGTTCACTGTTAGTGACTTGTATTACGCGTGCAACATTGTGTAGAGTTTCCGGCTTCTAGTCCAGTTAGCTTTAGTACCTCAGATATTTTGTGTGATATTTGTTAATTTGAGTTTAAGAATGGCGTAAAAAATGAAAGAAGTTTTGTTGAAGGTACAAATTGAACAGATGCAGACTGTGTTAAGAAATTTGAGGGTAGAGTTAGTGCACCAGTTCCCCAACAGACCAAAGATTTATCTTTAGTTGGCTTAATACCAAAATGTTCAGGGTCTTATAAAGCAGAGAGTGTAAAAATTCTTTAGAAAAAGTAAATCTACTGCTGGGATACGGAATTGGAGTGACTCTGATAAGATACCCACATAAAGTTGTGTACTTTTAAAGAAATTTTTGTTTCAATTCTGCATTTATAACGTCAAAAAGCATAAAAAATTCAAACGTGTATACTCGGAAATTTAATGTCTATGACCTGATATTTTAACACACTTTATTACCCAACAGTCACTTTTAAGTTTCTCAATGTATTATATTCCTATTACACAACATATGTGTTTTAATATATTTATTCTTAACGTAAGTAGATATGGTGTAGCTTTAATTGGCAATAACAGTTCTAATCTCAACTGAAAGCCATAATAGGGATATGACAAATAAGGAAACCTACTAGACAGACTGGCTACGTTGTATTAACCTAAACCCATACCCACATTAATGATGTATACTTTTGAAGTTACATTTGTTTCAATTCAGCGATTTAGAAGATCAAAAGGCTTAAAAATATCAAATGGGTTTTCTCGGAACGTCGATGTTATAGAACTATATTTTAGTACACATAACCATTATTCATATTGTCAAGATACTAAAGAACGCCACAGTTGTATTTCACTATTTCTGATTACTCAACATATGAGACATAATATTTTTACTCGTAACGTCAGTAGAATTGATGTAGCTTTAATTAGCAAAATTCGTTTTTACCTCCACTTAAACCAAAGAAATGACATCATTTGTTAACAAAACCATTAGAGAGACTGGGGTTTTACATTACCCTAAATTTATACAAACAATAATCTTGTTTACGGTTAAAGTTAGGATTGTTTCAATTCAGCGTTTTAGAATCTCAAAACGCTTAAAAATTTCAAATGTGTTTTCTCGGAACGTCAATGTCTAAGAACTAAATTTTAGTACACACATCCATTATTCCTATTGTCAAGATACTAAGGAACGCCATAGTTGTATTTCACTCTTTCTGAATACTCAACATATGACACATATTCCTTTTATTCGTAACGTCAGTAGAATTGTTGTAGCTTTAATTAGCAAAATTCTTTTTTACCTCAACTTAAACCAAAGAAGTTACATCTTATGTAAACAAAACTAATAGACAGGCTGGGGTTTTAACATTTCCCTAAATTTATACAAACAATAATCTTGTTTACGGTTAAAGTTAGAATTGTTTCAATTCAGCGTTTTAGAATCTCAAAACGCTTAAAAATTTCAAATGTGTTTTCTCTGAACGTCATTGTCTAAGAACTAAATTTTAGTACACATATCCATTATTCCTACTGTCAAGATACAAAAGAACGCCATAGTTGTATTTCACTCTTTCTGATTACTCAACATATGAGACATAATATTTTTACTCGTAACGTCAGTAGAATTGATGTAGTTTTAAACAGCAAAGTTTGTTTTTACTTCAACTTAAACCAAAGAAGTGACATCATATGTAAACAAAACTAATAAGCAGACTAGGATTTTAATATTCCCCTAAATTTATGCAAACAATAATCTTGTTTACGTTTAAAGTTAGAATTGTTTAAATTCAGCGTTTTAGAAGCTGAAAACGCTTAAAAATTTCAAATGTGTTTTCTCGGAACGTCAATGTCTAAGAACTAAATTTTAGTACACATATTCATTATTCCTATTGTCAAGATACTAAAGAACGCCATAGTTGTATTTCACTCATTTCTGAATACTCAACATATGACACATAATATTTTTACTCGTAACGTCAGTAGAATTGATGTAGCTTATAATGTCGTAGTGCAGTCTTCTCGATGTTGTGGTATAAATTAATGGGAAGAAGAATTATTTCTGGTACTAGTATCGTGTGGGGTTGTGTCTTGAAGTATACCCGGTGAAATGTGTTTACTCGGAACGTCAATGTCTAAGAACTAAATTTTAGTACACATATATATTATACCTATTTACCAGTACAAAAATGGTGTCAGCGGTGGGATAAGAGTTTTGTGTTTTAGTCGTTTGCTAATCCCACAGGGTGTTCACTGTTATTGACTTGTATTACGGGTGTCACATTCTGTAGAGTTTGCGGCTTCGAGTCCGGTTAGGTTTAGTGCCTGAGATATTTTGTGTCTTATTTGTTAATTTGAGTTTAAGAATGGCGACAAAAATGAAAGAAGTATTTTTGAAGGAAAAAATTGAACAGATGCTGACTGAGTTACGAAATTTGAGGGTACAGGTTAGTGCACCGGTTCCCGAACAGACCAAAGATTTAACTTAAGTTGGCTTAATACCAAAGTGGTCACGGCCTGATAAAGCAGTGAGTTAAAAAATAAATTTTCGATACAGTAGAATCTACTGCTGGGATAGGGAATTGTAGTGATTCTGATAAGATACCCACTATAAAGTTGTGTACTTTTAAAGAAATATTTGTTTCAATTCTGCCTATTATGACATCAAAACACATAAAAATTTCAAACGTGTATACTCTAAAAGTTAATCTCTAATGCCTGATGATTTTTACACACTTAAATTACCCAACAGTCACATTTAAGTTTCCTAATGTATTATATTCCTATTACACAACATATTTGTTTTAATATATTTATTCTTAACGTCAGTAGATATTGTGTAGCTTTAACTGGCAATAACAGTTCTAAACTCAACTGAAATCCATAATAGGGATGTAACAAGTAAGGAAACCTTCTACACAGATTGGCTGCGTTGTATTAAACTAATCCCATACCCACAATAATGTTGTGTACTTTAGAAGAAGTATTTGTTTCAATTCAGAGTCAATATCTAAGAACTAAATTTTAGTACACACATTCCTATTGTAAAGATAATAAAGAACGCCATAGTTGTATTCCACTTATTCTGATTACTCAACAAATGAGACATAATATTTTTACTCGTAACGTCAGTAGATATTATGTAGCTTTAATTTGCAAAATTCGTTTTTACCTCAACTTAAACCAAAGAAATGACATCATATGTAAACAAAACTATCAGACAGACTGGGGTTTAACATTACCCTAAATTTATACAAACAATAATGTTTTTTACGGTTAAAGTTAGAATTGTTTCAATTCAGCAGTTTAGAAGATCAAAACATTTAAAAATTTCAAATGTGTTTTCTCGGGACGTCAATGTATAAGAACTAAATTTTAGTACACTAATCCATTATTCCTATTGTGAAGATACTAACGAACGCCACTGTTGTATTTCACTCTTTCTGATTACTCAACATATGAGACACAATATTTTTACTCGTAACTTCAGTAGATATTATGTAGCTTTAATTTGCAAAATTCGTTTTTACCTCAACTTAAACCAAAGAAATGACATCATATGTAAATAAAACTATTAGCCAGACTTGGGTTTTAACATTACCCTAAATCTATACACACAATAATGTTGTTTACGGTTAAATTTAGAATTGTTTCAATTCAGCGTTTTAGAAGCCCAAAACGCTTAAAAATTTCAAATGTGTTTTGCCGGAACTTCATTGTCTAAGAACTAAATTTTAGTACACATATCCATTATTCCTATGCTCAAGATACTAAAGAACGCCATAGTTGTATATCACTCTTTCTGATTACTCAACATATGAGACAATATTTTTACTCGTAACGTCAGTACAATTGATGTAGTTTAATTTGCAAAATTCGTTTTTACCTCAAATTAAACCAAAGAAATTACATCATATTTAAACATAACCATTTGGCAGACTGGGATTATAACATTACGCTAAATTTATACAAACAATAATGTTGTTTACGGTGTAAGTAAGAATTGTTTCAATTCAGCGTTTTAGAAGCTGAAAACTCTTAAATATTTCAAATGTGTTTTCTCGGAACGTCAAAAACTAAGAACTAAATTTTAGTACACATATCCATTATTCCTATTGTCAAGATACTAAAGCACACCATAGTTGTATTTCACCTTTTCTGATTACTCAACACGTGAGACATAATATTTTTATCGTAACGTCAGTAGAATTGATGTAGCTTTAATTTGATAAATTCGTTTTACCTCCACTTAAAGCAAAGAAATGACATCATATGTAAACATTACTATTAGACAGACTTGGATTTTAACATTTCCCTACATTTATACAAACAATAATGTTGTTTACGGTTAAAGTAAGAATTGTTTCAATTCAGCGAATTAGAAGCTGAAAACACTTAAAAATTTCAAATTTGTTTTCTCGATTCGTCAATGTCTAAGAACTAATTTTAGTACACATATCCATTATTCCTATTTAACAGTACAAAAATGGTGTCAGCTGTGGGATAAAGATTGTGTGTTTTAGTGGTTTGCTAATACCACAGGTTGTTCACTGTTATTGACTTGTATTACGGATGTCACATTGTGTAGATGTTCCGGCTTCGATTCCTGTTAGGTTTAGTACCTGAAATAGTTTGTGTGTTGTTTGTTAATTTGAGTTTAAGAATGGCGAAAAAAATGAAAGATGTGTTGTTGATGGAACAAATTGAACAGATGCAGACTGAGTTAGGATATTTGAGGGTACAGGCTATTGCACCAGTTCCCGGACAGGCTAAAGATTTATCTTTAGTTTGCTTAATACCAAAGTGGTCAGGGCCTGATAAAGCAGTGAGTGTAAAAAATTTTTTCTGTACAGTAGATTCTACTGCTGGGATAGGGAATTGGAGTGATTCTGATAAGATACCCACAATAAAGTTGTGTACATTTAAAGAAATATTTCTTTCAATTCTGCCTATTATAACATCAAAACGCATAAAAATTTCAAACGTGTATACTCTAAAAGTTAATCTCTAATGCCTGATATTTTAACACACTTAAATTACCCAACAGTCACGTTTAAGTTTCCTAATGTATTATATTCCTATTACACAACATATGTGTTTTAATATATTTATTCTTAAAGTCAGTAGATATTGTGTAGCTTTAACTGGCAATAACAGTTCTAAACTCAACTGAAAGCCATAATATGCATGTGACAACAAAAGGAAACATACTACACAGACTGGTTACGTTGTATTAAACTAATCCCATACCCACAATAATGTTGTGTACTTTAGAAGAAATATTTGTTTCAATTCAGCGTTTTAGAAGCTGAAAACGCTTAAAAATTTCAAATGTGTTTTCTCGGAACGTCAATGTCTAAGAACTAAATTTTAGTAAACGTATCCATTATTCCTATTGTCAAGATACTAAAGAACGCCATAGTTGTATTTCACTCTTTCTGAATACTCAACATATGAGACACGATATTTTTACTCGTAACGTCAGTAGATATTATGTTGCTTTAATTTGCAAAATTCTTTTTTACCTTAACTTAAACCAAAGAAATGACATCATAAGTAAACAAAACTATTAGACAGACTGGAGTTTTAACATTACCCTAAATTTATACAAACAATAATGTTGTTTACGTTTAAAGTTAGCATTGTTTCAATTCAGCGTTTTAGAAGCTGAAAACGCTTAAAAATTTCAAATGTGTTTTCTCGGAACGTCAATGTCTAAGAACTAAATTTTAGTACACATATCTATTATTCCTATTGTCAAGATAATAAAGAACGCCATAGTTGTATTTCACTCTTTCTGAATACTCAACATATGAGACATGATATTTTTACTCGTAACTTCAGTAGATATTATGTAGATTTAATTTTCAAAATTCGATTTTACCTCAACTTAAACTAAGGAAATGACATCATATTTAAACAAAAATATTAGACAGACTGGGGTTTTAACATTACCCTAAATTTATGCAAACAATAATGTTGTTTACGGTTAAAGTTAGAATTGTTTCAATTCAGCGTTTTAGAAGCTCAAAACATTAAAAACTTCAAATGTGTTTTCACGGAACGTCAATGTCTAAGAACTAAATTTTAGTACACAAATCCATTATTCCTATTGTCAAGATACTAATGAACGCCATAGTTGTATTTCGCTCTTTCTGATTACTCAACAAATGAGAACCAATATTTTTACTCGTATCGTCAGTAGATATTATGTAGCTTTAATTTGCAAAATTCGTTTTTACCTCAACTTAACCCAAAGAAATAACATCATATGTAAACAAAACTATTAGGCAAACTGGGGTTTTAACATTACCCTAAATTTATACAAACAATAATGTTGTTAACGTTTAAATTAGAATTGCTTCAATTTAGCGTTTAGAAGTTCAAAACGCTCAACAATTTCAAATGTGTTTTCTCGGAACGTCAGTGTATAAGAACTAAAATTTAGTACACATATCCATTGTTCCTATTATCAAGATACTATAGAACGCCATAGGTGTATTTCACCATTTCTGATTACTCAACATATGAGACATAAAATGTTTCTCCTAACGTCAATAGAATTGATGTTGTTTAAGTGCAAAATTCGTTTTTACCTCAACTTAAAGCAAAGAAATGACATCATATGTAAACATAACTATCAGACAGACTGGGATTTTAACATTACCCTAAATTTATACAAACATAGATGTTGTTTACGGTTAAAGTAAGAATTGTTTCAATTCAGCGTTTTAGAAGCTGAAAACGCTTAAAATTTTCAAATGTGCTTTCTGGGAACGTCAATGTAAAAGAACTAAATTTTGGTACACATATCCATTATTCCTATTGTCAAGCTACTAAATAACGCCATAGTTGTATTTCACTTTTTCTGATTACTCAACATATGAGACACAATATTTTTACTCGTAACGTCAGTATAATTGATGTAGTTTAATTTGCAAAATTCGTTATTACCTCAACTTAAACCAAAGAAATGACATCATATGTAATCAAAACTATTAGACAGACTGGCGTTTTAACATTACCCTACATTTATACAAACAATAATGTTGTTTACGGTTAAAGTTAGCATTGTTTCAATTCAGCTTTTTAGAAGCTCAAAACGCTTAAAAATTTCAAATGTGTTTTTCTCGGAACGTCAATGTCTAAGAACTAAATTTTAGTACACATATCCATTATTCCTATCGTCAAGATACTAAAGAACGCCATAGTTGTATTTCAGTTTCTGATTACTCAACATATGAGACACAATATTTTACTCGAAACGACAGTAGATATTATGTTGCTTTAATTTGCAAAATTCTTTTTTACCTTAACTTAAACCAAAGAAATGACATCATAAGTAAACAAAACTATTAGACAGACTGGAGTTTTAACATTACCCTAAATTTATACAAACAATAATGTTGTTTACGTTTAAAGTTAGCATTGTTTCAATTCAGCGTTTTAGAAGCTGAAAACGCTTAAAAATTTCAAATGTGTTTTCTCGGAACGTCAATGTCTAAGAACTAAATTTTAGTACACATATCTATTATTCCTATTGTCAAGATAATAAAGAACGCCATAGTTGTATTTCACTCTTTCTGAATACTCAACATATGAGACATGATATTTTTACTCGTAACTTCAGTAGATATTATGTAGATTTAATTTTCAAAATTCGATTTTACCTCAACTTAAACTAAGGAAATGACATCATATTTAAACAAAACTATTAGACAAACTGGGGTTTTAACATTACCCTAAATTTATACAAACAATAATGTTGTTAACGTTTAAATTAGAATTGCTTCAATTCAGCGTTTTAGAAGTTCAAAACGCTTAACAATTTCAAATGTGTTTTCTCGGAACGTCAATGTATAAGAACTAAAGTTTAGTACACATATCCATTGTTCCTATTGTCAAGATACTATAGAACGCCATAGTTGTATTTCACTATTTCTGATTACTCAACATATGAGACATAAATTGTTTCTTCTAACGTCAGTAGAATTGATGTAGTTTAAGTGCAAAATTCGTTTTTACCTCAACTTAAAGCAAAGAAATGACATCATATGTAAACATAACTACCAGACAGACTGGGATTTTAACATTACCCTAAATTTATACAAACATAAATGTTGTTTACGGTTAAAGTAAGAATTGTTTCAATTCAGCGTTCTAGAATCTGAAAACGCTTAAAAATTCAAATGTGTTTTCTAGGAACGTCAAAGTAAAAGAAATAAATTTTAGTACACATATCCATTATTCCAATTGTCAAGATACTAAAGAACGCCATAGTTGTATTTCACTCTTTATGATTACTCAACATATGAGAAAATATTTTTACCCGTAACGTCAGTATAATTGATGTAGCTTTAATTTGCAAAATTCGTTTTTACCTCAACTTAAACCAAAGAAATGACATCATATGTAATCAAAACTATTAGACAGACTGGGGTTTTGACATTACCCTAAATTTATACAAACAATAATGTTGTTTACGGTTAAAGATAGAATTGTTTCAATTCAGCGTTTTAGAAGCTCAAAGCGCTTAAAAATTTCAAATGTGTTTTCTCGGAACGTCATTGTCCAAGAACTAAATTTTAGTACACATATCCATTACTTCTATTGTCAAGATACTAAAGAACGCCATAGTTGTATTTCACTCTTTCTGATTACTCAACGTATGAAACATAATATTTTTACTCGTAACGTCAGTAGAATTGATGTAGCTTTAATTTGAAAAATTCGTTTTACCTCAACTTAAAGCAAAGAAATGACATCATATGTAAACATTACTATTAGACAGACTGGGATTTTAACATTACCCTAAATTTATACAAGCAATAATATTGTTTACGTTTAAAGTAAGAGTTGTTTCAATTCAGCCTTTTAGAAGCTGTAAACGCTGAAAAATTTCAAATGTGTTTTCTCGGAACGTCAATGTCTAAGAACTAAATTTTAGTACACATATCCATTATTCCTATTTACCAGTACAAAATGGTGTTAGCGGTGGAATAAATGTTTTGTGTTTTAGTGGTTAGCTAATACCACAGGGTGTTCACTGTTATTGACTTGTATTACGGGTGTCACATTGTGTAGAGGTACCGGCTTCGAGTCCAATTAGGTTTAGTACCTGAGTTATATTGTGTGTTATTTGTTAATTTGAGTTTAAGAATGGCGACAAAAATGAAAGGAGTATAGTTGAAGGAACAAATTGAACAGATGCAGACCGAGTTACGACATTTGAGGGTACAGGTTATTGCACCAGTTCCCGAACAGACCAAAGATTTATCTTTAGTTGGTTAATACCAAAGTGGTCAGGGCCTGATAAAGCAGTGAGTGTAAAAGTTTTTTTCGATACAGTAGAATCTACTGCTGGGATAGGGAATTGGAGTGATTCTGATAAGTTACCCACAATAAAGTTGTGTACTTTTAAAGAAATATTTGTTTCAATTCTGCCTATTATAACATCAAAACACATAAAAATTTCAAGTGTGTATACTCTAAAAGTTAATCTCTAATGCCTGATATTTTAACACACTTAAATTACCCAACAGTCACATTTAAGTTTCCTTATGTATTATATTCCTATTACACTACATATGTGTTTTAATATATTTATTCTTAACGTCAGTAGATATTGTGTAGCTTTAACTGGCAATAACAGTTCTAAACTCAACTGCAAGCCATAATAGGGATGTGACAAATAAGGAAACCTACTACACAGACTGGCTACGTTGTATTAACCTAAACCCATACCCACAATAATGTTGTGTACTTTTGAAGAAATATTTGTTTCAATTCAGCGTTTTAGAAGCTGAAAACGCTTAAAAATTTCAAATGTGTTTTCTCGGAACGTCAATGTTTAAGAACTAAATTTTAGTACACGTATCCATTATTCCTATTGTCAAGATACTAAAGAACGCCATAGTTGTATTTCACTCTTTCTGAATACTCAACATATGAGACACGATATTTTTACTCGTAACTTCAGTAGATATTATGTAGCTTTAATTTGCAAAATTCGTTTTTACCTCAACTTAAACCAAAGAAGTGACATCATATTTAAAGAAGTGATTGATAAGTTCTTGGGAAATAATAAACAGACAAGATGACGTCGGATGATGTTTTGTTGAATATTAGCACTCGTTACTTGTATCAAAATATTGGTGAGAATGATGTAAATTCGTGTGAAAAGTGTTTTAAAATAAAGGATGATCTAAAAGTGATCTTAAATGAACTGAAATCTGCTCAATTAATAGTTAAGATATTGCAAGATGAAATTAAAACTAAACCTAGAGACTCTGTGAGTGCAGTTAACCTATCAAACTGTGTAGATAATAAATCCGACTTAAAACAGCACACCACAAATGGAAATGTCAGTGAATGGAAGGAAATACGGCGTAATAAACCTAAAACAAATCAATCGAAGAGAATCTTAAATGAACTCAAGCAACATACCTCATATATTCCGCTAACCAAGAATAGATTTGAGCCCTTAAGTGATGATTAAAATCAGGTACTTCAACGCAATTGTGATCAAACGAAGTCGAAAACTTTATTGTGGTCAAAGAATAGTGATTTTAACAAGCACAGAATTATTATTCTGGGTGACAGTCATGTGCGAGGTTGTTCTGAAAAGCTGGCAAACATCTTAGGAAATGCGTTCAGTGTTATTGGGATCACAAAACCGAATGCGAAAGTAAGTGTTATTACGAATTCTACGGACTTAAAGGCTGAAAAACTTTCAAAAAAAGACGTTGTGATTATCTGTGGAGGTACAAGGGATATAGCCAAGAATGAAACCAAGGAAGTCAGGCACACTATAAACACATATGTGATTGCAACGTGTGTTCCCCATCGCTTTGATCTTCAGCCAGCATCATGCGTCAATAAGGAAGTAGAGTCGTTTAACAGAAAGTTACAAAAGCAAATTAAAATCTTTGATCATATTCAAGTCTGTAGTATGAGTAGTAATAGAGAACATTTTACTACTCATGGTTTTCACATGAATTCTAAAGGTAAACTCTGGATTACTAATAAATGGGCTTCTATCATTTTATCCATTGTATCAAGATTACAAATTATGCCAGCTACTCCTCTTCCTTGGATTAAAGGGAGTGATAATAGCTATGTAGAACATGAAAATAAGAAAGAATCAGCGATAGAAGGAAGGAATACACCAAAAGAGGAAGAAATTGTGAATTATAGATTCTTAAAATTGAAGAAAACTAGTGATCAGAGGAAAAGTCTGCCAAAAGAAGAAATACATTAGAGTGCCTCAGATCTGAAAGAGCTTAATGACGACAACAAAGAAGTAAAGGACATAAATGAGTCAATTGGATTATCACTTTTAGAGACAAGTGACCAAGGAAATAGTTTGGCTAAGGACAAAGAAAAGTTTAGTGTTTCTGAGTTGGAAGTAACTTATGGCATCAGTGAAGAAGTGAATAAAGAAGAATTGACAATTCTTAATGAGGATAACAAAGAAGTAAAGGACATAAATGAGTCAATTGGATTATCACCTTTAGAGACAAGTGACAAAGGAAATAGTTTGGCTAAGGACAAAGAAAACTGAGTTGGAAGTAACTTATGGCCTCAGTGAAGAAGTGGATAAAGAAGAATTGACAAATGTGACGCCAAATTTAGGATCAATTCGTAAATCAAATAGGATAAAAAATCCAGCATCTGCTAAACTGGATGATTTTGTATGGTCAATTTAAACCAGAATGTTAGCAATAGTTCTAATAAGGCTTTTACACAAGTTAATGATTGTGTAAAAATTACTCAAGAAAGTTTATGTAAGGATAGTGTACGGAAAAACTCATTAGTAATTAGAGATAATTGTAAGAAACAAATTTTGAAAATTTTTCATCAAAATATTTGTGGCCTGGGATCAAAAACTGATGAGTTACTTGCTTCCTTGTATCCAAATTTACCAGATATTCTATGTATATCTGAACATCATTTAAATTTAATGCAAATTCAGCTTATTTCAATGGTGCTGAATTCTGCAGACAGTCCTTCCATAAAAAGGGGATTTGTATGTTTATTTAAAAATGGTTTTCATTTTCTGTAATAAATATAGAAAAAGTTTGTAAAGAAAAGGAGCTGGAAGCCTGTGCTCTAAAATTAAAATTATTATCTAGTAATGTTTGCATTATCACTGTTTATAGATCACCCAGTGGTAATTTTCAGTTATTTTTAAACGGTTTAGACAATATCATTAAAAAAATCTATAAACCAGATATTCATTTAATAATTTGTGGTGACATTAATATAAATTACCTTATTGAATCTAAAGAAAAACAAGCATTAAATAACATACTAAACTCATACAATCTTGTCAGTGTAATACACTTTCCTACAAAAATTACAAACAACTCAAGATCTACAATTGATAATATTTTTCTTGATACAACTAAATTTGCAAATTTCGCAACCTTCCCATTATTAAATGGCTTATCGGATCACGATGCCCAGATGTTGGAAATATATTTGCATAATCTAAATTGTAAAAGACTAAAATACAAAGCTGCAACTATAAGGAAAATTGACTCGAATTCAATAAATGAATTTAAAGATAAACTGAGTGAGGAACTTTGGCATAACGTTTTTGGAAATAACAGTAAAGATGTGGATAGTATTTTTAATTCTTTTTTAAATACATATCTTCAGATTTTTTATTCATGTTTTCCCAAAATAAAAGTTTATGAAAGAACCTTAACTAATCAATGGATAACCAAAGGCATTATAAATTCTTGTAAAAGGAAAAAGGATCTATACTTGTTAACCAGGTTTAATAATGACTAGAAATTGAAGAATTACTCTTTGAGTTATAGTAAAATTTTATCTAAGGTAATAAAAGCTGCTAAAATGTTACACTATAATAACAGAATTATCCAGTCACATAACAAAATTAAGGCAACATGGAATGTCGTAAAAAGTGAAACTGGAGGTAATATTAGTAAATATGATAAACTAAATACTAATAATAATTGTGAAGATTACTCCTTAAGAATTAATGCAGATAACTTTAATAATCACTTTTTAAAAATTGCTGAAAGCATCTCTGGCAAAATTAAGGGTAATAATAGTTTAAATATTAATAGTACTACATACTCTCCATTTAACTTATCCCAGATTTTAAATCTTCAATGTGGCAACATTGTTTTTCATAATACCTCTACAGGTGAAATTGAAAAAATTGTTAATCTTTTTCCTTGGAAAAACTCATGTGGCTATGATAAAGTATCCATAAAGTTATTGAAAATTAGTGCACCCTTCATTAGCTCTCCATTACGTTGCATTATAAACAAATTATTATCTAAAGGTGTTTTTCAACTAGATTAAAATATTTTATTGTAACCCCTGTACACAAGAAAGGTGACAAAAATAATGTATCGAATTTTAGACCAATTTCCTTATTACCATTCGTTCCGAGGTCTTTGAAAAAATTATATATAAGAGATTAATGGATCACTTTTCTACAAACAATATCCTCTCAAATAGTCAATTTGGATTTAGAAAAAAAGTATCAACTGATAATACAGCTTATGAATTAATTAATGAGATTTTGATTGCTTTAAATAATAGAAGAATTCTTCGATTTGGAAAAGGCTTTTGACTGTGTGAACCATGATATCTTGTTGGCTAAAATTGAATATTATGGTGTAAATGGTGTGATGTATTCTTTAATCAAATCTTATTTAGAAAATAGATACCAAAGGGTAAAATTTAATAATAAGTTGTCAAATTGGGGTAAAATTAATATAGGTGTTCCACAGGGATCGATTTTGGGACCGTTATTATTTTTAATCTATATTAATGACCTACCTTCGATAATACAGTGCTTATACCCCATGAACACTTCAGTTGTATTATTTGCAAACGATACAAGTGTAATTATAAATGAATCTAATTTTATACATTCTGAAAGGAAACTTAATATGGTGTTTAAATTATTGAATGAATGGTTTAATTTGAACTTGCTTTCTTTGAATTTTGATAAGACTTATTGTATGCAGTTCTTAACTAAATATAATCTTACAAATAAATTATATATTGAATATGACAATAAATTGTTATTAGAGTCTAATGAGGTAAAATTTTTGGGTATAACACTGGATAACATTATATCTTGGAAAAAACATATAGATACAATGACAGGTAAACTAAATAAAGAATGTTACGTAATTAGGAAATCTAAACAGTACTTATCAAATGATGTCTTAAAAATGGTGTACTTTGCCTTCTTTTATTCAGCAATGTCTTATGGTTTGATTTTCTGGGGAAATTCAACTCATAGTAAGTGTGTTTTTAAATTGCAGAAAAGAGCTGTTCGATTAATAATGGGAGCTGGGAACAGAGATTCATGTAGAAAAATTTTTAAATTGTTGAAAATGCTACCGTTGTCCTCTCAATATATATATTCTTTGGTGATGTTCGTAGTTAACAATAAAAATCTTTTTGTAGAAAATTCAGAGCTGTATGCAAAAAAAACAAGGAATAGTTTGAACTTACATCTCCCTTTATCTAATTTGACAGTTTTTCAGAAGGGTCCGCAGTATTTTGGAATTAAGGTCTATAATAGTCTTCCAGGCAATATAAAACAGTTGTCTGGAAACAAAAATCAATTTAAGAAAGTATTACTACAGTTTCTTCATTCTCATTCATTTTATGATATAGGTGAATTTTTTAATTACAGGGACAAAGAAATTCATTAACTGGATTCTACCAACAAATTTATTACTTAGTAAATATTTTAGATCATTATAATTACATCTGATCAATCAATATGTATTATGGGTCAATTGGGAATTGTTAAGGTACATTCTATTTCATTTTTTAATACATCAATAGACTTCATAATTATGTGATGATTATATAAGATTATATAGGTATGATGAATGATCAAAAGTACCTACACATTTCTCATTCTAATTGTAAATGTATTTTAAGACAATTTCATGTTAGGTGTCTGAATGTGACTTGTGATTATTATTTTTCATTATAAATTTTATTACTAAAGTTTTAATGTTGGTATTTTTAATTTTTGTAATGCTCAGTTCTACTTTGTTTGTATTCATATTTTATATTGTGACACTGGACTATTGTCTGTATCCTGATGGGTTTTGTGACCTTATAATGGATTTGTGGCATGTAAATAAATGATTATGATTATGATTATGACACAAATTATGAGCAAGTTGTAAACAATATGGTATAGAAATATAAAGTTTTAGGATGTAAAATGAGCCTGAAACTACATTTCCTCTTCTTACATTTGGACCAGTTCCCAGAAAATCTAGGGGCAGTCAGTGAGGAACAAGGTGAACGGTTTCATCAAGATATCAAGGAGATGGAAGGTGGTACCAAAGGGCGATGAAGTGTATCCATGATGGCGGACTACTGCTGGATGCTGAAACTTGATGAATGTGTTACAACACAAAACATAATCTGGCAGAAGAAATTTTCAAAGCAAACGACAAAGGTTCTATTGATTGAAATGCATAACATGAAACACAGACTCACATTTTAATGCAAAATCACATATATTTTTATGACAGTATGATAGCAGTTTAAGTTATTCATTTTTCAGTGAATTTGGTGTCACTTTTTGCTGTTTTTTGTGAAAAATTCAAATGTAATACAGTAACTGATGATTATTTTTTATTCATAAAGTTTAAATCCTATTAAAAATGTAAACTTGCTCATATTTCCTCCAAGTTATTGGAATTTTATGTTGTTCATATGTCATACATGCATTGCAACATTGCAATTTCAAAAACTTTTTTATACCTTTTTTCAGAAAATGGAAGTTATTTATGTAATCAGCATGTGTTAATTATAAAAAATCAGCGATTGAAATTAAAACAGCTTTTAAAAAGTTTTTTTTGTAGACCTGTGTTATTTATATTTCAAAGCCTGACGGGCACTGTTTGTCTTGAAGTCGGACAGACAAAATCTCTTAACATCACCAGGGGAGTCTGCACCAATAAATCTTATTGTTCCATTTTCAACGGCTGTACGTCAATTACTCCAAGCTTAACATCATCTACTGCTCCCGCTCAGCAAACTACACACCTGTACCTGCCAAGCTGGAAATACATAAATTATTAGTTTCCAAACCGCAGATACAACAGAATGGTTGTTGTCTAAGAGACGTTTTGCGAAATTATATTTACTACTACCAGTTTTGAAGTCACTGATATGTTCTTTTACCTTTGGTAAAACGATCTTTTGGTTTGTCCCATGTACTTCTTATTACATTCTGGGCACTTAAATTGATAAAATTTCCTCTCTAAATATCTATATTTGATGTTAGTTTTTGTATTGGTATACAAATGACTTAGGATGGTCGACAGTACGACCAAAACCTGTAGCAATATATTGATAAAACTAACAAAACTTGTTGTTGTTGCCAGCAACGCTTATGTCAGTTTTAATTGAAACATAAGTTAATTAGACAGTTTTGAGAAAATCAGGAACGCATTTACTTCTAAAGAGAACTTGCTATTTGAGATTGCTTTGGGAGTTTATGTGTTTATAATATATTTCAACATAATTGGTTGAAAATTCTTCAAAATTTAATTGGATATAACACTGTTATGCTAACACGCTTCTAAATTATAGAATTGTAGATCTTGAAATTCAGACTGAATGGGAACTTTGGAAATCATACATTTTCGAAAGAAATTGTAATTGAATTAGCTTAAATGCAAATTGAAGTAGTCGAGCTACCCTACACCAATAAATGCCACAGGTGGTATATGTTTGTTTGCTTTAAGTGACAAGCACCAAGAATTTGTTCAGGGATAGGCATTGTTATACTTTGCAATGTACCGATAAAATGTAAAATTATTACCACTTCAAGATTCAGACATCCCCAATAACTAATAGCACATATAGAAGTCCTTGACAAGCAAAGAGATGAATATGCCCTCTCTAGTCAAAAGAGAATGGTGCTGCCGTCATCACGACGCAAAATTTTCTGCATTGTATGTGCTTATCACCAAGAACCAAACTTTGCCACTTTTACTGTAGAAATGAGTCCCATAGTGAAAGGATCTCACCAACTTCCTCAAGAATGGATGCTTGGAATCTACTTCATAAACAAGAAAAATGGGCTGGTGTGATGGCATTTTCTTGAGTGTCAGAATTAAATTCTGTTGTATCCTGTGCTAGGATTTACCGGTTGGCTAAGGCGAGCGGATCCTTTGGGAATGCAGGTGCTGCTGGTTCCATGAATAACGCTTATATCACTGCAGCTGAAAATATTTACCAAGTAATAGGCTAAAATAGCCGAACACTGGATTTCAAGAAATATTACCCTTCTGCCTAAGCTATGGCTAGAGAGAAGAGCCCGTCTCCTCCATGAAGCTGGGACTCTCCGAATCAACAAAAAGCCCTGATTGATCGTTTTCTAGGTTTTTATACAATTTGTTTTCACCCTTGTCATCGGGAATTTTCCATTACATAAGATAGTCCGGCTGGGAGAGAACATTGCTCCTTCTCGGTACTATTCCATTGTTTTTTTAGAATGCTGTCTTGAACTTGGAGGATAGCAGTGGACTTTGTTACATGTCTGCTACTGGTAACTGCGGGTTAACACACTGAGATGTTGCATCAGTTGACTGGTAGAACTTATGTCCAGTATTCGGAATAAAAATTAAACATTGAAACCGTAATTAATTATCCCCGTACATTACAATATTTGCACCTATGCTACAATTACATTACAATATTTTCATGCTACAATATTCAACAATTCAGACCAATTGAAGTACCTAGACAGGCAAGTTAGTTTTGAAATCTAATAAAATTGGTGTATAATTATTATTACTATGACCTATTAATGAAGATTAGCTTTACATTATGGTCCTCTTCTCCCTTTCTCACCTGATGCCAGATAAAGAGTCAGTCTCCAAAATTTAATGTTTGTAAATTAATTTATTTTAATCAGGCAAAGGAAAAAGTTCAACTGGAGGGCCATAGTAACAATGAGTATGTGGGTGTATGCTTGTACCACAGTGCAGGTGGAGTACTGCGAGTGTACATCACAAATTAGAGAGTTTAGTTTTATGTAAATCATTGTCTAGTAGGAATATTTCCTTGCCAGTAACTGAACAGAACCGACTATAACTGTAGTATTAGTTTGTGTGTGGTAGTTTAAGGCATTTGGACTCTGAAATCAGTGGCTAGGAAATGACTTATATGTGGAAGTAGAAAACCATACTTTATTTTCCAAAATACTTGTAACAACAAAGATTTTGCTTCTAAACTAGCAGATTACTATAAAATATAGTGCTTTATTCTTTATCCCACAAAGCATGGGGATTAAACAGTCACTTCTATCCCGTCAACTAAGGGACAGGATCATACACACGCCAGAAATGTAGTTAATGTGTTGTGGAAATATTTGCCTTCCTCTCAAATATTAGATACCTACATCAATGTAATTTAACAATAACACACAAAACACAAACACCTGAAAATAAATGAATGTCTAGCAATTAACTCACGATTTAATAACTACCATCTAGATATTTATTCGAAACATACTATCACCTCGACAACCGTATCTGCAAAACTGATGATAACAGCAGCAACAGCACCAGCCACCAAAAATTCACAAACTGTTCTAAGAGGTTTCCCCATGTTTAGCACACATTTTAAAGTATGTATTTGCAAACTCGCGAAGTTTAAACACAAGTGACACCAAATGTATTAACAGTACACGAGAATTAAGCAACTTCTTACATGTTAGTCCTTTTTTACGAATTACTGACAATCTTCGAAGAATTTTAGCAACCTTATTTTAAGGGATGTATATTTCTGTTGTATTCATACTACCAAACCTCTCCAAGCTGTTTAATTCAAATCTCAGGCATTGCGGGACAGAGAATAACATTCAGCTTACTTTCCTTCCATTTTAAATGGACAATGGTCCGAATTAATTGACAGATTTTTCCAAGTGACAGACCAACCAAAGAGAAAATCTGACTGCGTGCTGTCCTATACAGCCATGATCATCAATTACGAATAGAGTTACAGAACAAAAGAAATAATGCAGGTAATTACATATTTTGCAAAAAAAATCAGATCGTTAAAATTTATTTCCAAACAAATTACAGACAATGTTCTGTAATATACCTTCACTGTACACAAAAATATAGGCCAGTACTTCGCTTACTTACAAATCCGTTTCCTACATGTTTCAGCAAAAAAGACAAGTCTAAGGAAAACTCTAAATTGCAAGCACTAAAGCATTACGGTAGGTGTTAACATTAATAAGACACATTATTAAAAACCCTAAAATATATTCCATTCATATTTTTATTAATTATCTACATAGGCTGATAATACTGCAACATTATTTAGTCCTGTTTTTGTAAAGTGAAGGCAAATTATATTAGGATATATTTTCATTAAGTTTCGTGGAAATTGTTTTAAAAATACCCTACTGTTAATTATATTTATTGTTATTACATACCAACAACCTTTGTCACGATGTCTGTCAACAAGTATTGTTTAAGGTATACTGGTATGATATTAAAAAAACAGTAAACAATTGTAATCTGTGGTCTTTTGGGTAATTACACAACGTCGTGTGGTAATTATTTACCGACGTTTCGGGACAACGTGTCGGTCCCATCTTCACGGGTCAAGATTCCAAGATTTTTTTTTTCCTTCTTGGAATCTTGACCCGTGAAGATGGGACCGACACGTTGTCCCGAAACGTCGGTAAATAATTACCACACGACGCCGTGTAATTACCCAAAAGACCATAGATTACATCAACATCGCGGCGGAAGCCTGAAATCAAAGTAAACAATTGTGATTGTCAGGAAACCATCATAAGTTTTACACTGTTCTGCATATTACTTCTTATTCTAGTGTGCTTATGTATGCTAGGTTTCGTAGATACAGTAAAATGTGACAGATGTCAAAGTGATATTTTTGTACAGTGATGGTGTACTACCCAATACTGTTAAACAGTTTTACATGATATGTAATAAATACGTTCAAAATGAAGGCAGTTATAAACATCCTTTAGTAAGTTTCTAGGTGCATCCCACTCTCCAGATTATTACCATTTTTACATGAAGCTTTGTAGATTTTTGAAGGTGTTGAGCAGACGGTATTTTTGAAATGAATAAGTTAAGCCTTGGCATCCTTCTTCTCTTCTGATGGAGGAGCCACTGTCGGGATCTCAGGATACTCTAGGGTCACTCCATCCTCGCATTCGAAGATGGGGCAGCAGTCGGGGAAGGTGGCAGTCTTGTTGGTCTTGTCAGATAGTTTACACTTGGGATTTGGTTTTGGTAGGGGACCACAGTCCTCAACAAGCTCCAAGAGGTGGCCAGTCTCTTCACCCTCTGGTTTCACACATGTGGAGCGGCCGCAAAAAGGAGAGAGCTCCCATGTCTGACCAGGTTCTACAGTTGCGCACCGAGTGGAGGCGAAGCACACCCCAGGAAAGTCTGCAACAGAGATGTTACAATACAGTCACAAGGCTGCTAAATCCAAACAGAGTGTAAGTCCTAAGACTTTAGCAAATATATTTTGTAAGTGCGTAACTCTTCTAGGTTGTGGTCATGAATGTTTTAAAGTAAAATCTTTTCCGGTAATTGCTTCAAGAGTTTGTCCTTTACATTCTTTGCTGCTAGACTACATCCTTTGGGTTATTTCTCTCTACCAAGATAAGTCTAGGTTCCTTTTTTCAGGAGTTCATTACAGGGCATAATTGTGGATACTGGACGATCATAAAACAAATAAGCAGAGGTATAAACTTAATATTATTCATTCCCTACATTTTCTTTATGTATTTATAGTCTGACAAATGTACACTTTATTCACATTAATTGTGTAACACGGTCCTACATGTTTCGAGCTTCAATTCTGGCTCATCTTCAGGAACTCAATATTTTATATTACACATTTTACATCAATTGGTACAATTGTTAAAATAGTAAAAACTGAGTAACATGAATTTTTACAATAGTGTTCATTAGGGGCTCAGTTAAAACAAGATAAGTAATAGAGCCCATGCTTGGTCTGTATTTCGATGGCAGGAGGAACAAAACAATGACAGTGGAAAAGAGAGGGTCCAAAAAGTACCGAAAAGTACAATTTTAAGAACATTATGTTCTCGTATCGGAACCAGGCGATAATTATTTTGGCCATGTAACTTGTCATTCAGGATCAGCAGCAAACATCAAAACTAGCATCATAAATTATTTAAATGACAAGTCCGTTGACGCAAGTCTCTTATCTGTTGTTGGCTGCGATGGAACCGTCGTTAACACAGGACCAGAAGAGGTGTCATTCGGCTCTTAGAAGAAGAACTTAAGAGACCGTTGCAATGGTTGGTCTGTCAACTTCACGCAAACAATTTACCTCTACGCCATTTAATGCTACATTTAGATGGTCAAAACACAGGGCCCCGTTATTTCTCAGGTGAAATAGGGACTGAACTGCAACAATGCGAAAAACTTCCTGTAGTTCAATTTGAAATTATATCTACGACACTTCCTACAATAACGAACGAAAATCTCAGTACAGACCAAAAATACCTATTCGATATAATGACAGCAATTTCAACAGCAGTTCAGCTTGAGACGCGGAATAGTGAGGTTCGCTGCGAGACACTCTCTTACTTAACCGACACTAACAGTGCGTAAGTGAACGAATAAATGTGTTATAGTGACTAAGTCAACATGCAACGATTCGACAGGAAGGACACAATATTATGTACTTTTGACAAGAGGAGCCTAAGGATCACGGCCTACGACATCCATGAATGGATACATCAAGAACTGCATCTCGACACGGAGGACGTAGCAACTATACAGATTGACGGGCCGAAACGGCAGGTATTCATTAAAACTACCCGGACACAACTAGTTGAGGATATAATATTGCGCACTAATGGTGAGTCTGTTTACGCTCATGACACAGGGGAAATATCTAGGATCAACATATGCCCAGCGGGGCTAGGCAGACGGAATGTTAGGATAGCAAATTTACCACCAGAAATGCCCATGGATATCATAAGGAACAAATGACAAAATACGGCGTAGTCCACGCAGTATCAGAGGAAAAATGGTTTCATATATATCGTTATACGGTGGGAAACGGTGTTAGGATAGTAAACATCGATCTAAAAACACATATACCATCACACCTATACATCGAAGGCTACAGAACACTCATCTCCTACGTGGGACAACCCGTAACGTGCTATGTATGCAATGAGACCACACACATGGCTCAAGAATGCCCAAAACGTAGAAAACAACAATACGAAAATAGACCGACGGTACAAAATACATGGGCACAAATCGTCGAAACGGGAACACAGAACAACACAGACACAAATACAACACCTAATGATGAACCACGATCAAAACAAGTGGAACTACACTCTTTGCAGAAACGAACACACGAAAGACAAGAAGGAAAAAGAATAGAAACAACTTCAATGCCAATATCAAGACCGCTTGAAAGACCGACGGAAGCAGATCATCCCATGAACATGACACACTCTTTAACTGAACATGTTGATGACGAAATGGATACCACAAACACATACACTGAAGGGGCAGACGCAACCATGAAGGCATATATTGAAGAAGACACACAGGCCACAACGTCAGTAAATATGACACTCATAGTGGAACCACAAATACGTCCACCAGAAGACCAGGAGAAACGCACCCGCCCCCAATGGGCAGACGACATGCCTTTACATACCCCCACACACCCCAAGAATGTACATGACGCCGCGACAAGACCGACTGATGACACGCCCATATTAACTGCCACCACTGATGAAGAACAGGACATGAGCCGACCGCCCTTTATAAGAAAAAAAAAGCCACGCACAGACGTTGACGAAACGGAAGAGAGAAGAAGGAGCAGAAGCATGAGAAATAAAAAACACACCAACTAACAAATATACCCCCACTCCACACTCTTAATCTTGCTACAATAAATATAAACGGAATTCAAGCAGCGACGAGATTGACCATGCTGAACGAATTTTGTAATCATCACGACATAGATATCCTGCTATTACAAGAAGTCACACACCACAACTTTGACACAATACTACGTCGGAACAAATATCTCAACGTCGGCACCGAAAGGCGAGAAACGGCCATCTTTACAAAAGAACACATCCACTTGACAGATATAAAATACCTCCCGTCGGGAAGAGGCATGGCCGGAAGATATCGCGACATGTACATCATTAACGTGTACGCACCATCAGGAACCAGTAAAAAAAGGAAAGAGACGAATTTGTTTATATCAGATCTCCCATATCTACTTCAACATGCGGCTCATGACTACATAATCGGAGGTGATTTCAATTCTGTACTAAATCAAACAGACTCTATTGTTCCCCCCACAATGAGCAAGCCTTTAGAATTGTTCATAAAGCGCTGCCAACTCATCGACGCGTGGGATAGCAAAAAAATCAAACAGGCTATACACACTATACAAGTCACGGGGCGTCCCGTATCGACCGAATATATATGACCAAAACAATACACCAAAACAAACTTACAGCTACCATTTTGGCAGCGGCCTTCACTGACCATAATGCAGTGAGAGTACAGCTACGAGAAAAGCACATACCGCCCCACTGGGGACGACCTATGTGGAAACTAAATACAACATTGCTACAGATAGACAGAATCAAAGAGGCATTCCGACAACATTGGGAACGGTTGAGGTCAAAACAGACGTGGTACAGAACTAAAGAACGCTGGTGGGAAATTTGTGCTAAAAGTGGAATAAAAAGATTTTTTCAAATCGAAGGCAGAGAAAGAGCACGGACCAAAAAAGCACAATTAGGATTTCACTACATGTGCATTTACGACCTGCTACGAACACCGAGCAACTTCCCTGAACTTCATGTGAAATTAAAATACTGCAAGGCCAAAATAATACAATTACACAGCAATAAAATGCAGCAGCTACAAGCGGAACTACGGGAAAACGTGACAGCCCCGGACGAACAGCTGTCTTTATATCACATCATCACCAGACAACAACGACGAAAAAAGAACCTCATCACAGAAATTACGGACAAAAATATCGTCCGACACACACAACAACCCAATATAAGGAAAACGTTTTACTCAGAATTACAAGCACGCTTTGCGCCCATACCCATACACAAAACCAGCCAAGAACAAATACATTCCGTCATCGCCCCAACAATAGAAACCGAAGAACAAGAACTCATAAACGGACCGATCACTTCTCACGAACTACAGTTAGCTATAACGCAAGCACCTAAAAACAAATCACCAGGAGCTGACGGCATCACGGCAGAATTTTACCAGTGGGGTATTGACATTTTACAGAACGATTTACTACAAATATATAACGATTTCTTTGCAACAGGACAACTCACACAGGCCCATGCACGTGGAATAATAGTCTGCATACCAAAAACTAACAACCCGATATCAGTAGAAGACCTCTCACCCTCATGAACACAGACTACAAGATCTATGCACGCATCCTAGCTAACCGCCTCAAACATACAATGAACACTGTACTACACGCCACGCAATACAGCGCAGTCCCAGGACGGATATATTGGATGCAACAGCGGCCATACGGGACATCATTGCGGCAGGCAACGCCAGGCGTAGTGGTATATGCTTAGTAACATTAGACTTCACAAAGGCATTCGACAACATCTCACATGAATACCTACAAGGTTTGTTGGAAATATATCACTACGGTACTGGTGTCACGAGAGCGATATTATCGCTATATAAACAGGCGAACTCACGTATAGCGATTAACGGACACAATACAAGCGACCTACAAATTAGATGCGCCATTCGACAAGATTGTCCGCTTAGCTCCATCCTTTATGCATTAGCTGTCAATCCCTTCCTCCTACTACTGAATAAACACTTACAAGGACTTAAAATTACTCGCCGTCATAATATTGCATGTGTGGACTACGCCGACGATGTTACGGTAATAATCACCAATAAGCGAGACATACAGGTATTACATCGCGTCATCTCAATATACGAGCAAGCCACGGGTGCGAGAATTAATTGGGGAAGTCAAAGGGACTCCTCATTGGAAGATGGGTTCGAAATCAGCACTTACAAGGAATACAATATACCAATGTAGCCAAAACTTTAGGCATCACCATTGGCCCAGACATCCCTGCATCAATAGAGCATACTTGGACAAAGAAAATACATCAGATCCAAGGTAGTGTACAGGACTACCACACACGGAAATTGGACATCCAGCAACGAATATGGTCTTGTAACACATGGTATCTTTCCAAACTCTGGTATGCCGCACAAGTGCTCCCAATTTCGACCCAGCACACTCAACAAATCACAAAGATCCTAGTAAGATATTTGTGGAAAGGATGGATTTTTAGAGTTCCTATCACTACACTGTACAAAAAGAGATCAGAAGGTGGGTTAGGTGTAACACATATAGAGGCGAAATGTGATGCACTATACAATAATAGACCGCAACAACAGAGACACGCCTCCAACAGTACCACAGCTCGTTGGATAACCCAATATAATGACCAGTTACAAACAGACAACCCCCCCCCCCCAATTGGGTGAATATCCCACTCACCATAGAATACCTCAGACCATACTTCCAAGAACAGGCGTATATACGGGAAATACAAAGTTACGACTCCAGCCGCCAACGACTGCGGAAGCTCTATGAAATTCAGTTTCACAAACACTGTGCAAGAGCCTCATCTTTGGGAACTAGAATACAGTCAAAACACCCTCACGTCAAATGGCCGATAGTGTGGAGGAATATTAATCTAAAAGTCCTACCATACTATATCAAGACGATATGGTATGTAATAATCCATGACATATTACCTACTAATCACAGACTACACAAAATCAAACGACACGCTAATGGCAAGTGCAAATATTGTCAACAAGAGGATACTGTACTCTACAGATACACGACATGTACAGAAACCCACCCCATCTGGACGTGGACTTGAAAACATATTGCTTGCTACCTACATACTAATATTAAAGATATACCTGATGAGTGGATTTGCGCCCCAGATTTTGAGTTACAACCAATACAGAGACATAATGTAACTATTTGGATACTGAGGCAAATGCTATGTTACGTACACAATAACCACAGTTTGACCATGAAGGATTATCTGGACTTTCTCAAACGAGCGCGTTGGAAAGAATATTCTCGCCCACACGGATACAAGAAATATGGGAAATATTTGGAAGTACTTGACCACTAACTTGTGGAGACACAACCTGTACCTTCAGAGAGGAACGATGGAACGGAAGCACCACATATTCTGCGAATGGTATGGACAAGAAAATGTGTTCACCTATTCATACCGTCATTTACGGCTACACACGGAACTACCAAAGGCACAAATATCAATTATCCATGTTAACTATTATCACATGTGTCAATGCAAATACCATCTTTGTACAAAGAAGTGTCATTAAGTAATAAAGATATTTTACAAAAAAAAACAGGAATATTTTCTTCCGATTTGGCAAATAAGGACCCAGGTCCACTAAGTCATTCCAGATGGGTCACAACTGCAAATAGAATCTTACGTTTATACGCAGCTAAGATTGATCCAGGTGAAAATCTGAAAACTCTGGCAACTTTTGTTTTAAAAGTATATGGACGAATGTGGTTTGAAATCAAGTGCAATTCTTCATGCACAAAAGGAGCAAAACATTTGTGGTCAACCATAAATTACAGCCGTTATCTTAGCAATGACTTAAAAAGGGTAATTGATCCCGTCATCCAAAGAAATGGATATTATGGTCATCCTGAAAACCTTCTTATAGCTATGCTAGCAGATGAAAAGAAGATTATTAGAGAACTAGCCTTTCGTCATATTTTAAAAGCAAGATCTCAAAAAACAGCTGGCATTCGAAAGTTCAAAATACCTTTCTTCAATTTTGAGGCTTCTGATTATACGGAAATCATTTTTTGGCAAGAGTCTCAAGTCACCGAACTACCTTTAACTGCAAATTTATCTGCTGAAACATTAAGAAATATGGCTAAATGTGGATTTGAAACAGGAGACAACATAACTGTCTTCCCATGTCACATCCAAACAGTTGAACGATGCATTAAGCTGGTGACAGAGGCTTCAGGAGCAGTCTGCGGTTATGAAAAGCGAGATGGTTTTATAAGGGGCAGGCTTTTATCCCGCAAAAACATGCCCTTGTTTGAAACAAAGAGAGATTATACTACGTAATTGTATCTTTTGATTTTTTTAATTGTGTAAACAAACATTTTATAATATCAACTAATAAAAGCCTACAAGAGCTCAACAACTTTCTTTCACTATTTTCTTGCGAAAAATCTTGAAGTTTGGGGCCTTTGGGGCACCTCTTAGCTCTAGGTAAGGGCAATGAAAATTTATACACTGTCATTTTGAGGTTCATGTTACGATGTAACGACTATCGTAGCTTAATTTTCTTATTATTTAATTAAAAAAAATAAGAAATGCGCAAGAAATTCAAAATCTCTGAAAGTCCGAGACCTTCGGGGCACCTCAAAACTTAAATGTAGAAAACCAATTTTTCGCACATGCCTTAGTGGCATAATAAAGCAGCTTTTAAGCACTATTCCATAACGGAAATTTAAAAAAGTGTAAAAACCATACATTTTCACTCCACCCTAGTGTTCATACACTGGTTAAAATAATAAAAGGTAAGTAAATGTAGCTCCTGTTACATTGTTATAAATCACGTCTTATACAGGTTAAAATGTTAAAAGCCGAATAATCTGTGTTGTTATGGTATCCTGTTTGTTGGAGTTGGTTGTCTATTAGGTGGTTAGAACAGTACTGTGAGGCAGTACTCTGGGTGGAAGAGATGGTCAGTAAGGGGTAGATGCAAAATATGACTTCAGTCTGACATTTCCAGCTCCACATTCACGTGGAGCAGCCCAGTACCACATAAAAGGATATGCCAACAGTCATAGTAATGCAGTCAATATATCTGACAAGGTAATGATGTAATTTCCAGCAAGGTTATAATAGATTTCAATACATGCAAAGCGTCGTATGTGTAAAATTTTGAGATGGTCGGGGCACGCAGGTCTCAGGACAAAAATAATAAATATTAGCAAATATTAGTCAAATAACCTATAAAAAAGATCAAGGCTTGGCTGGAAATAAAATGGAAAAACGGGATATGAAAATGTGGTTTTAAATTGATCCAAAAATATGTAACTGTATATCGCTATCACATAACAGAAAGGTGGGTGTCAATAGTTTTTAACAATTTAAACAACTTTACTGTTTTAACTACTACCAACGAGACAACGTTTTATAACTGCAACCCGGAGTATTATACCTCGAGCTTTTGACGCAAGACGAACACAACCTGCATTTACTGAACAAAAGCTACAAAAACATTGTGATGACGTGTGATAACACTAAATGAACCAATGCCAGTGAAGTGATCCTATTAGTGTACGCCTGATGATGGCTGGACCACAGCCGAAACATATGTAGGGTAAAAATGTAACAGAAATACAAAAATTGCATGTTGGTTATAATACTGCTAAGTGTGTGTCACAGTTTGTAATATAGTGTGTGCCGTATAAAACGCAACCCAATAATCTACACCATTTATTTTATTCCTATTTTTATTTTTTTTCAAGGTACAAAGAATGTATTAAACAATGTGTGATTAAAGCAGATATTGAAAATTTTCCCCACTTTCTTGATGACAAGCATTCACCATTTCACGGCTTTTACTTTTTTTGCAACTTTTCGATGAGTTTGTTTGTCAATGACGGTAACAGCCTGTTAAATGTTATTAAGTGCCTCCAGGCTACTTGGGTTAGGCATACTGCTGTAGAGTTTTTCTTTTATAAATCCCCACAGAGAAAATCAGTTGGCTTAAGATCTAGGAATCGTGGTAGCCAAAGTTCGCTCCCGACAATGCCATCACAAAAGAAGTCGTGCAAGAAAGCTGTTGTTTTCGCAGTATAGGCCTTCGCCCAATCTTGCTGCGTTCTTTTCCAGGGGATGCCAGTTTTCGTCCACGGTCAGTCGAAGGTTTCAAAATCATATCCGTTTTCGTTCACGGCTGTTCATGTTTGCATCCCCGTTAACAGTGCCGATCCCAATGACCGCACGGTCTAAGGTGTGGGTCTGCGGCCGCCCGCTTGCTGGGATTGCGGCTTCGAATCCCGCCAGAGGCATGGATGTCTCTCGTCAAGGGTGTCCTACCGAGTTCGGTGTGTCTGAGTGTGATCGTGAAGCCTCGACAATGAGGAGGACCTGGCCCACTAGGGGTTGTTGCACCATGAAAAAAAATCCCCGTCAATAAATAACAATACCAAGGTGTCCAGGTATGTGGCTGCCAAATCATACTTGGTCAGCTTGAATGACGTAACCTTTGTTTTCACCCCTACCCACCAACATGTTTAGCCAATTAGTTTCGATTAACATGTTACTTACTGTTTTTTATTCAGCCAATCAATTTCGATTACTGTTTCTAACTCATCCCTGCTCTTACCTTCTCCGCTCACAGTTTATAGCTGTCATTGTTCTTATTCTGAGAGCGATATGCAGATAGGTAAGAGGATCAGCTGGCCCTTCATTTGTTCATGCAATGCGTCGTTGGTGTTCTGACGTCACCACTTCATATCCCGGTCTGGGCGCCAAAGAGGTCACTGCAATCTCGTGATATTTAACTAACTGGAGATTTTGTCAGGATGATGGGAAGGGTGATACAGAGTAATACAGGCTGGTTAGTCTGTGCAGTGGAGAGCAAGGGCTTCACTCAGGGAATGTAACGTGAAATAATGTTTTATGACGCATGGCACAATCATCCAGTCTGCAGATGGTGACAGAGTTACATTTATTATTATTCATGAAGTGGTATTATTTAATTCAACACAGGTTTTCTATTTGTTGCAGAAGCCGTGGTTCGAAACTTCTGTACCCAGTTCTTGATAGTGTTGTGATCAGGAACCGTTAAATATCTCTCAGTGTTAAAATGTGATCTGAATATTTGTTGCGTTAGTATCACAGCGCCGTTATTTTTTAAAAACGTCTCTACGGCGAACGTACGGTGTACAACCGATCACTGATCCATGTTTACTAAATCGCTTCCCTAGCTGAAATCTATAACGCGATTAGTTCAATCTCCTTTCCGGGCCCACCATCATACTAGGTAAATGAAAATGATGAGCTCTGTCTCACTCTGTATTTTAGACTTTTTGTAATTATACTTATTTAAGAATTTAATTAAACTAAGGCTACATTAGTCTAATATCAATCAACAAATGCACAAAATTATTGACATATATAAAATATATTTGAGCCCTCTACCTATGTTTCAGCAAAGGAGATGCCATCTTCAGGGGGTTTTTAGCAGAGAAATACAAGAACATTTTACATCCAAGTATACAGTAAAAAGTTCTTGTAATTCTCTATACAATTACGACATTCTTTGATTCGGCCCTTTAAATTTTTGCGCGTGGTCTTCAAGAAACGTTTATTTCATATAAACCAAGAAAGATGGAATAATGATAAAAGCGGTAATTTGTGGAAAATGAAACAAAGATATTTCAGCGCGTCTTTACAAATGCAGTACAAATTTTTAGTACGTTATTACAAAAAATAAATTTCCAAAATTTCTGAACTTTCAATTTCTTGTACTTATACTTCGGTTCGAGGCCCCAATTTTGTGTGGGTAGTTTCAGATTAAAGTTTTAAAGTTTTGGCTTGGTGCGGTACTACTCAAAACAGCTTCTAACAACACACAGTCCCACATCACACTTACGAAACTTTACTAAAACTTTTCGCTTTACACCCCTGGCCGAACGGATGCGACATCTTAGCTGCGTGGCAGGTGGAGCAGGCCAAAGTTTGCCGAAGCTAACTTCTAGTCTGCCGTCTTGAGCGGCAATATTGGTGGTCTCCCTAATGGCCTCTGTACATTCCGTTCTTGTCCAGCATGTGCCAACATCTTTCTCACTAGCGTGAATCAAACATCTGTATGTGAAATTTTCTTACCTCAACATGAGGAAAGAAAGATATAAATATTAACAATGACAAGATAGAATTGATTGGAACAATAATTTCTTTCTCCACTTCAATGTGCGCTGATGGAATAGCCGTTTGCCATCTTATCTCTTTTATCTACATAGTCCATTTTGACGGTTATAATCCGCCATAATTTGCGCCTGTATGGCTTTTCCTCCCGCACTGCATAAATTATCTTATGCTGTGGCACTGTGAATATTCATTAGCATGTGTATGTCCCGTTTGTCACTCCACAGTATTTTTCCTGGTCCGTACGTGAAAGCTTCCCTGTTTCATTTTCATTTTCTTGAGTCCTAGGTCCTGTGGCATGCCCCTCCTCTTCAGTCTGACAATCCCACGAGAGTAAAATTTTTCTTCGCTAAGTCAATGAATAAGTCATGGGAAGAAAAGAAATAGTATACGTAAATTTAACTCCAAGTAACTTCACCAGCCGTACGAGAGTTTACTCGCAAGGCATTTAAATTTTAGGGTATGTTTTAGGAAAAACGTGAATATTATTCGAACTGAAAGAGATGAATTTATGAAATCCCTTCCATGTCGTAGGAAATAAAACAGGCTTTTGGAGAGCCCTTCATAAATTCAGTAAGCTTCCTTATTGTCTAAACATACATGATAAACTCTCAGAAGATTCAATACTACGAGATAACTTCATTTAATTTGTAGTCGATTTTGCAATTTCCCGAAAAGCGACTATTAGCTTCGTCATATTTCTCTCTCTGTCCGTCAGCCCGTCCTTCTGCATCGAACAACTCGGTTCTCACTGGACGGATTTTCATAAAATTTATACGTGAGAAGTTTTCGAAAATGTGTCGAGAAAATTCAAGTTTCAGTTATATTTGACAAGAATAACGAGTACTTTATATGAAGACCTATGTACATTTATGATAATCTCTCGTTGAGTTCTTTTTAGGATGAGAAATGTTTCGGAAAAAGTTGTAGAGAAATCAAAACACACGTTTTATATTCAGTAACCCTTTTCCGAAAATAGTGCCCTTTACGAGAAAATGTGGAAAAATATGATAGAAACATAAAGGCCACAGATTACAATATAATACGCGGAAGAAAAGACGCGATTTGTATTTTGGATAGCTAAGGTTACAGACACACATTTATCATAGTTAATACTAATTGCTTTCTGACGGCAACAATGGTTACGCGAACGCTCGTCAATATTAGGTTTACACGTACATTACCTGTCTTTTTTATTTTAGGGCAGTTACGTTAGGGAATTCAGTGCTCTTAAGTTGCCAGCTACATCAGGCGATATGGCAACGACATGCAACTTTTGCTTTCTTTGATAACTGCAGCACCTTGCCTTGTCTAAGTGTACACCCAATAAGTGTAAAAAATATTGTAACGTGGTTTTGAACATAAAGCAAGAGTAAGGAAGCACAGAAATTCCCACAATTAATAGATAATTTAAGAGTGTATTTCTTATAAAAAAATTTGAGATAAATAGCATTTAAAGTAAGAGCAAAAGTCTTCCTTGATATTTTCATCATAATAAAAAGATTCGTGTTTGTCTATCTCAACACGATCCCTTATAGGGCTCAGTGCGTGGCAGGAGTGATGACTTCATTTCTATCAAAGGAAATAAATCAAATCCATTTGAAATACTAGCCTTCCCCTCCAAAATCCCCGTCGCGTAGGGTGGTAACGTCTGTAGGCGGCCAACAGGGGGCTATGGTTCACCCTAGTCAAGGTGTGAGGTATCGTGCCGAGTGCTGCATGGCACTGGGGTGGTAAAACAGCAGTGCATTTAGGATCTTCTCGGGGAACCAGGCAGCACCCCGTTGTATTCATGCGTTTACCCGTAAGGGGCTCTGCGGGTGGTGACTGTTATTTCCCCATTACTTGTGGGGAAAAAATGGACACAGTAATTAATGAAATTGATCAAGGAGTGGCTGTGGCTGTAGACTTGATACAAGTAATCCTTAGTGGAAGCTGTAAGCTCTGAGCCTTCCACTGTTTCTTCTGATGAGGACAGATTGGCTGCAGGTGTCTTTACGACTAGACTGTAGACCAAGCGACTCTCGGGAGAGCGGCGGAAAAAACTTATTAAAGTTGAGAAATGAATGAGGGAACCTGGATAGTTGAAAAACCTTCAGCTAAAACTCTTTCATTTCAAGAGAAGGTGGTGGCGAGAAGTAATGGGGGTGTGAAAACCCCCACTCTAACTCGAGTACTCCACCTTCGATGAACTTGATCAAGGAGCGGCTGTGGCTGCAGAATTGATACTGAGGCTATAGGCTCTGAGCCTTTCGCTGTTTCTTCTCATGAGGACAGACTGGCTGCAGGTGTCTATACAACTAGACTGCAGTCCAGGCGACTCTCGGGAGCGCAGCGGAAGAAGCTTATTAAAGTAAGAGAAGGCAGTGGCGAGAAGTATTGGGGGTGTAAAAAGACCCCACTCTTTCACGTGTATTCCGCCTTCGGTGAACCTGATCAAGGAGCGGCTGTGGCTGCATACTTGATAAGGAGGCTGTAGGATCTGAGCCTTTCGCTGTTTCTTCTGATGAGGACAGACTGGCTGCAGGTGTCTATACGACTAGACTGCAGACCAGGCGACTCTCGGGAGCGCAGCGGAAGAAGCTCATTAAAGAAAGAGAAGGCGGTGCACAGTGGGTCAGATTGCAAAAACCTGCCCAAAAATCTGACTTTTTCTGGAAACATACAATTTTTTATTTTTAAACCGTGTTCATAAAAACACAGGGATAGCGTAGTCGGTATAGCGACTCGCTACGAGCTGGACGGTCTGGGGATCGAATCCCAGTGGGGGCGAGAATTTCCGCACCCGCCCAGACCGGCCCTGAGGCCTATCCAGCCTCCTGCACAATGGGTACCGGGTTATTCCCGGGGGTAATGCGGCCGGGGCGTGGCGTTGACCACCCACCCCCACCTTGCGCCGAGGTTAAAGAAAGAGTAGAACTATAACTCTACTCCCTCTCTGGGCCTTCATGGCCTGTTCTAGGGTGAACTTTACCTTTATTCATAAAAGTCACAAAACATAAAATTATTTACTCTGAATGAAACCAATTAAAAGATTCTTCGCTAGTGTCATCAGAATCATCTTCTGTGGCAGCAGCGTCGGAGCTACTCAAATCTTCCCATTCTTTCGGAACGTCTAATAGTTTTAATGCTTCTGCAAATATGTCTTGGTAGCCTTTTTGTTAAGTTCTCTCAAACTCGAGATAAGTGGATCCGAGCAAACAAGAAGTAAATTAAAAACATCTTCATTCGTTGATGATCGAGACATTTTTCTTGAAAGACTTCGTCTGAAGGACTTGAGATCCTTGTTTCTAGATTCCTGAGCTTCCTCGGACAATTGCCCAATAGGCAAAATGGCCCCAGAAATAATATCGGCTCCGTGGACCAGTACTTTATGAATGCTGGCTGGCATGTAGAACCATGGATATGCTTGAACAAATAATTTAGCTGTGTCTATTATATACTTGTCGAATTCTTCGGTGTTAATTTCAAATCCTGATGAAATAATCTGCAGAATTACATAGAATCTGCGAACAAGATCTTGTTGACACCAGTAATTCTAGCAGATTCTCGATAATTAAAAAAAAACCTTCTAGCTGTATTCCCGTCGTTTGACGTTCCGCTCCCTCCAGGCTTAGCTTTATCGACCAGAAGACCCATTTCATTTTTTAAAAGATCTTGAATAGCTTGTTTTTTATTTTTTACCTTTCGTTGGTCTTCTTCTCCTCTTGCTTGTAATTTCTTTATTTCTAAACGGTATGAGATGTGGAGCAAACATTCTAAAAACCTAATCCATACATGTAATGTAGATAGCCAGAATTTGTAGGTTGTTACGTCGACATATTTTTAACAATTTAATCGATACGATCCATCTGTTTTGGTGCAGCCCCACACACATAGCAAACTTGGGCAGATGTTGTTGAAGTGACCGCATTACAAATTTTGCCATCTATCATTGTTAACACCATGTTATGACTCACAGATAAGACACTATTTTGTTCCTGTAATTTTGTATCCATCTGTAAATAGTTGTGCGATTTTTTCATGGTTTATTCTAAAATATAGAACAAAAAAAATATATATGTTAGGAATATAAAATATATACATATGTATAAACATAACATACATAATGTGTAAGCTTGGTTAGTCATCTGTACTCTATTAAATGTTTATTAAAATCGATCGTGGGCACTCAAAATGGTAGATTACATATCAAACGCCATGATTAAATTTTGTAAGTACACGTCACTACTTTATGCAATAGTTCATAACTTCCAGAGTAGCAAGTATTAGCAGCTAATTTTTTGATATAATAATAATAACGTTTAAAGCTACACAACAATGCAACAAACGGAGCTGGGTCGGCTCAGATCAATTTTGTAGCTGTGTGTAAATAATGGACTTCAAATTTTATACCACAAAAAATTAGCGTCATATAAATTGATAAAAAAATTATTTATTTCATATAAAATACCATGTTCTTAATTATTTTACACATTACTTATCTCTATCTCTCTGCTCTGTAATCAGTTCCCTTAATAAATTAAATTGTGACCGTAAAAATAATTAGCAAATTCACTACCGCAATTTGTGTACAAAGTACCCTCCGACCCGCTGCATAAAAACGCTCTGTTTGTGTGCATGTACCGGGAACAAATCCAACCAAACTGTCATAAAACTTACATTTTCTTTATCCTGGGAGCTTTCTATTGCCCCTCAGGTAGATTTTTAAGCATTTCATCGAAGTCGAACATTTTGAATTTTGGCCAGCTTTCGCTTAATTTGACCCACTGTGCGGTGGTGAGAAGTAGTGGGGGTGTGAAAAGACCCCACCTTTACTCGAATACTCCACCTTCGATGAAACTGATCAAGGAGCCGCTGTGGCTGCAAACTTGATACAGAGGCTGTAGGGTCTGAGCCTTTCGCTGTTTCTTCTGATGAGGACAGATTGGCTGCAGGTGTTTCTACGATTAGACTGCAGACCAAACGACTCTCGGGAGCGCAGCGAAAGAAGCTCATTAAAAGAGAAGGTGGTGGCGAGAGGTAGTGGGGGTGAGAAAAGACCCCACTCTGTATCGAGTAACTCACCTTCGATTCAGTTAAAATTCATAGTGGCTGTGGGTGCGAACCCCTCGGTGGGAGACGCCTCCACAGTTCCAAAAAGTAAAGAGTTATTATATAAGCATGGCCTCATTGGCAGTGCTGAATTTGTTGTTGCGAGGCATTGGCTTGACAACGTTATAAGTTCTTTGGGAAGCTGTTTGCTGAAACAAGGGATATAAGCATGGCTTCATTGAAAGACCTGTGTCTCTTTGGTAGAGGCACAAGGCTAATGAACCAATGCTAATTGAAAGGCTAAGGGTTAGCCCAATAAGCCTAAGGCTGCAGTGCATCCGGAGCTAATGCCGACGGGCCCATAGAAGGAAGAAGAAGAAGAGAACACTAGCCTTCGATACGAAGAGCAATCTGAACAACATGGTTCTTAGGTGTCAGATTAACAACTTTTATTTTCTATTCAGACTCCAGCCAACATGAGACAGAACTTATTATATCATGTAGCACAGTACATACCACAAGAATCCTGCTGTTCATACATCATCACTAAACTCTGTCTCTGAAATGCAAGTCACGTCACATTGAATGGTGCTTTTTTCTCCTTATCGCTGGAGTGCGAATACTGAATACGTGCAACAGATAGCGTAAGAATATATTCATTTCCAACTATATGCACATCCGATATATATGTATAAATGATTTAAAGATTTCAGGGCGACTAAATTCAATAAAGTATTCTTGGGCTAGCAGCTGCGTCGGTGGTTGAATGGCGAGTAAACAAATATTTTGAGGACAAAGATGGTCCTCGAAACGTTGGTTTATTCTCCGACATGTTTCGGCTAATAATAATATTGTACAATTTTAAAACAAATTCTAGTAATTGTCTAATAACAAATAAAGATATCTTAAACATTACATTTTATAAGGTATCACTTACCAAGCACAATCGACGACGATATAACTTAGCATCACATGCTCCTTTATGTAAACAGCTTCCCTGAGGATAGTTATTATTATTATTAGCCGAAACATATCGGAGAAGTAATAATATACATGTGTACCAACAGATGTGCAATTAATTGGAAATAAATATATCCTTGCGTCTTTCTACGTGTTCAGCAACTTTCAGAAGAACCTCTGGCAATGCAACGCGTGCCAGACTTCAGACCGAAGGAAAATAAATAACACGCATTTCTAAAGCCTTCAGGCAGGCTCGTGGGGCCAGATAACCTCTTATTCAATAGGTACCTATGTTCTCTCCTGGAAGAAAATTGGCCGGAGCATGAAGCCGACCACTAAACTTTATATAATACAGAGTTAAAAATTAGTGGATTCATACTCCACTAAACGAATTCATGCCGTGAACAAGCTTTATACAGCGTTTAAATTCTGCTCTCCCGCATCTCGGACCCACGCCGAAATTTAAATGCCTGCCCCGAGTCCGGGACACATGCCGATAAAAGGCTAAGGAACAAACTGTAATTTTGTATCAGTCTCATATGAAGCATCTTTCTGATAAGAAGTGTCGCAGAAAATTTCGCTGTAAATTTTTTGGAGTCACAATTCCAAACAAAACATGCAAATTACTACTTCCGTTACGTCCACTGGGATCGATTCTGGCAAGAACCCCTTAAAGCACTGATTCCCAAATTTCGCATCCTGCAATTCACCTGTCATTTTATCTAACGGCAGTGCCCCCCTCCCCCCAACCAACTTTGCAAAAAAAGTTTGTTGTTTCAGATAGTGGTTTTTTTTACCACTTTCGAGATATCATGACCCACCCAGGCTAAAAGCACTATTGTGAAGAATGGACCTTCTTTACTGAAGAGACAGCGGACTAAATTGGGCGTCAGAATCGAATCACTGAATTTGTATATATATATATATATATATATATATATATGAAGTGGAAATGGTGTTACAAGGAATTATTGATAGACTAATCCAAACTGGAAGATACTATGGAATGGAATGAATGTAGAAAGAAACTAAGGTAATGAGAATCTCAAGGGAACCATCCTTAGTGCAGACTATGATAAATAAAAAACAACTGGAGAATGTGGAATATTTTAAATGTTTGGGTAGCATGATAACAAATGATGTAAGATGTACATGTGAAATTAAATCCAGGATTGCCAAGGCAAAAGCAGCGCTTAAGAAGAAGACTCTTTTCTTCAGTAAATTGGACTTAATTTATGAAAGAATATAGCAAAATGCTACCTTTGGAGCACAGCTTTGTATGGTGCTGAAACTTGGACACTTCGGAAAGTAGATCATAAATACCTGGAAAGTTTAAAAATGTGGTGGTGGAGAAGGATGGAGAAGATCAGTTGGACTGATCGTGTGAGAAACGAAGAAGTATATAGAGTCAAGGAGGACAGGAAAATCCTAGGTACAATAAATAGAAGGAAGGCTAACTGGATTGGTCACATCTGGCGTAGGAGCTGCCTTCTAAAACACGTTATTGAAGGAGAGATAGGAGGAAGGATTGAAGTTATGGGAAGATGAGAAAGAAGACGTGAGCAGGTACTGGATGATTTTGAGGAAACTAGAGGACACTGGAAATTGAAAGAGGAAGCACTAGATCGCATTCTGTAGAGAACTGGGTTTGGAAGAGGCTATGGAGCTGTCATAAGACAGACTACTGAATGGATGAATGATAATGTGGGCTGGCTGGCTCATTTCTGCAATTACAGCACACTGTACCAAAATTTCAGAAGAACAATTTCATGTAGATATAACCACTGTATTTGAATTGAAATTCTACTGTCACAGGCAAAATGGATCATGTCTTTGTTGTGTAAGTCGTAGCTATTACATCTGAGCGGAAGAAATTCAAAGTCTGTATTTAAATTTCGTTGAGTCAGAATTTACACAGTGCAGGGAAGTCCCATTTTAAAAGTCGATGGGAGTGTCAGGTTAGCATCCCTTTTCTTATAAATTGAGAACCTTATGGGTTCTTTTAACTTTGTCACTACACTTAGGACCAATTATGAAAATATTAAGGCACAAAAATAAGTATTATAGGGCCTAATCACAAAAAAGTACAGTATGAATAGTGTAAACGTGTCTTATAATCACGATATGAACACTGTAATTATACTGTTATCACAAAAATAACTATGAACTGTTTACAGCGTAAATACAAAAATAAGTATTATGTATAATATAGGGCCTAATCACAAAAAATTAGTACAGTAAGAATAATGTATACGTGTCTTCTAAGCACGATATAAACACTGTAATTATACTGTTATCACAAAAATAACTATAAACTGTTTATAGTATAATCACAAAAATTATATAGTATAGTTTGTTTATTTAATCACAAAAATAATTAGTATTAATATGTTTAATCACAAATATAAGAGATTCAATGCGGACAATTTCAAAAAACAGTGCACACCGAACGACTTCTATTCAAAGACTGAACGACGAAAGAAACAAGATGGCACGCGGTGGTGACGAAATGCGACGAAAGAGCGAAGCAAGCGACGAAATTTGGAAAAGTGGCTATAATTGAAAACCGACGAAAGAGCGAAGCGACGAAACTCGAAGCGGCGAAAGTCGAGGTATTGCTGTAGTTGTTTGCTGTGCTCAATCATACAGCGTGTCCAAACAGCACGTAAAAAGCTTGAAGTCCTTTGTGCTATAGCATAATAGGTCAGCGCTTATCCCGAAGCACTTTGACAACTCTAGAAATTTGCATCCATATAGCTATCACCAAAATCGAAAATGTTCTTAGTCTTCCTCGTCTCTGCACTTTCTTTGCGTAAGAGTAAATCCTTATTTATTTTAACCTCACAAGCGAATACATCAGAAAATGACGTTCCGGGACTCGGTCTTTACGAACAGATACAGATGAAGTGAGAAAAATATTTCCGAATTTTCCTTCAAAGTAATTTCCCTTGACTGCAACACACTTTTAAGTCTTCTCGAAGTTGTACAAAACTGTCACGGAAGGCGTCCAAACCCTAGTCATCTAATTCAGCGGTTACCTAATACTTGATTTCCTCGACGTCCTGTAATTGCCCTCCTCTGAGGGCAGTTTTCACTTTACAGATTAGAAAGTTCGGCTGAGGCGAGGTCAGGTGAATGAGGTGGGTGGATAATCTTCACCACGCTGTGATTCGCCAGTAAGCGCTTCACTAATATGGCAGAATGAAAGAGAACAATTTACTGCAAAAGAAATCAGGTGTCCTCTCGTAACTGCGATCAAAATCTGCTTCAACAATCTTTCCAGCAAATGTTCGCAGAATTCATTGTCCACTACTTTTCCTTCAGACAAAAATACTTTGTAGAGGACCACACTCCGTTTATCAAAAGGTGACCAACAACGTTTTGATCATCGACTTTTGCAAGCGAAATATTTTGGGCTTGGGTAATGATTTTGTTCTCCGCTCCATGCTATGACTTTTTTTTCAAGATCGTACTGCAGCATCCACCAATCATTTGCAGTAACGACGCAATAAAGAAAGTGTGAACTGGTCTGACATGTCTTGATTAAGTTATCATAAATTGTGACACCAAGCTGCTTTTGCTCATCCGTCAGACAGTGTGGAAAAAAATTCGCGCAGAATTCACGAAGAATCTGATAATTACTCTCGCGTTATTATGCAGTTGATCTTCTATCGATTTTAGTGTCATTTGATGGTCTCTCTCCAACACTTCACAAACTTCTGAAACCGTTTCCGGAGAAACAGCAGTCGACGCCTCTCACTCCTTGGATCATCTCAAGATACCCACGTGTCTGTACGAATAGTTTAAACCATTGGAAGGTATGCTTGCGAGACTCAGCTTTATTTCCAAAGCCAGTTTCTAGTTTTATTGTGTTTCATTAGCCGCTTCCCGTAATTTGGGACAAAAAATTGTGTTCTTTCGCTGCTCCGTGACAACAAAAAAACCTTGCGCGCGGGGTTGCTACGAACGACTCATTTGTGCTAGAATTCCCTTTTCATACATCCCTTACTGTCATAACATGAACGAATATAAACAGACTACAGCTAGTTGATGTGCAAAAAATACGCGCAATAGCATCAGTGCCCAAACTTTCTTTTGGACCTTCCCTGTTATTCAATTCTCATTCTTAGCGCTTTCCGTTGCTTCGTGTAACTAAATGGCAAAAGTTTTTTTGCTTACATTCTCAAATGGTCGCTCAGATTAGATCTTCTGATAGATCCCACATTCGGTGGGAAACCGTGGGATTAGACAAAGCGATACATGGAAGCTGTTAGGGACGCGACTTCTCAAAATATTTGTAACCATATCACTCGAAGAATTGAACTTTCTGCCGTTGTGTGGAGCTTTCTACACTGGACGATTCTACACGCAAATTGATAAAAGGCAAATGTGGTTTTGAAGAAACCGTTACATATTTAAATACAGTCAGGAACGTTTGCTTCAATTTACCACTTTGAATTTTAAAAAACTTGAGGTTTATTAGGTAAACCTGCCTGGCATTCTAAGTTTGTCTGGTATATACTCTCAAGCACGGAATGGAGAACCTACTTTTCTAAAAAATAAAACAAGAAAACCGTTCTTATCCAGTAACAAAAACACTAAACTAAAATTATGCCTTTATGAAAAGTTAGGAATTCAAAGTGGCGGACAATAGATTCTACGGAAACTCCGAAGACTACAACTCTACTCTACGCCACAGCGGTAGAGACATCCGAAACACAGGAATATTTCTCAAAGAAGACGCTACTCTTATCAGCAGTCAGTGACGATGGATCGCCAATATCCGACAACACACGGCGTATTTTTCATTGCTCATCAAAACACGGCAGCTTTATCGAATGAAAAGCCCGCATCCGCCCCGACATCCATGAAAGATGCAGTACTCAGGCCACGGATAAAATATTCGACCTGTAGTCTGTCAGATAATCAATAGGTATCAGCTGCCATACGCTATAGAAGTGAGAGCTTTTCCAATTTCAACTTCATTAAAAACCACAATCCATTAAACAAATTACGCTTTAATCAGTGAAAATTACAAAACTCCAAATCTTTTAATAAAACGACGGATTTTAACGGATAAATTTGAACATTTTGTGAAACAGATCGATACTGCGTAATAAAAATATCCTATTAGCATAAATTGAATGAATACAATATTGTTGGCAGTTCATAGAACCCTTGAACCTCTGCTAAGAAGAGGAAGCAGATGGAAACTCAGTTCTTAAGATTAGCAATACTAAAATGCCCAAAACACGACTACCATGCCCGAGGCAAAATTAAAAGCAATTTTGCTACCCACGGTTTGCTTACCTATGCCTTGATGGAAAGACAGTGATACAAGTATGCCACCTGGGATCGAGACAATATTACTATCAAAATTAAGTACTGTTAGATGAAGTTCAGCTTGGTATTAGTTTATTTACCCTGTTGAAGGCCCAGCATAACTCATTAAATCGACATTGACCCCTTAAATAACTTCAGTCGGTACACCCTGTTTTCACTAATGGGCTCTGGAACTGTATTTTGGCGATATAAGAACTGTTTCGGAAGGCATGCAACTATCTATTTCCAGTTCACCGCTTCCTGCTAGCACAAATGTACTGTTTACATTGTAACGCCTTCGGGTGGCGAAACCTGCTCTCAGCTTACACACAAAGGCAGTCGCGATAACACACTGAGGAAATTTAACAGAATAGCCAATTTACGTATAATGTAACATTGTGACTGTTTCGCTTAATGTTTATAATTTCTCAGTTATCCTAATAGCTTATGGCATTTCAGTCGATGAGAGCGCTTTTATGGCGATTTAATGCCGCCCGCAAGAATAAAATGTACACACTGTCTTCGCGTAAAGTGCCCAACAACCTTGCCCAATTTAAACCAAATTTGGGTTTACTCAACAGGTTTTCACGAAAGTCCCAATATGAAATTTCACGGAAATACGTCCAGTGGGATTCGCGCTGATACATGCGGAGAGACAGAGAGACAGACTTGGGCGTACATGACGAAGGCAACACGCGCTTTTCGCGGCTAGGCGAAGACGGCTAACAAGAAATGTAATAAAAATCCTTAGATTTTGAAACTGGCTTAAATACCGAACGCATTTCTTACGTGCCTCAGTTCGAACTGAGAGAGTATTCGTCTGCTACATTTTATTAATTCTTCCTGCGAGTACCACAAATGTATCACTACTCACTGTCAGCCAGTGACAGCTAAATTAAGTGAAGTGCTGCAAGTCCTTAATGATAAGATTCAGACTTGCGGCATACGAGCATTAAGATCAACCTGTTAAATTATACGAAGCAGTGAAAGTGCTGTTTCTCCTTATATCTCTAAAATGATTGGACATTGACGCAAATAAGTTCTTCGAAAGTAATTATAAAATCTCGTTTTGAATGGAGGATGTTTAAGCTATTCGTCTCTTGTACTGTTCACACGACCAAATTCCGGACTTGTGCAAGACATCTCAGGAACTCAATTACTTTCTCTTCAGCATCCAAAAGATACTTCTGTGGCCGTCCAAATCACCTCAACAAAAAGTAACTAAACTTCTCAGCCGTTTAGCATGACTTTCTCACGGGGAATATTACGTGTCGGAAGCACAAAAACACGAATGCTGGATACCGACAAATTTATTAAAACAGTAGCGTGATGTTTAGTAACAGATTTCTTGCCAGGAATTTGATTATGTACGCACTGGAACATCTTTTCACTACCGCCTCTTTATTAATATTACAGTCTGTCATATACCTAGCCTGTCGTGTACGAAGGCCCGCAAACAATTGTCTACGCTTTGGGACCATTTGCATTGATAACTCATAAAACATGTGCTCTAAATTTATTGCAATGATCGAAAGTTGTAGATAATATCTTTGTTTGCAGGGGATCAGAGTGACAATAAGGTCACCAACCCCTAGCTAAGATTAGATGGAAGCCCTCTTCGAGACAAATACTGTCATAACAGCAACAACAAATCCCTTACTCGCCATATGTCAACAACCTTGAGGTCCGAAACCCAATGTCGGTACTTAACATCCATCCAATGCACTTATATATCTTTTACAGACCAGCATCTCTTTCGCTCGAAGTTCTAATAAATTTTTAAATAATGCATCCAAATGTCAATTTACCTATCTACCCGCCGAGCATATCTCTAATCTGGTCTCGAACCAAGGATTATCGGTAACATCTTTAGCAAGTTTCTTGTCCAGATGTGACCCGGTAGGCTTGATTTAACGAATTAACACATCAACCAACTTATGCACTCAAAAAATGCATTCAGAAACAAATACAAAATTCCTACAAGTTTCGGCACCGGGGTGCCATCATCAGGGAATTCATCAGAACAAAGCAATATAAGGTCAACATCTAATGTAGGCATTGTCTCCCTTATAAAATTATTAAAATATTAAAATTCTATAATATACAAAGTTAATAATCGTAAAATTACAATGTTGTAATTTTAGAATTTTGAAGTGAGACGTTCCGTGTAGAAGTTTCCAGTTGTTTACACTCTGTTTGTAGTATGCGTATAAACATCTGTCTCGATCTTACATGATCAGAAAGGATCTCGTCCTGATAGAGCGTGTGAAGTGTGTTGTGTCAGGCGGTGTGGTATACTGAATGAGTATCCTGCAGCTTTGTTTCACTCACTCAGCATACCACACCGCCTGACACGACACACATCACACGCTCTATCAGGAAGAGATCCTTTTGGATCATATAAGATCGAGACAGATGTTTGTATGCATACTCCAAACAGTGTGTAAACAACTGAAAGCTTCTACACGGAACAGCTCTCTTCCAGGTTTTAAATTTAAAACTTTGTAATTTTACGATTATTAACTTTGTGTACTTTAGAATTTTATTATTGCAATCATTTCAATAAGAAACACAAAACCTAGATTAGAAGTTGGCATTATGCTCCTTTGTTCTGATTAACTCCCTGATGATGGCATCTTGATGCCGAAACGAGTAGGTGTTTTATATTTGTTTCTGAATATATTTTGTTGAGTGCATAAGTTTGTTGATGTATTAATCATAAAAATATGTACGGTATGAATAACACAATATATGATTTAACGCAGTTTATGGACGCCTCGTTTTGCTTGTAATTGTGATCCGGTAATTTACGGCGAAATTTTCCGACAATTTGTAGCGGAAATACATTTCACAAACGATTTACCGAAAAATGCACCGTTATGTACCGTATAAGGAGCCACATCTAATCTCACTGGTAACAAATGGAGCATAAGGTCCAAATATGAGCTGTCGTTTTGTTTTGGAATTAGTCGAAGGCTGACTGAACCACCTGTAAACAAATGCACGCGCACAGAACGTTCTTTTGGTTCTAACATTCTAGTATTTACATTATATTATAGTGAGTAAAGTTTCCAAAATACCTTGTTTACAAAAAAGACAGATCAATTAGCCGAAAAAGTCAGGTCCTAATATGGGCTAACTTCAGACGTACCAAACTTGGTAAAAACATAAGACGATGTCTGGAATTTTCTAATTTGCATCCTTGATTATCCTTGATTCATGCCTCCCATAAATCCAACCCCTCGTCCGCACTTCAGGGTTATGTGGAGATGGTAACAGGTGTGGAGAGGGTGCCCTGAGGAGGGCTACTCTGACGGGGATGTCCGATTTCTTTCACGGTTTATGGCAGGTTTCAAAATCATATCCGATTTCGTTCACGAGATAAGCAGGTAGTTCTCAAGCCCCTCGAAGGTTATATCCGTTTTCGTTCACGGCTGTTGTTCATGTTTGCATCCCCGTCAACAGCGCCGATCCCAATGGCCGCACGGTCTAAGTTGTGGATCTGCGGCCGTTCGCTTCCTGGGATTGCGGCCGCTCGCTTCCTGGGATTGAGGCTTTGAATCCCGACAGGGGCATGGATGTCTCTCGTCAAAAGTCCTACCGAGTGCGGTGTGTCTGAGTGCGATCGTGAAGCCTCGACAATGAGGAGGCCCTGGCCCCTATGGGCTGTTGCGCCATGAAAAAAATATCCCAGTCAATAAAAAACAATACCAAGGTGTCCAGGTATGCGGTTGCCAAATCATACTTGGTCAGCTTGAATGACGTAACCTTTGTTTTCACCCCTTTCCGCCAACATGTTTAGCCAATTATTTTCTATTAACATGTTACTTACTTTTTTTTATTCAGCCAATCAATTTCGATTACTGTTTCTAACTCATCCCTGCTCTTACCGTCTCCGCTCACAGTTTGTAGCTGTCATTGTTTTTATTCTGAGAGCGATATTCAGATAGGTAAGAGGATCAGCTGGCCCTTCATTTGTTCATGCAATGCGTCGTCGGTGTTCTGACGTCACCACTTCATATCCCGGTCTGGGCGCCAAAGAGGTCACTGCAATCTCGTGATATTTAACTAACTGGAGATTTTGTCAGGATGATGGGAAGGGTGATACAGAGTAATACAGGATAGCTACGACCGATAGTGGCTCGTACTCTTTACATACATACATACATACATACATACGTACGTACGTACATACGTACATACATACGTACATACATACATACATACATACATTCCATGGATCCATAAGTCTGTCGAAGTGACGACTGGATGTGGAATAAGTCATAATATACATATATACATCTATACAGACTAAAGAATTTTACATTTGAACACTATAAACTAAAACACTATAAACGTGTTACATACCTCACTATGAACCATCTTCATACATTAAAAAGTTCATCTACTGAGTAAAAGGAATGTGTATTTAAGTATCTTCTTAATGCTACTTTAAATTTTGTCTTTTCATTCTTAAGACTTATGAGACACAGAGGGAGTATGTTGAAAATTCTGATACCGGCGTAGAATGTACTTTTTTTAAAACAAGCTAGGTTGGAATTTGGTCTATGCAGGTGGTACTTATTCCTGGTGTCTATACTGTGTATAGATGAATTTGTTTGAAAATGTTCTTGATTGTTTAAAATAAAGTTCATTAATGAAAATATATATATTGACATGGGATAGGTAAAATCCCTTAATTTTTTAAACAGACTTCTGCATGGAATTCTTGGTTTGCACCGACCATAATTATGATTATTTTCTTTTGTAAGGTGAATATCTTCTTACTGCTGGAGGAATTACCCCCCAAAATTATTTCGTACTTTATAATAGAATGAAAGTATACGAAATAAGTAGAATTAAGAGTGTTGATGTAGCTGATATGATACATTGATCTAACTGCATAACATACTCCACTTAACTTAGGAAACATTTGATCAATATGATTCTTCCAAGTTAAGTGGTTATCAATTTGTAAACCATGAAACTTTGTGTTTATTGTCTCTTCTATATACTTTCCTCTATAATCAATATGTAATGCACAGTGTGGTGAATTATTTGTTATAAATTTCATAATATTTTTTTATCAAGATTTAGTACTAACTTATTAGCAGTAAGCCATTCAATCATACGAGTGAGAACTAAGTTTGCCACTGTACAGAAATCTCCTAAATTTCTGTTATATAACACTAGTGTCATCAGCAAAAAGTATGGTTTTGATATGGAATTTATTTTCCGAGGAAGGTCGTTTGTATATATTATGAATAATAAAGGCCCTAGAATTGATCCTTGTTTCAGTGTACCCCATTCAGAGAAAACGCGGTGGCGCAGTTGGTTGAGGCACTGTGCTACAATCCGGAACGTCGCGGGTTCGATTCCCGATGGTGTCACTGGAATTTTTCATTGACATATTAGTTTCGGTCGCACTATGGCCCTGGGGTCGACTCAGCCTCTAACAGAAACGAGTACCAGGAATCTTTCCTGGGGGGTAAAGGCGGCCGGTGCGTAGGGATGACAACCTTACCACCTTCATGTGCCGATTGTCTAGAAATCTGGGAACCTCAACCTCCTGGAACCCTAAGGGCCTGTCCAGGCCTGTAATGGGATTGCTTTACCTTTACCAAATACGTTTTATATATGTCAATAATTTTGTGCATTTGTTGGTTGATATTAGACTTATGATAAAATGCACGGTACATACAATATAAAAGAAGGCTACATTGCTTGATAAAAAAATGGTCATTTTTGTACATTGTTTTAATAAAGGATTTCTCATTAAATAAAGTCAACTTTATTTCAAACATGCATATGAACTTTTTTCCTCCCGAAGTGTAGGCCATAAACAGTGAACGAAATCTGACATGCCCACTCTGACACATGCTGGCAATCCGTACGCTGGGTAACGTGGGAGGTGGTAACAGGTGCGGAGGGGATACTCTGTAGAGGGTTACTACGACCCACGCTGGCTAACGGGGCTCTGGTCTACCCAAGCCATACTGGGGTAGTCAATAGCAGTGTTGTGAACGATCCACTTGGGGAACCAGGCCGCACCCCATTGTTTGTAGGCTTTCCTTCCGCGTGGGGCTCCGTGGACGGTGACTGTATTCTTTTCCCCGTGTGTTGTGGGAGAGCTCCTTAAATGGGGAATCCGAGAGATATAAATGAATGAATTAATTAATCAATGGCTCTGGAAACGGAGCATTGTCTTTTATAGGGGCTCCCAAAGGCTCCTACGGATGTCCAAGGGCTTGTCTGGCTTACAGGAGGCTCTGGGACAGAATAGGGGACTGAGGCTTTTCGGGTAAAGAGATATGCAAAAGAAGGCTCCGAAAAGGGGCATCTCTCTCCATAGGGGCCCCGTCGGGGAACATGGAGGGATGCTACTTTACCGGGGACGTAGAAAGGCGAGTTTTTACTTTCATTAGGAGGCCTTTTCATTAGGTCTCCGAGAGATATGTAAAAGAAAGCTCTGGGACGGGTGTCTCTCTTCATAGGGGCCCCGCTGGGGGAACTTGGAGGAGTGACTTCTTCACCGGGGACTTCGAAAGACAGGTGAAAGTAGGCTCTGGAAACGGAGCGTTTCTCTGCATGTGGCTCTGAGAGGGAACGTGGAAGGGGGCCCCTTTACTGGGTACTTTGAAAGAAATGTAAAACAAGGCTCGGGTGACAGGCATCTCTCTCCATAGGGGCCCCGTTGGGGGAAATTGGAGGGGAGACATCTTCACCAGGGACTTTGAGAGACAGGTAAAAAAGGCTCTGGAGACGGATCGTCTCTTTCTGTGGGAGTTCTGCGAGGGGAACCTGGAAGGGGGCTCCTTTGCTGGGGAATTATAAAGATATGTAAAAGAAGGCTCTGGAAATGGAACATCTTTCTCCATGTATGGGGATTCGTAAGGGAAACCTGGAGGGGGTTTCTTTACTGGGGACTCTGAGAGACATGTCAGGGAAGGCTTTGGAAGGAGCATCTCTCTCTTTACAGAGGCTCCATGAGGGGAACCTGGAGGGAGGGTTCCCATACTGAGGACTCTAAGACACATGTAATAGAAGGCTCTGGAAAAGGAGCATTTCTATTTACAGGGGCCCATAAGGGGAACCGAAAGCTATTTAGCAAGGGAGGGCTCGGCCAATATGTTTACTGGGTCGCAACCTGTACTTGATATATATTTTGTTATGTATAACTTTGTAACCGAACATTATTGGAGCAGTTCGGTTCTCCCTCCCCACTCTTCTATATATAGTAGGCAGAAGAAAGGACCAGGTGTCCTGCGCCAGTTGGCTTCAGTAAAGGAAAGGAGTAGACGAATGGTATTGCGCTAACGTTTGTATTGTTATAATGGAGAAATAAAGTTAAACCTTTGAAAAGAACAGTCTCGTAATTTGGTTTATATCAAATTAAAAAGTAACCAGCAAAGATCGGTTATAAGAAGTGGCGCTTCAACGTTGGGGCCCGGATAAAGAAGAAAAACTTCTTCAGTTACCACGGCAACAAAGAAAGAAAAAGGGATCTGTGTACACCAGTATTAGCCAGCCTCCGGACTAGCTACTAACGATGGTGTACACTTAGCGAGCAACCTCACGTTCGACCTCCCTGGCAGCTTACATCGGCAGCCGAGCCTCCATCAAGGATCAACGATCCTGCCCGCACGGCGTACATCGTGCAGCCTGATTCTACGGAAAGTCACCAGGTATATACAGTGTAAAAAAAAATTGTGTATCTTTGTGTAAAGAGCTGAAACAAAATGGCTGAGCGAAATTTGAGAAACCGAACAGTTCCAGCATCAGAGACTGATGAGAGTGAAAATCAAGTAAATAGTTTAGCAGAAGTAAGTGAGGTAGGTGTTGAAGATGAAACTTCAACTGACGAAGGCGTAGTAGTAACGGCTCCAACTCTGTTAACAAGGCAGGAAGGCAGCATTGAACATAGTGCAGTTATAGAACCGGAAAAAGCAACCATGTCAACTATGCAATTACATGTGTTATTGTTAGATGTTGTAAGCAGTCTGAAAGCGGATATTGCTACCGCAGTAGAGACATTGACTTCCAATTTTAAGGCTGAGAATATTAAATTGGCGGCAGATATTACTTCTAGTTTGACCTCACAATTAACTTCTAAATTCCGGGCAGAGAACCAAAAACTAGCAGAGGAATTGGCAGTGAAATTTCATTCCGAAACAGTTAATCTGAGAGAAGAATTATCGCAGAAATTTCAGAATGAGATAACTAACATGTCGCAGGATTTTTCTGCCTTGCGTAATGATACTGATAAGGAACTACAACAAGTCAAAGTAACAATAGAAGGTATAAGTGATAATTTGCATGAGAAAATTAATGCCCACATTGTAGATACCAGAAAGGGAATTGAAAGGATCGCCCATGAGGTGAACGCTACATCTAAATCACTAATTGAAGAGATTCAAAAATACAAAGATGACACTGAGAGTGAGGTAATAAGCGTGAGGCAGGATTTCAGCAAGTTCAGTGAAGAGATAACCGCATATCACGCTAGATGGCAACTTAGAGCAGGGACAGATATTGAGAAAGTTAGTAGTAGCATGAAAGGGATGGAAGAAAAGGTTGCAGATTTTCAAGTAGCGGTAGAAAGAAATAAATCAGAATTCCACAAAGTAAATTTAGAAATTAACTCTTTGAAAGTAAAGTTGGCGGCGGCCAGTGAGGTAACAGGTCGATCAGCTGATTGCAAAGTTGTCGAGTTGCAAGCTGCTGGTGACCGAAATGATCAGCTTAACTTGAACCCTTTGGCCAAACTAAACTTTCAGAGTCCTCTAGACTAAGGATCGCGAATGGTGTGAATGAAAAGAATTGTAATATGCATTGTTCTTCTAGGTCGCATGCTATACAGACAACTGTTCCCGACCTCTCCCAGACATTTAACCGCCAATACGCACTAGTGTTCTACCTGACTGCAAATTTCTTTAACGAATATGGAATTGTATTTGATTTTAAGGAACAATACCTGTGCTATGACATGGGGGGAGAGGTGAGGAATGTGCAATTGGTATGTTGGCTACTTAGCTATTTAAGTAAGTGGAACAGTAAAAAAAAAATGGCAGATCAACATGACTACCAAAACTAGGAACACTTTGTTTGGCTCAGACGTGAAAATGCATAGTGAATGAATGATGCTTGTAGTTATAGAAATAAATGTACTTTGATTCTGTTTAAGAAATGATAATTTCAAACAAGATGAGTACAAATAGATTAAGCTGCTGATAGTTATAAATTTATGGAATAGTATTTTTGTGAATTCTCAGTAGAGTTGTGGTTAAAAGAAAGTTGTATAACAGTCAAGAATGTAAACCTTTAAGTTATATAAGAAAAGATAAAGGGTTAAGTATGTTTGAGATTGTCTGAACAATGTATGTATTCAAGTATTTATAGTTTAGATTTGGCTGAATTGGTATTGTTGTATTAATCGGCAACAAAGTAGCAAGATGCAGGCTTGAATATTCTGGATTGAAAACTCTTCAAGTCACATCTTGGGGGGGAGAAATGTAACCGAACATTATTGGAGCAGTTCGGCTCTCCCTCCCCACTCTTCTATATATAGTAGGCAGAAGAAAGGACCAGGTGTCCCGCGACAGTTGGAGTTCAGTAAAGGAAAGGAGTAGACGAATGGTATTGTGCTAACGTTTGTATTGTTATAATGGAGAAAAAAAGTTAAACCTTTGAAAAGAACAGTCTCGTAATTTGGTGTATATCAAATTAAAAAGTAACCAGCAAAGATCGGTTATAACTTAGAGGTTCGTGGCCTTATGTTGGGCCACAACACTGTAAGAAAGCATCTGCATTTTAGGGGGCACAAAGGGCCTGTTAAAAATGCCTACGTGCATCGGGCCTCTAAGGGCTTGAACCCATTAGATATTCTATTCTATTCTATTCTATCCTTTATTCATTGTCTTCATATTCCACGTTCTAGTCTTTTAGTTGTGATGTTCCTTTTGCTTCTGCTTGTAGTTCCTCTTGCTGCAAATGGTACTGCGTGGTATTTCTTCTAGAAACATCCCCTTCCCCCCCCCCCCCGGGGATCAGAATGGGCGAGTAGTTTACCTCCAGAATGTTTTGTCTCAATAGGAAATATCACTCATTTTTCCCCTATTTTGGGAAACAGGCCATCTAGGAAGAGTAATAGTGTGGTACTTTATCTATTTCCTTTCCACATCGCAGTAGAGCAGCTGTTCAAACCACTCCGGTCACGCCTGTTGCTATGCGATCACGAACCATCTCGAGTGTCATTTGTTCAGTGCTTAAAGTTGTTACTAAGGTCGCTGCTGCCGGTTTTAGAGGGAGTTGTATCGGAACATTTTCTTTCTCCTAGACACCTCTATTTGTCTGTTTCCTACCTCTCTTGATCTGCCCGGCTTGGGAAACCCTACTTGTATCAATGCTACAGCCGGCTTAGCTCTCGGGGTTACTGGAGTTCACAAGCCCCTTCACCACAGCAAGGTGGAGATACCATCGGAGGGGTATCATTGACAGAAATATTTAATATTTCAACTTCATTCTCATGAGATTCTGTTCCTGAGAGTTGTCCACAGCGCATGACACTTTGTTTATAGTTTGGCCGCTTAATCCACATTTTTTAAACATTAATCAAAATTTGGTTCAAATATGGACTACTCCTAAATGTAGCCCATGTAGACTACACTGCCACGTTAAAATAGGGATATCACAGCACAGAATGTTCCATTCATGAAAACTACACCAGTTTAAATACAATTCCAAAGCCCTATTAGATTTGTTGCAATAATGTATAATTCGTCCTCCTGCAGAAAAGTTTAAATCGACACAACCAGGACATCGACTGCACACGTTCACCCAGGAACGCTGTTTAGTCCGTGGATCATGAGACATTTCTCACTGGGAATATGCGGGTGGCATCTCAGAGGACCAAATTGTACCAGGTCGCTGGCACTTCAATAATAAATCATCAGGTTTATTGTCACTAAATTCACTGTAAATTTTCTTAATCGATGTTGATTTTTATGCATAGAAGGTTACACTGTTCACATACGAAGAAAGAGCGGCATTAAGTCCCGTCAGCTTCGACGTACGGTCTATGGTCAATATTTAAAGCACACACGAATTAATTTCGGAGGGTGTGATATCTTTCGAACATAGATACCGCTTGCAATATTCACTTCAATAACTGTCAGTTGCAAGGTAGATGGTGTTCCCGCACAAAAAAATACTTATAAATTTATAGTTACAATTTTGTCATAAAAATCCGAAACAATGGAGTAACAAGATTTCATGTCCAACTTGTCTGAAGATCAAACTTCATGTCAGTCATCGTCCCCAAGATAAGCATTGCATAAAACTCGTGAAATTAAAAACCTTCTAAATATTCAATATATCACTGATGTGTGTTTGGACGTTTTCCACCGTCACTGTTTATAGAAACAAGACATTTCAAAAGCAGACTGCTTTTGTCGTCAGGTGAACTAAAATTTGAACTTGTAAAAACTAACTACTGCCCTAATTAGCTACCTACGGAACTCCTCCAAATCCCCGTAGGTCGAGTTTTGAATTGATTAACTCACACCAACAAATGCATCAAAACAAGTTTGTCACTGATTTCTTTATTAAAAGATTACCCCAATACGCATTTCGGCACTTCTATATTGCCATCATCAGGGGGATCGTTGAAGTTTGTACATAGACCAATGTTCTGATGTAGAACATTGGTCTATGTACAAACTTCAACGATCCCCCTGATGATGGCAATATAGAAGTGCCGAAATGCGTATTGGGGTAATCTTTTAATAAAGAAATCAGTGACAAAATTGTTTCGATGCATTTGTTGGTGTGAGTTAATCAATTGTACAAAAATGCACGGTAAATATAACGTGAAGTTCGAGTTTTGAATGTTTTAAAATCTGAATTCTAATTGGACCAACAAATTTCTGTTACCGTAGTCCTTAAATTTCCTAGCAAAAACTCTATGCGTCTAATCTTTTAAGCGACGCGAAGCCCCGTACGGCCGTCTGTTTTGTATCACTCACAGCCAAGTGTTACCCAGATGCCAAAGTATAAAATGTCACTCTGTGTCCAGCAACAAAATCTCTGCTAAGTTACAGAAATAATGGCTTTTTGCTCAGCTCCCTTTCACAAACCTAAAACTCGGCTGGCTCCCCGTAAATGTCACATAAATTTCGCCACTACTGACCTGTTTTCCGATAAAGCCAAAACAGAAGAACTTAATAAATTATCAACAAAAATGTTGATGCCCCTTTCTCTACATGCAATCTAACTTTCTCGGGAAGGAAATCTAATTGTTTGAGTATACCATATTACCAGCTAGACCCATATTTTGACCTTCTCTTTTTATAACGCTGCAGGACATCGCAATTCTTTTCCACTCACAATATAAGGACTACTTAACACTCTTTCCCTATTACAGCTTTGTGCTCTAGGTCACGAAAACGGAAGTGAGCGCCTACACGTGAACACGAAACATATTTACTGAAAATCGCTTGGCCAGTCATTCTAGGATCATATAAGTATGAAATGGTAGCCCTGGGCCCGAGGTTAATTTTGTCGACGGTCGGTATTCCGGAAATGACACAAGCGTTTAACTTAACACAGTACGGAATTTATACTGAGTGTAACTCACTCTGTTGCAGTAAGTTTGTGCTTGCCCTAACAGCTTACCTTAACCGACTGCTCATAAATTAAGTAGGCCTATACAACAGTCAACATAGAGCGAGATAAAAGAGAGCTTTATAACACTACAACCAATGTGATCAGACCTATCAATCTCGACATAGAACTAGACAGCCAGTCCGATTAGGTCTAGCAAATTCAACATACAGTAAGCTAAATAAAGTCTTATTACAAGGTAACTTATATTTTTTGTGGCGCAAGAGCCAAATTCCGGCCTAGACCGCCTTGCTTTGTGGTTTCTAGATCACAATTATACACACAGCCGGTAGGACTCCTCTGAACGTGTGATTAGCTCGTCACAGAGGCCGCTACCTACACAAGAGACGAACATTCGTGCACCCAGCGGAATTCGAAACCGATATCCCAGCAATCAAGCGCCCGCAGACCTACGCGTTGGACTGCACGGCCACCGGGATCGGCAGCTAATGTGATCAGGTCTGTGAAATTCAACGAATATTGAGAGTAAGAAAGCCTCATAGAATTGTAACCCATGCACAAGTATGGATTTGAGTATTCATTTTGCTGGCACATATTAACTTCACGGCTGCCAATTAGAACAAAACACAAAGAATGAACATCATCTACCAAGGTCAGGTGTCCAATTTTTACACTTGTGACAGAAATACAATCTGCGTTAGTAATCACTTCATTTACTGGACCTATCTCTATGTTGGCAATCCACAAGCACTGCGGTTTCCATTAAGTCCGACGCGAAACAATGCAACGTAAAAATGAATTACACAAATCTCGATTATTCATAAATATATTTTCTATTGCATAAATACGAGTATTTCGAAGTGGCAGGGATTACAAGGGATGTAAGAACATGGCCACTTTTACGTTAGTTCCCTCAACTTTGCCTACAGCTTATTTACTAACTTACGATTATAAGAAAAGTCTGCGATTATTTCCGTACATAGCATTGACAGAGTAGCCTTTTAATGGGAGGAAAGAATGTTTTATCTGAGGTACAAACCCAAGTCTGAAATATTTGTTGGATGAAATTCATGTTTCTAATGGTTTATTTTAGGTTCCGGTTGTAATTAAGTTCTGACGTATATAAACTGCAAATAAGTACTTTACTCATTTCATGTTTACTTTATTTTCCCAATTAAGGCAGGAATTTCATGTAACATACATTTAAGAACCGACTTCTACAACATAGGACAGTCTACAAGAGTCTCAATTAAAAGAACCTGCTGTTTAGGAAAGGTAAAGGCAAAGTTCAGCCTGTAACTGGCTATGAAGGTCCAGAGGGGGAGTAGAGGTATAGTACTACTCTTTCTTTAACCTCAGCTCTAGAGGTGGGTAAGTGGTCGACGCCACAACCCGACCGCTTTACCCCGGGATAGAGACGCGGAACCCATGGTACGGGCGGCTGGGTGGGCTCCAGGACCGGTCTGGACGGGTGCGGAAAATATCGCCCCCCACGGGGATTCGATCCCCGGACGGTCCGGCCCGTAGCAAGTCACTATACCGACTACGCTATTCCGGCCTCCCTGTTTAGAAAAATAATGGTAATTTATTTCGAGAATCATAATGAAAGCCATAAGCAATATTAAGTTATTATGAATTTGTGCATACCTAGTAACAGTGCTTGAAAAAGCAGACTGATAATAGGTCAGTCTGCTAAATAAACTGGCCCACCGATGTCTCAATGATCATTGAGGAGATCGAAGACGATTTAATCTACAACTTGTTTGTGTTAACCGTTTCTAATTTTTGCCAAGTATTAAAGAATAACTAAATTTCGCATTATAAATTTTAGGCCCATGCGGAGCTAAACTTACCCTTCACCCCACAGCAGCTGTATTGTGTTCTACATAGAGCTCGAAACCGAACCTGCAGAAAACTATCCAAGATCGGAGATCACGATCCTTGTTACGTTAAACCAGCCATTTTCAAACCTTTGTTCTGTGGAGTTCTTTCCGAGGCTGAAATATTTCACGGAATCCTACCCTGTTTTTAAGTTGGCAATATACGTAAAGTTTGTACACAAATAAAATAACATTAAAATTCACTGTAAGGTTAATAATCGTAGATTGGTAAAACAGTACAGATTATTCTATGTTAATTTCTCAGTGTGACGGATGAGGCTACTGTGATGGGCACATGAATTTCGTATCTGGTATAATGGGCGACAGCTGCAATCTGAGAACTGCCTCAGCATTCAAAGTATTTTTGTATTTGGTTTTCGTTATACTCTATTATAAAAATCTAGACTCACAAAGGTAGTTGGTTGGAACTGGCAGCATTTATTTCTAACGGCTAAACTACAAAATATAATGCATCAAATTGCTCCAATAAGCAGATACTCTAGGTCTCAAGGAAACCGAATGCACAGATTTTAATGTGCATCCTTCTTTAAGCACCAGTCATTGCAGTCTATTTTACAGCACTCCTGCCTCCTATTTGCGAGGTCCAGAGATCGAATCTCGGCCCTGATAACGCCTATCCTAAGCTTTATTGTGTTTTTCCTCAGTCGCTCCTGTCAACTGCAGGGATGGTACCTCAAATTAAGCCAAGATCGCTTCCTTCCACAGCCTTTCCAATTCATTACTCATTAATCATCTTATCATTCGAATCAATAGCTTATAAGCTGAGCTACTGATAGCGTCGTTAAATAAACCAAAAATTAAATAAAATACGAAATTCTTTACAATGTCGAGTGCTTTCGTGTTCTGCTATCTGAAGTAGAAACATGCAAGCATTATCCATTCCAGGGCCCATATTCGTAAAGGTTCTTCACAATTAATTTATTTTTACATCGTCACGTCACAACCTACCTGTGGTTACAAAATGGTGGAAACAGTAAAGTTCAAAGGCAACTATGATGTGCATGCCTCGAGAAATCGTCAGAGCTGGATAGGCAGGACGGGAGGAATTTTGAGCTAAGCTGTACCCTCCCTCCCCAAAAAAAAACAGCCTAGCTGCACTGCAGGCAAACAAAGGCAGATATGGTTTGTTTGTACGACAGGAATTGTGTTCAGTATCTGCGTATTGCGAATGCGCATAACTATGCGTCCCATCCCGCCCACATACACTCGTCGTCATCTTTTGGATTGCCCATAATAAAACCTCGATGAGGCAACGTTCTTAATTCAGGTAGTAAATAAATACAATAATCAAAGCTTTGATCCAGACACATTAGTTTCGTAAGAGACGTCTCGATCCACAAAATTTCTGCTTGCGGATTACATAATATTTTTGGACAGGGTAACGGCGAAGAAAGCTTATGCTTTATGGGCCGGCCGACTCTCATTTCCTAGGTATCCGCTTCCTTTAACTGAATCTACTTTATTTGAAAAGTCAAATGTAGGATATATATTACCACAGATGTTCTTGCACGATTAGTACCAGGTATGGAAACTTTCGGCCAGAAAAGTAAAATAATTCGGGGGTTCATTTCACATAGGTAAACAATTCACAGAACATTAAACTTACAGATTTGGAAAAAAAATATGATTCGAAACCTCTAGAGTTCAATGAAGAATTATTGGATAAAATCTCTGCTAAGTTTTAAAATACTCCCTGCAAATCCCCGACACGCCTGGCACAGGAGACCGGATTCTCAGAATAGTCACCACGAACTGCCACAAAATTCGTGAAACGTAAAAAAAAATTAAGACCACTGTAGAACATTAATTTCAATCTCGTATTTTCCGGTGGTGCCAGAAATTCAAAAGCAACAAAGAATATTTTCAGAGTCTGCTGTGAGTATTTCATTTGTCACTTGTTCAGGCTGAAGATTTATTGGTTCCACCAGCAGTAACAATCTCCGCTGGTCCGATTAGTTGGAAGAAGTTCCTGAGGGGTTTAGTGATATGCTGTGGCGCTCACAAGAATTATCACTGTATAACCAGCATCGCACTATTCATTTACCTACTTGCCAAGTTATTAAAATAGACAGGCAAGTTTCGCCTTTCAGTGTTGGGTTTATAGAAGTACTTCCGACTGTCGTCTTTTCTTTCAATTATAAGGCACTCAGTTTTAGAGCAATAAATTAACAGATTACATCGTGATATGCTAAGAGCACAGGTTCTGATGCAGTGTTGCTATTGTGCGATTTCAGTCATTATTCGCGACTTTTAGAAAAGCATATCATAAATACATGTAATTTTAAATCAGTTTTACTAAACCTAAAATGACCTAATATTGTTGTTTTATTTTCTATAAATATTCTGCAATTGTTACGCTGCCATGACTCGGCCATGATACCCACATTTTTGCCAACGGCCGTGAAATGTGGGGCTCAGAATTAAGACGAGATGGATATTGAGGCTCCTACCACACCCTTAAATTTAACGTTTGTAGTAATATGTCTCTTACAGCGTCTTTCACTATTAAGAGCACAGACTCCATAATTTGGCCCTAGATCAGATGAACCTAGAATGCTGTCGAAAACGTATTACGAAGTAACGTACAGTGTGTCCACACATTTCCTCCTAGGCTTCAAGTCAAAATGGTCTGCATACCTACCTGAACATGCTACAACTTTAATAATACCTTAGACTAAGCAATTACAACCACATATTATTTTGCAACAAGACGGCTTTCCCCCTCATTGGGGTTTACCAGCACTGGACTACCTGGAAGATAAGATCTACGCTCTTCTGGGATATTAGGCGGTGTCGTGTGGTAATTGTTTGCCGACGTTTCGGGACGACCTATCGGTCCCATCTTCAAGGGTCAAGAGTCCAAGAAGAAAAGAAAGCGGGCAAGCCGTAATGTAGTTTCTACATGGGAAGGTGCGCGCGGTGACGGTAATCAGTAAGCGTGAAGACAGCCAATAGAGTTCCTTGGACATAACACCACTGGACTTCTTCACGTGGCGTAATGCCATGAACATTGATGACCTCAAGAAGCGTATCAGAGATGCGATCATGACTATTCATTCTGACATGTTCCTCAGAACAAGATAAGAGCTTGAATATCAAATGGACGTTGCCCGTGCTACCAAAGGTACCAACATTGAGGCGTACAAAGACCAGTTAAAAACTTTGAGAGTTTGACTATAAGCCACAGCAAGATGCATGTGTCTGACTCAATTTGTTTCAGAATCATGTTGTCTTTAAACCGCGGAGGAACTTTGTGGACACAATTTGTATCATTTTAGCAGGGCTGGGACTATTGTTGATGTGACGCAAATACATTCAGCACGTTTGTGCAAATGTGCCTGCTCCTGAGGCATTATTATTAAAGGTATCCGTCAATAATTCTTATATCAGTACACGTCTTCTGAGGGCATAAATCGCACTGCGCAATAAGTAATTGCGGTATATTATTTACTGCATGCATAATACATTGCCAAATCTTCCGGCTTTATATCCGTGGTAAAGTACGCTATTCCATGTTTAACTGAAATTTCTGACTTACAATTAGTTAGAAACACCGAATGAGTTCAGCTGTAAGATGTAGATCACTACATCCACCAAAAACGGCGCTTAATAAAATACAATTCATAATAATTATTAAAACTCCTACATGTTTCAGCACCGAGGTGCCATCTTCAGGGAGTTATAGAAAAAAGGATTATAAGTCCAACACGTTAGTCTAGGTATTACACTGCCTATATTGAAATGTTTAAAACGTTAAAATTCTAAAATATGTAAAAATTGGTAAGTACAAAAATTGCAGTATTGTGATGAGTACAATACACTGTTCGATACGACACACATCACCTGCTCTACTTGGACGACATCCCTCAGTATTACATAAGATCGAGACAGATGTTTGTATGCATACTTAGAACGTAAAGAGCTATGAACTTATAGGAGGAAGTGCTCGCTATTATATACTTTTAATATCACAATACTGTAATTTTTCGACTTATCAGTTCTTTTCTATATTTTAGAATCTTAACAATTTTAACATTTTAATACGGGCATTGTAATACCTAAACTAACGTGTTTGGTTTATACTCCTTTGTGCTATAAATCCCTGAAGATAGCACCCGGTGCCGAAATAGGGAGTTCTAATTATTATGAATAGTATATTATTAAGTGCAATTTTTGGTGGAGACATTGATTGTAAGAATATGCAAGGTATTAATAACATAAAAATTTATAACATATAGATGTTTGACAATGGTTATACATGAGTAATATCAAAAACATTCACAAGGACGTTTTCCATTATCATAAACACTCAAAAACAAACACTACATTGCGGAAGCTACCTGCTTCCATCCTCAGATGAAACCACTTATCCTGAGAAGAAATTGACCAAAATATAACAGACACGTCATCATAAATCACACGCGAGGAAAAACAAACCAATATGTCTAAAAATATAAAATCTAAGTATGCAAACCATAAAAATTTTAACAATGATAATTACATTTTATCTTTTTTGTTAAAATGTTTCGCCAATATTACCTTGAGCATCCCATTAAACCACTGTGTTATAAATGTGTTATGTCAGCCGCTATTTCGGAAATAATCATTGTACAGAACACGGACGTGTCACCAATTGAAACATGTTTGAATTTAACGAACGTGTTTTGATGTGACTTTTTTCATGCGTGATGAAGTCGCAGATAGGCTGAATACGTACCCTGAGGACATCGGCTGGAATAAGACGTCGGAAGGTTCTGGGTCTGTCAGTGGCGGCAACATCCTTCTTGTCTTCTGCTGCGGTAAAGCCCACTGTTAAGACAGCCACAGACAAACACAGGAAAAACTTCATGGTCTGCAAGCAAAGAGCATTCACCTTATGAACAGAGGATACCGCAGATTCATAGCTGCGGTAGAAATTGTATTTTTAGCATGGAGGTAGTAGCAATTCTAAAACCTGGGTTACGTTATTCACGTTATATTATTTAGTTATTTTATCTTTTGCTTAAACAGTTGACAGTAGCGGACATACTGATCATTCAGATAAATTTGGGATAAGAGTTTTCATTTCACAGGACAGAGTAGTCTAACTAAGTAACTAATTACATCAAGCAGAGTCCTTCTTCAGAAGCTAACAGGTCGTCAGCTAGTCAAGAAATTCCCCACATTTTATAGAACCCGAAGGTTCATTACCGCATTCACAATAGTCCGCCATCTGTCCCTATCCTGAGCCATATCAATCCAAGCCACTCCATCCCATCCCACTTCTTGAAGATCCATTTTAATATTATCCTCCCATCTACGCCTAGGACTTCCAAGTGATCTCCTTCCCTCAGGTCTCTCCACCAAAACCCTGTATGCACCTCTCCCGTGGCCCATACGTGCTACATGCTCCGCCCACCTCATTCTTCTTGATTTGATCACCGGAATAATATTTGGTGATGAGTACAGATCATCAAGTTCCTCGTTATGTAGTCTTCTCCACTTCCCTGTTACCTCTTCCCTCTTAGGTCCAAATATCCTCCTCAGCAATCTATTCTCGAACACCCTCAGACTATGTTCCTTCCTCAGTGTCAGAGACCAAGTTTCACACCCATACAATACAACAGGCAAAATTAGAGTCCTGTATATTTTAATCGTCCTATTTTTTGATAGCACATTGGAAGAAAAAAGATGGTTCACCGAATGGTAAAAAGCATTCCCCAACTTCAATCGGCTCTTAATTTCTTCCTGAGTGGAAATTATATTCTTTAGGGGTTTTCCCAAATATTTGAACTGTTCCACCCTTTCAAACGATTTATTATCTATCTTTATGTTGTGATTTTTTTCCTGCATTCTGATCTCGAGACATGACCATGTACTTAGTTTTCTCAGCATCTACTTCTAGACCAATCTGCTTACTAGCAACCTTAGCTTCTTTTTTTTTCTGTATAGCATTTACGCTTCTGCCCAATATATTAACATCTTTAGCATAAATTAGAAGCTGATGTGTACCGTTTAATTTCAAGCCCTCCTGATTTGCCTGAACCCTCCTAATGGCCTAGTCCAAAGCAAAGTTGAAAAGCAAAAGACTAAGTCTAACCTGAATTATATTTAAACACTTAGTTCCTCCCGCGCAGTAAACACACTCAATCTCGGTCATAAAAACCGTTCGTTTAAATGTTGTATAGGAAAATAATAGCTTATTGTTCTGAGAACTACAAAAATTACATAAATGTTCTCTGTGGGCAGAACAAAAGATTTTTACTTGGTAACTAGAAGACTTTAAAGATTTAAACACGCAGTCGTGTCACGAAACTCATGGTGCTGTGACTTCAGTCGTCTGCTACCTTGCCCACTCTCTCGTACATACAGTGATACTTTGCATTCCTAATTATTATGTCCCATTTGTACAAATAATATTATAGATTTATAAGGCTACTGAACTTTCATTGGGTTTATGTGGTAGTAGCACTGGAATGTGACACCCGCTCATACACTTACAATTACTGAGTACTGGAAGGAAGGCTACTTTATTTCTGTAAGTGAAAATCTATTTACTAATTCAGTTCACAAACCTCACGATATGCAGCGTCTTCCTCAGCGTCAACCTGGTCTTCGTTTTGGTGCCCTCATTTTATACAGTTAAGGCATTTCTGACCGAGGGAAGACGACATAAACATTGTGTCTGCCTGCCATGGAGGAAATGTCACTACAAAAATTAACCTATTTCTATGTTTAGAGATTACTTTTTCTCGATATGTAGACTGTCCAATTGAGGCAACAGAATCCGATCTGAGAGGGACGTCATAGACAATTCAGTATTTCGCTAAAAATTATTGATACTATCTTTTTCAACTAAGCGAAAAAAATATGAATGACATGATCCTGTGTGCTTTTTCTTTGTTAGTTCTGTGGTCTTTGCCGTGTCCATGTTTCAAATTGGACACATAGGTAAGCCGATTCTTTCTCGAGCAGCTAAGATGTCCTCAGCTTGTCAAGAATGTACTCGCATTTTACGAAACATAAAAAATTCCTTCCCGTTTGCACAAATCCCGCCACTTACCCTCATACTTAGCCAGATAAATCAATTTCACGCATCCCCGTATTTAACAGCCATTTGTATAGCTCTCGTCTGCTCTTTCATACACACAAAATTTCTAACATTACTTTGCTGAGAAACTACGAATTGTTTTGGAAGTGTATGGCAACTAATGCGACCTGAAGAAATGAGATTCTTTATTATTATTATTATTATTATTATCATCAGAGGTGGTCTCAGGCTATGACCGATGTTTTTAACCACACATATTAAGGGTCTATTGATCAATTATCTGTTAGGAGGTTACTTCAAGTGCATAAGTACACATCCGGAAACATGTAAAGTGACATGATTAGAAATTTTCAGCCGCGTCATCATTGAGGAATCTTCTCACGATGGAACAGGTGCTTAGTACGATCACTTTTTTTTACCTGGAACATTATGCGCTGTCGTAAATTGAGCCAAGTGAAGTTGTGCTTAAGCATGTTAGGTATTGACCCCTGTAGCAGACAAGACTAATGGAATAATGATAATCTTGTCCAGCTGCCACTAGTTCTTGAATTAAATTGCAGTTCCTGATACTTGTACTGCTTTTCTGCATTTGTAGCTTGTAGAATGTGGGTTAGTGGAATTGCTGTGTCAATGAAGGCAGCGTCCTCATTTATTTTAAGAATCAGTGTTATGTCTGGCCGATTAAAATGAACCTTCTTGTCCATTAATAGAGCACGATCTCAACAGAGTTTGTAGTTGTTTTCCAGGACGACTTCTGACTCGTATGGCTTCTCAAGAAGGTGAAATTTTCGCCAATTCTTGTTGGAAAGTTTTGACGACATGATCATGCCGACGTTGGTAATTACTTTGGCCTAATTTTGGACAGGAAAAATCACGTGTTGGATAATTTGTGACGAACAGCCACAAAGGCGATATACGTGTTTCACGGCATTAGGATCCCTGATTATGCATTTTAGACAGTTGCCTGTGGGAACGACTTCGTCCTGCGTGGCAACTACAAAGCCCTACATTTTTGGGAATATATCACTTCTCTTTAGCCAGGTATGAGTTAATCACCTAGACAGATAGCTTACACGCATGCTGCACAGTACAGAGAAGTATAGAGATGTTCAAAGTTGATGTCAAATTCAAGGTGAGCATGCAGTATATGTGTATCCATGAGGGACGATTGTCTGATGAAACAATACAATTAAGGCGGGTTGGGGAGGATATTCCCCGTGCCCGGTGGTCGCCATATCTAGGGCTGTGCCACTTGCTCTACCAGTCACTAGGGAAGAGGCAGACTGACTTATAGCCATAGGCCCCTATCCATGCTGCAATCGAAGCTTTTTGTGCTCTCTCGCCTAGGAGGGTCCGAAGCTTTGCTTGTTCCATATTTATCAAAGATGCATTTTAAAGGTGCTGTCAGCCAGAAAGAATTAACAGCCGCCCCATTGGAAACACACGCTGTCGGTGGCCGCTCTTGACGTAGAGAACAGTCGCTATAGAGGTGGGTGTATTTTTGTCTAGGGTGCCAAGGACAGCCTGCTCAGTATGGGTAGCCCTGACTACACAAAATCTGTCCTATCCTTCTGCCACGCAAGCCTTTCCACCACATCAAGGTATGTACATATGAAGGGTTATTATTATTATTATTATTATTACTGTTATTATTGTTATGATTACATTATTATTCATTATGAGTAATTATTACATTATGCACTGGTTTCGAAGAATAATTTCACGTTCGACACTGACATTGTGAGCTCCAATTTTTGTCGTAAGAAAACCTGAGTTTGTAAAATTTTTATTTGTTCCTGTCACGCCCTAGTTTGTGACAGAAAGAATGTATCACGTGATGATGAGTTTGGTATTAATTAGAAGCAGTTTCAAGAGATATGTCCTCATGGCGATAAATACGAATTTAAAGGTCGAAACTATATAGTATGATAGATATGTACCAACGTTTCAGAGAAAACCTTTGCTAGTCACCAACCCGAATGACGAGGCAGTAAATTCTTCTGAAACATTGGTATATACGTACCAGGCTACACGTTATAACATCCTACATACTCTCTAGGTCTCTGCTTTCTTCCAATTTAACCGCAGTTCTTTTCTTTTAGACATAAAATTTCGGAGAAACTTGCTGCCTGCGTCTTCTACGCAATCCGCAGACTTGTCTAAAATATTGGCATGTACATACCGATAATACACTGCATCAGACGCAAGAAAATCGTAATAACGTGTTTACATAACACAGTTTACAGTGACGACGGCTGTAATCGAAACCGGGATGTTTTAAATACTAGGCTAGAACACTATCCACCAAGAGTTTCGCTTCCATTTTCCGACACTAAACTTAAATAAAATTCAATTCAATTCAACTTAATGGATATTTATTAAAGTACAGACTTAACAGCACAAGTGCCAATTACAAAGCCAGCACAAAAGCACAAATAAAATACAAAACAGTATAAATACACAAGAAAAAAAACTAAAAACAAAACAAATATGTAGTAAAACAATATAAAAGAAGTACTGGGGCAGAAATCCAATACTCAATATAATAATAGCATGTCAGTATAATTTCAAACAATCACCTGAAGATGGAAGTAAAGCCAATTTCCGAAATGTCGTCTGTATAAAATATGTTACCTCCGATAATGGACAATGCGGAACATAATACTGGTACAGTTAATCAACCTCTGTCACAAAGGTCTAGAGAATAATTAAATTAAGGGTTTCTGTAATATGGGTCCAGTATGTTCACTGTTAGGTAGGTACGGATTCTATTTTAAACGTCTGAATTAAAGGTCAAAACACAATGTATTTAAATCTACTTTGCTCTGCTATAGAAAGTGAGATCACCTATTTAGAACCGTTACCCACTGTCACATATCTGAACACAGTGAATTAAGGTGAAAGAGAAAGACGAAAACGAACGAGTAGACATTTTCTTCCTTTTGTTGGTATGTAAGTGAAAGAGTCGGCAGAATATCCCAAATGAACGGCCGACTTCAAAGGCAGAATATAAACAACAGCAAATAGCTATCTTCTGGGATATTACATCGTGTCGACCGGTAAATAATTACCAGCGTTTCCAAGAAGAGAAATGCCTTTACTTGTAGAGTTGGACTCCTTGACCGTGAGGGCCGATAACTATTTATTACTCGACATGACGTAATATCACACAAGGCTTAAATCTGGAGCAATAACGCTGTGACAATTCAAATCATCCAGAGTAGTTTAAGAGCAGTTATTTTCTTCTGCATCTTTACGTATCTTTACGGTAGGCTACTCAAGTGTACTAGTTATACCGGAAAGTTTCTATGGTTTCAATTCAAACGTAGAAATAGAAACGAAAATATTTTAGCACTTATGCCCACAAGCAAGCACTTCCGAGCAGAATTCACAAGCCCGCTTTCCTACTTATTACTTGGTAGTTTTATTACTACTTCTCCTTACTGTATGAAGCACTAACTGCTTAAGTACAGTTTCTATACGTGTTAAATTTGTTGCGAAATACGTCAAAGATTCGCAACCTCGCCATCCTTGTAATGAGAATGAGTGAAGCTACACCTCCATTCACACATACGAATCCATTATGTGCACAGGGACTTCACAATTTCTACGCTAAATGATGTCTCCGATGACATGCCTGGACAGGCACAGAGGCGAGGTGGAGGTATAGATTCAACCCCATCTCAAGCCGGTGCTGGAAGGAGGTGGAAGGTCAGCTGCACGCTCCGGCCGCTTTACACTGGGAAGCACCCGTTATCCATTGTACAGGAGGCTGGATAGGCCTTTGGGCCGAACTGGACGGCACCGGGATTCGATCTTAGGAACATCCAGTACGTAGCGAGCCGCTATACCGACTACGCTATCCCGCCCGTCCCGTACGCTAAATTACGATGGGCAGTCAAAAAGTTCCCGGAATTCCCCTGCAGACGGAGAATGAGAGATAAGATAGCGCACGCATTGTTGTGATGGGGAGCTCAGCATCTAGGGTGCGCACAACGAGACTCGCGACCCCTCTGGTGTAGGGAACCGGTGGAGCCGACCTCCACTGTCACCCCTACACCCTAAAATACCTCCATGCCCATGCGCCCTTGACCCAAGGTGGCAAGTTTTGCAGAGGTTGCGCGATGCATTTCGGAGGAAGCGGTGCGACGAGTGGCATGGACAGTGGTTTCTGCATCACGATAACGCACCGAGCCACACATCGTTTGTTGTGCAGCAATTCCTCGCCGAGAAAACCATTCCTGTCATCACCCAACCACCGTACTCTCCGGATCTCGCTCCGAGTGACTTTTGGCTGTTCTCTACTCTGAAAATGGGCCTCAAGGGGACACGTTTCGCAACCATGGAGGACATCAAATCGAATGCGACGGCCGAACTCCGGAAGATACCAAAAGAAGCCTTCCGCCGGTGCTTCCAACAATGGCAGGATCGATGGAACAAGTGTGTGTGTGCGCAAGGGTCCTACTTTGAAGGTGATTAGGTAAGCGTTGCCGTGTGTCCTACCATTACAGTGCAATACCACCATTCCGGGAACTTTTTGACTGCCCCTCGTATAATAGCAATATCTCTTTCTCTACTAGTCTACAAACGCTCGACCTGCATCCTTAAAAGTCTGTTTTACTCAACACATGTGCACTATTTCGAATATTCTTAATTACCGGGATACGACTACCGTGCAGTATTTTTTCCTAGATCGATAATAGCATCAGGATGTCGTAAAGACAGAATGATGTAATAAAAATAATGAAGTATTATTATTATTATTATTATTATTATTCAAACTGGATGTACATGTTCCCTGAGAGACGGACAGACACAAGAGAGGATAGCTCAGTCATTACAGTGATTAGGCTATGGGCTAAGAATCTGGGGTCCGATTCCCGGTAAGTACGGATTACTTACCTTCGACACCGCGTTCTATTCGGATCAGAGACTTAACAATCTGCTGTTCAATGTGTATTGGGGTAAAGAGTTCGGAATTTGAAAACGACTATCACATCAAAGTAGTGACAAGTTTAAGATGACGTGGAGCTATAACACCACTCCGTAATATGTCTTTATGCTGTACTACTTAAATAATACAGGGAACGCTCGAGGGCGCGCGCGCGCGCATACACACACACACACACACACACCCAAACACATAAATACGAACAGTCACAAGCTCATGCGTTGAGGCAAGGCCAGACCTAATCATGACAGTTCAACCATTACACTACAGGATCAGTGGTGTGGAGAAAATGTCACAAGCAGCATTTGCCATTGTTAGGTGTACAATCTTAGATTCTTTCCTCAGTCTTGACATGACGTCGCGAATAACTGGTGTAGTTGATCACTCAACATTTATTCAATAATTTATTTGTCGCAAGATCTACGGGCATACTTAAAACGAGCATTGTGAAGGAAGATCACTTAAGACTACTATTTGCTTTGCGAGACATTACTGCAGTAGGCTTCGCCTAAACGCAGTCTCCAGAATTTGACATAAACAAATTGTTGTATTGTACAAGTTTCACAATCATATTATGTGAATTATTTCAAACATTTTGGGGGTCGTTAGAGAATTCTAATGTCGTAAGAAAGAATAAAAAGTAGTCATCGATACGGATAAACCAGAAAATTCGAAGGATTGCTGGTTTTCCAAATTCGTTTCTATTCCTTACTTTCTTAATGATATTTACATAATGGTTATTCTTTTGTGGATGCAATTTGTGGAAGTAAAACAGAGGATAATTTACGGGAAACTTTAAATAATACTCTGAGGCCTGGAAATAAAAATCATTTTCTCAGTTACAGAATATCTCACAGAGAGTTGCCCCAAATATATGACCACAGTTCTCTCAACAAATGTCTCATCCATGGCCAGTCATTTAAAATCACTATTAGTTCAGTGAATATTGCAGGTACTTCCACGTTCTACTGTCACGTATGATAATTCACAGGAATAACATTTCACGGTGTCACAACGCCACGTTTACACTGGAGACTTCCGGGGATTCAGATTCTGGAGACTCATTAAGCTCGAAGACGCTTTACCAGAAGTGAAGCAAGGTATTAATTTATTATAAGACAAAATTCTTACCGGTCGTGGAGGAAATAAAACCTGCCACAGCAACTTGAAAGCCGATGTTTTTACGTCGACAGTTCGTAAAAGACTGAAGCGTTGACGAAGTTGACATGCTCTTTTATACATAATCTCCCGCAACAAACATCAGGAGAGGGGGCATGGAAAAAGCAGGTTACCCCCAACGGTTACTAAATAACAGGTGAGTTATTCGGCTTCTCTTTCCTCCTCCTTTCGTCTTTCCTATGTGTAAGAAACTTCCAGATGGAAAGCGTTTATATGCATTGCCATTTCCATCGTCCTTTCATTTGATGACGAAACTGTTGAAGAGCACAGGTGGAACCATTCTGCATGACGCACAGGGGAAACGGCCGCGAGCGACAGACACCGAACCATGACGGGATAGATAACGAGCGGCCAGCGGGCTTTTCCTTGATGTCTGTCCTTCCATATGTGAAATATTCACGCTATTCACTACAGCAAGTACCGTTTTCACATAGCATTTCCTAACAATCTGGAAACAATGACAGCTTCTTCGTGTCTGTACTAATTCGTATAATCCCGGTCCCCAATCCGAGACCGGCGGTAAGAAAACCTAACTTCGCATTCCGAAGGTCCCAGTTTCGATTTCCATCCAGGAGATCGTCCACTTTGTCTCACCTTTTAATGTACGTTAGTTTCCTTAGCCCCTCTAGGTAAATACCTTAAAATACAGGAACGTTTTTCTTTCCAAGAGGTGCCTTATCATTGTTCGTCACCATCTTTATATTCGACTCTACACGACTTCTGCAACAGACAAAGCGTCGTTAAATGAACTAAGAACCAAACAACACTAACACCAGTTATACTGTATGTGGACGATATTCTTAGGCTATATTATATGCGTTTCTCTTGAGAGGCGGAATGCTGCGTGAAACCCGCTTTCTCCGCATCAGTTTCCAGCTCACATAGACTATCTTCCTGGCATTTCTCATGCGACGTTTTATCGTCTATACAGCGAAAATTGCTCATGTCAGTTGGTGTGTTATTACCAACTTACAAAATTATGCGTACTCATTAAGTATAGACAGATTCTAAACAATGCATTACGTAGGCCTCTAAAATGTGTGTGGCTCACTGTCTCCCACATGCTAAAATACTGCTAATTCAGTATGAAAGTTTTTCATAATTCTGATCCGTGTGTAAGATTTATTATATTTAGGAAACAGAGCCTAGGATCATCAAAATTACGTTGGCTATATAAATTAAGAATTGTGCTTATGATTACTCAAGAACCATGCCGTGAAGATGAATGAGGATGTGGAGGTATAGTCCGCGAATTCTTCGTCTCTGTGCTACTTGGAGGTAAGTGGTCTGCTTCACGCCTCGGCCGCTTTAATCTAGGAGAAACAGCTTCAGTTTCTTATTGGGTTTAAGGATTTTGGGCCTCACATTCTATACATGACACAGAGAGAAGAAAAAATATGTTACGCCTGCTGGAATTCAAACCCTGATTCCTTCATTTTCCAGTACATGGCCTAGATGTTCTACCGATCCAGATATTATTTATTTGCAAGCAGTTGATGCAAAAAATCATTCTAGATTATGATGGTATTACGAAGCTTAATCATAAGAAGTGTCAGCTGGAATTGCTGTTAAGTGAATTAAACGTGTAGGTGCTTCGATATAAAACGGAGAACACTGGAAGAAATTATACATCGAAGCATTTAGTTGGGCCTATTGGGACTTGTTTTGACGGTGTGGTTAAAATGACCAGCATTAAATGAGCCGGTCCTTGGCAGAAGTACACAAGTTTAATAATAACTAAAATACTCTAACGTCAATCACTGCAAAGGTCAATTTAATTCAAGTTCTGAATTAATTTAGTTTGAAAACAAATAGTTGTAAATTGTGGCCCCGACTAAAGCGAATGATACGTAAGCGGGACATCCACGAAATAGATTAGGCCTATTTGTCTCTTCGGCTGACAAAACCTAGCGTGTACACGAAACATAAATTGTTATGTCGATATAGGAGTATAACACTTGTAATTTTGTTATGCATATAAAAAACATATTTATATATTAGGTCACGTTCCTAGGACTAAAATGCGCGATATACCTAGTACACTCAATATGCACCTTGTTATGAAAGACGAGGCACTTATAGTTGAGTTATGAAGTATAACAACTATTATTTTGTTTTTAATGTCAATCTCTAATTCAGGATACCCAAGTCGTGGTGATATAACTCGTGAGCATACATAGGTTATGGAAGAAACGCTACAAAAATAAGTAAAGTTAGGAGGTTCACTACTTAATTTCGGGCTTATTACTTCAAAGTGTTGGCAGTAATGAAAACCCAATGTATTTAATTAACAATTAATTTAACAAAATAACCACCAAAATATTAGGCCGTTCTTGATCTAGCAGAGAGGGAATTTGATTTCCAAAACAGCCTTTTACTTTGTGCTTGGTTTAAATACGACGACAGTTGCCATCATCCAGTGCAGTGAGGTCGACCAACATCAATTACGTGTAATGAGTGGAGATGCACTCTATATACTTATGCTCTTAGGCAGATATATGCTCTATACCAAAATAGAATACCTAGAAAGTGGACTCGAGCAGTAACCCGTCTATCATTCATTTAGAAGTGCCCAGTTCGATTCTCGGCCAGTACATTGCCTATCCTGCCTGAAATTTCTCGTGGCTGTTCTTAATTTCTCCAGATGTGATATTACCTTAAATTAGGCAATGATAACGTCTTTACTATCCTTTCCAATTCACTAGACCACTCATCACCATCAAATAATCTGAGCTACTGAAAGCATTATTAAATATGCTTCCAAGAAATAGACATATTTTTATGCTACTGTAGGCGTATATGTTCTATAATCAATATTTGTATGACAATCGTAATCAGTAAAATTTGTGTTTCGCGTCAATATACAACATTTATTGTTTAATTAATCAATTATTAGAATATATTTAAGAAATTTCATCGTATAAACTTTAATAAAAAAATTATATTTTTTGGATAACTTGTTTTCCTTATTTTCTCCGTAAATTAATATCGAGTTTTAAGGAGCATCGATATTTCTTTAGCGATATATCGACAGAACGACATGTCGACAAGATATCAGTATAGGTTAATTACTAGTAATGGCATCCTTTTGTCTGACAGTGACACAGTATGTAATTTACCCATTAAAGGCGAGTGGTTACTTTATGTATCCCTAGGTTTAACATCCATACGTTCTACATTCTGTGTACAGAATGTATTTCTATGATTGGTATGGATCTCAGAATAAACAACGATTATTCCCGCACATAGCATTAACCGGTTAGTTTTTATAACCGAGACGAAGAGTGCTTACTGCGTGGTGCAATCTCGGTTTTTAAAGGCAGTTCAGTTAAATATTCTCTGCCAGATTTAACAGGACTTTTGTGGATAATGCACGGTGCTGACTAGGTAATATGTATCGGTGTAAATAAATTTTCTTGTTCGTTAATGCCAAACTCAAATTCTTGTGACACAATCATTTGTAACAACAAGGGCTCTGGCGACTAAGGTATGATGATATAACTGTTACATCAAATAGGATATGCCACTACCGCCTTTTGTTGAGTTTCAGGTCTAGTACCCTGAGACTGTGTTTTCACTTTGTTTATGTACCGGAAGCACTCCCTATTCCATAAACCACCTGAACAGTTAGCCGTTTTCCAAATTAATTAATTTATTTTTGAAATAGAGTCCCTGCTGTATAAATCTGCCACAATATGCGCATGGAAAACTGAAATGATATGAAGGGGCAAAGGGGTGAAACGAGCTTCTAACAATCATAAAAGCATAGTAAACCAAACAGTATTCACATCAGACACTATCACTGGCAACTAGAAAAATAAGCCTGTACGAGTATGGAGCTTGCTCTTTGCAACAGGGAAACACACATCCACCACGTCTGCCGTACACTGTCTCTAGTCCCCGTAATAGCATAAACGCAGTTATTACGTGCGCAAACCTACGTCCGCAAAATTCCTCCGGATTTGGCAACGAGGCGTTGTGGGAGGAGAATAGCACCGTTCATTCTGTAGAACAGCGTTGCCACGTCCATATGGAACACGGAGGACTTACCAGGCATTTGCATTGCTCTTTAATGTTACCAGCACCGTCTCTTATTTATTTTAAAGGTAAAAAAACGAAGGTTACCCCGCGAAATGCCTATGCAAGCACAGAGGAAAGTTGGTGGTATAGATCCTAACCATTCGCTGTCCGGCACTAGAAGGAGGTTGTTGGTCAACACCACGCTCCGGCCACTTTAACCCGGGAAAGATCCGGTATGCCATTGTACAGGAGGGTGGGTGGGTCTCGGGGTCAGCCTGGACGGCACGGAATATCTCACCACCCTGGAATCGATTCCCGGACTGACCATCCCGTAGTGAGTCTTTACACCAACTACGCTATCCCTGGCGCCCTCGTTTATTGTCCATCACGGAAATTGCTGTAAAAGTACGATAAGGCCTATTTCCCCCTAAGCAAGTTTATACAGTAAGTAGTGAATAGCCTCATATATTATTTGCAAGAGACAAATAAGTCTTCTCATAATCATAAGGCTGATCCATAGTTTGAAATTACACGGATCACTGAAGCCGTTCTGTTCACCTTATAAACCGTTAGTTTTATGCTTTGTGATGCCGCCAATTCAGAAAAGGTGTCACATGGATGGCCGAGATGGCGGAGCTCCTAGCTTATACTTGCTACCTACTAGTGTATTCTGTAGTGTCTTCTGTATTTTAACCAGTCCAAATGGCTGATCGATGGCGAGGCTTCTCGCGTAAAATCACTGCCAAAATTTCTGTGGATAGAATGGCCAGACTTCTGAAGAGTAATATAGGAGAGCAACAGATGGTGTGAGATGTGGAGAAGTTTCATCCATGTGACTTCCTTTTATGGCCTCCGTATAATGCGATTTGCCCATAAAAGAATTAACCATGTGATTACTTATAAAATTCCGTGGCCTTCTTTTTTTGTCATTTAAAACAAACCAGTACATGGAGGAAAGTATCTACTCACTACTGTATAAAATAACGAACTCCATCTAATGGGGCAATTTGTTAATTTGCACGCTGTATTCATCCCTGACCAAAGACGTAAGGACTTTGCCTCGCGCACTACGGGAACACTGTGCTTTACCCGTAGTTTTAGTGAACAATGGAAGACCTCGACATGCTCTTAATTCTGTTATCATAGCCACTTTGTTTCAATGAAGGTTGTGACGTCGTGTCAAACAAGAAGTTTCTTAGCAGTTTTACCCACGGAGTGCGAAAAACAACAATTAAGGTAATCAAATTCGTGACCTCCAATAATTCATTAGTGTTGTGTGGTAATTACTAAAATCATAACCATACATATGTGAGAAGCTCAAATTTTGTGCCCTTTTGCTTAAGAATGAAAAAAATTAGAATATATATATATATGTACTTATCATTCACATTTCGATTTGAAGCAGCAAAGCTGAAAAGGTCTCTCACCTGAAAGATGCACCAATCAGGATGCACAAAAAAAAGCTTACCCTTACGAACCTCACCTGTACGTGGTGTGTGGCCTATTATCATAAATGGGTATATAACGACCAAGTCATATCAGTAAGCCCCTTACGCCAATATACCTGAAGTAAAGAAAATTACAAAACGTAATATAACTGCACGTTAATCAGTACGGTTTTCTTGCCTTGAATATCTCAACACACGCGAATAATCATTAAAATTAGGCCTATTTATCTTTAAATCCGTGGTAACATGTGCGGACCGTCTACCATATGCAGAATGTTATGGTTAATGCAGTGTAGTTGGGTCGACTCTAAACCCACCAAACAATAAACACCGTTGTTTGTGATTCATTTATTTCATCTATTTGCTATTCATTGTAAGGCGTTACCAGTATCTCATACGGCTTAAGATAACTGAAAAATAACAAATTGAGGATTTACAAGAAAGCGTTAAAGCAGGGCTTCACAATCACGGCATTTGCCAGTAACCATTAACGAAAATCACGAAAATCCAGTCAGTATTGCCGGTGTCCTGGTCGAGTTTCGATCCGGCCACTTCAAAATACAAGTCAAAAGTGTTACCACTTCAGCCAACTTTCTCATTATATTTGTGACAGAATGGCAGAAATGTTGTTACGTGTAGGTAGCCTGCACTCAGGGGTGTGGAGTTTAGAAAGGAGGAGAAGAGGAATGCATATAAAATGTTGATGGAGAGAAACTTGGAAAATAACTGTATGGAAAACCGAGAAGGAAAGAGGAGGATAACATTGAAATGTATCTTAGGGAAGCCGACAGTGAGAAAGGAACTGTCTCAAGATCCTGTTCAACTGGCGAATTTAGTATTACTGGCCCTGAAATTCAGGTCTCTGCCATTTTATTTCTACCGGCCTCCATATAAATTGGGAAGTCGTCTTGGATGTGCAGTAGTATGATTATCAGCTTCTCATTTTAAACTGATGACCGTCAGTCACAGTCAGCTACAGACTGAAAAATGACAAAAATTTTTAATGAAATGAATTATTACACAGACAATAATTGGTGATAAATACATCCAAGTTAAATCTTAGTCCTCTCGTTCCATAAAAACAGTCAAGAACTTTAAACCAGTTCCTACTGTGTGAAAATGTATTCAGTGTGTTTCAAGTAACGTGTGGAGAACTGGCTTAAACTACGTTTGTAATTTTAATAATACGAGGCCAGTATTACATACGTCAGGTTTTTCATAAAGAAGCCAGAGATTTAGATTTTCAGATTTTTGGATGTCTCAAATATTGTACAGTGTCAAAAGCGCAAGGCTGCTGCAGATGTTGTTGGACCCTGACAGAACACGCATTTTTGAATAAGGGAAATCCTTGAGTGAAATAGGAATAAGTAAGAACGGGGGGAAAAAACTAGACAAAGTGGATGATTTTGATGAAAAAGTAGGTAGACGTGAAGTTATTCCTTCTTGTTAAAGGTGTTAATTTCAATTGCTCATTGAAATACACGAAGCCACAGGATTCTAAGCAGCAAAACGTCTATGTCATTAATCTATAGGTTTTAAATTCGCACACTGCAGTAACGGCAGAAACTGTCGTTTGACCTTTAGAACAAGCAAGACATTGTTCTCTAAATGTTTAATATTATTACAAGATGCAAATAAATCTGTGTTAGGCCTGTACTGCAGGACAATGTGCTAAATGAGCATCCACTCTCAATGCCACCAACTTAGTAGCTTGGTCACTCCAGGAGCAAGTGTTTTACATTATGCTTGGTTCTCATGCGGCTCAAAATCTCGCACTGCACTTCCCATGAAATCGGTGCTACAGCCAACATACGAAAAAAAATGCTGGTTTTTACATTAATTATTCGGAAGAATGTAAACTTGCATAATCTATGGTGCGTAGGAGCTGCTCGCTCCTTCATTTGAAAGACTAGCCTATAGACTTGTATTATTCATTTGTTTTGGTTAGCCTTGGGGTGGTTAGCGTAGAGAGATTCTTTCTTGCTGCACGAAGAGAGAAAGTTGACAAGAGGCAGTCTGGCTGGATATGAGTTTAACCTGTTCCATTGTTCACCACTGCTGCTACCGCTCTTGCAACGAAAGTGAAACTACAAGTCTGCAAAACCCAGGCCCAACACAACATGTGCTAATTCGGCTTTCAGTCCACAGTAACGTAATGTTGTGATTTTAAAAGCTCGCTGGTTGTGTTTATACGTAACGGAAGACCATGAGATCAAGGTCGAGCCGGATACAAGTTGTCGGGATTGCTCAGTCAATGTAGTTATAAAGCTACGAGTTTCATGCCAGGGAAAGTGCAGAGATTTTCATCTTCTGCACCGACTTCAGACTGATTCTTGTGTGGGACCATACAATGAGTATCGGGGGCTGCTTCTCCCAGCGAAGGGACGTGAAAGTGTGGAGATACTCGTATACCTCCACCACCCTTCCGTATATCTTCATGTTGTTGTGCTTAATTAAACATAAGGACAAATTTACTTTTACTTTTAACTACATTAAATACTTTTATTAGTCATATGAATCCCAGCAGCTAAACCTATCCGCTTCAGATTTGAATTTATGTATTGCATCCTGCTTTAACAAACGAAACTCTACCGACCGAACCAAGGTCTTAAAAATTGCATTTTTTCGAAGGAGTTCTGTATTCTTTTCCCACACCTACCTTAATTTCACGAATGTAGGTCATAATTATAGACCAGCTCTTGTGTATGACATGTTAAAATTGCAAGTTGTTTTGACTTAGGTTATCGTTATTATGATTATTTCAATTAGGGAAAAAGCAGAGCAATTGCGTAGACTGTGATTTATGTGTCAATAACGTTCCCTATTGGACATTTGTTGAGACATAATGGTTTTGTTACCAATATCATGGAAGGTAGAGTGTTGGGGAAGAAAAGTAGAGGACGACCGTGGCTCTCTTACATCAAGAATCTGATGAAGAAACTCTTTTGCAACTCCTACGCCGAAATGAAGAGACTGGCACAAGACAGACATCTATGGTTGCAGCGACAAGGCTTAGCCTTTAGAGAATGATGATGAACGTTCCCTACGAGCATCTACTAACATATGCAGCGTTATGATGAGGCGCGTAATTCACATACGTTTCTCGTGCAGATATAGTACCTTGTTGGACATTTATACACGGAATATCATCTCTCCTCGATTAAAAAATTACTTCATTAATTGCAAAAACCAGTCTGTCTCTTCAGCTGTGGTCTTGCAATAATTTGTACGATCACAAAAACATCTGTAAGACGATGTGTTCGTGACAGAGAAATTAGCAAGAAAAGTGTACACTGCGTTTTAAAAAGGACAATATGTAAATTTACATGTCATAAATGAAGACGATCCTGTTCGAAGACAGAGGTTTTTGAAATGGTTTCAAAGAAACTGGTTGGTCCAAATGGAGCCTCATTTGCGTTTACTGGTCCTCTGAATATCCGCACATTTATGAAGAAAAGGCAGTGGATTTAGCAGGACTGACGGACTGGTTTAGAATATCATCCAGGGGCTACACTGGACCGTTATTTTTTGAAAGAAGAGTTATTGATCCTGCGTACTTCAAAATACTTCAGACATCCATTGTGCCTGCCATTCGTGAGCTGAATGGGAATGAGGAACTTTACTTTCAACAAAATAGGGTACTCCACATTACCACCGAGATATCAGGAGCAACCTCGATGAAAGATGTCCAGGCCGATGAAAAAGATTCACCTGATTTAAGCTTCTTGACTTTCACCTGTGGGATGTCTGAAGAATGCAGTGCATCGTACAAAGCCAGCGACACTGGAAGAGTTACGGGAAGAAATTGAAGGGTAATGTGAAGCCATCCCAGCACACCTTATCTGACGTTTGTCACACATTCTTCCGCCGAATTTAGAAGTGCCCAGATGTTAAAAGTAAAAAATTTGAAGAATTTTCCTAATTCAACATATGTCACAAACCCTTATTTCTGTGTGCACCAAATGTCAACCTCTAACAAATTATGTAAGGAGTATTTTTGTACATTGAAATATTGTATACATTTATGAGACACCTACACATTTTGTATGAAATCTAGTAAGTGAAAAATTACAGTTGTATTGACGATGCGAAGATTTGAGGTAACATCCCACAAATTTAAAGCAGACAAATCCATATTCAAATAGAACAGCAGTAGTACACGTAGCACTAATATACTCATATATCTAGGAGCAGTGTACAAATAACTTATATACAACAGGAAAATAGGTTTTATGAGTTCTGCTCGGAAATGCTTCTTTAGGCTAGGTACTTTACTACAGTCCTGGAAAAAATTATTTTACAGGACAAGACCCGATATGCACACTGGTGGCCAAGAATGTTTTCAGTTGACATGTATGTATAGATTCTAAATTATGCATGTAGGCTTAATATTTTACCGAGATTTCCAGTAAAACACACCAAGCTGTTTCGATCGGCACAACAATAGCCTTTATTATAGTATAATCGTAGTACATTTTGAGTTACATACAACCCTCTTACGATATGACTTGTTGTTCGCCAGGTAAGAATTACCAAAATGTAATAGTAGACAATGCATGCAATATCCGTTAATACGTTTGACTTTTTGTTGTTAATACATACATGTTTTTATGGCTATGGTTTATTTTTTGGTGTTAATACTTGCACGTTTTTTTTATGGCTACGGTTTGGTATCGCTTCGACAATTTCCTAATTGATTCGAAAAGGAAAAATCCCATTTCCTACAGTGTCTTAATAAAGCGCCGAAGCTGCACCAAACCACAACTTCCAATTATACAAAACAAACAAAAAACGACAATAAACCAATTAATAATCGTCATTAGAAATATTTTCCGCCTTTGATTCTCGTACCTGACAATGACCAAGTAATTTCGAAACATGTTGTAAGTAACTGAAAATTTAAATGTTTATACAGTAATATAGGTTACTGTTCTGCCGACTGAAACAACTTGATGTATTTTACTGAGAAAACACTTGTCACAAAACACAACATGGAGTAAACACTGAAGACAGTCTACTCTTCTTAGTTCTCAGTTTAGTAAAGTATACCAAAATTTGATTGAATAGTATAACTTGATTGGTGCTGGTTTGTAAAACATTTTCGGCACTAGCTGTAGTTCACACTGCCGTAACAATATCACTGTAACATTCTGATCTCTTTCTTAATTTCATATCCTGTGTCAAATATAAAAGGACACCCATCTGCTTAATCAGAGCTTGACATACCGCATAGTGCAGCACTTTGTGTTTGCAGTTTGCATCATTACGTATCCATAAACACTAACTCTGAATTATTCACAAAAGTTAATCGCTGATCTTCAGCGAAATGCACTCTCGCAGATCACAATACGAAATATTACAGATCAACGGATATCGGCTGGAACAAGAAAAAACACAGGCCCATTGAAATAAAACACAATGCTTCCACTATCAACCAAGTTAAAATACGCATGCCTATGTTCTGCATCTCGCATTGTTGTACTAGTCTTAACCCGTGAGAAAAAAAAATAAACATAGACACAACTACCTAATGGGTTCGAATTGTACCTCGAATATCGAGTGTTACGCACAGTAATGAACAAACGATGTTCATTCATTCATTCTGTAGTCTGTCTTACGACAGGTCCGTAGCCTCTTCCAAAGCGAGTTCTCCACAGGGTGCGATCTAGTGCTTCCTCTTTCAATTTCCAGTATCTTTTCTTTTCCTTAAGGTCATCCAGTAGCTGCTTACGTCTTCTCCCTCGTCGTCCCCTCATTTCTATCCTTCCTTCTAACTTTCCTTCAATCACGTGTTTCAGAAGGCAGTTTCTACGCAAGATGTGACCAATCCAGTTATGGATGTTAAACGATGTTATTGCTAATGAAATATCTCATGCTTTTTTCTACAATATCTAGCACCGTATATATTTACATCTGTGCAGATGGTCGCTGTTGCTTGCGGCTGAAACGGTTTTATGGAATCTTTCGATATCACGATGATACTGAAATATTTGTGGTTAGTTTAGGTGAGGTAACATTCATGGAAACAGTGGGCTACATGTGGGTGTTGTAACCGAACATTATTGGAGCAGTTCGGCTCTCCCTCCCCTCTCTTCTATATATAGTGGGCAGAAGAAAGGACCAGGTGTCCCTCGCCAGTTGGCGTTCAGTAAAGGAAAGGAGTAGACGAATGGTATTTTGCTGACGTTTGTATTGTTATAATGGAGAAATAAAGTTAAACCTTTGAAGAGAACAGTCTCGTAATTTGGTGTATATCAAATTAAAAAGTAACCAGCAACGATCGGTTATAGTGTAGGTCAACTTTCAGGTAACGAAACTGGTATCCAAAGGACCAATATATGAAGTTTGGGTATGAAGCAAGGGCAATGAAGTTCAATGTAATTTCTCTTCGCCTCAATGATTGATCAATATATTATAATTAAGGAAGTCTATCTCATATATCTTTCCATTTGTCTCAATATGCGGCGTTTCTAATCGTCTTCAAATCAGTTACCAAAATCACCACTGTTCTTGGTTTCATAAGTACAAGCGTTTCCTTAAATAAGTAACACGGACTTTCATGGGTCACATAAGATCTAGACATTTATTTTAAAATTTAAATAAGCATTAAATATATTTAACTTCACAATAGTTATATACATGATAAAAACTTGAGATTCCAAAGTAGTGTCGCAATGCATATTTGTAAACTTTGTCATTTTGGTGCTCGATTTGCCAGAAGGTGCCCGGAAAGGATCTACATATATAGCAAGTTGTTATATTTTAATAAACACATAAAAGAGAAGTATATAGAAGAGAGATTCTTCTTACAATATTTGAATAAAATTATTTCCAGTTATTTAAAGTATACAAAATAACAATGGAAAAAGATCCATACGGTCACATCTCATAATAATTATCACGAAATTTGGTGACACATCAGGAAGAAAGGAAGAAGAAATTTAGTCAATATTAAACCATAAAATGTCTTAACAATAATGGTACACTGAAATGTACTGAAAGAGAAATAAAAGTTATGTGATGATTTTGGAGCCCAGAATATGCAGAGAAGTACCCCGATTTTCTGAGCTGCTTGCTTAATTGAGTGTATCACCAACCACGGCCTTGCCATTGCGTACATCATCAGAGAATCTTGTAATGCGGCCGAAATTCTAACCACGTGCCTCCCAAAATATGAAAGTAGAGATTTGCCAGTACGCTAGCCTGCTCAGTTATTGTGTAATGAGTTTCCACATATTTCTGTAACAGTTCAAGTTCTGTAGTAATGGGCGACCATAACTGGATTAACTGAATCATGTTTATAGAAGGTGTTACCGATATGCAGTAGGTAACACTGCGGAAACATCCATTAAGCAGCCTATTTTAGAAATATATCAAAATTCGAGGGGTTTTTACCGCATTTGACTTATCTCTGGTTGATGTAAATAACTCTTAATCCTACTACATGTATCACTACTAAACATATATCTGTGTTTCAAGCACCTAAGGTGCCCATACAAAAAGGGACTGATCTTAAGGCAAGTCTGTACAGAACCAAGTTTAGACGTAAGATCTATGTGTATGGTGCAGGTCTTAAGATCTGTAAGTTTGCAGTCGAACCTGCAACAAATCTGCTGCTGCTGATTTTTTTCTGCAGAATACAGACTTCAGGGCAGGGGTTTCAAAGTGTTTTGAGGTGCCGGTGTCTGCGTAACTTAAGACTGGATACAAGTCTGAAGTCCATTAAGGTACCCGAAACCAAGAAAACTTACCTCAAGTTAAGTCTGCTCAAACCTGAGTCTGGAGATAATTCCGATGCGTGTTAGGGCCCAATTACTAGAATACTTTTGTAAGTATCTGCATATAGGTCAGTTAACTGGAAAGAATCAGAGGAAAAGTAATGGTAGTGCATTTATTAAGCTAGGTGAAGAAGACGCTGTTTTAATTTACCTGACAAGTTTGGTTCATAACTACATATCTTGCTGTCGCACCACTTTTATAAGAACCTCTATTTCATTTCTTTCGTACAAAATTTCGCAAATTGTATATTATTTTACTGCATCTTTTCAGCACTTTAATCAACTTGTTTAAAGTTTCTCTACAAGCTTCTTATTGGCACTATTTCCATTTAATTATTGAAGTAATATTTAATTTCAAATCTCTATAAACTTGGAAACGATTTGCAAAATTCAATAAACTGCTTAAAAATTCATGGTTGAGGCCTCTTAAATATGCCACTGAATATGTATTCATACTCTCAATTAAACAGGTTATGCTTATAGTTACGCACTGGCAGTAAGTGCCAGGCATTTCTAGATAGCCATTATCTCAGTACTCTCTAATTAGCATTGGCCGATGCATGTTGAAATTTGTCTATGCATATCTGTAGTCTGCAGCATAAAAATCAATAGGTGACTGATTTCTATCACTTTCGACTACAGGCTTACACTACGTCTAAGATTTGTACCATATGCTTAGATATTTACCTCCAGACTTGGGTCTGTGCTGACGTGCCTTGAGAGAAATCTCCTCGTGTATGGACAAAATTTTCAACGTGTAGAGCAAGTGTAGACTACAGGTTACAGAGAAAGTGGTGGTGTGGAACTGATTACTACTTATTATTGATATTTGATTTTCATCAGCCTATGTGTATTAACAGTTTAATAGGTACCTATTCGATGGAAGAATTAGGAGGCCTCAGTCAATAATTAATTGAGCAATTTATGGAACGTTACAAATCGTTGCCATGTTCATGGAGAGGTAAAAGGGAAGATTGGTTCAATAAGAAATTAAAATTGTTATTTAGAAAATGGTAGCAAAACTTCCAAAAGTTGATTCAAGTGCTGACAAAAAAGCAGTCAAGAAATAAGGGGTAGGATATAAATTGCGAACTTCACAAGTGAAACATCCGAAAAAGTAAGATATTCTTCTAAAAGTGGTGCGAATGCACTAGACGAATATGAAATTTGTCAGGCCTATTAAAAGAATTTTGTCACCTAGCATGAGGAAAGCACTGTCTAACTTTTTCTCTGAATTTTTGCATTCAACTGAAGAATGTGCAGGTTTGTAAGAAAAAAAGGCTTCTAGTGAGTGGACGCTAAAAGATTTCAGACTTAGGTTTGGGAAGACATTCCTTGAGATAAGCTTGCTCGTGTATGGGCACCTTTACAGAATGTCGTGTTTCCGAGTTCAAACCTCGACCTTCAGGCCAGCTACACTGACCGAGGTGTTTAGTGGATTTGCTCAGTCACACCCTACTAATTCTGGGCGAGTATCTCAAATTAAGCCTTTTTTCCACATCCTTTCCAATTCAGCATAGTATTCGACTCCACAGAATCTGATGCACTAGTGATAGCGTCCTTAAATAAACCATACATCTGTAACTTCAATAATTTCGGTCATTATAATTATCACACTCTCAGTAACTTTCAGTTATTCCACCAGTACTAGTGTAAAATGTAGACGTATTTATAAACACGTGTTGGCATGGCATATGTATTTGCACTCACTTTGGTTGCTCTCTGACTGTGACTAAAACTGATAAAGAAGCGCATATCACTAAGTTATAACAGCAGACAACTGCGACTTTCAGATATAAGGTTTGCTAAAAACGGTCCTGATTCTCACGTTAGTCATGTAAGCCGCTCAAATACACGTCATGCTACGACCTACAGCGAAACAAGTGAAAGTGTTCAGCAATGTCTGCCCGCTTGCACAGGATAATTAAGGAAATGTACAGTCACCCTTCTAGGCAATTACGTCAGTTGGAAGGTACGTGGGCCCAAAATCGACGCTACAGCAAAAATTAGCGGTCATTTCCGTCTGTCTTTTCTACATCCTGTTTCATCCTGTCCCCTAGGTTTACTTGAGAGATGTCAATACCTAAACTTGCTGGGTGAATTAATTTTGGTTTGTATCGATCCATCAAGGTATCTCACTGAAATTTACTAAAAATCGATTCGAGCTTCATGTAATGTATAGTTTATATTGGACCGACAGGAATCAAAAGTTTATCCGCCAAGTTTTAATGTAGAATTTTCCAGTACCAGATTTAACTGAAATAAGTTCCCATTATGATATAAAAATTACTGTACAGGGTTATATTTTCAAATTTCTCGGTATGTTCAAAGGCGCCTGGCCGCTGTATCGCTTTGTTTCGCAACAATCAACTTATCTGTGCAACAAATTAAAAGCAGGTGAGATCTGCGCTCTTCTGGGATATTACTCAGCGTCGTGTGGTAATTGTTGACCGACATTTCGGGACAACGTATCGGTCCCATCTTCAAGTGTTAAGAGTCCGAGGAGAAAAGAAGCCCATAATCGCAAAACCGACAATGTTTTCACGCTTGAGCCTTTCTTCTCTTCCAAATATAAACTGAAACCATCAATATCTACTTTTTTCGTAGCGGTATAAGCTAATAATACTGTGTGTTATTTCCGTCAAATAGCAACTTTTATGCATATTTTTAACAGATATTATTTACATGTTTCGGCATTACTTTGCCGTAATCAGATCATGATTATTAATTTAAAAAACCAGAAATGAAAGCATATCCATGGTATGCATGCACTGAACTTCAGACGTTTTTAACATTTTAGTAATTGGTCCATTTAATATCAAAATTATCAGTGCATGTATCAAGAAAATTCTTGTAAAATGGAAAAGAATATTAAAATTTAAAATGTATTTGACATGGGCTTATATTTAATTTAATATTCTATTTCACACATATAAGGTCTAGTGGTAATATACGAATAGGTATCACACGCGGTAAAATTAAGAACCTTCTAATTTTTCCAGCATTTTATTAATGTGTTCCTTTTTATTATCAACGAAGACCAATTATTTCCTTAAACAGCATTAACTGGTTGGTTTTTTTGACGGAGACAGACTGTTCTCTGTGAGGTAGGAACTGAATATTAATATTATATTTTTAGATGAAAGTCAGTTCGAAGTCATTTTGAAGTTTTATGTATAATATAATTACATATAGTTTTATATATAATGTAATTAATTGAAGGTCAGTGCTAAATAACTGACTTTCCGTGATGACTTTTGGTCATAAAATACTTTTTTCGATCAAACAAAAAAATTAAATAATTGATTAACTGTGTTAGTATAACAATTTTGGTACAGAAGTAATGGTCACAAAAACGTCGCTTATGAACACACTCGAGTTCTTTAAGACATATTTCCTACCCTCGAGGCAATAACTTTGCGCTGTTGCCGTCGTAATTCGAGCGTTACACTTTGGCTGATAAATCGTTTCTCTCTCTGACGACTGCTAACAGTACGAGTTGAAAGGTTTGAGCGTCAATCTAGCTCCAACCAACAAATCAGTTACATAATATTTTTAAAGAATGACATACCGTTCTGTTGTTAATAATATAAAAAATAAATCAGTATCTGTCCAAACACAACTACATTCTATTTATTATATAAAACTAAATTTTTCGTCCTATTTTAGGTCATCCTCAGGTTCACAGCTGGTTTTTAAAACATATTAAGGAAGAACTATACATTACGTAAGTCCGTAAAATACAATTAAAGTTACTAAAATTATTAAAATTTGTATCATCATAAACAGGAAAACTATGTGTAGATAAACTAATTTCAGTTATTACCCTGGCATTTTCTCTAAGTTACTGAGAAAATCCACAAAAAATTTCAGTCAGGATAGTCGATGTCCCAGCCTAGAATCAAAGCGGACACTTCCTAGACACGAATTTAAAAAAATTACCGCTTGAGCCGACTTAATCAGTTCTGCTGCTGTAACCACCTGATTTTCCTAATGTCTACAATCTGCTGTCTTTGCATGATGCTACACTTAGAACGACAAGCGAGCAATGACAAGGAACGTTAAAACAAGTGCATGCTCTTCCCCTTTATCAAAGTGCTCGACTGGTTCTACTCCTGTTGCTACTTTCTCTCGTTCTCAGCTGCTACTCGGCCATCGGGTTCTGTCTCATAGAAATCACAGGTGGAGCTGTGAAACTTCATCACATTCTTCTTCAGATTTGTATGGTGCATAAAATGAACGCAAAATGGGCAGACCGTATCACTACATCTGTTTGTTCACCTAATATTTTTGCCGAAAAACGCAGTCAGTTTTGTGTATTGGTTTGTTAATCCGGAGGTCGGAGAGAGACTACAGACCTTTTGATTTAGGATTTTCGTGATTGTTCTCACTCTCCAGGCAAATGACTAAATAGCACTTTAAATTAAAACAGATCTTTCCTTCCAAATCCTAATTAATTAATCAGCCTCTTATTCAACGCAATATATGGAGCACAATAAAATGGGCCCTGTGCTTAATTAAGCACCGCTCTAGGAATTGGGTTTAGAGGAGTGGAGATACTGCTTCAGTCTCTCCTATACTTCGGTAATAGATGGAAGTTAATGGTCAGCTGCAGATTCCGACCGCTTTATTTCCAGAACAGAATCCCATCTGAAATATCACTGATGTGTATTTGGACTTTTTCCAACATCACTGATTATACAAACACGACGTTTCAAAAGGAGACTGTTTTTGAAACGTCGTATTTGTATAATCAGTGATGATGGAAAAAGTCCAAATACACATCTGTGATATTTCGCGTGTTACACCATTGTCTAAGAATTATAGCGTACATTTAGAATCCCATCTGTCTATTCTAGAGACGGTCGGTTGTGCCTCACAGCCAGTCTGGACAAATGGCGACAGCAAATATCGTCGCACTTGCCTGTAATAGAACAACAATCATCATGTAGGACAGGCCGTAGCCTTCACTACATGACTGAGTGCCCGCCTCGACATTTTAAATATGTATAGCAACTAAAAGTAGCGTCACATGTACCAAGACTGTATAAACAAAAGTGTAACATATCCAAAACTACCGAAAATGTTTGGACTACATTTTTATTGGGTGTCCATATAACCGGGTAAGTGTAATTGTTTTCGTACAGATCGAACATAATTAGAACTTTGCATGAAGCTCAAATATAACTGTGTCGATTTTCTCAATAACAGCTCATCGTACAAACAAGTGGTCTATGGCATAAAAAAGGGGGTTAAGAGTGACTCTTTAACTATTTGCCAATCGACACGGCGTAACATCCCAGAAGACCTAAATCTTCGTGTTTGTTCATCTTCGCAGTCCATGGGATGTAAACTTAGGTAATTCTGAACGTAAGAAACCTGTAAAAGCGTACTTGCGTAGGCAAAATCTTTACTTCTTTTGTGTCAAATTGCTTTCTTAATGCAATGTGTAGGATCAATTACAGATATATTCTCTGCAGCAGATTCTTAATCAGTACGGCAGTGCTCGTAACTTGTTTCGGAATAACAACTTCGTTACTGCCCCAAATATCCATGGCTTTAATCTCCAAGCCCTTTTCGTCTAAATACATTTATTCTGAGTTATGTTGGTATTTATTTAATTAAGGTACGATTATATCTGCAGTTACTCTGTTACTAATATAAGTCCTGCATTAATGTTTTCAGTTTCCCGTTGACTTCAATGGACCGGTCTCTAGTGGAAACATAAATGGAACAATTTATTTTATGAATTGAGATCAGATGCGTACTGTCGTCCTAAATTATTTCGATTACAGTCGATTGGTTGTTGTCCGAAGCATGATTTACACGTTAATCCAAAGTAGTTGTACTGAATGTAATGGATTCGTTGCCTTGCAATTTGAGTTAGTCGTATAGCCATTTAAAAAAAAAAGACTAGACGCCACAGTTGCTGCAGAAGACATCATTTCAAAAACGTTGACTCCAGTTACTGAAGATTTAATTTACTTTTCTCAAAATCATATTGAATGCATAATGAATACACACTGAATAATTATGTCATCATTCGTGTAAAAATCCCGTGCTGGATTAGTGTTGTCACGTAAGAATCACTGATCAATGATTTTTTTCCCCCATGGCGCAACAGCACGTAGTGCGCCAGGGCCTCCTCGTTATCGAGGCTTCACGATCACACTTGGTTAGACACACCACAGTCGGTAGGACTCTTCTGTACGAGCGATCAGCCCGACGCAGAGACCTCTGCCTCACAACACACAACGCTCACTAGATACAGATATCCATGCCCCCAGCGAGATTCGAACTCGCAATGCCAGGAGGCGAGCGGCCGCAGACCCACGCCTTAGGCATCAATGAATATAGGCATTTAAGTCTGTTTTGGATGACTATTTTGGCTCTAAATGACAAAGTTAATGCTGCAATCTGCAGTAATTACGAAAATATGACTCAGGCCCGTGTCGTGTGGAGTCTGCTTAAGCCTGTGGTTTCCTCTGACCGCAACGATTGGGAATATGACGTCACGCGGCCAAGGTTGAAAAGTGAATCAACAGGAACACAAATACGACTAAGCACGTGACCTGCTTTTTTATTACTGAGCCGACATTACTTGTCCTTAGACAAACTCTTTCTTCACGTCATCCGAATTCTCCCGGTTTGCACGCAATAATGAGCACGGAGCAGTAGATTTAAAGGCCGTGCACATTATTTTGCTTGGGTTGTCTGTTATTTGCAGCACACAGAATAACAAATTAATAATACAGCATAAACATACGAAGCAAAATATTGCACATCTGCCCTCATATCCAATGTTCTTTCGAGATAACGACTCTAGGAAACAGTTAAAGTAGTTCTTGCAAAATATGGCTTTTGTAATATCAGCACAGTTGTTATTTTCTATAGGCCAGTTTGACAGAAACGTTGTAAAAATGCTCGTGCAGTTGACAAGTACACCGTCATTTTGTTTCAATAGTCACATTAAAGTGATCTTTAACGTTTGCGAACATGAGTGTTAGAGACACGCACAAAGAACGTACCCAAAAGAAATTCATGCATGCCGTAAACGTACCGGTCTATTGAATTGACGTGTTTAGGAAATGTGATGGGTTCCCAAACGTCATGCGAGTGTCAATAAACAATCATCACTACTCACAGTGGATTTCTACCATAACTAAACGACGTGTCGTACATCCATACTTCTGGCATGCTACAGCAATAAAACATGAGTTTGTTTTCTTCTCCGATGTCACCAACAGAATGAAATCTAGCCACGTAGAAGTGGCCTGTAAAGATTACGTACCATTATACGTATTCCCGAAAGAATGGGAAAAATTAATGTGTCGCAAGTGATTCATTAGTGGTTTAAGTTCCTATCCAGGCACTTGCAAAGAATGTTAATTTCAACGGAGATATTTTTAAGTCAGGATATCTTCTATCTAACAAAAAATTTCGTTCCATACGCAACGCAGAAGTCGAGCTACATGAAATTCAGAAATAGGACTGTTGCTGATTAGTAACAAATTTCATTCCTCGACATAAGTAGTTAGGAACAGTGCCGAACTGCCCACGCGACAAAAAAAACGCCAGCGTAAAATGAGTTCGAACAATCTACTTAAAAACTTCAGTTTTTCATGTACAACTCTTTCTACCTTGGCGTAGATCTTTTTAAGTTGCATTCTTACCTCACACTATAATCGATGCACGTTTGCATGGTTCGGTCAGGGGCTTCGAAAGTCAAAACATAATTTGAATTTATTTATTCTTTTAACAATTATAACATGTTAGAACTGTCCTGAAAATTTGAGGTAAAATACGAAATCAAGTCAGAATCACTGCCGTCTGGATTGACTTAATTAGTGCATAAAAGTTTGTATCGCCCCCACAACTTGTCTATTCAGACCAGAGAAAATCAACATAAAATATATTCCAAACGTGAATAGGAAACAAAAATGTAACCCCTACTGCTCGTCACATTCAGCAGCATTTGCTTTGCTTAAAAACACCGCTGTAGTGGCGTGACGCCAGGTGATGTGATTTATATACTGAATTTCATGTAAATCGTTCTAGTAGTTGAAATCCATCACTGAAAACTAGAAAACAAGGGTATAAACTGATGTTAAACTTCTCAGTTTCCGAAGTGTATTTGAGTACCAAATACATTTTTCTGAATTACTCGTAAAATTCACACATCAGGCAACTTTCTACTCTTTGCTGTTTCAGTTTAATTTTCCACGGCTGGTCGTCACGTTTCTGTTAATTTTCATCTTACAAAAGAAATTACACAAACTGAATATTGGCATTAAAATGTTAATCTGAAATAATAAAAGATACAAAGCAGGCCCAAATATAAAACTAACATAACCTAAATTACAGTAGTAAAATTTTCACACGTGAGTTCTGATGGCTGTACGTCTATGATTTTTCGCACCTAAACGGTCTAAAAACGGAGGCGATTTTCACGTTCATTTTTGCAAATTATTAATATCATTGCTATAATTGTTGTGATTGTTTTTGTTGTTGATTTTGATGATGATGATGATGATGATGATGATAAAGGACATGTGAGTTCGAAAGTGACAATAAATGTGTCTTTCACTGGAATTTTCCAAAAGTACTTTCGAAATATCTACGGTAATTTCGAGAGAGATGCCACAATTCGCAACCTTCGCTGTAACTCAATCCGAAAACGGTCAAAACGGCTGAATATTCAGAGATATTATATTTACCGTTTCTACTTTACTAAGTTGTGTGCAAAATATCTGCAGAAGTGAAAGTCTCTGAGATACAGGACGACGAAAAAAAAGTTGCCTTTGCGGCGTCTCTCCCGGACATGCCGTGAGAGAAGCCGCGTTTTGGCAGGGATTGATGCCGCTTTTTGAAAATATCCTGCAAATTCAAAACACAAATTAAGTAAATGAAAACTGTTGAACTGTACTCAAAGTAAAGAAGCAATATCAGTATTAAAATAGAAAATATATCATAAATATTTCAACCCAATGAACTCAGCAGTCTAAGTTTTAGTGAACGAAACATTCTACATCCTCTTCTGAATATTGCTGTTTTTCTGTCGCAGTAAATCTCGACGTCAGTCGACGCATTTGTTTTTGTATGGAGAACAGAACTATTGTAGCCAGTTTCTGCAACTCACACATTCGATCCAGTCATCTTCCTTAGTTGTTCGCACGTAGTTTTTTAAGCATTCACAGCATTTCGTGTCAGAATCTTCAGATGTCTCTTGATTGTAAATATCTTTTTTTTGTGGGTTATTTTTCTGCGTTTTCTGACCATGTAGACCTGAAGTATTGAGACTCTTTACACTTTGGATTTTCCTCTCCTTTTTGATTTTATTTCCTTCTTGGTTTTTTCGCTTTTCCCCGGTATTATTAACTTCTTCAGTGGGAACAAAAGAGTTGCTTTTCTGAAACTGAATACTTCCTCGGTATTTTCGGTACTGGACTGAGTTTCAAAAGTCTGGAAGGAGTAACTTCTTCAGGGGAATGTCAGAAGGCAGTGTAGTATTCATAGTACTTAATGAAAGTCCTGCTGAGATAGGGAACACATTTTGAGAGTTGATTCCTGAAGTAGAGAGTGCACAAATCGGAGCTATATCTGGAGTTTCTGTTTTCGTAAAAGTTAGTTTCGCTGGTATCATAAATGGAGAATAAATATTCAGGCACTCTGTTGCCGGTCAAAGGATAATTACCCGTTGACTGCAAAGCACTTACATCAACACCCATGCTTTATTTCAAGCAAACCCTCTGAGGCGCGCCATGTGATTCTGCTCCATCCAAGTTGCGACTTCGTTTTTGAAATGACTCTTTAAAGGCCCAAAATAGCACTTATCCAAAGGCTGTAAGTCATGAGTACAGTGGCTCGCGAGAAAAACGATAGTGACATTATTTTCAGCAGCAGCCTTTAGCAACAAAGGGGAGCTGCAATGAGCTCTGTGGCCATCTAAATGTAGATGACCTTCCCTGAAGGTTTGTGTTTGAGAAAATTCTGCGTGAACCACTTGATGAAAAAGTCAGTGCTAATGAACGACTATTTTCGGTTCATGTACACATCTGACCCAGGGGGTAAGAAAGAGAGCAACAGAAAAGATAATTTTTAGTACTCTGTAATGTAAATGAACGACATTTCCAAACTGATTTGGAATTGTTTAAGTGCGTTATCTCTCCCTAATTTTTTTCCGGCGTCTCTCCTAACCTTCAGGGAGACAAACCACACACCCCACCCCCCACTTACTGAAAGGATTGAAGAACATGCCGGCTACATAATGTGAAAGCAAGGTCAACAACTCTGGGAACCTATATTTATCTGTTACTGATTATTTTCATGACATACACAATATTCAGACGGATGAATATCAAATTCTTTGCTAAGAAAATTTTCGGTTTAACGATGGTTCTTATTCCTTGAATTTGTTGGCGACAGACATCTGCCAAAATTACGTAAACATCAGCGGGTATGACTCAGTCTCCGGAGCGCTGTTTGTTACCATGAACATTTGACGCTACAGAATCTCAGATACTGAGAGTATTTTTAAACAAACCATAAACAAACAGGAAATAAGTGACAAAGGTAAGTACCTCTGGTTTGTATACAGATATTAAGGTGGGGTGGGGGTTAATAAAGCAATTTATTTCGTACACTTAATATGGATTTGGCAGATCCCAGTGGCCGATCTGTCTAAGGCATGGGTCTGCCGCCCTTCCCTTGCTGTGATTGTGGGTTCTAATCCCGCCGGGCGCATTGATGTCTGTCTCTTGTGAGTGTTGTGTGTTATCGGGTAGAGGTCTCTGCGTTGGGCCAATCACTCGTCCAGAGGAGTCCTACCGAGTGTAATGTGTCTGAGTGTGATCGTGAAGCCTCTATAATGAGGAGACCCTGGTCCACTAGAGGTTGCGCCTCTGGAAAAAAATATGGATTTATTTCAAACATAAATAAATATTAGTGATAGGTATACAATAAAATAGCTCCCGATTTGTTGCAGTAATCTCTCCTTCCTCACGCAAAACGACTGTCGCTCCGCTGTCTCTTCTCATCTGTCGTCCAGCCTCAAACCTTCTCGAAAGCGCAGAATGTCATGAAATCCACGTGCAGTCTGCGAATAAGTAGCAGCATCACAGTTTCTCTCACTTTTCCAACAGCTTTGTTGTGAAGTACGTTATTCTCTGTGTTATGCATTTTTATCTCTGTGTTTTATTTATATGTGTGGTATCTAATTTGTATGCATTTTTCCACAAAATTTTAATTGCGTATCTATTGTTTATGCAGTTGTTAATGGCTAAAAAAGGTATCTAATTATAGTGATGAACCACTACTCTTATGTTCTTATACATTGTTACCTTTCGGTGTTGTATTAAACTTTTATCTGTGGAACCAATTGAAATTTATAACGATGCAGTAATGGGAAATCAATTTTCTTTGTAAGCGATTTCACTTCACGTGCAGTTTTCTAAGAAAGATTTAAGCTTGTAAACGAAATAAATACTGTATTATCATTTAAATTATTGTGGACTACATTCTCACCCCCACAGAATGCAATGTCAATGAAGTGTCATCGCTTGCGTAGATGAGTTATTTCCTTTCACGACAGCTGTTGTTGAATTTCTAAGGACTGAATTCAGTGACATTTGGCTCTAATGTGGCAATAAGTTTTTATGACACACGATGACAAGCATAGGTGTACTTGGCGTAAATGATCCCACGGCTATTCCTCTCTGCCTACACGCGCTTTGTTTCTCGAATATATGGCATACTTACATTTATATATATTTTGTCATGAAAATATAAAAACATAGGTCAAACTAAAGATTTAGCTACCTGTAGTTTTATTAGGCACAGGTTGTGTCTCTATTTGTACAGCCTCACGGTTCTTGTATATCATCAAACACATCATAACTGCCATTTGTTCTTGAGAAAGCAACCCAGTCCCACTGATCGTGTCAGTGACGTAGCCAGGAATTTTCGAGGGGGCGATCATAATGGGGGCCTTGGGGCCCCGCAGCACCGTCGCGAACAAGTTTTTTTTAATTTACTCGAAAAAGTCTCACCTACTCCCTCAATGTGCGCCCAATTTGCAGTTTATTCGTTTGACAAAACATGTCAGAATTTTCTTATTTCCATAATCCTAAGTGTCCGCTGCCCTTTTTAGGTATAAAAATTATTTTCTGGAATTAGAAATATATGTTTTCGTAACCTTGGTGGCTCAAAAGGCGGAAGCACTGATCACTCCCATCGTCCCCTGGCTACGCCATTGGATTGTGTCTTGGAAGAAAGCTACAATAATTGCATCTGGTAAGGAAAGAGTACCACTACAAAAATATCGTGAAGGTAATTTAACCTTAGTTTGAGATGTCTGTATCAAATAACATTATAGCTAGTGCGTAGAGCGACAGTAACTCAAGTGAATAAGGCAGAAAATACGCACAAGCGACGGAGAAGCCGCTGCAAACCAGGATCCGCGAAAACAAAAGCAACGCAAAAATAGGAGAAACCCGGAAATCCAAAACAGCAGAACACTCATATCATGAGAATCATCGACTGCAATATGATGAAACATGCCATTAAAAATCAAGATAAATACGACCAGGGAACTCCCGAAACCCTGTGTGTGATATATACATATGAACTGTACTTCTTACAATGAATAATGGAAAACGTCCAACATAATACGTTTACAAAAAATCAACAAATGTCACAGATCTTTAGAAAAAGAAAGTTTAACTTTGATTATGATCAGTGTGTTGTTACCAGTACAATCGACTTCATACCCAAAAAACGTTAACCTGGTCCTTGTACGATTACCGATAGACAGAACAATCTGTCACTTCGAACCTGAACACTAAGAGTCCAGTACTTTTGCGACTCAACTGAGTAGCAAATTGTGCCGAAAGTAAAAGGAAGTCCTTGTACTGGCTGTTTGCTGACAAAACAAAAAGTTAACAGACTTTCTTAGGCCTGGCGGACGTGACAATAGAAATACTGAACAGCACAACAATTTTTGTTTGGGACGTGTGACCTATAAATAGCTATTTAAAGGTTAAATTGTTCCTGTGCACGCCATGAAAGCATGTGGCAGAGGAATAAATAGTTCTACACATTCTTAACCTCAGTACTAGACAGAGGTGAGTGGTCAGATTCACGCCCCGTCCGCTTTACCGCCGGGCAAAGAGGCCGTACCTACCGAGTAAGAGGCTGGATGGACACCAGACCCGCTCTGGACACTTTGCACAAGAGAAAATTCTTCTGCCCTGCCGGGAATCATATTGATTGAAAATGTTTTCTCTATAAAGAAATTAAGTTTAATTAGAATAGTTACAGTTAATTTGTATATCATAAAAATGTTTTATTTCAACTTTTAATTATCTAATTAATTTGTGTAAAGACCACTGAAGCCGCGAAGGAATCGGTGCGCCTATCTTAACTCTTCCTTTACCTCTAGCGGTGGGTCAAATTATTTCCAAACAGGGTACGGAAAACAAGCCCTGGCGATATAGTCTCACCATTATAAATTCCACTACCTAACAGGGCCCAGCTGTGGCAATACAACTGACCATGATAAGGGAATGCCACCCCAAAAAATTATATTACTCTAAATTTTAGGTTTCCATTTCATAGGGTTGACAATTGCGCGTAACTAGTGCAGATGAGTCGGTAATGAACCTATCTGTAGGATCCCGTTTCATAATTTACGAATTGCTTCAAAGGTCATTGAAGCACGTGCATTTTATACCACTGTCAATATACAATGCAAAGAAACGTGTGCATGTCATACAATAGACCAGTAAGCCCACTTAAAGTGTGATCCTTCACTGAGGCCCGTGGGAATGTTCCACTTTTCTTTCCCCGATGGTTGTAAATTTTTCAATGGAATGCGACCCAAAGCCTGCCTTCTAAACTCAAGATAAAACTCGTTTGAGTTTCGAATCAAAAGGGGAAAAAGAATCCAACTACGGAGACTTCTTTTCAGGTAATCCAATCCAGAATTTTCACAACGAAGTTGATGTGTAAAAAGTAATCTCCCTAGTATCACACGCCATGATAATGGAATCTGCTGTCGTCTCCTTTCCGCTTGTTCTGAACTAGCAGCTTACAAATGCACACCTAGCTCATCGCTCGGGCAGTCCCAAGAGAAATTACTGCTGTAAACATAAACTCGTAAGAATGTAAACATTTCCACTCAATATTTCCGAAACGAGTTACTTCTGTGTCCATACGAATAAGTACACGCATTAACTTGAAGCTTTAAATTGTTTAAAATCAAGGGTCTAAAACATGTAAAGCAATTCAAAATGGACGTCCACACTGATGTTGGTAAGTTGGAACTGATTCGTTGAACACCGGAGCACAGGAAAATACGAATACAAAATAAAGTATAAAGACCGCACTCATACAAGGTCGGCAGGTAGATTGCGTTTCTCATTAGCGCTGTTAAAGCTTTGCTTGGACCTGGAATTACTATTACATTGTCTGGTTTACTCTCCGTAGATTGCTGGTTTTACAGCATTGATCACAATTGAAACTAAATTGTCCTCAGTTTTGTGAGCGAATTTTCACCCGTACCAGGCGCAACAGAAGCAATATGTTCTTTGCTTCTTAGCAGGGTTTCGTTTTGTGTACGGAGACGCAAGGTGTGACAGACATATGGTGCGCATCGTACTTGTCTTAATGCCAGGCAACAGCCACTTTTCACGTTAATGTCAGGATTCGGCAAACAGTGGCCCTATTGATGTATGTCTGAATCGATTGATATGAACTGATATATTAGACTGAAATCAACTGGAAGCAAGAATTAAACAACATGTAAACCTAATTACTTCTAAGAAAACCACATATACGCTGTAACACAATTAATCAAAAATAAATAAAAAAATTCTTGCTGACGTGACATTCCAAACCGCTGTCTCGTGTAGCTACTCCCTCCGCAAAAGATGACTATAGTAACGAAATGAGGAGAAGGTTTACTGAACTAACCAAAAACAGCGCAATCTCTGCGCCAGACAAACGGACGGGTAGGAGACAGAAGAACGTTCTACAACGTTTAGTTTTGTATACATTAGGACCTGACATAATGCTAGACCAACTTCCTTGCTACACGGGACCAGGGAAGTAATGAACACTGGTGGTGGGGGATCAAGTCAGCTGCCTGCTCCTTTCGCTGCCTACATTTCGTATCCAGGCTTCAACACTAAAAAGCAAACGAGAACCTACATACAGACCGAGTCTGTAGACAGAATGAAAGCCAGTATGCAAATGACAAATACCGGGAGTAGGTAAAGGCACACAGAGAATAGGGAACTTCTATGAAAATGGGTGGGGTGAATCTACTCTTATGTTCATCCTTTTTCTGTTTCACTGACACAAACTTGGTCCGTAAAGTAATTTTGCGTTCCTTCCTTCAGGCACTTAAAGTATCATCCAACACATTAATTTCATCAGCATAATAAAGTGCATACTTCAGAAAAGCTATATAATCTAAACTACATGGCGACTGAATTCAGCAACACTTTCTCGGATTATCAGCTGCGTCAGGTGAATCAATGGTGTGCAAACCAGCGTTTCCCTGATGACGAGAACAGAGATACTTCTCGAAAGTTGGGTTTACTCACCGTTAAACCATCTGGTGTGGCAGCTAACCCGAGGGAGTTTTATTGAATTCAGTTAAGCCGCTCAGCCTCAGCCCTTCCTGAAATTGATGAATGTCCTGCTGGCTTACTTTAGATCATAAATATGAAGAAACGGTAATAAAGCAGCGCTGGAGGTAAAGGTCACCCCATGACATGACAGAGGGGAGATGGAGGTATAGCTCCAACCCATTCGCAACTTCGGCACTAAAAAGTGGGTGGGTGGTCAGCACCACTCCCCGGATGCTTTAGCCGCAGGAAAACCCCTTTATCCATTTTACAAGAAGCTGGGTAGACCTCGGGGCCGGTATGGACAGGCGCGGAAAATCTCGGCCCCCACCGGGATTCGATCCCCCACCGTCCAGCCCTTAGCGAGTCGTTATACCGACTACGCCATCCCGGACGCAAAAGGTTTGCTCAACGTGAATTCGAAATGCACGACACAATGCTACAGCAAGGCGACGAAAAAGAATCCCATGGGAGGAAGGGATGACAGAAATCAAGAGTTCCTGCTATCTGCATGGTGCTGTATTCCCATCCTACATCCTGCAGATTTTTCCAACCAGTCAAAAGCGCTAAACCCTAGCGAAGGTTATTCCTGCCAACATTCGTCATGAACAGAATGGGTAGACCACTACCAGGAGGAAAGTCGCTGGAGGGGAAAATGTAACAGGTCGAGATATATGTGGAAGGCATCCATCCCTGAGACATGTTCTCCTGGCCTTAGTATAAATATTTTATTCATACAATCGTTATGACCCTACACAAATGAAGACAAGAACAATTCCCTCTTAACACAAAACTATCAACACTACAATGATTTACAGGACATCACAACCAGAGTGACCTTGACGCCTCCATTCTGATATCTTCTATCACGGTTTTCATAACACAATCAGTCACCAGTTGCCAGAGAGCTCAGCCCTTAGCACAAATCAGAATAAATGAAACGGTTTTGTGGAGTTTCTGGTGAAATCAAAGATCGCGGTTCATTATTATGTTCACAAGAATCCGCCACTTGTTCCTATCTTCAACCATAAAAATCCAGTCCACACCCTCCCAGTCTATTTGTGTAAGATTCGGTTAAATATTATCCTGATATCTACGCCTATATCTTCAAAGCGGTCTCTTTTTTTCCAACCAAACCCCTGTATGAATCTCCCTTATGCCTCATGCTTGCCACATGCCAGTCATTCTCACCCTACTTGAATTGATCATCCTAAAAATATCTGGCCTGGAATATAAATCATGGCTCTTCTTATTACTCACTTTTCTCCAAGTTTATTACTTCCTCCCTAATTGTTCTTCCCGATTACAATATTTGGATCTAGTAGGCAGGTAGTAAAGGGGCGTGGAGAAAAAGCATAACGAGCATCATAATTTGTACTCCTTGTCAAATAATGGTTTTTTTTTTCCTATGGCTCAACAGCCCCTTTTCGGGTGCCTTGGCCTCCTCATTTCGAGGTTTCATGATCACACACTTTAGACACACCACGCTCGTTAGGACTCCTCTGGACGAGGGACCAGCTCGTCGCAGAGACCTCTACCTGACAACACACAACACTCACAAGAGACAGATATCCATGCCCCCGGTGGGATTCGAACCCACGATCCTAGTAAGCGAGCGGCCGCAGACCCACGCCTTAGACCGTACGGCCACTGGGATCGGCGTCAAATAATGTTAGGGTGATCAAATTAAGCAGAACTCCCCTTCAGCCTATGTTCTTCCCTTAATGTGAGAGACAAAATTTCACACCCATGAGCAATAACAAACAAAATCATAGTTCCGAAGGTGACTTAACCACACTAGTGAAGGTTACTCTGCGCTGACTGTCAACACATAAAAATAACTAAACCGAAACTTAAAACCAAATAAGCACGTGAGGATGATGCATAGACATTCCAGCGGTGTTGTCTGCTGTTTTGATTACTCCACTGACCTTGATATTCTTTAAAGCAGATGCCAAGCTACTGCTGCATATTTGCATTAAAGATATCACAATGCCAGAACTGGAAAACATTTATCCCTTATTTCATGAAATACAAAACATATCAAAAAATGTTTCAAATAAACTCTTAAATGTTTACTCATGCCTACACGACGCGTAATATTTTGCAAAGAGCAGTTCAATACAACACTTATTAAATGCCATTAGCAGGTCACTTGAATCCGGAATAGCTCAGTCAGTAGAGTGATTAGACTAAGGGCTGGATATCCAAAGAAACTTGATTCTATTCCCGGGTAAGAGATTTTCCTCTTCTCCAAGGGGCCTACCCAACCTTTTATTTAATGGGTAACTGGGGCTTTTTCTAGGAGGTGAAGTGGCAAGGGTGTGAAGATGACCACTCACCTTCAGATAGTGCAGTGGTTAAGAATGAGTGAAGCTATACCTCCATTTCCCTGTATGCCTTCATGGCGTGCACCGGGACAGCTGTACCTTGACAGGTTATCGCTGAGTAACGTGTCTACGAAAAAGGGCTTGCTAGATAACTTCTAGTTGGGACTCAGGAATTTTATAATTTGGAGAAACGCGGTGAGCAGTTTGGAATACGAAATGTGCAGACGGAGTAACATGCATATTTCTCCATACTGCGCCGATTTCTATAACACACAAAACTATGATGTGTGGTGCCGCCAATTCCATGTCAAATCGCACAGCAAAAGTCTTCTATGCTTTATTTATTTTTAGTTCCTTACGCTCATTGAGCTTCTAGAGAAACTAAATGTTGTGAAGGCTGCCATACCATATGCCTGTTAAGAGTAGAATGGAACCGACGCTGATAAAATGTCAGAAAAAAGTTAGCGCGCTGCGCGCCACGTGACGGATATGTAGGTTGTTCCACGCCACCTCAGTTTTCCTGGAAAATTCTATATCGGCAGTAGAATCCTATCCGTTACGTAACTGCTTTCTTAGATCACTGAGAACGGAGAAGTGCAAAACAGGTAAAAGGCAGAAAGAAAAAGGTAAAGGGTGCAAAGTAGGACAGGCGAACTATTATAACACAATATTAAGTTTCTTCTTAACGTTACCCGCTTATTTTAAAACTTGTCACCCGCACAGAAAAAAATTACAGACAAGGACACTAGAAGAATGGCGAACTGTATTAAGCAGACCCAGTAACTTTTTGGGTCAGAAGAAGATGAGCCTGCGTCCAGTGGCCTGTATAATCGGGGTGGAATGGAAGTCGTTCAAGAGGCTGTGAGGGAAGCGACATTCCGTATTTAAATGAAATATTGACTTTTCTTGGTGATAGTCCGATGGCGAAGAAGAAAGTGGAACAACTGAAACATGCAGAGGGGAAAGTTGAAAAATTGAGAGTTTTTTTTTAATTTGCATCACACTCCGGTGAAGACGAGAAAGAATGTTATAATAGTTTCCTACACAAGTTCTTAAAGCATTCAATGACGCTAAGGGTATGGTTATAAAATTTCAAGTTTTGTATTGGGATTGCTAGAGTTATCCCGGAACAGTTGAATGTCACAACAAACATACCAGCGGGATATCTAGTTAATTTGCGACGTTACAGAGAGCAGAGCGATCCTCGTCCGTAGCTTCCACGAGTAAAATTAGCAGATGATAATAGGTGTTTGTAATATACATACAAAATACTCGTAATTACAGCTGACTGCAAATTGTTTGTTTCACTCCTAGTAGCGGACTGTCCTACACAATTTTTTTTTTCGTGTGGCTGCCTCGATTTTTGAGGTTTCTAGATCACATATGGTAGAATTCCTCTGAACGAGTGATCAGCCCGTCGTAGAAGCCGCTACCTACACAACACACAACACATAACAAACACAAGAGACGAACATCCATGCCGTCAGCGTGTTTCGAAACCGCGATTCCAGCAATCAGGCTGCTGCAGATCTGCGCCTTAGACCGCACGGCAACCGGGATCGGCTTGTTTTACACATATACGAGTACCACATCTAACCGCGCGTCTTCGTCGAAAATATGACAGAGTACAGAAGATACATTACTTCAGCAATGGGGCATCTGTGCAATAGAAAATTAGTAAAATTACGTGGCTCTGCAATCACGAATAGAACTTCCATGTTAAAGCACAATGGCAATTTATTACGACATCGCATGGGAAGAGACAATGCCATGCATTCATTCAAACATTCTGTAGTCTGTCTTACGACAGGTCCGTAGCCCCTTCCAAAGCGAGTTCTCCACAGACTGCGATCTAGTGCTTTCTCTTTCAATTTCAAGTATCTTCTCTTTTCCTTAAGGTCATCCAGTAGCTGCTTACGCCTTCTTCCTCGTCTTCCCGTCATTTCTATTCTTCCTTCTAAATTTCCTTCAATCACGTGTTTTAGAAAGCAGTTTCTACACAAGATGTGACCAATCAAGTTACCCTTTCTTCTATTTATTGTATGTAGGATATTCCTCTCCTCCTTGACTCTGTGTAATGCATCTTCATTTCTCACACGAACGGTCTAACTAATCTTCTCCATTCTTCTCCAGCACCACATTTCAAAACTTTCCAGATACTACTGATCTACTTTCCGAAGTGTCCACGTTTCAGCACCATACTATGCTCCAAATGTAACACTTTACTAGTTTCTTCCTTACATTTAAGTCCAGTTTGCTGGTGAAAAGATTCTTCTTCTTGTTGAATACTGCTTTTGCCATGGTAATTCTGGATTTAATTTCACGTGTACACCTTGCATCATTTATCATGCCATGCATCGGGGAATAAAGGGGCTGTTTCTTGTGTGCCAGCGTCCAGCGTGCAAGCAATTACTGGCGCAAAATCACTTGCGCGAACAAACACTTGTATATAAATGTGGCTGTCCTGCGTTGCAGCACGCGTGCGTTTGAAATGGACGCCCTAGTAGAAAGCACCGACCAAGCTTGTGGGTCCGCTGCTTTCTGGTGGCTCGAAAGTGCGACAGCGATAAGGACGTAGGCGACAGGTGTACAATAACAGTAGTTCTGATTTCTCTGGGTTTTGATACCGGCATTTACATGTATCACATTTGCTTCCCCGCTTTATACGCCTCAAAACAAATTTTGAGGCATTATTTTCCAGCAGAAAGAGACTGAGCGCTCTCAAGTGACGCCACTGTGCTTGCTGCAGGCCAGATGCACGACAATGCCTTAAGAGAGTCAGGACCATATACTAATCCGCAAGTATTTGTATTCATGGGTAAAAGGTAATTTTCACGACGTCTCTTTGCTATAAAGTGCCATAAATTGTGTGGAATCAAAAGGCGTTACAACGTACATTTAATAGCGCGCACAGCGACCGTAATGTCTCAGCATGGGTTTCATTCCAGCATCGAGAAATAAACGTTAATCGAAGTGTTCCCTTTTCCATCGGAGAGTTCTTATGCTATCATCTGGAAGAAATGACTAAGCAGTGTTCGTAAAAACGTGTCATATTGTGTTATAATTGTTTATGTTACTGTTTCACCTACTTGGCACTTCTCACGCTGTCTTCTGCCTGAATTTTTCGTACGTTGCACTCCACTGTCCTCAGACATTTGATAGAAATATGCTGTGGTTATGTAACCGATACTACCAGCCGATACGGAGTTTTCCTGGAACATTGATGGACGTGGCGTATAATCGCCCACATATTCGCCTCGCGCAGAGCAGCGCGTGAAACTTTACTTATTCTTACGTGTTTTCACCTTCAACCCACTCTATTTTAAAGGCGTTTTGTAGAGGGGCAAACGAGGACTATTGTGTTATTATTTTTTCCTTGATATCGCATTTGGGCTGGAACGTGAAATTAAAAATAAAAAATGTAATAGCAATTTTCTCTATTTAGGATGATGTTAATATATTGGGCGGAAGCGTACATGCTATAAAGAAAAACACAGAATATTTGGTAGTCGCTAGTAAGGAGATTGGTCTAGAAGTAAATGCTGAGAAAACTAAGTACATGATCATGTCTCGCAATCAGAATGCAGGACAAAATCACAACATAGAGATAGATAATAAATCCTTTGAAAGGGTGGAACAGTTCAAATATCTGGGAACAACCCTAACAAATCGAAATTCCATTCAGGAAGAAATTAAGAGCAGATTGAAATCGGGGAGTGCTTGTTATCATTCGGTGCAGGATCTTCTGTCTTCCAGTATGCTATCCAAAAATACAAAGATTAAGATATACAGAACTATAATTTTGCCTGTTGTTTTGTATGGGTGTGAGACTTGGTCTCTCACACTGAGGGAGGAATATAGGCTGAGGGTGTTCGAGAATAGGGTGCTGAGGAGGATATTTAGGCCTCAGACGGGCGAGGTAACGGGGGTGGAGAAGACTACAAAACGAGGAACTTAATGATCTGTACTCATCACCAACTATTATTCGGGTAATCAAATCAAGAAGAATGAGGTGGGCGGGGTATGTAGCACGTATGGGTGAGGGGAGAGGTGCATACAGGATTTGGTGGGGAGACCTGAGGGAAGGAGACCACTTGGAAGACCCAGGCGTAGATGGGAGGATAATATTAAAATGGATTTTCAAGAAGTGGGATGGGGGGGCATGGACTGGATTGATATGGCTCAGGATAGGGACTGGTGGCGGGCTTTTGTGAGTGCGGTAATGAACCTTCGGGTTCCATAAAACGCGGGGAATTTCTTGACTAGCTGACAACCTGTTAGCTTCTCAAGAAGGACTGTGCTCCATAGAGTTAGTTAGTTATGTGTTAAGCATGTATGGTGTTGTACATTGGTGTAAAGCGAGCAGGTTTATCTTTAAAATTAGCTCTCGTTTGCTTTGTACCTCAAACCATTCCGGAGTTATTGTGTTCGAAAACTTGCGCGCGGAGCGAATCTGACCAAGTTATGGAAATCTTGAAATTCGATATCTCGAAAACTAATTGACGTAGAGGACTTAAGACTTCACGACATTTGCTTTCTCCAGAAGCCCAACGAGTGCACATAGGTTAGAAGCGTTAGGCAATTCAATGTTAGTCTCCCTGTTCTTTGTGTGGTGTAACGTGGAAATGCCCTTAGCGAGGATCTCATGCGTGAATTAGGTGAAGCAGTTGCTTGGATTAAGATTTTGATTTGCTCTTGCTATCCCATATCTCACCATCGGTGCGGATGAAATACACTTACAAATACAAAATCACTTTATATTAGGAGTTGATTTTACTAATTTATGGAAGCAGTCTAATGTATTCAGAGCTAGGAAATCGGCTTACTACGCCCGTGAGCAGACCCTTAAAACATAATTTCATTACAAATGTTCCTGTTATTTATGAAACTGGCAACGCGCCCACCGGATATAATTCACCCGTAGCAGTGACGTGTCCAGATCAACATTTTGTGTGGCTTTGTGCTCAGTGCTGCAGATAATCATCTGGCACTGTGTAACGGTACAGCTGCAAGGCCTTCCAGTCTGCACTCACTACAGACTGACTGGTTCTGGCTGCAGAACTAACCGAGCGGAAAGGACATACAGGCCTTGGTTTTATGCTGCTATAGGTGATTTCCCAAGCGACGTGAATATTTAAACAGGAGATGCAATATGAGGAATTTACACACACGGCGTAGCGTCAACGCCATGTCATAAATGAAAAGTGGAACTCTAGTGACGATAGTTTTCCAGTCCAAGCTTATCGATTAGCCACATAATACCTCATGCTGGCCGTGGAAAAATCAATTCATCATTGGCCAAGGCCTACATAGTAATTTACTTATTAATTAGTTCATACTGGACTGTCGAAATAAATACGCGAAGCCAAAACTTAAGTAAATATCACGTAAATTTTGGTAGTGGCATTTTCTCAACACCAGGGTGAACCACGTGAAAGTGATGATACCACTGTGACAGTAAAGGCTCTGTCTTCCAGTGTTATTCACAAGCAATCTGGTGAGAGCCAGAAATAAGTTCCACTGTCCTAGATCGGGCTGCAACTTATAAGTATTGAAATTTCAGTTGAAGAATGCAGCATAAACTAAGTGAGCCCGTGATTTCATATTAATGACAGAAACACCAGTTCCAAACATGCATAACGGTTAGACTTCATTGTTGTACGTTTCACACGATTTTGTACACTAGGGCTGCCAACGCAAGAGAGTCACACAAACTTAATTCGCTGTACCCAAGATCAATGACGTGCACAGGTAGGCCTATATCTATGAAATTTATAGCGTTAAGGTTACGATTTGAGGTTTCAGATGTGAAAACAAAAGAAAAATAATCTGTGATATAGTAGCACCCCGGTTATCCGAACTTCGCTTAACCGAAACTCGGGTTAACCGAAACGCCTGTCAGGCTCTGCGATTCCCAGAATTGCCTGCCGCGAGACACCTCTGAGCCACTCCCCGTCAGTTTGTTGCGCAAAGTTGACGGGTGCGGACGAGTGGCAAATTGACGTGTGTGTGCTTCTTACAGTGCATTTTAAAATTTCGTTTAACAGTGATTTCAAACAATGTCGGCTTAACGAAAACGTGTTGTAATAACAATTGAACAGAAATTGGAGGTTGTGAGACGAATTAAAAATGGCGAGATGTTGCGAAACGTCGCGGTGGATTTCTCTGTTGGCATATCAACTGTTTCAGATTGGGTAAAATCGAAATCTAAACTCGAAGAACATTCGTCTAAAATGCCGAATGGAGGGACATTGCAGCCAAAAAATGTTGTGAGAAAAAAGTTCAAACTAAAACATCGGATTCTTTCGTAGAAATTTGTAGTGTTGTATTGTATCTGTAAATATCATACACTTTCTTTTGCCATAAATGTTACTAACATAAGACGTGTTTCTGAATAAATGTTATTTTTATTGCACCTTATCACGTGAAGCCGAGTTTCTGAATTATCCGAAATATTCCTTATCCGAAATCGGGTCCGCCCCCTTTATTTCGGATAATCGAGGTTCTGCTGTATACATAGTCTTTAGGCCTAATATTTTATTGTTTTTGTGATAATAAGACTTGTAATCCATGTAGACTAAGCGTGAGTATTTTATTTTATTGGCATAAGTTAGTGTATGAGATTTAATTTTATGATAATTCGCGTACGCTAAGTCTTGAATCTTAAATTTTAGTCATACATAATTTAGGTATTATTATAGGCCGACTGACACAGCGTACGCTGACAACCCTCACGTTCCAACACGACTCTCACTTTCTAAGATAATTACCTATATCAAACCTCCTTCTCTTATAATATAAGTCTTTCGATGTCTACGTGCAAGTGCTATTGTAAAGAATTTAGTCTTTTTAAAGAAATGGTAACTTGCGAGGTATTCTGGGACAGAATTCTGCAGAAGTATGCAGTAAATAGTTATGTCAGAGCATAAATAAACTTTCATCGTATTTTACATTTTACGTAGCTAGGGGGTGGATGACCGAAGAATCATGGTACGTTTCCCGGGAGGTTCAAGAAACTTTTCTCTTCTAAGCGTCCAGGCTGGCATTGTGGTACTCCCAGCCCCCTATTTAATAGGTACCGGGCGCAGTTTTCATGAAGGTAAAGCTATCAGGAAGTGAAGGTGATCACCGACCTCCATCTAGTACCGAGGTTAATAATGTACAAAGCTATACCCAAAGTTTTCATGTCCTGTATAAGAATAGTCCCTGTCACCAGAGAATGGTGCGTCCTCAGGTTGCGGATGGGGGCACGGCCTCCAGATATGGAGGGTAGCTGCGAGTATATTGAATAAGCAGTCGCGGACAGCCGACAATGGGTGGCCCCCATCTTGGGGGTTGGGCGAGGTGCTAACAACTAGTAACCCTAAAAACTTACGATGTTACGAAATATTTCACAAAGCATCGGACGTGGACTGATGCTTTGTTACGACACAGTGGAAAGGCGACGTGAGATTTGGTACGTAGAACGTGAGAAGCCTGTATAGACCTGGGTCACTTACAACAGTGGCCCGGGAATTAGCGATGTATAGATTACATTTAGTGGGTGTATAGGAGGTTAGGTGGGACAAAGGAGGCATTGTAACGAGCAGATTCTTTTCTATGGAAAGTAAATGGAAATCGTCAGTTACACACAGGTTTGTTTAGTTCATCAGGGAATATTATCAGTAGTTAAGAGAGTAGAGTTTATTAGTGATAGGATGTCATATATAGCGCTAAGAGGTCGCTGGTATGACATAATAGTTCTGAATACACAAACACGAACTGAGGATAGAGGAGGTGACTCAAAGGACAGTTTTTGTGAGGAATTAGAGGAGGTGATCGATCATTTTCCTCAGTACAACATAAAAATTCTGTTAGGAGATGTTAATGCAAAACTGGGGAGAGAGGATATTTTCAAACCGACAATTGGAAATGAGGATAGTAATCGTGTTAAAGCAGTGAATTTTGCCACATCAAAAATCTAGTTGATAAGAGTATGATGTTCCCGCACCGAAACCTTCATAAATACACCTGGACCTTTTCTATCGGGAAGATTCACAATCTCATTGACCATACATTGACAGACAGGAGATGGCATTAAAATACACTCTATGTGCAATCTTTCAGGGGAGCTGACTGTAACACTGATCATTAGCTGGTGCTGCAAAAGTTAGAAAAACACTTTGGGTAAGTAAAAAAGCAGCACAGAAGTTTTATGTGGAAACACCAAATCTCAAGAAGCTAAATGAGTTGGAAGTTAGGAAAAATATTAGATTAAAATTTCAAAGAGGTTTGCAGCTTAGAAGAATGTAAATGATGGCAAGGATATAAATAGGGCTTGGGAGAACATTAAAAAGAATTTTATATTAGTCTCACCGTGCTTATTTCACAATTCACTGTTTATAAACACTGACAAAATGCACTTCGCTTTACCACTTTTTATTTCAATAGACCCCTACTTATGTTTCGGTTTATGCAAAAACCATCATCAGGGGGGTTTCAAAACTACATATATTTACATCCAATGGTATTTCTGTCCTTATTGTTATGCAATATCTTAGTGTTCAATTGCCATTCACTTATACAATCGTTGAGAATTATATACTTGGTGCGTCTATGTACGTTTTTCAAAAATCTCTGATTTTAAACTGATTTTAGAAGTGAATGGCAATTGAACACTAAGATATTGCATAACAATAAGGACATAAATACCATTGGATGTAAATATATGTAGTTTTGAAAGCCCCTGATGATGGTTTTTGCATAAACCGAAACATATGTAGGGTTCTATTGAAATACAAAAGTGGTAAAGTGAAGTGCTTTTCGTCGGTGTTTTATAAACAGTGAATTAAAAATGATATTAAAATCTCCGCTAAAGGAAGTCTAGGACTGTTCTTTTATAGTGCCCACAGCCTTATTTGTAGATCTTCATTCAGTAATCCCCAAATTACGGTTGTTGTTTTAAAATTTCTCTTTATTTTCTGTTTATTGGTTTGGTCTCACACAATTACGTCTGTTAAATTTCCTCTATTTAAATTTTGTTTGGATGTGCAATTATGTATTTTTTTTTTTTGTATGGCTCGACAGCCTCATACGGGCCTGGGCCTCCTCGTTTCGTCGAGGGCTCATGGTCATACACATTTGAGACACACCACAGTCGGTAGGAATCCTCTGGACGAGGGACCAGCCCGTCGCAGAGACCTCTACCTGACAACACACAACACTCGCAAGAGACAGTCATCCATACTCCCGGTGGGATTCAAACCCACGATCCTAGTAAGCGAACGGCCGAAGACCCACGCCTTAGACCGCACGGCCACTGGGATCGGCATGTATGCATTTTACTTGGCTAAAATGAAGTGGTTACAGGATCCAAACGAAAGTAATGTAGGTAATCTGAACAGTGTAAGACGTCAAGCTAGTAAAATTAAAGAACTTGAAACAGACAGTAAGAAAAAGAATATCAGAGAATTGTATATGGGCATCAGTGACTTTAAGAAGGATTACCAGCCTTGAACTAATAAAGTAAAGGGTGAGAAGGGTGATCTGGTTGCTGATCACCCCCACAGTATTTTGGCTAGGTGGAGGAAACACTTCTCTCAGCTATTGAATGTACATGGGGTTATTGATGATAGGCAGAGCCACTAGTGCCTGAGCCCAGTGCCTCTGAAGTTGAGTTGGCTATTAAAATGTTAAAAATACACAAATCACCAGGTATTGATCAAATTCCAGCAGAACTGATTAAAGCAGGAGGTAGGGCAATTAGTTCTGCAATCCGTAAGCTTATTAATTCTATGTGGAATAAAGAGGAATTGCCTGACCAGTAAAAGGTGTCAATCATTGTACCTATTTATAAGAAGAGTGATAAAACAGGTTTAGTAATTGTCGAGACATTTCACTTTTGTCAGTTACATACAAAATTCTATCCATCATCCTTCTGTCAAGGTTAACTCCACAGGCAGAGGAAATTATTGGGGATCATCAGTGTGGATTTCGACGAAATAGGTCAACTACTGATCACATATTCTGCATTCGTCGAATACTTAAGAAAAAATGGGAATACAATGATGCAGTGCATCAGATATTTATAGACTTCAAGCAAGTCTATGATTCAGTTAGGAGGGAGGCCTTGTATATTATTCTTACTGAGTTTTGTATCCCTATGAAACTAGTAATGCTAATAAAAATGTGTCTAAATGAAACCTATAGCAGAGTCTGGGTAGGCAAACATTTGTTTCCTTGTTTGGTACGACGTTAAATATGGCTTCGTCGTACCACAGTTTAGGAAATGGTCATAGTAATCAGGAAACTTGTAAATTACTGTAAACTTAATGACACTTGTTGGGATTACAAGGGTCTCTAGTGCCCGTAATGACAGAAGTAAAAGTTAGGAAAATATGGTATTTTCAACATAAAAGCAAGAATTTCAGTCTCATAGTCTCACTACAAGCAGCTGTTTTGGAGTGGAATATTGTCTGTCCTCTGTGTAAATATGTGAGTCTTGCACTCGCTTTAGTGTTGTACACGATTTTGAGACGTCTGTGTCTAAAGCCAAAAAAAAAGGAGATAAAGTTGTTGTCCTTGAGGGTAAGCTAAGAAGAAAAAACTACAGAAACTGAAATATTATTTGCAACGGCAGCAGAATATATTTACAATTGCAAGTAAAACAAATGAAGGAGCACTTCAAACAAATTCCATTACATAACCAATTATCGCTAAGAAGCCAAAATCATTTACGGATGGTATGTTAAGGAGTGTGTAATGAAAGCAGCAGAAATAATGTCTTTCTGCAAATACGGTGGCCGAACTTGTGACTGACTTGTCAAATTCAAGAAAAGTCTAAAAATTATGTGGAGGATTAAATTACGATTGACGAAAGCACAGATGTTAACGATACTCCACAGCTTGCTGTTTTTATACGAGGACTTTCAGTTAGTGGTGGGGCGTGGGTAAAGCGGAAACTTTTCTGCTAAGCTAGCCGAATCTTTCGCTACAGTATTTTCCCTCTCTCGCCTGTTACACAAGCGACAGAAGTTTAGCTGTTACTATTGTCGCTTTGTACTTACATTTAAATGGACTGTGTGGAGAACACTTTACACTGCCTTATCTCTGCCTCTCCCTGGCACGCATACACGCAAGCAAGCACGCTTCAAGCGGCAAGGGTAGCAGCCAATACTCCGCTGCCGTAGCCTTTTAACAAATGTGCCATAAGTATTGTATACTACACAGCAATAATTTTCGGAATAAAAGATTTACAAGTTTCACATTTTCAATAGAGAAAGGAAATCATTTTCTCAATTTCATTGGTATAGAGGCCCTAAGCTAGATATACCAGATAATTCGCCACTGGTACAAATTATCGTTGTGCTATAAAGCAAAAATCCAGAAATCAACGGATGGATCTCTTTACTTTCAGTTGTTTTGTGGGTGCCGTACTGTGTTTCACACACGAATGTTTGATTTGAGGTTCTTACAGCGATGCAGATTCAAGACTTCCTAATTAGCTACGAGTGTTAGACCTACCGTTAAATGTACGATAAGCAGCAGGAAAGAAGTTTACACGGCGTAAAGTTTCGTAAGCAAGGAACATACACTTATACTTTAAGGGAGTTTGTCGTCCAGCCCTGAAGCAGAAATTTGGAGGCCGCAAATTTAAAGGTGCAAGAAAATCACAAACAGTTGTGGCATGAAGCCTAGTAACACTCATATCAACACGAAATACACAGCTCATACCACGATGTAAGACAGCCTCATTTGAGGGGGCGACTGTGTTGAAAAGTAGTGGGAGAGCAGTACAATTTAATCTGAACCTTTCTTATCAGATTTGAAAACAAAGAACCCAAAATATATGCATTGTAAACTTATTTTTTAACGGCCCTCATATTTATTACTTCTGTGTCATATTGCAGAAAATTTGTTCAGTGTCGGAGTTCGGAATTCCCAAGAGGCGTTTGCGTGTGTCCCAGCTTTCCTTTATGTGATGACTTGGCAGAACTCAGACGGTGTGGTTCCTTTTTGCTGCTAAACGGAAGAATAGTTTTGTCATCGTTTTATTTTTGTATAAACGCGAAAGGCAAAAAACATGTCAGTGCCAAAATAGTATGAAAAATTGTGTTCGGTCGGAAGAAATCGTTGTTGTGTATGACAAAACAGGATGTCCCAAATCGTTGCAGCGTTAAGTTGTGAAGACATGTTCACTGAAGTGGATATCAATTACAAAATCAACGTCTTGGGCACATCGTCAACACTTTCGTCAGACAAGACATAGACTTCATCAGAAAACAATTTACCCAGTACGATCGAAACATGTGTTGAAACACTAGTAAGACAGGTTGCTACACAAAGTATGTGGCGTACTTTGTGTAAAACACAATAGGATGCGGCTCTTCACGACGGTTTCTGCTTCGTATTCGGGTTCATACCTTTGCCCGGATACATTATTATGACTGAGGATTTTTGTGGTTCTTCTCAGTCACTCATGGCACATTCTGGGGCCACAACCACTTCCACATTTCTTCTAACTCAGACATCGACAGCATCATTAAAAGAATCAATAAGAATAGAATCTATGATTTACCAAACAAATTGCAAGAGCTTGACCGGAGTGATATTTTGTGAGGTGTCGGATGTAACCGGAAGTGATATGGTTTCTCCCTGCTTCCAATACGTTGATATATAGCGTTAATCACAAACAATTCCGCGTCTCTTAACACTGTGTAGGCCTACAATACTCTGACTCACATGGAGCTTGTATTAACTAGAATGACTGACTAATTATTTGGTTAATGAGTTAACAATCTATCTATTCAATGGTTCTCTTACAGAGAATATTTGCTCAAAAAACATAAAATAAATTTTCAGAACTACTGGTTCCTTTAGCACTAAACTTTGTTCCACATTAGACGTAACGTTTACACCCCAGCGGTATCCTACTTTATGAATAGTAATAGTTTAGCCGCCAGAGCCTCGTTTAAAAACGAACACCACTATGTAAGTAGGCTGCTGACTCCAGTACAACACAGGGAACCGTTCCGCTTGGGATTGAGTTATATGTTAAGATCAACATATAATGCCACAACACTAGATGTTACCACCACCAACGACATAATATTAGTTTGTTAAAAAGTCATATTTATCTTGTATAGAATATTTTAATCCTCTTTTAACTGTATATATTTTAAAACAGAGGTTGTATATTTTATGCAATAGAGATATTAACAACGTAGCCTACAACAAATTTTGGAACCATACAAATAGTGGCCCGTCAGTGAGGGTTGGTTTTAGATTTGGGAACCTGTGCTCCCTGAGAATGGTGCACTAGCACCGAAATATCTCGAAGCTTTATATATAACACTTATATGTGAACATTAGAGTGCATTTGGTTGGTGTAATAAATTGACAATGTCGATACGTAAGTGTAAGTTTAGTGCTACGGTAGAGCACTGTTTCCCAACCAGGGTTCCGTAGTACATCCTTAGGGGTCCCGCAAGAAATAGTGGTGTAAATACATGAAAATTGTAAATTACCGCGAAAAACTCCAGACAAGCCTTGAAAGATCGCGGGAAATCTTTAAGGCAATTAGCAATACTGGAGTAATCTTCGCACGCTGCCAACTGCCTCTTTATGTTCTGGCCTGTAATTTTTATAGGTAGGGTTACGTGGGGATATGAAAAATTATTTTAGGTGTTTCTTCATGGAAGAAAGGTTGGGAAATGCTGCTGCAGAAAATCCTCACATTGCGTATCCTATCTTAGTATACCATCACTTCAGTATGAAACCGACTGTATTAAAAAATCAAGATATCTGAAGAAACTTTATTAACTGACCCAAGATCGTCGATTATTTTGGAATCGTCCCTGATTTATCTACATATTTTCGTAACGAGGCGCGCTATTATGGTATATGGTCGGCCTAAACAGCAGATTCACAAGGATGCCTCGCAATCTCCTGGAAACGTCACAAATTTATAAGAGAGTAAATCATTTCCATAAGAATTAACGGCTGCCTCAGACTCTTCAGTAATCAAGGCAACGCGTTATATTTACTTCATTCCGCGATATAGCAAAATCGAAACTCACAGCGCCACATACAAATGTATCAAGAAAATACTCAGTACAAGCATTTGGGACATTGCATTGGACCTGACTTCTTTTTACATAATGAAATAAACCCCGTCTGACAGTACCGTAAAGAGTTCTCACTATGACTAAGACCATGCTAATCGTGGAGATTCATACCGAGAGGGAAACTTGTTTCTTCGACGTACAAGGTCTACCTTTTACGTGCAGCGAACTGTGTTTCTATTTCAGAGTCCTTTGTATTTTAATTTTAATTTGGAAAATTTGAAGTTGATTCAAGAAAAATTGGGGAGGGGGAGGCATAATGCGGAACGTATCATACCCTAATGGGGGCAAAGAGTAGTACTCTGTACAATATTTTTATTCACGTTTTGTTCGATTTCTTTGTAAACTCAAGTATTGAGCTTAATTGATACAGTAGCTGTGCACAGGCAGGCTCTGTCATGTATCTTTCATTTAGCAACAGCGATGTTTTTTGGAACTGCAGAAATTGGTTGCTATGTGGAGAAAGTGCTGACACTGTAATTGGAGAATGCGTGTAGAGTCTAGGAAACGGCACGACGGAGACTTCAACCAAGAACTCCATACAGGCAAGACGTAAAACTTTAAGTGTGTGTGAAAAATGTATATCTATCCGTGATGTGCCTGTTGAAACATCTTTTCCTGTTCATTCCAGGTAAGCGTTGTGAGTACGTTTTGTGCTGTAATCAGCGAAAGATATACAAGTGTAGTCCAAATTTCATTCCAAAGTCGCTGAACAGTGAAGATATGAATATTAGCAACGTTTGAAAGATGGTCCAGCATTAATTAGGTTACTTGGTTTACGTATATTGTGTTTTCCTTCTTTTCATGTACTTACTTTCTTTTGTGTGAAGGTGAACTATAGTGGTAGGAAGTTTACTGAGTATATATATAATTAGATATACGTAATCTGCTGCGGGTAAATAACATGTCGACCTCCCGATAGAATGTGAATCCTTCTCGTCCCTGAGGTCCTGATAAGATGATAAATAGCTGCAGTATGTGGTTTATATGTGTTCACGCTCAAAACTCGGATTCCTTGCCAGATTTCTAAACCCCACGCAAATGCGCAGCCGCTCGGAGTATAGGGCTAGCTACCAGAGGAACTTCTCCAGTTTCGGTTTAATAACATTTATTCTTACAGTATGTCGAGTGTTGCGGTCAGATTCGGCACTGCGAAATTCGAAACTAGTTGTGTTAATAAATAACACATGCCATTACAATATAGTGGCAATGATCAAATAAAACTGAAGTTAACTGTGGCGAGGCTGCAGTGCGATTCCGCAGGCCAAGCCATTACAAATGATGTAATGGTGTGATGCCGTAAGATGACACTAAGGAGCTTTTAACCGTCCTTTACTCATTCGCCACCAATTTTCTCCGCATTCAAAGAGGCGGGGGTACATAGCTGACCATTCACCTCAATCTAGTACAAGGTCATGAAGGCCCAGAAGGGGAGTAGAGGTATGGCTCTACCCTTTCTTTAACCTCAGCGCTAGATGGAGGTGGGTGGTCAACGCCACGCCCCGGCCGCTTTACCCCGGGAAAGAGACTCGGTACCCATCGTACAGGAGGCTGGGTGGGACACAGGGCCGGTCTGGACGAGTGCGGAAAATCTCGCCCCTACCGTGAGTCGATCCGCGGACCGTCCTGCACGTAGCGAGTCGCTATACCGACTAGGCTACCCCGGCCCACTCCTAGTGCCCAGGTTAAAAATAAGTGGACCTCTATCGCCACTCCTCCCCACGAGCTTAATTAAGCTTATGGACAACTTTACCTTTAACTCTTACCTCACAGACGAAGGGAAGTGGAAGGGGTAAGAAGCGTCTATTGAAACATTTCGTGTATAAAATAAACACCTGTTTATGATCGGCTTGATCGAAAGATATAGTGTTTGAAAAACTAATAATAAATAAGGGTTATGTCAGACGGAATACGTGGTGTTATTTACGTAATTTCCTGTCTCAGCATACCTAATCTTTATTTGGTATATTACCACTTTCACAAACTAGACAGTAGCGACTGCCATAGGAATGTAACAATTTAGATTAAAGGTTGAATATTTCGTCTGTTGGTTAATGCGCTTTAATGTTGTTTAATGTGTGAATCAGTCAACTTATATTTATCAAGCAATCAGTGCTACTGTACCAGTAGTCTGCTTAATTTATTTAATGTATATTTCACATGCTATCACGAACTCAAGACTACGTAGCGTTGAATTAGAACAGTGAATAATGAAAGCAAAACGCTGTGGGACGACTTGACCATGGCCTAATTTAAAGTACTCGCTTTGAAAAAGTCAAACCACGATAAACTTTGGGCAGTCAGTGTGCCAGAAAGTTCGAAATGGAAGCCTCTCAAATACAATGCAGACGTTACAGGTCGAACCAAGTTGCTGAGTCCAACAGGCTTATCTCCGCTGTCAAAACTGCAGAGCAATACATTAAAATCTAGATGTAGGCCAAGCGATAGTTGTTGATGTCTCGACAAGGCAACTTTCACTGTGCAGTAACACACCAACAAACCCTTTCCAGTTTACACACTTCTCCAGACATTGCGCGTGCGCCATTTGCCTACACATCCCGGTGACAGTGAATTTGTAAACCCATCACTGAGCATAAGCACAACAGTATGACTCAAGGAAGTTTGGTTAATGTGTTTTTAAGTCAACTACACTGCCTCTACGCGTTATTGGAAACTAAGGTTAAGGTGTGCTTGAAATTTCCTTCGACTACAGCACAAGCAAATACGATGATGCACTGCAAATGCATAAACAGCGGTAACATGGCCTACGCATGCTCTCTTCTGCTGTAGCTGCGTCAGTCATCATGTCAGCAAAGCTGGTGTATATACCATACTGTCTTGTCAATGAGTTCCTGAATATGCAGGAACATACTCCATCTTTCCAGCTACAGCCGTGTTTTCTGCTTGACATTTATTTGCATTATGCTTCACTTTAACACAGAACTGTATTTAGGCGCTTTCGCAGAATTGCGAAAAGCGACTATTAGCTTCGTCATGTCTGTCTATAACCTAATATTATATGGTAATTTCAGTGCATGCAGACTCTAATCCTTTCTTTAAAATGGCAATGTACAGGTCCAATTTTCAGGGAACACTTGAAGATGGAACCGATACGCTGTTACGAAACGTCGACAGTGACGCGACACTGACATCCCAGAAGATCGAAGACCTCAACTCGACAGCTGCGAAAGCCTAAATATTCGTACGGCTCTCGTCAGTGAGCACGATGGCCAACATCGACAGCACGAACCACACCTACATCTACATGTGTGACGCATGCAACGGTCCTAAAGACAGGTAATGTAAGTGTGACAGACGGCGCTCATCTGTTCGGTTATTGTCAACAAATACAATGTAAACATGAACCCTTAATGTAAATTAACCTGAATATTCAAGTCGTCTGTGACATCACGACATGTCAGCTGATAGTAACCGACGTTTCATAGGAATGTAGTGCCTTCATCTTCAGAATTGAGCAGCACATTGTATTCTTAAAAATTGATTATAAATTGAATTCATGATTAAATGTGCTCGTTGACGCCTCTAGTACAAGATTAACTTCGCTCAGTTGGACTGTCATTGTACAGTGAATTACAAACAACGACAAAAAAACACCTTAACAACCAAACCCTCTCCCTGCCACTCCAACATGACTATCCCCCATCCTCAGGCACATCAGTTTTGCCTGAGGATGGGGACGGAGCTAGTCCCCGAAACGTTGTATTCAAACGAATTGACGCGGCTGTGCGCCCGAGAAAACTACCGTATATTCTCGAATCTAATCCGCACCCGAATCTAATCGGCACCCAGTGTTTGGCGACTTCTTAAACGAAAAAAAGTTAGTTCGCGATTCTAATCCGCACCTTTCCTTCAACCACCCCTTGCCCACGGCGCTACGCCTGTGGCCGAAGAGTCATACCGATAGAGGCGGGGCCTTTCTCAACAGACGTGCGCAATCTCGTCTGAAGCCAGCTGATCTGTAGTTGTTGAAACGTGGGAGGTGCTTGTTCCAATTTGTCGTGTACCGTGGTTATGGAAGAGGGACACCTGAAATCTAAACGACTCTCATATACGGCAAAGTTCAAACGTCAAGTTATTCGGTGCGCAGAGGAGAATGGAAACCGCAAAGCCGCTGCAATTTTTGGAGTTGATGAAAGCAACGTTCGACTATGGCGGAAACACAAGGCAGCGATCAGCGGGTGTGAGGCGTCACGAAGGAAATTCACTGGACCCAAGAAAGGATGATTTCCTGAAATTGATGATGCAGTCTTCACGTTTTTTCAAGAGAGACGCAAGACTGGACTGTTTGTGAGTTATGATCTACTCGCGAGGAGGCGATAAAGAAGGCCAGATCTTTGAACATTCCTCGAATTATGAGTGATGACGGCGAGTCTGATGAATAATAAATTATAATAATAAATAATAAAATAATAGATTATTGTATTGTATTGTTCTTACGTTGTTTATTAATTACGTTAATTACGTTATTGTTATATTGTACAGCAGCTCAATCATTTTTCCAAAATCCAGCTCTAGACCGCGAATCTAATCCGCACGCGAATCTAATCCGCATCTGATTTTTTAGCCCTCTAAAACTGTAAAAAAAAGTGCGGATTAGATTCGAGAATATACGGTATATTGAATCATGTCGCCGCGAAAGTTTTAAAACTTATATCAGGTATTGTATTGTTTGAAGTCACAGTGAAGGCAAAATATAGCTGAGATCCTCACTCTTCTGGGATGTTACGCGGTGTGGAATGGGAGTTATTTACTGACATATCAGGACAACCTATTGGTCCCATCTTTGTTGTTGTTGCTTTTTTCATTTATGCCAAGTACTCATTAAAGAGCATGCAAACAACCAGTGTGGATGAGGGGACCCTTTCCATATGGTTAAGGTGGCCAGGGCATGTAGCTGACCACTCACCACAATCTAGTGCCAAGGTTAAGAATCCACTCCTCCATGGCATGGTGCTTAATTAAGCACAGGGACAACTTTACCTTTCCTAAACAATGTGCATAGTTCAATTTCAGTTCCTCTGTAAGGATAGTGACTGGATTCCGTTTTCACTGTCATTTTATGTGGTGTGTGATGTATAGTGTGTCACATAGCACAAGTATGCTGGTTTCTGTTTATACGTGAAAGTCAGTTGTGCAGATTTTGTGATGGAAACTGTGCACTGCAAGATTCATGATAACGTGCAATTCCGATCTGACTTTGATCCATTTCAGTTCATCATGTACTTTAGTGAAACAGAAATTTACCCAGACAAAGACTTGGGCTTTCATTGCCATAGTAGTCTTTGTGCATTTGACAGCAGAACCTGTTTCTCGTAGCCAAAGTCTCTTTTGTAAAAATGTATACAAGTTTCTGCATTTGGATATCTGGGTGTATATTTAACCTATTTTCCTGTGATGATGGTGACTTTTCTGGCTGGATGCATGTGAATCTCTGTTAACATAGTAAGTATAGTCCTGATCAGTCCAGTGCCAAGTGTTAGTTGGGTGTAAAATGCAGAAACACAGTGGGAAGTAAAAAAGTATTTTGATATTTGTTGAAGAATTTGCTGCTGGGAAAGGAAAAGATGAGACAGAACAGCAGATTAAGAAAAGAAAGCAAAGAGTAGCCACAAAGAATATGGGAATGCAAGAAAAAGTAAATGTTTCAGAGCCCGCAGCATATGGAAACTCAGTTTTGGCAACAACAAAGAGCTGACATTTCTAAAAAATATTAAGTAACTTGGTTGCAAGGAGGAATATGAGGAACCTATAATATAGCAAGGGATGAACTGGGGTAGGTTCTGAGAATAGTGGCACAAAGGGAATACAAGTGAGGAAAGGGAATGGCATACCATGTCAGGGTAAGTTGGTACTATTTTAAAGGAACTGCAACCAAGTATGTATTATATGCATACATGTACAGATTAGCATTCATATTTCATTACATGTCACTATGAAGTGTGTCATTGGCTGGTAATTCATCAAACTTTATTATATTTATCACACAGTGATTCAAGAGTTACTCTCTATTCCTTCACATATCACATGGTTCAAAAGCTCAACTATGACTGAAATAATATTTAGATGGAATACATACAGGATGATTCACAACAATGTCTTAACTGCAGGATCTCATTTCTGAGGGCATTTCCAGTCCGAAATGTCATGTAAACACAGAGCTGTAGATGTTTGCAGGACTGCATAACCTTTTAACAGAATTAGCAGTTATTACTGTGTAGTTTAATGTTGAATACCTCTCCACTTTAGTATGCAGGGAAAATGTTATATCGTTAATCTCTTCCTGGTCAATGGATTGGTCATGGCAGTCCACTAGACTGGTAACCCAGATCTCCAGACCTCAATACCCTGCATTTTTATCTTTGGGGGCATACAAAACATCTGGTGTCAGGAAAATTGCTCCATCACATTTATGACGCTGCAACCCATGTACGTATAAACTGATGTGAGCAAAAAGATTTAATTCAAAAGGGTGCCAGGATTAATAATGAGGCTAAGGGTGGTCATTTTGAACACGTGTTATGATATTCAGCAATCAAAAGTGCTTATTTGCTTATTCTAATTATTTTAACAGGGAAGTAATGATAAATCCATAATCACTGGGAAGGGTACCATGATTACCGTATATTCTCGAATCTAATCCGCACCTTTTTTACAGTTTTAGAGGGCTAAAAAATCAGATGCGGATTAGATTCGCGTGCGAATTAGATTCGCTTGCGGATTAGATTCGCAGTCTAGAGCTGGATTTTGGAAAAATGATTGAGCTGCTGTACGTGCCGTAAGAACAATACAATACAATAATCTATTATTTTATTATTTATTATTATAATTTATTATTCATCAGACTCGCCGTCATCACTCATAACTGAATCGTTATCCGTGCTCTCCACCCAGTCACTATCATCTTTATCTTCAACATCGTCCTCCCATACAATGTCATCGCTGCCTTGTGTTTCCGCCATAGTCGAACGTTGCTTTCATCAACTCCAAAAATTGCAGCGGCTTTGCGGTTTCCATTCTCCTCTGCGCACCGAATAACTTCACGTTTGAACTTTGTCGTATATGAGAGTCGTTTAGATTTCAGGCGTCCCTCTTCCATAACTACGGTACACGACAAATTGGAACAAGCACCTCCCACGTTTCAACAACTAAGGCTCAGCTGGCTTCAGACGAGATTGCGCACGTCTGTTGAGAAAGGCCCCGCCTCTATCGGTATGACTCATCGGCCACAGGCGTAGCGTCGGATTTTAACGCATTGGTAACATCCAATATTATTCAATCAGTCGCCCCGTGGGCAAGGGGTGGTTGAAGGAAAGGTGCGGATTAGAATCGCGAACTAACTTTTTTCGTTTAAGAAATCGCCAAAACCTGAGTGCGGATTAGATTCGGATGCGGATTAGATTCGAGAATATACGGTATATCACATTTCTAGCTGGGCATTAAGTTATGAATCATCCTGCATAAATAAATATGTAAATACAAATATAAAATAAGAAAGAAAGGTTGCTGTTAAGAGGTCTAAAGACACAGAAACATCAAGAAACATTTAGTTGAATGCAAGATAAAGATTTGTTTTCTGGGATATGATGCTGTGTAGACTGGTTTGAGGGAGCTTTCTGCCTCCATCTTTCAGGGTTGTCCAAAAAGCATAATAAAGTATGGTATGAAGGACAGGGAAGATGATTAGGAGTAGCAGGCAAAGGTGGTACAAAGTCGTGCTGTGCAGTGGGCTGGAGCATATGTCAAACATGCAGAAAAATGAAACCAGGTGGAGAATATTTCATAGGTGTATGGAACATTAATGGGCAGGAAAGAAAAGTGTGCTGAAGTGCAGAGAACTGCACAAGTGAGAATAAAGTCAAGAGTAGAAGAGGGGAAATGACCTGTGTATTCAGGACAGCAAGTGTCGTGATGGGTAGTCTGTCCGTGGCCACAATGCTAAACAGGAGGTGAGTTAGGCCAAAGGACATGGAAAAGGAGGCCAGAACAGCCCAGAGAGAAAACAGAAACAGGATGTTGTCTTGGCATAACATTAAATGTGTCTGGTGCCTAGGAAGATCTTGTTTCCTTTGCTCTGTGAAGGATGACCTGTGATTGAAGACTCTGGGTGTCTACAAAATTCTTACCTGTCAGTGTGGTCAGACTGACAGCCTATTAAGATTAGTGTGAAAGAGCACCACTGGCACATCTGCCTCAAGACAACCGAACACGCCAGCAGTGGCAGAGCAAGCTTGAACGGGGAAAATCACATCCAACTCCAGAACACCAGAATCCTCTCCACCAAATCCCGATACATGAAACATATCATGGAGGCAACCAAGTTCAAGCTCCACCCCAACAACATGAACAGGGAGGATGGCCTGGTCTTGGGAAGGTCATGGACATCCCCCACCAGGATACAGGATGTTGAACCTCCTGCCCACATCCATTGGCCCAACTCACCTACTCTCTCTTCCCCATTCTCTTTTAGCATTATGAACCTTTTCAGGACAACCCACAGTCTGCCCTTCAAGACACTGGCTGTCCTGAATAGACAGGCCACCTCCTTCCTCTTCCTACCCTTGACTTCACTCCCACTCACCCAGTGCAATCTACTTCATTCCAGTTTTCTTATACGGTGACCGGATAAATGCGCACACGAAGAAAGCCCACATGACAATTCCGCACAGACAAAACCCCACTGTCTTAAATGCTCACATGAAAAATACCCACATGGATAAATGCTCACACGGATAAATGCTCACACGGACGATTTGTCACACAGGAAAGTACGCACATAGACAAATTCTCACTTTCACAATACTATCAAGTAATACAGTCTTAAAAGAGCGTGAAACCGGGAGCTAACACACACTAACCTCTTCAGCAACTGGTGATATTGAATCTTTAACGAAGAAAGACATCATTGTTTTTTTGGAGAGGCACTAACTAAGTTAGTAAAAATAATTCCCAAGATGGATTAAAACACATAGTGAAATTTGTGGAATTAATAGTCATACGAACATCATTGTAATGAGTGTCCCACAGCGACACGATTTATGTTATTGGTCTTGTGTTAACCGTGAAGTGAAAACATTTAATAGCAAATTGGTGAAACGTATGAAGTCTTTTAAGCATGTTACAGTGACAAAGGTACAGCTAGAGAGAACATGTTTTACTAGACAAGGTCTCACACACAAAATTACGCACATAGAAAAATTCTCACATTCCCAATACTATCAAGTAATGAACTCTTAATAAAGTGTTATGTGAATGCTATGAAGTAAAGTTCAAACATGCAATGTTCTTATTGACATGAACGTAGAATATGTTTATGAATGAAATTATAATAAATATAAAGTCAGCGTTTGCAGCGCTGGCTCACGTCCGCTAAATCAGTCCGCCGACTCCTACGTTGACTCTGATCTACTGGTCGAACTTCGCCCCATCCCCTCAGTCTTACCCATCTACTGATGATAGCAACTTGGTTGCCGAAAAACGGACTTTAGTGTGTGTAAGTCTTACCGTTGAAAGTTATTCAAGCTGGGTGAGGTCTTGTTTCGGTACCTGATTACAGCCAGGGATCGAATTGTATCACATAGAGGCGTGCTACTGTCGCCGATTGTTGCTGGTTTTCTTAGCACAATAACAAGGAAGAAGCTTTTAGTTGGGTTTCACCTTTTATTAGTTACAACAATATGGATATCAGAGCTGGCTACAACCAGGTCTGCAGACTGCTTTTCTCAGAACCCAACTGCCTCCAAGAAATGTTCCGCTACACAATATTGTTAGGCTGTAGTAAGAGAAGAGGGATTTTGATGTTAGTCGCGGAGGAGGAAGTGGTCTTGGTGCCGGCTAAGACGGAGGTATACCAGCGTGCTGTGTGGTTACAAATTGCATTCGACATAGTTACATGTGTGTAGATGAATTAAAGTGATATTAAACTTATTCTTATTATAAGACTGGTTAGACTTAAAGTCCGACTTAGTGAGCCTACACGTCAAATATTCCCTGAGGTGGAGCATGCGAAACGTGAGCTACTTCGTTTTGTTGAGCGCAAAGGAAGCGCCGGGCAAATTGAGTAGAAAGACGGTAATATAAGCTCCGTGAGCTGTTCTGTTTCCTGACCAGGCGGTTAGCTACAACGTTTCGGTGATACCTTTCCTTTCCATTACAACTTGTGACTACACGCACACAACTTACATCTTACGGCCAAGGAGTTTAATGGACGCTACAATCGCATTTCTATATTTTCTGTTAATATTGCTTTTTCTTTTAAATGTGCATTATTATATTAGATATTATAGTTTTATTAATTTTTTTCGTAGTGCCAACAATGGAGTTTTCAAGCAGCCAGAAGGGCAACCAAGTTTTGACTTACTTGGGTTTTGAATATCTTTCTTTTCGTACTATAAATGGAGTACTGACTTGGAGATGCAGGCAGAGTCGCTCTGTAAAGTGTCATTCAATTATGAAGACAAAAGATGGCAACATAGTACAACAACCAAACGAACACTGTCATGATTCCTGTCCTCAAAAAGCAGAAGCCAACGTTGCCAGAAGCAAAATGAGGCAAGATATGAGTAGTTAGTGCTACCCCTCGCAATGTGAAGGGGAATGTGTTGTCAGAGTTGAGTAACGATGTACTGGCCCATATGCACAAACAATCATCCCGTGCGAGAAATCTTCTCAATCACAGAAAAGACGGTCATTTGCCTAATCCAACAACAATAAATTTTGACATTCCTGAGAAGTACAGTCAACTGGTAATACACAGGCAGGTCGTCTAGAGGTGAAAAAGAGAAGATTTGATGCACTGCATGACTTGGTAGCCACTTCTGTGCAGGAATATGAGCAGGTGGAAGACAAACTGAAATATTTGCGGAGATTAGCTAACTTAAAGTAAAATACTGTATGTTTCAACTTCACTTCATAGCAATCACATAATTTTCAATTTCAATTTATTCACATTCCATGGATCTGTACAGGTTACATAACCTTATTGATGTAAAAATAGTCAAGTGAATACAAGAAAGTAATATCAATAATATAATAATAATAGTAAAAAATAGTAATAATATATACTTGCTAACAATTAGCAATTGTCATGAATATATGTAAATATAGCATATACAGCACTTGCCAATCCGAACCCAACCAGATGCAATACATCATATACAATAAAAGATTTATACCCGTTGCACTACAGTATGCAATGGCAATGCTACAACACATTAAAATGTTATATAATATTAAAATTTATCTTGTATAAGACCAAGATCATATAATGTACAATATAATCATTCAGAACCTGAACACAGTCTAGTTCAGCACACCTTAGTTACATCAAAATATTCATCTATAGTGTAGAAGGAGTGATCATGTAAATAATTCTTTAGCTCTAACTTAAATTGTTTAGTGTCATTACTTTAAATTTTTGATGCTCTGCGGGAGATTGTTGAACACTTTTATACCAAATGGGTAAACTCCTTTTTGATATAGTGATAAATTTAATGAAGGCTGGTGGAAGTTATATTTTTTGACGTAAAACGTCTTACATTTCGGTACACATAGGTGGGTCACCTCGGCGCTCGCAGTGTCAGACTTTCGCGTTACCTATGTTTCTTCACAGTGCTCCGCGCCTACTTCGACTACAGCAGTGAACGATACATAGTTTGAAAGGTAAGGAATATGCCTACACGCTAAAATAAAAAAGAATCATCGAAAAATCTTTAAATCTGCCAAAATGGCGGCCATGTCAAAATCACCTACGATTTTCACACTCTCACCATCTAACGTCTTACATTTCGGTACACATAGGTGGGTCGCCTCGGCACTGTTTTTTACAGGTTCACGATGCCGAGACTAACTAACGCACAAAAGCAGAAAACTACCGAAAACGGAAGAAGGAGGCAGAGGTGGGTTCACAGAGGCCGAAAAAAAGATCGCCAACATTCAACTTGTCGGCGTGACGTTTTACGTACAATTTGCGGTTCAGTCGTAGTTTGAAACACCGAAGAATTTTTTGTCTAGTATTTATACTATGGACACCAGAATTTAATTTGAATTTATCTTTGTTGTTAACTACAAATAGAAGAAGTGATAGTATATATTGATGAAAGAGGTAGAATTTTTAAATAAATCTCTACATGGGCCTCTGCAATAATTCTGATTATTTTCTTTTGTATTATGAAAATTTTTTTACTGTGAGAAGAGTTTCCCCAAAATATTATCCCATAGTTCATAATGGAGTGAAAATATGCATAGTACACCATCTTCAATGTTTCTTATGACATAAAGGGCTTCATTGATCTCATTGCATAACAAGCTGCACTTAATTTGTGCACAGTTTGCTCAATATGTTTTTTCCAAGACTGTCCACATATATTCCAAGGAATTTTGTGTCATATACCTCAGTAATTAATTAATTCTCATAACTAATGGTCAGATCAATTTGAGGACTATTTCTAGGTGTAAATTGTATAAAATGGGTTTTATCATAGTTTAATAAGTCTATTGGCTGTGAACCACTTATTTAAAATTTCAAATGTACTTTTTACATCACTTTTAAAATTTTGAGGATTAGAATTGGTAAATATTATACTAGTATCATCTGCAAATAAGTTTCGTTTAGCTTTTCTGTTGATAGTTTTTGATAAATCATTTATATAGAGAAGGAAAAGTAAAGGACCTAAAATTGAACCTTGTGGAACACCATACTTTCTAATTCCCCAGTTTGAAAATGAGTTACGATTAAAATTTTTACTTTGAATCTCCACTTTCTGGTATCTATCCCTAAGGTACGATTTGATCCAATCATTCGCTTTACCAGTTATTCCATATAAATTTAATTTAGATAGTAAGATAGCATAGTTAACGTTATCAAAAGCTTTCGCTAAATCGCAAAAAATTCCACCCACATTTAATTTGTCATTAAAAGCACTTAAAATTACATTAGTTAGTTCATAGGTTGCTTTTTCGATTAATAGGATTTTCCTAAATCCAAATTGATCTTCAACTAACATGCGGTTAATAGTTGAGTGTCTGAGTGTTCTGTTATACATAACTTTTTCTAGTACTTTTGAAAATGAAGTCGGTAGATATCGGTCTGTAGTTAGAAATGCAATTTCACCTTTTTTGAATAACGGTTTTACTACAGAGTATTTCAAGCATTGAGGAAAATACCCTGATGACAGACACATATTACATATACGTATGATTGAGAGGTGAACTAATATAAATAGAGCTTATTTTAAGTAAGTTAGTGGAATTTCGTCATACCCATACGTATTTTTCGGCTTAAGGGATCTAATAATGTCTTCAATTTCCTGCGTTGTTGTTGGTTTGAGAATTACATTTGGAAATGAATTGTTAAAAAGCATCCGACAAACAAGACAGTGGCGTCTTCCTATTATTAACCCTATTAGGACTGTTATTAATACCGCTACTATCACCATTATTAATAGTATCAACATCATAACTATCCTCACTATTATTATCCTTATTAAAGCTGTTATTATTAATATATTTAGTCTCCACCAGTGTGCGGAAATATTCATTACATGCGTTTGCAATAACTTGAGGATTGGTAGTGCACGCACCCTCAATAATTAACGATATTACACCTACATTAATAGTTTTCCTCCCCAATTCCAGTTTCACTATTTCCCACATGGTTTTAGTTTTATTGTTTGATGCTAGAATCTGATTGTTATAATTTATCCGTTTGACCTCATTAATGACATTTGATAGAATTTTACAATTCCTTTTGTAGTGGCTTTTTAATCTCAAATCATTACTGTTTCTATAGGCCATATACAGTTCTCATTTTCATTTACATGAAGTCTTTATTCCTGCTGTTATCCAGGCTTTATTTCTGATTCCTTTTTTGACTCTTATTAGAGGAAAACTTGAGTAGAAAGTCCTCAAGAATGTATTTAGGAAACAGTTAAATTTAGAATCAATGTCCTTGTCATCAAATACTTCGTCCCAGGTTTCATAACTTAATTGTGTTACAAAATCTGCATTTGTAAATGCATCAATTTTCCTTACTGTTTGATATTGTTGATTGCTAGACTGTATATTAATTTTATTTATCTCTATGGTCTGAGCATCATGATCAGGTAAGCCATTTATAACAGGTTCTACAATATAATTTTCTAACTTCAAGTTATCAATGAATATATTATCTATCGCTGAATATCTCCTTTGAACTCTATTTGGAAAAGTAATGGTAATGGATAGATTGTAAGACAACGACAATGAATCTAGGTTTTGTTTTCTGTTACTGTCGACAAGATAGTTTACACTTATGTCACCACAGATAATAAATTCTGTTTTTGGGCTATGCAACATACTGAGGATGGGTTCCAGTCTATTTAAAAACTGATCAAAATTTCCAGATGGGGTTCTATATAAAGTTAGTACACATACCGTATATTCTCGAATCTAATCCGCACTTTTTTTACAGTTTTAGAGGGCTAAAAAATCAGATGCGGATTAGATTCGCGTGCGGATTAGATTCGCGGTCTAGAGCTGGATTTTGGAAAAATGATTGAGCTGCTGTACGTGCCGTAAGAACAATAGAATACAATAATCTATTATTTTATTATTTATTATTATAATTTATTATTCATCAGACTCGCCGTCATCACTCATAACTGAACATAACACATAAGTGAATTTCCTTCGTGAGGCCTCACACCCGCTGATCGCTGCCTTGTGTTTCCGCCATAGTCGAACGTTGCTTTCATCAACTCCAAAAATTGCAGCGGCTTTGCGGTTTCCATTCTCCTCTGCGCACCGAATAACTTCACGTTTGAACTTTGTCGTATATGAAAGTCGTTTAGATTTCAGGTGTCCCTCTTCCATAACTACGGTACACGACAAATTGGAACAAGCACCTCCCACGTTTCAACAACTAAAGATCAGCTGGCTTCAGACGCGATTGCACACGTCTGTTGAGAAAGTCCCCGCCTCTATCGGTATGACTCATCGGCCACAGGCGTAGCGTCGGATTTTAACGCATTGGTAACATCCAATATTATTCAATCAGTCGCCCCGTGGGCAAGGGGTGGTTGAAGGAAAGGTGCGGATTAGAATCGCGAACTAACTTTTTTCGTTTAATAAGTCACCAAAAACTGGGTGCGGATTAGATTCGGGTGCGGTTTAGATTCGAGAATATACGGTATATTGGAAAATGTGGATTCTAACTTTAATGCACAGGCTTCCATATCTTGATCTTTACAGTAATCATCCAAATTGATGTTAGCAAATTTTAAAATTTTGTGCACGAAAATACTCACTCCTCCTTTTTCTAGATCTTCCTACAATATTTAGCACCTAATTTAAAGTTTTCTATGTGAACATGATCTAATTCCAGTTGTGTCATATGCTGTTCTGTAAGGCACAGTATATGTGGTAACACTGGATGCAAGGAGCGTAACAGTTCATTGATTTTGTTTCTCAGTCCTCTTATGTTCTGATGGAATACCTTTAGCACTTTATTGTTTACAGATTTTAAACAACTACTAGTTTCCTCTTTGTTTTCTTTTAAAGGATTTGTGGTATTGTTTGTAAAACTGCATACCTTGTCATCACTAACTGTTGGTACTAATACACACTTTTGACAGATCCATTGGCCATAAAAATCCCTATTTCTTGTCACTGGTTGTTTCCTAAGTCTTCCTGATGAACATGTTCCTCTTTCCTTCTGTTCCATCACACACTCTTTTTCCTTCCACTTCCTACTCCCCACTACTTTCTGTTTCACATGAATCCTTATCCCCTTGTGATTCCTCTTTAGGATCTTCTTGTGTGATAATATTGACCTCACTTGAAACATCACTTACACTAGTAAACACTATACCAACACATGCACTTCCTATTAAAACATTAATAGTTTAAAAAAAACAAAGCCCTACATATGTTTCGGCCAGCTAACTGGCCATCATCAGGGGCAACTAGCGTTCCACAGCATAATCACGTTCAATAGGTTAATGTTGAATATTGAATATAAATATATATTGAATATAAAACAACGAATAACGTGATTATGCTGTGGAACGCTAGTTGCCCCTGATAATGGCCAGTTAGCTGGCCGAAACATACCGTATGTAGGGCTTGGTTTTTTAAAACTATTAATGTTTTAATAGGAAGTGCATGTGTTGGTATAGTGTTTACTAGTGTTAATAAACATGCACGGTGAAAATAATATTAAATCACTTACACACTGTTCAGTTTTCATATATATATACTGATTGGTTCTTCCGTTTGTTTTTGAAGGACTGTAGTAGCAGCAGTGGCTATTCTTAATGCTATTCTTTCTTTGCCTAACTTATTCATGTGCAGACCTTGTCTAGTAAAAAATTTCCTCTCTAGCTCTACCTTTATCACTGTAACATGCTTAAAAGGCTTCATAAGTTTCACCAATTTTCTATTAAATGTTTTCACTTCACGGTTAACACAAGACCAATCACACAAATCGTGTCGCTGTGGGACACTCATTACAATGATGTTCGTATGACTATTAATTCCACAAATTTCACTGTGTGTTTTAATCCATCTTGGGAATTATTTTTACTAATGTCGTTAGTGCCTCCCCAAAAACAATGATGTCTTTCTTCGTTAAAGATTCTATGTCACCCGTTGCTGAACAGGTTAGTGTGTGTTAGCTCCCAGTCTCACGCTTTTCTAAGACTGTATTACTTTATACTATTGTGAAAGTGAGAATTTGTCTATGTGCGTACTTTCCTGTGTGACAATTTGTCCGTGTGAGCATTTTTCCATGTGAGCATTTATCCATGTGAGCAATTTTCCGTGTGAGCATATATCCATGTGAGCAATTTTCCGTGTGGGTATTTTTCCTGTGAGCATTTATGACAGTGGGGTTTTGTCTGTGAGGAATTGTCGTGTGGGCTTTCTTCGTGTGAGCTTTTGTCATGGAATCTTCTTACACACCTCTTCACATCCCACTGATCACCTCACCTCCTTTCAATTGCATGTGATTTCCATGTATGGCTGAGCTGAGCACAGTCACACTACTCCCACTGTCCCACAACTCCCATTGTCCTTCATGTCCTTCCCCTATATATTACTGTTTTCCCCTATGCAGAAGTAGCCACCACAAAATAAACCCAAAATCCTCATGTGTTAAAGAGGCCCCACATCCCAATAAAACTACAAATGCCAGGAATAAAGAACTAAAATATGATCACAAGTCCCAGCAGGGCCTGAAACCAAGCATAGCTCTGTTGGTTGACAGACCAGCAGAAAACTACTGCTCTACTCTGCATAGCTTACTCTTCTTGGACTACCCTGAAGATGGAGGCAGCACATGCCTTGAAACATGTATATTTATGTATAGCAATCTACATATTCCAGAAGACAGACTGCCAACTGTATGCCCACAGACATAAAGGGTACACACACCCATTCTGAAGTATTCAATACTAATTTCCAGCTGTTTGCTGAAGGTCAAAAGCAAGTAGGAATTAATGCTCTATAATCATGTACTGTCAAGTAATAAGGAATTATGTTCAGACTGTGTTCAGATGTCTCATTAACGAAGGGCTTCTGGTATAAAGAATGGCAACAGTTTTTTAAAAATTACTCTTATGTCAGGTACTCTGTGAGCCAGTGTGTGCTAAATTTTTTTTGAAAATGTTTTCTAGTGAGAACACAAGATGCAAAGCCATTCATAATCTAATTATTTAAATTCATATATTCTTTTCTGGTAGATTCATATGATAACCACTGCGAAATACTTGCGGAAGCGCTGCACACATGCATGCCAAAAGACTGACCAAAAGATTTCATTCTCTGCTTGGGGTTTTCTTAAAATAAACTGTACTGAAACAATAAAACTGCTTATGCATTACACAATTCCCAATTCAATAAAACCATTTCCCTTATTATGGCAAAGGGATGAAATTAAGTCTGTTCCCATAATTAAAATAGAATACTGGAATATAATCTAAATATCCTTTTGTGTCTGAGATATGGTTGCTTTTCTCCCCAATATCACAATAACTTACATACGCAGTAAATCAAACAGTTCCCTAAAAATGGCACTGAGAGTGACTGAATGTTTAGTTCAAGTAATTTAAAAATAAACACTAGGATGTAACATTAAAATGAGCTGAATGAAAGCACAGCTTCACAATTAAAATATGGAAATGAAGGAATTCCAGAACTGCCTGCCAACTCCACCACAATACTTGCACATCACCACTTACTTTAAAGCACAGTGGTTAGTATCACTTGCTTTAGTATTAAAGTCTGTATGTGAACAAACTGAAATCCAAACCACATAATAACATGATGTCTGTTCTCTAAATTAGTAACGTGATGTCTTCGTGCACTGCACATTGGGCCCATACAGAATCCAAGTTCAAGTCCTTCAGCGGGATTAACAATAGCAAGAGAGTGAATGGAATGGATCTGGTATGGATATTCTGTGGTAAGAAAAGACTGACACTCTGTTGGCATAAAAATAAGAACCAGTGATGCAGACTGATTTAATACAAAGATTTGTACACTTTATTCCTAAGGACATCATTCTGAAGCTTTGTTCCACAGAAATAATTTAAATATCCACTGTCATGCTAACTACAGTTATGACTGTTACAGTACTGTCCCTCTATTTGCCCTTTCTTTTATAACTTTCAGAGCTTTTGAGATGATAACAACAATCTTTCCACTATGAGATGCAATAAAAATGTCCAGACTGATTGCAGGCTGACACTAGCAGAACTCCCAAGAGATTTCCATTATTGTGACGGCAGAACACAATCTTCTTAATGATTTTTCATTAATTGGAAAATTGTAAGACGTGTTACTCTGACATACCATGGAGTAACGTCACATGGAGTTTAATGTAAAATTTGTTTTTCAGAAAGGAAACTTACAGGATGCCATACCTCCATCCACTTCTGTTTCATATTACATAAAATTGCTACATAAACCTGTAATATGTTGAACTTGCTTTAGAGAGGAAACAACAAGTGGTTTGGGAAGGTGAGAAGTGAAATAATGTCTGTTGAAAACACTATCACTTAGGGCACTGTTTTCCAGCACTCAGAGAACTGTGCAGCACGACAGGATTCCACAGTAGAAACGAAGTGTCAATATTTCTACACGTTATGTTCTGTAGTATGCAATAGAGGGAAGTGTGGTGAAAACATTCTGAAAAATGAGACATTGGAAACTGATGTCTCCACTATGACAATGGTCCTGCTCACTCTGCTTTGTTTGTGCATGAATTTATGGCCAGAAGCAGCATAACTTCATACATCCCACTCCTGTTCTACCCATTTGTGATGTCTCCTGTTTCCAATACTGACGATCATTCTCAAGTAGAGGAGATACACTATCACGACATTGATACAATAAAAGAAATGTTGCAGATCACATTCATGGAGTTGAATACACATGGCTTACTTAGATGCTATTGGCAAAATTAGTGGAGTCAATGTATTAAATCACTGTCAACACTATAAAGCCGGCAGCATGGAACAGCTGACAAATGGGAAGGAAGGAAGGCAGAATTATACACAAACTTTGCACATTTGCATATATGAAGAACTCCCACACACCAAGAATATTTTCACTGAAGTAAATTCAATTATTATTTACTTTTGTTTTCTCTTTAGTTTTTTTAAACCAATATGTAAAGAAAAATGACACTGTTTGTATGAGATTGGAAAAGCAAAAAATCTAGGATGTTACACTGTGCTGATTGATAGTTACCTATGTTTCAGAAGAGAATACTGCCTTTATCTTCGCAGTCAAGTACTATAAGAACAGTGCTCTTCTCGAATGCTTGCCTCTGAAGACGTACTAAAATCCTTTAATTCAAACACCAGCAACTATGTACCAGTCAACATGATGTGACCTAGAACACTTGAATCTTCATTACATTTTCTTGGATACATCAGAAATTCAACTCAGTCTGCAAAAAGAGTTTTTCTAACAATTCTTCCTAATAAATTCTTGGAATGATAAAACACAATAAAATATTAAAATAGGTATATCAATTTTCAGTACTGTAAAATGTACGAAAATACAGAGCATACAATAGAGGAGGTACCCTGAACTTACACTCTTTCCCTCTTGTGTGCACTTCACATTCTGAGATTATTTCCTTGAACCCTGTGGTGTTTCTCTACATTTAACCCTTTCAGGTCAGTGACCTAGCTGACCTACAGGGGCAGATGACTGCCCACTGGTTTTCTATTGTGTACAATTCACACATGTACAGATAATACAGCCACACAAAATACCACTTGATTTTCAACCCCTTCTGCTTATCACACACATGTTTTTATCTGTGTTACTGAATTTTTACAAAATGGCCTGGCAATTCTTAAACAGTCTGTTGTAACCGAAATTTACAAACATTTCAATTTTGTTTTGTGAACATTCAAAACTGCTGCAACTTCTAAATCATTCTGTACACCCAGAGAAGATTAACATTCCATTTGAGCCAATTATGCCAATCGTTTTAATTCTTTAAATTCATAAAGCTGCCCCAGAAGCATTTTGGAGATCCTCCAGAGCTTCAAAATACCAGACTCTTGAAAGTGCTAAGACAAAAGGATACATTCATAATGGCAGTATTGACAGCTATTATCTCAAAAGTAAAAAAAAAAAAAAAAACAGTATAAATACAGCCATAAAGGTAAATTACCAAACAACAAGAACATGAAACACAATGCATACTGATCCTGTAAAGCCCCTACTTCTCTCCCTCCACTCCAATATAGTAATCCCCTTCCAACTGCAAGTTTTCTGCCCATGATAAAATATTCTTGGGAAAGAAGCCACATTAATTGGGGATGAAGTCCACTATTTCCTGGACCTGCTCTGTCTCTACCACCTGGGACATGTGAAGTCAGAGTAATGAAGAAGGCATCACACCTGCAAGATGCTACACTTCTGTCATCTGAAGCATGGTAACCTATCATTCTCGTATGCTGTAGGTTAAAGAACATCTGGACAGCACAAGAACTGGATGTGTCACGATGCCTCCAACAACGAAGTGTACTATCTTGCAGATAAGTCATCAGCTTCAACTTGCCACGTTAAGCATGGCCAAGCTGTATGATCCTGAGATGTGTTTACACTTGACTTTGCCCACAGTCCTTTGTACACTGGTCGTCTTTGAAGGTGAGGCCTTACTGATGAGAACAGCAGTGTTTACACAGTATATTATTCCCTTGTGCAGAGCAAAGTCTCTGAAATGTTGCACTGAAACGCCATTATGACTCAGCTGGTCATTCGACACTGTATCACTTCTAGTAGCCATGACAGCTTCTACCACTTCTCCGTTCCATCAAACTTTGTGTACACACAGTCTTGCATGCAATGTATTTTCAAACCAGCTATATCTGTATTGCTTACATGTCTCATCTCATCTCAGCATCTCTCTCTCATGTACAGTCATACTACTGTACACATACTAACTGCATGTAATTGTTATTATGCAGCAATATTTTTGTTTCAATCATGGCAAGTGTGCGATAAGCAGAAAAAAATTATAGCCATGCATGCAAAAATGGCGACAAATGCCATGCCTTTAGCTATACAGTACATGTGTTAGAAGGAAGCTGCATGTGGTAAATCTTATGAAAACAAATGCTGGGCGGGTGATAGGGATCAATGAGTCAACCATTATGGTAATAAGTTAGATGACTGAAGGAATGTAAACTTAAGACTCTGATAAACGTAACCCTGGCCATGGACAATGTAACCCAATTATTTCCAATAGATTATAGTATTCATCGGCAGCATATTCTTCTAAAATAGGAGTTTTCAAGAATGAAATTCCCTCAGTTGGAGAGGGAGTACTGTACTCAGCATTACACCACACTCATATTGATCCCATTTGATTGACATACAATAATAATATATCAAATATTCCAATATCACGTTTCAAGTCATTAGAGGATATTGTCTATTTATGTTAAAAATGAAAACCGTGGTTGATGCAATAATGTTTAGTCATGCCAATGAAATTTGTGAACATGGTGTGCTATATACTTGTTATGGCATTTTATACAATTACATATGTCAAAGAATCATGTTATAAGTTCATTTATCAACAAGATAAATCCAATGGAGTTCCTCTTTATCATATTAATAACACGTTTTCTTACAAAAAAAACTCATACTTCTCAAACTCTTACTAAACTGAATCCTGAGTCTCTGACAATAAACATAATGCACTACATTGTCATTAATGAGTTACGAAGTTGACACAAAAACACTTAAAGTGGTGTGGGAGACTCCTCTGCCATGCGCTTGCTCCAAATACAATTCCTGTGCTCTGCAGAAAGTACCACAGCAAGCAAAGGCTCCATCCGCCTAATACGTGCCATAAATCTCTCTCTGTCACCAGCCATCCGCACCCATGGACCGCACCTGGCTGCACGATATGCATAGTTCCATGTTATCAGTGGATAAACTGTCTCCAATGAGGCGTCACAGGCAAAGTGGACCTGAAATCCATAAACCCTCTCGTTATGAAATTTACAATAACTTCTGGGTCAAAGCTGCACCTTCTTTCCTTCCAATGCTTCCACCTACAGTATACAGATATTAATAATTACATAACTTAGTAAATTAACTTTATGCACAATTTATGATGCCATATACAGAGTGTACCACATAAGATGCAACCCAAATATCAGACATGTATAAATACTGAAACAAGCATATAAAAGTCCACCCCCCCCACCCTTCCACACCCCACTGCAATGGACACTTCCAACATTTTCTGAGTCATTCAGCACAAACTCACTGCATCGCTTCAGTTTTGCTGCTAATTCTGTAATCGACAACTTTTTTTTTTATAAGGGACAATTTTTTTTACGGACAAAGCACGGTTCCACCTGACAGGATACATTAATAGCCACAACAGTGGAAATGATGTGCTAAAAACCCATATGCACTGCATAAAAATCCTCTACATTTGTCAAAGATTGGTGTTTGGCGCGTAGTGTCTTGAAAATGAATTGTGGGACCATTGTTCTTTAAAGAGCCAATTACTGTGGAAAATTATCTGAATATCTTGACTCATTGCTCTGCTGGAAGAATGAACGGGATTGCCAGTTTCAGCAAGATGAGGTTACTGCCCATACTGCAAAAACAACAGCTTCGTCACAGGACTTCTTCCATGATTGCACTGTCGGGTGTGGACTTTGGCCACCATGATCCCCTGACTTCTTTCTCTAGGACTTTCTTAAACAAAAGTCTACAGCAATAATCCAAGAATCCTGGAGGACCTTAAACATAACACTGAACAGGCTGCTGCTGACACTGACCAACAAACTTCAAAAAGTTGCAAAACACACTGTGAAAAAGAGTGAATGCTTGTCTTCAAGGAGGTGAAGGAGTTTTCAGCATCTGCTGTACTTACACATTGTATGTCACATTCTTGGTACCTTTGATGAAATAAAAATAAAATAAGCGATTTACAGTACTGGGTTGCGTTTTTATATGGTACACCCTGTATTTGCATGATTCAAATGTTGACAAGAATGATATCAATGTTTTCACTGTTGCCATACCTATAATTATAAAATCAACAATGACAGATTTGAGGTTCTCACTGTGGTGCTGACGAAGATTCAAGTCTTCTGGGATGTGATGCAATGTTGACTGTTAAACTGTTACCAACACCATGACAGAACCTCAACATGGAAGCAGCCAACCTCATCTCAAGTGTTAGTAACTATTTACCAATCAACAAGGTGTCACAAAGCAGTACAATTCAAAGACTAACAGCACAGATTCATTAGTAGGGAGGAAAGAGTTGCTACACTCTCTCAAGATAAGGTCAAATAGCCCTTGTGCCTATGCATCGTACCACTAAGGTGCATATGAGGCACAGAGATAAAGCTCTTACAGTTGGTTCAGTATGCAAGCTAAAACTAAAACCTGTTTTTCATGTCATAATCGGACCTTTGACATTACCTTACACAGTTTTAATTTGCCTTCTTACCACATTAATGTGACATCACCATGATGATGTTCCACACCAGTGACACGCTAACATTTACTTCAAAATTATTTGTGGAATAACTGGCCTGAACACTACACTAAAGAAAACATTTTTGCCAAAGAAAAAGTTTCTTGCCATTACTTTCCACATGTTTACTGTTTCAATAAAACTGATCATCTTGGACCTCTAGACCCTTCAAGATAAAGATACTGTTTTCTTTTCAAATGTTGAGAATCAATCATCCAGTGACACAACAAACATAATCAAATTAATCATACACTATATCATCCCTTTTGTCATTATCAGTCCTTGTAACATTATATCAAATTATGTAACAGAAATTTCAGAAACTTCTTTGGTAGCAAGATGTTAGTATTTGCTTCCTGTCACGAAGGCTACAATGATGTTCTGCTTCAATTTAATTTTCATGACTGAAATGCATGTAAGTCTCAACACATACCAAAACAGGAGAGGGTTCATGGGATAGCTCTCTCTTGGAAACACAGTAATGAACCTTCACATTCCACAACATGCACAGAATTTGACCAGCTGGGAAACTAGTAGCTCCTGAAGAATGACTCTGCTCCACGTAGTTAAGTTAGTCAGTTAGTCATATACTAAGCCAACAGCATGCAATATCCTAACTAACCAACTAAACTAACTACACTAACCAACCAACCAACTGACCAACTAACTAACTAACTAACTCCTAAGTCCTCAGCTAGTCAAGAAACTCCCCGCATTTTATGGAACCCGAAGGTTCATTACCACATTGAGAAGTGCCCACCACTTGTCCCTATCCTCAGCCAGATCAATCCAGTATATGCCTCCCAATCCCACATCTTGAAGATCCAGTATTCTTCCATCTAAGCCTAGGTCTTCCAAGCAGTCTCCTTACCTCAAGTCTCCACACCAAAACCCTGTATGCACGTCTCCTGTCTCCCATAAGTGCCAAATGCCCCACTTATCTCATTCTTCTTGATATGATCACCCAAATTATATTTGGTGAGAAGAACAGAGCATAAGCTCCTCATTACGTAGTCTTCTCCACTCTCCTGCCACATCGTCCCTCTTAGGACCAAAAATCTTCCGCAGCACCCTGTTTTCAAACACCCTCAGCCTATGTTCCTCCCTCAATTTGAGAGACCAAGTTTCACACCATACAAAATAACAGCCAAAAACACAGTTCTGTATATCTTGATCTTTATATGTTTGGATAGCAAACTGGAAGGCAAAAGATTCTGCACCGAATGATAGCAAGCATGCCCTGAATTCAATCTGCTCTTAACGTCTTCATGAATGGAATTCTGATTTGTTAGGGTTGTTCCCAAATATCTGAACTGTTCCACTCTTGAGAAGGATTTATCACCTATCTTTATGTTGTGATTCTGTCCTGTATGCTGGTCTTGAGACATAACCATATACATAGTTTTCTCAGCATTTACTTCTAGACTAAACTCCCTACTAGCAGCATCCACCAGAAGCTGATGCATACCATTTAATTTCAAGCCCTCCTGGTTTGCCTCAATCTTCTTATTGGCATATTCTAAAGCAAAGTTGAAAAGCAATGGCAATAGAGCATCTCCTTTTTTTCAAAACATTCTTAATAAGAAACATGTCAGATAAATGTTTGCCTACCCAGACTCTGCTATAGGTTTCATTTAGACACATTTTTATTAGCATTGCTAGTTTCATAGGGATATAAAACTCAGTAAGAATAATATAGAAGACCTCCCTCCTAACTGAATCATAGGCTTGCTTGAAGTCTATAAATATCTGATGCACTGCCTCATTTTATTCCATTTCTTTTCTCAAGTATTTGATGAACGCAGAATATGTGATCAGTAGTTGACCTATTTCGTCGAAATCCACACTGATGATCTCCAATAATTTCCTCTGCCTGTGGAGTTAACCTTGACAAAAGGATGATGGATAGAATTTTGTATGTAACTGACAAAAGTGAAATGCCTCGATAATTACTAAACTTGTTTTATCACTCTTCTTATAAATAGGTACAATGATTGACTCCTTCCACTGGTCAGGCAATTCCTCCTTATTCCACATAGAATTAATAAGCTTATGGATTGTAGATCTAATTGCCCTACCTCCTGCTTTAATCAGTTCTGCTGGAATTTGATCAATACCTGGTGATTTGTGTATTTTTAACATTTTAATAGCCAACTCAACTTCAGAGGCACTGGGCTCAGGCACTAGTGGCTCTGCCTATCATCAATAACCCCATGTACATTCAATAGCTGAGAGAAGTGTTTCCTCCACCTAGCCAAAACACTGTGGGGGTGGTCAGCAACCAGATCACCCTTCTCACCCTTTACTTTATTAGTTCAAGGCTGGTAAATCCTTCTTAAAGTCACTGATGCCCATATACAAGTCTCTGATATTCTTTTTCTTACTGTCTGTTTCAAGTTCATTAATTTTAGCTCTCAAATATTTCCTTTTTTTTTTTTTTTTTCTTGCATTCACCGCGCATTTCATTTAATATTTAACAACCAACTAAATGCACATTTTATTTAAAACTGTTTTATAGTTTTATTACATTCCCCTACATATGTTTCGGTCCAATTTCAGACCATCCTCAGGGGGTTATAAACTACACTTATATTACGTCCATATGTGTTTGTTCAATTTCATGTGTAGTGTAGATCACTTGCATTTTATCGTGTAGGTTGTAAGTCACTTTCTTAAAAATCACTTTTAAAAACACAAATTAAAATTGTTTAAAACACGATTAATGTTGTAAAAACACTTGTGAAGTACACTGTATATCAACTCAAGGTCTCATCAAAGTTGTTTGTGCGTGGTCAAACATGATAGATCATTTCCTTGTGTCTGCACGTCGTATAGTTAATTGAAGCATGAAATCGTGGCTCTGTTTATATGGCAGTTCATGCTTTTTATAAAGCTGCTTGTACTGTGTGCTATCTTGTTGGTGGTCGAGCTATAGCTCAATAGCGACAATAGCTCGCACCACCAACGTGATAGCACACAGTACAAGCAGCTTTATAAAAAGCATGAACTGCCATATAAACAGAGCCACGATTTCATGCTTCAATTAACTATACGACGTGCAGACACAAGGAAATGATCTATCATGTTTGACCACGCACAAACAACTTTGACAAGACCTTCAGTTGATATACAGTGTGCTTCACAAGTGTTTTTACAACATTAATCGTGTTTTAAACAATTTTAATTTGTGTTTTTAAAAGTGATTTTTAAGAAAGTGACTTACAACCTACACGATAAAATGCAAGTGATCTACACTACACATAAGAGTGAACAAACACATATGGACATAATATAAGTGTAGTTTATAACCCCCTGAGGATGGTCTGAAATTGGACCGAAACATATGTAGGGGAATGTAATAAAACTATAAAACAGTTTTAAATAAAATGTGCATTTAGTTGGTTGCTAAATATTCCTCTCTTTGTTTCTGAAATGTCTACTACCTTCATGTCTTACACTGTTCAGATTATCTACATTACTTTCGTTTGGATCCTGTAACCACTGCATTTTAGCCCCCTACCTTTGATCTAAAAATTGTGAACATTCTTTATCAAAGCATGGTTTATGCTGCTTCCCTTCATAAAGATCTTGACTCTCTTTAGCTGAGATTTTGATATTATCTTTAATGTTTTCCCAAACCCTATTTATGTCCTCCCTATCATTTAACAAGCAATATACTAAAACCATAAAATGTAAGAATAAGTATATACTAGGTACAGCCAAGTAAGGGAACATACATAACTGCACAGCCAAACAAAATTTAAATAAAGGAAATTTAAGAGATAATTGTGTGAAACCAAAACAATTAAAGAGAAAATAAAGAGAAACTTTAAAACAATAACTGTAATCTGGGGATTACTGGATGCAGATCTACAAATAAGGCTGTGGGTACAATAACAGAACTGAGTTCAGTCCAGTCTGGTTGAATCAAGCCTGGCTCACCAAGGTGGTGCGAAGGCAGAACCATTTGTTTTGCATGCAAGTCTGTATACTGCTGTCATACTGCATGAGTCAGCTTGAGTCACATAAAGCTGGGAGACTTCCTTTGTGGCATCTTTGTAAATCAGACTTGATGTGGCTACTGTGCCTGCAGTCTTAGACCAGGAATGCTCAAAACCCAGGCACTTGATTGCCTAGGTGACTAAATTTTGTATGTGGCACCTAATATTTTCAACTTGATTATTTGCAGTTTTTCCCTTACGTACATCCACTTAGCTGAAAGCAACACATAACAGTGATGTTCACAGGTCACTCCAAAATTGTGGGTCGTCAGTATGAAAATTGCTTTTTGACCCTTCTGGTGCCTAAAATATGGAGGTGGCTCCTAGATTCTTGGAAAATTTGTGGACCCATGTTACACAAACAAACTCAATTCTGAAAATCTCTTTCATCGGTAACACTGTTTTCTTCACCTCCCGAAACAGCATTTCTTTATGCGCGAAAGATATTCTGTCTGTAGCATAAAACACATGTAGCATAAGTGAACCAAAAGAGATGTAACAACACTGACCATGATCTATGCAGATATACTATCCAAGCATTCACATAGAAAGGCTGACAGAAAAAATGAAACATTTCATTGACAGCAATCTGTTTTTGAACCAAGCCACTTATAAAATGTCAGCACTGAACTAACCTGCCCAGTTAAAGTTTCCTACCAAATCACTTCATGGTACTGCAGCTAGTGCTCAATAGTGTATGGCATGATGGTTATAAATGATGTTTTTCATTCACCTGGAAGGAATGGGGAAAATAACAAAAAAATTCTATGCAGACTAGCCAACTGGGTATCTCCCAAATGATGGATACACTAGAGCGCAGTTCCACAGATTTTCCTAAAATCTTGTAGCCATCTCAAATTTCTAGGTGCCAGAAGGGTGACATGAGCAAGTTCTATACTGAGGACCCACAAACATTTGGCACCACCACACAAAATGTTGTCACCCAGTGACCTGGCACCCGGGGTTTGTGCACCCCTGCATTACAGCCATGTCAAAGCACACGATGATGGTGAAAAATTTCCAACACAAATTCATAGAAAAATTGGACATCTGCTCCATCAGTGCTCTGAACAATGAAAAAACAATACATACCGTATATTCTCGAATCTAATCCGCACCTTTTTTACAGTTTTAGAGGGCTAAAAAATCAGATGCGGATTAGATTCGCGTGCGGATTAGATTCGCGGTCTAGAGCTGGATTTTGGAAAAATGATTGAGCTGCTGTACGTGCCGTAAGAACAATAGAATACAATAATCTATTATTTTATTATTTATTATTATAATTTATTATTCATCAGACTCGCCGTCATCACTCATAACTGAACATAACACATAAGTGAATTTCCTTCGTGACGCCTCACACCCGCTGATCGCTGCCTTGTGTTTCCGCCATAGTCGAACGTTGCTTTCATCAACTCCAAAAATTGCAGCGGCTTTGCGGTTTCCATTCTCCTCTGAGCACCGAATAACTTCACGTTTGAACTTTGCCGTATATGAGAGTCGTTTAGATTTCAGGTGTCCCTCTTCCATAACTACGGTACACGACAAATTGGAACAAGCACCTCCCACGTTTCAACAACTAAAGATCAGCTGGCTTCAGACGCGATTGCACACGTCTGTTGAGAAAGTCCCCGCCTCTATCGGTATGACTCATCGGCCACAGGCGTAGCGTCGGATTTTAACGCATTGGTAACATCCAATATTATTCAATCAGTCGCCCGTGGGCAAGGGGTGGTTGAAGGAAAGGTGCGGATTAGAATCACGAACTAACTTTTTTTCGTTTAAGAAGTCGCCAAAAACTGGGTGCGGATTAGATTCGGGTGCGGATTAGATTCGGGAATATACGGTAAATGAGTTTTAAGTCTAAGGTACAGCCAAATCAGACACGTATATCAATGATGATGATGGTGGTGGTGGTGATTATGGTGATGATGACGAAGCAAAAGAAATACCTTAACAGGATTCTTTTCACAGCCTGAGTATTCAGAATAGTCTCTGTGCCATCTTGCATTGACTTCTTTCAATCCAGTGATAGTCTGAAACAAATAGTTATAATACAGTATATGTGAATTTATACAACAAAAGAGCATCATGAACATTTTGGAATCAATTATGAAAAAATAACCACAGCAAAATTTCTTGTAAACACAGGATTACCTACATGAAGGTGAGATCAGAAGATGAGGCACTTTTTGGGATGTATCACACCCTTTTCATGGATACACAAAGTTCAAAATTTCAGGTCATGGGGAGAACCAAAGGAGGTGGTCAGCAATATATATGCACAAATGGAAGGTACGATAAGGTTCCCCATGTGACATCCAGTTTGGAGCAAATGTCACTACACAATTCTAAAAACTACGTCCCATTGCACATGATGTACTCGGGCCAAGTTTAAAGTTTTTAACTAGCAGTCCCATTTATTTGAATCACTTACTTAAAAAATGGGACAACCAACTACTTGAAGATAATCACTTTAACCTTTTATAGATAAATGGGACAGTGCTGTTCCATTAAATTTACAGACTTTTCATCCAAAAGGGACATCATTCTCCTGAAGTGGGCATTTAAACTGAACAGTGCTTTGGTTGCAGCATAAACCTGTGATTTACAAGGCTGTATGCTAAAGGTTAATATAGATTAATTTTTATCAAACATCTATCTATATAAAAAAAGGTAAAATGGCATGGGTCAAATGGTACTGCAGTTTCCTTCCAGTGACTTCAGAATTAGTTTACTTCCCAGATTTCCACTCCACTGTGTTTTATGGAGTTATCTCTGGACATACTCAACGGACAGCAAAAGATTAGTCACCACCCAAAAGAAAATTATTAGATCAATGGAAAAGTAAATAAAAATTCCCTTGTAGGAAATTATTTAAGAAATGCAATATACTTCTCCTTGTCAGTGACTACCATTTGTTATTACTGTGCTCATTATACACAGCATAGAAGATTTAGGAACACACATTACATATATGAGACATAAAAATCACCTCCATGTGCCAAACACTGACCTTATCAGTTATCAGAAAAGTGTGTACCACACAGGAACCAAGAATGAGACACTCTTTCATCTAATATTAAAATCTTAAACCATGACATAAAAGTATTTATGCCAGCATTGAAAAATTATCTCTTAGACCACTCCTTGTACTCTGTTGAAATTTCTTTGAACTGAAAGCTCATAGTGTGCATAGTTAATAATTTTTGATACACCTTGCCATATTTCTGGTCTGCTTAACATGATCTTTTCAAGGTGACTCTAACAGCTGTCCAGACAACATATTTCATATCTGTATGGTACTACATTATATTATATTATATTCATACTAATACATTCAAATTCTAGTACTATAAAGGATCGGTGGAAGTAAACAAATTCCATTCCATTCTATCATGCCCATTCCAAAATAAATGATTCCCTTAATATAATGACAGATATAAATAACCACTGTTGACTTCATCACATTGACTTCCACTGTGAATTTTATATTCTATGCCTCAGGTGACTGTGCAGTGTAAACAAATTCTTTTCCATTCTATCAGGACCATTCCAAAATAAATGATTCCTTTACTGTGACATATGCAAACACCAGTATTGACTTCATCACATTGACTTCCTTGTGAATTTTATACTCTGCGCCTCAGATAACTGTGTAGACATATCTTTTTTTTCTCACTGCTGTGATGGTCACGGCCTCAGCCAAGTGCTGATCACAAAGTTAAAATAAACACACTCCCTTCATACTTATACATAATCAGTAGCAAATGTATGGTGATGGTGAAAAAACACATAAACCATGTAATGGAAGACACCAATGACTGCTGCTGCAGTCAACTTGTTAAATCCAATCCATTAACCAACCAACCAACCTACTAACCAATATAAAATTTAGACTCACATTTTGTAAATGATCTTTCACAAAGTTATGTAATGTGCAGACCCACTGTTAGTTTACGATGCTCTATGCTAGATGTAGAATCTACAAATATGTAACTAAGCCATGGACTGGGCGTTTCAGGGTTTGATTCCTGACACGGACAAGAGATTTTCTCTTCTCTATAGCCTTGAGACTGGTTCTGATGCCCACCCAACCTCCTGTTCAGTGGGTAAAAGTGGTTCTCCCCCCCCCCCCCCAAAAGGGTGAACCAGCTGCAGCGTGAAACTCAACGCTCACCTCCATCTAGTGCGGAGGAGCTATACCCTGCTTCCCCTTTATGCCTTCATGGCATGCACAGGAATATCTGAACCTTTATCTTCAGAAACTATACACAAATTGACAAGTTATGTCACAATGTTCCACGTTTTATAATCCTTATTTCTTACCTCTGTGTCACCACTTTCTTCATTATCATCATCATCATCGTCGTCGTCATCGCCATCATCATCGTCACTGAACTGGTCACTAACTCCCTCTTCAGAGGGTTCAGAATCAGAGACCAGCGCCACTGTAACAGGCTTGCAATCCACACCACATTCAAAACTCACAAAACTGTCATCACTATCAGTTGAACAATCAGACAAGTACCTTTCTCTTGCTGCACTTTCTCCTGAACACTGGTGATGTTCAAGGTTAGAGGGTGAGGTCTGTACAATTCCACTAGCATCAATTACTGTAGCCACGTTACCATCTTCAGCTTTGTTATTGAACACAGTACAGTCATCTACTACTCCAATGGCTGAACTACTGCATTTTATTGCAGTACAAGGCTTAACAAATTTATCTTCCACACTGCCCACGCAGTTTGAATTTTCAGCAATGGTACTTTTATCAGCAACCTGAGAGCAATCTGGATATACCTTCTTGTAAAGGGCTGTTTGAGATTTCTTTTTCAATTCATGAATATTTTTTCTGCTATTTGATTCAGAAATATTTACATTTGTATCACTTGTTTTACTTGTTCCCACTTTATGCATACTTACTACTTTGGAAGAATGTGGTGTCTTCCTACAACTGATGGCCAACATATGTTGATTTCCATAATTCCTTACAGATGACTCATGGCAGTATCTCCAACTAAACTGTCTCAAATTATTTCTCAAGTCTCCACAGTACGGAGTGTTCCTTCTCCTTTTCAGAGTCGATGTTCTTGCATACTGCTGCTTACTTTGTTGAGCTATGGCAAAAGCTTTGGCAACTTCAGCATACGACTGCCTTGAAACATCAGACATATGGCAAACTTTGTTATCATTTTGTGTGCAAGCTGACATCACAGACAAAGGCTTCACAGAGACAGGAACAGAATTACATGACACTGTACTAGGTTGTGGGAGAGTATCACTTACTTTATCCTGCATTGGGTTAGAACTATTTTCAATTATGATGTGTGAACCATCAGGAGTTGAAACACTTTCCTGACAAAATGATCCAAAAATTTCTTGAGACAAATTGTTTCCAAGGTTGTAACAATTCCGAGGATTTTCGCTGACACACGAGGAACATCCACATTGTGGCGCTCTGCAGAACTCTGCAAGTTTGTCAAAAATGATATCCCAAATCTGAAATGATTCTCTACCGCAGGATCCTAGTTGACTTTTACTACCAACAAATCCCCCTACCAATTGCGAAAGAGTCATCACTGGAAACTTGTGACTGTATATTTCTTTCTGTGGCAAAAAGGTCTCACCTCTCACAACATTTCTTGTGTTACTTGTGAAACTATGTACTCTTTCAGTTAGTACAAACTGTTGAGGTACATTTAACTTTGCCATTTCAAAAGATGAATGAACAAGTGGCTTATGGACAGTGAGCTCAACAAACGGGCTCCCTCCTGATTTATGTATCCCCATACTTGACTGATGAATCACAGCTCCACATAAGAGTGGATATGTATGAAAGTCTATGGTCATCTTATCTTCAGCACAAAATGCAATACTCGAAAACGCCATATTGTAAAATATGAAACTCAGAGGCCCCACGATATCGATATACTTTTCGTTTCACTCAAGCACGTAAATTAGCTCTCCATCAAACCCTGTTAACCTGACGCCATGGTTAAATATACCCTTATCTGAAAATACGTAGTAGTTTGTAGCATATGCACTCCAAGTGTCTCTAAACTTGACCACATAAGGCATGCACTGCGTCAAACATACACAAAGCATAGACTCCTTTTGACTAAATGAATGATATGCACTAAACTTCACTTTGTTCCTTAATTGTCTGGGATTTTTATCAGTATCAGAATATCCACAACACACGCGAATCTTCTTAAATCTTGATTCTCCTAAAGGTGAACTGTGTTTCTTTACATAACTTCTAACACAAGTTATTGGCTCCATCTTGAAACAACTGACTCTGTATAATATACGCTCAACCTCTCACGTATCCATTTTAACGCCTTCGTAACTTCCTGCGATCACAACCCAGGTAGCGTGACGTAACGATTTTCTTGTATGTGGCAACCACAGATTATACCAGCAACATACTCAGCGACATCTTCAATCAGAGTACCATAATAACATGCGAAACGTTCTGCCTCTTCATAAAAGATGTCGCTATGCCGGGACTGCGTGACACTGAAAACGAAGGCAGTTTGAAGCTGGAACTACGAACGTTGGCGCCTGCTGCGAGGTGGACGATGGTGAAAGTGTACCACTGTGGGATTTTGACTTACTTTACTTTCTTATATTTAAAAATGTATTACATCAAACAATTAAATTTCCACAAAACAAAACTAAATTTCTTACAGATCCTACAGATGTAGTCTGAAACTTACACTGTTGCTACTTGTAAATAAAAATTGCGGAATTCTCGGCTTCTCCGCAATTGATCATGAAAAATATGATCGCCTTACATACAGATCATGTGACCCGCACTGCAAAAAATCCTTCCAGTGCTGATGACTACGATCTTTCGAAACACCGCAAACTTCTCGCCCAACTACACAGCATCACATCGCCGACGACTTTAACTTTCAGAAGCTATTGTCACAACAATTTTAATTTTAATCCATTTACATGCTGAAAATAACGAACTTCTAATGTGTGATTTTTTCAACACGTAAATGGATTCAAAATTCTTGTACACCTTTGCTATGAACCCCGTGATGATGATAAAGTTTTGTCGAAAACATATGTAGGGGCTTTTAATACACGTTGTATATGTATTTACCATGTGCATTTGTTGGTGTTATTAAACATCGGGCAAATGTTTGCCTGTCTGGACTTTACTACAGGTTCCAATTGAACACATATTTATTAACCTAACTAGTTGCACGGCTATACCAAAGCAGTCAGAATATTACACAGAATCTCCCTCCTAACTGAAGCATAGGCCCTCTTGTAATCTATAAATAGCTGATGTACTACCGAATTGTATTCCCACTTTTTTTCAAACATTTGAAGAATGCAGAATATAAGACCAGTAGTTGATGTGTTACGTCAAAATCCACAACGATGATATGCTTACATATGGAGTTCACCTTGACAGAGGGCTGTTGGATAAAATTTGTATGCAGTTGGTAATAGTGATAAGCCTTGATAATTACTACAGTCTGTTTTATTACTCGTCTCATGAATAGGCAGTTACTGCATTAATCTGGATTTTGATAATCTGGCATGCCTGATAGTTGAGCACTTGAGGAAAGTAGTCCCAAGTACGTTTACCAGAAAAAAGCTTCATCAGTAAAATGGGCTGATCTCACGGGCATATTCAAAAATGCCTTCAAGAATGTCTGTACATCAACTGTTGTGGTTATCTCCTGACCCCTTGTCTCCTAATCCATCAATTTTCTTCGGCTATAATATATATAGCCATTAACTCGATTGCCGAGTATTAAGTTCATATCCTTAAGAACTACAAGTGGGTGCGTCTATGGTTAAAAAGTCCTATTCTTGATGAAATTACACGGCCGCACTCAGGACACTCAAAGCTACCAGCACTGTAGTTGTTCCTGCGGTGTTGCTGTTGAGCAGCACAACTAGTAACTTTCCTTCGCCACTCGTTTCGATCCGCAGCAGATTCTTCCCATCCCACAGCAATATTCATGGATTTCATTGTCCGATGTAGAACGTCTTTGTACCTCGTACGTTGACCTCCTTGCCTGCGGCTTCCTTGGCATAGCTCGCTATAAAGTATACATTTTTCAAGCCTTTTGTCCTTCATACGTTGGATATGTCCGGCCCAGCGAAGGCGCGACCGCGACAACAGAACTTCAATTGGAAGGCACTTTGCCCTACTGAGTACCTCAATATTAGAGACACGATGGTACCATCGGATCGGCATAATTTGGCGCAGATGTCGTTGCTGAGTACGTTCAAGTTCCTTCATGTGTCGAGTATAGGGGACCCATGTCTCTCAGCTGTATAGTAGAGTTGGTATTACGACAGCGCGATACAAAGCAGTTTTAGTGTCCAGAGAGAGGTGGTGATTCTCGAAAACTCTGTGGCGATGCCTCCAGAAAGCCCTACATGCCGCATGAATTCGTTCGTGTTTGCAGGTCAATATTGGCTTTTGAGTTGAGCATACTGCCAAGGTAGTCGAAGGACTCGACATTTTCCAGTTGGTGTGCATAGACGTGGATTAGGACGTTCCTTTTTGCCTGTGGTGTTGACATGATTTTGGTCTTCGTCGTGTTCAGTTTGAGTCCGAGTGCTGTGTAGGCTTCGGCGTAAGTATCTAAGATTTGCTGCAGTTGTTCTGGAGTTCTGGCGATTAATTCACAGTCATCTGCATACATTAAATCTGTTATAAAACAGGTCCGGATCTTCAGTATGGTTCTGAGCCGCGCCAAGTTGAAGAGGCCTTCATCGAGGCGATATCTAATGCCGACACCTCTAACCTTTGATTTAATATCTACAATAATGGAAAGTGCTGCCATGAACATATTGTAAACAACAGTGGGGCAATAACGCAGCCCTGTCTTACTCCCGTCAGGGTTAGAAATGGGTTAGAGATCTTTCCATTATGCGAGACTCTCGCCCAGTTGTCTTCATGCAGGCTTTTACAAATCGCTACGAACTTGGAACACCAAACCGAGACAGTACTCTCCAGAGTGCCTCTCGGCTAATTGAGTCAAAAGCCTTCGTGATGTCGATGAAGGCATTGAATAAGCTCTCCTGCTGTTCAATAGTTTTTCCTGTAACTGTCGTAAAATGAAAATCGAGTCAGTTGTGGATCTGTTGGGACGGAAACCACTTTGTGTTTGTGACAGTATTCGATCACTGTAAGGTGTCAGTCAATTGGCCATTATTCTAGTGAAGACTTTGCCGGTTACAGTTAGGAGTGAGATACCTCTGTAGCTACCGCAATCTGCTCCATCAACTTTGTTTTTGTATATATTCACAATAATGGCTTCACGAACATCTTGAGGCACTTCTGCCCTTTCCCAAACGAGATTGAAAAGAGATTTGAGTTGGGGTGATTTCTGAATCCAATGTTTTTTTTAGGATTTCCGCCACTATTCCATCAGTGCCAGCTGCCTTATTATTCTTCATTTGGGAAAGAACCTTCACAATCTCTTCTTCTGTGATAGGATTGTCCAATGCGTGGTAAGTCGGATATTGAGGTATTAGGTTGATTACTTCATAATCAACGATGTTCAGTTGATTCAGAATGGAGGAATAATGTTGCTTCCAGTGTTCTAAGATTTGTTGTTCATCGTTGAGCAGATTACCAATACTGTCTTTAAGGGGGCGTGTCTTCTTTTGAATAGGTCCATAGATTTCCTTTATGGCCTCGACAATCCGGCGACTGTCATGTTGGTCTTCGTATGCTCCACCAACGGTTCTTAATTGCTCTGATGTCTTTTCGAGCGTTCAGGTTCAGAGAAGCGTAATTTTTAAGAGTGTTGAGATTGTTGGGATTGTTTAATGTATCTTGGAAGGCACGGTGCTTACGATCCAGTATCTCGTCGATTTGCGCTCTGTTGGAATTATACCAATCTTCCCTTTTCTTTTTCTTCTTAGTGCCCAGTATCAGTCTGCAGGATTCCACGACAACGTTTCTAAGCTATCCCCAGAGTGGGCGGATTCTAGGTTAGCCGAAATTAGACAAGCTTGAGTCGCTGCTTTCAGTTGTTCTTTTATCACAGGAGAGGATAGCCTCTCAATTTTGAAACGCTCTTTTGGAGTGGTGGTCTTTCTGTGCGCGTGTTTATGCGCAATACGTACATCTAGTTTGGCTATTAAAATACGATGATCCGTCCAGCATTCTACGTCCAAGCGGGCCTTAGTCGAAAGTACTGCCTTAACAGCCTTTCTTCGAAAAATGATGTAATCTAAAGTGTGCCAATGGCCTGACCGTGGATGGCGCCAGGTTCCTTTAAATTTGTTATGTCATCACATCACACGTTTCGCTACCCCGCTGTGCTTTCCAGTTTCTATGTTATAGGCTTTCTTTCCAGTAGTAATCTGTGTTCTTTCCTACTCGGAATCTTGGCCCGTGAGGATGGGACCGATAAGTTGTCCCGAAACGTCGGTAAATAATTACCACACGACGCCCTGTAATAACCCAGAAGACCACAGATTTCATCAACATCGCGGCGGAAGCCTGAAATCAAGGAAAATGCTTGCACATTGTCTCAAAACTATGTTAGAGAGACTTGATAGAGATGCTTGTAATCAGCTCTTTGACATAGTTATTGTGTGGTTGAAAGATAAAAAGGTATGCATTGTGTTTTATTTTGTAGAATGATTCGATATACAGTATACCTTGTTTACCTGATGAAAGATAACTTTTTGTCACACTTGGGCTTATGAAGAAACGGAGATTTTCTTACATTCACACACAAAAGAAAATACAATGCTGGGGTGTAAGGTTTTATGCCATCAGTAAGTAGTCTGTCATCATACAGTTAGTCTTGATGTGATTTACTATGCAGGTAATGATTCTAGGGCGGGAATTGCATCTTGGGTAGTTTTCTGTCCTTCATTGCATCAAGGAAGTGTGATTATAGTGCAGGAAAAACCATCATTGGAGTGTGCAATGCATGGTATAAATGGTAGGTGGCCATGTGGGAGACTGAGGTTGTGCAGGTCCCAGATATTGAAGGGAACATGTTGTAGCTGTTCTTTGAATTAAGACAGTTCATTATGGCTTTCTCATTGTCTGCACCTTTGTGTTGATAAAATGTGTTAACTAACTCTGGAGAGCAGAGTTCATCTGAAGATCATCTAGTAGAGTGATATTCATATTTACAATAAGAATTTTATTATAATGTTAAGAACTTGATGTATGGATAGGGACGTCCCTCTGTTTAACTAATTACCGTGCCATTAAGATGTATTGGGGTGTGGGGATATACCTGCACACATTCTTAACATCACCAGTAGATGAGTGGTCACCTTCATGCCTCTGCTGCCTTTCTCAGCAAGAGCCTTTTGTACACATTGAATAGGAGACTAGGTGAGCCCCAGAGCCATTCTGGACGTTGAGGAGAGGAGGACAATCTCTGCCTCCATTGATAATCAAACCCCAATTATTTGGTTGTCCAACGCATGGCCTAGTAACTGTATCAGCTGAGCTGTAATAATATCATATTTGATAGATATCAGTTTTGAGATTTGGTATTATATTAATTGTATTCTTATTCATTAGGTGGAGCATAGTCGGTTGGCTGCACAGCTGTGCAGAATCTTCATTACTGTTGAAAAATCAGACTTTGAAAACCATCTTCCAAAATTATTCTCACTTATTGTACAGCAGTTCAATGCAGATTTTATGGATGATAATCAGCCAGGTAGATATGTGAGATTATGTCAGGTGACCATGGCACTAGGTATCTTCCTTCCCATCCCTTAATCAGGTTATTTTCTCTTCACGTTTGTTCATATAGGGGAGGTTTTGACCGTATAATGTCCAGGCAAGGTTGAAAATGTTGTTTCTTTGTTAAACTTCTTACTCAGCAACTAGTTTACTTCCTTTTTTGTTATGCTAAGTGTATAAGTTGATCTTATGTAATTATACAGTAAGTTGATACAAACCGCACTGATGATGACCCCTTGCTGGTAGAAAAATGTTGGGGTATTAACCTCTAGGCACCACCATTTCAATGGAAAAAGTTAGGTCTCTGCTACAACATTCTCAGAGTTGGCCATTTAAATTTTTGCACATGAGTTACAAAAAGAAACATGAATATTATTTGAATCAGAAGATATAAAAAGATGGAATTACTTCCATTTTGTAGGAAATGAAACAGACTGTTTGCAGAACATTCTAGAAAATCAGCAGGTATCCTTATTTCATAAATATCTACACAGTGAAGTTCCATATTCATGTCTGGAGTTAACTTTGTTGAATTTGCAGCTGGTCAAACATTCCTTTAAGGGGATTTCATATCCTGAGTCATAGGAGAACATGAGATTGAAGCTCATATAGCTGTGTCTTTCCTTCTCAGTAGAGAACCAGAATTCAATGCAAGACAGTCCTAAACCTCGAGTACTATTAAAATTACCTATATTTACCTATTATTTATATATATATATATATATATATATACATACATATGAGTAACATTAAGTATACTAAGTTTTTTAAAATGACCTGTTTTTGAACATTAAAGGAAGGGTCAGGAAACACACAGATATTCTCACGATTAAGAAATAATTGAAGAATGTATTCCTGATTAAGAAATTTAAGACAAGTAACATTTAAAAATAATGTAAAAGGATCTTCTTGATGTTCTTTATCAGCATAAAGACAATTTTGGTTTACTTTGTTGCAACTTCAATCTTCCAGCTGTGGTGCAGGAGAGATATGTACTAGTGCAATTCACAGAAAAGATTATTAGTAACACTAGCCCTGGTTTAGTCTAATCCCTGCCAGCTTTTGTGTGAGGAATTTCCTCATCAGCTTCCCACACCACTTACATAGATCAGCCAAATGTCACTGTGCACCTATTGTAGACTGAGCGTATTCAAAAAGTCCATAATAAAATACATTTCTCATACTGACTTCAGTTACAATAGATGTTAAAAACTGCCCCCCACATACTTGTAGAGATGCATCTACATGTCTTATTTTGTTCGCAAAGACACGCGACAGTTCAGTTCCTGATGAATGCAGTATAGGTGCAAAGTGACTTTTGGCTCACTCTATATGTCATATCTTTGCACTGCACAACAAACCTGTGGCTTACATGCCGTCAGTAGCACTCCATCTTTGAAATGACAGCCACATTGCACTGATCAGGCTTTCCTGTGTTTAATGCTAGAATTTATACATAGAAACTCCTCAGCTTGTATCAACATACTCATCACTTTAGCTGGCAGTAGAACACATGCCACAATATAATGACCATGAAAAATAAAGAACACAGCTAATTCGCAACACTCAAACCAACAAAATGCACAATATTGTTTCTTAGATATTTATACTATAGTATCACATAAAATATTCCTACATGTTTCGATCCCCAAGGGATCATCATCAGGTAACCAAACAAAGCAATACTGCACAAAACCAAATTAGCAACTTTTGCACACAGTAGACATGATGTAAAAGAGTCAAATAGTTAAAATGTAGGCAATTCCTGGTAGTATGGTTTTATAAGTGTACTGGATCTTGGTATACAGTATCTCAGGCAGCCTACATTAAGTACATAGGCTGCCTCTGAGATATTGTATACCAAGACCCAGTACTCTTGTACAACTCTACTACCAGGAATTGCCTACATTTCAACTACTTGACTCTTTTACATCATGTCTACTGTGTGCAAAGGTTGCTAATTTGGTTTTTGGCAGTATTGCTTTGGTTGGTTACCTGATGATGATCCCTTGGGGATCAAAACATGTCGGAATATTTTAAGTGGTATAATATAAATATCTAACAAACAATATTGTTCATTTTGTCGATCTTAGTGTTACGAATTAGTTATTGACAATGCACGAAGTGAACAATATAGAAAAAAAAGAACACAGCTTAGCCCCATCATCCAAACCGGCCCTGGAGATGCACACAGTCTCTTATTCATTGGGTACGTGGGTTGTTTGCCAGGGATAGAGCAGCTGAAGCATGAAGCTGACCACTAAACTGCATTTAATGTTGAGTTAAGAATGAGCACAGCTATACCTCTACTCCTCTTTATGCCTTCATGGCATGGACACAAAGCTTTTGCAGGGCTATGTTTCTGCCATCATAAATGCAAGATGGCTGTATGGATTTTATTCAGTGGACTTATGTACCACTGTTGTTTGATTCACTTATCAACAATTGTCTAAAAACATCAACAGTATGGAAAAGTACAGTCAAGACGTTTCCAAAGTTTAACTAACTAAACTAACTAACTCTATGGAGAGGAGTCCTTCTTGAGAAGCTAACAAACAGGTCATCAGCTAGTCAAGAAATTCCCCGCGTTTTATGGAACCCGAAGGTTCATTACCACACTCACTAGAGCCCGCCACCTGTCCCTATCCATAGCCATATCAATCCAGACCATGCCCCCCCATCCCACTTCTTGAAGATCCATTTTAATATTATCCTCCCATCTATGCCTGGGTCTTCCAAGTGGTCTCCTTCCTTCAGGTCTCCCCACCAAAACCCTGTATGCACCTCTCCCCTCACCCATACGTGCTACATGCCCCGCCCACCTCATTCTTCTCAATTTGATCACCTGAATAATATTTGGTGATGAGTACAGATCATTAAGTTCCTCGTTATGTAGTCTTCTCCACTCCCCTATTACCCCGTCCCTCTTAGGCCCAAATATCCTCCTCAGCACCCTATTCTCGAACACCCTCAGCCTATATTCCTCCCTCAGTGTAAGAGACCAAGTCTCACACCCATATAAAACAACAGGCAAAATTATAGTTCTGTATATCTTAATCTTTGTATTTTTGGATAGCAAACTGGAAGACAGAAGATCCTGCACCGAATGATAACAAGCAGTCCCCGATTTCAATCTGCTATTAATTTCTTCCTGAATGGAATTTTGATTTGTTAGGGTTGTTCCCAAGTATTTGAACTGTTCCACCCTTTCACAGGATTTATTATCTCACTTTATGTTGTGATTTTGTCCTACATTCTGATTGCGAGACATGACCATGTACTTAGTTTTCTCAGCATTTACTTCTAGACCAATCTCCTTACTAGCAACTACTAAAGCTTCTGTGTTTTTCTTTATAGCATGTACGCTTCCACCCAATATATTAATATCATCAGCATAAACTAGAAGCTGATGTGTACCATTCAATGATAAGCCCTCCTGGTTTGCCTGAACCCTCCTAATGGCATATTCCAAAGCAAAGTTGAAAAGCAATGGCGATAAAGCATCTCCTTGTTTCAAACCATTCTTAATAGGAAATGTGTCAGACAAATGTTTGCCTACCCGGAATCTGCTATAAGTTTCACTTAGACACATTTTTACTAGCCTTACTAGTTTCATAGGGATACCAAATTCAATGAGAATATTATACAAGACCTCCCTCCTAACTGAATCATAGGCTTTCTTGAAGTCTATAAATAGCTGAAGAACTGCCTCATTGTATTCCCATTTTTTCTTAAGTATTTGACGAATGCAGAATATATGATCAGTAGTCGACCTGTTACGTCTAAATCCACGCTGATGATCCCCAATAATTTCCTTTGCATATGGAGATAACCTTGTCAGAAGGATGTTGGATAGAATTTTGTATGTGGTTGACAAAAGTGATATGCCTCGATAATTACTGCAATCTGTTTTATCACCCTTCTTATAAATAGATACAATGATTGACTCCTTCCACTGCTCAGGCAATTCTTCTTTATTCCAAACAGAATTAATAAGTTTATAGATCTCAGAATGAATTGTCCTACCTCCTGCTTTAATCAGTTCTGCTGGAATCTGATCAATACCTGGTGATTTGTGCCTTTTTAACTTTTCAATAGCCATCTCAACCTCAGAGTCACTGGGCTCAGGCACCAGTGGCTCTACTGTATGTATTTCAGCCTGCCTAACACCATTAACCCCATGTACATTCAATAGCTGAAAGAAATGATTCCTCCACCTAGCCAAGATACTGTGGGAGTCTGCAACCAGGTCACCTTTCTCATCCTTTACTACATTATTTCTAGGCTGGTAACCCTTCTTAAAGTCATTGATGCCCCTATACAAGTCGCTGATATTCTTCTTCTTGCTGTTTGTTTCAAGTTCACTAATTTTAGCTTTCAGATATTCCTTCTTTTTGTTCCTGAAATGTCTACTAGCTTCACGTCTTACATTGTTCAGATTGTCTACATTACTTTGGTTTGGATTATGTAACCCCTGCATTTTAGCCTGCTTCCTTTGATCTAAAAATTTTGAACATTCTTCGTCAAACCATGGTTTATGCTGCTTCCTTTCATACAGCCCTAGACTCTCTTTAGCTGAGATTTTGATACTCTCTTTGTTTTCCCAAGCCCTATTTGTGTTCTCACTAACATTTAAGTTCTCCAAAGCTGCAAACCTGTTTGAGATCTTTATCTGATACTGTTTCCTAACCTCTAGTTCACTTACGAGTAGCTTCTTGAGATTAAATCTCTCCGCATCAAACTTGTGTGCTGCTTGTTTAATTACCGCCAGTCTTTCCCTAAGTTTTGCAACACCCCAGATAGTGATCAGTATCACAGTCAGCTCCCCTGAAAGATTGCACATCGAGTATACTTGAATGCCATCTCCTATCTATCAATACGTGATCAATCTGATTATGAGTTTCCAAAGTTTAACATGCAGGATAATTCATCATAGGGTTGTCTTGAGACATTAAGCCTGAATGTATATTTAGCATATATGTATATTTACTGAACTTATATTTAGTATAGTGTATGAGATCTATGGTTTTCACTGCAGTGGAGATTCACACTGTGGTATCCTTGGTTATGACACTGTAGCCCAGGCCTGTCAAAACACACAGCCCACAGAGCTTTATGAAGTGGTCCACTCACATTTTACACTCCTTACTTACTATTGTTATTGCATAACAGACAGAAGACGTCTTCCTGAATTAAATACAAGGAGTATTTTACATCCTTGCATTTTTCTGCATTGAAAAATTTACAAATGAAGAATAATGAGGGAATGTCACATTATAAGTTGCGGTGCAAAGTTGCATTTCAGATTTGGTCTGCTGCCTGTTTTTAGGTTGACAGGCCTGCTGTAGTCTAATATGTGGTTACCAGTATTTCAGAGGAACATTATTTCGAGCTTATCAAAATTATATTAATATCACAGTATCACTGTGCATACCATCAAACCGCCCACCTCCCCAATGCAGCACCACCCTCAGCACCCATGTAACTCTGTGAATAGGAATTCCATATTTTGCAGTATTTCAATTTACCACCACCCTTGATATGCCACAAATTGTTGGTGAACAAACAGTAGCATCATTTCAGGGCTTGACTGTACTCTGCTTTCATTTTATTATATGCCAAAGGGATTGTTATCCAGCTGCTGCATGGTGTAGTGATGTTTCAATGTTTGATACAGATTATCGTTTTGTCATGTAATATAGCATACAGCAGTATTCAAATGGATTGTTGCTATTGTTCTGGATTTGGGCCGTGAAGGACTTCGTCCTGTGGCATATCAACTGGTTGCACCACTTTCTCGTGAATTTGTGAGAAGTGATGAATCTAATTCAGGGAAACAGTTGTGTCAACTGGCCAAACAAGTGTCTGATTTAATAAAAGAAAGAAATTGGGAATGGCGGTATATATGCGGCATATTTCCCGTCTGCAAATCAGTTTGGCCACAAGACGGGCTGATTGTAAGAAACTTCGGACACACGGGTGAGCATGTTAAGGTTCTGTGGGATGGAAGAACTTCACTTAAGATGATCCTTTCTTTACACCCATATCATGCCTCTTAAAGTGTAGTGCAGATTAAAGTTTTCATGTCATGTACCAAGATTCAGTAACTAATTCGCAACACTCAGATCAAGAAAATGCACAATATTGTTTCTTAGATATTTATACCTTAATACCACACAAAACATTCCTACGTTTTGATCCCCAAGGGATGGATCATCATTAGGGAATGAACCAAAGCAATACTCCATAAAACTGAACTAGCAACTTTTGTACACAGTAGACATGATGTAAAGTACTGTGTTATCCTTAACTAAGTATGTAGGCTGCCTCCAATATAATGTATACCAAGATCCAGTACACTTATACAACTATACTGCAAAGAACTGTCTACATTTTAACTATTTGACTCTTTTATATCATGTCTACTGTGTACAAAAGTTGCTAATTTAGTTTTATGCAGTATTGCTTTGGTTGGTTCCCTGATGATGATGCCTTGGGAATCAAAACGTGTAGAAATATTTTGTGTGGTATTATGATATAAATATCTAAGAAACAATATTGTGCATTTTGGTGGTCTGAGTATTGCAAATTAGTTATCGACAATGCACGGAATGAACAATATTTAAAAAAACACAATTCTGTAACTTGCAGCTGCAACAGCTGTTAATGTGCAACTATGTCCTATCTCAGCATGACATTGAGTGTTATTTTATTATGGAATTGCTCTGTGAATTTTATAGCAGCTTTTTGTCTCTGAGAAAGGTTATGGATTTTCTCAACGTTATTTTTGCAGTTTTTGGTGAAAAATTATTTGCAGCATTGACTTAAATCACAGTGGGATTACACGTGTAACTATGTTGTAAAATCAGCCTAAAATTTCCGTTCTTAGTATAAGGAAAATAAGTCCTAGACTTCCCTGTCTTTTCATGCCCTTGGAATCCTTTGTTAGTGAATACATACACTGCCTGTTATTGCCTTAAAAATTGAATAAAAACTCCAATTCAAGAACTGTTTGTTATATTATGACAGTGGATACCCATTTGTTGATCCTGAAGTGAAGTGTTTCCATCATTTCATGTTCAGTTTCAGGTTAAATTTCTTCCATTTAAGATTTTCCCCAGTTATTGTTCAAATCCACTGCTCCCCAAACACACCTGAAATGGGGGTTTCACCATATATTACCTTCAAGCTTTCTAACCATAAAATCAGTGAATTGGTTACATAAGCTGTCTTGACATGATACAAGTTGCTGTATACCATTTTCATAGAAATTAAGTAATATGCTTCAGTATTCACACATCTGCTATGTTTTTCACTGTTTTAAGTGAAAATGAAAATTTTGTTGTTGCAGGTTTTGACAGATCCAGAGAAAGCAGCCAAACGAAAGATAAAGAAACACTTAAAGAAAAGAGAAGTAAAGAAAAAACAAATTGAGAAAATCAAAGGACAGAAATTGAGAAAAATAAAGAGGAAGGAATTTCCAATTGAAGATACATAACATAAAATTAAAGAAGAATGTGAGAGCCACAGTACTAAGAAAATGGAACTTGTCTGGGTGGTGGGGGAAGGGATAGTCATGAGACTGACATGTATGCATACATACTTGTTTCTGTAAGTACTCTGAATTTTACATTTTCTTGAAATTTCCATACTTGTACATTTTATTGGTTTGTAATATTAATTCTCACATGAGATCTCCATGAAACAATAACTTGTATACGTTATTATCATTGTACATTATAAAGTCAGTTGATTTAAGTGAATATTGTCTGTAAATTTCAAAGTCAAAGAATATTGTAATGTATTAATTTTACAGCGAACTGTTATCTCAGGACCTGGGGCAGTCCACTCGCCAACCTTACTAGTTACAAAGGTGAGGGAGGGGTCTGACCTGTAGTCATCATAAAGTAGAACTTCGTATTTCCTCAGAAGATGGAGCCACAGTGTGTTTCAATACTTTGGTAAATTTTACCATACTATATGGTGTCGTGCCCAGAAGACAGTAAATTTTATTATTTCTTTTCATAATAGCCACATGAGTTCTTTGCTGTAGTTTCAGTTTTGTTTTAAGCCACATTCCCATGATTAGTAATGATTCATACACAGAACATATCAACGCAATGAAAATCAGCTGAAAAATAAGTTTCAAAATGCACAACTACATGGACTGCTTCATGCCCTGGCTGCTTTACCCCCATTGAAAGGACTCCTGGTGCCCTGCTAAGTACCAGCCTTGTAGGGTCTGGAATTTATAAAGGAAATAAAACATACCCTTCCTCTGCAAGGATTTAAACCCGACTCTTTGATCATCCAGTCTGTAAGCATTCTGACTGAATTGTTCCATGTACGAATAACACAAAAGGCACAATAATTTGGTATAAATGTATTTTATATGGAAGTGAAACACTGAAGATTGTGGTCTTCTGAGATGTAATGCCATGTAGTTTCTTACATAGGTACATTTTAGAGGAACTTGCTGCCTCTGTCATCAAGGTATCAAACTTAATGTAATGATGACTAAAGACGACTTATTGGAGGACCAAGAATGGGGTAGGATAGCCATCTCAAGAGACAAGGAATGACAGATAAATGAGGAAATGGCAAGCTGTAGCCAGCTTGCCCACACAGAACTAGTTGTAAGGCCTCAGTTTCACCACACTTTAACCCCTGCCACTTTGGTAAATCTGGAAAGAACATGTCTAACTTCATATGCACCAAGCAGAACGTGCCAGATAACAGATTCACAAGTCACAACAAAAACTGTGAGTCCTCAGTATCAAACTCATTTAATGTCACCCTTCTGGCAAATAGAATTTGGAGGTGGCTCCTACAATTTTTGGAAAATTTGTAGACCTCTGCAGCAATTGTTCAAGATTTAGTGAAAGTGGGTCAAGTTTTGTGAGAAGTGGATCATTGAATTGGCTTTCATAGAGATGTCACATCATTTCTTGAGCTGTGTCTGTTTAGAGCAATGATATAACAAATGAGAATGTCTCAATGGATCAGCAAGAGACATGGCAATACAACCTGTCAGACTAGGCACAAATGCCTAAAATAAAACTACATCTTTCCTTGTTAACTGCAGTTCCCACCTATTTGTCTAATGACTGTTGTGGATAAAACTGAATATCATACAGGATCTGTGCTTTTATATGATTATTTGTAGGATCATCACTGCTAAGACAATCATTCATGTAAGTCCAACATCAGCAACAAAATACTTATATCACGACACTACTTTTTATGCATAGATATGTATGATTGCAAATATCTGAGATTTTCAAATACAAATTCTGGATCAACATACTGGTAGTGTTTTGTCACCTTCTTGGCATTTTGATGTACCAGAATGGCATTCCATCCTGCCTTCACTGCACCTAGGTAATCTATTTCAGGTGTGTTACCAATATGAACAGCCTCGTGTGGTTTTATCCTTCCATTATCAAGCTGGCCCAATGCCAAATGAAATATTTGTGAATCCGGTTTCACAAAACCCGCACAATATGATGTTATAATAAACCGAAAATAATGGTGCAGTTCCATAGCTTTTAGAACGGTTTTTAAACGTCCATCGTAGTTTGATACAATGCCTAAAGAAATACCCAATGAATTTAAATATTTTAGTAGATCTTCTGCACCTTCCGCGATCTGCCAACACTCACGTGTTTTATACACTTCTATAAGGTGGTCACTAATAGTGTCGAGAATTGAAACATTATGTGCGTTGCAACTCACACTTTCCTGAAATGTCCTGTTAATCAATTGTTTCCACCACGTTTCCCATCCCAAACCTGTGCTCTGACCAAAATTTGGATGGCTGGAGCTCATATTTCGCCATTGCTTTCTGAAATTGACGCTTATTACATTTGGGTCTACAGTGACACCAAACTGTGCTGCAACTTGGGAGTATTTTTCTGCAGGAGGTATTCGATAATTCAGAAGTGTTTCTGTCACATCGAATGTCACCAGTCTTAATCGATTAATCTGCTGCATTGTAACACACTTTATGGCAGAATTAAAACAAATACACCCACTGCTAACGCTTCCAACTCTATTCCAAAATCGCATTGATTGCACCCAATTCCCACCGTATGATCTTAAACTCGTGCTACACCGTTCTATGCCCTCCAATCCATCGATTTATGTACCACAGATCATCTAGTAGCTCTATACTACACTGACCATGGATCAGAGGAAACTCTGAGCACGGGTTGTAAGAGTTGCTTAGTGCGCAAAAGAGCTATTCCGTGATAACCACAGATGACTTTTCTATTGCAGTAATGCCGCGATTGTGATTGTATCCGGCATGAAATTCGGCGAGAAAGTCGTTTCGAGAAGTGGACGATAGAGCGCGAACTGTAGCAGAAGAATTGTACTGGAATTAACTACGACACTATTCTGTCTGTTCTGTCAGTAAACAATCAACTGATTCACAAGGTTAGCAACAGCAACTATAGCATGTGAATCAGGGGCCAGCAGTGAATGAAACATAAAACTTAGATTTAAAGTTCTCTTTGTGATACGTAATAATCAGAATTTACAATACTAACGAAGTATAATGACACATGTCAGTTAAGCAAGCCACAATTTAAACAATAGTTTATTAAAATTTAATCAGATGTCGGATATTATAAAACTAACGTCAATTGATGCTCAAAACAGCGGGGTATTTAAATATGCTAAAAACAAATTCGAATTTTTGAACCCTCATGACGCCTGTCCCCTTAGACTTCGGAATGATGAATGAGAACCCGTTGTCATGGCGGGTGGCCACAGAAACATGTAGAGGAAATAAAAAATTGTACTGTTTTGTATACTGTATTGGTTTTATAAATAAACATAATCTCATGAATTTTATTCTGGGTTCACCGTGCATTTTCAATAACTAATATCTCACTTACAACCGTGTAACACAATACAAAACATACTCAACACCCATACTCGAAACTGTGACAAATACACAAACAGTGGAATCTATAGTCTAAAATGCAACACCTGCAATAAATATTCTGTTGGTCAAACCGGACTAGCCTAAAGACAAGGTTTACTGAACATAACAGATACATCAAAACAAACGAACCAAAATCAGCCTATGCCCTACATATCTTAAATAACCAACACGAATACACGACAATACACAACAGTATGGAGTTAATAAAACCATGCAAAAAAGGATGGCATATGAATATAACTGAAAATCTTTACATACCGCTATACTATAAACAACACATATTGATCGAAGAACAAAATCCAGTAGAGGAGAATCCCCTGTTCAGATTCATCACCCCCACCCCACCTACACCAACCACTACGAAAGCATCGACAACAGGTATACCCTCATAACACAGTGCACATCACACCCAAACAGTCCGCACCATAACTAGACAACATAAGGAACACCAGGTATGTCATTCAAATTATCAAAATTATTAATATATGTGAGATACGTAAGATAACAGATTTTAATTTCTAAATTTACCTAATTTACAGTAACACAGAACCACGATTCTTCAAATATCCAACGACATGCAGTGCTAAAGACTCTCCATCATGAAAACACAACTAGACGAGTTCAGTGATAGTGCACGATATTTTCCACATTTTTAATATTTATCTATTTTATTACTTTAACATATGGTGCTAAAAAGTGATACCGTAACCATCAGGAGTGAACGTGATGACCTGCATTACGTGTGCTGATAGAGAAACACATGGACGAATTTGAAAAGTACAATTCAGTGACCCCCTGATGATGGTTTTATAGAAACCGAAACATATACGTGTATAGGGGCCTTTTAGACGATTTTAGAAAAACCTTATATTGTTTTTTTAATAAAATGTGCATTTAGTTGGTAGTGAGATATTAGATAATCTCATGAATCATGTTTCCGCCATGCTAAAGTCTCGATATTCCGAGAAGTGTCCGCCGGACGATACCCGACACCCTTGAACTACTTTTAGTTGGAGTGTTCCTTTTCCTTTCCGTTCCTCCCCTTACTTTCACTTTTGTATGCAACCCGAGTTTAGCTGCATAGCTGCGTGTTTTACTTGACTCACTCAAAAACCTGGCTCAGAGGAAGGAGCAACTAATTGCGATTTCGATCTTCTTATCAAAATTCTATTTCGGCAAGTCATAGAGATTGTTTGAGTCCTTGGTATTGCCGAGGTCGGGGTGTGTTTTCTGTAATAGACACGGACCTACCAAGTATTCTGGAGCTTAGTAGAGCTGCTCGGTAATTAGGCATCGAGATTGTTTTGATGTATTGGTGGTATGTTGTTTACTGCAAATCTGTAAGTACTGATTTTGTGGTTTCAATTTGTTATAATAAACAGTTACGTTTGATCTGATGTTTTTTTGGGAATTAATGCTGGCAGATCCTCCAGCTAAGAAAAACAGGTACACGGAAGAATACGGATCACGTTAAAAGGTTATTTATACATTGAACTAGGATCTGTCTTTGCCACTTAACAAACATTTTGTTACATACAGTACACGTGGCACGTCCTTGTTAAGGCTACGTGCTTTAAATGTCATGCCCACGGACGAACGGATGGATGGATAGATATCACACCTGTGAGGTATGTCAAGTTCCACAATTGTCTAAGGCCGGGTCCAGACTTGAGCATTCTGCCGCAACGTAACAGCGTAACGAACAGCGCGGGGTTCTGCTCGACCCGAGGTGTAGGTTTGGACAATACGGCGCGCATTCCGGCGAACGAGCTGCGCGCTCTGATCCACCAGTTGTTCGCTGTTCCTGGTGGGAAAATGTCGTCTTTACAGGTAGCTAGCGAGGCCTTCATATTTGTGAACCACATTTTGTCCAGGTCTTCCGCATATGCAAAGGAAGTCAGAGATGAGATTGCACAATACCTCCAAAACGAAGGACGCATTTTATGGCAAGACAGTTATTCGTAAATTCATACTCACTGTACTCAGCGTTTCACGAGGCTGGTCCCTGTTCACAAGAAAGGCCATGCTCTTGTACGCAAACCACGTACTTTCATACGTGTCATCTGTGCCTGTAAAATGCATTTAAGTTATTGCTTTTATTATGATAAATTTATTCAAGTTCTGAACTTTTACGCAAATGTACTTTTGTGGTAGGTGAATAAAAACCATCCTCACCATTACGTGGTTTTGGAATATTTCTGTCACATTTTTGTTTGTTAAAATTACAACAGAACATGCATGTTTGCATACATACATACATACATACATACATAACCCTTTCCTGTACCACGGCTCTTCCGTATTCTTCCTTCTTCTCGTCTAAAAGAAGACAGTAAATGTCATCTTTTTTTACATTCTTCAGTAACTGTCCCCATCGCTGTGGCTATCTCCTCCCAAGCGTCATGCTTGTGTAATTTGTTGTAATATTGGGGATGGTTCGGATCCCATAGAACAGACGTCTTTTCATACAACTGAATAAAATCCAACGTATTCTCCTTCGTCCACTCCATTGTAGCTCCGCACACTGACTGTGAAACAGAACAGTGGACAAGTGCCAGTATCAGCTCGACGTGAAGATCGCAGCGAGCACAGAAACACGTCCGAACTTGCTGTAGCGGCGTAACGTAACATACTTTGATGCGCGCTGGAAAACCGACAGCAGGGTGGATCAGCCCGCGCAGCGAACCGAACACAGCGAATGTTGCTGCAACACCGTCCAGACCTGCGAATCGCTGGTACATTACGCTGTTACGTTGCGGCAGAATGCTCAAGTCTGGACCCGGCTTAAGAATTACTGTCTGCATTATCTCGTAGACAGCCGCTTGCATGTTCACTGGGCAAGGAAGAAACATGCACGAGAGACCTCTTACGGCAGTGTCGTCGAACTAACGTCACGTAAATCCTATTGTGAAAACAGGTGTCAGCATCTGTGGGTCACGCCGGGGTGGAGAGTCAAATTGAAGGCCGGATAGTAGTCAACCTTCTTACCGACTGGATTATTGCTACCAAATGCTACTAACACCTTGTGGTACTTTCCGACAGCGCATAGATGGCAGCACAATAGGCTCGGCTGGTAGTAGTAATCTGTGGTTAGCAAGGTCTGAAGGAGAGAGATCCGTGTGCACAACAGCCATATTCCTTCTCCGTGTAAGGTAAGTTTATTTATTGTGGAAGTTTTGAATTCATTTGGAACGTTAAGTTTGTTACGGGTGTGTTGAACGTAACGTATATCATGTTATGCATCTATTATATCTTAGCCTCGACCGGTGCAGCTGCTAGGGGAGCCAATCCAATGTGTTGATACAGCCCGTTATGTGGGAGTGATCCTTGATACACGGATGACCTGGTCGCCTCATATTGTCAAGGTGAGGAAGAAAGCTGCCCAAAGACTGGTGTCTGCTTAGCTCTCTCCTACACAGGAGAAGCGGTCTCTCCATCAGGAACGGAGTTCTGCTCTATAAGCAGCTCATAGGCCCATGATGGACTATGCGTGCCCCATTTGGAGGTCCGACCCCTGCAGCCACGTCAGGAAGCTGCAGGTTCTTCAATCCAAGTGCCTTCGCATTGCTACTGGTGCAACTTGGTACATCAGTAACGTGAAAATTCACGAGGATTTGGGAGTTCTTTTCTTTGCCGAACACATCAGAGCCCTAACTGAGAGTTATGACTCAAAGTTAGCTGATGTGGGGAACCACTTAGTTGAACAACTCCGCAGATCGCTACCGAGGGCTGACCCACGTCGCCTAGCGCGCAAGCTACGGGGACAGGTCAGCAGAAATGTCGAGGCCCAAAACGACACCGAATTGAGGGTGGTAATGCTTGTATTTATCAGTACCAAGGCTCTAGACAGGTAGTGTGAAAGCAGGGAGGAGCTGCATGCAGTCTTATCAAGCTTGTCAATTTATGTCACCTGTCAACAAAGTGGAGGTTTATGCAGCCACCACATGTTTGTTGATCAGACAAGTAATAAGAATGTGAAGGAAAAAGTCATGACGTGGTTTATGGTTGGTTCCAGTTGGGAAGGAATGAAGAATAATGCATCTTAGTCCTGATAGCAAGATCTGCAACAAAAATGAGGCTTCATAGTGTGATGAGAAAAATTCACATAACAAAGCAACAGAGAAGTAGTACCATATTTATCCAAACACAAGATAACAATTGTTCCTCAAATTTAATCACTGTCTATATAAATGTTGTCATGAAAGCTGAAGATATGTAAGGATGTGTAGTCTTACACTCAGGTAAATTCAGTATGTTAATGAAAGTGCAAAGAGTGTTAGTTATATAGAAATGCTTTATTTACTTTCCTGTAGAAAGACACTTTACATATTGAAACCACTAATTTACAAGACATGAAAGAGTAGATAAATATTTCCCCATTACATAACTCTTGAAGTGAGTTCAGATAAAATGAATGACACATGCACACTACCTTCAATATTCAAATTCATAATGCAGATAAAAGAGCATATGGTAACTATTAACTAAGTTGTTAACATCATTGGCCAGAAAAATACAGCCACTATACTAGGAGTGATATTGCTGTCAGTTTCCTTTGATTGTGTTTCTGTTTCAAAAACTGCTGTTCTTAATTTACCCACATATTTGTACAGGAGAAATACAAGAATGCTTTCATGTATGTAACACTTATCACATAAATTTCAATCCCCTCTTAAGAACAATTATTCTCATACCTGTAATGGGGGGTGTAAGAGCACTGAATATTTCTCACAAAATACAAGCATTCAGTTTTAAGATTGAAACGCAACAAGAGCCTTTTCCACTACAGAAATTTACTAAAATACAAATGTAAGTAACCCCTTGGTATATGACCAAGTAGTTGATGAGTTTTCACTTATACCAGATCCACAAAATAATATCTGTTTGTCAATTTGCAAGCTGATTTCACTTAAACCAAGCTTCTACCTCTCCCAAAACCATTGATCCCAGTGCCTCTTCTCAGCTGTAGTTGGTCCCCATATCTTCTCAAATGTGCAGAACATCACATTATCCCTAAGTGGCCTGCACAGAAGCACAGCATTGCAGCGCTTCTCATCAACCTAGAAGCATTTTTGTGAAGTTCATTCCTCTCACCGTTATTAATCGATTAAAGCCTAAATTAAATTTCAGTAATTTTGTGTATTTATTGGTGTTGCTAGTCGCTGCTGGAGCTTCAGACATGTTGTGGATGTCAAAGTTTTGTACCTTGACAGTCCTGATCCTGATGATCCACCAACCCCAACATTAAACATTTTGTGTCTTTAATACAAAATAAACATTTGTTTGTGTTACAGTCAAATTTACAATAAGGATGGCACCAAATGTTCATAGATTTTCCATACAAATTTAATTATGTGCTTATTATTTATGTGGGTTCGATTCCCGATTGTGTCATTGGAATTTTTCATTTACATTATCCTTGCAGCCACACTATGGTGCTGGGGTTAACTTAGCCTCTAACAGAAATGAATACCAGGAATATTTTCTGGGGATAAAGGCGGCTGGTGAGTAAGGTTGACAACCTTACCACCTTCATGTGCCCACTGTCTTGAAATCTGGGAGCCTCAACCTCCTGGATCCCTCAGGGCCTGTCCAGCACTGTACAGCGATGGCTTTACATTTTACTTGTTGTTTATGTATGGGTTAATGACTAAGACACAATTTAAATACAGTAATTGACCACTAGTTGCTATTTTCATACTTAATTATCATTCTGTGTTGTATTAAGGTGAACTCTGTTTGCGTGGAGACAAGAATTTTTACCTCTGGACCCAACTGAAATTTATAACATGGGAAATAATGAGAAATTAAATTTTGTGTTACGAGTTCTTGCCTTATGAGCAATCTTGAATTAAGCCAGTAAACAGAGGGACTACTACTACTACTACTACTCTCTCTCTCTCTCTCTCTCTCTCTCTCCCCCCCCCCCCCCCCCCAATAGCTCAACAGCCCTGATGGGGCCTAGGCTTCCTCGTTGTTTGAGGTTTTGTGATCACACACATTAGACACCACACTTGGTAGGACTCCTCTGGACGAGGGACCAGCCCGTCGCAGAGACCTCTACCTGACAACACCCAACACTCACAACAGACAGACATCCATGCCCTAGGCAGGATTCAAACCCAGAATGCCAGTAAGCAAGCACCCGTAGACCCACGCCTCAGACCACACGGCCACTGGGATCGGCATACATTACATCTAGTAGACTGTAAATGCTCGTTCCAATTAAGTTCAAAATTCATAACCAATCAGTTATTCAATCACTTATAAATACTCAAGCTCAAGACAAAGGTTCAAAGCTTAGAGTAAAGGATGGACAAAACATTCGTACTTCTAGACCAGTGAGCTTGGGATTAATACAATTGAATCATAAACCAACAATGCTGTTTGCTTCTAAACACCAACCTCCACATCCATATCAAAAGGTAAAGTGTTGTTTTGTTACATGTTTCTTTGCAAAACGGTGAACTAATGTGTAAAAACTGTCATAATGAGTTTGTAGTCTTAAGATATATATACAAGCATATGTAGGAATGTGATTGAATGTTACTGCATAGTAATCAGTTGATCTGACAACAAAACTAGCATGATCTTCCAAAGTAAAACCTCTCTGTAATTCAGTAATATCATATATTCACACTCGCACTTGGCACTTCCTGTTAAAATGCATTTATATGAATTGTAGACCTTGAACTTAGATTCATTATTTTACTTTGCCAGCCAATGGAAGCAGACGGTTCTTGGTATCTTCAGACGACATGTTATATTATACAGAAGATATTTTATATCACCACAGTACAATATTTATGTCAGGCCTGAGGAAATTACACTTTCATGGCAGCATTTTAATGCTGTTAAGCACACTGACTGTGCAGTCCCCTCAAAAAATGTTATGCTGCATCCTTTTTATTAAAGACACTTAAACTATAACAAAATAATCAACACACAAGTCAAATTCATTATGTGTAGTCATATAAATATCACTTTAATTTACTACACATTTGTGACTCCTGATACTTCTCAGTGTATAAAATCTGAACTGCATTGAAAGGATACATATGTTCCAACAACAGGCGAGCTTGTGGGTTGGTTGACCATATGAGGTAGCAATGGCTAGATAAAACCACAAATGAGAGTTTTGACTCAGTAAATGTTAAATTTCAGTTGGCTGACTTCAGTGCTTCGAAACTGACAGTGTAGTGACTGATGACATATCATGGTGATCTATCAGATCAGATGTTGACTGCTAAGTAGCATCATAGTCAGAATATGTCACGGAAGCATGAAGATGATGTTGAAGATGTGGCGGAAGTTCAATGGGGACTGCCAAGCTGCCTCGCTAGAAACATAATCAATATCTTCTATGGACTGAGATATTTATGGTGTCAGCACACTGAATTATTTTACTGAGTTCTGTCCCTGGGCTGAAAACAATATTAATGGAAATCACATCCCAGTGCAATGCTTGGCCACATCTATCTCCATGAGATAGCATCCTTCTTGAAAAGTTCAGAGTTCCTCAGCATTTTATGGAACTAAACGGTTCATTACCATGTTCACAAATGCCCATCACTTTTCCCTGTTCTGAGCCAGATAAATCAAGTTTCCACCCACCCATCCCATTTCTTTGACATTGACACTCTCAGTAATCTTGAAATGAAGCAGTGTAAAATTAAATTTCCCACAGTAGTTTGCCAGGTCTTACAATAAACAGGCTTCAAAGGTGTATGCTGCTGAATTCAACTCAGAAAATGAGATTCCAGTCCAAAGTAACAATGAATTAACATATTTTAAATTCACACAATAAAGACAGGGCATGTGATAACGTGTCACATAACTAATTTCATGGAGTAAACTTTTGAGAAGCTTGCAATTGTTCATCTGGTCAAGAAGTTTCCCATCTTTTGTTATATCCAAAACATCATTAGTGTGTTCATAACACCATCATGAGCCAGATAAAAACAATCTAGGCACCATATTTGCTTTAAGGTATGTTTACCATCAACCTGTAACTGAGTCTCCCACATTCATTTTTCCTTTCAGATTTTCTGACCAAAATTTTGGAAGCATTTCTGATTTCTCAATGAATCAACCATTTCATTCTGCATGAATCGTTTACCTAATGTTTAGTAAATAGTACAAATTATAAAGTTCTTTATTTTGCACTTTTCTTTAGTATGTCTATTTCCCCTCTCTTAGATCCAAACATTTTTCTAAGTGCCCTGTTCTCAAATGCTCTCAATGTATGGTTTCATCTTTGCATGAGAAATCAAATTTCAAATCCATATATAACTGCAACAAATAAATAAAGAAAATAAAAGATTCTGAACGAACGACAGCAAGAGTTGACTGAATGTGCTCATAACTAGTTTGTAAATAGAATTTTATTATTGTTGATGGACCATGCTATGTCTCAGGCAGTCACAGCCTCTCACCACAGAGGCCTGGGTTTGATCCCAGGACAGTGGTGGACAAAGTGGGAGTGGGATGGGTTTTATACTGAGTATTTCTGTTTTATTCCCCTGTCAGTATTATTCCTGCAGTCTTCTATAGCTATATTTCATTCATTTACCACCAACACTAACAATCTTAAAAATTTACAGCATTGTTAAATAAATCACCTCTCTTTCTCTCTCTCTCTCACTTCTCTCTCACCACTGTTCCCAACACTGTACTTCAAATTTGCTACATTCTTTAACAACAGATTATCAATTGTTTATGCTCTGCATTATGGTGATAATAGATAATCTTACTGTACTCTTTATTTCTAGGTGAACCTATTAACAAGAGTTTATGTTATTTACAAGATTTAAGTTTTTACGAATAAATTATGCTCTTCACCACAAGCGAGAAACTTAAATTTTCCAATCAGCTCCAACGTCACATATGTCTGTTTGACTTTCCCAATGCTAAAGTGCAGTTGCAAAGCAGTAACATAATGCACCACAGTGTTGCAGAGCATTCTGAATAGGAAATGTGTCAGAGAAATGAAGATATACTCTCATCTGGGATGTTACACCATGTAGTTTGGCAGACAGGTACCAACATTTCAGAGAAATCTGTTTCCTCCATCTTTATGATAAATGAGTAGACTCAGCAGGTTAAAGAAAAACTTCTTTAGTAAATAGAGTAAAGCAAATAGGCTGCAGCTAAAAGCAAACAGGAGTAAAACAAGTAAGAACCCATGACCCTAAAAGGGTTGGACTTTTAGATAGGAAAAAAGTAAAGAAGGTAAAGAAAGAGATATATAAATTGCATTAAATTCACAAACTAATTACTCAAGAAAAGGTGAAAAGTAAAGTTGTCTATGTCTGTGGTATGAAGGCATAAAATGAAACAGAAGCATAGCTCCACTCATTCTTTACGCCAGCAGTAGATGTAGGTGAGTGGTCAACTACAAGACCAGACCTGCGGAAGAGCCCTGGTACCCATTGAATAGGTGGCTGGGTGGGCCCCAGAGCTGACTAATTGGCCAAAAAAAGTAAAAAATGTAAGAAATGAAAACAGGGTGTGGAAAGGTGGTAAGAAGACAAAATAAATTTAAAATATATAAAAACAATAAATAAAATACAGATAAAAATAAAGTAAAATTCCTGTGAATATAGCAATATAAATATTTGCTAACAAAATACAATCAATTTGATGCTCATATTCTTTATTAATTTTATTATCTAAAATATATTTACTTCTCAAACGTTTTGAACCTATTGCTTCTTTAATTCTGTAACAAAAAATTATTAAAGTGTTTTATACAAATTCTTTTAAAAGTGAAATTTCATAAGCTGTGTTCTTGCATTTAATGTGTATTATCTTTATATTTAATTACATTTTTTACACTTTTGTGGGAGGGGGAGGTGCTTGACGAAGTCATCTTCTCCAAGACACACCCTTGAGCTACACTTGCTTTGTTACCTGAGAATGAAGTCCGTTAGTAGGAGGATGTGGTGGCAGATCTAGTGCTGCTGGTACATATGTTGCACCAGGCATACATTTTGAGCACTGTCTTTTGAGAGCTGGGCGCTGACGTGATCCGCGACATCTCAATGCAAAACACAGCTCTTCTGTCATTTCTGCACACAGTGATTGGTGTGGTACTGGGACAGCTCTCTGTGAAAGAGAAGTGACTGACCATTTCAAGATTCTCCTTGGCTTGGGAGGTTTATTTGCCGGCCTCTTATTGCAGAGGACCAGCTTCCATCCCTGTCCAGTTCATGTGGAATTTGTGGTGAACAAATTGACACCAGGACAGGATTTTCTTCAAGTACTTCATTTTTCCAGATCTCTATCATGTGTGACATTTATAACAACAAAATATTTTTAACCCTTCCATTATATTCTAATTTCAGACAGTATATTTCGCCATCCAGAAGAGATGATACTTTCCATAATCAATATTTGTAGGCTTTTATCAACATCCATGTAATTATTGTGTACACGTATACCTGAAAAATCGATACCCTTGAGGCTTACAAAAACACACATAGTTCTCCTTCTTTTTATCATCGAAGTAGGCCCTACACAATTTTATCCTTTTATAACTTACTTTCTTAATGCACGAAGTACACAACACCTTTTTATAATTTACTTGTATAATTTTACCTGTTTCAGCTTCCACTTTATACACGTGTTTGTAATGTTGGTATCTCAACTGTGTACTATGATATAATCTTTGCATTGTACAGAACCAACTTTCTTGGAGTGTTTCATACTGATTGATGATACCTTTGTAGAATAAGCCGCAATATGTAGCATCATATACTGTGAGAATAACAGCCTGCACATACGCCTAATAATTAATTGCAACATGAACTGGATAATTTAGACTTAGATATTCAGTCAGTTGTTTTCAAGATTTATAATTACTTTTCAGTCTACAATGTGAGAACTGTATCACTGAAAGAGTTTTGCAGTGTTGTGGATATTCAGTATTAGCAAATATTGTATCATGGTGAGACAAAATGGTTGTCACTTTTTCCTGCAGTGGAACAACTACTGCATATGTTTTCAGCACTAAAATCCTTCTTACTCTCTTGTTCAAAACCAACTGTTTTATTTAAGAAAAGAGTTTCAGTGAAATCTATTTGTGACATTTTCACCCCTTCACGATTATGTTTAAAAAAATGTGAAGGCACTGCAGAGAGAGGGAATATCAGTAAATGAAATGCAGACAATTCTTCTCACTGTTCACACATCGGTACTATGAGGTTAGCTTCCAAATTTGTGATATTAAAAACCAAAAATTTAGTGACACAAATATTGGAAGATGGCTACAAAGAAGAGTGCAAAAAATTTATCGGTATATAGAAGGGCTTTATAATTCATGCTTAGAGTACTTGAATATGTGAATGAAGCAGTATGATAAACTGTCTGCCTTTTCAGGTGCATTCACAAAATTGCGAAAAACTACTATTACCTTCGTCATGTCTGTCTCTCTCTCCGTCCGCATGGAACATCTCGGCTCCCACTGGACGGAATTTCATGAAATTTGAATATTTTTCGAAAATCTATCGAGATAATTCAAAATCTGATAAGAATAACGAGTACTTTACTTGAAGACGTATGTACATTTATGGTAGTGTAGTGGCCTATGGGGATGGTATCTCCACCGCGGCCACCAAATTGTGTAGTGTGCCTAGCAGCATCCACCGCCAGGCCACCGATTTGTAGTAGCCCAGTGTACTTTCCCATTATTGCCACTGAATTAATTTTAGTTAAGTGCTATACCACGCAAAACAAACAAAAAATGTGCAATAACAGTAACATTAAATTTTAACTGGTAACAAACCTATGCACTGAACGGTTGGGCCTACATGGGTTTTTATATACTACAGGTCCAGTCTGCTAAGGAAACAAAGTACACTGTACCAAATACTCTTTCCCTTCTTATTTAAATAAATACGTAAAGTTTCGCTGCCACCAGCTTTGGGAATGTTAAATTAAACTGCAACATTCATATTGCCATCTATTCAAGTTTCACGACGAAGGATTAATCTATCTCACTGCTTTTACTATGCTCGTGACAATACATTAAAACTGTTTTCCTCAAAAAACTTTTTACTCTGGTTGTTATTTCAATTTCCAGAAAGTTAAACTATCGTGAATTTTAGGATTTCAACAGGAATTAGTACATCAAAATTCTAATCAAAATTTATCTACAGTCACGTATAAACGACAAACTATTCATGGACGTACTTGGGCTAGGATTACACCACCATCTTTACTACAGCTTTTGTCCCAGCGGACCACAGACAGAACATTGGTACACTGTACAGCACACGTAATAAAAAAAGCTAAAGTTTTCATTATTACCACTCGAGTTTACCTACTTATGTGGGAATAACAACAATGAAGGCTGGATCTTCTGTGTGGTTCTAAACTCATCCTGTTTCTTTCACTCTAAACTGAATTTTTGGAATACTTAGTTAATTTACTTCATGTTACAAAATAATGTATGCATCACACACCACTCACCTAGTATCAACAAGAGAATTTGAGAAACTAAGCTCATCTTAGGTTCTTCAACCGAGCACTAGATAGATTGACGAAAGATGCATAAAAAGATGCTCCGCGTCGGTCCTACTGGCCTGTACTCGCGCTCACAAAACTATCAGCTCGGCGCTTTCTATTCTGCTTGGCAACAGCATATGCAAACCTAACAAATAGTCGCAGTTACTAAGCGGATGCAACATGATACAGCCTTCCTGTTGTTAACACGTGTAACTCACTCAACCTAACTTATATCATAACTAAAATTAGAAATTTATCGTTAAATCTCCAATATAATAATTTGAAAAATAATCTTGCATATTTACACAAAACAAGACATTACAGTAGTATCTCATTGAATTCTTCTTAGAATGAGAAATGTTTCACACAAAAGTTGTAGAGAAAATCAAAACACACATTTTATGCTATATAACTTTTTCCCGAAAATCGTGCCGTTAAGGAGATAATGTGGAAAAATATTGTAGAGCCATACAGGCCACAGACGACAATATAATATGGCCCATGTGCTTTGCATGCTGGATAACTAAGGCTACAGACACATACTCATAATATTTAATACTTATTATTTCATAAGTGATTAATTCTGTCTGATGTAAAATGTTTTACTACAACACTTACAAAAACTGAGAAACTGCGCAAGGACTTATTTATAATCAGCTTAGCCAAATTGTACGTCTAAAGAGACAATGAAAAACCGAACATTCTTTTGTCTCAATGCCACTTTTATACCTGACGTGTGAAAGAGTGCAAATTAGTTGGAATATAATTTCTTTCAAAAACTAGTACGTGTCTTTTGCACTGTTGTCGGTGACATAAATTTACCATAAAAGCATTGTTGTGCAACACTCAATATTTTTACACATTTGACAGTGACATGTAACTCAACAAAACATACACGGAATGCAATGTTGTTTCCACTGCAAAATGGTCATGCGAACGAGCCACAATGTTACGTTATACGTACATTACCTATATTTTTCTGCCTAAGCTTAAGTGATTTTGCATCATTGGTTAATTTTCAACTTGCTATTTGATATGTACTCTCCAAAGGCGTTGTTATTGATGATTCCAAATGTTTTGATGATTTTTTCATCTTCCAAAGTATATAAAAGAAAGTAAAAAAGCCAAGTTTTCTTCCCTACTATTCCATAAAAAATGGGCAGAATATTTCAATAAAGGTAATAAAGCTGCCAATCATCCAGAACTCTCAAGTTAGTACATTTTTTTTTTCTATTCCCACACATAATGGAAACGTCGAGAGAGTTTTCTACCTAACACAGTCAATGAACAAAAGGCAGGAACAGGTTGTCTGCTGAATCAATTAAAGGAATTTGCATTATACAGTACAATTTTACGAACATGTCTTGCGAAAAAAAAAGTTTCATGTTCATATTGGTATTGTTCCTGCTTTCTGAAGAAAATTCGGTCAACTGAAAAATGTACACATGCCTAGAATTGATATACTAAACTTGTGTGTTTGTATTTTTTGTTTGTATGTTTCAATGTTCTTTGGAGGAAAATAAAATACATCCTCTCGCTTATGGTCGGTAAGTGGTAAAGTCCTCTTTTCTTGTGATAGATATACAGTAACCCTGTCTAGCCTGTAATGTTGTGTTAATCAAGCATTTTATTATTTTGGTAGGAGGTGCGTCTTTTAGTATTCTTTTAGAATTTTGTAACGCAATTCGGTTTTTATTGGCAGCACATGTTTCACCCCATCGAAATGCAGAGTTAATTGATAGAGGTGTACAACGATGGCATAATAGAAACGCAGCACGTCAGACAATGATGCACAAAGTTCAAAAATTGTTGTGTGGACAGCGACGATTATGATCGCACTGGCCAGCCGAGTATAAACCATAGCACAGGCGCGGAACTGATTTTGGAAAACCGATGAGTCACAATTCAAGACTTATCTGCTGCACAGGAATTGTCCGTCAGAACTGTAAACAACATTGCAAGAGCTCGATTTTACCGCGATACAATTTTTTAACTAATGCCAGGATGGGATAAATGCATCAATGTGCTCAGGGATTATGTTGAAAAATAATGATACTTCAGTGGAATAAATGGGCCACATTGACAGTTGTAACAAACTCTAACTTAATTTATATAACCTTGGGAACATTTCTTATTGAACTTCCTTTGCAATTACTTACAAATGAGAAATGAGTTGATTAATACTCCTATGCTAGAAGAGCAAACCCATTATAATTTATGCCTATACAACACGTATATACAAGTATACGCAGGAGTAAAATACAGCCAGATCAAGACACAAGGCTAACACGTGGCCATTTCACTTACTTTTTTCCGATGCAGGTAATATCAGCGAATGAATTCCACACACAAAGTATGCTTAAATTCTGACAACTGGTACATACCAGCTCAGCCTGATTGTTGCGTTTGGAATTGTAGCAGAATTCAAAGATGGCAACAATGACTGCTACAGCCAGACCACACAGCAGTACAACAAATACTCCGCCAATATTGTCCACTCCCAAGGCATTTGCTTTGCTCTCCTTGCCTTTTTCATTGCGTGTACAAGTGTCACCAGGATTTTTTCCACCATTTGTCATACAGCATCTGGATCTCTCCTCGCTCTTGTAGCTCCAGTATTGCCAGTGAGATCTTGTCTCGCCATGGTGAACCTATCAAAACACATGTCAGTGACGTAAATTATAAATACTGTACTCAAACACTACCATGCACATAATCTATCTTATAAGTTATAACAATTCACGTAATGGTTAAGTTAAAACCAACTAATGCACAAGATTATTAACAGAGTAAGATGTATTTGTAACCCCTACATACATTTCGGCAATCAAGTTGTCGTCCTTAGGGGGGGGCGTTCATCAAACACAATGTTAAAATGAATATTGTGAGCGGCACGAGTGTTTCCAATGTAATGTCAAATTTGTGTGTATCAGGATGCCATAGTTGCTTGTGATTCTTTGATGAACACCCCCTGAGGATGGCAACTTGAATGCCGAAACATACATAGGGGTTACAAATATATCTTACTCTGTTAATAATCTTGTGCCGTTATGGCTCAATCACAAAAGATCTTTTCTTCCCTGATGTACACAGCCGTTTAAAGTGTACACAATTCCTGCCTGATTTTATAACAACTCAATTTACATTCGGCCATGGTAAATTTCGTTCGTACTTCAGAAGATTTCATATCAAAGTAGAGAATGGATTTGAATGCACTTGTGGAGGTGAACAAACAGTAGAACATCTACTATTTGATTGCCCCATATTCGGACACAGGAGATTTTGCCTTGAAATGCACTTAAACAAATGTAATATTAGTTACCATAAGCTACTATACAATATATTTAGTAGAAACTGTTGTCAAAAACATTTCATTAATTTTATACACCATATCAATAGAAAATTGTAAGTAACAATATTGTTATTATATGTACTTGGTTAAACTTTAACCCTAATATACACATGTAAAATAGGGTTTGTTTTTGGAAAAAAAAATAATCTTGTGCATTAGTTGGTTTTAACTTAAACTCATGATAAAATTCACGGTACATACAACATAAAAAATCACGTCATTGTGTTTAACAGACATACACAGGGTTGCAAATGTAAGGTTGCCCGCTCAAATGGGGCAAGATAGTCTTTTGAGTTGATACGTGGGGAGTAATATTTCACACAGAGAGGTACCTAAGCCAATAATGCGCTCGAAGCAAGAATATAAATTACGCACCCCTTAATTTCGCAGTAGTTTGGTAAAGAGTTAAATATGTAAATAACAACAACAAAAACATTTATTTTAGTCATTATAGCTGCCTATACAATCAACTGTAGCATATCTGAGCATTTAACATAATATTTAAAAACACAAAATCGAAATACACGTACGTCACGTACGACGATTCTTTACGATGGCATTTCCCATGCTTTCAGTGAAGCAAATTTATTACTAAGTGCATCAATATGAATAGTATTCGCTACCTTCTGGTCTGTTGACAATATAGACAGGTTTGTTAACCTCTTCTTACCCACGGATGCCGGAAGGTAGTATTTAGTCAGTTCAAGCTTAATGAAATTTGTTTGCAAGAAGCCCCAGTTAATGGCACACAGAAAAATTTTCGTGGAGCCATTTCTAAATTATGAAAACATTCAACCAATAATATTCATGAATGAATTGGACAAGGTCCAAAATAGTTGTAAATTAAATGTCTGGAAACAGCGCTAGCGCCTTATATTTATAACCCCGAATTTCTGATGGAGTTTCCGAGGCGTTCAAAGCCCTGTCATATTTGAAGACTTAAAATCACTATTGCTGTTTGAAAATTATCAGTATCTATTTTAACAAAAGGGTCGCCCGAAATAAAATCAAAGTCGGAAGATATCTCATTTAAAGCTTCACATTATTCTTTCAAATACGGCTTCTACTCGTATTCTGAAGACTGTTCAGCTAATAAATCATAACTTTCGTCTTTAAACCCACAAATCTGCCGTCTATTATCATTTTCACTGGCCAAATTCCATATACTATGCTGCTCTTTCTACACTTACAGCTCTTTTAACCATATCGCTATCAGTTACATGCGTCTCTTGCACAGCATTCCGTAAGCCGTAATTCATCTTAGAAGCCGAAGAACATTACTGACTTTGTTCATTCAGGTAATACACGCCCTACGGAAAACGTGCACAAACACTCATATTAATTACTTTCAATAAGGCTGTTATTAAACGTTTCTTGACGAAAAATATTCTGGGCAGGATTAGAACTTTTATGTGAATTTAATTGAACTACGGATTTCAGATGTAGAACATATTACAAAAATGTTACTGAGTTGTTTAACCTCATAAGGTTTTAATCAAGTAGTTTTGGATGAATGCTTTGCCATATATGTTTAACTTGCGGCGGTGCGTTTGTTGTGTTGAGAAGAAAAGCTGGTGTTGCAAGTCATCTTCAGAAAGTTTTTCCTATACTGTCTGGCACTTTTCAAATCACAGGTTAGATTTGCCGTGAGCGACGTTCTTGAGGAAATCCATGGAATTAATAATTTCCAAGCATTCTTCGACAAGCTGTATCACATATATCACCAGTCTCCCCAAAATAAAGGATAACTTGATAAAACTGCCATGTCTTCAGGAATCCTTTTATTAAATATCAGGAGAATACTCACGGTAGGATGGACCGCTTCCACCAGCAGAAGCAATTATGCTGTAATACATAACTCAGGTATATGTAGCGACCATTTCAATAAAACGTCCAAGCATAAAGGTTTTGAAAAAGTACTTACAAGTCATCATTTTGTCCAGAGCCTTTGTTAATGGCAAATGCTCTAAAATGAGTGCTTAGTTTTATCAGATCTTCTTCAGCGAAAAAAATATGATGCCTCACGCAGATAAAGAACTACAATGCAAGTATCTCAATGAACACGTCATCAATCCTACGCCAAATTTATCAGAAGCTCTTGTAGCCATTTAAACGGGAAAGTTTAGCCTAAAAGGGTCCCAATAATTGGAACGGAAAAAGTGCAGCGGGTAATCTGCAGGTAATTTTTAAGTCTTGCCGATCCTCTTCGAAGTCGATTAAAAATAACTTCCTCGGCGTATAGGAAGTAGGATGACAAGGGCATATAAGCAAACCCAACTTATAAGCCTATAGAGATACTCAGTAACATTTTATTGAGCATTCGGCCCTACTGGGATGTGACATATTGTCGTTGGGTCAGTGGTTCCCGACGTTTCGAAGTTTCGTAATACCTCCATCTTTATGACTCAAGCAGTCCTTTTGGAATGATTTATCCTCGAAGGCGAAGGCAACATGATCCTTTGAAATGCCGGGAACCACTCACCCAACGACACAGCGTTATATCCCAGAAGATTTGGATCATCAACCACACCGCTGTATGAGCCTCAAAATTCGCATTGATATACTTCGATTTTGAAACTGGCCACAAGAAGTTAATATTCAGTATGGCAATGAGCACGAAAGAAAACTTTGTGAAAAAATGGTGTTTAGTTTCATTTAGACAAAACATCATCCGTAACCCGTGGTTTTCGAGAGTTTAAAATTGTCAGAGAAAAACCTTCTGATAATTTAAAATCACTTATGAAAGCAGTCTCCACTATATCTACGTCTACCTGTGAGAATGGAATTTAAGTACATTATGATAGCAAAACAAAGTTCATTAATATTCAAACGGTTGTTAATTTGCTTTTCGTAAACTTTGTTGGACCACCGATGAACCAGTCCCAGCTGACTAAATATGTGAAGCCATGACAGGCAAAGGAAGACGGGCAGGCGGGCAGGTAGACAGCTTGACAGTTTGTGTTAAAGAAGAAGTTGGCAGGGATAATAATAGATATAATGGACTTTTTTGTATAAGACCTTGTTGCGATTTTTTTTAAATTATATTGCTGAAGAGATGTACGAATATGAATATTAAAATATGAAAACACATAATTTTCATATGATTAAAGTTTTTATTATTTTGTTACCTGATCCATGAAACCTTCGAACTGCTGGGGTGTTATGAGGCGTGGGTTGGTAGCTGTTTACAGGCGTTTCGGAACAGCGTATCTGTCCCACATTTAAAGATAAAGCAGTTCAAGAAGAGGGCTACTTGACACTTGAAGATGAGACTGATAGGCCATCCCGAAACGTCAATAATCAGCTACCAACCTACACCGCGTAACAACCCAGAAGAGGATTATTCTTATTGTGGTGGTGTATAATTTCTTTGATATTTCAATATTAATATGAATCACATTTAATTATATATATATGTATATTAAAACCGTACACAGATATTTTAGCGTTCTTGTTGTAATGCCGTAATCTACATTACGAGATTGGGCCACTGACCATAATTTGCCCACCTGCCCTAATTATTGCAGCAGTTTACGCCATTCCAGTATTCAGCCGAATATGTGATTCCTTGTTGTAAGTATATCAGACCAAATAAAGAACTGGCCGTGCCATGGCTCAGGCGGTTAGTCGCCGGCCTTCCACTGCGGAGGCACGGGTTCGATCCCGGGTCAGTCCATGTGGGGTTTGTGGTGGACAAAGTGGCACTGGGACAGGTTTTTCTCCGAGTTGTCGGTTTTCCCTGTCAATTCCATTCCACTGGTGCTCCATTACTTGTAAAACTTGGTAAAATAACTGCTCATCTTCACTTCATCACAGGGTTGCACAAAAAGCCTTAAGGCTGTGGTGCGTCCGTAGCATCTGCTGCGGGGCCCTTCATCGTGTAAACAAAAAAAAATAAAAAATAAAGAACTAGTGATGTCAGCAGGCTTCCAACGTAGCAATCAGAACAAGTGTTACTACGACTAGGAAACAGAACTGAGAGTGCTGCAGAATTGTAACTTAAAAACTCATGGAATTGCCAATTAGGAGGTCAGAAAGCACTTCCTGGGGGAGACGTTGCCGACCGGAGGTTAAGAAGTTGTGGTCATCAATTTACTGTACTCTAAGAGCCTAAGCGACGACACCACGTAATGGCTGCTGCCATTATCATCATCTTGGTGGTCTGCAGTATGTCAGGTAGGACCTATCTCATTGTTGTAACCTGCCGAGTGTGTGAATTGGTGCTAACCGGCCTAAGGCTCTGATTTCCCCAGTGCAAGGTTTACTGTGTGAAGTCAGGTCAAAAAGGAAAACGTGAAGGGTTACTGCAGAAAATATTACGATAATATACTTCGAAGCAAGTAATCAAACCATACTTTTTCGAAAAAAAAACGCATCTACTGCTCCCTTCCTCAAATTACTACCCGTACTCTTACCCACAGCATAACGCTAGGCTACACTACCCAGCATTTAGTCATGAACCCAAGGGAACCCCGGACTAGTTGGAGATAACAAGGTTCATTTCCTCCATACGCTCGTTCATTAGGTGGTCAGTGATGGATTGTTGTGTTAATCAGGCCACTTTTTTATGAAATCGACTGCAAGATACCACCACAGCACTGGTTAAAAATTTTCCACTTCGAACCCAGCTTGGATGCACAGGGTTAAACTGCAGAATACAAACTAACAGTCATTTTTAGACACTAGTAAAATATATTTCAGTAATATTTACTTGACCTTATAATTTCCTTGCAGTTTTGTATCAGCATTGGGACAATGGATTAAACGGTAATAGATTTAATCCCGTTCACTGCCAAAAGGAAATCATCCTGCTGGTCAGGTGGGTGTTACTAGATATTCATGCAAGTGTCCAAGTTTCTTTTCCAGGTAGTAGTACAAAACAGAAACTACCTAAATACGAGTAAAAGAAGACTAAAAATATTAGTGAAATGATAGCAAATCAACTAGAAATGGGAATATACCAAACTGTCTAGACGATATGCATAACAAATAAACCTGAAACAAGGGGCACTGTAAAAATAATCATGTCGCTAAAATGCAGTGGCAAAAACTACAATATATTTTCGTTTGGGGGGCGGGGGGGGGGGGGGAAGAAGTATGCTCAGGTAATAAGGTTATATACCATTAACGCCACAGGAATTTATTCCTGTGGCGTGGTGCACTGTGTGCACTGGTGAAATGGTACTGACAGGGAAAGCCTAAGTACTCGGAGAAAACCTGTACCAGTACTACTTTGTCCACCATAAATCCCACATGCCGCCTGCGATGGAACCCAGACCTCTGTAGTGAGAGGCTGGTGACTAACTGAAGGTATCTGAACAAGGGTGAGATGAAACAGCAAAGGGCAGGAAAAAATTTCACATTTTTATGGCTCACGATTTGCATCAACTATGTAGCAGTAGCACAGCATTACTAGTACGAGAGGCGGTGCTCCTCCAAAAACCAACCCCTGGCGTCCCGTCGCGGAGGGGGGTAACGTCTGTAGGCGACTAACAGGGTCAATGGTCTACCCAAACCAAGGTGTGAGGCATCGTGCCGAGGGCTGCATGGCACTGGGGTGGTAAATGCAGTGTCGCAGACGAACCCCTCGGGGCACCAGGCAGTACCCCGTTGAATTTATGCCTTCCACCCGTATGGGGCTCTGCGGGTGGTGATCGTTACTTCCCCAATACTCGTGGGACCCAAAATGGAGACTGCAAAGATTAAAGAGAAGAAATCTTCTAAACGCCAAAATGGAGACTGCAAAGATTAAAGAGAATAAATCTTCTAAACGCAGGGACTCTGTTGTACAGAGACACCTGCAAAAATACACTCAACAGGGGGCCAATCCTGGCGAACCACCCCAGGGAGCTGGGTCTTCCAGCAAATCTAGGGACACTGAGCATTTGGTTACACCTGAGGCCGGACCATCTCGCCTGACAGAGCAGGGAGCCTCTATAGGCAAATCAGCTGAGGAGGACATTAAAGTCCAACAGCTTCCTACAGCGAGAACCAAATTTTCTGGGGCCGCTAGGAGAAGACTCAGGAAGGCTAAGGAGGGGCAGAGTGGTACTTTGAGCTTAACGCTACCGGGGCACGAAACCTAGCCTCAGCCCTCAATGGGTCCTAAATGAACCAGGTCTGGGGGGCCACACTCCCACAGAGAAACCTCCCAAAAAACCCAAGACTCCTTTGGAGCCTGGGTCATATAAGGAAACACTCCTCAACTTTAGGGTGGCTATCCTCTTGGCCCATCCTGAGGAGCAGCTGTCCCTGGAGGATGTAAACTCGGTATTGGCCAAGGTTGGGGAAGTGTTTCGCGAGACCCCGGATGGGGGACGCCCACTTCTCCGATCCTACAGACTGGAGAGATGAGGATCATGGCCGATCAATCGGCCAATAAGGTGGGTTCCTTCAAACTACCTAATGGCTGTCACACACAACCAGGAATAGAGACCCTGAGGGAACTGTATAGATTTCACTTCCCGGGAGCTACTGCAGGAGAAACAATAGAGCTAAGAGAACGATAGCCAAACCTGGGGCCATTCATTGCCCACAGGGAGGACTGGGAACTGTCCCACAGGGATGGCGGTTACATACTCAGCAGAGCCTGGCAGCCCGCAATACGACAGATAAGGACCTCGCAGCGAGGCGTGAGAGCACAACAGTTAACAGCCCGCCCACCAACTTAACTGTTTCGGCACTACGAACCGGTCTGATTCTCCCTGCAGCGGCAGGTAGAAAAACACGGGCCACACGAGCAGTATGTTAAGTCAGTTTTGCCTGAGGATGGGGACGGAGCTAGTCCCCGGAACGTTGTATTTAAACGAGTTGACGCGGCTGTGCGCCCGAGAAAACTATATTGACTCAGTTGTCTATAAACCCACAAAAGATGGTGGTAGTTCCATTCACAAGGAAGAGAGATTTAAGGGGCTTAAAAGAAACAAACCTCTCTGGACATAAATTGCAACTTGCTACAGAAGTCAAATACCTCGGACTCACTTTTGACAAGGGATTGACATGGAAGACACAGCTAGGAAATGTGATAAACAAGGCCTATAGAGCTTTCTGGACCTGAAAAGGTACATTTGGTAAAACTTGGGGTTTGAAGCCAAAGGTATTACACTGGATTTACATTATGATAATTAGACCTATTCTAACCTACGGTGCAACGGTGTGGTGGACGAGGGTCAACTGCGTCAGCAGGAGGGAGCTTAATAAGCTAGAGACTAGCCTGCCTGGCTATAACGGGGGCGATGAAGACTACTCCAACACCAGCAATGGAGGTTCTCCTGGGACTCCCGCCTCTGCATGTGGTAATTGAGGCGGAGGCACAGGCAGGTCTCTATAGAATCACGTGCAATCAACAGTGGAGACCTAGATCTACTAACTATAGTCATGCAAAAAAGGCTCAGGACATGGAGCAGAACCCATCCTTCTAATGGGGACTGATAGAATGATACCGAGATATGTATTTCATAAGCCATTCAAGGTTCATCTTTCCAGCAGGCATGAATGGCAGAATGGATTTAATCCAGACAATCAAGAAGGCCTGGTCTGGTATACGGACGGGTCTAAAACCAATGAGGGCACTGGTGCCGGGCTGTATAAATGGGGCTCGAGGAGGAGGCATAGCTTCAGCCTCGGGCATCACACAACGGTATTCCAGGCGGAAATATATACCACTAAGGCATGTATAATGGAGAATATAGAAAAGGGCTACAAAGGTAGGAACATCTATATTCTCTCAGACAGCCAAGCAGCCATTAACGCGCTTAATAACTTCCAGATTAATTCTAAAATAGTCTGGGACTGACATCAATCCCTAATGAGACTGGCAGAACATAACAGAGTTCAGTTGATATGGGTGCCGGTACATATGGGAATTGATGGGAAAGAAAAGGCTGATCAACTAGCTAGACAGGGCTCCTAACGTCCATTTATAGGACCTGAGCCTGCCCTGGGCATATCTACTAAGATTGCCAGGGAGGTGATCAGGGGATGGACAAATAGGAAACATACAGAATACTGGCAGTCCATTCATGGACAAAGACCAGCTAGAGACTTTCTCAAAAGACCCTCTGCTAGAAGAGCTGGAGAACTACTCAGTTTGAACAGAAACCAGCTAAGGATACTGACAGGGCTGTTCACAGGACACTGTCATTTAAAGGGACATTTGTTTAAACTGGGGCTAGTAGATAGTCCCGAGTGTGATAGATGCAAACAGGCATCTGAAACGGCCTCGCATGTTCTCGGCGACTGTGAGGCCTTGGCTGCAATAAGATTCAGGTACCTGGGGTATCATTTTATGAAACTAGGGGACTTTAAGGATATCCCTGTAAGCAGGTTACTGCACTTTGTTCAAAGTGCAGAACTGCTAAACAAATGAATATAAGGACTGCACAAAGGATCAGAAATCGTCAATGTGCATGGGACACTCTGGTGCCCGCCCTACTTCTGTTCTATTCTATTCCATGAGGGGAGGTGCGAAAATAATGTCCCATATTTTTCTTCTTAGAAACTATACCTACAATTATAATTAAATTTACAGATATCATGCATACGTCCTTTACAAAGCTGAGATTATTTTTCCAGTTTCCTTCATTATCAACACATTTCCACCTTTGCATTTGACGCTGTATACCGGTCGCCAAAAACTTTTTGCTGAACATCGGATCTCTTCACGCACGCTTTGTTTCAGCTCGTCGTCGTCGGCGAAACGGCATCCTCGGAGTGCATCCTTCAGGGGGCCAAAGGGCAGGAAGTTGGAGGGTGCTAAATCGGGACTGTAGGGAGGATAAAGACTTGGTTCATCTTCCTGTTTGGCCGAACCTTTCGAATTTGTCGTTTTAACTTCTTTAATGTCTGCACATATTGGTCTGAATTGAGTGTGGCACCTCTCTTCAAGAATTCCACTAACAAGAGTCCTTCAGTGTCCCAGAAGACGATAGCCATGACTTTACATGCAGACGACTTCACCTTCAAGTTGTTCTCCCTCATCATTCCTACAGTCCTAACTTAGCACCCTCCGACATCAATCGTTTTGGCCCCTTGAAGGATGCACTCCAACGACGATGTTTTGCGGATGACGAGGAGATGAAACACAGCGAGCCTGAAGAGCTCCGACGCTCCAACAAAGAGTTTTACGCGACCGGCATACAGCGTCTCACACAAAGATGGAAAAAGTGTGTTGATAATGAAAGAGACTTCGTGGAAAAATAATCTCTACCTTGTGAAGCATGTACCCATGATATACGTAAATTTAATTGTAATTGTAGTTATAGAACCTGAGAGAAAATAGGAGGAATTACTTTCATACCGACCTTCGTAGTATTGCTGAAATTCACACATGATTAACATAATAAATGCATTTAAAATTTTAGTCGAGATCTGAAGGGGCGAGATCCCTTGGTAAGCTAAATAATAAATGTATATTATAGACACCGAGTTCAAACAGGTAAAATGAGCTGAATTAGCTCAGTACACAGTCCAGTGGCAGGGTTTTGTGAAGGTGATGAATCATTAGGTTCCCTAAGTGAATAACATTTCTTATCAGTGAGTAACTGCAATATTATAAGGAAGATTCTGTGCCATGGAGTTAGTTAGAATCTTTCGTTGCCAGGTTTAAAGCAAAGTGACAGTAGGTAATGTACAAAATTGTATCACACGTTGAAGAGTTTCTCTGCTATCCCAGCATTTACAATGGGATGCAGAAGTAATGTTTAAAACATATTAAGTGCAATTTACATCCCCATTCTTCACATATCATTATGCTTCTCCCATCATGTAGTCTGCAAATCTTGGTACTATTCACTTACTCTGACTTACCCATGGGTGTTGCTATGCCATAACCTTTGGAATCCAAAAGACCACCGATCTGAGTCAGATTGCAGTCTCTCTGTACTATATAATCCAACATTGTCGATTCCATGAGGAATGCATAGTTGCCTTCCAGAACCCTCTGTATTCCTTCCTCGTAAGTGGAGACAAAAACTGAAGGTTTTTTATTCTCCATGAATCTCCACATCTTCTTGTACGTCTCTATCATTGAGTCCTGTAAATACCAGTAGTGACAATAAGAAAGGTTACCTTGATTTGTTTCTGCTCAGTGGAGTAGCTAGGCTTTTTGGCGACCAGGGTGAGCAATCACAATGGCCGCCCTCAACACAAATTACGAAGTTTAAAATAATGGCAATCATTTATTGCATTTCCATTTATTTGGCTCAATAAAACAAAATTTGTTGAGTGCAGAAAGTAAAAGATTTTCATTTAAAATATTCAATTTGCCACCCATTTTGTCACCCCTTGAATTCCGCCGTCCGGGGCAAGCAAACCACTTACTGCCTATCCCCATCTATGTCCCTGTTTTTGTTTGCTGTAACTGGAATTGCACAGACATCAAATCGACTGCCTGTGAACTGGACTATCAGGTTTCAATTTTCAACAATAAGAATGAACACTGGGATAACATTTCTGTCCCATAACCTGATACTATGTGAAATCCAACCACTATTTACAATTTCTGTGCTAATGTCTTGATACCCTTTGATATCCTGCTTTTATTTTCAATTTCTGTAAGGGTACCTCGCCACCATTCAAGATTTGGTCCACTGTCAATTTCTATGCTGCTTGTTACTGAGAATAATGTCTGTAAGTTCTGTGTGAATACATAATGCTTTCTGACGTCTATAAACTAACAATTTCAATGGTGTTATCTGATCAGTACTGCTAATACCTAGCTGCCATATGAGATCCAGCACTATTATCCATTTATATGATAGAACACAAACATTACCTAAAAATCTGTGCCAGTACCTGGCCACTACTTGACATCTAATATTGCTTTACAAGATATGACATAATACTTTGATAATATTTCAGATCTGGCCATTGTTTATTACAGTTCTATGGTAATACCCTGCTTGCTTTCTGGATCCAGTCTGTATTTACAAGTAACATGCTACTGCCTGTCTATAATTTGACATATGGCCATTCTTACATATTCTTAGCTAGTCCTGAGACATGGTGAGTATGTACAATTTCTGTGCTTATGTCGAGTTGCACTTTTAGCTCAAGTACTAGCTTGTATATAAGCTCTAGTATTTTATCAAATATTTATGGTGTTTCTTTCAAAAGAAATACAAAAATGTGACCGAAACGAAGAACAGATTTGAAGTTGAAATAGAGGTGTGTTTTGTACGGCTTACCCTGAAGAATGTCATAGTGGATCCACTCTCCAGTGTTCCATATGAAATCTCAGTTTGTCCTGCCAAGTCTTCAGCATTTTCAATAGGTGTAATCATCCGTTCAACTGTAAGGAAGGCTGCCAGGTTTGCCGTGTAGGATGAAATGATGATGAGTGTAAAGAACCACCAGATGCCACCAACAATGCGTGTAGAGGTGGCCTAGTAAGGTTATATCAGATATTTTTTTACTTAATATTAAAATAAGATAAATATCTGTAAACATTTATGATGTCCACAGTGTCTTCAGTTTTTGTATAGTAAGTAAACTTAAGGCAAAATGGGATATTTTCAAAAAGCAGACTATAAATGGCAAGGCATACATGAAACTCGCCATTTCCATCCGTCACATTAACAATGACTTCATATGTCAAGGAAAATACTGATATGCTAAATATTACAAATTTGGTTTTGTTTTGCCAATGTTACTCACTAAACTGTGTGTTGGGGAGAGAAAAGTGCTTCCTCCCCTCATGCACAGTTGTCATCCATTCATTTTAATTTATATCTACTGAATTCTTTGTCTGAAAAAACAGTTGAAAAAACAAAAAAAACCGCCATCCATTCACTTTAATTCATATGTACTGAATTTTTAGCCTGACAAACCGTTGAAAATACAAAAAAAAAACAAATTAAACTGCACATTTTATACAAATTATTGATATCTTTTGTTTCCTAAATGAAGGTTTCATCCATCATGCACACATCCATATACCTTTTAGGTGTTATGTATGTGTAGACTTGTGTGTGTAACAAGGAATGCTTTTTGGTGCAAAACTTGTTGTCACATTTTTCACCTCCAAAATCTCCTGTGAAAATTAGATGAAATGGGAAATTTTGATGAAATATGGTTTATTTATATGAGCCATGCAAGGCCCTTTGCATGAAAATGATAAGGTAAATTTCTCCTTGGGCTTAATTTTTCACTATGCCATGAATATGTACTGCGGAGTGGGAGTATTGTTTCACGCATCCTCAGTCTCGTCACTAGAAGGAGGTGAGTGGTCAGCTTCACACCAGCCACTTAAGCCTCATGGAACGTGCCTCCAGCACCAAGTGGGCAGGAGGCTGAAGGCTTTGGAGGAGACAAACATCTCTTGTCCGTGCTAGGAATCAAACCCCAATTCCTAGATTTTCCAACCCACAGCCTATTCACTAGACTAAGTGAACTGTCCTGGCTCCCACTGAAAATGTTAGTAGCCTGCTATACTTATGATATTCAACAAAATTAAAATACATGTATTAACAAAACCAAAGAGAAAATTTTAACATTTATTAACAAAACCAAAGAGAAAATTTTAACAAACATTATCTGCCATAATTACATTTTTCATTCACATATTTCTATTGTTTTTTAAAAATAGATAAAATTATTTTAGGCATACACTGTATAGTATGTGTAACAGACACTGGCAGACTATGTGTGCTTATTTCCATTTTTGTGTTTACAAGAGAAGACTGACGAAATTTCATGAGGTGTTTTACTTTTTGGAAACATTTATCTGTAATCCAAAGAAACGAAACTGGCCAATAAAAATAGAAGTCTATATCCTGATTCAAATCATTGGATAACACGATTTGCCACAGAGGCTGTAACCAAATGAAAAACGTTATACAGTTCGATGCTGAGTAATCTCCTTAACTTCTAACTTAAAATTTCTATGTACAGGTACTTAAAGCTTTACAATACAAGTGATATATTCTAAAGGAGCGATTATTATTATGAACTGAGAATGATATTTGGGCCTAAAAGCTAGGCAGTAATAGAAGGCTGGAGAAAACTGCATAACAAGGAGCATCATGATTTGTACACAAATATTATTTGGGTAATCAAATCAAGCAAGATGAGAGGAGTGGAGCTTGTGGCACATAGGGGAAGATAAACAATTTATGCAGTGTTTTGATGGAGAAACATGAAGGAAAGAAACCATTTGGAAGACCTACATGTAGATGGGAGGATAATATTAATACTGATTTTAAAGAAGTAGTATGGGAGGGCGTGGACTGGTTTCATCTTGCTCAGAATAGGGATAGGTGGTAGGATCTTTTAAACATGGCAATAAACCTTGGAGTTCCACAAAATGCAGGGAATTTCTAGACCAGGTGAGGAACTATTAGCTCCTCAAAAAATACTCTGCTCCATGGAGTTAGTTAGCAAACCTAGTGGTCTTATGCACTGCAACGAGTGGTCTTTTTTTCCAGCTTCATCCTGTTTGTATACAAAGAACAAATGACTTCATAGTAATATATTACACTACTGAATATGGATACTATAAACAAACTGCATAAACATAATCCTTATTTTATCTGACAATTATCTTTTGTCACTTCCCACTGCTACTCCACTGTGTATGTGGGTGGTAACCTGAGTGGGCTACATAAATACCATAAACTAGCCAACAGGAAGTCGCAACTGATAGTTGCAAATAAAATAATGGCCCTCTAGCACACAACAAAATAAACTAATGCAATACCTGAAGTATAATGTAAAACTGTTACCAATATCTGACTGGAAACAGTGCCTATATCATGGAAATTTATTATTCAAAATTAATGTAAATTTAGAGGGAGCTAATTACAACACTGTGGTCCTCAAATGTTTGCACAAACCTGGTGCTTTTTAAAAGATGTATCTGGAAAGAATTTGTTTGCTAAGATCCTCCCTGAAGGCTCTGAGATGACATGAAAATATTTCCTTTTGCACAAAATTTATTGAAAATTGAAGCATATGGTCACATAATAATGAATAGTCATAAAATTAAGTTCTAATGGCAATTTTATGCAGTGATGCCTTCACGAGTGATCACATGCATCCATACAGAGAGGAGTGTGCTAAAACCAGCTTGTACTGGGTTGGCCCATTTGGTACCTAAAAATTTGAAACATGAAGAAAAGTACTCTGGGGGAAGCCTGGCGTGATTGGATGCAACAAAGCAAGTGCACACACAAAAACACACATATACACAGCAGCAACAACAGAGAAATTACATGTAAATACCCTATTACTATACTGGACATAGGTTAACAGAAGTTGGCAATTGGCAATTTAACGTGTGAATAGGTGGCATACACAGGCCAACAAATACTTTTCTTTTTCCATGGTGATGTGGTTGATTACCCAGAAAGTCTTAAATTAGACCAATATTATGATAACATGTGATTCTTCGTAAATGAATCTGCTCTAAAGTGATAGTGTATTTAAAAAGGCAAAATCAATTCATCAACTGAACCACTTTTCCCAACTCACAAAACGGTATAAATGAGGTCATTTATATACTTATTATTATTATCATCATTATTATTATTAAATTATTCTTAATAATACAACTTTAAAGCTTTCTACCTCTTGTGGTTAGTGACCAGCTTAAAAGAGACCTTAGCTCTTATGACAATTTTAAATAAAAGATCGTTTCAGCAAATAAATCGGGACTAGTATAGAAAATTGACTTATTTTCATGTTCAGAATAAATACTAGAAAGTGTAATTGACGTTTAATTCCTCAGAGTAAGGTTTTACAAGTAACCCTTTGCACACCTTTCTTAAAATAAGCACCCTTTGCAATACACAATCACTATCTAACACACTTAACAAAGAAAGGATGCTTAACAGGAACAAAAGTATCGACAGTGCAGTAAAAATAGATGCCACCCTCACACATGCATGGTATTTAAAGAAAGATAGAAATGGATGCATTTACTATAAAATGACAGAAACGAACCAAGAGATTATGAGATACCTTGATTATGATAGGACAATATTCTGATAAAAGGTAAAGTAACAGGTGCTTATTTTAACAAAAACATGCAAAGTCACAAGAGGGTTCAACATTCAGCTATGAAAACCACAGGCCTGCCTCTACAGAGACTGAGGTAAAGTATAAAAATGAGGAACAGACAACGATTATGTGGATATGAAGGGCAAAGTTGAAACTGTGGTGGTAAACATCAGCCACTAAGAAGAAAAAACCTTCAGATTTGTCTTTCTGTGGAACATCCTATAGTGTTAGGTACACTTGCAAGTAAAGATTACAGTCAAAATGGCATACATGTGGCAGTTTTATTTGTATCATCGGGTACACATTTCAACTCACTAAATGAGCCATCACCAGGTCAGTATAAAAATATCATACACAGGAATTAAATTAAATTTAAAAAAGTATCAAGATCTCATTTCTTTCTCCCACTGTTATCACATACGTAGAAACCTTTGTGTTTAATTACTGGCATTCCACACGTGTTACATATAACATGACATATAGATTAAAATATCACGATATTAATAGTTAGATTATTATATAGCAAAGGGCCGAAATAAGGAATATCCTTTAAAATTTAGTATTCTAATGCTTTTCTAGATTCCATTAACTAGAACAGAACAAAATACGCGATCTTTTAGAACACCCGACAGTCATTCAAAAACATAATTTCCCTGTCGAATATGTAGGTTACATATTTTTAATCTTATTTCGGCTGTCTGCTAAATAATGTGTTCATTATTAAATATTGTGATGTTTTAACCTATTTTATCTAATTAGGTATAAAACATGGAATTTCAGTAATCAAGTAAAATATTTCTATGTTGTTACAGCGATAGAAAGGAGACTGCAATGCTTACCAATTTAATTGTAGTGCCCTGTGTGATAATTTGTATTCAGGCCTGATGACGGTTTTTTGACCGAGCTAAAACATGTAGCTGCTGATATTAACAAAACTGCACCACTTACGTTTGTTGACAGCAATCTTCATTTACAACTGCAGATTACCACTAAATTATCACATAAAATTGTAGGAAAGTTACAATATAAAAATTCCTTATCGTTCTGTACAGGTTTGCACTCTTCTAGGATGTTGCGCGGCGTAGGTTGGTAGCTGGTTATTGATGTTTCGGTAACGATCCCATCTTCAAGGGTCAAGCAGTCCAAGAATAATGTTTCTTGGACTGCTTCACCCTTGAAGGTGGGACCGAAACGTTGTCCCGAAACGTCCCAACCATTTACTACCTTTACCGCGCAACCTCGCAGAAAAACGAAGGCCGTAACTACACAGCGCCGGAAGCCTGAAATTTTGTGTACTGTACAGGTCTTCGTATATGGATGATCCATTCCACCACAGTTAAGTTGAATTCATTGTCTGAGATATATTTGATATAGGCCTATACATCACGCTCTGAGGGTTGGTTATACGTGTGTCTGTAGGGGAGATCGAACCTGAGACCCTTCAAATACTATATGTGAATGTTAGTTATCACACTGCCCTTTTTCAGCATCCTAAAACTCCAGCATAAAGGAAACCAGTCATGCAGACGTGGGAGGAGTACCAGTTCACAAAACGTGGCGTTTAAAGGTACGTAATTCAGAAAATGGGCAATGTCTAACATAATGCATTGTAACAAATAACTTCTGTAATGCTAACATTTCAAATTGCATGGAAAGCTATTTTTGCTACTTCATGTTTGTAAGAAAGAGTACTTATGCTTCAAAATAAATTATGTTCTAACTGGAAACATATACAGAGTGAAAATAAATTAGCATATAAGCACTCCATAATGTGATCCCTCCTTAAAAATTAGTGGAAAACATGACACAACACATGTTCTGAGACGTTCAGTTTTCGAAATACATGGCACCACCAGACGGGGTAACATACTTCAGAGCAATCTTGTCACGAAGATTAAGCGCGTTGTGGGGTGTACTAAAACACACAAAGCACAATATGGCTCAATTGTGATCGAATGACCATTAAAGACACACGCCGAATACTACGCCATGCACTTGTCCCTCGGTGCCTGTAATAGTCGAGCTGATGCTATTGCTCGGCGCTACGAGCTACGTTATACCGGCCGAAGTAACCAGACGCTAATGTGTTTCGATGATTGGAGCGGTGTCTCCGTAAAAAAAGGAACTTTAACAACTATGGTACTTGTGAAAGCAGGTTGCCCACGGGCTGTGCAAAGACCAGCCAATGAAATATGTCATAATTGCAGCTGTGGAAAGAGGGCCAAGGGGGCACTTATAAGAATTGGGACTCCCTGTACCGACGGTCCTCGAAGTACTTCGTAACGATCAACTGTATCCACACCGTTAGTAGAGGAGCGCACGTCTGTTTCCAGACGATTGTACTCCACCGATGCAATTTGTCTAATGGCTACGACATCAACTTACCGCGGATGACCCAATTTTACACACCATTATGGGCAGACGGAGCGTGTTTTATGTGTGACGGTGTGTTCAAGTCCACAACAATCACCTCTGGACGCAGGATAATCCTCTAGCTATCCGCGAACGTGGGTATCAGCTTCACTTTAGGGTCAATGTTGAGGCTGGCATCGTTGGAGACATTGTCTTGGACCCTATCTGCTACATGACAGCCCGACTATTGAATAATACCGTAATTTTCTGGGAAGTGTTTTACAGGGGCTGCCTCTAGCTGTGAGGTTGTGGTTTTAGAACGACGGAGCTCTAGCAAAATATGGGGAAGATGTCCGGCAGTGTTTGAGCGCGACACATTCAGGAAGATGGAGACTGGACATATAGGGCAGCCTGCAAGGTTTCCTCGGTCACTGGATTAAAATCCGATAGACTTCGTCCTGTATGGACACCTGAAGAGGCACGCTTACGTTGTTCTTCCAGGGGCTCGTCGCAAGAATAGAGGCAGCTGTGACAAAGTTCGATGCCAGATTATTAAGACGTATTCGACAGAAAGCAGTGAGCCGCACTGCCGTCTGTGTAAATTGACGGAAGCCACTTCGAACACCTATTGTAAGTAGGAGGCGCCCATTATTGGATCAGCTGATACCTTGCGCCATTTCACGGTGACCTGTATTGCGAAACCTCAACACCTCAAGCCATTTAGCCTTTTTTTAAACAAGAAATCACACTACGGGAAGATTGTGAGCGAAATTCATTTCGGACTGTTAGAGTAAGTAGTTACAAGACTGGGAATCAAATCTTGTTCATGTGCATTTGTGTTAATACATTCAACATGGAATTAATGTGATGTTAAAATTTTAAGTAACACAAGTACAGATTATGTTATTAATTTAAAACCAAAAATTTTTAGGAATATTGTCACATTTCAGATACAAAGAAACAAATCTCACTCCATCCAGCTCATATTTAACTATTAATTTCGTTTAAAGAAGAGCTCTTAATATTCCAGATCCCTTATATAAAACATACGTGAAGATTTTATTATTTACACCAGAATATAAGACTTAAGTTTTACACTGAAAATCGGACACAATATTTTGAATGTTATAGCACTAATTATCAAGATTCTATTAGTGCACAGAACCGAAAGGAACGTTACATAACACTTAACCACTTTATAAGATTCTAATATTTGTCAAACTCTTGTCCTTAAATTGCATTCAAAATTAATTAGAAATAACAAGTTTTTCTCCACTAAAGTATTAAGCCTATGGAAATAATACCTGTAAGACTTGAAGTGTCTCAAACCACGGTACAACATTTATTTTGCGTTTTAGTAAACATAGGTCCTTAAATCAGACAGATGACTGGATGACTGTAACTTCCTCACAGACAAAAGACATAATTCGGAAATATCTAATAAATACTAAAAAGTAATTCCACTTTCATTACAAGGTAAGCAGCCATTAATACATTTCAGCTGTTACTACAATTAAATTTTGCACCACAGTCCTACGTCACACCGTAAAAATGCAATTTCTCTCTACAATTATGCTTACTCATAATGAGCAGTAGACACTTGGTTCACTATGTGCTGCAGGATAAAATACACTCATGATGCACCTGTTATTTTCATACCGTTTGAAGCACTATTGGTAGTAAATGTGTAACTTGAGATACTGTCTTTTACACCACTTGGATCAAAATATTTTTGAAGGAGAAACTTCCTCAGTTTTACCAAATACATACAATTATTAATCTCAGCAGCATTGCTCACAACAGAAAAGAGGCTTCAAATGCCCAGATGTGACAGGTTTTTCAAATTTATTTTTAATTCTTATAAGGACAACTGGTGATGACAAACTCCAAAAAATATATTTTGGGGAATATTTACATAAACTTTGGAATGACAACTGAAATTATCTGCGAACCAGCAACAGACACTGAAACTTTCTATAAACCAGAACACACAAGAAATTTCCTGTAACTAGCAGTTTAATGTAACTAACTGTGAACCAATAATAAACAATGAGAGTTTCTGTAAACTAGCAAGACACAATGGTGCTTTCTGTGAATTAGCAGTACACAATGGGACTTTCTGTGAACTAGCAATACACAATTGGACTTCCGTAAACTAGCAATACCCAGTGGGATTTTCTGTGAACCAGCAATACACAATGGGACGTTCTGTGAACTAGCAGTACACAGCAGGATATTCTGTGAATTAGCAATACACAATGGGCTGTTCTGTGAATTAGCAGTACACATGGGATATTCTGTGAACTAGTGATACACAATGGGATGTTCCGTGAACTAGCAACACACAATAGAATACAAGCCATGCTCCTATCAGAATAGACATGAAACTTAGATGATAGGGGTGCTTATTTTAATATAGAGAATATATAGGAAGTTGGAAATAGCTTATGAACACTATTATTTACTTTCTTATAAAGTGATAATACTACATCGATTACTGCGCAGAGCTTATTATTTCAACAAACAAAAGTACAATATGTACAGTATGATGAATAAACAGAATTACTTATATTAATTTTTATAGCACAAAAGTAATTACCATAGAAAATTTTAAAATTCAATTTTAAAATATTACTGACGCAATAAAAAGCTATGGAGGGAAAAGTTCTTAGTGTTGATGCAACTAGTGCTAAAAGATAAAGTTGTCCCTCAGCAGCCCTGCTCTAGCCTCAGCACTAAATAGATGAAAGTGGTCACCTGTATGCCCTGGAAAGAACAGCCAGTACCTACTGAAAAGGAGGCTTGGTGGACCCCCAACCAGTCTGGTCATCTTGAAAAGAGAAAATATCTTGCCCTGCCGGAATCGAACTCTGGGTCATCCAGCAAACAGCCTAGTCACAATACCGACTACACTATGTTAATGAATAAAATACAATCAATTTCATAAATGTTAACACTATGTTTAAGCTGTGACGGCCTCTAGATTTCTAAAAAAATTTTCCATTCTTGGTCTACTATATGTAATTTTTTGTTTCATCAGAAAAGATTTATGTCTGCAAAATTAAAAATGTGGTATAAAATACACAAAAGGCACTCTACATAAACTGAAGGATAATCCTGAACAGAATGGTTGGTAACTGATTACTTGGGTAGCATTCATTTGCTATAAGAACTGTTCTTCCTGCTGTGGGTAAATTTGTGTAAATACTTGTAATACGATATTACACAGTTTTGAGGATCTTACAGCATTGTTGGTGCAGATTACAGTGCTCTGGTACAAAATATCTGGAATTTTCCATTTAATTTACTGGATTTAAACTGTGAACCACCAGCTGAGAAATACTGGTTTATTACACCATATAAGGCATAAAGTCAGTGTCTCCCTTCCTACTCAAATCGGAAAAACGGCAAAACCCCATTCATTTACATTTTGTTTCTTTGCAGAGTGTGCTGACTGCTTATTTATTCTTGACACTACTATCGTAATTCCAACTTCCCATATAAGAGCAGACATTGTAGAACGTACACAGTGGGTTGGAACCTGGACAGTCCACTGTGTATGCATTAACACACTGCTTAGCTACTGGAGACAAGTTTTGGCGCCTGTGATCTTGAACATGTGCCACACTAAACAACACTCATAATATATGATGTTATAGACCTATCATGAAAATGGAAAGGCTTTAAAACTGAAACAGCAATACTTGCTATTATTGTTGTTATCATAATCACAAACATCACCATCATTTTTATCATCGTCATCACTGCTTCAGTCTTAATTATGACGATGGTAATGATGATAACAGAATAAACACATAATAATAATAATAATAATAATAATAATAATAATAATAATAATATAAGCGGATGTAGTTGTAGTGGTGGTGGCAGAGGTAGTAATGTTTACTTTTACTCTATAAGGAGAGGTGAAAGCCTAGAATATGAACGGCAAGGTACTTTAATTTTAATAAAAATTTTCATTTTTTTTTATCTGTTCTTGTACCCTAATGTCTATTAGCATGATTATCTATATTTCTGTATTACAGAAAACAGTTTTCCAAGTGACTTAATATTGTAAGTTGAGAGACTAAAATTTCCGATTGTTGCAATCACTGTCACCATATTTTTAAAGATAGTGAAGTATATATAAAACACAAAAACCTCTTCCTGTTTATTATTTATGATAAGGCTCTGTCAAGTTACAAATATTGTAACAGCATATTCTAATTATATATGCTTTTAAAATTTTTGTAGAATGGAAAACAATTATCATATTAATGCCAATATTGCAAGCAAGACATCAGCCTGGAAAAGATTTCTGTCAACAGCCTGTAGTTACATTTCATTTATGCTAAGTTGTTAAATTCATTATTTCATGCATCCTATTTTGACATTTAAATTAATATATAATTTACTGTAGTACATCTGACACAGCAGAAGTTGTATATTTTTTAATATTAATGTCTTTCTAGCTACATGACTCAACTTATAATGTCATCATCAGGCTAGCAAATACATGTTATTAAGAACATAGTTAATTTACATAGCTAATCGTCCTGCAATAACTAGGCTTTTTAGGATTTATTTAATTTTTAAACTGCTTAAAGTAGAATGAAATACTTGAAATAACAGAGTAAAATTCCACCCAGGAAGCTGCACAAACAAAATTAAATAGATAGAGAAAAAGGACATTCAAATATGTGGTCCACTCTGATAATAAAATATTAGAGACTGGCCGTACCCGTGCGAATAATTCGCACATAGAAACAGTGAAATATTTCATCAACAAAAATTGCAGAATCTTAATCTTAACAAACATTAAACATTTTACTTACTAATGCTTGATGCTGGGTAATTTCTTTCTGAGTTCAATGGATCAGAAGGAACATGTAAATAACAAACAATAGCTTCCTACCACGTTTAAATAAGAAACAAAACGTTGAAATCGGCAGCCCTGCCTCAAGGGGATGCCAACTATATGAAGCTTCCCTTGGCCTCCACTTGAGGCAGCACTGTCACTTTTTAATGTTAGCTTTTATGTTAAAAAACAATGTTTTGAGAAGGAATTCATAAAGGCAAAGAAAACTGCTAACAATGCCAAACCATAAGATTCCTAAAAGTGTCTATCTTGAAAAGATCCATTTGGTAGTTCAGTAGATCTGGTCACAAACAAACCTCACCATATATTATGACATTAAAAACTTAAAAACAAAGTTTATAAGAAGATATATTACATACTGCAGTATTAAATACCAGTAGGGTGTTGCACAAATAAAACAATAATGAGTGGTATGAGTGGTGCAGATTTTTGTAAGACTGAATGGTGACAGGAATTCATAAAAATAATTTCATTTTACTTATTTCAAGTACTTCACTTTAGTTTAAGCATTCTAGACATACATCTAAAACTTGGGATCCCTAGTTATAACAAGATTACCGGCAATGTTAAATTCTTACATAAATAAATTTGCTAGCCTGATTATTGTGTTATGTGCCAAAACCTGTAGCTAGAAATATATCTTTAATGAAAGAAACATACAAATTGTGATAACTGTGTCAAATTTACTATGTACCAAGTTGCTAAATTATTTTGTGGTTTTAATTTTATTCGATTTATTTTCAGAGTTGATTATTATTTATAATTGTGTGAATTTGTAATTATGCCTAAAAGAAAATGACCCTGAAAATATTACTCTTTGGTTTAAAAATCTATCTTATATATTTAAGGGAATTACAGTTATGTGGAATCCAATCAACACTAGCCAAGACTCAAAACTGTTGCCTCTAAACTAAAAACCTGGAACAATGCACACCCATACATGAAATCTTTAGTTTTTGACCTCGTACATGCATAATGTCAGAATACATAGGGATGTCTCAGTTATGAAGCACATATATCATAATTCATATTTTTTAAACAGACATACTATCAAGATCATCAGTCAGCCATCAACTTATCTCATGAGCCTTGCAGAATGTAGGGGGTTACCTGTACTACCTTTGGGTTGAGGTCTGATCCCTGTTGCATAAGAGTGCCAATGGTGAACCAGAAGCTGTTGGCCAGTGAGAACTGATTCTCCACTAGATGATTCTCAACATCACAGGGATGTGGATTGTGCCATTCATATGGTGAGAATCGTGCCACAATGAACATTGTGATGGAGACTAGAATATAGGCAGCCAACACATACAGCCAGATGTCGACTGCCAGTGGATTCATAAAGCTGAACAGACGCGTTGGTTGACTGGTTGGAACCTGTAGAGTGTCTTTATAAGTTAAAACTGGGCCCTGCACTTTTAACTGATTCAAATTTGGATACCAGATTTCTTATCAAACCAATGGGAATAGAACATGTGTGATACAGCAGAAAATTCAACTTAATGTCAGGCAGTGTAAATCTCTTTAGGGCTGTATGAACTGTAAAAGGCAGGACATTGAGGATTTATTGATTTGTGGGTCATGTACAATGTTTTTTCACCTCCAAACATGGTATTACATCCAACGGTAGGATAATTCTGGTGACAAGTGGCAAAGATTGTGTAACGATTCTATCATAGACTTTAATCTGCATCTTCTTTTTGTGACTGAAAAACACCAAGTTGGGATATCTGACTTCTAGAATACGAAGCATGTTTGAAAGGCACTCTACTTCAACTTACTGCAGGAAGCTGAGTGACTACGCTATTCAGAGCTGATGATAAACCCATAACAGTTCAGAAACATATAACAGAGCCTTATTAAAATAAAATAAAACAAAAAATAAAATAAAATAAAACAAAATAAAAATAAAATGAATGTAGAAAGGCAAATAGATGAAATCTGTGGTCTTCTGGGTTATTATACGGCGTCGTGTGGTAATTATTTACCGACGTTTCGGGACAACGTATCGGTCCCATCCTCACGGGTCAAGATTCCAAGTAGGAAAGGAATCTTGGAATCTTGACCCGTGAGGATGGGACCGATACGTTGTCCCGAAACATCGGTAAATAATTACCACACAACACCGTGTAATAACCCAGAAGACCACAGATTTCATCAACATCGCGGCGGAAGCCGGAAATCAAGGCAAATAGATGCTTCAAAGACATTTAAAGTACCGCACTGAAAATTTGAGGGCTCAGCAACATATATATGAGGTATAATATATAGACGAGCATATTATTAGAAAATAAGGGACAGTCCTATTTTAACCCTCCCGCGATTTTGAGTGTCCCTGATTAAGCAAAGACAGGATATATCAGGCGGTTAGTTGCTGCCCTGTCGACCTCGGTGGACTAGTGGTTAGCGTGGACCCAAGGTTCGCGGGTTCGATCCCGACCGAGGTCGATGGATTTTTAAGGATGATAAAAATCCGGAGCACCACTTCCTTCGGAGGGGAAGTAAAGCCGTCGGTCCCATGTCGTAGATTTACGGCATGTAAAAGAACCTTACGGGCATGAATAAAAATGTTGCGTAAGCCAAATTGCCTCCATTTCTCATCCAAGTCTCCTGACTGCCTGCCAGATGGCTCTGGCGTGCACATCAGGATCGATAGAACACTAAGCGCGGCTATCTGGCCGGTCACCAGCTGCCATGAATGCGCATGACTTAGTAACTTCGACAAGAGGAGGCAAGAGGAGGCCCAGGCCCATACAGGGCTGTTGAGCCAAGAATTATTATTATTATTAGTTGCTGCCCTGCCATTGCAGAGACCTGGGTTGGTTCCCCACCCACACTACACTGGATCTGTGACAGAGAAAGCGGCACTGGGACAGGTTTTTCTTCCAGTACTTTGATTTTACCTGTCAGTATAATTCCACCACTGCTCAATACTCGTATTTCATTCATCTGCTACCAACTCTATATAATTTTAGCAGTTGACAGTGTTATTAATAATAAAGACATGCAAGATATCAATGAATCTGTAAGAAGGGCAAGCTGATAGGAATTTGATTAAAAAAGCAAGAAGTATTAACAGGATACAGAAGAAACAGGAAAGAGTAAAGTTTCAGTTTTATACCATGGTCCTCATGGTGCATAAAAAAAAGAACTTCAAAAAATCACTTAACTAAGTTTCAATGGAATAAATATGAAGTTCAAAGTAATAAAACTAACTGAACTGACCAAATGACATACATGAGAGATGGTTATTCCCATTTCATATTTGTAAGGTTGTAGGAATGAATGTCATTCTGATGGCCAGCTACTGTAACTCAAGATTTCTGTAGTGTTCTTCAGTTTATCCAAGTAAATGCTAGTATAGATAAATATTTCCTTCCACACTATTTTTAATCTGGAGTATTAAACATGCAGTTAAAAAGTGCCATTCAATATGGGCACAAAGTAAACAAAACATTTCGTGGGTTAAAACCAAAAATGAATTATGACATGGACAAAAAGAAGAACAGAAAATGACCTTGGACTTTTACAAGAGCATCTGCAGAATAAGGTGAGATTATCACGGGATTCATACATAGGATTGGTAGAAGGTGGCAGAAAGAGTTTATAATACACAGTGGGCCAAAACATCCTTGATAGTGCTAATGAAATATTACAAAAATATCTGAAGCCACAATGACATGAAAATACACCACATGAGGAGACACTTCAAGTCTATAAACAAGTGCTTGAAATGAGCTCTCTTGTTTACCCTGCAGATGTCCAAACAATAATTCTTCCCACATTCATCACAGCATATCTTGGTCCACCTTGTTACAGCCGCTGTGATGAGTTGCTGCAGCTCACAGAGAACCGTAGGCATCGGCATTCCATACACCACATCTTCCCGAATCTAAAGGTGTCAGAACTGTGGAACGCAGGGGCCATGGGAAGGGTAATGCACGTTCAATTCATTTGCCAGGAAACATTGCACTGACGGAGACTCCGACTTGTGTACGGAAATATGGCGGTGAGCCTTCTTGTTGAAATATCATGGTACCACCTTTGTGATCCAGTAGCTGTGGCATTATGTAATTTTACAGCATCACAGAAGACGGTAAACATGGTGAACCCAGATGTGATGCGGCAGATATAGAAAAAATTAGACTATCCTTGGGACATCTTCATGGTAACCAAAGGAATTCATAACAACACCCATACATAAACTTCATTATAGTTGCCATGCAGGTTTTGGCCTACCCTGTACTGAGGAATAAATTTTCAAAACATAACACGAAAAGTATAAATCGCAAGGAATGAAGACCCAAGTCGTGTCAGAAAAAGAATGTGGTCTTAAAGACAAGCGGGTTATTTTAAAGACTGATGCAAGCATTCTGATAGGATAAGGACCCTGTGGGCTACCTTTGGGTTGACGCCGGAACCCTGCCGCAGTAAGGTGCCAGTGATGAACCAGAAACTGTTGGCAAGTGAGAACTGGTTGACGAGATAGTCTGGTCTGGGAAGCCATGGGCGTGGGTTTCGCCACTCGTAAGGGGAGAAGCGTGCCAGGGCGAACAGAGTGAAACAGGCGAGAGAAAAAGCAGCCAGCACCAACAGCCAGATATCAAGTCCCAGGGGGTCCATAAAGGTGAAGAACGTCGACTCCTTGTCTGTTGGCACCTGCACTCACCCATCATCTCAATACTTACCAAATTGCAACACTCCGAGATACATCCAGCATTAAGAAGCTCTTATTATCTTAACACATTATGTAGGTGCCTACATTTGAAAATAGTGAAAATGTCATTAACATCAACTAAGTACTCTCATAGGATACTAACTCTGATTATTCAAAGATCCTATATTCATTTCATAACAACATACTGACAGTACACTAAAGTAAACGGCCAACCCTGCACTCAGCCAAAATAACAATTCTGTCACATTACATCAACACTCCATGGGAATATTTCCCAAACTTTACTTGCTGTGGAGACCTTTAGATACACAAAAATGTGATGGATCCCCACACCATAAAATTTGTTAATAAAAAAATTAAACGTGATGGAATATCTTACAATCATACATTTTCCGTGTGTATAGTTCCAGTATTTATTGTTTAACTGACATAATACACAATATTAGATATGAAATACCTAACTGTTCATTGTACACTATTATTCCGACACGTTTCGGTTCCTTTAGAACCATTATCAAGGAGTCAAAAATAATGTAGGGAGTGGCGTCATCTCAGTAATGTGCACCTTATAAAACTGATATGAATTGTCGAATTATCCACTCAATCTAAACACCGAATTTAACCAATGTTGATTGGATAATTTGACAATTCATGTAACTGTGTTATATAAGATGCACATTATTGAGTTGACTAAATGTATATTTTTATGTACACCACTTCCTATGTTATTTTTGACATGTGGATAATGGTTCTACAGAAACCGCAACACGTCGGAGAAAGGTGTTAAACGAACTGTTAGGTACTTGTTACCTAATACTGTGTATTATACCCATATTGGGTATACAACAAATAGTGATGGCGTAAGATTATATTACTCTAAAATCAAATCTGACTGAACACATTCAAAGCAGCGCAACCAAACTGACTCCATTAGTAAGAAATTTTTTTGACTTGTTTGTTTTAAAACCTTTATTTCATTTACTTCTTTAGGTTCTCTTCTTTGGACCATCACTCTGTAGGGACATTCGTAAATACAGTTTGCTAGCAGAAATGCCAATTTATAATTAAACCAATTTCCTATATCTCTTAACGATATAGCTTTACTTCTTCGAATATTATGTGAAATGAAAATAAGCCATAGAAGGTTTCCGAGGATCCCTGCAACCCCTTCACTCAGCCCTTGGGCTCTGCGGAGTACAGTCATCCAAACACTTCTATGTAACATGTCAATAGGATTTCAACACTGCCACTGTCTCAGAACTCTCCCATTATTTGAAGAATATATCAAATGCACGCGCGCTCACACATCAATATAGACCCTCCCGTACACAAAGGAGAACAGTAAACAACAACTAGTGCTTAAGAAGAATATAATCCCTTAATTTGTACTACGACTATTACAAATGAAATAGTTTTGGTTGCCCCTCACTACTAATGGAATAAATGGAAATTAATTTTCGCTTTATTGCATAGAAAAATTGTGTTGTACTAGAGTGAGGGGAATTAAAATAAGGTATCATACTTTTGTGTAGGTTTCTCAAGCCTGTTTTCGTAAATATCCATCAAGTGCTTCAGAAAATATAATAAAAAAAAGGCACGACCCTCTCTCGATTATATGTTTTCAATACATGCCTAAGGAAAAGAAAGACAACATCAAACAATGAAACATGTATTCCTCTTAGGCAGTACCCATTTAAAGTAAAAGCAAAATATAAACGTAAATTGAATTCCTGTTTCGTGCACCTCCTTCGTAGTAATAACCACTTTTAAATTCACATTGCATCTCCAAGCTACAGGCTAACACAGTAGTTCCCAAACTCAGGTCGCGACCCAAATCAGGGTCATGGGGGTTTTGACGTAGGGTCGCGAAAGGGTTTTATAAAGAACTCGACAATTATGAAAAAAATAAAAATTTGTATCTAAATTCAAACAAAATGATAGAGAAAATGTAATTTTTGACGTTATTGTTTTGTTTCATTTTATGTAACGTTCCATATGTTCAGTATTTCACAAGTTTTTATTTAGAAGCAAATGACTTGTCTAACCAGCACATGTATGAGTTATTTAACTAAAGATTTGTTTCTTGCATGTTTGCGTATTTAATATTGTCCCGAAGAATACTGGATTTCACAATAATATTTTTTTAAAGAGTGGCAATGTTACGCAGTGTTCAAGAAAAGGCATTAGTGTTACTTCATTTACAGTAAATATCACTGACTATTGCCGTTTCCATGGTAGGGTCGCGGGTCACATACCACTTGCTACACACATAAAAGTTTGGGAACCGCTGGCCTAACATGATCCAGTGGCTCTGTCTTTAGGCAGGTGTACATAAACTCTTGCAAGCCTGGGTATGACAAGCTCTCAGGAGTCTAGAAGTTTCGTGACAACTGCAGTTTCCTTCGCTTGCTTTTATGTTATGTAACATATATTATATATATATATATATATGAGAGCCAGCTCAATACGTTGTACATCATACCAAACGTCCAACAGAACTGATTAGTTTTAATGGTTACGGATCACTGAACATTATGCACGTTGTGCATTTGGCAATCACCCGCCCTCCTCCGGATACTGTTTATGCAATGATTTGTTTGGTTTGTTCTACTTAAGACGTATCAACATACTGTTTCTTCCGGCAAAAGGAGAGGGCTGCTTGAAAGAAAGCGACAATTTTGCGTTACCTTAAACAAGATGCTGATGCCAAGGTTCATGAAAGGCTTTGTGAAGTCTATCACACTCTCCCGGGCATAGTTGATTGTCATGGAACCCACTGCTAGGTCAGCTTTCTGTAAACCAGAAGAAGGCATGTGGATGGTCGTCAGAACAAATGATAATCCCTGGACAGCAACCGGGTACCACCTCAACATATCTACCAACTACTAATGGGCTATACCGTTCTCAACTTCGTATGCCACGTATCGTCCAATGATTTATTTGTAGTTTATCTAAAGACGCTATCACTAACTCGAAACATACGTGTATAGGGCCAAATGACTGGATAACAGAAAATAATGATATGTAGGGAATGGGAAAGTAAGCAATCTGGGACTAATTTATGCTTTATTCAGTCATTTTTCTTGGGGGACTGACGAAACTCACAAAAAGCAAGTCAGGATAGGCAGTATGCCAACAGAAATTCAAACCGCTTGAGAAAACAATAAGAATAACACCACCACGACCACCACGACCACCACCACCACCACTACAACAACAGCAATAGACACAATCATTATGCTGGTGATAATGACAATCAGGATTATAGGCCTATTAATTAAAGTGAATTCAAAGGAATTCTGCTGACTCAACAGCCTTATGTCCAATTACAAAGATGACAGACTGAAAGGTTTACGGGTTCTGTCTGCGTGACGGTGGTCAAAGACTCCTTGTATGTATATTCGCTGAAAGTACTGTATTGCAGTCTCGACATTTTCCAGGTGGCTGATATTTGTTACTGTAACGATATAAATAACACTCAGTCCTTCCCACACCTGCCTTGGCCATTCGTCATCCAGCTGGACGGGAACAACTGGCGCTGGTCTTGAACCAGTGAAATATATTCACAGCCAGTACCACGGACCTGCCTACGTTTTAAAATTAGAACAAGATAATAACTAACGCACACAGAGTGTATGGGATTGAAACGTTGCAATTTACTCTGGCTCTCCAGCTTCTCTCTAGTTCCCTGTTTTATTATTTATTTTATTCTTGTGGTGGGGTGGCAATATATCGCTGCGGAACTACGGACTCGAACACACTGTCCATCCGCCGTATATTTGATCAATAAATATAGAACACTGCTGGCTGACTGACAGGGAAAATCGAAGTACTCGGAGAAAAACTTGCCCCATTGACACTCCTCCCCCCCCACAAATCCCATATGGAGTGCCGCAGAAGGGAACGCAGGCCTCGGCAGCAAGAAGCCAATTATTAATCGCCAGAAATATGGCACGGTAATCCCTGTTTACATGAGTTTCTTTCACGGTACTATAGTAGCCGTCACGAAAATAGTCCCGTCGAGGTCACTGCCTATGAAAGCAGTGTTGCCACACGGAAATAAACAACACTTGATTCTATCGACAGACAGTATGCAACTAAACGGGAAGCTGCGCCTCGAGGGAAGAACTGGCAACAACGCAGGGCGGCGGGGAGCGGGGGTGTGAGTCAGCCGCTCGACCTTCACCGGACAATTTTCGTGCCGGCAACTCTAGCAGAAGCAACCGGCAAGTTTTGTGACAGGTTTTGCGACTGGCCATCTCGACACGTGTTTTCTTGGTTGTTCTGTGTTTTAAAAACGAATGCCCTCTACTCCCCCTATAAACATTGATATAACTTGTTTTATATTATGCTTCAAGTAAACCTTTTCACACTTAAGTACTTCCTCTTTTTAGCGCGGCTTACCCTACTAACCTGAAGATGGATGCAATTGATCTGTCCAAAACCGTACTTCCTACCCATCAAAACATATGGTGTCACCACAACTCAGAAAACAATACTCTCAAGTGTCCACGTTTTAGACTACTTTTAAAGCATGTCTTCTCTGAAATTCCAGAACTTAAGTGTAGTCCGTGTTCCCTTCTTCATGTTAAAACACAGTTTCCCTTTCCAGGCCAATCCTTATTAGACAACATAACCTCCTGACTTCTTGATAAATCCAAAATTCATTTCGTTACCTCCATAACCAGTGACACCCAAGTACGTGACCTGTGTAAGTTCCAAATATTTCATCTAAGCCTACAATTTCTCATGCTTAGTCCTCCCCAAATGATCTGCCCAGTTATGATGCCTTTATAAAGGTATCGAAATACAGAATACTTTACAATGAGAACGTCTTAGTCTCTCACCCAACAGCCAATCTGAAGTACCACTCCTTGTCTGTATACGGGTCTTCTGTATTGGCAATCTGCGGAGGTGTCACGCTATAGTGACAAGTGGTCCTTCCAACATGGCTGATACAAATACAAAAGAACCACAACCACGCAACAGTACAATAACAACAGCAGGATACGGACGTCAATATCTATATAAGACCAACTGCCAGCGATTTAAAAATTTTAACAAATTTCATTAACAATACTTTTAATAATTTTAACATTCACGACACAATGTTCTATATTCACAATTTATAGTGCTATACACCAAGACATCTCAAGACACTACTTGAATAAATTGTGTATACTGGCGATTGCCAACGTAAATAATAGCATTAAACAGTGTAACGGTTGTGATAATACAAAATGGGTCAGTGAACAGTGAAGTGAACTTATCAACGTATCCCTGATGATGGCCGAGTCACGGCCGAAACATATGTAGGGTGAATTGAACAGAAATAAAAAGGTGCATTCGTTGGTTGAAGAAATTGAAAGTTAATGTCAAGATTCACTGCGAATACAACGTAAAATTAATAAATGTTGTATCCAATTTCTCTCTTAGTCCTGTATTTTGTCCAAAACTAAACTCTACTATTGATCATGAAAACATTCATCTGCTGTTCAGTCAGGAGCCGAACGCCGTCACATTCATCCCTGGGAGACACTGAAGCGGAACACATCTCCACTACAGCTGGAGGTCACGTTTATCGAATTTCGCTCTGAAATGCATACACGAACATACAGACTAATTTACCATCTCTTTCCACTCCAAGGAGCGACGTTCCAAAATTAAATTTATTTCACTTAATCGTGTTCAAATGTTCGTTAGCATGCAGGAAGTTGCATTGAGAAATCCCCAACGGGAACGCCTGTGAGAGTGCTAATGATCGAAGCCGATATTTGCGTCATATGAAACCTGACAGAGTTCATATTTATACTGATCAAGCACAAGGGTCGGTCAGAAAATAATTTTAAATGCACACGGCGAGCGTGCGGCATATTGAATTCTTAGATTGAATTCTCGTAACAGCAGCTTAGATTCAACTCTTCTGTTATTCCACTACTTTTCCACGCAATCTTCGCCACCATAAGGCACTTATCATATCGTGGGACGAGCTTTTCTTTTCCCTGTTAACAGATGCCAATGCATTTTGTCGGCCATCGTAACTCTCTTCACCTTGCGATCATCTTTAAATTTGTGGCTGCCAAGATTTTGCTTCAGCGCTACTGCCAGAGATCAAGATTTTGCTTCAGCGCTATTGCCAGGGATCTAACTATGATTCCTCGATTGACCAGCCCATAGTCTAGTCATTGTACCGACCATGCAATCTCGGCACGTAATAGTTCCTCAGCCAGTCAAGAAACCAGCATAATGTGGAGCATTTTATATCTTATACTCACCAGATCTTATGAGGATGAAAGAATTAAATACTCTGGGATGGGCAGCGCATGCGTCACGTATGGGAGACCAGAGAATTGCATGCAGGGTTCTGGTAGGGAAACCTGACTAGGAAGACATAAGCGTAGATGGGAAGATAATATTAAAATAGATCTTGAAGAAATTGGGTGGGAGTGCGTGAACTGGATTCACCTGGCTAAGGGTAAGAAGGTGCGATCTTGTTAACATGGTAATGAACCTTCGGGTTATGCAAGATGCGGGTGAATTTTAAGGATTGTCAAAAGTACCCTCTGTCTCCCCTCATCAAGGAAGCAGCAACAGATGGAAGAAAGAGAGGTATTCCAGCTCGACCAAAGCTGTCCTATTTACCCGTAAGCTTCTCTCGTACACTATTCTCTCGAGATTTTTGCAACAAAAATTCCTCATTATTTCCATGCGTAGTCATACATGAAAATATCTATTCTTACTATGCTGACGAATAATTCAATTCAATTAAGATAAAGCCGGGAATAAAGATTAACTTTCTCTCCAGTATAATAACAACGAACTAAGTTAACTGACTGCTTGACAAACTAACTAAAATAACTAATGGTATTAGAATGGAAGCATTCAGCACGGCTAACACTAAAGTCGTCGCTGACATAATCCTGAGCCAATTCAGCCCACATTGCTATTAGCTTCTCCGTGGGGAGCGAGTAGTGTTCTCCCAAATTTGTTTCTTCTTTCCAAAATGTGCCTCGGATAAAAGGCAAGCATGAACTTAGTGTTCTTTTCAGCTACATGATCAGCTCAAGGTACCGTCCCCATTCAAATCGCTCTTGTAAATTTTTCGAGTTTATTTTCAGTCTCTCCACGCAGATATGGTATATCTAACTGAAAACTATAAGACCGTTTCCTTCAACCATTCCAACTTACTTGTGTCACCAAGAACTATTCAATGGAGAAAACAGAACGTCGTTAAAATAAAACAAGTCATCAAAATTGGTACATATTCGCGTCTTCAATTTAAGTAAAATAGACTACGACGATTCAAGTCTTGCGGGATTATTAGGCCGTGTCAACTGGTACAGTGTGTAACAGACGTTTCGAAGGAACGTAATGCCTTCATATTCATGGTTAAGCAGTCTAAGAAGTTACTTTTCTTGGACTTTTTGGACTGCGTGACCCCGAAGATGAAAGCAATATGATACTTCGAAACGTGGTAACTCATAGTACCAGTCGACACGGTGCTGAATTTTCAGCAACGCTACTGGAAAACCTCAAACGTTGTAAGAATAAATACGTTCCGGAAGCCTACCTTGTCCATCAGTTGGCGCACAATGCCGTTCCATTCGCCCGTCTCCAGGTCGTAGACGCCGTACTTCCCGTCTGGGACCAGTTCAATGCGGTACTCGAAGCCCACCATGGTAGCGATCTCTCTCAGGAGGTCGATGCAGAAACCCTCGTACCTGGAGTTGCCGCTCAGGTTGCTTTGGGCCCGGTGCATCACGTACGGGGTCTCCTAGAGTCAGCAATTAGCTACAGCGCAGTGCGGGAGGGGCTATATGGGAATACGTCCGTGTCGGCGGCAAGGACTGACACAACAGCACAAAGCAATCAACACACACTACTAAGGAAAAGTGAAGCTGCAACGATGAGGATAAAGGAAATAAAGGGAGACGAAAAAAATATGAAAATAAATAAAAAAGTGAGGCCTGATAAGGCAGGAAAGGTAGACAGAAAGAACAAAAAATAAAATACGTATACACGTAAATAAAAGGGTAATAGGAAAAAACAAAAAACAACAAAAAAGGGGAGAAAGAAAGGGAAAGGCAGCCATACAAGAAAATATGAGAAATTATTATGAATAAATCGATAAAAGAAGGAAAAAATGAAAAGGAATGAATAACTTTCTGTCTTATTATTTGAAAATATCTATTTCTGCTCAGTGAAATAACTATCTACCCCCAGGTGATTAGCTTCATTATTACATGTGTAAGTGCTCGTGTGAACATGTTACACTTACAGGCCTCTTTCCCAAGAGCGGCTTTAGCAGCATGACGGAGCATTTCTACTGAGAATCGCCATACGTCCATAGCAGATCGTTTACTCTCACCGGCGCTGTGCCCCTCCACATGCCTAAGATTTCACTTTTGATTCCACCTGTAGAAGTAATGGATTTCGAGGAGAAAGTTCTTAGGTTTGCACTATTGCACAAGAGGATTTATGAAACAAGCGTACTGAGTTCATCCTTTGCTTTGTACAAGACTATGAACTACGAACTTACGGACAGACGAGAACATATCTTTGCGTGTCATTTGTCTTCTGACAAAAGGCTAAATCCCTTCTAAGGAAGGGATTTCTGGACTGAATATGAGATGTGCTCCTCACCAGTGAGATAAAAGACAAAATTTAAATTATATAGGCCTATGTTAACGATAACTCAAACTTACCAAGCTAATTCTTTACAGCAGGGGATTTGTATTTAAAGTTTCAATAAATGTCTTCCAAAGTGCCTCCTATGCATGTTTCCTTCTTGTTTATTACAGGACGCAAATCATCTTGCGTCCCAAATGTCTGGTATCATCTCTGTTCTACTAATAAATAATATGAATCGAACAATTAGGAGCGACTCTTTCGACATTTTGACAAACTTTCGATAAAAGAGACTACTGCGATAAATTGGCATCTTCCCGTTAGGAGCAACGTGTGGTAAAATAGCAGCACTGCACAATCAGACGCTGCAGCCGCGAAAACGAACAACTAACTGTCTGCGAAAGGAACGCTACTACTCGTACTGTCAGCAGCGTTGGTTGAATCTTCAGGTAGCGATGCTCTCAGTCGCGCTTCGGAATCCGTTCAAGGAACAAAGATCGTCCACTTAGAAGAAGAAAACCGAGACAAATTTTAGAATTACAAATAAAGAAGAAGCGTAAATACGTTTGAAATAAACAAGAGCAATCGAATTCCCGATCTTGCAATTTAGAAACTGTTCTTATACAGACTGTCAAGATTGCTTCCCACTTCCAGAAGTATTTTCTTTCACCCATCAGCAAAGTATATGTGACTTCTTTTTAAACTGTACGTCCGAGGTTTCAAAATAGCGACTCACATGTTCCAAATGATTTCTGGTGGAAATATGCTATATTTCCAAATTTCGCAAAGCAACAGAAGCTCATACGTCCTGTAGTTTACAGGTTCTTGGTTTAAGTGCAGCAGGTATCGTCTTTTTCAGAAGAGTCGAAGCGTTTACAAAGTCTTAGACACTTTATCGCTTTCCTAAATTTGCTGAATTTTCACTGATTCCTTTTTTTTTTTAAGTACTTGAAGGACCAACAGCCTCCCCCCCCCCCTTCCATACGTGGAGTATCAATTAAAACATGACGAAACACAGTGGCACATTGAGGATCCGAGAGGGATTAAAATCGCGGCCTTAACCATAAATGTAAAATTTAACACGTGAATTTTACCACTGTAAATGTAATCTTTCATGCATTTTCATTACATACTGCTATGTTTTTGCTGTAGTGATATGAGTGTTTAAATTCCTCAGCCACATATACTGTTAGGAATAAAGTGGCTGATTGAGTCTTAGGTTATTTATCGAAACTGTATCAACTGAATAGGTTGACTAAGACTGTAGAATGACCGTGAAGGACTATTGATCAAGAGTTCGAAAAAGAGGCGTTTTTAGCGCCACTGAAGGTACACAGTGCCATATATAAATTGAGAAAATCCACAAAAGCCCTCAGCCAAAATTCAAAGAGGGTACTACCGGAAAATAAGACTGCTCTCTTTTGGATAAATAATCAGCCACCTCCCTCACAGCGTGACAGAAAATAAAGACATGTTTGAGAAATACGTGCAAATCACGTAGTTTCCTAATCTACGGCCCGAATAGAAATTAAATCCACATACATTATCCTGATTAACGATGCATGTCTGTCCGTCATTTTACATATCTCCTAAGCTAATAATAATAGTCAAAACATAAGAGTTGTCCCTTTTATGAAGGACACCTAGGAAATACCGTTAATGTTGTGGTTATAATCACGGGTACAAGTCCAAATTAATTTTATGACCGTTACGTAACGCAACTCTTGCTACACTTGAGGAAAACTCAACCAATCCTGACTAGCTCCTTTGTTAGTACACACAAGAAGCAGAAAAAATTCGGTGCAGATTTTCATAGACGGGTCCGCTAATCTAAAAAATTAAGTCATTGGAATCAGAAATATTCCTTTCGATGCAGTGATCTCGCACACCTGCAGAATAGCTACCGCATAGTGCACAACGCGATGCAGCCTACAAATATAATGACTCTAAATCGTGAGTGGTTAAAATCGAAGGTGCAGACAGCAAGCAAAGGAGTGCGCTCTGCGCATGGGCTTTCCGCACAGCTTGGAACTCCCTGAGATGAGCTGCAGGAACAATTATGAGTTTAGTAATGGCTGCAGGAACAACTGTGAGTTTAGTAATGGTTACTAAGTTTTAGTGCTCGCGGCAAACCCGGAATATTCGTCCTGATTTCGCGGTAGCCTAGACTAGAATTAGAACAGAGAATTGAAATTCACAATAACAGTAGGAACATCTACCTTTAAACATCGTTATTTAGTGTATAGAACTACAAAACAAGACAGGCTATGTAGTGTAATGTGAAGCTTTGGTGCTTTCGCGCAAAGAGTGTTGCAATGGGAATGCAACAATATGTTTGTTTATTTTTGAACTACATGTCATTGTAAACAATATACAAGCACTAGGTATTGCACAACAATGCTTTTATGGCGAATTAATGTCGCCGGTAACAATAAAACGTACTTAGGTCTTGATGTAAAATGCCCAATATTTTTGTCCGATTTTACCCAAATTTCGATTTTCTCGACAGATTTTTATAAAACTTTCCATTATCAAATTTCACAGAATCCTTCCAGTAGGAGCCGCGCTGATACATGCGGACAGACGGACAATCGAATAGAAGGACGGACGTACAAGTCGAAGCTAATAGACGCTTTTCGCGACTATGCGAAAGCGCCTAATTATCGTGAAGCAGATGGGCAATAACATTTTGAAGAAAATATGAATTGAAAAAGCTTAAGCAAATGCAGTGGTTTCCAATTTTATATAGGCCTAATTGTGTTCCCTCCGCTTAGCAAAAACCTCATCAAATCCCCAGCCCCTTTCTAAATTTCGTATGTGCGCGTGCGTCTGGAAATCCACTATCATTTCTTCATTTTAAAAATGTCAATTTTCCTATTTATTTTTATATAGCCATAACTCTTTTCAAAGCCTCAGGGTAAATTGGTTTAAAACCACTGCTCTAACATGTAATTTTCTGTTTCTTACCGTGAACCTAAGAACACCCAAAGATATCACAAAATTCACTTAGAATTTTTTTACATTACATACGGTCTCCACGCCTGTTTAAGCGATATGCAAGTACTGCGGTAGAGGTTGAAGTCTTCTGGGATGTCACGTCGAATTGATGGTAAAGAGTTACCAACGTTTCGAAGAATCGTGCTGCTTTCATATTCGGGGCCACATTCAGGTTCAAGCAGTTCATAAAGGGAATTCCAGACACTCTTCTGGGGCTGCTTGACCTGAAGATGAGGGCATTACGATCCTTTGAACGTCGGTAACTGCTTGCCCGTTTACACGGCGTAACATCCCAAAAGACTTGAATCTTCAGCAACAGAGCTGTGAGAAGTTGAATTCTCGTAATGCCGTAGATGTTTTGGAGGCGACTGAAATCATAATTTCGAATTGTTTTAATTACGTGACAGCTTGTATTTTAATTCTTTGGGCGTTGTTACTCTTTAAAATGCTAGCGACTACGTGTTATGATATCGGAAACGTAATTAACCATATTCCGTAAAAATTGGTATTTCTGACAGTCTTTAAACACCAAAAACCCATGGAGAGGATTGCTTCGATAATTTGGTAGATAGTGTTGTGTGTCAGCTAAAGAAACGCCGAGATCCAATGGAAAGATTGCATAATCATCTTATATTACAGAATTATATGCCCTGTTGAAGCTCATAAAATGACAGACTCCTCTACTGCCATACAGCAATAGAGATGTTGTGCAAATATAACCAAACGAATTCCGACAGGTGAAAATTGTGGGTAAGTAGGATATGAAATGAAAGGTACAGGTAAAGAAAAAATACAATTAAACTGTCTACAAAATGGATCCTTATCAGCATTTACATTAAATCCTGTATAATACAAAAAATTCCAAGCTTCACCTGAGATTTAATTTCAGTTCAATTCGTAAGCAAGCAAGAAGGCGGAGCAGATGTGACATCAGATCTTTATTACAGGCCTGTTACTGCATGCGTCAGCAAGTGGGGTTGACTATCTTTCAATGAGAAGAGTAATGAAGAATAAACTACAACGACACTGAGAAAAATCAAAAGTGTGTGACGATGTCAGCTTTATTAACTTTAACCCTGCCTACTGCTTCTATACGTGTTTCCTAAATGAAAATCATATCTTCTGCGTGATTTAATTGTCTTCATAGAACTGGTACAACGCAACAAAAGTTACACTTCCATAGACCGTATCAAAAAAGTAAAACCGTTCGTGAATATATAATGTTTAATATTTATACAAGTGTTTACTAACCCAAGCACATGTCCACTACGTAATTTAATTACCACGATGGATTTACAGCACTAACTACAGCCAATATATGTCATGAAGAAAGCAAATTATATTTCTACATGTGGTCCATATATCATATACACACACAAACACTATGTGGGCGGTCCGGGAATCGAATCTCTGTGAGGGCGAGATTTTCCGCACCCGTCCAGACCGGCTCTGGGGCCCACCCAGCCTCCTGTACGGTGGGTACCGTGTCTCTTTACCGGGAGTAAGGCGGCCGGGGCGTGGCGTTGACCAACACATACCCATCTAGCGCCGAGGTTAAACAAAGAGTAGAGCTATACTTACATTCCCCTTCAGGGCCTTCAGTGCCTGTTCTAGGGTGAAATTTACCTTTACCTTTATATCTAATACGTGATTTAATTATCGTCGAGTGGGTGCAATAATTACGGCTAATAGACTTCCAAGTTAAAGACATACGAAAATGAAGGTATTAATGAAGAAGGAAAGTTGGGCGTGTTTTATGTATGTGTTCACTCAGCAACATTTGAAGAACTAAGGTTTGTTTCTACGTGCGTTCACTAATCAAATCTAAAGAAGAATGTGTGCTGTTTCTACTGTGTTCCCTAAATCAAATTTCAATAAAAGCAAGTAATATTTCAAAACGTGTTCATCATTTGAACCTGAAGGAAGAATATTTGTTGTTTCTTCGTGTGTACACACTGTATGCTTATCGTGGTGTGGTGCACACCAACGTCTGGCGATCGGGTATGGTATCTATTTCTCACGCAACTTCCGCCACTATTTCAAAAGTTCATCGAATTCTCGAACATTTAAGTTAAATACTATGATTTATGATGGCTCTGTGTTATTATTAAGCAAAGCTAATATAGATGTTTGACATACGTGACCTGGAATCAATATGTCTAGTGTACAGATAAGAAAAATTAAGTTGTGCATATACGTAAGCATTACACCATATAAGACTTCAGGAAAAATATATTTCATACTCCATGGATTCTTAATCCGGATACGTGAGAGAAAAAGGTCTGGGGTACCCATCGAAGGAGCCTCAGAATAAGGGGCTGAAATCTACCCCTACCGGTAATTAAACCCATAGTCCCCAGCTTCATTGACGGATTCAATCTGATTCATCGTATAAATGAAAGAAAGTCACCAAGTAACTGTAAATGAGCCTTGTGAGATTGATTATACATCAAAAGACTTTACTTCAGAGAGCAATACACTTAGAAAAAGCAAGATTAATAATACTTGTTATCTTCCCAAAACAAAGAATCTAATATTTATAAAGACAAATCTATGCACGTATGAATACCAACTGTATCCTAAATTAGCGAACTACTACACCTGATGTTCGTGATAGGAAAGCGAGGGAGAAGCGACAAAATCCTACCTGGTGGCAACGCTGAGACAGAGACCGGTGCTGAAGGGCACTTCCTAAATTTCGTATAAGCTGTTTCGACAAGTACCTACATGCTTCATGAGCTGCAGCACCATCCCATTCCACTCGCCACTGACGGGATCCTGAGCGCCATATTTCCCATCTGAGGCAAGATCCAAAATGTAGTCGAAGCCGGCGTGCTGCGCTGTTCGGTGCAGAATATCCACACAGAATCCATAGAAACGCGAGTTCCCCGTGTAGTTCTTCCCTTCACGCACCATCACGAAAGGAACTTCCTGAACAGTGGCAGGCATTCACCTTAAAACAGTCTCCTGTACTCCAAATGGATAGAGACTACATCTGAAACCAAATGACTTCTGAGTTAATTTTTCAAAAGATGTATTAACTACAGGTTGTAAGCAGATGATGACGCTGTTTCAAATTCAAAGCCTATGGCACAGAATTGATTGTACTGAGGAGGATATTTGAACCTCAAACGGAGGAAGTAACAGGAAGCTTGAGAAAACTGTATGGTGAAGATTTCATGATTTTTACTCCTCGCCAAATATAATTAGGGTTATCAAAACAAGGAGGATGAAGATGGGTGGAGCATGTGGCACACATGGGGGACAAGAAAAGTGCATAAACTTTGGTTGGTACATCCCGTTGCGAAATGTACAAATTAAAATAAATAAATATACCGTCCATCACAACACTTGTATAACTGGTTAGTTATTGTAATTTTATACTACATGTTTCGGCCTCTTTTGGCCATCATCAGGTATATCTGAACACAATAAATACTAAGAGAAAGGATAGTTACAAACACAAAATAGAAAGGTTAGAATAAGATCTTATTCTTTACAGCTGAAGTGGGAATTTATAAGAACAGAATTCATGCATCTAATGCAGGTAGGCCTACTATAAACGTATAGAGAAGGTTACATTATGCAAATCTGTAGTAGGTTCCTCTTGGGGTATGTACGCAAGTTTAAATAGTAGTATCTGTTACATTTTTGGATTTTTTGTAAGCACACTGTGGTTAAGTTATCGTGGTTTTAGGTTATGTGTCTCTCGTACGGAGATCAGTTTGACATTCTTGGATTATATGCTGGTTTTGGTGTATCTGTTTTTTTTAAAGCTTATAATGTAGCTTTTGGTGGAAAAATATATCCTATGAAACCGAGGGTAGGCCTATATTATATTTGTTGTATAGCAGTCACTGGCATATACATAACCTAAAACGACGATAACTTATCCACAGAGTGCTTACAAAAAATCCCAAAATGTAACAGATACTATTATTTAAACTTATATACATACCTAAATAGGCACCTGCTACAGATTTTCACAATGTAACCTTCTCTATACGTTTATAGTAGGCCTACCTGCATTAGACATAAGACCTTTTATTCTCATAAATTCCCACGTCAACTGTAAAGAATTAGATATTATTCTAAGCTTCAACTTTTTGTTTGTAATTACCTTTCCTCTTAGCATTTTTTGTGTTCATATATACCTGATGACGGTCAAAAGAGGCCGGAACATGTAGTATAAAATTATAATAAATAACCAGATATACAAGTGTTGTGATTTACGGCATATTTATTCACTTTAGTCTAAAAATTCATAAACCTAGGCCCAGGTAGAAGAATAATATTAAAATGGATCTTAAAAGTGGGGCAAAGTGGTGTTGACTGCATTCACTTGGCTCCGAACAGGAAGAAGTGGCGGACTCTTGTGAACACTGTAATGAACGTTCAGGTTTCATAAGATGCCGGAAATTTCTTGACTGGCTGATGACCTATTAGCTTCTCAGGAAGGAAGATGCTGCATGGAGATAGTTAACACATGGGGCGTAAATACATGTATATTAATCATGAATGGTAGCAGTAGCGAAGGGTTTAAAAGAAGGCTCTCGTCGTCTATGTCAAGGCAATGTCCTTGGAGTAACCTGGAAAGTTGAGAAATCCCGCGTGAATGGTCACACTTTAGGTAGTAACCCGAACAAGCTTGGTACCCAAGAAATCTCAATATTACGGCTATTCTAACGTGCTCGATTTCGATGGTGTTAATTAAATTAGTGGAGGAAATAACGTTGTAGATGGCTCGCTCGTTCCTAGTTTCACATCATTGTTATCAACTACAGAGGTTATTTAAAACAAAACCATGTATAGTTATGAATCATGAACAGATATGAATAGCAAATGAAGCGGCTTTCAGCTATGCGTGATTTCTTCTTGAACTATTTGACCCTTGAAGATGGCCAAAAGGATGTCACGTAACGTCTGTAACTAACTACCAATCAACGCTGCGTAACATCCCAGAACAACAAAAACCTCGGCTCTCACATAGTTTAGGATTTTAAAAAAAATTTGTATTGGGAGAGACTTAGTAAAACCACGGAAAACTGCCTCACAATAGTAGGTATTGTGGTAGACAACGCGCGCACATTGAAAGCAACGGGAGACCTAAATCCTCCTTTGACTGTCCCTTTTTTGTGCCCAGTCTGACCTCATGATCAAATAAAGTACCTTGTACAGGCACACCCCGCACTTACGACAGATTAGGTTCCAGACCACTGTTGTAACTCGAAAATCGTCGCTACTCGAAGCAATGCATTTTTTCACTTATCAATGCATGTACAGTAAATAAAAGTTATAATGTAAACAGTTTAATAATATTCACTTAATCACAGAGCGTATCACAGAGATGCAAAGTGAGCGTGTTTGTAAGCAAACTGACGACAGCGACGCCAAGTGGTGGAAGCCGATGAGAGCGGTAGCGTCATGTCGTTAAGGTGTCGTAACTACGAAGCAAGCGCCTCAAGTTCGGGGCATGGTGGCAATTGAAAAGCGACGTAAGTCGAAGTGTCGTAAGTCGGGGTATGCCTGTATAAGTAACATATAAAAGAAATAACATTTTTACAAGTGACTCGATAAAATCAAATAGAATATCTGTTCGTGCAATATGTGTAAACGGATACTGTATCCTAGTAAAGATCCCTAACGGTCATTCATATTTAGGCTTGTCAATTTATTTATTTATTTATTTATTTACGTATTTATAAACAGTTTGTAAATGACGCTGTCAGTAACTCAGATTATATAGCGTCCTATGGGAAGGTTATTAGTGAAGAATGAATAGGAAAGGAAGTAAATAGAAGTAGTGGTGGTCTAACTTTACGTACTATCATTACAATTGCCCAGAACGAATGAGGGAGAGCAAGAAAACCCTCAGTTAGGATAGGCGGTATCCCGACCGAGAATCGAACCTTGCAACTCCCGGATATACTCTTTGATAGAATACTTTCGAACTTTGTTACCGGAATAGTTGCGAACTCAAGCTGACCAACGAAAGGATATAATGAATAAATTCTGAAAACACAAAGAACTTTAGTTTATTTAGCGAAGCCACTTTAACTACGCAGCTTATAGCATATAAGGTGATAATCGAGAATTTTACACAAATCAAAAGAAAGAGGTCGTGACCTATTTTAAGAGTTATAGCACTTCCTATATAGGCAGAGCAAATGCACAGAACGTCTCAGTTGGGGACGCCGATCTACAGGCCGAAAATCGAGGACAGGACCTCCATAATCAGAAGAATACTATTATTATGTTCGGATTTTAATTAAAAGTTTTAATAGACCCTGTAGAAGGAATTGTCTTCCCTTCATTGAGTTATACTGGTGTTACGTATCATTTAATAGTCTACATCAGACAGCTCATCCTGTCCCATTTGTCTTCATTATTCACAGAAACTGTTTCTGGCACGCTTTCAAACTGAACGCGCTAAAATATTCTGCTTTTAAAACTCTTGTTTTGGGAATATGTTAAACTGCATGGGATTTCGGAGCAACATTGCATTAAAAGTCACTGAAAGATAGATTCGGTCTTGTTAGACTGCAGAGTCTGTTTTAAGAGACATTTTGAGACGGTTTCTACCAAGAATTCTGTGGAAATAAAAACAATGCCTTAATTCTCATTTTGACACGAGATTTTATGCAGTGGCCTCTTTGTTACTTTATGTCTTAATGTCCAGTAATACGGCCAGTCATGCTGTGGACATAAAAGTTTAGACATGGTCGTAGGTGGGTGCTCTTTTTTTAAACCATAATCAAACGCTTCCTTGTAAAATAAAATCCGAATATTTCACATTGTATTCACCGTGCATCTTGTTAACTAATTAAAAGTTTTAATAGACCAACATGTGCACTATATTCTTACAAGCAAGTTGATCACCCCTACATATGTTTCAGCCTATAACAGGCCATCCTCATGGGGTCAAAGATTTTTACATAGACTTTACATCTCTTAGTTCAATTTTAAAAACAGCTAGTACATCCACATAAAATAAAATAAATCTTAGTTCCCAATGGATTTTAGTATTATTACTTCCAGCTGTACAATCCTAGGGAATGTGTTTACTAGTTTTCATAAAAGGTTACAATTACATATCTATTGTTATATATAAATTAAAGGCAGTCCGGTCTTGTATGCAGTTATCACAAGTAGGTTGAAGTTTTCCTGTATTATGTTGTTACGAGTTCTGTGTTGTGGTCTGCACCGGCTGGTTGCGTTGTGACTTCTAACTTCTTCTTCTTCTTCTTCTTCTTCGGTGGCACTACAGTCCAATGCGGACCTTCGCCTCCTTAATGGCCCTTTCCCAGTCAGCTCTGTTTTTTACCTTTCTTTCCAGTTGTTAATTTTACACTTCTTAAGGTCTGTTTGTACACAATTCCACCATCTGTTTCTTGGTCGTCCTCTTGGACGACTTCCTTGGGGATTATTATTAAATACTTGACTTACTGTTCTTTTATTCTCCAGTCTGTTAACATGACCAATCCATTTGAGCCGACTTATTCTGACAAATGACAGTATATCTAAATCTCCAAACACCTGCTTTAGTTCCTTGTTATGTCGCTTTCTCCAATTTTCATTTACTTTAATTGCCCCAAATATTCTTCTCAAAATTTTTCGTACAAAAACTGCCAGCCCTTTAACAATGTCCTTATTCAATGTCCACGCTTCTGCTCCGTATGTTACCACAGGTCTTATTAATGTCTTATAAATTTTAACTTTTTCTGCTCTACGTACTGATTGACTCTTTAGTAAAGGAAGAAGTGCATAGTATGCTCTATTTGCATTTGTAATTCTTTTTTCAATCTCTGGTCTTAATTCATTTTTATTTGTTAAAACTGTACCAAGATATGTATAGTCTTTCACTATTTCAAAATTATATGCACCAATTTTTACATTTTCATTCTCGTTATAGGGCTTTTGTGATACTTTCATAAATTTTGTCTTTTTCTCATTTATTTCTAATCCCATCTTATTTGTTTGTTCTATCAGTGAAGTAAATACTTCTTTAGATCCTGTAATCTTCTTCCCATAATGACCACATCATCAGCATATGCCATAATTTGACTGCATTTGTCAAAAATAGTTCCCTTTGTTTCTACTTTAGATCTTCTTGTCGCAATTTCTAGCACTACATTAAATAACAAAGGAGCAATTGCGTCTCCTTGTCTCAAACCTTTCATAACTTCAAATTCCGGAGACAAATGTTTACCTATTTTAACCTTAGCATATATTTCATTATTTAGAATTCTACACAAATTAACTAATTTTTGGGGGAACCTAGTTTATGCATTTCACTCCATATTTAATTTCTCCATACATTGTCATATGCTGCTTGAAAATCTATAAATAAATAGTGCACATCTATATTCTGTTCCCAGCATTTTTCCGATATTTGTCTCATAGTAAAAATCTGATCAACAGTTGATCTTCCTCTTCGAAATCCCCCTTGGTATTCTCCTATTATTTCCTCAGCATAAGGTACTAATTTTGCGTATAAAATATTTGCCAAAATTTTATATGTTGTACATAACATTGTGACTGCTCTGTAGTTGTCACATCTCATAGTGTCCCCTTTCTTATGAATTGGACATATTATGCCATACTTCCACTCATGTGGTATAGTCTCTTTCTCCCATATTTTTAAAATTAAACCATACATAACCCTCCTGAGTTCTTTTCCTCCTTCTTTAATCAATTCGGCCGGAATTTAATCATGTCCAGTTGCTTTTCCATTCTTTAATTTACCTATTGCTATCTCTATGTCTACATCATTTGGTGGTTTAATCTCTGGTTCTGCAGTGTGTACGCACATTGTCCCCTCTTCTCCCCTGTGGTTTTCTGTTCCATCTTGCAGTTCGAAGTGTTTCTCACAATATTCAGACCATCTTTGTAGTGCTTTCTATCTATTGCTTAATATGGTACCTTCCTTATCTCTGATTAATAGTGTTTGTGGTTTGAATCCTTTTCTTATACTGTTCACTTCTTGGTAGAATTTCTTTGCTTCCTTGTTATTATAAGCTATTTCCATTTGTTCCAGCTTTGATTTAAACACATCTCTCTTTTTTTGTCTAAATATTTTATGTGCTTCCTTCCTTTTATCCTTATATTCTTGTGCATTTTGTCTAGTATTTCTGTTTATCATTTTGATGTAAGCTCTCTTTTTATCTTCCAATATCATTTGATATTCTTCATCAAACCAACTGTTTCTCTGTAGTCTTTCTTCTTTTCCTATTATTTTTCCTGCCGCTTCATTTATTCCTTTTTTTATTTTGTTCCACGTTTCATTTATATCTTCCACTTCCTCAAATTGAGCATTTTGTATGTTTGCTGTTACCTCCTTGCTAAATTCTTCTTTTACCTCTTTCTTATTTAGTTTGTTAAAATCCCATTTCTTTATTTCACTTTTCTTAGTCTTCTCTATTCTCTTAATTTTTAATCTAATTTTTGCCCTCACTAAAAAGTGATCTGATTCTATTTCAGCCCCTCTCATACTTCTTACATCACACACATTAGTGCAGTGTCTTCTGTCTACTAGTATATGGTCTATCTGATTACATATCTTGTTGTCGGGTGATTGCCAGGTAATCTTGTGAATGTCCTTATGCTGAAACCATGTTCCTGTCACAGCTAAATCCCTGCCCAGTGCAAAATTTACCATTCGTTTTCCATTATCATTTGTTTCATTGTGAACACTGTGTCCTCCACATGCTGGATGTAAATAGGTCTCTTTTCCAACTTTAGCATTAAAGTCCCCTAGTATTATTTTCATGCCATAATTGGGAATTGCATCACATGTCTTTTCCAAACAGTTATAAAAATCTCCTTTTACTACTTCATCTTTGTCTTCAGTTGGGGCACGTGTTGATATCAGTGTCAAATTGTAGTATTTAAGTTTAATCCTAATTTTACAATTTCTTTCATTTATGGTTTCAAAATCTAATAAATTATCCATATTGTGTCTACTAATGTAAAATCCTGTTCCAAATTCATGTTTGTCACTTTTATTTCCACTATATAAAATCATATAATTCTTGTTTATCACCGTTCCTTTCCCTGGACATCGAATTTCTTGCAGGGCACAAATATCTATTTTATACTTATTCATCTCCTTCACCATTTCCCTCATTGCTCCTGCTCTGTACAATGTCCGTACATTCCACGTCGCTATCCTCAACTGTGACTTCTAACTAACAGATGTAAAGTCTATGTAAAAAAAACTTTGACCCCCTGAAGATGGCCTGTTATAGGCTGAAACATATGTAGGGGTGATCGACTTGCTTATAAGAATATAGTGCACATGTTGGTCTATTAAAACTTTTAATTAGTTAACAAGATGCACGGTGAATACAACGTGAAATATTCGGATTTTATTTTACAAGGAAGCGTTTGCTTATGGTTTAAAAAAAGAGCACCCACCTACGACCATGTCCAAACTTTTATGTCCACAGCATAACTGGCCGTATTACTGGACATTAAGACATAAAGTAACAAAGAGGCCACTGCATAAAATCTCGTGTCAAAATGAGAATTAAGGCATTGTTTTTATTTCCATAGAATTCTTGGTAGAAACCATCTCAAAATGTCTCTTAAAACAGACTCTGCAGTCTAACAAGACCGAATCTATCTATCAGTGACTTTTAATGCAATGTTGCTCCGAAATCCCATGCAGTTTAACATATTCCCAAAACAAGAGTTTTAAAAGCAGAATATTTTAGCGCGTTCAGTTTGAAAGAGTGCCAGACACAGTTTCTGTGAATAATGAAGACAAATGGGACAGGATGAGCTGTCTGATGTAGACTATCAAATGATACGTAACACCAGTATAACTCAATGAAGGGAAGACAATTCCTTCTACAGGGTGATTCATATATTTACTCTACATTGAAAGACTGATATATTGGTTATGTAACGATGCTGTTCCGGAAGGGCTTAAATAAGTGTATGGAACCAGGTATGCTATTATCTCGTCACTCATCTTAAAGGACTTAACGAAAACTATGAAAGGATTTTATTCATGTTGCCCGGTAACCCGACAGTGTGTCACATGAGTACATCCGAGTAAATTTTGTGCTTGCTACGGATGTGATATAATGTACCTCTGTCAACTACAGAGCTGGTTTAGCATAGAAAGGTAATATGGCAATGTACGATGTGACGCTATCCATCCCTTTTGTTTATAGAGAATTATACAAATTGTATTCCCAATGGAGCAATAGCCTTTAGTGGGCCAGGGCCTCCTCATTATCGAGGCTTCACAATCACACTCGGACGGACTCCTCTGGATGAGTGATCAGCCCGACGCAGAGACCTCTACCTGACATCACACAACACTCACAAGAAACAGATATCCATGCCCTCGGTGGGATTCGAACCCACAATCCCAGCAAGTGAACGGCCGCACACTTAGGCCTTAGAACGCGCGGCCACTGGGATAGGCAAATTACATAAATAACACTACGTATTCCGTCTGACACAAACCTTATTTATTATTAATTTCTCAAACACCACATGTTTCGATCAAGTCAATCATCATGAGGTGTTTACTTTATACAAAAACTTAAAACTCAAGGTAAAAATGTAAATTGTTGGGAGATATCACAAATGATATAATATATAAATTACAATCGACTTGTAATCCTTGACGGTGTGTCATTTAACACAAACGGTGTGGTGTATAATTTAAAACTTAAAAATTTTAGGATACTAGTTCCTAATTAAAAAGTGTTAAAATGACAATTAAACTTTTTCTCTTCTTTTTTTATGCTTTAAATCCATTTTTAAAACGTCCAATATTAGTCGAGTAATTAGCTGTCCACTTCAATGTATGTCGGTGTTGGCCCCGTTCAGGTTACGCATTGTGCACTATATTTTCCGTTGCTGAACTACTACTTCTATTACCTGTAACGATACTGATAGTTAAGTTTTCTAAGTTTTCTTCATGAAATTTATTGTAAATTGCATTCCCTGCGTAGTGTATAGCTTATATTTTTACTTTACTTACGATTTTGCCTTCAAATCGTTTTTCACGGACTTTTATTCGCTATAGGTATTTTAATGCCACTTGACATCCTTATTCAGGGGTGTCGCCTAGTCCTGCTATTGATGTTTAGGCCTTGGGTGAGAGCTTCTTACTGACGTCTATTCACATCTGTCTGTTTAGTTGATTGTTACTGTGATGTATGTACACTTCCTAGCTTATTGTAGTTCTGAATGATTACATCAAATAAATTATAGTTTAAATATAAACTATACACTACACAGGAAAAGCAATTTATGATGAATTTTATTAAAAAACTTAAATATCGTAATAGAAGAAGTAAATAGACTCAACAACGGAAAATATAGTGCAAAATACGTAACCTTAAAAGGGCCTACACCGACATACATTGAAGTGGACAGCTAATTACTCGACTAATACTGGACGTTTTAAAAATGAATTTAAAGCAAAAGAAGAAGAGAAAAAGTGTAATCGTCATTTTAACACTTTTTAATTAGGAACTAGTATCCTACATTTTTAAGTTTTAAATTATACACCACACCGTTTGTGTTAAATGACACACTGTCAAGGATTACAAGTCGATTGTAATTTATATATTATATCATTTGTGAGATCTCCCAACAATTTACATTTTTACCTTCAGTTGTAAGTTTTTGTATATAATAAACACCTGATGCTGATCGGCTTGATCGAAACATGTAGTGTTTGAGAAACTAATAATAAATAAGGTTTGTGTCAGACGGAATACGTAGTGTTATTTATGTAATGTACGATGTGCTGGAAAGGGTTTTATAAACATCGCCTGTGTCCTGTTTCAAGGAGTCATACAGAAATTCTTATGGAAGGACTCAAGAAAAATCGAAAAATCTGAGTCACGATAACCAGTTTGGTCTGCTTGCGGAACACAAGCCGGATAGTTTATTGGTGAGATAACCCGTTCTGTTTTATCTGCAGCTTCTACCTGCGAGGTATTGCCTCAGCTGCCTGCACAGAAGTTTTGGTGGAGACCGGCAATATGTGGGACAGTCAAGCAGGAGACACGGAATAAAGTTCTTTGGTTGAATGTCTTCAGTATGCACAATTCCTTCCCCAAAACAGCTAAAATGCATCCTCTCACGAGCAAAGCAGCAGACACGTCTGAACGATTAGACAAAACAGCTTTTAAAATAACACTGTAACCAATATTTCCCAACTGGTGGTCCGCAGGTCGTCAGCGATATAAAAAGTACATTTACCATTATGCATCATTTACACAGATGGGAAAATTTTTACTTTACAGCTGACGAGTATGTCTGCTTTTTTCCGTTTCATTACCTTGAAAGCGTGTGTATGCGCGCGCGCTGACAATGTTCCCTTGTTTTTCTTTTGGCATTTAATCATGTAACGACTCGAATGACCTTAAGATACATGAACGTTTGAGGTCACTAACAGCATCCAACTGAAATTTGACAAATTAAATCACTTCATATATCCCATTAAACAGTAATATTGTTCCTGTGCTAAACTCACGATCATGCCTTGAATTCGTATGAGGAAATATAGGTACAAATCCACACATTCTTAACTTCGGCGCTATATGTACGAGGGTTGTCAAATTCACTTTCTAGGCCCTTATCACCTGGAATGTGTAGCCGAAAGCTATTGGATAGGAGAATGCGCGGCTTTTAGAGCCGGTTTTGATGTGGAGAAGAAACATTCTCTGTCCCTCTCAGCAACTGAATCTCGATTCCTCGGTCGTCCAGCCCGTAGCCTACTCTCTATACTGACTGAACCATCCCGTCTCTCTCATATGCCCTCACACATAATATTAAGTGAAACCGATAATGTCCTATTTTTAATCACATCAAACTGTAATTTTTTTTTTTTTTTTTTTTTTGCCTATAACATGCCATAATTTGGTTTGTGGACTATAACTGTACTGTATAATATCAGATGGCTAGGGTACTAGTCCCTCAAAAAATACACTGCTGTTTTACCGGCCCTTGAACCAGAAAAGACTGAGAAGACCTGATTCTTAAAACAGGAACCACCCCTGGCTGCTCAACTAACTTACGGGGATTGTAATGACGACAAGTGTGACGTTCATGGTTCCAGGGTCGAAGAAGGCGCTGCGGTCGGTGATGTTGACTCCAGAGCCGGGGCTCCACTCGCCCACTTTGACTAAGGCATGCTGTTTCAGCTTTAGCAGGTCTAGCTTGAACTGGATACGGCGTCCCTCCTTGAATTCTATGGGACCACTTAGTCCCTTCAGTTCCACCTGAAATGACACAAATACATGCCACGAATCAAATCGTTTCCTAGTCTGGCTAGGAGTGCGTCCACAGACCGCTAAGACAGGAGGAATATAAAAAATAACAGGTTTTCTCTTACCCACGCAATATAAAAGCTATAAGAGTATCAAAATTTAAGCCTCTCACAGCGGTTATCTGAGATATTATTCTGTGTTGTTGGGGTTATAGTTACCGACGTTTGTTAGGATCATAGTGACTTCGTCTTCAGACTTCTTGGCTCTGAATGACACAATACCCCGAATTTCCTTAATAATTGTTTTAAATCAGTTGCACACATTGGGCATTTTTTGTCACACCATTTCCTGGTGTAATATGCCCCAGGCCAGGGAAACGTGTAGAGTCACAGCTCGGCCAACTTCCAAAACTGCATTTTCGCACTCGCAGTGCGTTGGAAAGAGCGACAGCGCAATTCAGTTAGCTCCGTAGTTCGTGCAATTGCATTTCGGCATAACTTGACTTCTACACGAGAGCTCGAATTCCACAAACGTTGTGTGGAGGATACAGTCCAAGCTCCATCAGAAGTTACAGACACCAATCCCCCGGAACAATTCCAAAAGAATGCCAGAGACGCCTTTCAAGAAGACCTTGGGTGCACGTTATACATTTATTTAATCATTGTATTCGGCTGTCACATATTCCGTCGTCTTTGAAAGAGGCGCAAATGCACGTAGTCTTGCCCAAACCCGGCAAGAACCCTAAATTCCCTCAAAAGTTATGTCCGGTTAGCCTCTTGTCCGGTACGGCCAAACTATTCCAGGAAGTTTCACTAAAAGAGACCACAGGCAAGCTTAGGAAAGGAAATTTCTAACTTCAAACCACTTTCATTTTCGTGCAATTCGCATCAATGTATCAATCTTACGGATCATGTAACATTAAATTTCAACAATAGTCTCTCTACGGATGTGGCATTCTTGGATATCGAAAGAAAGTGTTTAATACTACACGGCACCCTAGCTTACTTTGTACGTCATAAAAAATTAGACTTTAACTTTAGCATAATTAAATTTACTACCCCAATCAGAGAATTCAAATCCTGTTGAACGTAAAATGACCACGCCTAGAGAAATACGAGCTGCGGTTGCACAAGGTTCCGTCGTGGTCCCCACGCTGTACAACCTGTATAAAAATCACGCCCTCTAAACAGGAAACTACTTATCTAGCCCTTTTTGGAGATTATATCTATATATATGCCACCGACTGCACAGTGGTTTATGTTCTCAGAAAACTGCAACGCGTTTTCTCTTTAGTGGTGTCATGGTGTGAGCTCTGGAACACAGAAGTCACTTATTTCTCCCGTGGACATGGACAGGCGGTATCTCATCTTGCATTCAAAAGCGGAATGTCTGCCTTGTAAAACACGTGAAATATCTCTCATCTTTGATAATATTACATAAAGAATACATATATAAACTACCTTTCCAAGGCGCATACACACCTTCGAATTTCATGTGGCTTTCAAAATTCCGTAAGTGCATGACTGTATTACAAAATTATGTAGGCTTACGAAGTCAAGAGAATGAAACTTTTCGCAACTCTGGGCGAAAGGAAGCCCAACACAGGAAGTATAAGAGGCTTAAAAGTTGCAGCGGTCAGACATACGACCGGTACAAGTGACTAAGCTGCCGTCATAATAAAAGCTAATTAAGGCAAGGCATAACCTGCTGTACAATGTCTGGACTGAGGGAGGCTAGACTAATATCTGATCATAAGCCCCAAAAGGGACTTGACACCAAGACGGAACGTCAGTCGCAATGTGACCAGGCTCAGTCAGACTGTTTCGAATCAGTAAGGAAGGCTAAGGCCGTGCCATACCTCAGGGCAGTCAGTACCGGCTTCTAAATGCGAAGGCCCTGGTTCGCTCCCAGGGCAGTCCATATAATAAGTCAGCTGGGTAAAGGTGTCTCTCCGAGTTCTTCGGATTTCCCCTGTCAGTTATCAATCAACCAAATCCCTGTATTTTTTCACCTATCACACTGAGGTGGAAAATGAGCCCATTACAGGCAGCAGTTGCACACAGACACGGTGTGAAATCACCCCAAGAATTAAAAAAAGAAAAGACATTAAGCTTTGTCATCCGTGTTGGTCATACAGAGTTACCTCAATTTGATGTCTAACTTCAGGATCTTATTCTTGCGGTCATCCCCAGTCATAAATATCAAATGAAGTACGCCCAGTTTTCAGGGGCTTTGGAGCCATTGATAAATGCAGCAACACATCTTACCAGAAACACGACAGAGTTCATATTTGTGACAAGACGGAGAGGCTTCCAATTTAGGTGTGCAGCGAAGATATATTCCTATGGGATCAGTCGCGGTGGTCCACAACATTGGCCATTCAGGCCTGCTGACCTCTTCATCTTGGAGTTTATTTTTGGAGCATATAAAAGTCTGGTGTTCCGGCAAAAAGTACGCGTATAAACACGAGAAACATGCTCCGTTGCATTTTGGATGCTGCCAACCCGCTTAAATGAAAATCCTACTGACCTGTGACCAGATGCATGCTTGTTTTACAGACGTGCCAGGACGTATATTGAGTCTACAGGTGCTCATTTTTTAACATTTGTTGCAAATTCAGCAATTAAAACTTTACGCAATCCCGTGTTTCCTTATTTTTATAATTTAATGTTCAAGTAGGTAATAAGAAATCCATAACCCATGAAAATCAGATCCATTTTTACATGATATTTCTGACTTGTAATGACGTCATAAATAAGCGCGTCAATTTAAAGACATCAAGTCGTGAATCAGGTTGTACAGCCACAATGAGAGTTGATATAGTACTTTACGAATGAAGGGTCACGAAGGAAGCAGTGGTGGCTTAACATCGCTGCAGCGACTTTTTTTAAGGGACTCAGGAAAGTCACAATAGCCCAAGCAGGACTGCCGGTTTCTCGGTTTCGTAAAACTATGAGATTCTATACGCTGGCCAGTGACTGTAATTTTTTAAACGGAATGGTACACTGCTGAACTGTGTATGTATCTTGCTGATATCTACAGTCGCCAGTCACCCTACACGACCCAATCTCAACGACACACGGAAAAGCTACAACAAATATTCTCGCATACAATGAATACCACAGCATCAGAAATAAAGAGGATTTCTAGATCGAGCAACATACACACGACAGTAATAGTAACAGAAAAATTAGCATTCGCAAAGTCATTACACGACACTTGACTGTTGACAGAGTACCGTCATATTGAAATTCAATGTCAGTAGTTCTGCCCTTCAAAATGTGGGTGTAAAGAGGAATCCGTTGAATAAAAACAATGCTGTAAACTACAACTACATAATTCGTATGTCATAGCACAGTCGTTGGGATGATAAGAAAGACTAAGAATGTGGGTATATTTTTAATATAAATCCACTAAACGCAGACCAGTTGAAAAGCACCCACTGACACTAAGACACTAATTCCAAGGTTTTTGTAACCTAGTTATAAAACACAGAACAACAGAAGTTCTCCCAAGAAACAAAAAAGTATGTACATGACTAGACTATGGGTTGGATGACTGAGGAAACGTGGTTGGATTACCGGCACGGACAAGAAATTTTTCTCTTCTCCAAAGTGGCTAGGCCGGTTCTAGGGTGTGTCCAGCCTCCTATTCCACGGGTATCAGGTCTCTTTTGTCAGGGATAAAGCGGTCGGGGCGTGAAGTTGACCATTTACTTCCATCTAGTAGCGAGGTTAAGATTTGTCGAATGGTATCTTTATTGCCTTGTACTTCTCCATGGCTTGGTGCATAGTTAAGCACAGAGATTAATTTAGTATTTTAGGCACGATCGCGATGTTGTGAAGTGACTACAGCTTCGTTAGGTCTGTCCGTCCGCCCGCATGGAACAACTCGGCTCTCGCTGAAAGGATTTTAGTGAAATTTATATTGGGGGCTTTACAAAAACATGTCCATATATGTCACGTATGGTTAAAATCTGAGATAAATAACAGGCACTTTTCACAAAGGCCTACGAACTGCTGTGGTTACTAGCATTACCATGGTTGCCGTTGTAATTCTGAACCACAGTAATCGACAGTACTTTGCCTCATTTTTTCCTGCGATTTGCATGATGCATACCTACGGAAAATAAAAAAGGGGAATCACAAGATTTTAATATTTATTGAGTCGAGAAGTATGGAATTTGGTATGTGGATAGATTAAGAATATACCTACAAACTGAGTAACAAATATTGTTTTTAATCCAGGAATTACGATATTTCTGCGGGGTGAAGATTGAGGTTATGCATGACCGATACATGTAACATACTCGTAAATGTTCTTTAAAGAAATATCATAAGTTCTCCAATGAAACATAATAGCAAACCGTAATAGTAGTAACAACATGCTACAATATATGCACGATTGTGGCAATAACAAATAGTGTGGCCAGAGTGCATTACACGGTATGACCATCTGACAAGTGTTCAGGATGCAAATATTCGAACGCGCCTCAACGTTACGTTTTATCTCCTTTTCTTATCATGTTACCTTTTAAGCAAGTTATAAGCACACATTTACTAAAGCATGCAGTTATAGACAGAACAGAGGTACAAGTAAAACCTCGAAGATTCCATCAGAGAAATTAAATTTACTGGACGTCATCAAATCCAGTCAGAAGAATTCAAATCCTGTAACATACGATGAACGACAGTATAGCATAATTCCAGTTCATCATCTCTAACCTGCGTAATTCGATCACAATGACACAGCAGAAGCCGAAGGCCTACACGATACAATTACAACCAGCGAAGAAGATTAAAGTCTTCTGGGATGTAATGCTCTGTCACTTTTCGAAGGCACTGCAATCGTTCGACTTGCGTCTTCAGCAATACCGCTACGAGAACTTCAAATATCGCAACAAACTATTGTAAAATAAAGACAAGCGACACCAATGTATGTCGTACATGCAGTAGAACGGAGAGAGTACTTCACACAGTTGCCCCTTCTACATCCTTTCACTTTTCGCAGCCCGGGTTCTGCCCAAGACCCATACCACTTATTTTGTTAGGTAAAGATAGGACGTTAAGTTATACTTATGTAAACCACGTAGACATATGAGGGATTGGCTTTCGTATAGCTCAGCTTATGCTTAAACGCAGCCTTATATGAAGGTGAGTGGCCAGCTACAAGCGCCGACCGCTTTATCTCCGAGGAAACAGCCCCCGGTAGCCATTGCCTATAAGCCTGCATCGCCCTCAGAACCGGTCTTGACAATTTGGAGAAGAGAAAATCTCTTGCATGTACCGGGAAACAAAGCACAATTCTTCGGTAGTCCAGCCCGTAGCCTGGTAATTTGACCAACTATACTATCCCGGCTACCTTATTTTATTAAGATAAAATATCAGCTATAAAAACAAATAAACAGAAAAATCATTATTTTCTATTTACGAGACCCAATTCTTCGAAAACCACTTGCAACCGTTTTAATTAACTATTTTGCTTTTACCTTCACGGATAAAATGACTCCGAACATTAAGAAGCACAGAGTAATTCAAGACAGTAATTGGTTTCCGTTGCAACTGACACTGACACATCTATGAAGATGTTTGTGCGAGAAAACATCGGTGTTTCTGATCTTGACGAACAACGTAGTGGGCTTGTCTGCTGAGAGATCGAAGAGGGCATGTGACGACAGGCGTTGAGTGTAGCGTCGTAATTACCCTTAATTACCACATCAGCTGACGCTCCACCTCATGCGCGTCAAGAAGTTAGGATTAATGGTCCAGAATCTTAATACAGCCTCTGCTTCGTCAGAAATCTATATTTGAATCTGGACGTCATCAGAACGAAAATATTTCGAGATTTATTGTCTGAATAGAAATCAAGCAACTCTGCTTCATCTATGCAGATATCGTAAGAGAGAAGTGCAAAGAAGCTGTTTATATTAAATTATTATTATTATTATTATTATTATTATTCACAGCCATTTAATAACGCTGAAAATGTGTAAATTTACGCATCTGATAGAATTACTTTTACCTTATTCAATGACGCTTAAAAGTTTTAAGTTTTTGAAACCGAATGAGTTAAGCTTGGCTATTTATCAACGCTTAAACCCATAAGGCACAGTGGTCACTACATTTACCACTACTTTAGGAGCAAAAACTCTTCACGTTTACCACAGACTGTATATATGTGCTTCGTACGATACTCATAACAAAAAGTGATTATTTCCCTGTACAGCCTAATTTTGACGTTACGTAACGACATTTATAGGAACTACAGATTTGCGTAACTGAGGCCATTGTTAACGACGCCAAAAAGATATAAGTTTAGGTCTATGAAGCTGGTTGACTGATTCTAAGTTTACATATCAATAGCCGGGCACTACTCATTGGTGTTCATAATTCGTTCTTTGTCTATTTATCGATGCTTAAAGGATTATAACTTCATGGCCCGAACTACCCTCTGCAGTTGTTTAACGACACTTCATACAGCACAAACCAAGCCAGTTGGCTCAGGCGGCAACGCTTCTGATTTGTATTCTGGAGGTGCCCGTATCATATGTCGTCCGCGACACGGACGGTCTGGTGCTTTGTGTGTTTTCTGAACGTGCATACTGAACCGTCAAGTGTGGTCTTCTGAATATACAAAGTCTCTCACTTTAAAATCAATAGAAAATTCTTTAATGGATTTAGTCTACGCTGAAATCAGGTTTTTTATACCTATAATTCAGTGCTCTGTTACAACAGGACTTTGAAGCTTATACTAAACAAGTTATATCGACACATTTTATTTTAATCTGTGTAATAATAACGCAAAATAAAATCTTGTTATACATTGTTTATTCATTCAATACAGTAGCCTAAACTCTCGGTTTACGAACTTCATTAGATTCTCGGAAACTGCTCGTATGGCGATTACTCGTAAAACGACAATTAATTTCCAATTACTTCCTACATGACAATTTTTAATTGGTTCCAGCTCTCAAAACTTTCTCCCCAAAACGTAAAAAGTCACCTTCATACAACACATAACGGCATACAAGTATTAAAAATAAAACTAATGGTCAGTTACTATATTTAAATGATACTGCCGATCACTATTGCACATAAACATTTTCAACGTTGTATAGGAAATGAATAAAAATTAGGCGCCACAACACAACGATTCCTTGAGATTTAATCGATGCAAGATAATACCGAGACAAGCGAACTTGCCATCAAGGCTACAAAAAATAATTAGAGAAGCTGCGATGTTGTTGCTTCTGCGCGAACCACTCAGGGAAGTCGCAGGATCTGCGTATTCGAGGGGATTGGGAAACCGTTCACAGCCGAAAAGAGGTGCTGCGAATAGCATTTCGTTGTGAGAGGAAAAAGCTCGTATAAGCGAAAAGTGGCTAGCAAATTGAAAAACAGGTATTAATTTATTCATCTTGCATAAGCAAAACTCGTAAGCTGGCATACAGTTGGATTACTCCTACACAGTTTTGACTTCTTGCCAATTAGAAAGAACTCATCTTAACGTTAACTGTTCGGTTGAGGGAAGAGCTTCATTTCCATGCATCATCTAAATAATCAAGTTTTATTTCAGCGAAGATAATATCACTCTGTTGAACACATTAGCTGCATTTACTTTTACTACAAGCAATTTGAGGAGCATGGACCCTAGCACAGCATTCAAAATTTTGTGCCGAATCCTAGGCCTTCCTTGCAAGAAAGATCGCATGTAGAAATGGTCATACTCTTCGCTTGACCAGCTGCCAGCTGTGTTTCAACTCGAGAACCGTTGGATGTGTCTTCGAGAAAAGTAATAAGAGCATTATGGGCGTCAAATTAAAATTTATACTTTTTTCAGTTGGTACGATTGATGGTGGTGGATACGGAATTTGTGTTATTGGAGCGATACTAGCGCAATGAGTAAAATGCAGTAACCATGGTAACCGTAACGCGAATTCGAAATGCTAAGATGCAGAAACTGCGTGCATTCCGGCACAGATCGCACGTATCAGAGCTTGTTATAGAGACAGCAGAGAATGCGCAAATATAATACCCTCCTGACAGTTCTAAACCACTGTCACAATCTTTGGGAATGTTCTTATCGTTGCAGTCTGCGAATACTGCTACAATATGGGAGCATCAGTCAGAAAACAAGTTTAAAATGCGTATACATTTTGGAATATTTACTTTCACCTCTCGTTAGAAGAGTTCTTAGTCATCTGCCTCCCCTCACTTTTTCTACATATACCGCACAACAACTGAGGTATCTGTCCTATCGTGGGGCGAGCTTCTATATTCCTTGTTGAAAGAAGTTCGTCTCCTCTTTTATCAACCATCGTGTTACAGCTGTTTACATCTCGTGATAATCCTTAACGTTTATGGCCGCCAAGAGCTGGAAAGAGATGACAATCGATCGGCGACGAATTCCCCTCATAACATTACGGTCAGTGTACGATCGTTGTTATAAAACTATACACCCTCTAAACGTATCTTTTGTTCGACTCTACTCCGCCCTTTTTCTATTTCCTGTGGCGCTTCGGCCCGTATTCGGGTCATGGCCTCCCATTACGAGGCTTCGCGATCACACTTATTTTTGACACCCACACCCGGTAGGACTCCTCCGGACGAGCGATCGGCCCGACTCAGTGACCTCTACCTGACAACACACGATACTCATAAGAGACATCCATGCCGCCGGTGGGATTCGAACCCACGGTCCCAGCAAGCGAGCGGCCGCAGACTCACGCTTTAGACCGCGCGGCCACTGGGATCGGCATTCTGCCCTTCTTGGCAAAATGAATCAGGGAAAGTTTGGTCAAGAAGATATTGATAAATCTGGATCGAACTGTACACTTTGAGGACTACCCAACAGGAATGACTTCATAAATTGAAAGTTTCCATACTTTGGCGTACTGCGGTTAGTCCTTAAGCATATCTGTTGCCTAGATTTCAGATCGGTAGTTAAGCAGATGGTAGATAAACACCATTACATTCACAAGAATCAAACATATACACAAGAGTGTTTCTGAAATAGGCGGTCATATTTTAAATACTTGTTCTATGGACCAAAACAAAGAAGACCCTTCATTCAAACGCAGTCCTAGGACGCTTTGTTTTCGCGGGATGATCACTTTAAATATCAGAATATGAGAAGGGCAGCATCATGTTTTACAGTACAAGGGTACATTTCGAGCACCTGTTGTGAAAGGTTTATATATTTCCAGTGTGTTTTCGAAAGTGGCAATAACAATCCAATCATCCTAAGAACATTGGTACTTGTGTCCGAATGCAAATTGTTTTTATGTGTATTAATGTCTAAGGTGATCACAATGAAGAAAGCAGGCGTCCTAGGACACATGTTTGTATGAGGTTTTTGTTTTGGTCCACAGACCACGTACCTAAAATATAGCCTATTTCAGATACATCCTGTATAAACGTTACACCCAAATAGTGCAATTGGCCATTTCATGAAGTAGGCAACTTTCTGCCCATTCCGTGAACTGGCTTCTTCGCTTGTCCATTTCACGGACCGGGCAAGAAGAACTCATCCACTTCATGAATTGGGTAGCGCTGACAGCTGCCCACTTCATGAAGTGGCTAGTTGCTGGAAGAAAGTTATATGCCTGTGTTCAAGTGTGTTTGAAGGTTTAATATTAGGAGCAAAAAGATTGGTGTAGTGAGTTTTGTATATTAATATTAATTTGTACTGTTGAAAATATCAGAAGTCCTCTGTTGCAGTGATGAGTACATTTTCGTTACTGTTATCCTATTATAAGCTGTAACGTATGGGCACGGTACACAATTTAGGTTATGTTTATTAGGTTATGTTTATTTGTTTATTGATATTCATAGTTACATAATATTATTATTGCATAATGTCCATCCATTCTAAGACTTTGATTGACTTAATGTTTATTTTAATACTAATTATAAACCTATGACTCAGCATCTTCAAGTTTCCGCCGTGAACACGTGACCTAACATTAGCCCTACACTTCATATTCTAATCTGTTGTGTCGCATAAGCATACTATTAAAACGCTTAATACAGTTAGTTAACGTAATAATTTATTTAATTAGAAGTAGACCGAAATAGAGGCCACCAGCATTAAAGCCATGTACTAAAGACAACTAGTAAACACTATACCAACACATGCACTTCCTATTAAAACATTGATAGTTTTAAAAAAACAAAGCCCTACATATGTTTCGGCCAGCTAACTGGCCTTCATCAGGGGCAACTAGCGTTCATAGGTTAATCATAAGATGTGTGGGTGTTATATAAAAAAAAAGTTAAATCAATAAAGTTCACGTCGTTCTATTGGAGACATATCCAATGGGCACTGTACTCTATATCACTTGTTGTGATCACTGTATTATAAAACATTGCATTGGTTTCAAGCACTGTTGTGTTGCGTGTATATAGCTGTTCAGGTGAAGCATGTACGTTCCTTTGTCTATGCCGACTAATGTCTTGTTCTTGTAGGCGATAATTGTGGGTGCCTTATATTGGCTTTGGCATGGCGTTCTACCGTCTATCGAGAGATAAATGTAGTTAGTCAATTATATCCTTCCCGATTAAAAAGTTAAGTGTAAATACGTTTTAATAAACGTATTATGTTTTTATGAGTGACATACCTGTGTTTGTTGGTTGTTGAAGTAGTAGCGTGTAGGGTGGAAGACGTTTGGTTGCCTATTGACTTGTGTGTTGTGTACGTATCGGGTTTTTATACCTGTGTTATGGAGGGGGTTGGAGGGGTGATAAATTTAAATAGTATATTTTCTTCCATCGGGTATTGTTCCTCAATCAGGAAGTCTTGTTTTTGATACGATTGTATATAATATTGTTCAAGAATGTTCATGTAGCTACCTTTCCTGCACGTTTTGATCAATGCCATAGTATTGTTTAGAGGGCCATATTCATGTCTATGATCCAAAATATGTTGGGCGTATGCTGATTTGGGTTCGTTGGATCTGATATATCTATGATGTTCTAGAAACCGAGCCTTCAGGCAACAACATCACTTTTTACAACAGCTATGTTGACGATATTTTAATAATATACGATAGTCATAAAACCAACATCAATGATATTCCAAATTTCATGAATATGATACATAAAGGACTACAGTTTAAGGCCACCGAAGAAACAGATAACAGTATCAGTTTTCTCGACCTCTTGATAACTAGAGCCAATAACAAACTGTCTATCAATATATATAGAAAACCTACCACCACTGATACAACCATACATTATAAATCGAACCATCCATTCCAATATAAAACAGCTGCATACAGATACATGTTAAATAGACTCCACAACCTACCGCTTTCACAGATACATAAAGAGCAAGAATTGAATAATATATTCTATATAGCAGGACAGAACGGGTACCCTATCACATTAATTAAAAAACTGAATATGAACATTCTCAATAAAAAGAAAATTACGAGGGACAATAAAAAACACACTCAAGACGAAAACACAACATGGGTTATTTTTTAATATCATCATCCGATAATAAGAAAGATCACCAACGTTTTCAAAAACAGCAACCTAAAGATAGCATATCGGGTAAGAAACACAACACAAAATATACTAAAACCAAACCTGGAAAACAAAGATATTTATACAAATAGTGGGATTTATAGCTTACAATGTCAAACTTGCCAGAAGCATTACATCGGACAAACCGGACGAAGCCTGAAGGCTCGGTTTCTAGAACATCATAGATATATCAGATCCAACGAACCCAAATCAGCATACGCCCAACATATTTTGGATCATAGACATGAATATGGCCCTCTAAACATACTATGGCATTGATCAAAACGTGTAGGAAAGGTAGCTACATGAACATTCTTGAACAATATTATATACAATCGTATCAAAAACAAGACTTCCTGATTGAGGAACAACACCCGATGGAAAAAAATATACTATTTAAATTTATCACCCCTCCAACCCCCTCCATAACACAGGTATAAAAACACGATACGTACACAACACACAAGTCAGTAGGCAACCAAACGTCTTCCACCCTACACGCTACTACTTCAACAACCAACACAGTCGTTCAGTGGAAGCGGTACTGGACAGTTGTATAGTGCGCTTCTTGCTACGAGTGCTAGTGTTGAGTTGTGTAGTGCAATCCTTGAACCGGGTGCAAGATACGTTGGTTCAAAGTCATAGTGTTTCTGTTCGGTGAAATAGGTTCAACATGAACCTTAAAGGTGAATCACCACAAGATTTTCGACCGCCGCAACGCCAAAAGCGGAAGAGGATGAATCCACATATGGACAGCGAGGCAAGTACGTCCTTCGAAACGCCCAACTATTTTGCAGTTCTTTCGGACAGTGAACCAGATCCGGATTCAACAGAATCAACTCCACCAATTTCTTCTCTAAAGGAACGTGTGCCACCCATAGTAATCTATAGTTATCTAAATAATCATACTCAAACTCTTCAGACATTAAACGAAAAGCTTTCAAGCCCATTTGAGATAAAAACAAAACAGAATAGATTATTACTGTTTACCAAAAATTAGACAGACTACGAAGTCCTCCTACGGAAATTCAACAGGCAAAGTTGGCGTATCACACATACCTTTTACCACACGCAAGACAACCTCGAGTCACCTTAAACGGACTCCCACCTAATGTTACTACAGAAGAAATTACAGCAGAACTAAGTCAACACAATCTCCAGGTAACCCACATTCGTCAAATAGTTCGGACGGATAAGACCACTGATAAAATCCTTGTTAAATATCCAGCATTTATAGTCACGTTCAAAGCAGGTACAGACCATCGAGATATATATAAATCCAATAAACTGTGCCATTGTATTGTTCATTGGGAGCGGTACAAAGCTAAGAGACCAGTTCAACAGTGTTTCCGTTGTCAAAAATTTGGCCACTCCTCACTGTATTGCGGAAGACCTGCAAGATGTGTCAAATGTAACAAAACTCATGCAACCCCAGACTGCACCAAGCCTCCGACAGAACCGCCAACATGTGTAAATTGTGGGGGTGAGCATCCTGCGAACTATTCGGGATGTCCCGAATACCAAAAAATACTGGAATCTAGGTCACAAAAAACTCCCAAGCCTACCGTTCGGCTCTCGCAGCCCTCGGTATCACGTGCACATTTTCCGACGATGAATCCCCCTCGGACAACACAACGACAGGACCGCACGTGGGCGCAAGTAACAGCTTCTACCCCAGCAACCCCCGACGATCACACAGTACCGAGGGTGCTCGGATCACTCAAAACAATCTTCTCATCGATCAATTTACAAATGATATGCGACACACTAAGTACACTAGCATCCAGACTCCACACCGCGGAAAACCCATTAGAAAAAATTATGCTCATTTTTGACTCCTTCATGGCGCGTTTATCATCTCCGTAAGGAAAAATTTACGAATCGTGCAATGGAATTCCAACTCCATAGCTGTACATAAACAAGAGTTAGACCACTTCCTTCAGGGGCATCGAATCGACATTGCCGCAATCTGCGAAACCAAACTCACTCCCCGACGTAAATTTACCATGACGGGTTATACTATATACCGATCTGACCGTAATCAACATGGTGGTGGGGTCCTCCTCATGGTACGCAACGATATTCGCCACGACAGTTTTACTATCACGTCTACTTCACAACTGGAAACCGTAGCGGTGCAGGTTCATACAACACAAAGTCAAAAACTGCGTACTGTATCAGGTTACAACCCACCAAACAAGACAGTACGACAAGAAGACGTCAAGGATATCTTTAACTCACCTACACCGACGGTACTCCTGGGGATTTTAACTGCAAACATGTGGCATGGAACTGTTCAACGATCAATAGAAATGGGAAAATTCTGCTAGACACCTGCACTGAACAATCCATAAATATATACGCTCCGACTCAGGCTACATATTTCCCCCCTCGGGGCCTGGCTAGCGTCCTGGATATCGTGTTGGCAAAGGGTTGTATACTCTCCACCCCCCCCCCCCCCAAACTATCTCCGCCCTCTCTTCCGACCACAACCCGGTCATCTACAAAATTCGTATGGCTCCACAACAAACGACGCAGCACTCGCATTATGACTACAAAACTGCCAATTGGGAACATTACCGACTACTCCTGGACAACTTACTTCGTACTCAACCACGGCTTCATGGAGAACAGGACTTAGAAAGAGCCATTCATTCGTTCACAGCAACTATTCTGCTGGCCGCTGAATCGCCCATACCAAAACGACACATCAATACGTTCCGGCCCTCTCTACCCCCTTCATTATGTTCCCTGATACGGATACGAAACTATGTACGTCGACAATTTCAACACAAGCGGCATAAGTGTTTATGGGGAATACTGCAAATCCTAAATCGCTTGACGGCAACATATTTGAATGACTTCTGTAATACACAATGGGCTTCGTTTTTTACGCACATTCCATCCCCATAACGCACCTATATGGCGAGTGGTCCGTTATTTTACAAAGAGGCGGGTCACCATTCCGTCACTGTTTCATCGAGGGGCACAGTATATTGAAGCAGAACAAAAAGCAGACCTCCTTACCCAACACTTCGAGATGAATCATAAACTCACAATCCCACAGCAACCAACTGCCCACGCCCGAGCGGTGGAACGCATGGTGGATAAATTTTGTAAAGAACAGGGACAAGTGGTTGAAGATCTTCCACCTATACATCCTACTGAAGTTCGACACCTTCTTCACAAACTTAAACTTCGCAAAGCGCCGGGGTATGACGGGGTTTCTAACATTTTACTCCGACATCTTCCGCCAACAGGGATTACACATCTGACTAGACATTTTAACTCGTCCTTACGTCTGGGACATTTCCCACAAGATGGAAGCACGCAAAAGTCCTGGCCATCCCTAAACCCCATAAAAGCCCGACAGAACCAGGATCATATCGGCCGATTAGTTTGCTCCCTGCTCTCAGCAAAGTACTGGAACGCATTGTGACTAAGCGTTTGACACGACAGGCGCGTCGAGAAGGCTTCATTCCGGATGAACAGTTTGGCTTTAGGAAACATCATTCGACTACAGCACAATTAGCCCGACTAACGGACTTTATAACACACGGCTACAACACCAATAAACATACGGGTATGATTACACTGGACTTAGAAAAAGCCTATGATACGGTATGGATAAAGGGTCTGCTGTTTAAACTTATAAATTTCAAATTCCCGGCTTATCTTATCAAATATCTTCACTCCTACCTCTCTCACAGATCATTTTCAGTGGCTATCTCAGGAATCTCTTCCTCCACTAAATTTCCCATGGCTGGACTACCTCAGGGGGCTGTCCTCTCACCCATCTTATTCACACTGTATACTGCGGACTTTCCTCGCATCCCTCATATTCTCACAGCATTGTTTGCGGATGATACAGCCCTCTTCACCCAATCATGGAGGATAGATACAATAGCACGCAGGTTATCTAGAGCATTGGGTCGCATCATCAACTATCTTCGTCGCTGGAGGCTCAAAGTTAATGTCGATAAAACTACAGCTATTGTCTTCACTAAACGCAGACCGATTCAACCGGCGCCAATCCGGATGGAGGGGGTGACGATACCATGGACAACGAAAGTCACCTATCTTGGCCTACAAATATCATCAACTCTAAACTACTCCACACACATAAACCGATCGGCGCATAAAGCGCTCGGGAACCTTGTGAATCTGTTCCCCCTACTAGCCAGGGAGTCAACATTATCGCCGACTATAAAAATGCATCTGTATAAGGCATCAGTTCGTTCCACAATGACTTATGCGGCTCCAGTGTGGTGTTCCGTCAGTGAGTCGACGTACCAATGCCTTCAAGTCGTCCAAAACAAATGTTTTAGGGTAATTACAAATTCACCGAGACATACGCCCATATCCCGCCTTCACTCTACTGCTGGCATAGAATATATTAAACCTTACTCTCTATACCTAGCGTCCAGATTCTACTCTACCTGCCCTCATCATCCCAATGCTCTCATTCGGTCCATTGGTCACTACACACTACAAGATCTAACTACAATGTATAAGAAATATAAACATAAGAGGCCGAAGCACAACCTGCTCTAAATAGAGTTTCTTGGTAAGGTAGTGTTTTTTCTGTGCGGTTTTTCACTACAATTACGATCCGGAATATCTTCTACATTGCGGCCAGGGTTAAGTTCCTGCTCCTAGGCGAAATGGAAGTTGGTAAAAGGCACAACAGATTACTATTCTTGTATTCTCTATTGATGTAACTTGGTACTGTCAATAAAGCTTTAATAAAAAAAAACAACCAACAAACACAGGTATGTCACTCATAAAAACATAATACGTTTATTAAAACGTATTTACACTTAACTTTTTAATCGGGAAGGATATAATTGACTAACTACATTTATCTCTCGATAGACGGTAGAACGCCATGCCAAAGCCAATATAAGGCACCCACAATTATCGCCTACAAGAACAAGACATTAGTCGGCATAGACAAAGGAACGTACATGCTTCACCTGAACAGCTATATACACGCAACACAACAGTGCTTGAAACCAATGCAGTGTTTCATAATACAGTGATCACAACAAGTGATATAGAGTACAGTGCCCATTGGATATGTCTCCAATAGAACGACGTGAACTTTATTGTTTTAACGTTTTTTTTATATAACACCCACACATCTTACGATTAACCTATTGAACGTGATTATGCTGTGGAACGCTAGTTGCCCCTGATGAAGGCCAGTTAGCTGGCCGAAACATATGTAGGGCTTTGTTTTTTTTAAACTATTAATGTTTTAATAGGAAGTGCATGTGTTGGTATAGTGTTTACTAGTGTTAATAAACATGCACGGTGAAAATAATATTAAGTATAAAGACAACTACTTAGGAAGACAAACAGAAAGTACCTCCGTAGCGCAAGGACAAGCTTCTTGTTTTGTAATGAGCTGTTGTGGACTCGTCCGTGGTGCGAAAATGCCGATCCCAGTGGCCGTGCGGTCTAAGGCGTGGGTCTTCGGCCGCTCGCTTACTGGGATCGTGGGTTCGACAGTGTTCCTCAGTGTTCCGAGGTGAACGGACGCTTGGGAAGCGAGTAGCGGTATAGAGGTGCGCGGAAAGACGAGTGAGGAGAGAAGTGTGTTGTAGTGGTGAGGATCAGGAAAGTTAGATTGTTTACGTGGTCATCAACCAGAGAAACAATGTGCGAAAGAAAGAATACATTGGTGTGTTCATTTGACCGGGACAGCCCAAGGATATCAGCATTGGACATCCATGACTGGATATTTGAAAAATTGGCGATACCGGAAACAGAGGTAAGAATGATACAAATTGACGGAATAAAACGACAGGTTTTCCTTAAGGTAAGCCATACAGATGTACTGGAGGACATAATAACAAGAACACAGGGGACCCTGACCTATACACATAAGGAGGGGATCATCTCCCAAGTCAAAATTGAGATGGCAGGGCTAGGGGGACGAAGGATACGGATAGCAAACTTGCCACCGGAATTGCCGAGAGCGGTAATTAACCGCGCAATGGAACCATATGGAAAGATCGGAGACATTCGTGAAGAGATGTGGTCCAAAGCATACCACTATAAAGTATGTAGTGGAGTACTACTGGTACAAATTGACATGAAGAAACATATCCCCTCGCATATGATGATAGGGGGTCATAGGGCACTAATCACGTATGAGGGGCAACCTATGACCTGCTATGCATGTAACGAGACGGGGCATATGATACAACAGTGCCCGGTGCGACAACGACCAGAGAGACGAGAGAATGTAAACAAACAAACAGCATGGGCCACACTTATAGACATGGAAGAAGGTAGGTCACAGGCAAAACCGGAGAGAACGAACGGACTGAGATCGACGAATAGAGCAGGGTCAGACACGGAATGCAGGGAGAATGGGAGGGACGATATGACGGACAGGAAAGGGCAGACCGAGAAACACGAGAATGACGCCACAGAAGGGAATACAACAGAGGGCACAGATGGAACGGAAACTAAAATGAAGACCGCAGAGATAGAAATGCAAGAAAAGATGGATGTAGAGGAAAACACGAATGACAATAAAGTGGAAGTAGATAAAATTAAGGGAGACAAAGGAAAGCACGGGAATATATCAGGAACGATGAAACGATCGGTACCAGGACGTAGGGAAGGAACAAATAGCAATGGAAATACAGAAGGCATAGCTCAAGAGAACGAGAACAGCATGACAACACGGGAGGAGTTTCCTCCTTTAGAAAACCGGGACGTGGAGGAAGTTAAGATGACACAGGGATTGCGGGCTAACAAAAAACCAAGAACCGAAGAACAACGACTGAGCAGTGTGCGACGGAGCCGGAGTGGAGTGAGAGGAAAAATAGTAGACGACAATACGCTTGGGAAGGGGAACAACATGTGATGAGTAGAACTTATACGGTAGCGACACTAAACATAGCAGGGATGACATCATGGATGAAAATGAGAATGCTACACGAATATTGCAGACTAAATGATGTGGACATAATGCTCTTACAAGAGGTTACACATGAAGAATTTTCAGCTTGCGTTGGTTACACTGCGTATGTTAACATTGGTATGGAGGGAAGAGGAACGGCAATACTGATAAAACAACCGTTACATTTAAGCATAATAGACAAGTTACCGTCGGGGCGGGGCATAGCGGGGTTGTTAGATCAAACATACATCGTCAATATATATGCGCCGTCAGGGGCCGCTCGTAGGAAAGAAAGGGAGGAGTTTTACAACAATGAGGTACCATATTTATTTAGAGCAATGCCGGAACGGTTCATATTTGGAGGTGACTTTAATTGTGTCTTGTCAAGGACAGATTGCACAGGAGAGGCGCACATAAGCAAAGCGCTCGAAAAGTTCGTGAGGGACTTTGCTGCGGCAGACGCGTGGAGTGAAATGGGGGATAGGCCGACATACACGCATTATACGAGGTCAGGAGCAACTCGAATCGATCGAATATACCTGTCCAAAGCTCTGATGGAATGCAAAACGAGTGCAGAAACGCGAGTAGCAGCGTTTACAGACCACAGTGCGGTATTAGTCCGACTCACACTGAATGCACAGAACTACCGTCATGGAAAGGGAAGATGGACACTCAACACCATGCTACTGAAGGAAGAGACGCGTAGTAAATATAGAAGTGGTTGGGAAAAATGGAAGATGAGGATTCCACACTACCGGAACAAATTGGAATGGTGGGATCAATTTGCAAAACTCCGGACTCAACACTTTTTCAAACAGGAAGGAAGGACGCAAGCGGCAGAGGGGAGACAAATGGAGCATTTCTACTACCAATGCATTTACGATTTGATACGAGAGAAACGAAGGGACCAAAACATAACACCCAGACTACAATATTTTAAGGACAAAATAATGGACCTGCAACGGATAAAAACACAAAGGATTATTTTGGAAGCACAGGATCAAGGCACGGTACAAAATGAAAGAGCGACGTTATATTACTTATGTAAAGCGCGGAGGAAACGACAAGGGAGGACGATACAAAACATAACGGACGAGGGAGGCAGAAAACTCGACAAGCATGAAGAGATAATGCGGACGATGACGGAGAAAGTAAGGGAAGGATTCAAGGCCACTTTGTGCGATAAGCAAGGTGTGGAGAGATTATGTGAAAGAGTTCCGACAACAGTAACGCAAACACAACAATGGAATCTAGAGAATAGGATAACGGAGGAGGAACTACGACAGGCTATTATGAAAGGTGCAGCAAGAAAAGCACCAGGCACTGATGGCATCCCCATCGAGTTCTACCGGTGGGGATGGGACATCATTAAGACTGAAATGATAGAAGTCTTCAATGACATGTTCCATGAAGAATATATAACAAAAGCACAAGCCATGGGAATTATAGTATGTGTACCGAAGACCACCAAGCCGGACAAGATCACAGACTACAGACCGATCACGCTCTTGAATGCCGACTATAAGATTTACGCGCGAATATTGGCAACACGACTGAGTAGAATAACACCGGAAATACTAAACAAAAGTCAGCATTGCGCGGTGCCGGGAACTTCAATACTCGACGCGATAGCGTGCATACGGGACGTAGTGGCATATGGACAGACGAGACGGAATGGATTGTGTCTACTAGCACTAGATTTTGCATCTGCTTTTGACAGAATAGAGCACAAGTACTTAAAGGAAGTGTTACTAGCGCATGGGATAGGTACCAAATTCACGAATGTGTTGGAATCCCTATATATAAAGGCAGAATCAAGACTGATGATAAACGGATTTTTCTCAGACTTAATCCCCATCAAGAGATCGGTGAGACAGGGATGTCCACTCAGTATGACTCTATATGCAATGGCGCTGAACCCGCTGTTGGTGCTCATTTCGGAACATCTTCATGGAATAACAATAGGACCACACAACACCACAGTCACAAGCGTCGCATATGCGGATGACGTGACAGTCATTATGACGAAAAGAGAGGACTGCACCCTATTGAAGGAGGACTTAAAGACATATGAGAGTGCGACAGGAGCAAGACTAAATTACGGAAAATCGAAGACACTGGCCGTAGGGAAATGGAAGAAGGAAGACATGGAACTTGACGTACCATATGTACAAGAGGTGGTGATCCTAGGAATAAATGTACGGGAAAACATAGGAGATACAATAGAACGAACGTGGACGCGCCTGTCGAATACTGTCAGGGGAAGGGCGCAGGAGATGAAGTGGCGTGACCTCAACCTGCATCAGAGAGTATTCATAACGCAGACATATCTACTGTCAAAAATATGGTACTGCGCGCAAATACTGCCACTACCAGTGGAACAGGCACGACAAATTGCGATGGCGGTATGGTGGTTCATATGGAATGGAGAAATTTTTAAGGTAGCAACTTCCACACTCCAAAGTGTGCGCACGAAAGGAGGAATGGGACACACAAATGTACAGGCTAAATGCTTGACGCTATACGTGGCACGTCTCGAGATGCAATTCCGAAAAAAGGACACCTTAACCGCGGCATGGATGGACCAATGGAAACACCAAATGCAGAGAAGAAATCCCCCTAACAAATGCGCATTGCCGACAGAGGCGGAATACTTACGAGAATATCTACAAGGGCGAGCCTACACAAGCACAATCATGGAGGAAGAAATCACCAAGACAACGAAAAGGAAGATATACAACATATACCTCAGATATGTGAGGGGAGATGCGACACCGATCGTACCACGGATTCAAAGAAAATATCCCGGGCTGCGATGGGGACAAATTTGGATGAATATAAGCGGAAAACATCTTCCCACAAGTATAAGAGGGACATGGTACCGAGCGGTACATGATATAATTCCAACAAATGACAGATTGCATAAAATTGGATTAAGGGACATGCCGTCGTGCACATGGTGCCAGCAGAATGATACTATAGAGCATCGAATCACAGCATGTGTAGGATCGGATGAAATCTGGAATTGGACGCGAGCACGGATAGCTGCCATACTGCGGATGGACGAGAGGCACATACCCAACACGTGGCCCATCCTTCCGGAGATGCATATTTGGCCGCCGCAACGGCACAATGCTATCATCTGGATGTTAGGACAAATGGTACACTACACGCTAACGGAACATCCGCCGTTGAAACGTCAAGGATATATAAAATACATAAGACGAGCTAGATGGACGATACAGAAGTGGTATAGACGGAGACTACTTTATGGTAATTATCTAGACATCATCATAGACTGATGGCCAATGGAGGATGGAGTGGAGCAGTGACAATGGGGGTAACGAAAATGGTTTTGGAGACGCACAATGAATAGAGAGCAGGAGAAAGAAGAAACACATTCGGTGACAAACGCGTCATTTGATCGCGGCCGAGAGATAGGACGAACAAGGTGGTAAGGGCGGATGAAAGGGTGAGACCCAGGAGGACGTCGACGAACCGACGGTCAACAACATGCCAGTGACGTACTGAGCTACTCAGATTGTGAAGAAGGGAAAGTTGGCGGTTGGAATGTAACCTGAATGTTAACTGTACATAGAAACTATGGAAAATAAAACTTAGTTTTAAAAAAAAAAAAAAAAATCCCACCGGGGACATGGATGTTTGTGTTGTGTTTGTTGAAAGGACGGTAGCATGGAACGTAAAAAGTGACATGAAGGACGAAAGGATATAAAAAAGTACAAAAACGGATCAAAGGGGGAAAACCCGGGACAGACAAAAAAAAAATCCCATCGGGGGCATGGATGTCTATTAAAAAACCCCGGCGAGGAATTTTTTTAAAGATATGATTTTTTAGAGAATATCAAACTTTATGCTTTTCATTTAAATTAAGTAACAAAACCACAACTAACATTTTACTTCAGTAATTATGTTTATTACATTCCACGCTCGCAATACATATCTTTCTTGGTGGCTATTTATTTATTTCATTTCAGAAAAGTGACTAAATAAAATAAAATTCCAGCATGGATAGTGAACATTTACAAAATATAATAAATTATTCTGCTTCAATATGGACGGTAAATTTCGAGAGAGAAGTAATTGCTCTCTTAAATGAAAAACAGACTTGCGTCAAAAGATCTAGACAAACCTATCATATTAGGAGTAAGTATTGTGTGACTAGTTTGTCTAGAGTTACTAAAGTAATTACAAAGAAGTACTCCTGCATTATGGCAAAAAAGATAATGTCATAACAATATTAAGAGATATACATCTATCTACTGGACACAAGGGTGAAAAGAAGACGTACAAAAAATCAGTGAAAACTTTGCTAATATTCCAAGACACGTCGTAGGTCAATATATAAAACAATGCGAAAGATGTACGGAGAAATTAAGAAAGGAGGAGGTTGGACCAGGTATTGTTGTGAAACCAGTTACTGTAAATGAACTAAATCAGAGGGGACAGATTGATCTAGTAGACTTCCAAACTTTACCTGATGGCAATTTTAAATTCGTAATGCATTCTCAGGAACACCTGACTAAATATCATTTATTAAGTCCCCTGACAACAAAACGAGCCGTAGAAGTTGCTCGTCGATTGTTGAAAATCTTCCTAGATTTTGTAGCGCCGCGTGTTCTGCAGTCTGACAATGGCAGAGAGTACACTGCAGTAATTATCAGAGAACTCTCAACGCCGTGGCCTGAATTAGTTCTCGTTAATGGACGGCCCCGTCATCCCCAAAGTCAGGGATCTGCTGAAAGGAGCAACGCTACCTTAAAGGATTCACTTGTGGCATGGATGCGGGACAACAACACATCCAACTGGAGCACAGGCCTAATGTTTGTTCAATGGAGTATGAATACTACTTACCATGAGGCTATAAAAATGGAGCCTTACAAAGACCTCTTTGGTGTAAAACCTAAAATTGGACTCGGAACATCGCTGCCCTCTGTTTTTTTTAAACAAAATTCAGACCGGGATAGATGAAGACGAGTTAATAAAGCTCATAAACCAAGAAGAACACAAAGAACGTTGTGATAGTGGTGAAGGTGCAGAAGAAAGAGGAAAAGAAGACAGTGAGCTTCTCAATTACTTCGTAGCTGTCGTTTCTTATATAGAAGATAATATTGAAATGTCGGAAGAAATTGAGACTATAGATGTAAATTCGCTAGTAGGAGAATATGCAGTGATAATAGACGGTGTTCCTGATGAAATTGGTGCCTCTTCTGGTATTCTGAATGAACTATAGTAAGGAAATAGGTACAGATTTACCAGAATCGGTATTAGTAGAAAGTGACGTCGAAATTGACCCAAATGAGCATCCTGCAAATGCGTACCGCCTTTCAGCAAGTAAAATTTGAGAATTAAAGTCAGTTGAAATTGGAGATAGCATTAATGTGTTTGTTTCGCAGTTTGACCGAGACCGAGGGATCCAGCATACCTCATTGGTGTTGTGATAGAAAGTAACGATGATAAATACAGAGTTGGCACTAGGGGAGGAATTATAAATCAGTGGCTTCAGATAAATAGTTTTGAAGTCACCAGTTATAAAGGTATTTCCTCAAAGGACGTTCCTATGTCAGAGTGAAGTATAAGGACTATGGTTCGTAATATTTCAGTTGGAAATGGGCAATGATTTAAAAGACGCTCTTGTCGAAAAGGTTGTACATCCAAAAAATGCCAGTGCTACAAACATGGCATGATATACAACTCTTTATATCACTCAGGAACATCCTGTGAAAATTTGTGACTTAAAGATATCAGTTATGCAGAGCTTGCAATAACCTAATTTACTGTTTCTGTTTCTTGCTGAATATTATAAATTTAAGTATTTTGATGTTTATATAATACAAACAAATTGCTTTATAATATTGCTAATTATTTTACTAACATTGTGTTAATATAAAACTTCATATCCTGTGTTCATTTGTGGCTTGAAAGTATCAATTATCCAGTTAACATCAACATAACTTAGTATTTCTGCTTCTTGATCAATATTATTGAAATACAATACTTTAATCGCTATATAATAGATACAATTCGTATAATAATGCTGTTACTCATTACTTTTAAGCTAAATGTATCATAATCATTTTAGTCGATAGGACATTACTTTCTACGAGTGTATACATTATTAGGTTCGTAGCAGAGCAAAGAATAAACATTGCGCATTCATATTGCGGAAAACATTGATTCTTATTATTCATTTCTTAGAAGTGTCCAGTTCATGAAATGGGCAAGAGTTAAAGTAATTCGTGCCCACTTCGTGAAATGGGCAAGAGAGGCCAGTTCACGGAATGGGCAGAAATATGTCCATTTCGTGAAATGGGCAATTTCACAAATTGGGTGTAACATACATACTCACAAATAGGACAAATATAATAATAGACCTAATGCTTGTAGCTACATCAAACCCACTTTTCTTGGTTACTGCCTTGTAATTATATACTACTTACGGTATAAGTTCACTGTTTGGATGTCGAATAGTAGCCAATAGGAGGTGGAACACAGACCAAAGAAGGGCAGATCCCCTGAGTAGAGATCATACCCTACTTCGGGGATAAAGAGAAGGTGAGGTGTCTGGGAAGCCTGTACGGAAGTTTTAGGCCGTTGGAGACAGTATATAAAGCAGGAAAAGGGAAATGCCATTAGGCCGGGGGGGGGGGGGCCGTGGTGGATGCACCCTAATTCGGTGATGCATTGATCAGCAACGACGTAGAGCCTGTAAGCTGAGGAAGATTGCGGGGTCATCTACGTTTCTTTAGCAGGGTACCCCACACTTTTCTAGTTCGCGGAACAACAAGACGCCACACTACGGTGCTGCCTGCGCAGCACCATAAAAAATTACTTACATATGCCATAATTTGAAGTAGAAACAATATTATCAGAGAAAAATATGAAGCCACATTATATTATGGTCCGCACTTCTAAACAAATGGTAATGGCAAAAATAAACAGGACTACCAACAACAACAACAACAACAACAACAACAATAATACAGTCTGTATTAAATCATACCTAACCACAACAGAAGATGAAAATACAATTAAAATGATACTACTTATCAGATCTAAATATGATGGATAAACCTGATAGTCTGACCAGAATATTTGATATTTGGCGTGATATTTAGCAGACGATTCGTACATTTTGCAGCTATTGAATGTACATGGGGTTAATGATGATAGGCAGACTGAAATACATACCGCAGAGCCACTGGTGCCTCAGTCCAGTGACTCTGAGGTTGAGATGGTTATTGAAAAGTTAAGAAGGCACAAATCACCAGGTACTGATCAAATTCCAGCAGAACTGATTAAAGCAGGAGGTAGGACAATTCGTTCTGAGATCCATAAACTTATTAATTCTACTTGGAATAAAGAGGAATTGCCTCAGCAGTGGAAGGAGTCAATCATTGTACCTATTTACAAGAAGGGTGATAAAACAGATTGCAGAATGCAGGACAAAATCACAACATAAAGATAGATAATAAATCCTTTGAAAGGGTGGAACAGTTCAAATATTTGGGAACAACCCTAACAAATCGAAATTCCATTCAGGAAGGAATTAAGAGCAGATTGAAGTCGAGGAATGCTTGTTATCATTCGGTGCAGGTCTTCCAGTTTGCTATCCAAAAATACAAAGATTAAGATATACAGAACTATAATTTTGCCTGTTGTTTTTGTATGGGTGTGAGACTTGGTCTCTCGCACTGAGGAAAGAACATAAGCTGAGGGTGTTCGAGAATAGGGTGCTGAGGAGGATATTTGGGCCCAAGAGGGACGAGGTAACAGGGGAGTGGAGAAGACTACATAACGAGGAACTTAATGATCTGTACTCATCACCAAATATTATTCAGGTGATCAAAACAAGAAGAATGAGGTGGGCAGGCATGTAGCATATATGGGTGAGGGGAGAAGTGCATACAAGATTTTGGTGGGGAGACCTGAGAGAAGGAGACCACATGAAAGACCCAGGCGTAGATGGGAGGATAATATTAAAATGGATCTTCAAGAAGTGGGATGGGGGGGCATGGACTGGATTGATATGGCTCAGGAGAGGGACAGGTGGCGGGCTCTTGTTAATGCGGTAATGAACTTTTCATGTTGTGTTCACCGCGCATCTTGACATTAATCTTCTGTTTCCTAACCAACGAATGAACATAAATACGAAAATAAAAGTGCATTCGTTGGTAACAAAGCGGCAATGAACCTTCGGGTTCCATGAAACGCGGGGAATTTCATGAGTAGCTGACGACCTGCTAGCTTCTCAAGAAGGACTCTACTCCATGGAGTTAGTTAGTTAGATAGTACATTTTGGGACCAAAATTGCGTTTATTTTGCATTTGGTACGTGTACAACTGATAACACAAAGTTACTCACCAACGTCATGTCTATTTTGTTAGTTCGTTTGCTGGGAAAACAAATTACTGTGTATCTTGTTACAGTACTTGTTCATAAACAATTTCTTTAAGAAGATGGTGTTATAGATCCTAACCATTCGCATCACAGCACTAGAAGGAGGGTGCTGGTCAACGCCACGCTCCGGCCACTTTACCTCGGGAAAGACCCGGTACCCCATTGTACAGGAGGCTGGGTTGGTATCTGGGCCAGCCTGGACGGCACGGATTATCTCACCTCACCAGGAATCGATCCCCGGGCCGTCCATCCCGTAGTAAGTCGTTACACGAACTACGCTATCCCGGCCGTCCTCATTTATTGCACAACACGGAAATTACAGTAAAAGTAGATAAGGCCTGTTTCCTCCTAAGAAAGTATATTCAGTAAGTAGTAAATAGTTTCATATAGTATAATAAGATAATATAATATGATAATTATCAGCAAAGAAATTTAAAATGTAAATGTAAAATGTAAAATTGGGAAAATTTTATCAATTAACTTAAAGTTTTCTGTGAAATGCGAAAGTACCGCCATTACTCGATTTCTGTGGTCGAACATCTCGGTCCACCTGGCAAAACAACTGTGTTCCGCGGGAGCAAACTTGATAACCACTGCTTTATTGTATGATATTTCACACTGGGCTCTGGCTTGGCGATGGCTCACTCAGGCGGTTAGTCGCTGGCCTCTCACTGCAAAGGCCTGGGTTCGATCACAGGACAGTTCATGGGGAATTTGTGGTAGATGAAGTGGCACTGGGACAGGTTTTCTCCGAGTACTTCAGTTTTCCCTCTCAATGTCATTCCACAAATGTTCCATACTTATTCCCCACCCATCTACCACCGACGCTATGTAATATCAGTAACTGTCAGCGTCCTTAAATAAATCATCTATCTATCTATCTATCTATCCATCCATCTATCTATCTTCTATCTATCTATCTATCTATCTATCTATCTATCATGTTCGGTTGATCTGAAAACATCCATTCCTGCAGGTGGGGAAAACACAGAAACCTTTCCCTACACAGTGCAAGACTGGAAGTATGTACCGCACATGGAGTCGTATATTTTGTTATTCAGTTGTTTACGGTTCTGCCTACTTCACTGGTTTTAATGTTCACTTATTACGTTACTTCAAAATGTCATACGCCCTATGTAAAGGGTGGGTTACAGACGTTTTGTGCATTTCGTTACACATCTAAAACAGATTCAAATAAAATTTCCACACGCCAGTGACATCCTTTTGCGAACTGTTCAGATTTAATCTTATTTGAGAAAACGTGATGTATGACACATAAGGAATGGAATAAATAAGTCAGGACACCCTGCCGCAAGTTTAATCATGATTCTTTCATTATATTTTGCAAAAAACAAATACGGATGTAAGATGTCCATATTATGCTCTTTAGGCAAGAAACTCAAATAACCTAATTTGCATCGAGTTTGTAAATCAGAAAAATTACTCAATACATGTCCATAAATTTGCATGAAGGGCGAGTACGCATTCCCTTTTCCGGATTCTTTATCGGCGCCTTGCAAACTGCAAATATATATATATATATAACTCCATGGAGCAGAGTCCTTCTTCAGAAGCTATCAGGTCGTCAGCTAATCAAGAAATTCCCCGCGTTTTATGGAACCCGAAGGTTCATTACCGCACTCACAATAGCTCGCCACCTGTCCCTATCCTGAGCCATATCAATCCAGTCCATGCCCCCTCATCCACTTCTTGAAGATCCATTTTAATATTATCCTCCCATCTACGCCTGGGTCTTCCAAGTAGTCTCCTTCCGTCAGGTCTCCCCACCAAAATCCTGTATGCACCTCTCCCCTCACCCATACGTGCTACATGCCCCGCCCACCTCATTCTTCTCGATTTGATCACCCGAATAATAGTTGGTGATGAGTACAGATATATATATTTATATATATATATATATATATATATGAAATTTCCAAGGCATATATATATATATGCAGTTTACAAAAAGAATCCGGAAAAGGGAATGCACACTCGCCCCTTCATGAAAATAATTTTATGAACACTTAGGTATATACATTTATTTAATAGCAACCCTCCCGTCCGTCCCTACTACGCTGTTTCTACAGAAGGCAATTCGCAGAACAGTGGCAACGACGAAAAATGTTTCTCTTGGAGAGACAACAAAGTCTTATAGCCAATTTTGTCATGCTTGCGAAAAAACCTAAACAAGCGCCGTTGTTACCGGTTCAGCCAGTACTAATAATTAGCGTTACGCTTGGGAAAAGTCCAACGTTCGAGCAAAACTCAAATTGAGATACCAGGAATACCCTGAAAGACAATTCCTATCATGCTTGATTTTGCGCCGTTACTATAATAGGAAAATTTATTAAGCCCGGAACAAATAATCTGCTATAAAAGTAACTTTTATATGTGTAAAGAATGATTTATAAAATTAAAATTAAAGCGTATATTTAATACTGTATGTAACGCATTTTGGTCTTTATGTCGAGTTTCAACTGACGTTGGTTGTTATAAATTAATGGTACTAGGTAAAAAATCACGGGGCTTCGAAATCTTGCAAGAGCAAACTGTTGTGTATTGCTTCCAAAGCAATATACCTTTGAATATTGTAACCTTCAGGGATTGGATGTCATGTAGTTTATTACCTAGGAAGTAACAATCCGGAAGAACGTTGGTATATGTTTACGAAACTTCATGGAGTCACATATCAGAAGACACAAATCTTCGCTATCACCACTGTGAAAACTTCAAATCAAACATAGTACATATGGAGATTTGTATGGGATGATTCTGAAAAAATCACAAAACTTAAAGAGGACAACTTTTTCGACGGAGATCCAAACTGTAACTTTCCAAATAACTCGCATAAAGTAGGAGTGCTAACATTTATGCCACATGTGTCTGTTTAATGGTCTCAGACAGTGAGATCATGAACTAACCATGTATGTGTTATTTCAAAAAACCATAGACGAACTTTGTAAGTCCACTGCCAAAAATGTGCCCTGAATTTTCTCTCGTATCCTCTCTCACAACGACTGCTGCTACACTTTTAAAACTTCAGTAACAGTTGTGGCAAATCGTGCTCTGCAAAAGAATGTAAAATTTTCTAGAGTGTTAAGTACGCCCACGTAGTCAACGCCTTTTTTTAATGATTAATCCGTTCAATAAAGAATAACGAATATCACAAATACAAGACGTAGTGTGTAGTTAGCACGCAATGCGCTAAACGTTGCGACTTTAAGCGCCCTTTGCGTTTGAGGGTGCGGAAAAGCAAGGATAGATTTAAAAGATGCAATAATGACAATGATGCGTATGAAACGATACCAAAGCGGGTGAATTGTGATGTAGCAACGCAGAGCTTGAAATAAGGAAAAGAACTCACAGTAACGTTTAGCGTTATTTCCTCGTTATTATACAATTCCTGTACCACTTGCAACAAAATAACGCATAAGGGAAAGTCACGTCTGTCTATTCGCCCTAACATTTTAAAACCAAAACCACTTGGCTTATTTTTACGAAATATTATACGTATATGTCATTTCACTGGAGATAAACAAACACTCGTATAATATTATATGCCACAATCAGTTATAACAACGTGGGGCCATGCCATGGCTCAGGCTGTTTGGGAAATATTAGAGAAGCATTGAAAACGAGTACTGCAAATTCGTGTATGCCTATAAGCATTTACTTTTGTTAAATGAGCAAGAGAAGGAAACATATTCTAACTGAACCTTAGCGGGTACTGTTCAATAACGAGCCCGTCTTACAGAGTTTATGTAATTGATGAGACTGAGTCCCCCGTCCCAAGGCAGTTCCTCCTCGCAGCTGACGTTGGACAGCCGAAGAGTGTGGCTTTGCTCCAGCATCTGCAGCCCAACAGCGAACACGTGCACTGAGTCGTAGATAAGGGCGGGCTCCGCCTGGAACACAGCACATGTGTATAAACTCAACGCTTTTACAAATAACCATCTGTATATACTTCTATAGCCAGATTTGAGACAAACATATTGTTGAAACTGTGGATTGATTCACTTATATACTAAGTTTGATAAAACTGATATTTCTTTATATATTTAAAGTTGTTATAATAGCGACGGTCACTAAAGCCCGAATCAATCAGTAGAATCACACTGGAATCAAATTACTTGAGTGCAGAGACGTATCTTATTTTAAACGACGAGGGATTTAGTATGTCTCGCCTTAACAACACAAAAACACGTGTTTTATATACATAAACACATTACACACATACGGAAATTTCACTCTACAGATGATTAACAATATTCGCTGCTTTTTTATGTCAGTGACAAAGTGTTATTCTTATACTGTACAAAAGCCTTATTTGCAGACTATTGATTTGAATGGATATACGTATATACTTTACGTGGGACTTCCTGTTGTGACGAAAATGCACTAGGTGTGAAGTTAAAGGCCGTCAGTCATTACTAAATTTTACTATACAATATTGCATGGCTTTAATACGACATACTTCAGCTTACACATAAAAAGACATCATCAGGACAACTAAAACACCAAAACAAATGTTCGTGCAAGTAGTATCACAAATGTTTATATAAGCAATCCATAACAACTTATAACACAGTTATTTACAGCTTATACAACACTACGATGAGCAAACAACAAAATAAATGAAAAACAAGGAATGTTTTAACATCCGCAAAACGCTTCAGTAATCGAGAGTACAAGCTAAAATATCGTAAATTGCAGACGACCACCTCCGAAGCCAAACAATACATTAGAGAAATTCCACTTTCACTCGGAAGTTTTGGACATCGATTTTTAACTTCCCCCCCAGTTTTACTATCTTTTTAATTGTGGAACCTGTACCAATTTTTCTCAAGGTTTAACGATTTCGACTTATTTTACGTTTGCAAAAAATGTAAAGTTGAGATATCAACTAACATAATGACAGCGAAATATGTTCTAATGTGTATTCATAACCAACAAATGCACAAACATAAACTACTTTATAATTTTTATTAATATCGATGCATTCCCCTACACGTGTTTCGGTCCGTAGACCATCTTCAGAGGGGTAATAAGCTACTACACTTCACATCGCATGTTTAATGTGCCGAAGAACACACTTGTCTCAGAAATAAGTTATAAAAACACATCTGAATTTGTAAAATATGTAAAACTATAGTAACTTAAAATTTTATCGTATAAGTTAAAGTCAAAAGTTAAAATAGCAGTCTTTATGTTATTTTCACCGTACATTTTTAATGTATATAGTCTTATTCCGACAAATGTACACTTTTTTATGTCCTATTTAATACATGCTTATGTCAATAAATAGTCGACATGTTTCGAACTGTATCAGTTCATCATCAGGACTCTTTACCCAGCTAAATGATATTCATTAAAATAGATAAAAAGAATAAAATAGTCTTCTAATATGTTGGATATATAGCCACTGAAAATATTAAAACAATTTTAAGTTACATTATTTAAGTAACAATCAGTTTTATAAAATTATTAAATTTGGTAGTACGACTGTTGAAGTGTTACACTGTACATACCTGCATCTGCTCTTACGTGTTCACTACTGGCTTGTGGAAGGTGTACTAATCTTACGGTGTCCGAACGGGGTTTATATAGGTCAATGTCATGCAGTAGAAAGACGTCTTTCGTCTACATATCTGTTGTAAAAAATAATTTTGTTACTATCTAGGGTATCCTTCATTAATTGTTGTTCATAATTTTGTAGAAATATTTCAGCAATTAATCCTGATATAGGTGACCCCATTGCAACACTTTTTTGTGGTTGGTAAAATTTATTATCAGATTTCAGATAGTTTTGTCTTAAGATAGTATCCAGGAGTGTGACCGCTTGTGTTATTGTTATATTGTCAATCTTTCTAATTGCCAGTAGAGTCTTCATGATTTTTATAGTTTCTTCTATGGGGATATTGACATATAGGTCTTTTATGTCAAATTAATTAATCTGTTTGATTCTGTGATATTTAGTTTTATTAACTCATTGGCTAATTGTGTGGAGTTATAGGTTACGTACGTATTAGGTAGTAGAAGTTGATCATTAAGCATTTTTTACAACAGATATGTAGACGACATCCTAATAATATACGATCAAAACCACATTAATAAGGATGATATTCAGAACTACATGAACAAAATACACCCTGATCTCAAATTCAAAGCAAAAGATTAAATAGATAGTACTATTAGTTTTCTTGACCTCCTAATAACCAGAATAAAAAACAAACTATCAATAAATATATACCGTAAACCAACTACCACAGATACAACGATACACTACAAATCTAACCATCCATTACAACACAAATTAGCAGCATATTGATTCATGTTAAATCGATTACACAATTTCCCACTATCACGAGATCAGAAACATCAAGAAATAAATACCATCACCCAAATCGCAAAACAAAATGGATATCCAATCACACCAATAAACAGACTCAACAACCAGATCAAAAACAAAATAAACAGATCAAAAAACTATACACTGACACAAAACATTAACAACAAAAAATGGATTACATTTGAATACAGTAGCCCACTAATAAGAAAAGTCACAAATATCTTTAAAAACACAAATCTAAAGATTACATTCCGCGTAAGTAATACCACCCAGAACATACTTAAACCCCATACACAAAACAATGATGAATATAAAAACAGTGGTATTTACAATCTAAAATGTAACACCTGCAACAAATATTATGTTGGTCAGACTGGAAGGAACCTAAAGACAAGATATATAGAACACACTAGATATATAAAAAACAACGAACCAAAATCAGCATATGCTTTACATATCTTGAATAACCAACATGAATACGCTCCAATACAGAATAGTATGCAGTTGATAAGAACATGCAAGAAAGGTTGGCACATGAACATAACTGAAAATCTATATACACAACTATATCGCGGGCATTTATTGATTAGCGAACAATGCGTAGAAGAAGAAATCCCGCTATTCCAGTTCATCAACACTGCTATTTTAACTTTTGACTTTAACTTATACGATAAAATTTTAAGTTACTATAAAGTTTTACATATTTTACAAATTCAAATGTGTTTTTATAACTTATTTCTGAGACCAGTGTGTTCTTCGCCACATTAAACATGCGATGTGAGGTGTAGTAGCTTGTTACCCCCCTGAAGATGGTCTACGGACCGAAACACGTGCAGGGGAATGCATCGATATTAATAAAACTAAAAAGCAGTTTATGTTTGTGCATTTGTTGGTTACTGAATACTAAGTGACAATGCACGGTGAAAGCAATATAAAAAAATGTTCTAATGTGGTTACACGATAATATTTTTGGTCCTTTAGTTCGCCTGATGGTTTTTTTATGTAAGCCGAAACAACATGTAGCATGAAAGCCATGGGATAGTATATCATAAAATTTAGTCGTGATTTACGGTTTTATCCTCACACATATTGGACACATTTAATTATTTTTTTTAAATTTCATACATACACAACTAATCCGATTCTCATCAGTTTAAACAGCACCTTCCTGGACTGTTTACTTTTAATGCAGCTTAAATTTTGTAACTTCATGAAACTCACCTAGCCTAAGGAAGCATGGATACATGAAAAACGTAAAAGCACTATTCTGTGAAAGAACTACAAAATAACAAATAGTTATAGTTTTTCTTCTAATTGAGGAATAAATTATTCGAAATTGTGAATTAGGCAAGCCTAGAAATAAGACTGTGCTGGTTTCGATTTTTGTGGGCACTGCAGTCCTTTTGAAATGACCCTGACGTTGGAACCAATACACTGAGTAAAAGCACTTGATAAGAGACCAACCTTGACCTATTTTCCATCATAAAAAATACAGGCAAGGGAGTTATTACGGTATCGATTCCCGACAGTGGCAAGAGATTCTTCTCTTCTCCAAAACGTCCAGACCGGCTCCAAGTCCCAAAGAGCCTCCTATTCAATGAGTACCGTGGACTTTTTCTTGGAGTAAAGCGGCCGGGTCATGAAGCTCCATTTAGTGCCGAGGTTAAGAATGAATGGACCATTACTTCAGCTCCCCCATATGCTGTCACAGGGTGCATATAAGTACAACTTTACATACATAATTTCACAAAGAGCCGGAAGTGACTGAGTACTTGGGCAAGTCGTATATATATACACACATGTGTGTGTGTGTGTGTGTGTCTGCTTTCAGAAACCACATTATGTATGTCAGTGATGGTCTTCTAAGTGTGTTATTTAACAATGCTCTCAACTGCTAAGATTATATAGCGTCGATGATAGATGAATACCGATATATAAGTATGGAGCACTGGTGGTACGATATTGGCTGGAAGACCGACATAGTCGGAGAAAAACCTATCTCAGTGCCACTCTGTCTACCACAAATCCACACTGATGGGCCTGAAATCGAACTCGAGCTTCCATGGTCACAGGCTTACTGCTTACTGCCTCAGCCATGGCCCGGCCCGATTTCGGTACAATTTCGTAATGGGATGTATACTGAATACTGTCGACGAATATAATTGTAATCCGCATCGGTCCAATATAAAGCGTCCCTTACGGCAAGCTATCAGTGTTCTCAAACACGGCTCATTGTACAGCATAAAGTACGATCTGGATTTCATTATGATCTATGGTTTTTGTTTCAAACGTTTTAATATGAAAAATACTTCACTATACAAAAGCAAAGCTAATTTATCATTCTATGTATAACAATAATTGTGTTACTGGCTATAAAACAGAATTATTTGAAACAAAGAAACATAAATAAGGCTGAAATACGCAAATGTTGCAGAATGTGTCTTAATAAGTTTACCACACATAAGTTCATATGCCAACTCTTACTACAGTATATGCGTGGGTTGTGTGTATCGCAAGTCGCTAGGATACGTTACGAAATTCCCGGAAAAGTATTCAGTTCAGGCATCTACAAAGCCACGGAGCACATGGCAATCTGAGCAAGTGTTATGTTTTGCTATACAGCCTGACCAAGTTTGACTTCTCAAGGCTTCTCAGAATTTCTGCAAGTGACTGTAATGTCATGCACCCCTGAGGTCACTGGCCCGTAAAAGCGGCCATTTTATTGTGGTCAGCACTTCACCCTGCAACTACGGGAGGTGGAGTGATGACCTGGCATAGTAGAAAGAAAGCGTGCAGGACGTTTTGAGGGGATTCTGGTAAGAACAGTTAGAGAGTGAGATGAAATGGGTAGCGACTCCGAGGTGGGATCTTGGTGAGATTCACGAACGGAGGTGGCGACGTGCAGCCGAATTGTGCAGACGAGAAGGCCGACTGACATACCTGGAGGACTTCTCGTGACTCTGCTCTGGGTGGTCGTATCCAGCAGCGGGTTCCCATGGAGTGAGTAGACAATTATTATTTCTGGAGAAAGTAGAACAACCTAGATAGGGGTCGCATTGAGGAAATGGTAACTTTTCATCCGTAGGATCCGGTGATCAGAGGAATATTGACAATGTTAGTAAACCTTGTGTAAATGGGTAATTTGTTAGTTAGTTAGTTAGTTAGTTTTAGTTCTTGATTTATTCAGTTATATTGTGCTTGTGAATAAATTGTAGTTTATAGCTGTTTGGTTGCGTAAGGCAGTATTAGGTACGGTGTTGGACCATAGAGAGCGCCCTTTTTCCTTCCTAATCCCACGTCCCGGAGAGGGCTAAAACCAGCAGCAGATACCTTAAACCCAGACACACCTGGCTTACCCACGGAGCTAGATCACAGTATCAACAATATCGGTAGTAACAATAAGAACTCGTGGGTGGTGGCAGCTCTATCAACGCTGTGCACAGTTCTCATCCCGATTCCGGCTTGACAAGGAGAGAGCCAGGTACCCTGGAGGGTTGTGCAGGGCGTCAAAACTATACCGGTCGGTTGAGGGCCCTCGGTGTGAGAGCCAGGCAACGACGGTATAGCAGTGACTGATGGATCTAGGCTATCAACGACACTACTTCAGCTGTTGAGGTTGTACAACGTGGGATTGTTGTTTCGATTACGATGCAGTAGTTTCGATGGTAGGATAATTGCTATGATAAATTAGTAGGATTTGGAACGAGGCAACAGTGGTCTAACTGAAGTATTACCTTGGTATTTTTCAGGGAAGACTATGAAAACCCACGAAAGGTCTGTCAGTATAGTCAGTGCCCCGGCGAAGATTCGAACCAGGCACCTAACAAATATAATTCCAGAGCGTTAACAGTCAGAGCGGTATTTTTTAGAGAAATATACAAGCGTAGTTGCTTGTAAAAATTCTGTATACAATTTTCCTGGATGTTAAGTTACCTTCAGAATGGCCTTCGAAGTATCGTCCACAAAGCTTCAGTAGTTTCCATCGTTAGCACGTAAGCACTTTGGACGATAACAAATTTTTGTGGAAAATAGAATAGCTGTCACCCCAGTTTAGGCCAGTTCGCAACAAAAAGCTTAAAAAGTGTGCCTGTTAGGTGTCTGGCCGTGTGTCTGCAAACAGAAACTGTAGAATAGCTGCATGGATTTTCATGAACTTTTGTCGGAACGCTTTACTAAAATTTGACTACATACTCTAATTTTGATTACAGTCGGACAAAAATAAAGGGATACTTTTCATGAATATCTAAGTTCGATTGATCGAGCATCTAGAGATTAAGTCGCTAAATATTTTGTGCCCAATAACACTTATCGTGCGTCTCACGATTCTCAAGACAACTGTTTAAAACCCAGTGCTACATACGTGTAACAACTTCTGTGACATTCACAAGCTCTACATTCTGCCCACCGAGTGTTTTTGTGGGTATCATAACGTTTCTTACAATTAACATGGATTTTTTCCCCCAAACAACATTAACCGGCTGGTCTTCCTACTGGAAGCAGACTCTGTCCTCTGTGAGGCTTGAACTGAACCTTTCTATATACCTTAAATGAATTTCATTCTTTAAAGGTGCACAAAGTGGCACTATGAGAGGTTTACGTCCGAGCATTTCAGTTCATTCATACTCATCTTCATCTTTACAACCTGGGGACCTTCCGACAAAAGTGACGGTTTTTTTAGAAATCTGGGAACATTAAGAACGACCAATAATATATTGTTTTCTCAGTATTCAAAGGGTTACAAAAAGAGAGCAAAGTGCCAGTATTGTAGGGCTATGCGTTCCTCATTATTTATTTTGTACTGTGGTAGACTGAACTTACTTCCAGCAAGTCAAAATTTCTTAGGCTAATCCTATAAGCAATGAGATGTAGACCTGCGAATTCCTATACTTCCTTTGGAGCTTTCCGTGAGAAATAATTCTTCACTGTTCTACTTGTAAGGTGATGAGCCCACTATAGAAACACATACTGCTGAACAATTGGTAACAAGCATGACAGAGAGGAGCTGACAAAACAGGCTACAGTGGGCAGGATACAAGCCAGGACTGGAGAAATACCGCACTTTAACTACATTGCCATCAGTTCAAGTTGACTAGAAAGTAACATATTAACACTTGTAATCCAATATTTCTATTTTCCGTGGTTGAAGGGCTTGTGAGTTCCAGCAGCCCTTACAGCTAAGCCGGCGGTAGCACTGCCACCATAGGGTCTCCCAAGCCGGACAGAACAAAAGGGTAGGAACCAGACGAACTGAGGTGCCTAGGAAAAAGGAACACATGCATACATTCCTCTGATGCCGACAGTAGCGATATCAGTACCAACTTGAAGTACAGAGCAAATGATGCTCGAGATGGTCATGATCGTACAACAACAGGCGTGACCTTAGGGGTTTGAAAGGCTGTTGTACTACTATGTGGAAAGAATTTTGAAAAATTACCATATTATTACTTTTTCTGGATAGTCTCGTTCTAGAAACAGAGACAAATGCGAGATATTTCCTCTGTGGACAGAAAGTACACGATACTCTGGAAGAAACCCCCGGTGCATTCGAATGTGAAAGTGGAAATGTGAAAGAGCAGTGGAACAAGATCACGAAATGTGTGTTAGATACTACGAGTGATTTGGTTGGAAACGTTGACAGGAAAGCAAGAAAGTCATGAATTACACAGGAAATAATCAGTAAAATGGATAAACAAAGGAAGTGGAAGAACGTCGACAACGAGGAAGAAAGGAACAACTACATAAGACTGAAGAACGAATTGGAAAAAGCCACGGACAACTCCAAGAAGGAATATCTTGATAGCATATGTGACGATATCATTCGAATTTCGAAGAACAGGACATTATTATTTAATGTACATAAATATAAAGGAACTAGGTTGGAAAGATAATCATGGGGTTCAAGCCATTGGCAACGAAGACTCTCAAGGGAATATAATAGTAGACGATAAAAGAGAAGTACTGAACATTTGGGAGAATTATGTAACAGAGATCTATGATCGAGCTAACCGACTAGAAAACCTAGAAGTGGAACCACAAGAGGAAGTAGATACAGACGAGAAAGGCCCTTCCTTATATATTGCACAGGCTATCAAGCAGATGAGGCTACAGGAGACGATAATGTACGTGCAGATTGCTCAAAATTTGGGACAGCTGATCGGAAACATATATGAAACCAGAGAATGACCCAGGGATTTTAATTGAAGATACAACCATTCGTCTAAAGAAGAAGCTAAAGATATAAATTGCAGCGATCATCGCACATACAGCACAGATAGTAGCGAGGATACTTAGAAGAAGGACTAAAAAGAAAATTAAGGACATAATTGGAGAAGATCGGTTTGGATTTAGAGAGGAAAAGGAACGAGAGCTGCAATAGCAATGCTGAGAGTTACATCACAAAGAACTTCGAACATAGACGAAGAACTGTGTGCTTGCTTCATAGGCTGGCAGAAGGCATTTGACCGTGTAAACTGGACCAAACTATCGCAGAGTCTAAAGTAAACGGGTACAGACTGGGGCTAAAGAAGATTAATCAGCAAACTGTACAAGTACAAGCGTCAGAATTTTAAAGTATGACTAGAACAAGGGGAGATAAGAAGTGTGAAGACTGGACGAGGAGTTAAACAAGGACGCTGTTTGTGACCGATTCTATTCCAATTATACACCCAGTACTTTACCAAGGAAACTCTTGAAAATTTGGAACACTTGGGAAAAGGAGGACAAATAATTCGCACTGTGAAATATGCACACGACCTTGTGCTACTAGCTAAGGAAGAAACGGTACTGCAGGGTATGACTGATATACTAACTGAAATTGGAAGTTGTTATGGCATGGAAATGAATGCGTAAAAAACTAAGGTAATGGAAATCTCACGGCAACCATCCCAAGTACAGGTTATGATAGATCAAAAACAACTGGAGGTTGTGGTATATTTCAACTAATTGGGTAGAATAACAACAAATGATGCAAGATGTACACGTGAAAGTAAATCCAGGATTTCCGTGGCAAAAGTAGCATTCAACAAGAAGAAGACTTTTCAAATTGGACTAAAATTTAAGCAAGAAACTAGTAAATTGCTACATTTGGAGCACAGCTTTGTATGGCGCTGAAACTTGAATATTTCGAAAAAAAATGCCTTGAAAGTTTTGAAATGTGGTAATGGAGAAGGATGGAGATCAGTTGGACTGATCCTATGAAAAATGAAGAAATACTGCACAGAGTCAAATAGGAAAGAAATATCTATACGTATAATAAAAAGGGGGAAGGCTAACTAGATTGGTCACATGTTGCGTTGCAAGTGACTTCTAAAACATGTGACGAGAAGAAGAGGAAGAAAACGTAAGCAGCTATTTTATGACATTATGGAAACGAGAAGATACTGTCAATTGAAAGAGGAAGCACTGGATCGCAATCTGTGGAAGAGGCTATGGACCTGACGTAAAACAGACAACGTAATAAATTAATGTGCCCTTTTTATTTCTCCTTCTTTTTTCTCCTATTAGCGCCGTGCCTCCTTCTTGTGTCTACCGCGGCTCCACTTCTCTTCAAACCATATATTTCTAGAATGCGTCACTCCATCTTTTATGGTATACCAGGGTCTTTCCTCCCTTCAGATTAATTTGGCCTATCTGTTTTTCATAGGAAATAACTTAAGATGCCATTCGTCAAATGAAGTTGTTCCATGTCTTTATTTTTGTATTCACCCATCCTCTGGTCTGCTGGAAGCCACAATGATGCATGAAGTATTGACTCTTTACATGGTCGGGTCTATTTGGAAGTACTGTTTCATTATCATGCTGTTCTCTGTTTGCAATCCAAAGTGTAAACCATCACAATGCGCTTAAACTTAATAACCAATTGAAAAAAATAAGAAAATAAATATATCACATTACATTCCAGTGTACTATGATAGTATGGGTCTATAAAATTTCTTTCAATTGTCTAACCTGTTTTCGGCAGCATCTTTCTTGATTTGTTCATTTCAGTATTTTAGTCTCTTACGTATGTCGCTATGTCAAAATACGCCTCGTGACACTAATAAATGCTCACTTTTTCTCTTTCATGTGAGTTCGAATATTGCGATTAACTGATTTGCTTGACATCTCCCTTCCTTTTACAGGCCTACACTGTTTATTCTTTCCGTTGCCAAGTAATATTTAAAAGCTATAACTTGTTCAGTTGTTTTACGTTTCACAGCAGAGAGCATAAACTTCCACATTTGCAGATTCAAGTCCTCTGGAACGTTATGCCTTGTCGGCTGGTAAATATTTACCGACATTTCGACTGAGCTTACTACCTTCATCTTCAGGGTCAAGCTGTCGTAGAAGCAAGCTGTCGAAGAAGAGTGGACTGTTTAGTCTGCTTGGCCCTGACGTTGAAGACGCCGGCAACGTTGGATCATTAAACAAGGCGTAAGATCAACAGCGCTGTAAGTACCACAAATCTCGCAGTTCCTTACTTAGGGTCATTGTTCTAGTCCTAACTGCCGAGATCATTTTAAATTGTAAACTGATACAACAATATTTATAAGCTGTCTTACTTATCTGAGTTTCATATGTCTTTCTGGCTACCCATTCTGCATAACTTCTCCTTCGTCTCCTTCCCTTATTTATTGCAACTTTCCTACTGGTACGTACGCTTATTTCAGTACAATTTTCAATAGACTACATATTACGTAACCAGCAAAATGAACCTATTTCGTCTATTTTATGTGAATTTAAATTTAACAGTAACGCTACTGGTATTCAGATCTGCAATATCTAAATGTGGACCATTCCATTGCTTGCAGCACATCTCCCATTAACAGAAGAGTAATTTCTGTGACAGTTTCTCCAGAGATTTAAACTAACTAATTAATTAACTCCATAGAGCAGAGTCCTTCCTGAGAAACTAACAGGTCCTCAATAAGTCAACAAATTAGCCGTATTTTATGGAACCCGAACGTTCATTGCCGCATTCACAAGTGCCCGCCACCTGTACCTATCCTCAGTCAGATCAATCCAGTCCATGACTCCCCACCCCGTCTTAAAGATCCATTTTAATATTATCATCCCATCAACATTTCGGTGTTCCAAGTGGCGTCTTTCCTTCAGGTCTCCCCACCAAAATCCTGTAAGCACCTCTCGTCTCCCGTACGTGGCACATGCCCCGCCCATCTCATTCTTCTTTATTTGATCACCCGAATAATATTTGGTGAGGAGTACAAATCATAAAGCTCCTCGTTATGTAGTCTTCTTCATTCCCCTGTTACCTCTTCCCTCTTAGGACAAAATATCTACCTCAGCACCCTATTCTTCAACACCCTCAGCCTATGTTCCTCCCTCCCTGTGAGACCAAGCTTCACAGCCATACAAAACAATAGGCAAAATTGCAGCTCTGTATATCTTAATCTTTATGTTTTTGGATAGCAAACTGGAAGACAAAAGATTCTGCACCGAATGACAGTAAGCATTTCCTGGCTTCAATCTGCTCCTAATTTCTTCATGAATGGAATTTTGATTCGTTGGCGTTGCTCCCAAGTATCGGAATTGTTCCACCCGTCAAAAGTTTTATTACCTATGTTATTCTCACCGTAAAAACTTTCGATTTTGCGAAATATTTCACAAGGCCAGAGTTTAAAGCATAACACAAAAATACAGTTTACAAGGCTGCTAAGGGGGTTAATCTGAAATAAAGCTCATGGCAGGATAACTGTTCAACTCCTTTCCCTGGCTGTATTCGTAATCGTTTTCGTTGTGAAACCCCATCCGCATTTTGGTGGGGTCTAAGAAGACAATTTATTTACGGAGGGAGTTAGAAGGACTTAATAATGGTAAGTGGACAAGCGTTCTTAATTGCTGCATCACAAGGGTAGGGTTTTAAATATTTGGTTTATATGAACTTCTGGAGTTATGGGGATGAGACGGCAGTTTTTTTCAGTTCGACGTTGTAAGCCACTTCAGGTAAGGGGCTGTGATGTGATACGCAAAACATATTACACCCAGTAAAATTAATGGCTTAGGAGTTTCAACACAATTCCAGTCTCCTTATTTCATGACCAACGCTCTGATGTTGTAGGACTGGGTTATTAAAAACAACAACTATTCAGAAGAGAAATGTATTTACTGTCTGTTCAATTACGCCAGTGAAAGAAAGTCATTACCTCTGTTTAGTGCCACTGAAGGAATGCCATACGCTTTAAGTAACTGCATTAGTTGGCTCACATGTTCGTTTAAAACAATACACGGTTGCACACCGTCAAATCGCTTAAGCTTATGATTAACTAGAGGCACACAACGATTTATGCGGTATATCCGTTCTCTCAAAAATTCGTAAACTATGTACGACTATTTCCAAAGCCTAAGGTACGCTTATTAAAATGCGGGTTATGCAATTGAACGAATTACCGTCACTGGTAAACTACATTGCTTATGATCTCTTGCTTTTATATCATAACAAAATAGCGCAGTACAACACACTAAGATGTTGCAATACTACACAAATATGACATTCACGGCATGTAAATATCAGACTGAATAATAAGTTACATTTGTAAATATTGTTCATTTATTAAATATTTGCACCCATAAAGAATAAGGCAGCCGACTGACAATACTGAAGCGACGTTACGTCCTTCTGCTGTGCAGGTGCTCAAGTGAACTACACCGTACCGGTAACAATATAAATCTTAGAAATAATGGTCGTGACATCTACGGAAAAGTGTACGACAATTCCATGAAGCATAGCCCTTCTTGAGAATTTAACAGCTCCTCATTTATAGAAACTGATGATTCAATACCGTGTCCGCTACACCCATAACTCATCCAAATCCTGACCCAGATGCATACAGTCCAAGCTACCCCATCCTGTTCCTTTAGACCCATTTAATATTATCCTCCCATCCATACCTAGGTCTTCCAAGTGATGTTTTTCTTTAGGTTCCTCCCCATATCCCTGTACACATCTACTTTCTCCCCCATACGTGCCACATGCCGCGCCCACCAACTACATTTTTATTTGATTGCCCTCATAATAATTGGACTACTTATACTAATCAGGAAGCCGTTCATTACGCGGTTTTGTCCATAAACTTCTTACTTCCTTTATCTTACGCCGAAGTATCTTCCTCAGCATCCTACTCTCCAACACCTTCAGCCTATGTTCTTCCCCTAACTTAACACACTAAGTTTCACACACATACAAGTGAGCTGTAAAGGAAATTACATGCAAATACTTGCGGAAAAGATAGGTGCATCGTACCATAAATTAAGGAAAGTATCGGCAATAAAATTTATAAGTTACTATTAATTTTGTATGAATTATATCAGGAATTACTTTTACAGCGCTCTGGGAATGGTTAGTGGGGACATCGTGTCGGATGATACGTACAGCATACCGACAAAAGGAGATTTATCATACAAGAAATTTCTGGTACATAGAAAACAGTAATGGTAGGTAAAAACGAACGCTCATTGTTTAGATCTGCTGTATGAGTTTCTGTTGCTTCTACTCGTAAAAAGAATATACTGTATTTCTTTGAATATTTTAAACACTTAATTATGTTTAGGCAATTAATTTAAAGTGTCGTCCCACACCAGAATGTTGTGGCTTGCCTCCCAGAAATGTGTTGGACGGTGTATAGAGAAAGCTGAGATGAGAGCCAAAATCAGTTAGGCTAAACTACAACACAAGTTTAAAATTCGAGACCTCTAGGATGTGGCCTCGTATGGACCGATAAACAGTGATCCGATTTCGGAGGAACCAGTTGCCTCCATTTTAGGCTCCTAATTAGTTCAAAATATGTTCCAGTCAACATGACGTCATATTCCAGTGGGCTTGATTCTTCATCACACCGCTAATAAAACGTCACATCTCACAACACGGCATTTTCAAAACAAACGACCCAGTATTAATAACAATATCCTACCTGTATGATGCGAGATTTGTTGAGGATACTGTGGCCCACAGGCTGGAATCTTTCCATGTCCTTCAGTATCTCTCGCACCCCCACATCCTCTGCGTTAACAATGCGGAAAGCTGTCATATTCACAAAGTTGTACTTAAAGTCTTCTAGATCGAAGGTCTCAATGTCCTGCGCACACACATAAACACATAAAAAACACATTTCGCACATTACACCAAGGTCTAAAATTAATACCAGAGGCCTAAACTACATTGTTACCTAAATTACTAGTCCTATAACTAACTGAGAACCGGGATGGTGTACTCACTATATTGGCTAGACTACGGGCTGGAAGTCAAAAAAATCATGCCTCAATCCCCGGCAGTGAAAACATTTTCCTTTTCTCCAAAACGTCCAGAACAGCTCAAAGTCCCACTCAACTTCCTATTCAATGGACACCGAAGGCTCTTTCTTCGGTGATGAAGCGGCCGGAGCATGAAGTAGACCACTCGCCCCTGTCAAATGCAGAGGGTTATAATGATGGAGTTCTACCACCATTCCTCATTACACCTTAATGGAGAGCAAAGGGACAGACTTCTTGACCATCTTGACTTTCTACCTTTACAACTAACTACCTAACTAACTTTATGGAGGATTATCCTGTTTCAGCCTACTTTCCTTTCTTGAGGAAAACTATAATCTTGCGAGATCACCATGCTCTGTTTTTGTTGAAACTTCAATTGCTGAAGAGCTTGACAGATTTTTACGAAAATATGGTAAGAAGTTTTGCCATTTGAGGCCATCCCGAGGTTACATTTTATAATTCCTTACAAACAGTAACAGCATCATTGCAGACACGCTAACGTGACAGGCAGGCGTGACACCAGTAGCACTTTATTTAGAGTCCTGAAATGATGCATGATAACAGACCTCCGAAAAATACGTAAAGTTTTAAAGTCATTTTTAGCAAAATGTAATGCAACAACATGACCTCGGTGGACTAGTGGTTAGCGTGCTCGCCACTGGACCCAAGGTTCGCGGGTTCGATCCCGACCGAGGTCGATGGATTTTTAAGGATGATAAAAATCCGGAGCACCACTTCCTTCGGAGGGGAAGTAAAGCCGTCGGTCCCATGTCGTAGATTTACGGCATGTAAAAGAACCTTACGGGCATGAATAAAAATGTTGCGTAAGCCAAATTGCCTCCATTTCTCATCCAAGTCTCCTGACTGCCTGCCAGATGGCTCTGGCGTGCACATCAGGATCGATAGAACACTAAGCGCGGCTAGCTGGCCGGTCACCAGCTGCCATGAATGCGCAAGAGGAGGCAAGAGGAGGCCCAGGCCCATACAGGGCTGTTGAGCCAAGAATTATTATTATTAATGCAACAACATGGCAGCTGTGTGAAAGGTTACTGTAGCCTTTGCTTTGATGGTGAAAACTAATGAACAGTTACGAAGATGTGAGTGTTTTATAGTTACACTGATGTCTAAAATCACTAACCTTGGAGGGAACCGCAATTAATTCATTAAACTTACTTCCATTTGTTGTAACGCAATGGTCCAAACTTCCAGCACTCTGGCTAGCTGTGGAACGTCAGACCTTTCGCCACTATAGTGTGAGAATCAGGCTCTCGAACTCTGAGGCCGGGGACCCGATCCGGCAGCGTGCCACCATCCCTCGTATATAAAAATGAACAATGCAAGGACTGTCAGAGATCATGCCCTACAACTACCCTTCCCTAGGCTCGAAGGCATAGGGTTCAGAGACACGAAGTGATCAATCGTCATTCATTCTGAAGTCTGTATTACAACAGGTCCGTAGCCTCTTCCAAAGCGAGTTCTCCACAGGATGCCATCTAGTGCTTTCTCTTTCAATTTCCAGTATCTTCTCTTTGCCTTAAGGTCATCCAATAGCTGCTTCCGTCTTCTTCCTCGTCTTCCCGTCATTTCTATCCTTCCTTCTAACTTTCCTTCAATCGCGTGTTTTAGAAGGCCGTTTCTACGCAAGATGTGACCAATCCAGTTAACCTTTCTTCATTTTATTGTATGTACGATATTCCTCTCCTCCTTCACTCTATGTAATACTTCTTCATTTCTCACACGATCGGTCCAACTGATCTTCTCCATTCTTCTCCAGCACCACATTTCAAAACTTTCCAGATACTTCTGATCTATTTTCCTAAGTGTCCACGTTTCATCACCATACAAAGCTATGCTCCAAATTTAGCACTTTACTAGTTTATTCCTTAAATTTAAGTCCAATTTGCTGGTGAAAAGATTCTTCTTCTTGTTGAATATTATTTTGCCATGGCAATTCTGGATTTAATTTCACGTGTACACCTAGAATCATTTGTTATCATGCTACCCAAATAATTTAAATAATCCTCATTCTCCAATTGCTTTTGATCTATTATAATTTTTATTGGGGATGGTTGCCTTGAGATTCTCATTACCTTAGTTCTTCCCACATTCACTTCCATTCCATAGCGTCTTCCAATTTCAGTTAGTCTATCAACCATGCCCTGTAGCACCTTTTCTTCCCTAGCCAGTAGCACATGTCATCTGCATATTTCACAGTGCGAATTACTTGTCCTCCTATTTTGATGTCTCAAAACCATTCAAGAGTTTCCTTGGTAAGGTACTCGCTGTATAATTTGAACAGAATCGGTGACAAACAGCAACCTTGTCCAACTCCTCTTCCAGTCTCCACACTTCTCGTCTCCCCTTGGTCCAGTCGTAATTTAACACTCTGTTCTATGTACAGTTTGCTAATCAATCTTCTTTCGCGCCAGTCTATCCCAATTCCCTTTAGGATCTACATTAATTTGGTCCAGTTGACACTGTCAAATGCCTTCTGTCAGTCTATGAAGCAAGCACACAATTCCTCATCTATGTCCAAGGTTCATTCTGATATTATTCTCAGCATCACAACTGAATCCCTAGTTCCTTTTCCTCTTGCAAATCCAAAGTGATCTTCTCCAAGTGCATCCTCAGTCTTCCTTTCAATCCTTCTTCTAAGTATCCTCGCTACTATCTTTGCTGTATGTGCGATGATGCCGATTGTGCGATGGTCGCTGCATTTTGTAGTTTTGGGCTTCTTCTTTAAGGCAATCATTGTAACTTCAGTGAAATCTCTGGGCCACTCTCCAGTTACATATATGCTGTTGATCAGCTGTGTCATTTGTCTGTGACCATCTTCTCCCAAAAATTGGACTACATCCCCAGGTATATCATCATCTCCTGTAGCCTTCTTATCCCTCATCTCCTTGGCAGCTTTTTCCACTTCACTTTGCAAAATATAAGGGCCTTTCTCGTCTTCATCTATTTCAGCTTCAGGTCGACTTGTAGGTGTTCTGGTCGATTAGCTCGATCGTAGAGCTCTGTAATATAATTCTCCAAGAATTGCAGTACTTGTCTCTGATCTATTACTATATTCCCTTGAGAGTCTTCGATGCAAATGTTTTTAATCCCATGATTTTCTTTCCAAACTATTTCCTTTTTCTTCACGTACATTAAATCATAACTTCCTGTTCTTTGAAACTGTACGATTTCGTCGCATATGCTCTCCAGATATTCCTTCTTGGCGTTGATGGTAACGTTCTCGATGACTCTAAAAATACATATGCAGCTCTCCAACTTCCTAACTGTTTATACCTAAAATATTACGTCTTTCCACCCTACTTCATCACAACAATTTTTATTTCTCAACGAAACAATAACTATCCCTGCTGATGGTATGACACAGTTTGTTTGACCTCGGTCTAGCCGTTAAAAATTTCTGAGTATCTGGCCATCAGTAAATACGTTACATACTAAATTACTTCATAACAGTGGTCTGGCCATCATATATCAACAAACAATGTCTACCTTATGACAAAGATATGGAATTCTATAACATAATAGTTCTTACATCATCTGTCCATACGTCAAAACTCAACAGTATTTCCTAATTTTGCAACTGAAGAGTGTTTCCCAAAATTCACTACATTATACCATTTATTGACAATGCTAAAAGCGGTAAAATTAACGTGAAAGAAGGCGACGAATGCATTGTTTTCCTAAATACAAATTTGGAATTTTTAAAATGGGGAATATTTCAGAAAGCAATTAAATGCATTTAGTTTATTGAGAGACATTACAGCTAATCTTGCGGAAGGAGCCTATATAGCAAGAGCTGGAATGAGGCCGCAATGAGGCATGATAGTTTTTAATACAGCCTGTAACGAACTCGCCCTTTTTTAGTACACCTGAAGCCTTTCGCTTATTTTGATATTTTGCGAGATCTGAGGTTCTCGAAGCGGTACTGCTGAAAAATCAAGTTCTCTGAGATGTCACGCCGTGTGGATTGGTAGAGAGCTACCGGCATTTCAAAGGATGGCAGTGCCTTCACCTGCAGTGTCAAGCATTCAAGTCCACTGGCAGTCCACAAGTCCGCTTTTCTTGAACTGCTTGATCTTGAAGATGAAGGTACCACAATCCTTTGAAATGTCCGTAATTATTTACCAGTTGAGATGGTGTAACGTCTCAGAGGACTTCAATCTTCACTTTTATACCTCTAAGGCATTATAACAAACAACAAAATCTTCCTTTTATTTTTTTTATTTTATGTGACTAAAAGTCGGAAGTTTGAACAAAGCGATAATTCCACAAAGCAGTTTTCTTCCAGTTCTATTTCCTGTAAACAAAAGCGGTTAAGACGTTCAAAACTAAAATGTTGGTGCAATTTCAACTCCCGGTTTGAGAATGCTGTGTCCTGGCCTAATATAAAAACTGGATAATATTATCAGTCCCTCCCCTCTTGGGCTCCTTACGTCAAAGAATTGAACGAATTATTCACGTCTAATTATAACCCCATTAGAAACTCCGTACCGCGAAAGTGTGAATTGAAATAAATCAAAAACCGATCCGTGTATTAAGTGCTACATCACTGAGATAACCTGGAAGATGAACGGGCACGTATTTACTGGGAACGTCTTACAACAGAATCCATAACTAAGTTGCTTGCTTACGTTGTAGATAGACTGTTCGTTTCATGCGAGTACTACAAAATCGAGTTTCTGACCTCTGAATCAGGTTCTGAATCAACATGTTCGCTGGATCTCTCAGATCAGTAGGCCTACTGAGTTCCAAACAAGGTCTGGGAGAAACAAGGAACAAGTGTTTTATTTGTTGTTATATTGCTACCAAATGACTATCAACTAATAACTATACTGATGACAGTTCCATTGCATACTTTCACATATACACGCTAAGATAACTATCAGGATAATACGTCAAAATTTCACACGGCCGTCAGATATGTAATAGTTTATGAGAAAATAATTTCCAAGTACGTTACATCTACCTCCACTTTTTAAAAAATCGTCAAATGCCTACATGTAATGAAGCATTACTTTTCGCGATCAAAGGGAAAGCAAAATATCAGTTCGGTATCTTCGACAAAAATTACAAGGCAGTTGTTTTGACATTACTACGTAGTGCAAGAGCTCCTCACAGAAGTTTTCAGACGGTCATGTTGACGTAGCAGCAAACGATACTGAAGGGTACAGAGGATGTGTGCTGTTCGTCCCTGGTCTCATGAAATCTTTCAACTGGCCCAAACGTCAGTTGGGTGACAAATTATCATATAAATTAAACTCGCGTGGACAATGTCTCTCATTTCAGATTTTCGGAACGACAACTCGGGCATAATAGGATTTGCAACGGAGAGTTTCTGTCTACAATAACAGTTTTATGTGTACCATATTACACCACCGAACTTAGCGAACCAATAAAGTATGGTACATTCTAAAGAATCCGCGACCGTTTATAAACAACCTATAAGAGTGTAAGCTGATCCCCGTGGCCGTGCGGTCTATGGCGTAGGTCTGCAGCCGTCTGCTTGCTGGGATCGCGGGTTCGAATCCCGCTGAGGGCATAGATGTTCGTCTCTTGTGTTTCTTGTGTGTTTTGTAGGTAGCGGCCTCTGAGACGAGCTGGTCACTCGCTCGGAGAGTCCAACCGGGTGTGCGTCTCTAATTGTATGTCCTCTAGAAATCTCAACAACGAGGCGGCCTAGGCCCGATTTGGGTTGTTACACCACAGAAAAAAAACATAGTGCAACACAACTTCAGATGCTGCTTAGTAAACGCCTCATAAACGTTTCACATGCGCGGCCGTCAGTTTCGTATAGAAGAAGTCCTGCGTTTAATTCCTTTCAGTTTTGCCTTTCACTATTCCTATGCAGCTGGAACGACAGGCTCAATATGAGTACCAAATGACAAAGTATTCACTCTGAGATGAATTATAAACATAAAGGACGTCTCGGGAGTTGTTATGCTGATATACTGTCATTATACTGGGCACGATGTTCTAGTAATTCACATTCTATCTTTATACACTAACAGTCTCGGATTCCATCTTCTACGTTCCACTAATTTAAGATATAAGAATATCTGAGCATTAATGTCAACTAGTCGACCTGGAATCCCCGGGAAAGGGAGTAGAGTCATTTGCCGAAATGTGATACACGCTCTCTCTCTCTCTCTCTCTATATATATATATATATATATATATATATATATGTGTGTGTGTGTGTGTGTGTGTGTGTGTGTGTGTGTGTGTAAATGCATTAGTCACTTGACATTAGAGGCAACATTTTAATGGAAATTTTCTGACGCGATACTTACATTTATTGATTATTTGAAATGTTCAAAGTGTCTTCCTTTTGCCAAATTTTCAGGAATAAATTATGGTCCCTGAAGAGCTGGCAAACTAGAAGACGATGCAATTAATCACATGTACGGTCTTTCTGTTGTTAAACATCAAGTGTCAAATAAGCTTCGCCCCATCCTGTATATCAAACAATGGGCATGTAATGAATCAACCATTGACAAATATTTTCAGAGATCACTTAATTTTAATAAAGCTGTCCATGTGCGTAACATGAAGGCATATAGGGGGTTGAAGGTATGGCTCCACGCATTCTTAACCTCAACATTAGGTTGAGATGTGTGATTAACTTTACGTCAAGCACCTTACTCCCGGGAAAGACCTCCGATACCCATTGAGTATGAGGCAGAGTGGTCTCCAAAGCCGATCCGGTAAAGAGAAAATATCTTCCCCACTGGAATCGAACCATGATTCCTGGGTCATCCAGCCTGTAGCCTGATCACTATACCGACTACGGTATCCCGACTGTTTTTTATTTTAGACTATATATTCATCACTACATCAAAAAAGTACAAATGATTATGACATTTCCTTTTGGTCCAAAATTTTTTCTCAGCACTTTCATTTGGCTTTCAATTGTAACAGATGTTTGTAACTCGGAAAACGCAGTGGTATGTTGATGACCTCAACCAAAGAGGGGCCGCGGCGTCTTTCTGAAAGAATGTATTGAAATAAAATCCAGCGCAAAATTAGGACTTTAAGTGGGAGATGTTTTCATTTCACAACAATTGAGATGTAATTCAACAACGCTAGCCTTCAACTCTTACTATAAAATTCACATGTAATTATAATAATGTGTCTTATCACTAACTTAAAGAATCTGATTTAGTATCGTCGTGGCTGTTAGCACGATCGTCATAATCAGAGATGTGCATTATAATTATACTCAGTGTTGTGCGTTTATATGCTGAATATCAGAAGTAGCCTGCGAGTGACTTTGAACGACACATCTGCTGCAATGAATGTGTAAAATAACATCCATGATCACGCTACATGTTTCAGGATCACATACACTAGAAATGCCGAGCCGTTTTTGGGATTGAGTGCCGTAAGTGCCATAAAGTTATAATAGAATTCTGTAACCTGCCCTTAGAATTGTTGGGCAGCGAGAGGGGGATCTGGACCTGCAGGCACTTCAGATAGCATTTCTTTGCCACAATTAATATTGTTTATAACATTTACTGAATTAAACTTAATTTAAAATGAAACGTATTTCTTATAAATAGTACAGGGTGTCTACAATGAAACGCCCGAATTTTAAAGTATTCTCAGGAAGTAAGGAATAGAGATATGGCCTACTTATTGACAAATATCAGTCACACAACACACCAAGTTTAATTAAAAAAATCAATACACTTGTACGTGAGCGCCGTTGGTGACACGAAGGATATAAAGTCTGTAATCAAGTTCCACCCAGGTCCGCTGCAACATGTCCGGAGTGATGGTACCGACAGCTTCCACAATCCGGGCCCGGAGGTCTCGAAGGTATCGCACTTTAGTGGCATAGATTCTGTCCTTCACGTAGCCCGACAAAAAGAAATCCAACGGCGTGATGTCAGGGGAACGTGGAGGCCAATCCGTTGGTCCATCTCGTCCTATCCAACGGCCTGGAAATGTTGCATTCAGAGCTCGCCGCACGTCTAGCGACCAGTGGGGTGCAGCACCGTCTTGTTGAAAAAAGACATTTGGCGGCAGGTGTTCCAGCTGAGGAAAGGCGTAGAGCTGCAGCATGTCCAGGTATGAGCTGCCTGTGACAATCTTCTCCGCAAAGAAAAACGGTCCGATGATCATGTTGCACATGACGCCACACCAAACGTTCACTTTCGGGCTGTCTCGCACATGTTCCATGACACTGTGCGGTTGCTGTGATCCCCATATCCGAACGTTATGCCTGTTTACAGCACAAGAGACATGAAAAGTGGCCTCGTCTGAAAACATGATGTTTGTCAGAAAGTTGGGGTCTCTGTCGATTCGGTCAAGCATGTCACAGGCAAAACTGTGTCGCCGAGGCTTGTCCTCTGGTTTCAGCTCCTGCAGAATCTGCACCTTGTACGCATAGAGACGCAACCGCTTTCGGAGAACCTTATGCACAGTTGCTCGTGGCATCTGCAGTTCCCGTGAAGCCCGACGAATTGACTTTCTTGGACTTCGGATGAACGCTTTACGGACGTTCTCTACCTTCTCATCGGAGACACGTTGCCGGCCTCCTCCGTGCCCTTTCAAGACGCTCCCAGTCTCCAGAAACTTGTTGTGCCATGCTTTAATCCTCTTGGCGTCTGGTTCTGCTTTCTGATAAACACGACGAAACTCCCTTTGCACCCTCACAATGGACTTAAACTCAGAAAACCACACAACTCGCGCCTTCTCCTGAGCTGACGCCATTTTTGCGTGAAATGACAACAGCGCCCCAACGGTGGCCCGTGAGGTAGCATAAAAATTTAGGCGGGAATTTGAACTCCTGTAGTACGCAGGAGACCCTTAAGACCTGAAAAAAAACCATTTGCCTATATCTAAAAACTCTAAAAAATCAGGGCGTTTCATTGTAGACACCCTGTATATTATAAATATCAACAGAAATTGCATACTGCGATAGTGATACAAATAATTTTATTCATAAACGTAAAAAATGAACACAGTTAAGTTAGTTCAGCCTATACCGTATCGGCAAAGGATGAACATTCCTTTGCTGCTCTTTACTTACTATGACTTTCGTTTACGTATGAATATCAAACAAATACGCTTACATGCCAAGAAAATCCGTTAAGTTTGCCGTCCCTGAGAAATGCCATCTTTAGGGTTATTCTATCATGAGAGTAAAAGCTATAAGAAATGTTTATATTAGTTCTCACAGTCACAGTCTCTTTCTGTATTTACGAGTAGTTAAGCATTAAATGGGACAAGTAGAGAAATATTGATGCTAAAATGCGAAAAAGAACAACACAAAAATTAATGAAAGTGAATTACGCCACACAACTCAGCGTCAACCCTCACAGCAGACGTATAACTTTAGAACATCTATTCTACAAATAATGATAAAAGAACAATTTATTTAACATTTTAAAGATGGAAACAGATCGAAACACTTCGGCTGATAAAGGTTTAAATATAACCGACAGCGTACTTGTAACAACCAACTCGGGTACCAAAAGACGTGATCGTGTATTCTGACAACTCCGGCACATCTAAAGCTACCCATGCACATACACGCCGCTTACTTCCTCTGGGAACTGTGTGTGTACGGGTGCCCGCCTTCCTGCTGACGTCAGCCTAGACAGAAATCCATCCTCAGACGGCAGCCTCTTGTTTGAAATTTTTCGTCTTTGCAGTCCGGAGTTCATTTCGGCATTTATTAATGTACAGCATACAAATAACACATCAGTTAATGAAAGGTAAAAGATAAATCTTGCTCAAACAAGCATATGAGAAAAAATCGTATAAGGAATTACTAGACTGCTATAAACAGTATGATTCATCAGGTACAAATTATTCGGTTCGGTCTAAAATTAATAACTTACGAAGCGCTTTTCGTAAAGGACATACGAAGATTATGCAATCGAAAAGAAGTGGTGGATCTGCAGATGACATTTACGCACCTACATTATGTTATTAAGATTTACTCTTCTTTACTTCAGACCAGGAACAATTCCGGAAAGGGATTTAAAATGATACTGGAATAGAAGCCTGAGGCAGAAGCTGATGTAAGTACACAGTAGTTCCAATTTCATCCAACATTTATTTACAAACTGCCCATTATTTATGAAAAAGCTTATTGGTAATTTTATACATACCGTAATGAAATAGTTAATGGCTGATACTTGTGAGCTACTAGTAACTAATCACAAAAATATAAGTTGTTAACTAACCTGCTCTTCGTTCATAAAATAATTCTTGTACTGTAAAGAGCATTGTTTGGCTTCCTGAGACGCATTTCTAGCATCGTATTGTTGTAGGTCATCTAATGTTTCTCGCTCTCCCCAGTCTCCGGTAATTACTTCCCCAGTATCTAACTGTTCCATATCGAGAAAATTTGTAGGCATGTAAGATAATTTAGTGTGCTCTCTTAAGAAACTGTGAAGAACATATGTAGCGAGAACACTACAGTCAATTTTTTCTCGTCTCATGTTCATTTCTTTGTGAGACTCGAAACTGAGTACCCAAATTGCTTAAATCATTTACCACAGTGCAACTCGCTCTACTGAGATGATAAACAAAAATTCGTTCTTCAGAAGTTATATTAGCAGAAAATGGCTTCACTATATTTTTGTGTAACGTAAATGTATGGCCATCCACAAAAATAAGATTCAGTTCTCCTTCCGTGATTTCAGTAGTAGGTACATTTAACATATTTGCTTTTAGTTTATCACAAAAGGTAGTATTTTCTACGACACCGCAAAACAATGCTACAGCAATGTTTGTAGTTATAAAAACAGAATCCATTTCCGGCGGGTTTTAGTATTCGAATGTGTTTCCCATCTATAGCGCCTCCACAACTGGAAAACTTCCACTTGTTTCTTAAATCTCTAGGAATTTTTACACATTTGTCAGTTTTCTTTCGAAATTGTAAATTAATTTAAATAAATTGATAACTTGATAAAAGTGTAAAAAACGGTGTGTCAGTTCAAAACGATTGAAACGTAATACGTGCGTAATTGTTGAAAAATAAACTTCTCTCACACTTTAAGCATTTTTCGTTTAACACCTTCTTCCAAAATATTAAAAGTCTTAAAAATTCTTAATATTTTATACTACGTCTATCTTCATTTATAAGGTTTTAATTATTCAATTTTAATAAACACCAAAGAAGACAAGCTGACCACCATGAACAAGAAGATAAGTGATATTCAGTGATAGCGAATCTATGTTGTGAAAGTGAATTGGATGCATTGAAAACTGTGAACTCTCGACGACACCCCTGAGGATGGCACAAGGAGTGCCGAAACATATGTAGGGACAAGAAAACACTAAAATAGTGTAGTGCATTTGTTGGAATAAAATAATTAATTAATTATTAAAATGCACGGTATATATAATATAATGTTGGACTAGTTTACAGGGATTATATATATATATAATAATAATAATAATAATTCAATTCAATGGGTATTTATCAACTTGCAGACTTAACAGCACAAGTACTAAATACAAAGCCAGCACAAAAGCATAAATATAATACAAAACAGTACAAATGCACAAGACAAAACTCTAAAGAAACAAAACAATTATGAAGTAAAACAATATAAAAGAAGTACTGGGGCAGAATCCGATACTCTGACAGAACATAGGTGGCTTGATTTAAAAATGTCGCAGTGACCGAACTACAGCATCGAATTCAAGATTTACATTAATAACAAGTCATTAATCAAAACAGACCTACCATTGAATATACAAGTATCCCTACTGATGGCATTAGCCGCGGAAGTGCATCTAGCGGAAGGGCAGTTGCGACGGTTTAAGTTAACATGAAAGAATTTAAAATCTCTAAAATTTCGATTCGGCACACGACGGCCGACAGTTTCCAAAAGGGTAGGGCAAAATTTTGAACCATTGTAAACATTAAGTAAAAAAAAGGGCGTCTAAGTGGCACCTACAATCACTTAAAGTAAGAAATTTCAAGTAATTTAAAACATTAGCATAACTGTAGGGTAAGTGATTGAAAAAACGATGATGACAAAGAGATACAAACTTCCGCTGGATGCGCTCAAGCTCACTGGCATCAGCAGAAGCAATGGAATTCCACGCAACATAGGCATATTCTAACTTGTTCTAACTAATGTGCAATATAACATCAAGAGGCTCTGCAGAGAGGAGAAGGAAAACGTTACTGACCTAATTAACCCCAGCAACCTCATTGATTGAGAGAAAATATAATCCACATGATTGTGAAAGTGCAGCTTGGAGTCAATTTGCACTCCCAGATCTTTGATGCATTCAGTTCGAGTAATCAAGGATTCACACAATTTGTAATCCAGGATTCACATAATTTGTAATCAAAAAGGAGCAAGTTAATTTTCCTAGAAAATGAGATAACTCTAGTCTTGTTGACGTTGAACTTCTTAAAATTAGAAGAGATGCACCATCCACGAACACAATTTATATCAGATGAGTGGACATTTGTAAATAGTTCAGAAGCCTTAGTCCTGAGGCCACGAACGTTCTGGTAGTAAATGTCTAAATGTGTGTGTAAGATAGATGAGCTATCACCAAAACCATTCGCGAGAGATTCGCCATTTTTCGCCGGGGCAAGGGGGACGTACGAGTTGCGTCCCGCGGTCAAGAAAACGTATCAGTTGCGTCCCGCGGTCAGTTTAAAGGTATAACAGTTGTGTAGTAGGCTACTGAGGAAAAACCGAACGGCTGTAGTGTCGAATCGGGTCCAGGGTGCCTTGGTTCAAAGTCCGTCTGTGACGCTGTACAGTGGTTCAAATTAAGCGAGACCTGGCCAAAATTAAAATTCTTAGACGTCCACAAAATGCTTGAAAATCTACTTGAGGGGCAACAGAAAGTTCTCAGGGTAACGAAAATGTACGTTTTATGACATTTGGGATGGATATATTTTCGGTAGAGGCAAACACACAGAGCATTATTTCAGGCTTCTGCCGCGATGTTGATGAGATCGGCGCTCTTCTGGGATATTACACAGCGTCGAGTGTATGCCTTTACCGACGTTTCAGGACAACATATCGGTCCCGTCTTCAAGGGTCGACCCCACGCGTGACGAGTTGCGCCCCGCGCTTAATAAGGAATTGTATCAGTTGCGTCCCGAGTTGATAACGGCACGCTTATGAGTTGCATCGCAAGAAAAGTTGGGTGTGCCAAGTGCCCAAGAATTTGAAGTTTGTAATACAGTTTTATTACACGTTATGTTATTTACAATTATATGCACACATGCAGATCTGTTGACTGACATCGTCCATGCACGTAATAGAAACCGTGTTATGTCATGGTATTGTGTAATGTTTAAGCCGTATTGAAAGAAATTCGGGGACGATACGAGGCACACTATGTTCCTAATATCGCCTATTTCAAGTTATTGTTATATTTTGAAGAAAATACTTTTTACTCGTGAAACGAAAAGAGAGCTCCGAAAATCAGGATGAAGAGATACAAAGTTGTTATCAGTAACGAGAGGAACATAAACACAAATATTAAACCAGACATTCGTAAGCTAAGCACAAATAAAAGATGCCAGTTTCTTGAAAATATTTTGATTACAGGTGAGATAACAGAACTGAACCCGAATGGATAATGTAATGTAGATCTTTTATTTATATTTGGATCCAACAAATGCTTCGTTTATTTATGGCATCACGGAAGCCTACATTTTAGTATTATACCTTTATATTTATTTTTCAAATGTTTACGGTCCGACCTCAAATCTCTTGGCTCACTGCGGTCCGCACGCACCAATGAGTTTGACCTGCATAGTGTATGTGCCTTGTGTGCAGTGATGTGCACAGATACAGAAGTGGCAAGTGGCATGAAAAGTACGAGTGATAAGGAACTATAAGTTTCTGTTTGGTAGAAATTTATATGACACTGATATAACAAATTCGATTCTCGAAATCAGGTTAGCCTTGTACTGTCCAATCTTTGAAGATATGAAGTCCTCTTTCTTGACCGTTGATGATTTTTTAAGTCTTCGTGTAGTAACGCTTCTCATTTTGATGTAGGTCTCATTCTGTATTTTTTGCAGTGCAGTCCCCTTTGTTGGTATCTTCACCTTGCCGTGGTAGAGGGGCTTGTGAGTTCCAGTGACCCTGAGAGCTAAGCCGGCGGTAGTATTGCTACCAGTAGGGTCTCCCAAGCCGGACAGATCAAAAGGGTAGGAACCAGACGAAGAGAGATGCCTAGGAGATGGGAAACCGAATAAAAACTCCCCTGATGCCGGAAGCAGCGACATCAGTAGCGACATGAAGCACAGAGCAAATGATGCTCGAGATGGTTCATGATCGTGTAGCAACAGGCGTGACCAGAGTGGTCTGAACGGCTGCTGTACTGCGATGTGGAAAGCAAAGGAAAAACTACCACATTATTACTTTTCCTGGATAGTCCCTTCCAGAAACAGAGACAAATGCCAAATGTATCAGAAGTATCTGGAAAGTTTTGAAATGTGGTGCTGGAGAAGAATGGAGAAGATCAGTTGGACCGATCGTGTGAGAAATGAAGAAGTATTACACAGAGTCAAGGAGGAGAGGAATATACTACATACAATAAAAAGAAGAAAGGCTAACTGGATTGGTCATATCTTGCGTAGAAACTGCCTTCTGAAACACGTGATTGAAGGAAAGTTAGAAGGAAGGATAGAAATGACGGGACGACGAGGGAGAAGACGTAAGCAGCTACTGGATGACCTTAAGGAAAAGAAAAGATACTGGAAATTGAAAGAGGAAGCACTAGATCGCACCCTGTGGAGAACTCGCTTTGGAAGAGGCTACGGACCTGTCGTAAGACAGACTACAGAATGAATGAATGAGATATAAGTATGAAAATATTAGGATGCGCACTGTAAAATAGTGCATTGAAATGGGCATGGAATGACTCACATGCTTTTGTGGTCCTATATGATGATGCGGAACATTCAGACCAAACAGGCGGAGGAAAAGTGGAGTCCGCATCAATGTAATGTTCTAGGAGGTAGTCGCAGAACTGTTCCACTCGCCTGTCGTTCGGAAGATGCGATATAAAGTCAAACGCAACGCAGTCGCTGACTTCCGCTGGTGGTAAAAGTGAGAGTCCGAATATTTTCTTCAAGAACTGACTTACCTCAGAGTCTTTCTCTCCATACTGCTTGCTGAGTCCCAAAGATTGTATTTTCCGCCACCAGCTCTGTCCTAAATGAAAACAACATGCTTTAACTTCACAGCTCGGCCACACCCTTGTCACTGCGTTGTGAATGGCGGCTTCGAAGTCAGCATAAACAGTTGTTGGACAAACAGTCACGCCAAGTTTTGCAGCCTCTGCTACTGTATATCTGAATACGTCCTCATATGACGTTTCATGTTTATTGGTCAGTAAGATAAATGTAAGTGGCACATAGTGACCATTGTTGAGTCCATGAATTGTGAATAGTTGGTGGAAAAACGTTGGCACTGATTTGAATGTCCCATCAACGTAAAGCACATCAATGGAGCTGAGAAACTGTAAGTTAGTTTTGCAAGAAAACATTACAATATTTTTTCCCGAGTCATTAACAAGCAAAAACTGTTCTTTCAAACTTGTTAACACTTGTACAGCACTTATGGCTTCATGAGTTTCTTCAATATTTGTTGGGAGAGGAGGCAGTTGGGAAGAGCGCGCTTTATAAATGTTCCTCCTAATGTTCTGTATGTCTTTACATGTGAGAGTATTCAAGTCCTGGCTTTGTCGTTCTTTGTGAATCATGTTGCGCGGTCTTTCATACAAGTCCTCCGTTGCTTTCCTTTTCACAAAATTATTTAATATCTGTCGGTTTAAGCTGGCATCACTGGCTTTATCATGGTTGTGCGTCACATTCCCTCCGAAAATCTCTCGCCTTTCATCGCACTTTATGTAACATTTACATTTTTTATTAGTACAGCACCATCGCTCCATATTCTCAGCAAGAATTTTTTGGAAACGGAACTTGAAGCCTTTGATGACAAGCAGATCGTTCTCTTTTTCACTACGTATCACTTTGTCAACTGTAACTGGTTCCATCTTCACTCTAGCAGCGTGGGACGCAACTGGTACACAAATGCTATTACCTGGAAACTGACCCCGGGACGCAACTGATACACTGACCCTCGGCAGCCTGGGACGCAACTGATACACTGACCTTTTCTGAAAAGTGACCGCGGGACGCAACTAGTAAACCCCGGGGGCAAGTGCTTCCTCTTTCGGCCCTAAAAGTATCAATGGGGACCATGGCTTCTGGTGTATACTTTCGACTGGAGGGTGATGCCCTTGCTTGGGTCTCAGTGGCTTTGTCGGGACATTCCAAGGCGTATACCTGCTCAGGACTAAGCCACCCGTAAAACGGTTCAATTAAGCAGCCATTTGGCCAGGCTCCACTGTCATTTACCAGGGAAAAATCGTCTTCCGTGACAGACACGTGGAAAGATGAAAATAATTAAATTTGGTTTTCAACTTAGTGCAAGTAAGAGAGGACAATTTTAAATGTCCCTGTAAGTAATTTTCATCATCTAAGGCCGAAACATCAGGACCAAGGCGCGATATGAAAAGTGATTTTAATTTAGGTTTTTTAGTTGTTACAGGGAGGCAGGAGGAGTTCCTGACCCCTACCATAGCTGGCTTACTTTTATGTGTCCCAGAATTAGGAAGATCATCCTGTTTATTCCTCTTCTTCTTGATTACCGTAGTGAAGCCTTCGTCGCAGTTCTCACAGCTTGTGGAACCAGAATCTTAGTAGATGTCGCTTGCACTCGTCCAGGGTTAGCAGGATTAGCCGGAGTTTGGATACGAGATGTGGAGCCAGTAGTTAGAACATCCCTGTAGGATTTGACCGTGCTTGCTTCGGGAGCAGCAGATTGGGGGGGGGGGGGGCTTCACGGCAGGTCGTCCCCAGACTAAGGGACACACGACAGCGACACTCGGCAGCAGCGATGTGATCCAGTTTGATGTTTAGATTTTCATTGTCCTTTCTTTGTATCCTTACATCATCAGATAAATTTTGCACAATGTCGACCAAGTTTTCAATCAGTTTGTTGCCGCACTCACCGTTTGAACGGATAGCTTCCAACTGGGCACCAAGTAGGTCAATGTCATGGTCCTTGCGAGCGACATGATCACCATCATAAGCCACCATCGGGGTAGAACGAAAAAGACTATCATCACTCCTGCCAGCAAGTTGTTTCATCCTACAAGAATCGCACTGATAGGTGGACTCACCATTCACAAAGTAGACGGAGTACTCACTATCACTCAGCCGAAGGCAAGCTTGATGAAATCGCGAAGCATATGGCCCACAACAACGTAACGATTTCTATTTGCCATAAAAGGCCTTTTTACACTCGCCACATTGATCTTTGCTCGCCGTCATTTCGCCGGCAAGGCAAAAGACTGGACCAGCTGGCAGACCCCTCACTCACTAATTACATGAACACAGGTGCGCGGGGTGGGAGCAATGAATAGACACGTCCGTACCGGTCCATTGCCACCGAATTGGTTGAGTGTTTTATGTTTGACTGATGACAATGCACGGTATAATATAAAACATTTAATTGAGAAAGAGTTACAGCACGCTATCGGGGGTAGCTAACCAGCGTCGGTGATATGGAGATAGCAATGAGTGATTCGCGAGACAACGACTGGCCTGTCTCCGGGCTTGAATTTGCTGTCTCTAAGAACTGCGTCGAAATAATGTTCGATTAGCAGAGGATGAATGCAGGGTATACAGCACAAAAGTGGACCGGTCATACACAACATGGGGCGGACGCGCTTGGATACTAAACAGACGACTGTATAGTGCATGTCAGTTCGCGTCTGCGGTGTTATCAGTCACAGACCTCTAGAGGAAGGCAATGTTGAGTGTGCCATAGCAAGCAGTTGGTGCCATCGGTATTGAAGAAATCAGTCCTGTGCACGTCACCAGTCCGCTGCAGGGTCTACATAGAAAGTTGTCAAGGTAATAAAATGTATAACTGCATCGTTTTATGCTGCCTTTAATTCACATGCAACTCAAAACACTTGTTTCAAAGACAGCTCACCATAACAGAACTGATAAAGAAAAGTTATCCTTGTGCGTAATTAAGCACCCTGTCACAAAGTCGTGTGGGGGACCGGAGGTATAACCCAAGAACTCTTAAACAAGGATGCGAGTCGGCTTCATTGCCCTGTCGCTTTAACGTCGGGCAAATAATCCCCACCACATTCTAAATAAGAGAATGATCATATCCCACAGCCGGCCTGGACAGAATGGAGAAGAGAAAAAATTCTAGTACTTCTGGAATTCGAACCCCACTCGTCCAGCCCAAGGGCTAGTCACTACATCGAGTGAGCAACACGGGCTCTTGGGCATCTTGGCTTCATTGCCCTGTCGCTTTAACGTCGGGCAAATAATCACCACCACATTCTAAATAAGAGAATGATCATATCCCACAGCCGGCCTGGACAGAATGGAGAAGAGAAAAAATTCTAGTACTTCTGGAATTCGAACCCCACTCGTCCAGCCCAAGGGCTAGTCACTACATCGAGTGAGCAACACGGGCTCTTGGGCATGAAGTATAGTATATATGCCTATAATGTACGTTCTAAACAATCAACTTTTAACAAAATAGACGTCTGACTCTTGATATCTGATCAGCTTTGCTGCAGTATATTTGTAATTGAAGTAAAGGAGCATGAAGCCTAATCATAATTAGGCTTCATTCACCTTTATTTTACTTTCGCTTATGTAATTATATAAGCGAAATAACCAAAGAACATTCCAAAATATTCATATAGTACAATATTCCAGCCATGCTTACGATTATTTTTAAGGCGCCCGTTTAGGTGCCGATAATCTTCTAACTCGCCGATCCTCGTGGCAGTGCGATCTATGACGTATGTCTGAAGCCGCTTAATTTCTGGGATCGCGGGTTCGAATCCCGCTGAGAGCATGGATGTTCGTCTTTTATGTTTGCTTTGTGTTGTGTAGGTAGCGGCCTCTGCGACGACCTGATCAGTGGTTCAGAGAAATCCTACTGGGTGTGTGTGTGTCGTCTGTGTGTGATCTAGAAACCGCAACTACACCGGACTTAACCTCCGACCGATGTGCGCTGGATTTCCAAGGATCGCTTCAGTCGGACGACTTCCCCGTGTTTTTCGTATTATCACAGGGCCTTTTTATCCAGGGCGAGGTTGAAGTAATCTCAGGATCGTTGATGAATTACTTGGGGTTCTTTGAATAACTGGCAGTGTCCACGAAACGAATGTATTAAATAATCCAATCTGTGTCACGGTTGGTTCTCTCAAATAATACCAATAATAACGTGATGGCTATCGCCTTCTTTCTCCGACGCTTTCTTGACCGTTCACTGACCAAGGTCCGAATTGAATTTAAATGACCTCTTAACCGAAAGTGAGGAGAGATTAATGATCTTACGCCACACAAAATATGGCACTGAAATTCATGCAGCTCACATGAGAATATGTCTTCAAGAGCTCGACACAAAAATTTACTTCTTCCACAAGAACTAATTTCGCACCAGTGATCAGTCTCACACAAGAACTCCTCTCCAAGAAGTGAGTAACCAAGCAACCAAGTAACCTCTCTTCTCCTCAGAACTTAATACCGAAGTAACCAAGTAATCTCTCTTCTACCCAGAACTGAAAAACCTCTTGCTTAGGCACCCAACCCCTTATAACTTACGCGCCTCCCCGTACCAAATTCGAATAGGTTCCACGGTCAGTGATTGGTCAGTAGTCACGATAGACCACATACCACAGAAATAATTACTGAAATTAATACATACTTAAGAATTTTCATTGGTGAACGTGGTGGTGCGCTTCCACGGTCACCCTTGGGAACTAATCTCCTAGACCCTATGTGAGGTGACACAGCTGAGAACGCGACCGCACAGGATTTTACAAGACTAAAATACAAAGGTAAAGAATTTGTGAACAATAAAAGTCTCAAGTATTAAGGGAAAACCTGTGACATGCAGTTGTCTGCACCTGTTCGCCCTCTAGCTACAACACTTACAAATTAATACTGAGATAGCCAACAGGAACGATCCGTTATACAACAGTGAAACGGCCTAGGCCCTAGTTGGGCTGTTGCGCCACAGAAAAAAAATCTTCTTACTCTAACTCTTTCAGGCACAAACCTCTCGTATTTTCCTCAAGATGACGTGTCACTTCTGAGATATTTCCAGGGTACTTACAAAAGTGGTGAATAAGTAGTGGTACTTGTAGTCATTCATCTGCAGCTGAAGGATCTGGAAACAAATACACGTATTATTGAAGGACAGGCATAATGAAGAGCAACATTGCAGACTACATTCTTTTCGTGCATGAAGGAGTCGAAGGAGATCGTGACGGTCCGTCTGTCGCCATTATTCATGTCCACAACTGCAGAACGTGTATCAAATAAACTGGGTTCTGCACCAAGTGTTGCCCATCGAATCATTTCGATCTGGTACCACTTCAGATGTCATTTCAATCAAACTTCCTCGAGTTACATAATGAATTCCAGTCAGAATTCATAAGAACTACTTTAAAATTACCCAGACTACTCAATCTTAATTGTAAATTTATAACCTATTATTGCAATGGGATTTACACCTGGTCTCCTAAGTACATGGTCATACAATCGAATCCTAGCCGAGTCAAAATTCAAATATTATGTTCTTTCGGGATTTGACGTTATGTATTTTGGTAAATACGTAGCAAGCTACAAGCCGTCACATCCCTTAACAAAATAATCTTCATCGTCAGATAACACAGAGTCTGAACTTCTTCATTGCTTGCAACTGTAAATATCAGCTGATAAGCCTTTAGAGTTTTTACACCGTGTAGGATTTTAGGTTGACAGAAGTTTCAGAAGAACGTGCTGCCAGCCTCTCATTACGTCACCCTGAAGATGGAGGCAGCTCGCTCGCCCAAACATCGGTACCAATCTACGATCTTACACTGTGCCAAAACTCAGAAGATGATCTGATCAACTGCCGCACTTCAAGCCTGGAAACTATAACTGTCAATGGGTTAGAGACAGTCACATTAATAATTCTTCAGTGAGCTTTCGTAGTGAACGGACGTGTTCTGTCATTGTTCCATACGTTGTCTGCCGATTCTAGTGTGGGCTAGTATCTGAGTGTACAGTTTTCCATCCTACTTGGCCGACAGGCCACCAACGACTAGCGTAGTTAAGTGCAATAGAGGTTGGAACAGGAAGGAGAAATTCATTAGAGTTTGCGGGCCATGTTCCTCGAGATTTAATTTCACTTGCTTAAAAGTGAGTGACAGGGATCATTCGTGTTCTATTGCTGAATGAAGACGTATAGTATAATGCGCACTGTATGCCATGGCACTCAATTCCACTCGGATGTACGGTCCTCGCACAGTTTCTGATACCATCAACAATTGATGTCTACTGACAGTGCAGGCACCGGCCTGATATGATGCGTGGTACTGGTGCAGTTATCACCTGGAAAAAATTATGCTTATTACTCGTAGTAACTGCAGACGCCGACCTGAAGTGATGCGTAGTACTTGCTTGGATGCTAACCAATTTGCGTTGTTACTAACAAACTCGAGGAATTAATGCGTATTACTAACAGCATCTGACGACAAAGGCCTGAGGAATTTGTTTGTGGTACTCAATTTACGGCGATGTTACTGCCAAACTTGTGAAAGTGATGCTTATAACTGACAATTACTGCAGTTATGCCACAAAGTCAGTAATATTTTGTGGCACAGTTACTGAACCCTACTGCTAATAATTACGGCGAACACCGGCATGAGAAGTGATGGCTATGCTGTAGTGCGTTTACTGACCAACTTCTGGAAGTGATGTACGTATATTGCTAAGAGTAATTGCAGACGCCGGCCTGAAGAAGTGATTCTTGTTAGGTTGCAGTGCGGTTACTGACCAACGTATGGAAAGGATGCCTATTGCTAACCGTAACTCCAGACTCCAACCTGAAGAATTGATTTATGGTACACAACATGTAGCACGGTTGCTTGTTGCCAATAGTTACCGTACACGCCGGCCTGCAAATGTGATTCATGGTACTCGGTTTCTGATGTTGCTACTGATCAACTTGTGGGCATTTGTTACTGCAGACACCGGCCTCAGGACGTGACACGTGATACAAATTCTCTAGTGCAATTACTGATACCATTGAAGAGTAACGTGTCAACTAGTACACGTAGTTACCACGGATATCGCCTTGAGGAAGGGAAGCTGGTTCGGCTACTCGCATTCTTTATGAAGAAATGTATACACTTACAATCAGTCATTGAAGACACCCCTAAAATCTTTTCAAGGCCCTGACTTAACAGAATTACTGGCAATGCGGTTAAAGTATGTTACTCAGTAAGTGAAGCGTGGTACTAACCCCTCGAAGGAAGTGATGCATGTGTTCAGGGCGTGTGTCTACTACCATGTTGTGTATCTCCTTGCTTTTGATTTCCTTCAGCACGGATCGGTACGACTCTGGGTCTGCCTGTCTGAGGTGCACCTCAACATCTCTGTTGCCAGGAAACCGCACGAGCTCCCTCAGCTTGATGAGACCTGCGAGTTGAAAAAGCGTGACCGTAAGGGAGGCACAGAAAAAAAACTTTTGATGGAAAACAGCCATAATCTTTATGCTATTTGAAGGTACTCTATTCTTATGTGTATTACGTAAATCGTTGCGAACTACCAATATGAGAAGAAAACCCCAATACAATCCAACAGAGACTATTTTTATATTAAGCTTATTATGTGCGAGGAGCTTGTATATAATGAATGTACTCGACCTTTGAACGGTTATTTCAAGCATCTAGAGACAGATCTCATCTACTACTGCTACTACTTACTGCTGCCACCACCAATAATAATAATATAGTTTATTAAAGTGCTGACTTATCAGCCCAAAAGCCAATTAGAAAATTAGTACTAACAAACATAAATAAAACAATAAAAAAGAAACAAATTGTTTAACTAACATGTGAAAAAATATATAACATAACTGTTAATACTGCAGCCCGGATAGGTAAAGTAAAATCTGATTAGGTTCAGTAATATGTTTTAATGTAACGGTGCTCCAGACGACAGAAGCGTACTCAGGGTTAGAGTGCACAATGACGTTGTGCAAAATAACAGCAATGCCAGCAGGGCCGCCGAGAGGGCCAATATCAAAGGCGTTGCTCAAATAAAACTATAATCAATTTGACCTTGCGTACGCACAGACTGCATTAATGTTTTAAATTGTAATCAAACTGATCAAAGTGGAAGAGTAGTTCCAGACACCACGCTGAGAAGAAGTAAGGTTGTGTTTAAAATGTAATATAAGCCATCATAAATAATGAATTCAAAAACTTTTAAAAAGTTATTAGTAAATAGGCCTAAAATTGCTAGCAACAGAACTGCTGCATTTTTTTAACTTTTCACTTCTGACAGAAAAAAAATTCCAGGATAATGATGATGATAATGATGGTAAGAACTACTTATAACGATTTAAAACAAATCTAAGTAGTCATGTTAAAATTAATTATCTCGTATCGCCATAAAACCAAAACTTTTCGGTCACCAATGAACTATATATTAGGAGCGTGCAATAAAATTTCGGGCGAACAGGATTTTCATCCGTTTTAACATAACCGTTAGGCCTACTGCACATAAAGAGAGATCCGGAATTAATTTTTATCAAAGAATGGCTCACCAGAAACAATGTCTGTATGTATACAACAAAATACAGATGTCCTTAAGTTAAATCAGTAAGTGTGATGACATGTCACCTCGCTTACTGATTACCAGTCACCGCGCGCAACCTTCCCATATAGAAACTACGTTACGGCTTGCCGGCTTTCTTTTCTTCTTGGCCTCTTGACCACTGAAGATGGGACCGATACGTTGTCCCAAAACGTCGGTAAACAATTATTAAACGACGCCGCGTAATATCCCAGAACAGCGCAGATCTCATAAACATCGCGGCGGAAGCCTGAAATCAAGGTTAGGACTGAAAATGGTGCACACAGGCGTATAAGGCATTCTTTAATTTCAGAATGTCATACGGTTTTGGAACACGCGTAAATGTCAGTCAATTTATGCCCATAAGCAAAGTACTGCCTTCCTTCCGCCGAATTTCACGAAATTCTTATACACTTAATAGCAGCAAATGCAGATCTTCTAGACCAAATTTCACTCAAATCGGGCAATAAATGTGGGCAGTATGGACAGATATTAATTTGCGCCCCAAAGTAAAGTATGGCCGTCGCTGCGCCGATTTTCACGAAACCCATAATCGCCCATTAAATTATGGTGGACAAATCCTGTACAAATCCGACAATAAAGACAGAAAATATGGACAAAATTTTATTTGCCCCCTTAAGTAAAGTATGGCTTTCACTGTACTTAGTTACGCGAAACTCGTAATAGCTCAATGGAATTACGTGGATATTTTCTGTTCTGAATTTCATTCAAGACGGTCAATAAATATGGAAAGTATGGGTACAAATTAATTTACACCCTTAAGTGAAGTATGACACTAAGCCGATTTTCACAAGACTCACACGTGCTCGACAACGTTTTGTAGAGAATTCTTACACCGAATTCCCTGAAAATTCTACAAACTCTTCAGTCACTGATACGAAGTAAAATACAGATAGACGGACAGACATGGTCTCCACAAAAGCGTTCTTTGTTAATTAGTAAGGGACGCCTAATGAACATAAGTTATTGAGCAATACGAGTTAAAAGTTGGTTGTTAATAAACGGGGATTACTGTTTATTCGTATCTCACAGTAGTATTGGCTCTAGGTGTGTATTATTCGAAGACGAAGGCCCTGCTTTCTCGTTTTCGCAAGCGATGAAATAAGTATGAGAGTTATATTACTACATTTGCCGTTTTCCTTTTAGTATAGCCGTGTCACAACAATACATAAATACGATTCTAACAATCAGTTATTGGTATCTTACACAGGTTTTAGTTCCTATGTTCCTTCCAGCAAGGGGCCGATGCCAGTGGCGGCACGGCCTATGGCGTGGGTATGTGGTAACTCACTTGCTGGATTGCGGGTTAGAATCGCGCCGGGGACGTGGATGTCTGTCTCTTGTGAGTGTTGTGTGTGTTATCAGGTTGAGGTCTCTGCCTCGGGCTGATCACTCCCCCAGACGAGTCCTACCGAATGTCGTGTGTCGGAATGTGATCTCGGAACTCAGAGATGAGGAGGCCTAGGCCCACTAGGGCTGTCCAGCAGTGAATAGAAAATTATCTTATGGAGTATAAAGGTTACCGTCATTTTGTGTATGCGTGTTACGCAGGTGCGGCCCGAGACATGTGGGTGCCGCAGGCAAGCCATTAATTTGGCGCTCTGGGTATGCTAATAATTTGGCGCACCTTCATACCGACACTATAGCCAATAATTTGGCACCCCTTCAGACCGATATTCTTTAAACTTTTTCGGCCTAGAATTGGACTGGCGAAAATTTTTGAGGGCGCTTACCCAAACTGCATATAATTTTCGGAGAAATTCTTTCGCCTGTGGAAAATTTGAGTTTACCAGCACCATATTTCCGACTATTCCAATGACCTCTTAGCGCCCCTTACAGGTTGGCGCCCGGCAAGCAGCCCGGTTGGCCCACCCCTTAGACTGGCTCTGGTGTTACGTTATTAGTACGAGCGATGTTTTCTAATCAGCGTTCCGCAAAGCTTTTGAAATACAGCGACAAATTCCAAATTCCCTCGAAACACAGGAAAAATGCTTCTTTTTTGTTACAATGTAAGCTGAATTATATATAGGCTTATAGCAGCCCTTTACACATAAATGTTTTGATAGTAATTTGGAGTAACTGATTTGCTTTTCCCTCTACCAGCATTTTCGGTCCTGTAAAGTTTTCATTGGTAGGGGTTCCTCGGGATTTTAAATATTTTACGGTTTCCTTCATGGATGAAAGGTTGGGAAATGCTGAGCTGGAGGTTGCCCGACGTCTGTGAACTCCCTTTACTGCGTAAGTACTCACTAATGAGTGAATTCCTGTATGATTGATACAGTAATAAATACTTGTTTAAACAATAAAAAAATCTATATATAACGTTAGAGACTTGCATTACGGACGTACCAGATTTGAAGACAAGCGGGACTTACATAATTTTATACGCTAAGTATGAAAGGCAGGAATTCTATACGGTTAATAGCTAAACACACTATACAAGAGGTAAAAGGTTAAGTTGTCTCTGTGCTTAATAAAGACATGAAGACACACGGGGTAATGGAAGTATAGCTCCACATACATAACTTGGCAATGGATAAAGACAAGTGGTTAGCTTCGAAGAAAGTTCGCTTGGCATGAAATGTGCTGCCTCAGTTTTAACTAACAGTTTCTGTGTGTAATTTTCACTCACAAAGTTTCGTTAGCCTACTCTCCAGTATGGTAAAAGGGCTTATAACGTACTTGTTAGGGGCGTGTTTTATGTAGGTTAGAAGGGCCATAGAGAAAAAGTGTAGAGATTTCATTTCTTGTACATTTTCATCCACCGGTTCCGTCGAGAAGCTGTAAATTGGGGCAGTTAGTATACGTGCCTGATCAATACAGCAGATTATTAAATATAATATATTTAGTGGGTTATTATATGATATTATATTATACCATATTATATCATATATATTATATTATATCATATTACATTATATTATATTATATTACATTATATTAGTTGTACTTTGTACAGGCACCCTATTGCACCATGCCTGGTACACATAACCCTGTTGTTATGCTTCGTTCACCGAAACTAAATTACTCTATTTTGAAAACCAAGAAAATTCTATAACTTGAAGAAACTATTCAAGTTCCACAACCAGCATTTTGTGATTAATGAAAAACAGCGATAATGACACAGGAATATATGTTTAGTTATCTTATAAATTCATTCTTAACTGCTTTTATATGTCTTAGTATTATGAATTTATAAAACGAAGTTCAGTCGTTGGCATTAATTAGTTGTTTACCTGTACAGTAATGTAACGGCTGACACAAAGAAGATGCTACAAATGAGATATAACAACTGAATATTTCAAAATATAGGTATCTATAAGCATTACCAATACGGAGAAATGATCTTTACCATGAAACTGGGAGACGAATAAATTTCTGACTGTTCTTGATACTCAATGCAAAACCTGCTACTACAGTATACTTTCCAAAGCTATACGGCATCTTCCATTGAAGAAACAACATAAATTACGTTTTAGAAACGAAGTGCTCAAAAACACTTGAACCTAAGCAAGAGACTAAAACAGGCCTTGCAACAAACAAGCGAGGTAACAAAATCACACAGAATGTCTGTGGCAAACGGTCACTTGGAAGATCGTGGAGATGGGGAAAAAATATGTCGAGATACAAGTGTATCTTGGTAAAAGAGACCGTGCAGATGGGAAATGAATGGAAATGCCTCATGAACATTCCTAGAAGCAGACTTTGATAATGTGGGGGGGATATTGCGCTAAGTAAACTGGAAAGTATGCTGCGCAGATGCAGTACTGCTGTATTGGGTCAACTGGACTGTATGCTGGGCACATACAGTACTCCCGCGTTCGGTAAACTGGGTTGTATGCTGGGCAGATGCAGTACTCTCGCTTTGGGTCAACTAGATTGTATACTAGGCAGATTCACTAGTCCCGCACGTAGTCAACTGGAATGTGTGTTGGGAGAATTCAGTACTGCCGCAGTCGGCAAAATGGAATCTATACTGGAATGATACAACCCTCCCACATTGGTTCAAGTTACACTCTTGCCTAGCAGCTCTGAGGGACAAAACGCTTCCCGTTCTTATATGACGAACAGTAATCGTAATAGGTGGAGTTGCTAAGTCCACTACGTTTTAACTTTTACTCACCGACAAGGAAAGTATGGGAGAGGGGGAGGAGAAGGAGAGAAATCGATAATCTTTTGGTTGCTTGTTTGGTTGCAGCAGCGCACAGAATCCACAATGACAGAGCGGGTGTTTTCCTTAAAGAAATAAGGTCCAATGACAACAAAAGCATAAACACCACACCACAAAGTGAACCTCTCGCAGTGAAGAGGCTTTTCCTACATATGATTGTTTTCACTCCAGTAGTGGAAGTTCTGCTTCTTAATGTAGTCAGAGAATTTAAAATGGGCCTCATCTAACATGATTAAACATTCAAAATTCCTCAGATATCTCCCAAAACTTCTAAGAATGTGCACAAAATCTGACTCTAGAAAATTTATCCTGCTATTTAAGTTCGTGATTTACCTGAATTTTATAAGTATGGAACCTTAATTCTTGGTGTAAACTTCTTCTTACGGTTCTGCTTGAGATGCGCATCAAATGCGCATGTCGCCTTGCTGAGGGCGTTGGACTCAGCTGCACTGCATACCTCAATCTTTCAATATTCTCTGGTGTGCGAACTGCGCGTGTAGGAGTAACAAATCTGTTCGAGACACTACCGTGAACATTAAGCCATGAATCCTATCGTGAACATTAAAGTCACTTTAAAGTGGCACTTCGAGAAGGACTTCACGCCAAAAATGTCTATGCATTTGCACAGGTGACTTGGTTACAAAGTATCGTCTCACAGCGAACACTCGAGGACTCAACGCCCAGTTCTCCAAGGCGACTGAACTGCAGGCACGGACGTGTTTTTTTTTATGAGAGACAACTGTACTAACGTAACCGCTCACCCATACCAGCAACATAAAAAGCATCAGATCGTCGCGCATCACCCAATGCTGGGGGAAGGGCGTGTTAAAATAAACGAAATATATAAATATTAATATTGGCCTCGTATCAGTTACATCTACATGTAAAAGCTGACATCACCATCCTTGTCTAATATACGAATACGATAAGAATTAAACTGTTAACTACCGTAACGTTTAAATGCAAGTTGCCGAAAGAAAAATGTTAGCACAGTAAAGTCTAGGTGAATGCTGTAGAAATATAAATGTTAGTACAGTACAGTTTAGGTGCATGTTGTGGGGGAAAAAAAGTTAGTACAGTAAAGTTAAGGTGCACGTTTTGGAAACAAAAGTGTTAGTACAGTAGAAGTTAAGTGCATGTTGTGGAAAGAAAATTCTTCAAGGTTTTTATAAAGTATATACTTCATATTCCACCACGACGGATACTAACTAAATTTCACCTTTCCTTACCGAAATCTATTTCTAACATCAAGAGAACAGAAACATTGAAGTGAAACAAAAGACTGAGCGCTCGAAAGTGATGTACCGCATACTTTCATACAGCTTCTAATTCGTAGCATTATAAGCGGGTAAATCGTAGTTTAATAGCTTTCGTAAATTTGATCTCAAAACTTGTTTCCCGATATCAGGCCGACGTTAACTTTACAGTGAGTGGTTGCGCATACAGCACTAAAGGTCGACTTTTCAGGCATTCGCGGTGGATTTTGCTGAAATAATGATCTTATGGGTGGGTTCAGCCATCTGAGCCTAATTTAGTCACCCTGAAGATGGAGACAACACGTTCCTCCGAAACGCTGGAAGGAATTTATTATCCTACATGGTGTTACAACCCAGAAGACTATCATGTGGCTATAGTAGGTGCTTCCAGTCATTCAAAAATTTTTCTGTGGCGCAACAGCCCAAGTCGCGCCTAGGCTGTCTCATTATTGAGGTTACTAGATCATCAATAATTAGACAGACACACACACACACCCAGTAGGCCTCCTCTGAAGGACTGATCAACTCGTCGCAGAGGCCGCTGCCTACACAATATAACAAATATAAGAGAACATCAATGCCCTCAGCAGGATTCAAACCCGTGATCCCAACAATCAAGCGGCTTCAGACATACGCCTTAGACCGCACGGTCGGCGGGATATGTGACTCAAAATTTACATAACCCAAAAGGTGATGAGGCTTATATATGTAGTATATATAATCCCGCTGCAATGGAACTTAAAGTTTAACAGCGATATTTCTGCACATCATAATACTAGTAGGAGAGGGTCTAACGTAATAGGCTAAAAATGTTAGTGATATTTTTGTTCGAAGTTCGAAAGAAACTAGACGTTTTGTAAATAACATTTGGATAAATTTTGTTTAAATATTTACATCTGCATCTTACAGGCAGAAGAAATAATTAATTAAAATTAGTTCTAAAACAAGTGACATGCTTATGTGTACGATTTCCACTAGCATACATTCATTGCTTTAAACGTGTCACACTTCTAAAAATCTGTATCTTTGCCATATTGTAATATGCAGACTGTCTACGTTCGTTTATAATGTCTCGATATTACTTTTCACAGCAAAGTTGTGCTTATAATTAAGAAAATAAAAATGAGGATCGGAAGAACAAGTCTGCCCACTCAAGTGCTAATAACAGTATGCTGGAATGTGCCAAAACTAATTCCTTGCCGCTCCTTCAAAATTTATATTACGGAACGATAATATCATCTAATTCAATCACAAACGTACATTAAAATTAATACAGCGCCGTTAACAGACAGCAGGAGCGTTGTTTTCTTAACTAAAAGTAGCTACATTCATGTTTTCAGGAAATTGTTTTCAATTTGTGGCCCTGACACAATTTATGGAGCGTCAGTAATGAATATCTGGAATCCATCTACAACGTAAACCTACCTCCAGCCATTTCTCTAAGCCATTAACATGCTTTAGTGGTTGACCGAGTATAAATATATCCTTCAGGAGGAAGCGCACGTGCTGTTAGTCCGTAATTCCAGATACTGGTGTAGTGATAGTGTTCCACATCGTCAATCAACCAAATGGGCAGAAACGCCTCATTTTTTTAACAATGCCTATACCGTTGGAACCATGGCAAAGATAAAATATTTTGGAGCGACAGGAACAACAAATATAACACCGACGAAGAATTTAAAAGAACATTAAATTCCAAGAAGAAGTACAATTTACCATTAACTGAATTCTATCCTACCGAAATCCAACAACTCAGAATACAGTACATTACTCTAATTTTGCCCTATTGCTTTTCAGTGCAAAACTCCGGCTCTTGCACTAAGGCAAGACCACGAATTAAGTTTGCTGGAGAATAACGTAACAGGTAAATGTAACGTTTCCCCTGTACACGCCATAAAGATGTATGGAGAGTGGATTTGTAGCTCCATGCATTATTAACTTTGGCATTAGATGCAGATGTGTGGTTACCTTCATGCCCCGGCCGAGTTAGTCCCGAGGAAGGAGCACCAGGCACCCACTGAGAGGACGATAGGCGGGCACCGGAGCCGGCCTGGTTGTTTTGCCAAAGAGAATTTTCTTGTCCCTGCTGGGAATCGAACCTCTATTCATCAGCCACTCAACCTGCAGGCAGTCACTGTAGCGACTAAGCAATGTTCTGAGAATGTCTGGATTAAGGGGCAGAAAGTAGTCTTCATTAAACACTATTAGGAAGGGGGAGTGTGTTGGGCATGTAGCACGAATGTGAGCTGTAAGGATAAGAATCATCTTGCAAAAACTACATTATATAGGACAATATTAAAAAAAAAAACTTAAATACACAGAGGATGGAATGGGTTATTCTAGCCCAAGATGGGGACCATTGGCGGGCTCGTTTGAAGGCGTAATTAATTAATATATTATTAGAAGAGATGCGAAAGAAAGGAAAATTGGCCTCATTTAAGGTAGACACTGGCACCTGTCTGGAGAGACCGAGAACAGTTACGAACTTCCCTTCTCCAGGCAGAACAGTCCGTGTCCTAGCCGAGATTAGAACTAAGTACCTCCCATATAAACTATAAGCGGTAAGACTTGAGTCAACTCGCTTCGTCTAGCGCTTTTCATGCAGATGGCAAACTTACGAATAACATAATTATTCGTATTGCAATTTTATGGTCACATCGCGTAGTTTCGTAGGTGTGAAACAAGGCCTCAGAGGAACATACTGCCTACATCTTCAGTACAGATTATCTCCCTGAAACGTCAGTAGCCTACCCACCTATCAGACTACACGGTGCTATAACCCAGAAGACCAGAATGTCAATTTTAAAATCCGTGGAAACCTCAGATCTTACAGCGCGAATATTCTAAATCACCTCTCTAATTATGAATTCCCTGCCATCGAGAATACTAACATGGCGGTGATGCGAACTCCTGAGATGGCGAGTGGCATTACCGCCTGTTATCAAAGGGTACTAAATTTTTCCGTTGTGCCCAAAAATTGTTCAGACATTTGAAGTAATTACTGCACACTGCAAAACTCCAGTCACATTCGATAGTATTACGTTGCTACCTATGCATCTGTATTAGCCGTTAAAGGACCTGCAAAACAGACAGTCGCCCTATTCTGGACTACAGTTGAATATCGAACATTTATAGATAAACAGCATTCAGATACAGTCTGGGAATTCTTGAAGAGTATCATACATAACAGCCTGCTAGAGGGCAAATGCAATACTAATTATCCCATGATTTCATTTCGCTAGGAGTCGGAGATGTACCGTACAGCAGGGTGTTTTATAAAAAGCACGCTGTGAGCACTGGTTCACATTCATAGAGACTGTTTCTCTTCGTCTAAAACAAGTGTTACATGGCATGTAATTTCAGAGTGCAGACCCCTGCCTGAGGATGTTGAGTTTCTAAACAGACGAATAATGGCTGCACTTTAAAAAAACTGAATCTAAAAGGATTTCACCTGCCAAGAATATCAAGACAGGCATTATTATATTTACGAATGACGTATATAAATACAGGCATTAGCATATTTTCTTATGGGGGGTATATCACAAGGGACATTAGCAGATTTTGGTATGACAAATATCAAAATAGGCAAATGCACATTTATGTATAATGAATATCATGAGAGGCATGAGCGTACGCATGTATAAGGAATATCAATAAAGGCATTAGCATATTTACGTATGACGAATACCATTGCAGGTATTAGCATATTTACGTATGACGAATACCACTGCAGGTATTTGCATATTTACGAATGACGGGTATCAATACAGGCATTAGCACATTTCCGTATGACGGGCATATCATGAGAGGCATCAGCATATTTGCGTATGACAAATATCAAGACATGAATTATCATATTTACGTATGATGAATACCATGCAGACATGAGCATATGCACTTATAACGAATATCAAGACAGACATTAGCATATTACGTACGACGAATAAGAACTCATTTTGTTGTGACTGAACAACCTGGTTGATACGGCAGCGCTTCTAACTACTCGGGAGGTGTCGTATTCGAATGTCTGCCAGGAGACCGACCATCCTCACGGGATTCTGTGTGGTTTTCCTCAGTCCTTCCACACAATTGCCAAGACAGTACCTCAGTTAGGCAACGGCTGCTTCCTTTCAAATTCTACGCCATTTATTCAATCAACAGGCATCAAATTATTCTATATTATACACTCGCTGCTGACAGAGTATATAACTAAATAACAAATAAGGATAACCTGGTGGAAGAACGCGTAATTTTGCTAGTATTTGTATGTATGTAGGGTTTATTTATATATATGTATGTAGTTTGTTTGTTTGTATATGTCGTACATGTACGTATGCATGAAAAGTGTCATAAAATATGCGACACCCTCAGATTTTACACTTCGTTCAGCAGGAGGGTTGGAGAAACACGGTTACATAACCAAACAATCTATCAATTTTGTCTAATGCAATAAATATGTTTACCAAGTTCAGTACTTTTCCGTTATAAACATTGGCTACCACAACGGTCCGCTCTCCGACAAATCAGGCCGTCGACCACCCACACACCGCCCCTAGCCAGATTCTTAAGATCCCCCCCCCCCCCCCCCGTAACCGATAATCCCACATTCATATGTATTGTATAGGATGATATGTAATTGAAATTAATAACGCAATAGCACGCATTAGGGAAATGTTTAGGGATTCCCATCTTTCGTTTGCCGGACTGTTTGCTACAAGTCAGAGCCAGACGGTCCTACAATGGGCCATCTTGACACAAGTTTTTCTCGGTTTTCGTCTGTCGTCAAGCAAATGTTGAGATTGTTCCCAAATTCCAAGTTACTAATGCATATTTCTCATGCAGCCATCCGGATTTAAATTCATCAAAATTAAACCACTTTCTCTCTCTCGAGACCAACAAACTATGTTCCCAAAATAAGCACTTAAACACTAACCAGTAAATCAAAATTCCGCGGCCCTTAAAGCCAATATTTCTTACTATTCTAACGTATCAACTTTCATGGTACTCCTATTAGACGAACGAGCGGGCGAAGCCTGGGAACTTTCCAACGAATTATACTCTATCCCCTCCCCCCATCCCCCTTCCCCGAACTGAAGTGTCACACATATCTTTCATGACGCTGCCATTCGTTTTCTATTCTGCTATATGTTTCGCCTGTCCTTATACTTATTTACCCTGAAGATGGTAATCGCAACATTCGCCGAAACGTCAGGAAATCCCCGTTTGTCTATGCACCCCAACCCCATGCCGCTCCAACGCATTATAGATATTTACTTCAATAAATGGTCAACACACAGCGAACATTTATTGCACCTGCCATGTAGTTCTTACACAGCCAGCAACATGTTTCATTTCAAGAGTCATCTTCATACAAAAACCTGTTGTGGTAAGTGGTGAAAAGACGTTCGGTGATTTGCAGAATATAAAACTGACAGAATACTAGACTGAGAGTAATACTAGACATGAGTGATTCAACATCCCTGATCCTAAAATCGTTAGACACAAGATTTAATGCTATCCTATCTGTTTCTCAGTATACCACATAAGCATTGCACAAGACCTTTCGTACATTGTTTTTCCTTCCGAACTACATGCCCACCCAATCTGTCAATGCCAGATATCACTAACTTTACAAGACTGGAAATCAATAATTTCCCCGTTATGTAATATCTTAATTCCTTGTTGGCTTTGCTCTTCAAACAGATCGAAATACTCCTACAAAACCTTTGTTTTGAGATATCTGTAATTTATGTTGCTCCCTCAAGGCAAGTAGGCTATTTTTATTTAACAATCATACAAAATAAATGGAAGAATTATTGTTCTGCCTTCAACTGTTTTGGATGGTTAGGTGTCTTTTTAAGTGAAAAACACCAATGATATCAGAACTTAATTTTATCCTGATTTAATCATAGACATGTGTTACTGTTGCTCTCGGACACGTATAAAAGCACTTCATTTTTCTAATTATTTACTACCGACAAACAAGAAATTCTGTAAACAAACGTCGCGGCCGCGTGGATAGCATTCCTGCTCCGTAACGGGAGGTCCCGGCTCCATATCTTGGCCCAGTTCCTCAAATCGGGCCATAGTTGCTTCCTTTCTTATTCTTTCCAGCACATTATTAATCAAGCAGTAAGGCCTATCGGTCGACGCTATATAATCTGAGTCATTGATACTTCTAATTTCATAATTATAACATTTAGACATTGTAATTAATTTTACGGGTAATTTCATCTAATACATACCCAGTCTAAGTTAACAAAAATTGTTAACATACAAAATAATTATACAAGTAATCGCTATGTGTGTTCATGATCTGCCCGACATAATACTTTATATGCCAAAAGTCCATCAGGCTAAGGGCTAACTGAATAGACTCTTTCTGCGCCGCATTATTGTTATTCACTCAACAAAAGTATCTTCACATAATTTCATATTTTTAAAATTCCATTGCCAAAGCGTCCAGGCCGATTCACGAGCCCACATAGCGTCCTATCCAGTGGGTACAGGGGGTCTTTCTCCTAGGATAAAGCGGAAGGAGAAAAAAGCTGACCATTCTCTGAATCTAATGCTGATGTTAAGAATGAGTAGAGCTACACTTCCACCCCAATAAGCCATCATGGGGTGGACAGGGAGAATTTTACCTATACTACGTATAATTTATGGCTCTGCTTGTACATTAAATGAGCTGGTATAGCTTCCACCTCGGACGTTCGCACAGCCACCATGTTAATATTAGGCCTACCAATGCTCGGTCTCCAGTGGCAGAATGCTCATACCACTTTCAGTTCGTCAGCTGGTTCTGTAATTTATTAGCGTGAGTAGAAACATTTACGCATGGGCATTTTTATAATATTACCAGTCGTTATTACCTTTACCACCAAGAAAGAAAGAAAGAAAGAAAGCTTTCAAATGAGACTTACATAAGCAACATACTCACACATTTAGTTTTACTTAAGACAGTAAACGGCTGTAAAAACGCCAGATAATTTCTTCCCGCCAATACGTCGTTGTGTGTACGGCAGAGGTAGTTAGAGCAAGGGTCTTTAAACACGTACACTACAGAGGGCTCAGTAGCATAAGAACTTTGGGAACAATCGGTTTTTGAATATCTTCTATAATGCACCACTTCAGCATGCAACAATAAAACCTGTGCACATGCCTTCGTACAATGTGGTAAATCTTGTGTCATCGTAGAGTTCTATACAATAACGCCATATTTGTTGGATACAATAAAAATCCATGTTTTAAGATAAAATATATTTACTATCCAACAATTTTTATTGCACCTGTTATGTAAATTAAGCACCATATAAAAGAATTCTGAAACATTTCCGGGCTCATGGGTCGAAACAAAACACATGGGATAAGGAGGAAATAGAAGAGCAGCTGACACAGAACTGTGTGGCATTTGTACGATTGTGACAGTGAATAAGGGCGCAGGACAAACATACCTGTTTACACTGTGTATAATTTCATAAAATTAACCAATTTTCCACTTACGTATGGTGCAGTTCTCATTACAGCACATTTTCCGAAAGATGTTCTTACCTGCACAACAATATTTTATAGCACTGTATTATTAAATGTAAATATAATTATAACAATAAATGTTCTGCTAGCACAACATATTTCGACCTGTATAGGTCATCTTCAGGTTATTGTAAAACTAATGAGGTAGGCCCGTTTGGCTGTCATTTTACTCACATGGCAGCTGTTGGGTAAGTGGTGTGTGTACTGGATTTTTTGCATGTTCAGTGAGTGTTTTCCTAGGTTTGTGTTTGTTTTTAGCTTCGTGTGATTATTGTATCAGAAAATCGGATTTTTGGTGATGAGTTGTCGTTTAGGTGTTGGTTTTCTTTACTGAGTTTGTATACGAGTATGTAGATTTTCTCTATGGTGTTCATATGTTTTCCTTTGTGATGTGTACTATGTCATCGCGTTTTCTACTGTGCCATGTGTATGGTTTGTCTCCAATATATGTTTGGTGTAGTTTTTTGGTGCTGTTATTGCTCTTTATTAAATTTATGTGCTCTTTAAAGTGGTTGAAAACACTCTTCCTTTGTGTCCTACTATTTTTGGGAACAGTTTTGGCATTTAAATTGATATACGCCGCTTAGAGTGTATCCCATACGGATACAATGACGCCATTTATCACTTTGCAACATTACATCTTTTACTAACATTTGGAAGGCAACAAATGTTTCGTAAGTGTGCACATAGAACTTAGTCTATTACAGTTCACTTTTACGTGTTGCATCTTGCTGTAGTGATTAAACTGCGAAGTCTTGTAATAACTTATCCTTTACAGCACAGCTGATTTTATAATTAATAAACTGATAGCTAATAACTACATGTTTCGGCTCTTGTGAGCTCTCATCAGGTGAACTAATGTTTATAGTGAAACACAAGCAATACTTTTCATAGAATGTGAAATGTGTAATCATGTTAGCATCAAGATAAATCTTGTGATTTGGAGTATCAGTTTCCTTTCAGGTCTCAGACGTTGAATACATCGTAGGGAATGGGTACTGTTATAATATCACACTCTAGCTCCTGCACTTAACTCGGAAAAAGATCCTCGTTACATTCTTCTGTGTTGTGAATTGTGTGTGTGTGTGTGTGTGTGTGTGTGTGTGAGTGTGTGTGTGTCCTGCTAGATTTGAGGTTCTGACGGCGGTGCTGCTGCAGATACAAATATTGTAAGATGTTACGCCGTGTCGAATCGTAAAGAATTACCGATGTTTCGAAAGAACGCGCTGAATCTGAAGGAATTACGATCCTTCAAAACGTATGTAACTATTCACCAGTCGACACGGTGACACATCCCAGAAGACACGAACCTTCAATACGTACCCTTCAAACCGGGCTTCCCTTAATATAAGATGGAATAGCAACATTACGTCTTGTTGGCTATCTCCCAGGTACAAAATAAGTTCTACGATAAACACATGACAGCGTATTTCCTTCATGTGATTCAGTTTATTATGTGTCGAGACTCGCAGGAAGTATTAATGAACAATTATGCAACTTAATGATATCCTCTCTGTCCATTTTTCGCTAGTGTAATCTCCAATTCCATTAAAATTTCCATTATACGTCACAGTCTCGCACAGTAACAAAGCTGGTAGTTGTCGATGTATAAATTCTTTACAGAGAAGTTATATACTTGAGGCCTTCCGTCTTCCGGGATGTTGCGCTGCATGGGTTGGTAGCTGGTTGCCGACGTATCGGGAAAACATATCGGTGACATCTTCAAGGATTAAGCGTTCGAAAAAGTTGCAAACTTATATGTGATCCACCAATACAGAGAACTCCAGTTCTATGGGGAAAGTGGTCGAATACTGCACACCTAAGCAGCATGTGCCATTACCAACCACAATATTATAAGGACGATTAAAATAATTATACCCTTTAGTCTCCAACGTTTTTTGTAGATTATCCAAACAACCACATTTAATCTTGTACGAAACGCGGCTATAAAAAGTGCAAAAAACTTGAGAAGTGCAATTGCGCAGAACTGCCCAACCTGTAGGGTAATACTGCGCAGCTGAAAGTGTGATTATGCGCACTTATACCAGTGCTTACATTTCGATAATATTAAATTTCGTTTCACAAATCTTACGGGGATGAACGGGACGGAAGGATCGATCATCCGTGCTGTGAAAAAAAAAAGAAGGAAAAGAACATTAACAATAACGTTGAGGAATTTTTTTATTGGCGTTCCTGTTAAAATTTCAGAATTTTGCTCTCTCACTTTCGACGTAGTTGCGCCTTTACCTGCCGTAGCCTGATATCGTGGCAGCGGCAGGAGGTCTGTCACATTTAAAGTTCTGAAGAACGAGGTTGTGGTTCAAATTAGTCGCTCTAACCATTTGAACTAGGCTCTTATACCGACTAAAATGTTCCCGAACGTTCCAGTTGAAAGACTAACGCTTTCGATTCGTATTCGGTGGGTGCCGATTTTGACTGGCTATACTAAGGTTTCCATGATTTTCCTTAGTTCTATTGGGTAAATTCTGCAACAATACGAAATGTTCTACTGTCTTCCTAATTGCAAGATTTTATGTTCTCACAGCGGTGCTGATGAACTTCCAAGTCTTATGATATATTACGCCGTGCCGACTGGTAAAGCGTTACGAGACATGTCGGAGGAGCTTGCTGCCTCAATCTACAGAGTCTTCCAGTCTACTCTCCTTGGACTGCTAAACCTGAAAGCAAAGGCAATACGCTTTCAGAAACGTCGGTAATTATTTACCAGTCGACACGGTGCACACACTCCAGAAGACTTGAACTTTTCGCCTTCCTAATTTATAATTCACAGCCATTCACCTTGGAGTAAGTTCTAGTCTGCTGTAATGGTGAAAGAGTATTAAATAATGTTATGTTCCTAGTGTGAGTGTCCGTTTTCATTAACGGCCCCATGGTGACACATCCCCGTACACGTGGTGCTCAGGTAGAGTGGTGTGGAACAGGATTTTAAACTTATTTTCCTATATTTAACACTGTACACATTAAATTTTCTGTATAAATTAACATACGTATCACAATATTTTATATAAAATTATTTTGTTTAACACTTGGTAAGTTCGTGACGCAATGAAGTTTAATTCATTAACAAGCATGCTTACTGAGTACCGGTTCGCGGCGATCTTTTAACATGTATTTCGGTTAGTAACATTCGAAGTCTGAGAACCACAGATGGATTGAGGAAAATCATGAAAACCCTTGGTCCTGATAATCCGTGTTCCGGAAAGGATTCGAACCAGAGTCCTCCCGAATAGAAGCCCGAAGCGTTACCGCATGAGTCATCTCACTTGGTTCACCTGCTAAACTACTACCATTAATCTTGGGAGATAATTAACAGCTCCTATCGGAGAAGTAAAACAGGTAGCCGGTCCTGGTTGTAATCACTAAGCAATCCATTGCTACAGATATGTAATTATACGTCACTAAGCCGGCGTGAGGGAGAGAAGCAATGACTTCGACTCTACGAAATTGCTTAATTTTCGCACAGGAAACACAAACTCTGTTTCTGTTCATATTCCAGAAAAGTGCCTTCAGCTCCTTTTTTCTGCTTTATATGCGACTGTATTACATACCAACTATTTTGGCGATATTTCAAAGAGCTTAACGTAAAAACCGTGACAAATACTTAAATTATTTTTGTTCCACTAGGACTCCTTTTCGTAAAATATTCAGAAAAATAACGTGCAAACCTTCCTTTACCGCTTATCGTTCGTTTCATGTCTACATCTGAAAAAAAAACCTTAATTCTGAAAGCGTGAACAAAATGCGTTTAAACGAATGTTTTGTGCTTCCAACGCATTCTACATTTTATAAATGGATGAAAGGGGCTGTTCATATTGGCTTCAAACTCCAACTGCGGCGGACAGAGAATTGGCAGAATTACTTAAACTAAAATGTGTAAAACTGCAGTGCAATTTCGGAATATCTTATTTGCAAATAGAAATCTTGCTTCATACCCTGGAGACTATGGGTCAAAACTCCGCCCGAAGACAGACCATCCTAAAATATGTTTGGTATATTTTCTCATTCCCTGTGGATTCTGGCTGAGAATGGCGACAAGTAGCGGGATATTGTGAACACGGCAATGAACTTTCACATTTTATAAAATCAAGAAGACTCTGCTACATGGACTTAATCCGTCAGTTAATTCCTCAGCCTCTTCAGGCAAATGCCTGGATAGTACCTTAAATTTGACTACGACAGCTTCCTTCCAAATCCTTTGTAATCCATTAATGACTGTCATCCTACAACTAGACGTTATACAGTCTGAGCTACTGACATTGTAAAGTGAACTGCACATAAGAACAAGAAAAGAAAGGCGGTTTTGGAAGCTTACTGGTGACGGACTGTCAAATAATAACGACATTTTAAACGGAATCTCTTTTGAACTAATAACTCTCCATATTGATACTTGTACAGCTGCGGTGTAGTTCACATAAAATGAAGCAGTGTCTTCAGCTTAGCACGCACAATAGGCAGTAAAGACGTCGTTTCTCTCTAAGGAAGGAGAAGGTAAGTACCAAGGAATCATAATGAATGACACAAAATCTACACAGTCTACTAGTAAACAAACACAGTCCACACTAACTATTCCAGTCACGAATATGAATATAAAACATTACTTTACCACCAAGAGTCCTATTTTGCGCCACAATAATCATCGCACTTTTATAATATCCTGTCTTAAAGTTACAGGTCACTTCATACTCCATTCCAGAAAATAAGACAAAATTCCTGAACCTGTACACGGACGAGAAGTTTCATCTGCTCACCTGTGGTTTCGATATGCAATAGGACGTTTAACGCGTAGCGCAACACATATTAACAACTACACACATAAATCATATGTTGATAAAAAGTGATTCCTCCTGAGGATGGTTAGGAGGTAGGTGAAACACGTCGATACGATGTGAATGTGTTTATGAGACACACATACAACAAGCTATGTTGTGGTCGTGTTTTTATTCCATTTCATTTTGAAATTGTCGATATCTGGAAATTCCTCTAGTTCCGAAAACAGTGTCACAACTGTAAAATTGCTTTTAAAAAACTGGTACTGCTTAATGCGGAAGCAGGAAAGAAGTGGAAGAACTGAACGGAAAATGGTCTCTTCGAATGTTTATTTTTTGCCTTATCCTAACATTTATGACTGTTGACAAAACCTACGCAGATGAAAAAGGAGAACACATAACAAAGAAACGAAGCGCAATGTACATTGACATTGCAATATAAGGTATATGTGCACAACGACTTGTCATTTGAATCATAAAAAATAGAGAGCCGTGTGTAATATATGTTCGGTATACGTGCACAATGACGTGTGCCTTGGATCATAAATAACACAGTGTAACGTGTAATGTATGCAACCAGAAGTTAGGATGCCTCTCTCTATTAGCTGGAAAACCATCCGCAACGAAACAATGTTGAGATTTATTCCGTTTTAAGAATGTGTAACTTAGAGGGAATTAAAATCAAAACAGAATTTATTTATTTATTTAATACCTACCCTACAAAGAGTTAATTACATGCAAGTATTGAAAATGTGACGTGACGTGATATGATATAAAGATTTAAGCAGAAGTCATAAAGCTTCCTATCGTCCTGTCTTATGGTGAGACATCCCAATGTGATACGTCAGTAAACAAAAGAACAAATGAGCCGTCAATCACAACTGCTTTTCAGATATTAATCTCTGAGTGCTACATGCCTCGGTTTATTCATAAGCCATCAACAGGCACAATTGTAAGAAATATACGTATGTGTGGCTCCGTGCGTGAAACCCATTGGTGGCCACCAACTGTGCAGCAACTCACAACGGATAATCAACGGACGTTACATCAACTCCACCACACCCCACCACAGCATAGAACATCGACTACGACCAGACAATCAATTTCTTAATAAGTCTAAACAGTGAAATAGCCTGACACACTACGATCTCAACAGACAACCAACGTCATCCCCTACAGAAGTGCAGTATACACAAAAAATTCCCAGTGCAAAAAACCATCGACAAAACAGCCAAAAAGTGGACAGCGCACAGTGAAGTGTGTGTATATATATATATAGATACCCCTGATGATGGTCATGTGGTGACCGAAACATATGTAGGGTAATTTTAAGTGATAACTTACTTTAATAGTGCAGTTGTTGGTTGATAAGTGTTTTCATTACCATAATGCAAGGTGAACAAAAAGTAAAGTTGAATAAATATAGATGATCGTCAGCCTTTAAAGGATTTCTTTAGGTCCATTAGGCCCATGTCAGATAATTCGACTTCCCGCTGCCTCCGTAAACATCAGCTCTGCTCTATTATTAAATCGATGTTGATAGAGGGGTTTAGAATCGTGTGTCTGACATCATTTGCGAGGTATAAAAATGAAAATAAGCAAATAAGGGTAAAGTGAAGGCATGGCAGTCAAATTCGGGTCGAGATGGTCACTCTTATACCTTCAGATTAGTCGACAGACTTGAAATCGTATAATGAAACGAAGAGCATTACGCCGATGTATGCAGATGATTAAATCAGACCTACTAACACGGCTCGAAAAATTCTGATGACATTCTGTCACACAAATGAGCAGATTCCAAGGCTACTTCCACAATATTCTGACGAGTTGTTACTGCACAATTAAGAGATACTGAATTTCTAAGTTTCTGTTACAAAGATTTCTAGGTTCACAATGATTATTAGTATTTCATTTTATATTTAGAAAGAAGGTTGTATCATTTAACTTCAATTTGTGTTTCAATTGAATCTGACATAACCTCGAAGATTCCATTCGACGCCATGCTTGTGATTAAGGGTTCACAAACAACATTTCATATACAGTTTATAGGAATGCATATCGTCTAACATCGCACCAAATTTCACATGCCTGACTCCAAAATTTCATTAGTTATCGACATAAACCGAAATCTAAAGAGGATATTCGCTCGGCTGCCGTGTTTTTTGTATCATATTTTACAAAATTATACTTCAATACATTTTCATATTTCTCCGACATATTTTCCCTTATATCATAATTTCAGGGCTCTAAAATAAGTGTCGCTATTACAACTCCCACCTCAAATTCCCGCTTCCGTCATGCTATGCAGTGACTAGGAAGTAAAAGTACCGCGTTGGTGTATCTTCCACTGGCACAAGGCTCATTTCAAGCATCATGAAAGACAGTAAGCAGTCAAAAGTTCAAATGGTAGGACACAGACAGCATGGTGATCTCACGAGCTTACATCTTTCTGATTATTTGTAGCGGCATAATTAAACAAATGGACTCACTGAGCATTGAAGTTTAACGAAACGCTGTATTATAACAATTATTATTATTACTGACACTTTCACAATCTAACTGTGCTTTGTTCTGACACGATTAAATTACAACGATCTAAAAATACTAAATTTCGGAGTTTGATCTGCCTTCTAGTTTCAGAACTAAAGAGTGTTAAAAAGGATAAGAAATTAAAATAATAACTTTTTTTAAATTAACGCCGAATTTTTCCTTGCGGGAAGGAAAGCGCAATGAGACAAAGGTGGCGGAAGAATGCTGCTGGGCGGTTACACAGGCGGAGGGGCGGTCATGCTGCGGGCGATCAGATTCCATTGTGTTGGAATTCGGATTTCAACTGGACTCCCGTGTATATACATAACTAGCTGACCATATGTATACTCAGTCCTGATTTTCGAAAAATTCTACTTGCGTCAGACCAAAGTACTACTGCGTAATTCGGGGAGAGAGTGTACTACTATTACCATTACGCGTTGCACCGACGTATTTGTGTATATATATATATATATATATATATATATATTCGTACTGGTTTCGTAACTGGCCCTGCACTGTTAAGTCTGCACGTTAATAAATTGAACTGAATTGCTGTTACTACCGGGGGCGTAGCTTGGTGGGGGGGGGGGGGGGGGGGGGGGGGGCGAGTGGTGCGGCCGCCTGTCTAATGGGCGGCAAAATAATTATTTCAACTGAAGATATTTGATTTTCGGCGCTCAACAAATTTTAAGTTTTTGAGCGAAATGAAAGGAAATTCAATCAACAATTGTGATTTTTTAAAGTCATAATATTTTTAGAGGCGGCCATTGTGATTACTCGCCCCGGATGCCAAAATACGTAGCTGCGCCACTGGTCTACTACTACTACTACTACTACTACTACTACTTACTACCACCACACTATTACTATTGCTACCACTGGAACAACTACTACCACCACTACTGTGACCGTATATCAGTGTTCACGAGAGTAGAGTTTCTTCGTGATGGGATATCGTATGTAGGCTAACACTTATAGATCAAATTAAATTAAGTTATAGACCAACTGATGCACACTAAAACCACTTTTTAAGTAGCTTTATTATTAAAATTGTTAAAATTGTACGCCTACACGTGTTTCGATCCTAGTGTGCATCAGTTGGTCTATAACTTAATTTAATATGACGAAGATGCATGGTGTCAACAGTGTGAAACTTATAGATCAAGTTAATTATTCTTTCCGAATTACACAACTTGAAGAATAGCTTTTATTCTAAATTTACACTTATAGATCGTTGGTGTAATATTAGCCTACGGTTCTGAAAGCGCATACCCCGACTGAAGATCAAGGTGCTAATAAAAGAGACAGTTTCTGAGACGAACTGGAGCAGGCTACCGATCCATTCCCTTATACCCGTGAAAATTTTGTTAAGTCATTTTAATGTAACATAAAGTATATAAGGTATTTTGCAACCGACAACTTGATAGCATGAAAGTTTCCACAAATCTACTAGCGATAATGGTGGTACAGTAGTAAACATTGCTGTATTAAAAAATCTAATCCTTAAGAACACCATGTTATCACATCTAAACGGTCATAAATACACTTGGGAAGACACACAACCATATCCTAATAAGTAGGAAATTACATTCAAGTGCACTTAATACCCGATTCTTCGTAGAAGCTAACTCAAAAGCTGATTAATATATTGTCTTAAAAAGTTAGGAAAAGATTATCAGTAGGTAAACGAGCTAGGCATAAATTTGATATGGAACGTTTCGATGTCAGAAGCTAGAAAATGTGAAAGTTAAAGTATTGTATCGGGTCAAATTCTCAAACAGGTTTGTAGCTATGGAGAAATGAGATGCTATTAGGGACGTGATAGGTTTTGGGAAAATGTTAGAGTATCAAAATCTCTACTAAAGAATGTATCTATTATCACGAATTAAAAAAGCATAAACAGTGGTTCGACGAAGAATATTCAAACTCTTCACATCATGGGGAGAAAAGTGCTATGCAGTGGTTATAGGATCCAAGCCGAACGAATGCAGTCTGGACCTGCACAGTGGAAAAGAATGCGTCAAAACCTGGCCAAAAGTAAAAATTTAAGTTGTATTGTGTGAGTATTAGAAGTAGGACATTTTAAAGACAAATGCCCAGCCTTTCATAATGTGAAAAATTTTGCATGTTCAGGCAGGCCTGTGCTTGCCAGCGACTGTTGGCATTTGGGGTTTCGTCGGGCGCTTGCTTTCGGAGGAATGTAACGTCGTTTTGTGGTGTTATTTGTGCTTTCATTCTGACAATATTGTGTGGACTACAGAGTTGTTTCATATCTCAAATAATTGACAGGAGTAATTAATTTGCATCATGGAATTAAATTCTTTACAACTGTCAACTATCCACTCTCTTACTCGAAGATTTCTACAAGAATGTTAAAAATGAAGGAATGTGCAAGGTATCAACATCTCACGTGAGTTACAAATTTACTTCCAAGAAACTCCGTTTGATGCTTGAGGTATTAGATACTTTGACAAGTGGAGAATATAATATAACATAAATAGGCTGCCCATTCTTGCCCCTTTCTCTTTTACCGCAGCTTAATCTAAAACTATGACACACTCCTATTTGCATTTCACGCAATGCTGTAACTGCATGATTTCACTGAGCACTGATGAGTATTTAGGGATATGTAAGTGTGTGAGATGAAATTTAATTATCCAGAAGATACATTTATTTCTTTGTAGGCAAATATAGAGAAAGGTGCTGATAATAAAGGATATTTTTGAGATTCTAGAGCAATCTCATAGATATCTCAGTTCCAAGATTCAGCACGGACTGGAATGTCTCCGAAACGCTGAGGGCGACCGACATATTTCTCATGGCCTCCATAGAATTAGGAGACACAAGCTGTACAATTGTTGAAATAAGGTACTTTGCAGATGGGATAAAAGCACGAGTATAAGAGAAGGATCATGCATGGAAAGTTAAGAAAGAGAACATAGGCATTCCATATTTTACAAGCGACGAATCACTGTTCTTCGTGAATACGAAACTTAGTAAACATCAAGAACAACTGTCCAGGTCGAGTGCGAAAAAAAGAGAACGCCGACAAACATCGCAGTTACAACAATATAACAGCTGCAAATTACCACTCTTGCCCTCATTTTCAGACTGAAATAAGCTGCAGGATCCTCTTCACCACATAATTTCACATAATACAAGCGCATGACATCATTCTAGCCTAAGTTTTTTTGGGAAAAATATTCAAAACATTACCTTGATTTCTAAATGGATTTTTATGGTAGCACTGGACATGGTGAGTATGAACAACTGTTCTCCGGCGACTGGAGTGAAAACGATTTGTTCCTACTAGGTAGCTACACTACTTCCTTTCTAACTATTTGCACCATCAATAATGGAAGAGATGGGCATAGAAGTACACTTCCACCTGTTTGTTTTATTTGCTGTGCTAAATAAGTATGCCGATCCCAGTGGCCGCGCGGTCTAAGGCGTGGGTCTGCGGCCGCTCGCTTACTAGGATCGTGGGTTCGAATCCCGCCGGGGGCATGGATGTCTGTCTCTTGTGAGTGTTGTTTGTTGTCAGGTAGAGGTCTCTGCGACGGGCTGGTCCCTCGTCCAGAGGAGTCCTATCGAGTGTGGTGTGTCTAAAAGTGTGATCGTGAAGCCTCAAAAAATGAGGCGGCCTAGGCCCCAAAGGGCTGTCGAGCCATTAAAAAAAATGATAGTTGTTATGCTAAAAATGTTAGTTCACTCATCACTAAGCCATCTGCAATTACTTCATTCAACAAGATCGTCATCATGGCCAGGTTTTGACGTGGTTTGGCCAAATGTGCGCTGTAAAACGTGAAAATATTAGACATTTCAGGGGCAAACAGAGGAAGTATCTGAAAGGTGAACTTAATGAGGTTCAAACACACAGTAAGAACAAGGATACTGGAGGCTTGAACGTAAGCATAAATGATTTTAAGAAGCGTTACCAACCTAGAACTAACTTGGTACGGGAAGAGAAGGTTAATCTGCTTGCTGATTCCCATATTACTTTGAATAGGTGGATGAAACGCTTCTGTCAAATTTGAACGTGGATGGGTTACTAATGTTATGGAAACTGAAATATATACACCTGAGCCACTAGTAACGGAGCCTAGTGCTTCTGAGTTTGACACAGTTAATGAAAAGTTGAAAATATATAAATCGCCAGGTACTGATCAATTCTAGCAGATCTGATAAAGCAGAATTAAACATCATGTCAGGCCCGTAGCCAGACCATGAACACAGTACGTGCAGTGGCTTCCAGCGCCTGTACATATAAGTACATACCTGTATATACGCATATAATGCTCTGTTACACATATACTATGTATACATATTACGCATGTATACGCTTAAAAAGTGCCTTTAACAGCATTACAAAATCAACACTTTACTTACATAATGAGCTCTATAACATTACCCAAAACATCTTGCATACAAATGGGACAAAAAAGGCAGAGCAACAGGGGCGGTAGGGCGTCGCACGCTTTTTAACGGGCTGATGAGTATGTTTGTCTTTGTTATTTTACAAATTTCCAGTGGGTGCATCCAGATTTGTGGTGGGTGCATTTGACCCACCAGCACCCCTCTGTCTATGGGCCTGCATTATGTCCTTCTGAATTCCATATTAACTATATTTGGAATTGCCTCAGGAGTGGAAGGGTTAACCAACTTTACCACGCAAATACAGCATCCAATAGTGGATCAGGAAAACATAAGCCTGCGTGAATAAAGTGCTATCAACTCTTGGAAAGTTGGTTTTGGTACCCTATTCATTTGCAGTGCATGAGTTAATATGCTACGAATAAAACAGATAACATAAACTTACTGGTTACTAAGCATCTCTACCGTGCTACTTCCTAAAATTTGGTATGCGTAAACCCATTATTTTCCACGACATAATTTTTTAAATTTTCAAGGAAAACTGTTGCAATATCTTACACGTGACAATGCCCTCATGTCGATTTTAAATATTTCAAAACGATCATTGGTGAGAATATCCATATCCCAATACAGAGCAGGATTCTGAATATTTGTACAACAAGAGATATTAAATTTTCGTTAGGGTCAAGATGCAAATCTTACGTACTTTTATAATAAACCAATGGAGCCAGAAAGATCACAGTCCTACCGACAATAAGTACGTTTACAGACCTGGCGTTAAATTTTCTTGTGTTCACTGAAAGTCACAAAATTGGAGGCAAGGCAATTCGTTTAGTTACTGCCTTAAATAACAGAAAGCAATTATTTGTTTGGGAGCAGCCACTTAATCAGTCTGGCTCACTTATTTGTCCTGTATTGATTATATTATTTAGTCCTAAGAAGTGTCCAACATTCGTACCGAGCATTACAAACAGACAGATAAAGCCACTTGCATGTGTAATAAAATACAATTACATGAAAATGTTAGGAATACACAAATAACGTCACAAAATCTCAATATACATGCGTATATTATTGTCACGCGAAAACCATGTTAACGGCTTCTATGTTGCATGCTGTTAAAAGCTGCAACTCAGTGCCATTGTACTTCTGTGCATGCTCGTTTTCTGTTATAAAGAAAATAATTTACAGTTTGAAAACATGGCAGTCGGGGTTTCATTTAACTTACATGTTGAACAATAAGCAGTAGCTATTAATGCAGAAACAAAGTCTTTGCAAACGATATACTTATCCTCCTGTTAACAGTTTATTTCAGCAGCGTCGATTTCGCCTTCACAGTTAGAAGCGCTAACTAGGTATGTTACATGACACATGACTCACCGTAATCCTCCTCGTAAATAATAGCAACTTTGGTCCAGTTGAGGAACGCCATGACGTCTTGGAAAGCTGAGTTCAGCAGGGGTTGAGCAGGATGCAGATTAATGGAAAACTCCTTGTAATCTGAGTCCAGGTCCAGTCGCGCCTCCAGGTGTGGGATATCCAGAGCGTCGCATATCGAGTGTATGTGCGCCCCAAGCAGAGGGTCTGAGGGTCCGAACACAGCTTGAACGCCGAAGTGCACTAGTTGGCATGCTGTAGACAAAGAAATTAATTACAGTGTATAAGCTGCATCACGTAACTAGCGGAGAGTAGGCAATTTGTTGACGAGAGCAGCAGTGATACCTCCTAGTAAAATCGCGTCTCGTAACGAGGGAACAGAACCATATCACAGCCTGCTGCATTTTATTGACGCAATGACACACGTTGAGTCACATAACTGGCGGGGGGGGGGGGGGGGGGATATCTTATCACTTAATTCATATTCACTTGACAAGGGAAGAAACAATACAACTACCTTGTTTAACCAGCGTTGAGGATAGCTCAAGTAATTACTGGCATTCTTTTTGTGAGGGAAACAAGTTGTGTGCGTTGTATGTACGTAAGCACGTGTGTATCTGCGTATGTATGTATGTATGTATGTATGTATGTATGTATGTATGTATGTATGTATGTGTGTATTTTGGTTTTATAAAGGAGAGAAATTTATAGACCACATAATCATTCTGAATTTGCTGAATGGACACACATAAAGACACATACCCTTTCTGCGTCAAGATTTTTAGGGGCAATGCTTTATTCTCTTAACCTTTAGAGTACTGGAGATTTAAATCCCAAAGTGGCCGCTGACGGCCGGGGTTCTTTTCGCTTTATATGCCCGTTTTCGCACGTGCTGATATTATCCATTGTATTTCATACATTTTTAAAGATAAAAACTTCAAATAAAAAGTACACGCTTAAGAATGAATCCATCTACCCGTTACGCAAGTTTCAAGAAAATCCACCTATTTTTACGCAGCTTACTAGAAGGTCATTTTTATTGTGCTTATTTTGCACTTTAAGCTTCATTTTCTAGATTTATTCTTTTCAAATATCTGTTGCTGTAAGTGGAGACACTGAGCTATAACATTTGGAACAGTATTTCCTGAGACGCTGTTTAGGTTGCAATCTTACTTTCCGAGGTAGTGCTGGCTTATCTGGGTGCTGAGTTCATATGCAATCAGTGGGAGGAGAAAGGAATGAATACAGACGTTCATTGCTCTGGTTAGTGCAATATGAGACCACAGGCAAATGTCCTTCATTCTGCTGTAAGGATTTCTTCCTGACTATTTTGAATTTTAGGTTATTGCTTATGTCAATCTTCAACTCAACAGTTCAGTCCACTGCCTGTCCTAGCAATAACATGCGATAAGCTAGGCAGTGCAGACGCTTGAATTACCATCAGAGAAATCAGACACTGGTAGTGTGTTCCGCCAAAAACAAAGAAAAAAGAACGAAAGTCAAGTGTCGAGAACGCGACATAGTGTTGTGTGCTACCCCATGCTGGAGATATAACGTATAAAACTGCATTTCTGAGGAGCAACTGACACTAAAATTGAAAAGCGGAACGCACAAATGTAAGTAAATATAACTACTGTAATTACTGAACTGATATTTTTCAGCAGCGTTTTCTTCATGAAATAATGGGGTGAAGGGGTTGTGGATATTACAGAAGGGGCTATATGAAGGAAGAGAGACTTGTCGGAAGGCCCTATATGTGTGTGTATTTGCTTCACTTCGCCAATATGAGGAACCACTGCGTGGACATGTATGTAAATAATTCGTGACTGCTGGAAAAATCGTAAGGATATTAACAGGAAAAATTAAACCTCATTAGTGATACTTTTAACTATAATTAAATTTCACACAATCTTTCATGCCTGTACAAGACTTTAGACAAATATTGTGAAAAACGGACGTGTAATTATAGAGGCAGAAAATTTTAAAAACGACATGGCGTTGCGGGACAATATTTTCCCTTTCGGCCGTGAGGGTATTTAAATTGCTGGGACAGTGTTTTCCCGTTCGGACGTAAAGGGTTAATGTATTTCCAGGAAAAATTCTTATTCTTCTCTTCATTTCACGATGTACATAATGACATATATTTAGGCTCCAAATGTCTCTCCAACGTCTCCTCGGGCGCCCATGTCTTCTTTCTGTTTTAGATCTTCATTACCTTTTAGCGCAGGCTCTTCTTATAAATTCGCTATAAATGCTGGAACCATTTCTTTAGGTAAGCATGTAAGCTGTTGTGCAAGGTTAATATTTGTAGTTCCTTTCTGAATTGAGTACCGAAACAAGGACATCCTTGTTTCGGTACTCAATTCAGTACAACCTTTCACTTTTCGCAGCCCATAGGTCTAATTCATTTCTTTGCCTTTTGGCCCAACTTTCGCATCCGTACAGCACTGCAGGAGTAGACATAACTTCATAGAATTTTAATTGTATATCTTCTCTCGTCTTATTTCCAAGCGTTCTATGAACTGTACCACAACTGCTTGAAGAGTCTGTGGTTTCCCTACGAAGACTTATAAATATAATGTATAATTTAAGTTTAAAAGTGTCTTCATTAAAACGCTGGGGACAATACCATGGCTCTGGTCGTCTGCCTCTCATCGCGGAGCCCAGGTCTGATTTGTGTTCAGTCCATGATGCATTTGTGTGGGACAATGGGAGACGCTTTTTTCTTTCCGAGGACTTCAGTTTTCTCCTAGCAGTATCATTTCACCACTGCTCCATACTCATATTTCTTTCATCCACCATCGACGACATTGGCTACTGACAGCGTCGTTAAATAAACACGGAACACTTAAGTACCGTCACATACAGAAAGGAAAAGACCGATTTTGTTGCCGAAGAAGTCTTTGCTGTTCTGGGTTCTAAGTATGAAAACAATGTATTATATGTCAGCATAATCCGACCATCTACCCTTGCTAACACAAAATCCACGAACTTGAGCCAGTTTAATCCACATAGCATAACACATTTCTCTACGTCATCCTACCTCCTCGATCTTCGGCTATCAGACAAAATAGGTATGATTTATGCGGAAACACATACGTAAATTAGAAACTGATATTCATCCAGGAAGGTTAGGAAATACTAAGCAATACGACAGATTAACTCGCGTTCATAACCGATATCTCTAAAGCAAAGTAAAGGAAAATAATTATTCCCCTTTTATACTTTCAATACTCAGAACATCAAAATAAAGTAATTAAGGTCACTAGGATAATACAAATGACAAATAAGTGGCACTGTTACATTTACATATTCAGAGGTGGAGATAACAGAAAGAGTAAATTCAAACAGAAACCATTATGCCGATGTTTTCCGTTTTACAAGCTGGTGCTCATAAAACGCTAATTAGGACATGAATCACATACTTCAATTCTCCCAGCAACAACCACTTAACTGAGTGATTTATATGCTCTTGGTACAGACGCTAGAAATTCTCTTACATCAGGGGTCATAAAGACTTCCACAGTAAATTTATTGGAGGCTTATGGTAATTTATGCTACAGTATTTCTGAAATTTCTTTCCTGAGACTTCTATGAGGCTCTGTACGTAGAATACGTATTAAAGACTTTGAAAGTCCAAGCGACATTTCTTTACACGCAAAGTATATGCAATAGTTTTACATCTTAAGTCATTACAACACATAAACATTGTGTAAAAATACAAAACCGTGAACAGTACCGTTCCTTTATTCTGGTGTACTTTTTAACATTTTATCAACTTCTCATATTACATGTAAAATATGCGAGGTTTTAGGTTCGCAGCGTTGTAGCCGAGGATTCTGTTCTTCTTGAATAAGGCACCGCGTAACTGGGTAATAGATTCCCGACGTTTCGAGACAACATAGTGACCTCATCTCAAGGGAAATGTCCAAGCATTTGAGACGAGACAATTATGTTGTCTCGAAACATCGGGAACCGAAAACCCAGTGACGCAATGTAATATCCCAGAAGAATGAAATCCTCAGCCACGCCGCTGCCACAACCTTAAAATTCGCAAAATACAGAGGAACTTACATTTTAGTTTTGTAATAAAAGCTGTAGTGTCGACCTCGGTGGACTAGTGGTTAGCGTGCTCGCCACTGGACCCAAGGTTCGCGGGTTCGATCCCGACCGATGGATTTTTAAGGGTGATAAAAATCCGGAGCACCACTTCCTTCGGAGGGGAAGTACAGCCGTCGGTCCCATGTCGTAGATTTACGGCATGTAAAAGAACCTTACGGGCATGAATAAAAATGTTACGTAAGCTAAATTCAAAGCCTCCATTTCTCACCCAAGTCTCCTGACTGCCTGCCAGATGGCTCTGGCGGACACATTAGGATCGATAGAATAGTAGCGCGGCCAGTTGGCCAGTCACGAATGCACACGACTTAGTAACCTCGGAAAGAGGAGGCACGAGCCCATATAGGGCTGTTGAACCATGGTTATTATTATTATTATTATTATTATTATTATTATAAAAGCTGTAGTATAACAAATGAAGACTAACGATTTTAAATTAATTCCTGTATTGTTTGATGAATGTTAAATAGAGTTTTCAACGTAAACGCAAGTCATAGATCTCAGTGTTCATTAAAAAATGAAAAATATTTGACCTGCGTGAGAATCGAATCCAGAATACGAGAATTTTATCCGGAACAGAATGGTAGTTCGGACTTAGTGAAACTTAAAAAAAGGGAAGCTGTTCAATTGCTGAGAGTGCTGGATGGGGCAAGAGGTGGAGTGCGGCTGTACCGGTGTCGTGGGCGAGACGGACGTGGTTCAGGCGTACAAAATAAAATCGTGTGCGAGAAGGAGAAAGTGCAAATTAGTGTGGTTCAGGTGGACAGCGGAAGTTATCCTTTTTTACCTGTTACAATATGACATTAGCACATTTTCTGTTAATTATTTACAATTTTTCCCCCATGGCGCAACAGCCCCGAGTGGGCCAGGGCCTCATCATTATCGAGGCTTCACAATCGCACTCAGAAACACCACACTCGGTAGGACTCCTCTGGACGAGTGATTAGCCCGACGCAACCTGACAACACACAACATTCACAAGAGACAGACATCCATGCCCACCCCCACCCCCCCGGCGGGATTTGAACCCGTAATCCCAGCAAGCGAGCGGCCGCAGACTCACGCCTTAGACCGCGCGGCCACTGGGAAATTATTTATATTTATTTATATAGCTTAACGTTCTTAGACATTTGCACAGATCATTTAATTTATCTTATTCCTCCATATTTTTAACTATTTCGTCTCGTTTTACATGCCTTTCTTCGTTTTTAACCGGGCTCTCCACGTTCCTTTGATTTCAGTTGTCAAGATACCAACTCTGCTTCTTCTTTTAATGTCTGTACAAGCAGAAAAACTTTAGGCTGTTCATTTTCTTTGTATTCCACCGTAAGACCAATATTTTATATTTGTCTCCACAGGCACTGATTTAAACGAAAATTACAGCCAGTAATAACTGAGTCTAGAAAGACTTTATTTATTGAACTGATGACCGCTGCTTCAAAATCGACCTCTATAATTTTTGGCGACCAGAACATACACCAATTCTTCAGCAAAGTTAACAAATAGTGATATGTAGTTTCTTTTTTACCGGTAAAGTGCAGACAGAACCGGATATATGTAGTTTTCATGCGCTGTGCTTCCGAGATCTACGTGTAAGCTATACCAGTGGTATTCAACCTTTTTTTGTTCGCGTACCCCCACATGTAATTTCTCTTCAACTTGTACCCCCAAAGTTGTTGGTGTATAATTCAAGTTATACATGGTCTATAATCCAAATCTAAAATAAGTTAAATAAATTACATCCAAAATAATGTATTAAATAATAAGTTTTAAATAAAAAAAGGAGAATCAAACTATTAAATAACAAATATATCATTGCCTATCATATAAAAATTAATAAAGGAACAAAGGTAGTTTAGCAAAGCAAAATTATATGCACTATGTGGAATAAAATGAAACTAGCCGCCCAGATAGGAATCGCATAAAGGAGAGAGAGAGAGAGAAAAAATGGCGCTCCCAAATCGCATGTCCCTACGTCCGGGTCTCTTGTGGCTAACCCTAAATCTGGCCCTGAATATATATTTATATATTTATTTCTTTAATTTTACGTACCCCCTAAGATGTCTTCGCGTATCCCCGGGGGTACGCGTACCCCAGGTTGAATACCACTGAGCTATATAACAGAGCGAACTGTTTCAGACAACATTTAAATGTGCCGTCTAGAAAAATGAAGTTCTGCTTAGTAAATATTCACTATCTTCCCCAACGAAGACGAGAAGAATCCCTTTTCCTGACTCATCAGTGTGATCGATTCAAAGAAAGCTGGAGTTATTTTCCAGACGTAAAACGTCTTCCGAAGATACAATTTTCGAACTGTCTTCCGGATTTTGCTCAGTACCCTGAACGTTTCCCTGTTCTTTACACAGTCGAGTCTTAACGTTATCGTACTTTGATATTTCAGTTCCCATGTCACACCTTTTCGCGTGTCTACAATTCTTCCGTATAAATTGTATGTAGAGGCACAGACACGCCTTCCCTAGCTCTCTGACTGCAGTTATCCAGTTTTACTTACATCTCATTTCCAGCTAGGTTTGGAACGCAACTATGGACGTTTTACTAACGATTTCATACTGTAAAGTAGTTTTCAGTTTCCCTTTGCATTTACCGCATTTGGCTTTAACACACACCAACATTTGATTTCAGGCTTCCGCTACGATGTTGATGAGATCTGCGCTCTTCTGGGATATTACGCGTAATACCCCAGAAGAGCGCAGATCTCACACACCCAACTTATCAACTTTGAATTTTTCGGATGACTTTGATGCTGATATCCACTAAAAATCAAAGACGGTTTTCCCATTCTCGTAGAAACTACAATAGTCCGTCGGTAGTCCGGATCCCCGGGTAATCCGGACAATTTAGGAACAACTGTAGCCTCTCTTTTACCCCGGTGATCCGGTCATTGTCCGGATCACCGGGGGATAATCGGAGACAATCCGTACTCCCGGACTGGTGGCGTGGGTGAAGCGGAAGGTGCCAGCCAGTCTGTAACTCCTCAGCAGTGAGGACGTGATCTCTCCGAGTGTCGTAGCTCTCTTTCTCTCTCAGTTCACTATTAGAGTGAAATTATAACGATCAAATGTCCCATTATTATTATTATTATTATTATTATTATGGCACAGTATTTAGACTCCAAGAAGTTATACTTTTGCATTGAGTGATGAATTTTTGTATGTTACCTATACCATGGATTTTCCCCTCGGTGGTCCGGATTGCCGAATTTCACCAGCCATGATTAACTTATTAACTCACGCAAGGTTAAGTTGTTTACCGTTTCAAAATCAAATACAAAATGAAGACAAAACGGCAGGCAACCCTATACTTTGTTTACGGCTGTAGGGGTGGGGCATTATAGTGTTGGAATGACTGAAGGTCATTGTACGCATTTTTGTGCACTGCAGGTATACAAGCCTGCAGGTATTTACTGTATTCTTATGTATTCTCTTCCTTTTCAAAATAAATGTCCGCCTGAACCACGATGTGTCTATTAGTGGCCGCCTAGGCCACTGACAGCCTGGCCCACGGCCGCTACATCCACGGCACTCGCTGTACCAGTTTAGTGGTAGTATAGACACTCTTATCAACGGACTAAGGGACGGAGTGGGTGGTTTGATAACGCAGATTGTCCGGTACTTCCAAATTATATATTTGTATATGTATGTGTATATATGTATATAAATTCGCCAACACACTAATACAGTACTGTACAAATAACACTAATGCATAAACATAATACACAAATATAATTAAGCTCGTATTGAATGTAAATACATGATAATTAAGGACAGAAGCCTGTTTCGGTACTCGTACACGTTTCACATATTCCCATTGCAGATAAAAATTTAGTCCGTTATTTCCGAAATCCCTACATAAGAGGTCCGTTCATAAGAGAGTCTACAGTACTGCTATTTCGGGAGAGCCTTTCGTCTAACAGACGCTAATAAACATCGATTAGCCAGCACTGCCCGGCTTCCCTGCGAAAACATCTGGTGTTTTTAATCAACTTAGGCTGCTCGTTCAATACCTCTTCTGCCCGTGAAAGCACATGAGATGTATGACCTCGTTTGGAAGCTAATGTCGCCTTCATACCGGAAAAGCAATAATTTTGCAATCAGAAATTGAAAAGCTGCGAAGTTATTCTATTTGCCATAAACATAACACGAATCTGTTTTTCTGCATTGTTTACCAGTGCACAGTATAAGTTTTAAAACTTTCGCGGCGACATGATTTAATATAGTCTTCTCGGGCCATCAGATATCTGTTTTGCCTGAGGATGGGGATGGAGCCAGTCCCCGAAACGTTGTATCTTTTAAATCATCTGACGCGGCTGATGGCCCGAGAAGAGTATATTAAATCAGTGCACAGTTGTTTACGAAAGAGAATGCAGTCTTTCGTTTCAATGTATTGTTTGCGTTCTCTCTGATGATAATATTATTTGTGAAGTTAGCATTTATAATGAAATGCGAATTGTTTTATAAAGATAATATATTGCTTTACTCAACTGACAAGAGGTGTAGTGTATTTTGACAATTATACAGGTTTCAAAATTTTAATGGACGTGGGGACTGACGCAAATATTTTAAGTTGATTTCTACCCTTACACATAGATTTATTATGTGTGTTTGAATTACTTGCCAGTATTTAGACCACTTCACATATTTTGTAAAGAAAGACAGATTTGTGTTATACTATCATAACTATGTGTCTGTTGTCCCTAACAACTTTTGAATGGAAGATTCAGGGTCCTAGAAATGCACAACGCTCCTTGGAAACATCGGGAACTATTCGCTCAATGGCAGTTACATCCACAGCCAAACCGATGTGAGAACACAAAACCTCATAATTTTTTAACTAGTAGGAGAAATTTTATGAGACTTCGTATGCTACCACAGGTCGCACAGCTTCCCAAACATTATAGATTCTTAACAGGAAAAATACTAATATGGAAGTGGTGAAAGCGTCTGATATCATTAACGCCACTTACAGAGGACCCCGAAATTTGGAGTGGTAACATACGTTCGAGAAAATACTATTGAGTTTTGTTGAAAGAATTCCTGTAACACATAACGTAACAACATGACCTGTGTAGTTTATATACACTTGGACGCGATAAAAATTAATAAAAGTCACGCGAAAGCTATGCACCGGACCTATGGGCTGGAATTCAAGGTCTGATCCTCTGACGGTCTTCACCGTGTCCTCGGTACGAGCACGCTCCCTGGGGGGGGACGTACGAGTTGCGTCCCGCGGTCAAGAAAGCGTATCAGTTGCGTCCCGAGTTGTCAGCCCCCCCAGATAAGGCAATGTATCAGTTGCGTCCCGAGTTGTGAACCCCCCCAGATAAGGCAATGTATCAGTTGCGTCCCGAGTTGTGAACCCCCCCCGATAAGGCAATGTATCAGTTGCGTCCCAAGGTCTCTGCTTCATGTGTATCATACAGAGACATGACCAAACCTCCAGAAGAGACCGGGAAGCGAACCCGCAGAGCAGCGAGGGACATCACACACACACACACACACACCACCCAACTCCTAAGTTGTCGACGGTTTCGACGACCATGTATACCTGAAGTGCATGACATTTCGTAATCTTTCAATTTCTTGAACCAAAAAAGGAAAAGAAATGAAAAAATAAAATAAAAAAGGTGCATTAGTTGGTTGAAGAAATTGAAAATTGATGTCAAGATGCACGGTGAATACAACGTAAAATTTCTAATGTTTCATATGTTTTGGCAATAACTGTAATGTGTAAATTGACATCTTTCTCAAGCGATTCTGTGTTGTTTGATACACAATACTGTTGGTTTCTTCTTGTATCAATACTCTTTTCAAATATCCAGTACAGCATGAGATATATTCTATTTCCGCTAATGCGCTTGGGGAAATTTCTTCAGGCCGAAAATGAGCTGTAAAATAATAATTATATTAACAAAACTGAAAATAAAAACTCACTGAAAATTGAAAATAAAGCAATTACTGTTTAATTAATATCGGTTTAATTTTTATGAAATAAAAGTTTCACGTGGTATCTAGATTCTTAATTGAAAACAAAGAGATCTGTACATCCCTATAGCACTCTTTTTAACGTATTCACTCTTTATGTTGCTGTGCTTTCCTTTGTGTCCAAATTTTAAACAACTCCTTGTGCTTTAATTTTTATTCATCTCTAAATAATTGTGCGAAATGTTTTCATAGTTTATTATAAAATGTATAACAATAAATATATACATATATATGTCTAATAATATAAAGTGTATACTTATAAACATAACATACATAATGTGTAAGCTGGTTAGTTATGCACACTCTACTAACTTTTTATTAAAATCGAAGATGGGCACTCAAAATGGTAGATTAGGCTACATGTCAAACCGCATAATCAAATTCTCTAAGTACATGACACTATCTTATGCAATCGTTAATAACTTTCAGAGTAGCATGTATAAGCAGTTAATTTCTTGTATTAGATAATAATAAAGTTTGAAGCTATACAATAATACAACAAACGGATAGCTAAAGCGGCTCAGATCAATTTTACAGCTCTATGTAAATAATAAACTTCAAATTTTATGCAGAAAAAAAATCAGCATAATTTAAATTGACATAAAAATTATTTATTTCTCTTGAAATATTACGTTTTTAATTAGTTCACACGTTACTTAACTTTATTGCTCTGCACCGTGATCAATTAACTTAATAAATTAAATTGTCACTGTAAAAATAATTAATAAACCACTACTGCAGTTTGCGTACAAAGTACCTTTCCGAACCGCTGCTACTAACAGCGCTCTCTTTGTGAGATCTGCGCTCTTCTAGGATATTACGCAGCGTCCAGTGGTAATCCTTTACCGACGTTTCGGGACAATATCGGCCCCATCTTCAAGGGTCAAGAAGTCTTTCTTAAAGACGGGACCGATACATTGTTCTGAAACGTCGGTAAAGATTACCACTCGACGATGCGTAATACCCCAGAAGGGCGCAGATCTCATCAACATCGCGGCGGAAGCCTGAAATAACGCTCTGTTTAAAAACTTAATATTATTCATTCCGTACATTTTCTTTTCTATATTTATAGTCCTACAAATATACATTATATTCACTATTAGTTGTGTAACACTGTCCTACATGTTTCGAACCATATTCTGGCTCATCCTCAGAGACTCAGTATTTAAAATTACACATTTTTACAACAATTGGTACAATTGTTTAAATAGTAAAAACTGAATAACATAATAACATAAATACGACTATCAATTTTACCTTAAATACTGTATGTTTCAGGATATCATAACAACACAGATTATTCAACTTTTAACATTTTAACCCGTATAAGACTTGGTTTATAACACCAAATAAACAGCAGCTACATCTATTCACATTTGAACCAGTGTATAAACACGATTGTAAAATAAATCCATGTTATTCAGTTTTTACTATTTAAACAATTGTACCAATTGATGTAAAAATGTGTAATTTTAAATACTGAGTCCTTGAGGATGAGCCACAATATGGTTCGAAACATGTAGGACAGTGTTACACAACTAATAGTGAATAAACTGTACATTTGTAGGACTGTAAATATAGAACGCTCTGTTTGTTTGCCTCTACCGAAAATATATCCACGCCAAATGTCATAAAACTTACGTTACCCTGAGAACTTCCTGTTGCCCCTCAAGTAGATTTTTAAGCATTTTGTGGAAGTCGAAGAATTGTAATTGTGGTCAGGACTCGCTTAATCTGACCCACTGTACAGCGTCACAGACGGACTTTGAACCAAGGCACCCTGGACCCGATTCGACACTACAGCCGTTCGGTTTTTCCTCAGCAGCCTGCTACACAACTGTTGTACCTTTAAACTGACCGTGGGACGCAACTAATACATTGCCTTATCTGGGGGGGTTGACAACTCGGGACGCAACTGATACACAGCTCTTATCTGAAAAGTGACCGCGGGACGCAACTAGTAAACCCCGCCGTGGGGACCCACGACAGTTGTATTAATCTCAGGGTCGTTTGTTTGGCAGGGTTTCAGGATGCGATGAGACTGACTTCTATACTTTGATGGTAATACCTACCACAATTTTGTTACGAAGATACGGTTTATTAAGTACAACGATGGAAGTATACAGCATGTTCCTGCATAAGGCAGATTATGATAACATTGATAATTGCTGGTATTTGAGTTTGAATCTTCACTATACAATCACTGATGCCAGAATAACTGGATTTTTAATGACTAACTAGCCAGAAGAAAGTAACAGCAACACGCAGCACTAAAACACAGAAGCAAGGAGCCCGAAAGAGAATTTGCAGCAAAAAGCCTAGAAGGAAGCTCGCGACAATCCGCACAAAAGTACAAATGACGGCAAAATGCCTTGCACGTAGACGTTGCACCCGTTCTTCGCTTTCAGTCGGTAGAACTAGCTCTAGATTACAGGGAATCTAAGTGGTTCGTCAAAGGCGCAGGAACACTTGTAGAAATAATTAGGTGCGTTTGAAATGCAACAAACTGGTTTACCTCATTTATTGCAGTATTGTTAGCACTTTATTGAATTTGCTTACAGTTAATTTGTTTCTCTAGTTATGAACGTGGCACCGAATAGTTTTTGTTGTCTTATAAACCCTTTTACGATGGAAGTCACTACCAAACCTTCTAAATAATGTTCTTATAAATAATTTGTTACAAACTTTCAAATATAACGGAGGAAATCGGCGTGCCCTAAATCACGTATTCTCCCACTAACGTCGAAATTCGAACTGCCTGGCGTCTATACGCGGTCGTGGGTAACCCGGCTAAATTCATTCCACTCTCAAATTTTTCCCACTGTCTCCAATTGGCTGACTTTTAATTTTGACTATTTCCTAATAGGTAAAAAAGTTACAATTTTGAATACTTCCTTGTCATTGGCTGCTAGTGACTTAACTATGTTCCCGTGCCGTTACTCGTATTAACACCTACACGCGTCCTACCAGTTTTTCTTAATGTGTGAGCATGACTAACACGGTTATCTGCCCTCACTTGATTTAAAACGTCCAAAAGCTGTCAAAGTGTAGAATTTCGTTTGTTCCAAAAGTTCCCTAAATAATTAATTTTGACATTGACAAACGGCGAACATGCTAGCTTGCTATACCCGACCTAAACTGTCTCTCTGTTGTCCTCTCTAAGATGTTATACGGATGCGTTACTATTTCCTTTACACCCTTAAACTAAAGTACCAATTCTAAACAAATCTGTCCTGTCTGCCAAACATAAATTTTGATACCTAATAAACATTCATACCAGATATACCGGTTATAACGTGCAACGGACATTCTGGCTTCTCCTGTTTTAAAATTCTAGAACGCTGCTCGGTCAGTGATTTGCTACTTGTCACGTCAGGCCTCATGCCATCGAGGCAATTACGTAGTAAATTAAAACGTAATCAAGACTTCTGATTGGGTAAATTCATGGGGTGATCTGACGGCTTCCCCCCCCCCCCCAATGGCTCGACAGCCCCTTGGGGGCCTAGGCCGCCTCATGTTTCGAGGCTTCACGATCACACTTTTTAGACACACCACGTTCGGTAGGACTCCTCTGGACGAGGGACCAGCTCGTCACAGAGACCTCTACCTGACAACACACAACACACACAAGAGACAGACATCCATGCCCCCGGTGGGATTCGAATCCACGATCCTAGTAAGCGAGCGGCCGCCGACCCACGCCTTGTACCGCACGGCCACTGAGATCGGCGATCTGACAGCTTACTTGGCGAAATAATTCTCTAGGATCTGCGTGAGGGCACGAAACACTTAGCAATGATCCTGGCTTCAAGTTCTGCTAAAGTTTCAAACACAACGGGCGAAAAATACTATTCAACAGACAGCTTAATAAATACATACTGAAGGAAAACCAGTATCATTTGGCTACTCCAACCTGGTGGCACTCGGGGTTAAATATAGGTAAATTAATATCAGAACTGGCCACATGAATCATATCTTACAATTAAGATAAAAATACAGGTCGGTTTTCGCACACAATTCAATACATTTACCAATAGAGACGTGATTCGAAATCAGTACGTAGAGATTTGGCATAGAATATCGGAATTAATTTTAAAAAAGTCTGCCTTCTTATACGCATCATAAAATTATTGGACTAATTTGCCTCTTTGTGGGATATTAATGATGTGGTAATATTCTGAGGACGACTTTTAAATGATTCTGAAGGCAGCGATAATGGCCTAATCAAGGCATCATTGCGGCATATGCATAAGCAGCATAGGCACTGAGAAAATTACAAAAAACCTCCGTCAGCATAGCCTGAGCCAACCGAGATTATACCCAGGCACCTCTCTACCACTGTCTATAATTATGTAGTGTTTTCCTTAGGCTTGTCTGTTGTTATACTCTAAAGATAAACCAAAGTTTGAATTGGAATGGGGTAAGCTAGGGAGTGTCGGGTCAAACAACGTTTAATCTCAAACCGCAACTTACTAAGCAGTAATAATTACTGCAGTTATTACAGACAGTTTTGAGTATGATCCTAGAGCTACACATTCAAGAATAAGGAAACTACCATCCCATCTACAACAAATATCAGAGCCACAGATCCTTATTTGCAAGTATAACAAATATACGCAACATGAAAAATATATTAGCAAATATGTAATGCAAATAAATGTACTAATACAAGCCAGTAGTAATCATAACGTAGTATCGGACACAAGAGCATATATTTACCTACCTACAATACTTGCCTTCAAACAGTTTTTAGTAAAAGGTAAATCAATCCCATTACAGGCCTGGACAGACCCTTGGGGTCCAGGAGGTTGAGGCTCCCAGATTTCTAGACAATCGGCACATGAAGGTGGTAAGGTTGTCAGCCCTACGCACCGGCCGCCTTTACCCCCCAGGAAATATTCCTGGTACTCATTTCTGTTAGAGGCTGAGTCGACCCCAGGGCCACAGTGCGACCGAAACGATTATGTCAAGGAAAAATTCCAATGACACCATCGGGAATCAAACCCGCGACGTTCCGGTTTGTAGCGTAATGCCTCAACCAACTGCGTCTCTTGGGATATGAAACAGTGTAGGTTTGCAATGAGGTACCAACGTTTAGGAGAAACCTGCTGCCTCCGTCTTCAAGTTGGAAGAGTAACACGCTAGAAACAACTACATATTAATGTCTATATAACATATCATACATGGGAAATTATTATATAATACAATGCATCTGAACACAGCCTAGTGTCCACACTCATTCTTCCACCATGAAGAGAGAGGCAGCAGGTTCCTCCGAAACGTTGGTACCCGTAAGACCACAATGTTCACAGACACATGTGAAAACCTCAGATCGCAGAGGAATATAGAGATCAACTTCCTTTCAGTCAACAGACATCCAAGTGTACAGTTTTCTATTAGCAGCCGAAACAGGGTTATTGCATATTAATAATAGGCCTATAGATAGACGAGGTTCCTAATGCCAATCTTATCCCAATAATTCAGCTGTTACTAAAGTCTCCTGTTGTCCTGAAACCCGAAAATTTCAGCTCGCCCAACGCCACTCGAGATTCATTTCATTTAGCATACTTCTTCTTCAGAAGCTGACAGTCACTAACATAGTCAAAAGATATTTGCATCTGATAGAGTCCAAAGGGTAATTATCATTTCTCTGCCACTGGTCCATATCCTGAATCACATGAATCCTGTCTTCATCTTGACATCACGACCAGTTAAAGCTCGGTAAAAATTCAACAAGAAATTGTTAGAAACAATAAAATCGTCGAAAACCCATAACCCCAATCCACGATAAACAATACAAGCACATTTCTTTCTGTTACAGGTCTACTAACTATAACAAACCGAGGCTAAGTGATTTGCCCTCTGATATAAAATAACCACTGACAGACACTTTATAAACTTCACAAGTAACAAATTGCTACGTCGACGTAACCACAATATATTCGTTTTTTTACAGGAGTAAAATAGTAATCTACCCGTGTACATTATCATAAATAGCGCATGACCCGTCAAAGAAGATGTGGAAAATCATTTCTTTCTTCCTCTCCTTTATCACTTTCGCATTTCTATTTCCTTCTCTCTTTTCTCCATTCCTCTTCCAGCCTTTTTCTGTTATTCGTCTTCCCGTATCCTAGCAATGGTGTGTTGGGTTTCCTCCAGCGTGATAGGAATTCGTTGGTTAAAATCTACGCACTCCGGCCGCTTTACTGCAGAGGCAAGAGCTCCTTCTACCTGCTGTATAGTCTATATTCGCTAAAGCGAGACCTTTCACATGAAGTACATCTTAACCTATTACGCTTAACTTACACTTAAACCCTCCATTCCATGGGCTAGAAACCCAATGATCAGATAACAATCATGTGGACCTACTTTGATTATATTTAACAACACAAATCCCATAATGATTCTAAAACTAGCATCAAAATTTCAAGCTCCTCTCTTTATTTTCTGATTAGTTATGGCTGATACAGACAAACAGACCCTGTCTTTTATTATATATAAACCTATATATATATATTTATATAAAACGTTCATGTGGATGACTATTTACTTACTACTTGCTATATACATTAACTGATGCTAACAGTTGACTGACCTCCTGGTCTTTCACAACCTTATTACAGACCGCCAGCAATAAATTCCATCCAACTCAATTTAATTCCAGGCATGAAATATACACACGAACGGACACCGCTGCCTCATTATGGGTTCATTTTATGAATTTCATCGAAAAAAGACAATAAAAGTCAGTCCTAATGTAGCACGAAATAAATGACAGCGAGATAGAATACAGAATCCTAAACGTTAAAATAAAGCTGCTAAGACATATCGATGTTCTCTTGCTGAAATGATCACAAGGAGTTTCCTGTCAACAGTTTCAGTAATTTGCTGTGACGTCACATAGAAAAGGAGTGGCGCCTCATATCTACTCAGCGACGTGACAAGGGTGGGGAAAATTGGCGCAGTACATTTGTGGACGCAATATTAAAAAGTAGAATGTAAACTACAAGAAATATATATTAGTTATATATTGCGCATACGTTATCAACTATTATATGCGGTATGTATTATAAAATACTGAGAATATTAATATATAGCACTGTTAGCACTTATTTCAGAGCAAAAACAGTGGTTCCTTACTACAGAATAATTCTCTGTGTGACAGGCGACAATGCTCTCGACCGGCTCTAGAACGACTTGCAGACTGAATGGAAAAATCACGCAATTCCTAACCAAAAATAGCAACAAATCAGGTAACATCAAACGTAAAGAGGCAGGGCATCTTCAGTGTGTTCGCGCAGTCTGCATCACATTCTGTTTACTCACGTTGTTCTTTGGTATGTGTTCAGTGTTTAATCCTTTAAGGCCCAAAGGTTACTTTATGTACCACTAGGTCTAAAATTCAAAAATTGTATATTCTGCCCACAGAGTGTATTTCTGTTATTTTTTGGCTCTCGTGCTTTCTATAAACGTGATGAGTGTCTACTTCGCGGTACGAAATGAATCTTTAGAAGTACTTGCTTAATTTTCGTCTTTAAAAAGTTTATTAACTTATTGCTTGTTGTGTTCATTAATCAGAACTTCAGCTTACTATTTCATTCATATCATTACTATTAATTATTTTCAATCTCAGCATATACGCAGTTAGCAACATACGCAATGAACAGAATGAAAAAAATGTTTCAAATTTGTAATTCTCCTTGGGCGCGGGTAGTGGGGCGTAGATATGTAGCTTGCCACATTGCAGAAACCCTTTGTTATGGCTTTGTATCTGTTTCTAGTAATTATACTCCAGAGAAATGAATATTTCCTTCAGTTTTGTCCGTGAGTCTCACAAGACTGTGATTCTGGAAATTTGTTCTAAACTGGTTTTATGTGCCACACAGTTGTTTTCTAACATCAAGTTATTTGAATGAACGATCGTGGTTTCTGGGAACGAAAAGTAATATTTCAGCATTCGCCTAACACATTTATTTGTATCATATAAACACTTTCACATGCGCGAGCTCAATTCCACAAACAGTTTTTCCAGGATTATTTAGATTCCTTGATTTTCAAATGTGAGTCAAAAATTACGAAGTTAATGAACTAGAACTGGAATTCCATTTCGTTTACAGAAAACAACTCCATTTTGGAACAAGGGAAAAATTCTTGTTTTGAGATTTCTTTATTATTACAAATCCCACACTCACGAGTGCTCCTTATTTTTCTAACGATCCAGCCGCAATCGAACATGCAAACATAGCGACGAGCAAATTATCATCATCATCATCATCTTTTACTTCACGTATGTAATCTTATTCATACCTGTTTGTTACCTTATGTAATCTGTTCGTATTATGACGTTTCCGCGTGTTTTCGTTTGTGGATATTCATTTGATGCATTACCTTTTATACTCCTGTGCTGTCGCTGTAAGTATCTTTAAGGCTGTTGTGCCAACATTTTAATAATAACGAACGTTTAATAATAATAATAATTATTATTATTATTATCATATAGATTTTTTGGCTAGAGTAGCCAGAAGCACATAGACAAAAAAAAAAGCTTGTATCTTCATCGGCATATCCACTTCGTGCGTATAATGGAGCCAGCGAAACAAATGTCAAGCAAAGTGGTGATATGACGCCGACCAACACAAAGTCTTATCCTAGAAGACTTGACTCTTCTAATTAGCCAGTCTCTTAGACAATATAAACTTGTTCGAATATGCATAGTGCAGCATCACCTAGCGCCACTTACGAATAGATGCAAGAAGCGGCGAAATCTAATCGTTCTCCGACAATTCAGGTTCTCAGAAATGTTGTTTCTGAAGATTCGAGTCACCTGGGATGCTACGTAGTCTTAACGGCTTGACCCTGAAGATAAAGGCACTACGATCCTTCGAAACGTTGGTAACTTTTACCAGTCGAAAGTTGTAACATCCCAGAAAAACTTGTATTTCGACTCTTTTCTTCGCTCGCCTCAAACTGTTATTTTACAGTTTATTTAATGACGGTGTCAGTACCTCTGACTAATTACATGACTCGATGATAGTGTATACTGTGAACGGAAGAGGTCGGGGCCTAGTTTAAGGTACTAGCCTGGTATTGGTCTGAAAGGAATGAGGAAAACGACGGTTACCCTGTCAGGTTGTTGTATTCTTTCGGAAATTCGAACCGGGCACTTGGCGCCGAAATTCGAATCGGGCACCTCGCGAACATAAGTCGGAAGCGTTACTGTTTCAACCAAATTGCTCAGTTCGACGCCTACCTATAACCCTTAAATTTTGGTCGACCCTCTTGACATTTCTCGGCAGGCAGGGTTTCAAAAGATAACCGAATAGAAACAAGAGTGAAATACAATAAAGTCGTTTTGTAGCTTACAGTCCTTACTCTGTAATGAAAGATGGTCTTGCGATGTAAAGCAGAACCAATTAATGGGCCTTTATGACTCTCGGTACGAACATCATGCCACTTTCTTACATTTCAATTTCCTGCCTTCAGTTAATAAAAAGCCGCAGCCGTGCGAAACACCAAACTGACCGCTGTACAAACGCCGTTTAAGTTATCACAGGGTCTAAAACGTTGCGTAATATATATTCAATGAATAAGAAACTTTGTTAAGGTAACTTCCATGCACAATTTAAAGCAACAACATGGAGGCCGCGCAGATTATGCATTTCGCTGTCAGCTTCAAGGCGAGAAACAATAAGCCACTGGAAATAAACAGTGACATTTTGTGCCAGTGCACTGCGGTTTTCTTTACCTTACCTTTTATTACAGTATCATAAAATATGTTTTTATAGAAAAACGCTAAGCATACATAAAACATTTCTAAGCAATATTGTTTCGTAATTGTAATGCGAAACTGCAAAATTATACCTGACAAACCAAGTACAATTGGAACCTTTAATGATAAAAATTATGAATACAAATGGACCACTATACCGTATCCTTTCTATTAAAAATTTATAATCCCTATTAGCTTCAGCATGTGCGTATGTACTGCAGCATCCAAAGTAAGCAGCAAAATTGTTAACAAATCCAGTTTTTCTCTGGTGTACTGTATGATTTCTACCAGTGGTACAACTTTAAGCACTGATCAGTATTACAGGTAACTTCCATCCATGCAAGACTGTCATTGAAGCTCTGTTCAACGTACCATACCGTAGTATCAATAAAATGCAGGTAAAGCATTTCTTTACGAGCACTTCAACGCGCAGTTCTCTCTTGGACTGGCCGATATGACCCACTTGATCCCCTGCCTCCGTATTCACGTGTAAGAACGAGGAAGTACAAAAGTCTGCCTCACAGGCAACGCTATAATCATTAAGCCTATAGCGATTTTAAGTCACTGAATGTATAGTGGAACCTCGAACTTCGAACACAATCCGTTCCAGGAGACGGTTCGACTTTCAAGTTGTTCGACTTTCGAGTTAAATTTCCCCATAAGAAATAATGTAAATTAAATTAATCCGTTCCAGACCCCCAAAATTTACCCAATATAAAACACTTTAAGTGCCTATTTCAAAAGATCATAATGATAAAACAAGTATATTTAATTTCAATAGTTGAAAATTTTTATTTATAATAGTAAGGTAAAGGTAAAGCAACCCAATTACAGGCCTAGACAGGCCCTGAGGGGTCCAGGAGGTTGAGGCTCCCAGATTTGTAGACAATCGGCACATGAAGGTGGTTAGGTTGTCAGCCCTACGCACCGACCGCCTTTACCCCCCAGGAAATATTCCTGGTACTCATTTCTGTTAGAGGCTGAGTCGACCCCAGGGCCATAGTGCGACCGAAACGATTATGTCAAGGAATTAATTCCAATGACACCATCGGGAATCGAACCCGCGACGTTCCGGTTTGTAGCATAGTGCCTCAACCAACTACGCCACCGCGCGCCCTATTTATAATAGTACATACATAAAAAATAGTGTATAATAATCAATCAATAATAATAGTAGGAGGGATATTACTGTTCACTGGAAGGTGAATTACCCTTCTTTCATCTGGACCAAGCAGAGAGAGAAGGCGACCACGTGATTCTTTGTTCGACTTTCTGTTCGAGTTTCAAAACCGGATTTTCCTGAGTTTTTTGTTCGAGTTTCAAGTTGTTCGAACATCAAACCGTTCGAAGTCCGAGGGTCCACTGTACTTAGATTGCAAAGGGTAGTGAAGTGCATTCAATAACCTCTCCTACACAAAACCCATCATCACCTGCCATTGGTGCAACCTGTCCTGGGACGTGACAGGGATGGAAGAAGCGACAATGAATCCGGCAAGGAGGGAGACAGAGCGTGCGACAAGAGAGGAATGTGTAGCCGCGAGAGGGACACAGCGGATCGAGGGTAAATCGCTGGTTTTGCTGCAGGTAAATTGTAGAAGTATTTTAAATAAAGCTTTAGATTTCTGGAATCTAGTTGACACGTATAATCCGGATGTTATAATAGGCACGGAGTCATGGCTTAGAGAGGAAATTAGCAATGCTGAAGTTTTTAGGGCTGATTACACAATAGGGTGGAGCGAAAATATTAATTTTCTATAAACGGTTCGGAATACTTGGGGAAATATGGGGAGAGTGGTCACTAAGAACTGGTTAAAATATTTTTTGTTTTGCTTCACGTATTGAGGTGCCCCCACCGCGATAAAAATCGTAATATTTTGAAAAAAATTGAAGATTTCTGACTTTCACTACAGTTGGCCTAAAGTGGCTGCACTGTAAAACTTGTCTGCTATGGTCGTGAAATACTTGTACCGAACGCAACTTTCTTCCACAGCCACCGCCACTAACCGCCCTCTCGCACCCGCCAATCAGTCGCTCAGTCAGAAACTAACAATTGCGAGGAGAGGTCTCATGCGTTTCTCCAGAATTTACCGCATCGATTTAATTGTGTAACAAGTACGTGAATAGTGTTCAACTTGTGTCTGCTACAAGCAAGGTGAGATATTTTTATTCTCAGTAATATTTTGGCCACGATATCATCTAAACTCTAATTATGATGTTATGATTTTTTTATAGGTTATAACCATAATATGGCTCAAATAAAGACAAGAAAAAGTACTAATTGCCCCATATTTGGCACGCCCGAGGAGTTATGGCCGTCTCAGCTACCTACTTACCGTGATGTCATGAAATACTACCTTTTTGTCAAACATGAATTAAAACCGGAAATAACATCGAAAGAACCTACTGTAACACAAATATCAGAAAGAGTTGCTGTCAGAATTCGTGACATTTGGGAGAAAGCGTCTATCCCAACAGTAATTCACAAAAGGATTCTACAAATGATTAGGGCCTATCACGATAAATACAGACATTTAATGAAACCATATAAGAAACGTCAAGCGAACGAAAATTATAAAGAAAAAATTAATATATTCCAAGAAAATTCAAAACGACTGTTTGACGTTTGTAGTTGCAAGTGTAGTATAGGTAACTGTACCTGTGAAAAAAATCGCCGAATTCCAAAAAGTGAAATAGATGTTCTAATCGATCAAAGAACAGAAAGAAAGATGATAATTGGGTGCATTGATTTAGTTGCAACCAAAAAGGAAAATAATAGAATAGAGAGAAAGAAGAGAGATTTATCCCTCGCTCAGCGAGACGTGGATTTTCCGAAACCTTCTTGTTCCTATGGGCTTACATCAGTTGAAAGTGAGATGACCGATGTATCAGATCCACTAGAAGTAAGGTCCTCTGTTCAGTCAATAGAAATACAAGTACAAGTATATAGCTCAGGTACACCAGAAAATCCGCTGCCACTGCAAGATGATATCCAGAACGACCAGCTAAACAAATGCGAATTAGTCTTCCTTCTCTTGCTCTTGCCTGCGACCGTACTGGAGTGTCTGATAGGTCTGCTGCAATTATAGCGTCTGCCGTGCTACACGATGTTGGAATTATCACGTCAGATGATAAAAGTCTTGTAGTAGATCGTTCTAAGGTTCGGCGCGAAAGATTTAAAAAGCGATCTCAGTTAAAACAAGATAAAGTAATAGAGCCCATACTTGGTCTGTATTTCGATGGCAGGAGGGACAAAACAATGACAGTGGAAAAGAGAGGGTCTAAAAACTACCGAAAAGTACAATTTGAAGAACACTATGTTCTCGTATCGGAACCAGGCGATAATTATTTTGGCCATGTAACTTGTCATTCAGGATCAGCAGCAAACATCAAAACTAGCATCATAAATTATTTAAATGACAAGTCCGTTGACGCAAGTCTCTTATCTGTTGTTGGCTGCGATGGAACCGTCGTTAACACAGGACCCAGAGGAGGTGTCATTCGGCCCTTAGAAGAAGAACTTAAGAGACCGCTGCAGTGGTTGGTCTGTCAACTTCACGCAAACGAGTTACCTCTACGCCATTTAATGCTACATTTAGATGGTCAAACCACAGGGCCCCGTTGTTTCTCAGGTGAAATAGGGACTGAACTGCAACAATGCGAAAAACTTTCTGTAGTTCAATTTGAAATTATATGTACGACACTTCCTACAATAACGAACATCTCAGTACAGACCAAAGATACCTATTCGATATAATGACAGCAATTTCAACAGGAATATTTTCTTCCGATTTGGCAAATAAGGACCCAGGTCCACTAAATCATTCCAGATGGGTCACAACTGCAAATAGAATCTTACGTTTATACGCAGCTAAGATTGATCCAGGTGAAAATCTGAAAACTCTGGCAACTTTTGTTTTAAAAGTATATGGACGAATGTGGTTTGAAATCAAGTGCAATTCTTCATGCACAAAAGGAGCAAAACATTTGTGGTCAACCATAAATTACAGCCGTTATCTTAGCAATGACTTAAAAAGGGTAACTGATCCCGTCATCCAAAGAAATGGATATTATGGTCATCCTGAAAACCTTCTTATAGCCATGCTAGCAGATGAAAAGAAGATTATTAGAGAACTAGCCTTTCGTCGTATTTTAAAAGCAAGATCTCAAAAAAATAGCTGGCATTCGAAAGCTTTAAAATACCTTTCTTCAATTTTGAGGCTTCTGATTATACGGAAATCATTTTTTGGCAACAGTCTCAAGTCACCGAACCACCTTTAACTGCAAATTTATCTGCTGAAACATTAAGAAGTATGGCTGAATGTGTATTTGAAACAGGAGACAACATAACTCTCTTCCCATGTCACATCCAAACAGTTGAACGATTCATTAAGCTGGTGACAGAGGCTTCAGGAGCAGTCTGCGGTTATGAAAAGCGAGATGGTTTTATAAGGGGCAGGCTTTTATCCCGCAAAAACATGCCCTCGTTTGAAACAAAGAGAGATTATACTACGTAATTGTATCTTTTGATTTTTTTAATTGAGTAAACAAACATTTTATAATATCAACTAATAAAAGCCTACAAGAGCTCAACAACTTTCTTTCACTCTTTTCTTGCGAAAAATCTTGAAGTTTGGGGCCTTTGGGGCACCTCTTAGCTCTAGGTAAGGGCAATGAAAATTTATACACTGTCATTTTGAGGTTCATGTTACGATGTAACGACTATTCTAGCTCAATTTTCTTATTATTTAATTAAATAAAAAAAATAAGAAATGCGCAAGAAATTCAAAATCTCTGAAAGTCCGAGACCTTCGCGGCACCTCAAAACTTAAATGTAACCAATGTAAAAAAACCAATTTTTCGCACATGCCTTAGTGGCATAATAAAGCAGCTTTTAAGCACTATTCCATAACGGAAATTTAAAAAAGTGTAAAAACCATACATTTTCACTCCACCCTATTACACAACTTTCAGAAGAGATAGGTGTTCTCGAGGTGGTGGAGTCTTCATTTGTGTAAAAAATTATATTGCCTGTGGGGAACTATGGGTGGACGAGGATTTCGAGATGATAGCTGTCGAAGTGAAAGGCAGGGATCCAAAATTTACTTGGGAAATTGTAGGCATCTACAGAGCTCCGAACGAGGACATGCGAGTTATAGAAACGTTGGCAGCTCGAACCGGTTATATGGGTAATTCTATGAAACATAGCATCATTGGAGGTGACTTAAACTTGCCTTATGCACTTTGGAATGGAAACGCGGAATGTACCAGCGGAACTCAGGCATTTATAAATAGATTGGTGTGGGACAACGGTTACACTCAAATAGTAGATTGCCCGACCCGAGCGGATGCATTGCTGGATGTTTACCTGGTTCGGCCCGAAAGTTCGTTCAACTCTTGCAGTGTTTTACAGGGGATCAGTGACCATAGCGGGGTATTATTGGAAGTAGAATGGGAAGAAATAATAGGCCGATCCAGCATTTGAGAAGCACTATTACAAAGCCCCTGATGATGGCTCATGGAGAGCCGAAACATATGTAGGGTTCGACTATAATAAAGGGCTGATTGCACCTTTTTAGTGATTTATGCATTTGTTGGTGTATTTCTGGGGGAAGAAAAGTGTTTTGAACCTCATACAGACAGATTAGTCCCGGTGTACCACAAAACAAATATTTTAGGCCTACAAACCTTCCTCCGGGATAAATTCGCTAAATGGGCAAGCAATGGTAGTTGCGTTGAGGAGATATGGACTAATTTCAAGGGAATTGTATTCGAGAGTATCGAACGTTTTGTACCACATAAAATACGGTGAAAATATACGGAAAAAATACGGACCCTGAATACTACAACAAGGAAGTGAAACGGTTAAAGTCAAAGGTCAGAAAAGCATACAATAGAAGGAAATTAGGAGAGCATTACCAAGAGGAACTGAAACAATTGCTAACAGCCAAAAAAAGATGCACAGGATACATTTTTAAGGTAATTTTTAAGAAACGAAGGTAAATGCTGGTCTGAGTTTTACAAGTATGTAAAAAGGCGTAAAGGAAATAGGGAAAATATTCCTGCAATTAAAGATTGTAATGGACGGCTTATTATAGATTCGATAGAAAAGGCTAACTCTCTAAATTTCTATTATTCTTCTGTATTCAGTTGCGAGCGTAACATCCAGCAAATAGAATTCTCTAACTCAGGTGAACCATTCGCAATTAGTACTAAAATCATTAGGAAAAGGTTAGCAGCCATCGGGAAATACAAATCAATAGGGCCAGACGGCGTTTCTGGCGAAATTCTGAAACTGGTGGGGAAGCCATGATTCCATACCTTGTGCGATTACTGGACATAACAATTAATAATGCTACTATCCCAAGTGATTGTAAAAGAGCCATAGTGGTTCCTATTTACAAGGGGGGTGACAGATCGCTAGTCACGAATTATAGACCAGTCAGCTTAACCTCGGTGGTCTGCAAGCAAATGGAGCACGTTATAGCATCGTACACAGTCCGACAATTATATAATGAGACTGATTTTATTTTGACCAAGATAGAAGTGTCATCTATGAAGCAATGCATGCCATCCAAGTGCCCAACCTTCATCTGTAATCTGGCAACACCGCAACGTCCCACGCTGAGCATGACGGGAAATACGGCGCCATGTTGTGTAGGTAGTGAGAGGACGCGGTCACAGTAGCAGCATGGAGCAGAGAGCGAACATTAAATTCTGTGTTAAACTCGGGAAAACTGCAGCTGAGACTGTGAAATTGATGAGACAAGTGTATGGGGATAATTCTTTATCTCGTGCACAGATATTCCGGTGGTATGCACGATTCAAAAGTGGTGTGGAAACGATTGAAGATGAAGCCAGGCCTGGGCGTCCATTTTCTGTTCGTAACGAGGGACTCATTGTGAAAGTGAGAGAACGAATACAAGAAGAACGTTGTGTGACTGTGAGAATGATGGCTGATGAGTTTGGTGTTAACAGGGAGACGATTCGTCAAATCTTAGTGGAAGACCTGGGCAAGAGAAAGGTCGCTTCCCGGTTTGTGCCGCATTCATTGAATGATGATCAAAGACACGAGCGTGTTCAGTACGCAAAAGACATCATTAAAACTGCTCATAGAAATAAAACTTTCTTGAATTCGATTGTAGCAGAGGATGAAACTTGGTGTTTTCGCTATGATCCCACAACTAAACGCCAAAGTGCTGAATGGAAGTCACCAGCATCACCAAAAGGCAAAAAAGTTCGTTTTCAAAAGTCAAAAGTGAAGACAATGCTTGTGTGTTTCTACGACAGCAAGGGAATTATTCACCACGAGTTTGTCCCTCAGGAACAAACTGTCACTGGAAGTTTTTATTTGAGTGTTCTGGAACGCCTATGGAAGAGGATTCGCCGTGTCCGGCCCGAGTACTCAGCACCAGGCAGTTGGTTTCTTCTTCACGACAATGCACCGGTTCACCGGGCACTTGCTGTACAAGAATTTTTAGCCCAAACACAAGTGTGCGTGCTCAATCATCCGCCTTACTCCCCTGATTTATCCCCCTGTGATTATTTTCTGTTCCCCAAACTGAAGTTACCATTGAAAGGGCGCCTCTTTGAAGATGTTCAAGACATCCAAGGAGCTGTGACATCGAGTCTTCGGGCCATACCACAAGAAGACGTGCAGAGGTCGTTCCAGTCTTTGCTAGATCGTGCCACTCGCTGTATCGATGCAGAAGGGATGTACTTTGAATAAAATACAGATAGTACTCAAGTCCTTTGTTCCAGTTTTATTCTAAAACCTCAGTCTCATTATATAATTGTCGGACTGTGTATCTAAGGCAGGTCTGGGATAAAAATGATTGGTTATACGAGGGTCAACACGGTTTCAGGCCGGGATATTCGTGTGAAAGTCAAGTAATCACGGTTTGCCAGGACATTGCCGACTCTCTGGATAATGGAGACAGGGTAGACGCTATTGTAATAGATTTTTCGAAGGCTTTCGATTTAGTTCCTCATGATCGGCTGCTTGCGAAAATTGCGGCCACGGGCGTGGATTCGAGGGTAGTTGTATGGGTAAGAGAATTCCTTTTGGGTCGTACGCAGAGAGTCAGGGTGGGAGGGCAATTATCAGAGGAGGTTAGAGTAACGTCAGGTGTACCGCAAGGAAGTGTATTGGGCCCACTTCTGTTCCTAGCGTACGTTAATGACATTTGGAGGAACACTGAGTCAACTATTAGACTTTTCGCAGACGACTGTGTAATATATAGGAAAATTGTAAATAAAAATGACAAAAAAATTTTGCAGATAGATCTGGACAGACTGGGAGAGTGGGCGGTTGAAAATGAGATGAAAATAAATCCAGGTAAAAGTAAGGCAGTTAGTTTCACGAGAGCTCGGGTGAAGGATCAACTAAGTTACTCTTTACGGGACGAATTAATTCCGGAAGTGAGCAGTTGTAAATACTTGGGAATAATCTTACGCAGCGATTTAAGCTGGGCTGACCAAGTAAATTACACGGTGAGAAAAGCTTGGAAGGCACTTCATTTCATAATTCGTATTCTCAAATAGGGAAATAGTAATACTAAAAGCTTAGCCTACACGTCACTAGTGCGTCCGATTCTTGAGTATGGGGCTGCTTGCTGGGATCCATACAGGGAGGGACAGATAAATGCGTTAGACCGGGTACAACAGAAAGCGGCTAAATTTGCAAATTATACGACCGATTCGAACTGGGAAACTTTGGCGCAGCGCAGAAAGACAGCACGCTTATGTGCTCTCTTCAAAGCATACACTGGCGAACGGGCTTGGAAGGCTATAGGTGACAGACTACAAAGGCCACACTATCTGAGCAGGGTTGATCATAATCGGAAAATTAGGAACAGGAAGCAAAGGACGGATATCGGGAAATTTTTCTTTGTAAATAGGATCATCCAACTCTGGAACAAACTACCTGCAGATGCTTTAGGGACTTTCCCTTGTAAGCCGAGTATTTTTAGGAAGAGGGTTAGGGAAGTGATAAGTGAGGTGAAGTGAAGGGTATAGAGGGTGGGGAAAACCATCTAATAATGCAGTGAAGTGAAGTGAAGTGAAGTGAAGTAAAGTAAAGGGAGGCAAAACGGGGAATGCCGTGATGTGTATATAATCGTAGTGAAGTGAAGGTCCTGTTAAAATTAGAGTGTATCACTTTTTCAAAACATGGAATTTTATTTTTGTATAGCATGGTTGACTCATTGCTTGGTATACCAAATTACTTTAACTCTGATTCATTTACGTTAGGTTTTAGGTTAGGCTTAGCAACTCTTTCTTTTTGCAGTATGTGTGTTTTGTTGTTTTTGTATTATTTAATGTGTGGGTGTTTTTGTAATGAGCGTGTGTTCTTTTTGTATTGTGTGTGGGTGTTTTTGTAAGGTGTGGATGTTTTTGTTAAGGAGTGGATGTTTTGGTAAGGTGTGGATGTTTTTGTAATGTGTGGATGTTTTTGTTAAGGAGTGGATGTTTTGTTAAGGTGTGGATGTTTTTGTTAAGGTGTGGATGTTTTTGTTAAGGTGTGGATGTTTTGTAATGCGTGTATGGTGTTCTAATGTGTGTACTTGTACTTAATGTATGTATTTTGTTTGGTAATTGTGTATAGTTTGTTTTGTATTGTTACTTTTATGTATATTATATGTCCATTTGTATTGTGTGTACTAGTGTAAGGACTACTGCCACCGGGTGAAAACCCATTTGCAGTAAATAATAATAATATAACGAGGCTCTGGGGACCGAGTCACAGCGGTATAATTGTTCCATCATCTGCAGAGGAAATGCTGCAGAACACGCCTGTCCAGAGGCTAAAAGTTGGCAACACAACCGCTGGACTACCTAGCGGTAGGCTAATAACCTGTTCTAGGGAATTAAATATTACTTTCAAGCCTCAACGAAAAGAAAACAGGACGGAAAACTTGACGACGAACAATGGCAAGAAAACGGTTAAGCAAAAATGGAAAAAGCAAAATATAATCACATATGCAACCTGGAATGTAAGGGGAATAGCCCACAAACAAGAAGAACTGGACAGGATATTAAATGAGAAACAAATTAAAATAGCAGCAATTATAGAATAAAAAAAGAAATTAAAGAGTACAGTGGAAACAAATAATTACATAATATATAGTGGTGTAAACAGAAGCACATGAGCAAAAGTGGGTGTAATGATTTGGATTTATAAATCTATTAAAACACAATTATAAACTACACATACCAGACCGGAAGAATAATTGAGGTAAAACTAAATATTGGAAAAGGACAATTATCATTTTTTGGATTCTACGTCCCAGAAGAAGGAAGAGTTGAAGAAAGTTTAAACTTTTATGACCAATTACAAAATATTTAAACAAAACTAACAAAAATAATTACATTTTACTCTCAGGAGCCCTGAAGACTAGAATAGAAAATTCTGAAATCCATAGTATTGTAGGAAATTTTGGAGAAACCACTTTCAAACACCAATGGATTGAAACTAAGAGATTTTTCCACATATAACAAAATGCGAATAATAAATTCATTCTATAAACACAAAAATATACATACATACACATGGTCAGCTCGCAATTCCAAAACAGTTATAGACTATTTCATTGCAAACAGGAATCTATCAAGCAATCAGAACTATTCCTATACGTGAGAGTTTACAGAGGAAGTGATATTGGCTGAGATCACTTTTTGACTTTCGCTAACTTAAGATTTCCGAGAAAACGGTTACATCTACCCAAGGACACTGCATGCAAAGAAAATATATTTCGTTACAAAATTACATTACTCAATGATGAAAGCATACGATCGCCATATAAACAAAGAATTCAATAGAAACTACAAGAAATTCCAGAAAGTAGTAATAGTGTAAATAGTGTGTGATTTGAGATAACGAGTCCCTGAAGATGAACCCAAATTAAGGGTTCGAAACATGTAGAACAGTGAAATTACACAATTAATGTGATTAAATTGTACATTTGTCGGACTATAAATATAAACTCTACTCTCTTAATTACTGATTCTATTCTCTGATGTACAAAAAAACCTGTTCCCAATTGATGACTTTCATTTCCTTTTCCATAGAAAAAAGTATAATCCCCTGCTGTTACTGTGCCTCCTTCGTCCCACCTAACCTCCTGTACACCCACTAAATCTAATTTGTACCTAGTTAATTCCGTGGCCACTGTCCTAAGTGACCCTGACCTATACAGGCTCCTAACGTTCCATGTTCCAAATCTCATGTTCCTTTTCCTTTGCTTAAGTTGTACCAAAGGATCAGTCCAGGTCCGAGGCTTTGTATAGTGTTTCGTAACATGGTAATTTTTTACGGTGAGGAGTTGTTAGCACCTCGCCCAACCCCCAAGCTGGAAGGCCACTCCTTGTCGGCTGTCCGCGACTGCTTATTCAATGTATTGGCAGCTACCCTCCATATCCGGAGGCCGTTCCTCCATTCGCAACCCCAGGACGCGCCATGCCGTGGTGACAAGGACCCACTTATCATGGACAAAGCATTTACACAAAAGAAAAAAATTAAAAATATGGCACCATGAAATAAAATTAATTTTACAGCAGAAGAATTTAGCATACGAGAAGTATCTTCAAAAAAATGACCACAGATAATGAGATTGAATATAAGCGGATCGCCTAAAGAGAAATCAGAAATTGGGCTCTTCATTTCGTAATGCGTATACTCAAAAGGGCAAATAATAATACGAAAAGTTTAGCTTATACGGCACTTGTGAGACCGATACTTGAGTATGGAGCGGTGTGTTGGGACCCATACAGAGAAGGTCAGGTAAGCGCTTTGAATCGCGTGCAAAAGAGAGCGGCAAAATTTGCAAATAATACAAATGAATCGGGTTGGGAAACATTGACACAGCGTAGAGCGATAGCCCGAATATGCGCCCTTTTCAAAGCATACACCGGGGGACGGGCTTGGAAAACAATAGGGGATAGACTGCTAAAACCATGCTACCTGGGTAGGGACGATCATAGTCGGAAAATTAGGATTAGGAAACAAAGAACAGATGTAGGTAAATATTCCTTTGTAAATAGGACCATAAAAAGCTGGAACCAATTACCTCCAAGCGTACTAGCGACTTTCCCCTGTAAATTAAGCTCTTTTAAAAAAAGGGTCAAGAACGTCATTACAAGCTAAGGATTTTTAAGTGGAGATTAAATAAAAATAAGGGAGGTGAAGTGAAGGGGTGTGAAGTGATGTGAAGTGAAGTGCTCTGGTTTCGAAGTGAAGTGAATTAAGTTCTTGGGGGATATAATTAGCATGTACTTTGGTCTGACTTTATACTAAGGATATTCTAACGCACTGAAATTAATTAATGTGTGGGTGTTTTTTGTATTGTGCGTGTTTTTTTTTGTACTGTGTATGGGTGTTTTTGTAAGGTGTGGATGCTTTTGTAAGGTGTGGATGATTTGTAAGTTGTGGATGTTTTTGTAATGTGTGTACGGTGTTCTAATATGTGTACTTGTATTTACTGTATGTATTTTGTTTTCTGTATGTATTTTGTTTTGTATGTGTAAGGGTGTTTTAGTAAGGTGCGTACGGTTTTCTAATATATGTATTTGTATTTACTGTATGTATTTTGTTTTGTATGTGTATGGGTGTTTTTGTAAGGTGTGGATATATTTGTAAGGTGTGGATGTTTTTGTAAGGTGTGGATGCTTTTCTAAGGAGTGGATGCTTTTGTAAGGTGCAGATGTTTTTGTAATGTGTGTACGGTGTTCTAATGTGTGTACTTGTATTTACTGTATGTATTTTGTTTTGTATGTGTATGGGTGTTTTTGTAAGGTGTGTACGGTGTTCTAATATGAGTACTTGTATTTACTGTATGTATTTTGTTTTGTATGTGCATTGGTGTTTTTGTAAGGTGTGAACGGGGTTCTTCTAATATGTGTACTTGTATTTACTGTATGTATTTTGTTTTGTATGTGTATGGGTTTTTTTGTAAGGTGTGGATGTATTTGTAAGGTGTGGATGCTTTTGTAAGGAGTGGATGCTTTTGCAAGGTGTGGATGTTTTTGTAATGTGTGTACGGTGTTCTAAGAGTGTGTACTTGTATTTACTGTATGTATTTTGTTTTGTAATTGTGTATAGTTTGTTTTGTATTGTTAATTTTATGTATATTTATATGTCCATTTGTATTGTGTGTACTAGTGTAAGGACTACTGCCACCGGGTAAAAACCCAATTGCAGTAAATAATAATAATAATAATAATAATAATAATACATCGCGTATCCTAGGGACAATTCATGTCACACTTAGAATCTTACACAAAATAAAACCAACACATTTAAATTACTAAAACACATGAATATTAAAGAATCAGCAAATAGAAATCCTTGTCCACGTAAAGAAACATTCTTACATTATTGTAAGGAATTATGGATTACTAACTCTTTTCAAGAACATTTTTGGAATACAGAAAATGTAAATGACGAAATTATAACAATGGAAGAATTGAAAAAAGCACTAAGAACAAAACATGGAAAATCGCCTGGCGAAGATAACCTGAATTCTGAACTATATAAATATGCAGGAGACTCATTTCATGAGAGACTACTGCTTTTTTAATAATAGTTATATGACGGTAGAAATACCGGAAGAATGGAAAAACAGTATTGTTATACCTATATACAAGAAAGGTAATAAAAGGTGGAAAACTATAGGGATATTAGCATACTTAATGCGTGTTATAAAATATATAGTAAAGGTTTTAAATGAAAAATTGAAAGCACATGCAGAACAGTTCCTTTTGGAATGCCAGAATGGAATCCGGAAAGGCAGATCTTGCGTCGATCCATTGTTTAGTATGAAATTACTCATAGAAAAAGAAGAGAGTTTAATTTAGAAACTCATTTAGCATTCCTTGATTACGTGAAAGCCTTTGACAAAGTTACAAGAGACAAATTGTTTGAAATATTGCAAAGCAAAAACACCCACAATTTACTGTTACAAAGTGTAACAGAAATTTATTCTGGAAACAAAATAAAAGTAAAGATAAACAATCAGTTATCAGGCGAACATACAATTAATCACGGAGTCAGACACGGCTGCCCTTTATCACCGACATAATTCACCATTTACATGAATAAAATTATAGTAATAAGGAACCAGATTTACAAAAAAGTATTACTTTATCAACCACTACAAAAATAAACTCTTCTTTTTGCAGAAGATCAGTTCATAATAGCTGATTCAGAGGCTAATTTACAGAGAGGAGTATTTACATTGCAAAAGATAGCAACAAATTTTCGAATGGAAGTACCATCAGAAAAATCTGCGCCGATGGCATTTTTAGGACAAGACCAAGTAAGAAGTAAAATCATTGTGGATAACAAATGTTTATAACAAGAAAATAATTTTAAATATCTTGGTTTTGAAATTTCCTATGAAAATGAAGATATTCAACACAAAGTAGCAAAATTTGCTCAAATACTGGTAATTCTAAACAATAATTTTAAACCAACCTTGGTCCAGAGATCGTCAAGAATAAAAGTACATAATACACTGGCTCTCCCCATTCAACACGGAAGGGAAATCTGGACCCTTAGGCAATGGGCGGTTGAAAATGAAATGAGGATAAATCCAGGTAAAAGTAAAGCAGTAAGCTTCAATAGAGCTAGGGTGAAAGGTACACTGAGGTATTGTATTGGGGATCAACTAATTCCAGAGGCAAATAGCTTTAAGTATTTAGGAATAATTATACGCAGCGACCTAAGCTGGGCAGATCATGTAAATTATACACTAAGAAAATCATGGAAGGCTCTTCATTTCGTAATGCGTATACTCAAAAGGGCAAATAATAATACGAAACGTTTAGCTTATACGGCACTAGTGAGACCGATACTTGAGTATGGAGCGGTGTGTTGGGACCCATACAGAGAAGGTCAGGTAAGCGCTTTGAATCGCGTGCAAAAGAGAGCGGCAAAATTTGCAAATAATACAAATGAATCGGGTTGGGAAACATTGACACAGCGTAGAGCGATAGCCCGAATATGCGCCCTTTTCAAAGCATACACCGGGGGACGGGCTTGGAAAACGATAGGGGATAGACTGCTAAAACCATGCTACCTGGGTAGGGACGATCATAGTCGGAAAATTAGGACTAGGAAACAAAGAACAGATGTAAGTAAATATTCCTTTGTAAATAGGACCATAAAAAGCTGGAACCAATTACCTCCAAGCGTACTAGCGACTTTCCCCTGTAAATTAAGCACTTTTAGAAAAAGGGTCAAGAAAGTCATTACAAGCTAAGGGTTTTTAAGTGAGGATTAAATAAGAATAAGGGATGTGAAGTGAAGGGGTGTGAAGTGATGTGAAGTGAAGTGCTTTGGTTTCAAAGTGAAGTGAAGTGAAGTGAATTAAGTTCTTTGGAGATATAATTATCATGTACTATGGTCTGACTTTATACTGAGGATATTCTAACGCACTGAAATTAACTAATGTGTGGGTGTTTTTTGTAATTTGCGTGTGTGGTTTTTTTCTTGTATTGTGTATAGGTGTTTTTGTAAGGTGTGGATGTTTTTGTAAGGTGTGGATGTTTTGTAATGTGTGTATGGTGTTCTAATATGTGTACTAGTATTTACTGAATGTATTTTGTTTTGTATGTGTATGGGTGTTTTTGTAAGGTGTGGATGTATTTGTAAAGTATGGTGTTCTAATATGTGTACTTGTATTTACTGTATGTATTTTGTTTTGTATGTGTATGGGTGTTTTTGTAAGGTGTGGATGTATTTGTAAGGTATGGATGTTTTTGTAAGGTGTGGATGCTTTTGTAAGGAGTGGACGCTTTTGTAAGGTGTGGATGTTTTTGTAATGTGTGTATGGTGTTCTAATGTGTGTACTTGTATTTACTGTATGTATTTTTTTTTGTATGTGTATGGGTGTTTTTGTAAGGTGTGGATGTATTTGTAAGGTGTGGATGTTTTTGTAAGGTATGGATGCTTTTTTAAGGTGTGGATGTTTTTGCAATGTGTGTACGATGTTCTAATGTATGTACTTGTATTTACACTATGTATTTTGTTTTGTAATTGTGTATAGTTTGTTTTGTATTGTTACTTTTATGTATATTATATGTCCATTTGTATTGTGTGTACTAGTGTAAGGACTACTGCCACCGGGTGAAAACCCAATTGCAATAAATAATAATAATAATAATAATAATAATAATAAAAGGATAAAAAACCATTGACATCAATCGAGATGAAATTTTTCATAAGAACAGCGGGATACATATTTTTTACCACGAAACGAATGAAGAAATTTTGGACGAGCTGAAAGTAGAACCAGTTGACGAGACACTAAGAAGATACATATCAGATTGGCTACAACATATAACAAGAATGAACAACAACAGGATGCCAAAAGTAATGCTGAATTATAGACCAAATGGACGAAGACGACTTGGAATACCTTTGAAGAGACTATTCGACGAGGCCGAAACAAGTCTGTTAAGGCCTAACTCGTGACGGATGATGACGACGACGACGGTGACGATGATGATAACGATGGTGACGATGATGTATATACTCGCTAGTTTTTAGAACTAGTTTCTCTGCGTCAATTCCGTTGCGGACTTTCCGTGTTTTAAGCTGTTGTTTACTTCACTAAGAATAAAAATATCGATTCGCAGGTACTGAACCAGAATCACCCACTTCTACATCACATTGCCTAGGCGAGACGAAAACAGCTCATTTGTATAAAGCTTTATTATTTACATTGCGCGGTTCTGTGGTCCAGAAGTCGTTATTAAACACCAACGTACGTTGCGGGACAGCACAAAATTCATATTTTGTTTTCAGTTAATTTCCAAATTTATTCGCTGAGTGCATCGAAGCCCTGTAAAAGTATCCCAGGTAACGTCTTCTCAGTTCTTTTAACGATGCTTTCTCAGCTATTCAGACTGGATAACGATGAATGAAAATGGACCCTTTAACGGCCATGTGGAAGTAATTTTCTGTTCAGTGTTCCCAGATTGTCGAAAGATTATTGCTTTCTGGAAGTTTCCCAAGCTTCGCCCATTTGCCATTCTGGTTAAGAACAAGATGTAGATGGAGATGAGTGTGGAGCATTGGTGGAATTACAATAACAGGGCAAAACAAAGTACTCAGAGGAAAGCCTGTCCCAGCACCACTTTGTCCACCACAAATCTCACACGGATTGACCTGGGATCGAGCCCATGCCTCCGTCGTGAGAAGCCTGTGACTAACCACCTGAGCTATGGCATGGCCCTTTCAAGTCTGGGATTAACCTGAATTATATACAAAGGTTCAACTCGTACCGCGCAGGAAACACTGTGTCTGGGTTGTAAGAACCAGTCAGTTAATGATGCACAGGGAAGTAATCGCTGTTTGTTCTGAGATCAATGATTTTTTTAACGTTAAACCTGGCGGTACACGATACGTAACCGCTCTGCTTAAAGGATTAACTGAATGTGCAAGTCAACACCAGTGGCATATTTTCACGTACTGTCCCATCATTGCCTAGAAGGATTAAGTAAAGCCCACAAAATTATATCAGTCGTCCACACCGTTATCTTCGGTGTGTTGTTAAATTTCGTTCACTCACCGCATGTACCTATATTTAACTTTACAGCTCTGGAACTATGAAGCCTGCAGATGACGTAGACACAAAATGGTGTCTCATTTACATGTAAAGTTGCTGCGTGACGGGACGGCTGGCAGTAGGCCTAATCGTGAGGTGTATTCAACAAGTGTGGTTTCTGTCTCACTGCCGTGCTGAGAGAACACAGAAGGATGGAACGTGTTACGTATTCAGTCTCACTCTGATACAGATCATGACACGTGCTATGTCAAAATATTTTTCCTCTTCCGCTACATTACCGGTGGAATCAAATATGCTGCTGTTGCGTGCACTGTCGCCATGTCATGCTTCCTCCTGCCCGTGGATTCGGAACACACTAACACAATTCCGGAGCGGAATCATTCTCATTGTCACAGTTTTTCATCAGTTTCTCCGCTTCCTTCTTTTTCTTGTTCTTGTTCTTCTATCAAAATCCCCCTGTTTCGAGGGTGAGTATATTTAAAATGTTGGTCTTCTGTGTTATTAAGCCTTGTAGGATAATAAGTTTGTTCCGCGTTTCGAACGTGCTGCCTCCATCTTCCGGGTGACTGAGTTTACTTCAGGCAGATCGTGAAGTGACTGGGAGGAGTACATATGCAGACACAGTTCCACATGAACTAAATCCAATCAACGTAAAGATGGAAACAAGAAGTTCCTACGAGAAGTCGAAACAAATTTATTATCCTACGCGGTGTAGTAACCCGAGAAGGCAATCATCTGAGCAACACTTGTCATGAAAGCATGAACACTTGTAGGCGATACTTCATTCAAATTCTTGTACATTCCTTAATGATCACTGATTTGTTTACTTTCAGATTTATTTAAAAACGGTACGATAAATTAACCGTGGAGTAATAACGATTTACAAATAGACATTAATTTGGATCTAATTAGAGTATTCTACGCTAAATTCAGTACAGCAGATTCAAATGAAGAGATCTTAGGTGTACTGCAAAGACATAACATATTAACCAGTTTGTGACACATGACACACGTCACAGCTAACATAAAAACACGTGCTCTTCGAAGTCGTGTCACAGACAGGGATTCCAAGCCGAGGATCGCGACGGCACTTCGGTCGCGAAAACCTGCCACTCTTAAAACAATGAAGCTTCCAGTTTTCTGTATTCAACAATTTAACTTTATTCAGGAAAAAATTAAAGTGGAAGAGGTTGAGTAATTTTGCCTAAATTTTATCCCAAATATTTCTTTAATATTATCTTTAATAAATCTGCGGCGTATTGGTGCTGTTGAGTCGCATGGCCAAAGAAATTATGATTTTCAGTCAAGGGGGAAAGTTTCTTGGTAGAGCCTTGCGGCATCGCTATCATTATCATTAGCGCGACATACGTAAAAATCATGCACGCCTGTTCGTGAAACGAATAACCTGCCATGGTTACGCTCTCGCGGGTGTTCACAATAGCTCTGTAGTTACCGGTCTAACTTACAAAACAGCTGCATCGCTAAGCACTACTGACACCACTCACTACAAACTTAGAAAAAATAGCATTAGGCCTACGTAGGAATGTGCACGAAGATCACTTGACTAATGCAGGTGTGGGCATTTGCCTTGCATCGAGTCTTATTGTTTATGTTGATAACATCAATTGAACGGGTCAACAGATTGTTGGGCTGTACCTCGAAAACTGTTTGGGGACATAAATTGATATGGTTTTCCTTGTTTTGTGTGGGGAACTCAAGAATTTTAGATACACTCTGTATATCTCATGAGTCCACAATTTAGTCAAAGTGACAGCACTTTTTTTCCCCCCAATGGCTCGGCAGCTCTAGCGGGCCTAGACCTCCTCATTGTTGAGGCTTCGCGATCACACTCAGTTCGACACACCATACTCGGTAGGACTCCCCTGGACGAGTGACCAGCCCGTCGCAGAGACCTCTGCCTTCCAACACACAACACTCACAAGAGACAGACATCCATGCCCCGGCGGGATTCGAACCCACAATCCCAGCAAGCGAGCGGCCGCAGACGGACGCCTTAGACCGAGCGGTCACTGGGATCGGCATAAAACAGTTCATAAAATTACAAAATACACCGAACTAGTAAAATACAATAATATTAGTAGAACTGTAACATATTCAAATGTTACAATAAATTAATTATATAAAGCAGGCAATAACAATAGGAGTTATTTTTAAAAGTCAGACATCCAAAAACAGAAAGAAAGAAAGAAAGAAAGAAAAGCGCATTTAAAAGTCTTTATAATTCTACTTTAAATTTATCCTTTTTATTCATAGGACTTGTGAGTCGAAATAGTAAAATAAAAATTTTGATGCCAGCATAGTACGTACTTCTCTGAAAACAAAAACATTAGCATTTGGTTTATGAAAATATTATTGATCCCTTATATTAAGGATATGTACAGCTGAATTTGTTTGAAAATGTTGTCGGTTATTTAGAGTGGAATGAATTAACGAATACATGTATTCACATGAAGGAGATAAATTGAACAGACTGCTACATTAATTTCTAGGTTCTTTACCAACCATAATTCTCACAACTTTCTTTTTTATACGCAGATTACATCTATTTTTACGGTAAGACAAATTAACTCCACAATTAATTATTCCATATTTCATTACAAAGTGAAAACAGGCAAAACAAATTATTTTGAGAATGCCACTTTTGGTGATATGAAACATGACGTAACTGCACAACATGCTCCACGTAACTCAGAAATTAAATCATTAATATTATTCCTCCATTGCATGTGGTTATCAATTTGTATACCAAGGGATTTTGTATTTACAAACTCTTCCATACACCTTTCATTATGACCAATAATTAATGCATATTGTGGAGAAATAGTCATATTAAAGATTATTGCACAGTGTCTGTTTCATCCAGATCTGATCCGCAAATCATGCTATGCATAAAATTCATGTACGGGATCATTGGAGGGTCCTATCCGGTCACTTGAGCAATACTGGAAGCTGTTCTATTTATGGTTGAATTTGGACAACCCTACTACAGAATCAATAGTAAGGGAACGTACTGAATTATCTCAAGAAGGCGGTGATGCGCTGAGCTTCGTGACAACTCGCGTTACTAACTCAGTAGCTTAGGAGTGGCCGCCATATTGATGACTAAACCAACCACCTAATTAAAGGTAGAAATACAATATAGTCACCTTCACTAAAAGATGATGGTTACTCAGCTGAACAATAAATTCCTGCCTTCAAAGAACTCGAAAGTACATTAGGTCTACCATACATATTCGCAAAAAGTATGCCTTGCAAACAAATCCGGGCTACTTGAATCCATTCAATCCCTAGTGAATTGATACCATAGAGCAGAGTTAAGAAATCACCACCCACCCCTCCCCAAATTTTATGCCGTCCGAAGGTACCTCATTGTGTGCACAAGGGCCAACCATTTGTCGCTACCATTCACCCCTTACAGCATATTTAAAACTGTAGCAACGAAACCTTCCAAGTCTCCATGACCGGGGCCTTCTACGGTAGTTAGTCCACGCCGAACATTCAAGCTGGCAGGACTCGGCCTTTTTCGCTTTATGTCAGAGAATTTCGTTACACACCCGTGTATATATATATATATATTATATATATAATAATAGCATGCTTTAGAGTTAATTAACATAACCCATTTCCACATAAGGAGATCAATTACTATGAGGCCACGGAACGAACCACCATTGGGTGACTCCCTCCAATCACTCTCTAGCTGTACCTCCTCACCAGTTGTCTTGCCATTCTGTTCATACGAATGCAGGTAGTCATATAATCTTCATTAGCGAAATGGGCTTCAGTTAGGTGGACATAGGCCAACTCATCCCAATTCCGAATGCGTTAAATGTGCCAGACATTATCTCTAAGAGTCGAAAAATCAAGGTTGTAATTTTTAACATATAAAAGTAGGATTTGTGAGATTTGTTAGACAACATTTTTAATTTGAATACAGATTTTGCCCGGCCGTCATGCCCTTTCTTACATACTGTAAAATACTGCCTTAAACAAACGTGTAGTTCACTCGAATACTTGTAACTGCACATGTTGCGACCCTGTATTTATTGGCGCTAGTGATTCTCTTAATTCAAAAGTTCGAATAAGCTGTTTATTAACATAAAATTAACTGCTAAATATTGTGTGCTATATAAGGGCATTACGATCTTGCCAAGTTTCATTAATAATCCCGTAAAGAATTCGAAAGTCATTGGGAAAAAGCACACACGGACATGTTACAGTTCTGCTTCTTAGCTGATGACACTGGTTGAAATATACAGGAATTGAGCAACAAATGTCTGAAGAATTTCTCCAACCACGGCAGCATTATATGCAATTCTTGAAGTTAAAATTGTTAAATTGGCCAAGGAAATATGTTCGCGTTAGATTCGTTTGAGTAGAAGATGACCAAGTTAAGGAGGGAAGAATGTTAGAAAATAAAGAAACTTGCAATTCCCACTCTTCTCTTAAAATTCTTAGGGGATTAAATGAGGGTTTCCTTTAATCAGAACAAATAAAAAAGATACACAAATACAATTAGCCTACATCATTCTCCTATGCAGTGAAGAGAAAGCATTCTTCAACTGGACGGAAGCAAATTTGAATCCCTCCGCACCTTATTTTGGGCTTCTAAATTTCTATATATACATTCAGTGAAGTAATTCTCTCTATACCGATCCCAGTGGCCGCGCGGTCTAAGGCGTGGGTCTACGGCCGCTCGCTTACTAGGATTGTGGGTTCGAATCCCACCGGGGGCATGGATGTTTGTGTTGTGTTTGTTGTAAGGACGGTAATATAGAACGTAAAGTGACATGAAGGACGAAAGGATTTAAACAGTACAAAAATGGATCAAAGGCAAAAAACCCCGGACAGGCAAAAAAAAATCCCACCAGGGGCATGGATGTTTGTGTTGTGTTTGTTGTAAGGAAGGTAGCATGGAACGTAAAGTGGCATGAAGGACGAAAGGATTTAAACAGTACAAAAATGGATCAAAGGGGAAAACCCCCGGACAGGCAAAAAAAAAATTACCACCGGGGGCATGGATGTCTGTCTCTTGTGAGTGTTGTGTGTTGTCAGGTAGAGATCTCTGCGACGAGCTGGTCCCTCGTCCAGAGGAGTCTTACCGAGTGTGGTGTGTCTAAAAAGTGTGATCGTGAGGCCTCGAAAAATGAGGCGGCCTAGTCCGCCTAGGGGCTGTCGAGCCACTGGGGGAAAAAAATTCTCTCCATAAAGCAATTTAGAAAAGGAATTTAATTTTAACAAGTACAATGTAAATATTCCTATGGGTTAGTGATCGTCGTGAAATTCGTGTAAAATTTGTGTGTGTGTGTGTTTGTGCGCGCGTGTGTGTGTCAAATTTGGCCTAACAAACCGAAACATTCTTAAACAAAGTTCTTACAGTAAACATTCCATTCTATATCCGCTAAACGTTGTGCTACGTTTGTCGTATCCCCTGAGAAGACCTCATGACCACACCGACACTACCCAGGACCTAACTAAGCCACTTCTATCCCATCACCTCGTCTTCTGCCTCACTTGTAATAGCGCCAAACCATATAGACGTGCTCGCAGTAAGGAACTACGGTTCCATGACAAAGGCTCACACGAAGAAAGCCCACACGAAAATTCCGCACAGAAAAAACCTCTGTCATAAATGCTCACATGAAAAATACCCACACGGAAAATTGCTCACACGGATAATTGCTCATACAGAAAAATGCTCACACGGAAAAATGCTCACACGGACGAATTCTCACACAGAAAAGTACGCACATAGAAATATTCTCACATTCACAATACTGTCAAGTAATACACTCTTAATAAAGCGTTATGTGATTGCTATGAAGTGAAGTTCAAACATGCAGTATTCTTATTGACATAAACGAAGGATATGTTTATGAATGAAATTATAATGAAATAAATTTTAACCTTCAATAAGTCTGAGTATAAACAAATAAAATAAAAAATTTGGATGTAAATGTTTGTAAGAGATATTACAGGAAATAAAATGCTCTCGTTCTATTTATTATTTATTTATTTTATTTTATTTTTTTGTCCTACAAAGTGAAGAGTCAACACTTTTTGGTTTTTTATTTTACTGTAAGCATGCCACGTATGCAGTTGGTAAAACATGTTTGGAACTTTATCAAAGGTGCCATCTCCATAGATTGTATCTTTGTTCAATTCCATCAAGAGTTCTTTATCACATAAAACCAGAATTCTGTCTGGATCATGCACACCTGAATCATGAAGTACCAGTTGACTGTACTTCTCAGGAATGTCAAAATTTATTGTTGTTGGGTTAGACAAATGACCGCCTTTCTGTGATTGAGAAGATTTCTCGCAAAGGGATGATTGTTTGGGCATATGGGCCAGCACATGGTTACTCAATCTGAATACACATTCCCCATCACATTGCGAGTGGTAGCACTAACTACTCTCATATCTTGCCTCATTTTGCTTCTGGCAACGTCGGCTTCTGCCTTTTGAGGACAGGAATCATGACAGTGTTCGGTTGGTTGTTGTACTGTGTTGCCATCTTTTGTCTTCATAATTGAATGACACTTTATAGAGCGACTCTGCCTGCATCTCCAAGCCAGCACTCCATTCATAGTGCGAAAAGACAGATATTCAAAACCCAAGTAAGTCAAAACTCGGTTGCCCTTCTGAGTGCTTGAAAACTCATTGTTGGCACTACCAAAAAAATTAATAAAACTATAATATCGAATATAATAATGTACATTTAAAAGAAAAAGCAATGTAAATAGAATATATAGAAAAGCGATTGTAAGCGCCCATTAAACTCCTTGGCCGTAAGATGTAAGTTGTGTGCGTGTAGTCACAAGTTGTAATGGAAAGGAAAGGTACTCACCGGAACGTTGTAGCTAACCGCCTGGTCACGAAACAGAACAGCTCACGTCGCTTACACACACTAAAGTATTACTAAATACGTTTTTGGCAACCACGTTGCTATAATCAGTAGATGGGTAAGACTGAGACCAATAGATCAGAGTCAATGTACTCGTAGGAGTGGGCGGACGTGAGCCAGCGCGGCAAACGCCGACTTTCCATTTATTATAATTTCATTCATAAACATATTCTTCGTTCATGTCAATGAGTATACTGCATGTTTGAACTTCACTTCATAGCAATCACATAACGATTTATTAAGAGTGTATTACTTGACAGTATTGTGAATGTGAGAATTTTTCTATGTGCGTACTTTTGTGTGTGAGAATTCGCCCGTGTGAGCATTTATCCGTGTGAGCAATTTTCCGTGTGGGTATTTTTCATGTGAGCATTTATGACAGTGGGGTTTTTTCTGTGCGGAATTTTCGTGTGGGCTTTCTTCGTGTGCGCATTTATCCATCCGGTCACCGAAAAACTTACGCTCGGGATAAAGATTGGTCTTCATAAGCTATTTTCAACTTTTCGTACTACGCAACGTAGTCAATGTTTCACGTCATCAAACTGGTTTTTCCTTACCTCCCCTCTCCCAATTTCCGGTCTTCTAACCATAAGAGTACCTGAGCTCGTGAGTCGAGTGAGGAGAGTCAGTCTGTCTGCTAGGAGGTGCTGAAGGGAGCATCCCTACAAAATTCTGCCCCGGCCTTGTTCATCAAAATTACGTTTCGATTATCTTCGAAGCATTTTTCCAGTACCACTCCTGGAGCGACATCATGGTCTGAGCTTGTTTGGGTATGGTATTGTTTGTACATATTTTCTGGGGTTTGGTATAGATCCTGATGTCGCTCAGAAGGTAATTTGTATTGCTGTGTGGGTCACTATGAGCGGTGTGTAATGCATTCACGGAGGGCGAGCAAAAGTAATTTCTCTATTGGTGTTTTTGTAGTTATTAAATTTGAGATTGTTGAATTCTGTATATTTTATTTACTTGTGCTATCCGATCGCTTCCACCCTTTGACATATCTAGACCACAAGGGGGTGGTGCAGTACGTTTCCGTTGCACTTTCGTGGAGTTTTACGCAAAATTTAGTGGCATAACGTTGCTGGATATTCACAGGAATATCGAGCAACGATGTTTGTCGTTCACTTCACGATTACTCGGCGGCACAGACTGAACGAATCGAGTCGCACTTGGTCTCCTTGTCTTGGCTACGTTCCAAGCGTCAAGCTGGACTGCAGTTGTGGTGCCCAGTGTTGCTACATCTCGTTTTTAAAAACCAGTCTATTTTTGTGAGACCTGGTACTAATGTAGGATGACCGGAAACGCCTTGAAATTAATCTGCATTTTCATTTTCTTGCCAAGGGGATCAGTTGCAAAAAAAAAAACAGTCCATGTTCTGTGTTTTGGTCCACATTTTTAGTACTGCCAAGAATGGTTACTTGCGGTTAATAATCTTTCCAAGTCTATAGAAAAATTTAGAGACGGTAAGTTGTTGCAAGTAAAATGTGATCGTGGTTTCTTTATACGAGTGCTTGTGGTTATATAATCAATGTTACGAATCAAAATTAATACACAGTTTCTGAAATCATTTTCTTTCCTTTTCGGCTAAATTCGCGTGACATGCAGTAAGTACGCTGTCTTAATTTGTCGTTGAAGTTAACTTACTTAAGTGCATTGTGAGCCAGGTTCCAAGACTGTTACTACAACCGCGAAAAAAGGCGGCTTGAGACGCGCGGTTAACTGGCACCAATCCATTTTCCGGCCACGAAAACCGGCTTGCAGCGTACATCACTAGTGTCCCTGCTCCTGCACCACTAATACATCATATAACACACAGGATCAGTTGTAATTCGCAAAGAGCAAAGTCTGTCTGCTTCACTTACTATGATTTCCTTCTCCCCCATAATAAAGAGATGTTAATCACAGCAGAATTCCGAATATGACACAGAATGGAACCCACAACGTCATGACTAATACAACAGATAAATAAATAAATCTGTATCTATACACACACTCACACACTCACACATATATATATATATATATATATATATATATATATATACATACATACATACATACGTACACAAACCCAACAGCGGTAAATGGTTGTAAGTTAAAAGTAACGGAATAAAGCATTATTTTACTACTGTATGTTATGCCGTGATATATGCCCATTATATATAATTTTACAATTACTGAACTTTAAATAAATAAAGCGATAAATCGTATTCTTCATAGTATAAGCCTTATTAGTGAGAAATATTTTATCTAACTCGCACAATTCTTGCTAGGGTTGTTGCGAAAATATATCATCTACGACAGGGGCTCTCAAACTTTGCGATACCTCGACCCCTTAAAAGAAAAAATAAATTTTTAAGGCCCCCACCTTCATAATGAATAAAACCACTGGTTTGTTGGGGTTAGGTTCGGGCACGAAACAAATGTACCACTTACAATGAAATTTTAATGCATATATCAAATAAAACAATGACAGAAACTTTAAACTTTATAAAATAAAACCGTTTTATTCGAAGAGAACAGAAGAACAGTCAAATTTAAAACAACTATTTTAAGAAAGAATTAGCTTGCTCACTTTTGCATAATTCATGAAATATGAGTTTCATTTTCAAGATACCCATTGTCATTTCTACTTCCACATTTACTTCGATCGATACTTATTCTTTACAGCAGCAACTGCAGAAAACCCACACTCACACAAACAGGATGTAAGGTAAAAAAGGTAAAGCAATCCCTTTACAGGCCTGGACAGGCCCTTAGAGTTCCAGGAGGTTGAGGCTCCCAGATTTCTAGACAATCGGCACATGAAGGTGATAAGGTTGTCAGCCCTACGCACCGGCCGCCTTTACCCCCCAGGAAATATTCCTGGTACTCATTTCTGTTAGAGGCTGAGTCGACCCCAGGACCACAGTGCGGCCGAAAAGATTATGCCAATGAAAAATTCCAATGACACCATCGGGAATCGAACCCGCGACCTTCCGGCTTGTAGCGCAGTGCCTCAATCAACTGCGCCACCGCGTACCCCCTCACAATGGCCTGTCATCTTTCGTCAGGCTTTTTTTATCACGTTTCTCTGGCGGTTTGCTCAAGCTAGAGTCTACTGTAGAAGGGGCAGCGACCGGTGTAAGCAGTCACATTTACTTTATTAATTACATACTCTGGTATTTCTTAAGACTGGACTACAATACAAAGCGAGAAGTAGTTACGTTGATACAAGACAAACTTTTGATTAAAATCTTGCTGATAAACAATAACCTGAATGAACATTTTCCCAGATACATGACTGAATAGTACTTTATCAAAAGCTCCGTAACTCCATTCCTAGCACTCCAATTTCCGCCTTTCACCCGTATATCCATATATCTATCTATACTTCCATTTATGATCGGTTGATCACTAATCCTGTTGTTCAAGTAACTAGACAAGCGCCAGCTACAACTAAGGGACACAGAACTAATCTTCTAAGCTGAGGCGATTATTGGGAAAGACACATTTTCCGTGGGAGATTAAGCACTTGCACACAAACACAGCATCACACACACAAACACTGAAAATTAATTCTGTCTCTCTCTGGTGACTGTCTAATGAGCAAATTGTCGGTAACTACACACAGCAAATGTGGGAATGATGGAATGTGGCAAATCATACTTCCTATTCATTTCGAAAAGAAATAAAGATGCCTATTGCTCTTGAAATGCGTTAGCCAGTACGATGAAGCTGGAAAAAAATATATGCTCTGGAAGTTAATAATTACACACGTTAGTGGCAACTTCTTCGCACAATTACCTCTCACACAGATTCCGATTAAGCTAAGTTTAACAAAAGTAACATCATAGTTTCACATGCACGCGACCTTCATAATTATTATTATATACGCACGCTTCATACAAAAATCGTAATTTGCAATTGAATTATTTTTGCCTACAGTGCCATTATCGTGGTCTCTTTTTTTGCGGAGACTTTGATATTAAATTCTTATAAAACTTAATAATACATAACAAATTATCATATTAATAAATATTATTTTGTTAAATAAAATAAGTTACGATGGACTGGAAAAAAGACAAGCGTTTTAAGAAAGTGGTCACCTCATTGAAATTACTTGCAGAAAATGCTGATGACTTCGCAGGCGCCAATCTGCTATCAGGAAAAGATAACTTGCCTCCTGCTCTTAAGACAGTAGTCAAAAGAATTTTCGTTTGACGAGTGCGATTTCCTGAACACATAAAATAAGTTGCCTTTACATCACGTATCTTCTTAAATCCAATTTGGAGCCACGTGTCATACGTTGATATTACTGCAATGCGATAAGGAAGGAATTGTTCTTTTTATTATATTTACTGAATCTCAAATAAACATACTACCAAGGTTCTCAGACTTTTACACAACGACCCTCTTTTCATGATTTTGCAAAGACTCCTTCTGGCTCAACTGACTCCTTTAATTGGAATGTACTCTTCAATATCAGTCTTTAGCATAAACGCTCTCTATTTCCTAATATATGGCCACAATGAGCAATCGTTTCGGATTTAATTTCTTTTACTCATGTTTCAAACAGATCCATTTATTTCAAAGGAAAATTATACCTGTGTAAAAGCTTATAATAATATTTAATTATACTTTTTTAGATAGGGCTCTATGTATACACATACACAGAAACACAAATGAATTATTATTCTTACGACATGTAAGCAATGAATGTTGTTGAAATGTTTGTCCACCTATGTGCGTATTATAATTCCTTGAATGTAAATGCCATATTGTAGGAATGTTGAAACATCCTTCCCAGTACTTAGAAATGTTATTTACATTATAATTTTCAAATCAATGGCGAAATATGTGGTATTGTATACAAACATCTATTGATTATAAACTTACGACAGACTCAATAAGAAATTGGACAATCTACGTAAAACAATCAACAAATAGAAACAAAGCACGAATATACACCCTAGTACTAAGTTTCACGATTGTGTTCTAAACCTAACAAAAGTATCTTTCACCAATGAAGAGAAATTTCTAGAATTGGGTTTTAACTAGGACCTAGAAAAACCAGAAAAACACTTCATCCAAGACTTAATTACTGACACTGAAAATGCCATCAGACACACTGACGCAAAAATACAGGACGCTTACAGGTATTTAGCAAGTAAAAAAATAAAACACATACAAACCTACTACGAGGTGGCGCAGTTTGCACTGCGCTTCAAGCCGGGAGCTCGCGGGTTCGATTCCCGATGGTGTCATTGGAATCCTTCCGGTCGCATTATGGTCCTGAGGTCAACTCAACTTCTAACAGAAATGAGTACCTGGAATATTTCCTGGAGGTAAAGGCGGCCGGTGCGTAGGGCTGACAACCTTACTACCTTCATGTGCCGATTTTTTTTAAATCTGGGAGCCTCAACCTCCTGGAGCCCTTACTGATTGGTTTACTTTTACTACAACTTTCCAACACTTTTACCACACCAAATTAGGTATATTTAGCACATGAATGATCGGAAATGAAAATAAATACATTATGCAGATTGATTACTCTCGATATAAGGAATCCATATGTAGGGGAAGACCGCCTATATTCCAAATAATAAAACTTTATTTACGACACCAGCAATTACATCAATGGATATATACATCTGTTTGTCTAGTTGTACCTATTACCAACTTCCAGGTAGACACTGACACAGGTAATGAACCTGACCATCTAGTAGTCGCCACTCTAATCTTAAATGTAGTGAAAAAAAAACAGCGTAACCGCCAAAAAAACACTACCTAACGCCTATATTGGACTCCCTAAGAACAAACGCGTTTTGACACGAATATTAAAGGAGAAGAATTAAAGAAATAATTTTCTCTCTTAGGTATTGAACCACATATTTAATATTTTCCTTATTGCACAAGAAAGTACATTTTAAAAATGATTCTTGAAAGTCAGCATCGGTCCAATTTAAGAACACGTATTCCCAAATTGGACCATAATGAAAGCAATATTTCACAATGCACAAAATACAGAGTGATTCATGAGTTAAGGACATTGCTACAGGAGATGATTCATGAGGTCCTTGTGATCAAAAACGTTCATAAAAGCAAGTGTCCGATTTTGAACGGTTATGGAGTTATGACCGCTTGAAGTTTAGAACAAAAGGTGAGGATTATTGAAAAGATATGGAATAAAAATAATAAACAAACACATTACCTGAGAAATTTAGCGTATAAGTAAATGTAACTTCATGACAATACCTTTAATTTACAGTGACCTGTGCTTGAAGCAGGTTTTCGAAAATCCCACCCACCTCGACGCTCGGTTGTGAATACTGCGCGCTGTTTGCTGCAGCTGCAGCTGACAAGAAGGAAAACTGCTGCTGCCAGCCACAGTCGAGTTGCAAGAATTGCGTTCATGTGTAGGAGATAAGCCTGGAATTTCTTACATCACCTGCCTTCATTGGTAGGAACGAAAGTGTTAACGGTCGCATGCCGTACGCGCGGTTCACAGGAGTGGGTTTACGAGAGTCAAAGAAAGCCCATAGCACCATAACCATTGAGAATAGAACCCATGTTGATAGGAAAGTTTTTGATCACAAAGACCCCGGGAACCATCTCCCACACTGATCTCCATAACTCATGATTCACCGTGTACGCAAATCCTCTAAATGCATTCTTCACAATGGCACTTCTTCTTCGGTCCCACCTTTGCACAATCTTGGTGGACCCACCCCAAGCACCCCATGCATTGGATCATATCACGCATTTCGTCCAATTTGCAGAGTTTCCAAAACAAGCTCGGCCTACGTTCTGCAACGCTTTCTGGGAAGGCAAGCTTGCGCTTCTTAGTTTCACATGAAACTTTATTTTCCAGCTGCACTTTGTGAGGTGTGCTGGTGAGGAATGTAGTAGCCGTTGTCTTCCTTGTCCTTACTCCATTGCTTTTAGGCAGAGGTGATATTTCTTCAACCATCCTGTAAGGAGTTGTAGACTTTGGTTTTGTGCCCTTGTTTTCTTGGCGAGGATTGGAAGAGGTTGCTGCCTGACATTCTGTGACTGAATTTGTAGTTCCACCTGACGGGTAAGATTCTTGTGTCGATGCCGCAAAGTCACTGTCTTGAAATACGTTTGGATCAACTGGCCAAACTCCTGTTCTGGCGAATCCAGTTACTGCGTTGGCTACACTTGCAGCTCGTCCGTATGATTTTCCAAGCAATTCACTTATCTGAAATTGTGCGATTTTTCTCATAGGATGTTGCCGCATCCACTTGTCGCACGCCTGATTGAAATACGAAATTGGTATAAGAAAGCCCACGTCCAATGGCTGTAAGCGATGTGCAGTGTGTGCTGGGAGGGACAGCAGTATCACTTCATTCTCTCTTACCAAATTGAAGGCTTGAAGGTTTTTTATATGGGTTTATGCCCATCCGGCAGAAGTAATACTTTTGTCTCTTTGCTTGGCTTCGTGGTTTGCATAAAATGTATGAGCCACTGAACAAAAACGTCGCTCGTGATCCAGCCATTGTCTGTGCAGGCAAACTGTGTACCTGGAGGAGCCCCTGTCGAGAGTTCAAACTTGAAGCGTAGCCTCTCAAATATGAGCAACGGTGGAACGAACATCCCGGCAGCACTCATGCAACACATACATGTTGTGTTCGTTCCTCTCCCTACTCTTGTCATTGCCCCAACTTGGTGTTTACCCATACAGGCTAACACTTTTTTTTAGTTTTGACGGAAAACGTCTTACACCGCGGGTCCGGTATGGAAAGTCGATGTTACGATTTTGTGTATACCACACAAATCTTAATAACTTTAAAACTATAACGCATATCCAAATAAGCAATAACCGGTTTAAAACAGCAAGGATGAAAGAATGTTACGCGACATTAACCTTGAGCGCGTGACGTCACACGCCGCCACAAGATGGTCGCCAAGTTGGAGTGGAAAATTACCGGTTCGCCGCGCGGCAAAATTAGTATAGCTCGGGAACGCGTACGCGTAGGACGTTGTGTGAGGTGTCGTTTAACAGAGCTCGACGAGTACTATGAAATAAAACACTAACAGTGACAATAGTGAAAGAACTTGAAAAAATATACAGTGAGAAATTGTTGAACTTGGACAAAGTTTCCCTAAACTTTCAGAAATGTCGAAATATCTTGAAAACAAGAAGGTAAATGCCTATCGTAAACGCTTACAAAGTGAAAGAAGAATAAATGAGGAATCCAAAAACGCGCCTATGACAGCAGCAGAACGAACGCGGAGGATGAGGCAGCGTCGACAAGTTGAGACGAGCGATCGTCTGCAACAGTTTCTGAACGACAAGTTCAGATTGGTGTTGGCCACGGATCCAACTGACTTCACAACTTTAAAGAATACCACGATAGACTTAACGTTCTCTAGAGATGAGTGTAGCATGTAAGTCTTACATATCGTACTACTCGTACCATTGTCCCGTCTTCAACAAAAGTTTACAAATGAGTCAGCATTGTCAGAAATAAATAAAATAAAAGAAATGCAAGTTCCTTGCGCTCATTTTTTTCTTACCAACCCTACAAACACCCCGCCCCGACAACACCGCCTGGGTAAGAAGTTTTCCGCCAAAAACCTCAGCGGTTGTGACTCCGACACTACCTACCCCGTTTTTCGACAGTCGAAAGGGCAGATTCATCCATATTAAATATCCGACCAGCATCCAAGTTATTTTCGTAAACAATTTTGTCCAAGACACTGAAAACTTCCGTAACATTTTCTTTGCAGCAACCTCAAGCTCTGGCCACAGAGGTTGCTAGGTTGCTTCAGGTTGACGGAGTGAATCCATAATACCACTTTCGCCAGCCATTTTCTTTTCGTGGCTGAATCTGTAGGGCAAATTGTTTATCTCTGCCGTTTCATATGCCAAGCGCCGGAGGTCTTTTCTCGTCAATCCAAAAAATCATTCTTCCAACAGCAGCACATGACTTACTAGATCATTTTCAACTTCTTCAGGCAGGTCAGCAGTTCGTCCGAACAACTGTTTATGTCCTACAGCATTTATGTTTGTCCCATCAATTCGCCTCTTCAGGGTCGCTTTCGGCACACTGTAAGTTCGTGCTGCGCAATTAAGTCCCATATCGCCATTCCTACATGCAGCCAATGCTCTCTCCATCATTTCTTTTTCCAACGTTCCTTATTTGCCTCGATTCAACGTCCCAATTGGCACACAAATTGAGAAACATCAAAAGAATATTCAAATTCAACTTGAAATGCACGTACTGAACTCATTTCACAAATTTACTTGTTAATTAATAAACCTCACAGCTTCGAGAATTTATACAGAAGTGTTTGATTTCATTTTCCTAAAATGGACCACACGAAAGTGGTGGTCCAATATCGGAAATTACTGCCGGTCCAATTTAGAACAACACGCCATTTTTTCTTTTCACCAACGACACTCATAGACTGGATGGCACAATATCATATGTTGAGGCCCCAATTTCATCCCAAGGAAGTTGTGTTTGCACATCTGTAGGTGGAACTTACCTCAGCCAAACAGAACTAAATTCGCAAACGTAGATGTAGAAGTGAAAAATAAGATGAAACACTTATACATCATAATCAAACACGCCACAACAAGTCAAGTTTCCTGATCACTGCTAAACTTCCTCCTTTACTACAACAAGCTTCGACTTTGCCGCTGGAGTGCAGACCATTACTATCTGTTAACTTCTAGAGCAATGGTCCAGTTTAAAAAGTGGTCCTATTTACGCGGTCTTCCCCTAAATATACTCATTAACAAAACATTACGCATCACCAAATCGATTTTAGAATACAAAAACATTGAAATAAAGCTAAGACAAGAAATCATTACACTTTTACACACGATACTAAATCAGAATTATTTCAAATTTGCTAACACTTTTTACAAACCTGAAAAAGGAGTTGCCATGGGATTCCTACCTCGGGTATAATCGCCGAAATATTCCTACAATACTATGATAATTTGATTGTGAAACACATATTTAAAAGCAGCAAACTAGTATATTACACTAGATATTTTGGAAATATTTTAATTCTTATCAATTACAATAAGACAACTGATGAAGAAATATTAAAAGAAATGAGTAATTCACATACCAATTTGGAATTCAAATTAACAACAGAAGACAATGACAGCATAAATTTTTAGACCTACTTATACTCAGAAATAAGGACAAACTGGAAGTCGACATTTATAGAAACCCCACTACTACTGATAACACCATACTCTGCATCTAATCACTCTATGGAACACAAGTCAGCGGCTTGCAGATTCTTTATTAATAGAATGTATCGATTACCATTAGCACCGCAAATAAAGCTACATGAATTTTAATTCCATCACACAAATAGCATGATGCAAAGGACACCGTATGAACATTATCACAGAGTTAAACATGAAAATCAAAAACAGTCTACAACCAATAAAATCTGAGCGTACAAAATTACGATCCCAAGACACTTGAACCGCAAAATTACTAATTTGTTCGAAGACACTAATCTTAAGATAGCATTTCGAGCCGTAAATATCTTATTTCACCAGCTACAATTACACAAAAAAAGAACAAGACAAATACCACAACAATGGAATTTATCAAATAAAATGTAATACTTGTAATAAATTGTGTGTGAGACAGATAGACACCTACAATCACGTTTTCGAGAGCATCTAAGGTATATTGAAACTAACAATCCCCAGTTTGCATATGCTCTGCACATATAAAACCGACAACATGAATATGGATCAATACGCGATACAATGGATTTCATTTAATCAGCATATAAGGGTAAACTAATAAACTGTTTAGAAACCCTTTACATCTCACTGTATCAGCACCAAAATATTTTAATCAGCTACCAAAGTACTTGCGAACATAACTTCCACTACAAACTATTGTATGACCATCCACTGGAACACTCTTCGATGTAAACAAACCTTACGACAACTCCGCTTACTAGCACAAACACAGACGCAGTATGCAATAGTCCACCATTGTATAAACGTGGACTGCATTAAAGAAACATTAATGAACGTTCAGGTTCCACAAAAGGCAGGAAATCCCTTAACTAGCTGAGGAACTATTAGCTTCTCAAAAATGACGCTCTCCGTGGAGTTAAATAGTTAATTCAGCATACATTGTTGATAAATTTCTTATGGAAACAGCGTTGTTCACGCCTTCTTAGACATTTCATCGACGCCCTTTTACAGGCAAGATGGAATTATTTGGAAGAGCGCGAATGCTAAAATGGTGCGCACATGACAGTTTCGAAGGCTCCCCCCCCCCCCAAAAAAAGGTGTGTCAAGATTTAGTAAAAAAAAGGGAAAGTAATTCGATAGAACGAACCAAGGGCCCTAGAAAACAAAACGGGACTGCTAGTCATAAATATCTGGCCTTACAGACCGAGTACTGATACGTTATTGTTTGACCTTGAAAAAAGGGTGGCGGAATGTTGATGAAAATCGCGTTTCATCAAATGATTGTTAGAATCGACTAGGCATAGACAGAGGTTTATTCTTGTTACAGACTTCCGTTATGAACTTCAATGCTAATGACGTAAAATGTAGGGCCAATTTAATTATACCATGTTGACACAGGAGAGGAGATGTACGTATAATGCAACAACAAGGTGCTTTCGGATCTTGCATCTTGAACTCTCCTTAGAGAGTCGTACCATTTAATAATACAGTATGGTCGCATTTTTAAGTTGATCACAATCGTACACATATTAAAGTTGTAATCATTATCAGGATGTTATTGGTATTTTTTCAACAACTTATTATGTGCATGTTATCTTAATTTTGTATTAAGTTTATCGGTCATAACCTACCAGTCTCGCCCACTCCAAATAATTTTGAGCTGGTGAATTCTAAACAATACTCGTACTTCGTGCACATTTCGTAGGTATATTCATATTCTATCTGTCACATGAACTACATATTGAGTAATAAATTCAAGAATTTCCTAGTAACATGAAAGTGATTAATGAACTCACACTCACGACTCTCGATTTTACAGGCGTGCAAGGATAGGGTTAATTCATATATCTCTGAGAACCCGCAATTAAAATCAGCAGAATACAGAATTCTGCTAACTTTACGTACCTACTTTAAAATACATTATGTCCAAACTATTCACACATTCACTTCTACATGTATTGTACCAACATACACAGAATGGAAGAAACAATGCATGGAAACGTAGGACTGTTCGATGGCTAACGTCCTTCTATATACGTATAATATGGCTAAAACAGAGTAATGACAGTTACCTGATTGGACGTAATTTCTCGGTTTTCGTAACTCTGGCCGCAAAATATGCTTTTCCAAATCAGACGAAATTAATCAAGCAGTATGCAAAAAATTTAAAATATTATGACTATATCTGTACTTCTGCCGTAGCTATCCGGCGTGCAAATCGCATCTATGTGGCGCCGTACTATGTTTAGATCATCTTTGACCTCTCCGGCTCTGTCCTGTCTCTTTTAATTTATCTCGTCTGCGGTACTATTTCCAGAAAAAATATATTAAACATGAAACGTGTGTTTTAAATTTCTCTACAGTATTTTGAGTGAAGCTTTTCTCATTCCAATAAGAATTCAGCAACATATGACAAATTTACATTGTTCTTCATGTAAAGGGTCTGTTATTTTTGTCAGACTTTAACCAAAATTGAATTTTGTCGACAGATTTTAGTAACACTACCCAATATATAATATCAGGGACATCAATCCAGTGAGAAGCGAGTGTTCCATGAGGCAAGCCTGCTAGGCTGCCAGCCAGACAGACATGACGAAGATATAGTCTCTTTTCGCAATTTTGTGAACGAGCCTAACAAAGAATAAGCAAAATATTCATACACCAAATACAAATCCTTGAAGCAATCGGAAACTAGGTGTATACGGGCATCAAAATCTCCAACAATATACTGTCTAAAGTATGACGAATACGATGAATAAAAAGCAGCATTTTAAAGTAGCATCAGAAACATATTAAATGCACAATCTTTTAGTCAGCTGATGAATTGTTAATGTTTAAAATGACTAATTAGCTTTCTAAAAGTTTGATTTTTGTGTAGCATAAAACACTAGTACGAGTATAACATGGGGTTCATCGGAAGGTAGCCCCCAGAAATCAAGTTGAAATTATTAATATTATTATTATTATTATTATTATTATTATTATATGAGTAAACTCTTGTGTGTGTTTGAAAATGTACTGCAACGTGTAATATTATAATGTAGTTCTAACTCTTGGACCCATGTAATGTTCATATATATGTGCGTGTACACGTATGTATGTGTTAGGGCTTATGTTTATACATGTGTGTGTATGTATGCAAGCATGTATGTTTTTACGTGTGTACGTATGCATATATATACAGTGATACCTCGGCTAACGAAGATAATTCGTTTCGGAATCACATTCGTTAGCCGAAATCTTCGTTAGCCGAAACGTGAGCAACTTTCTGCTTCCCTTGGGTTTGTCGCTTACTTTTTTTGGTTGGTGGGTCTCCCCTGTGTGATGTGGTCAGCTCATTTCTTTGTCACACACATACAGACGGAAAAGATAAGCTCCTGGAATGGCCCGACCGTTCATGTTTGCTGCTTTATGTTAGCGCGAGCATCTACTAAAACATTCGTTAGCCGAATCCATATTCGTTAGCCGAGTCCGAAAAACAGCGAAAAAAATCGTTAGCCGAAAAATTCGTTAGCAGGGTCACTCGTTAGCCGAGGTATCACTGTATATATATGCATGTATGTATGTATGTGTTCACAATGTTTCAACACTGAACGCCGCGCTAGGCTATACGAGACTAAAGGTTATAGATGCACATATTCAAGTTCCGAAATCCGTTTACTTAACGAACTGTAATATGTGACTGGAAGAAATGACCAGTAGAAGGCAAGGATTTCCCTAGCGATAACCCTCCCGCCATGCAGACCTACGAGTATAATGGTGTGTTAGGTAGGAATCCATAGAACGTTAATTCGTATCAGGAAAGTCAACAGCTAAAAAATTTCAAATTATATTTTATCAGGCGTAACAAATCTCAAAAGCTTACGGTACGACGAGAAAATATAACTGGCTGGACAGGTTAATGCGAATCAAAATTTTATTTAAATTGGGACACAAGAACATTTGAAAATGCATCTGGAAAACGTGTTCTAGCTCAAAGTGAAATGTTTCGGCAGGCCGGACTTAAAAAAAATCGTTGGACCATCAGAAATCGCATAGAATTTTTCGAAGCCAGAACGCTAGGAAATCCTTAACTTGACAGGGGTTTCCAGCAATTAACTTTAAGTGGGAAGAGCTAGCTTATTTACGCAGCTCTGAGCGTTAGGACGCTAGAGGGGGTTCAGCCGAGTATTTTCAGAGACTTTAACACTCGAAATGGGGAGCCAATCAAAATATAGTTTTGAAATTTTAACCTTTTGGCCTATGGCAATTAGAGAATTTTTGTGTAGCAGCCAGTAGGAAGTTTGTGGCGGCGAATTTGGTACAGGAAAATAATTACGTTGACGCCATTACGCGACCAGGACCGGCTTTTTGGGCGTTAACTAGTCCAGACGCATTTTCGTGTTCATCACTTGAGACTACTGTTTAAAAATTAACAACTATAAATTTCAAGTACTAACAGAATTTTTACATGGATTAAAGTGCAGTGATGCGAATTAATTACACTGCCACCTACAAAGCGACAGTGTAACCATCATCTTAAATATTTTTCCATAATAATTATCATAGAAATTAAGTGTTCCATAAATTGTTCTGTGTTATATATGCGCCGCTTTTTTTATAAATAGCCCACAGGTCCCTTGAAGTCCACCACACGATATATTCCTTGAGACAAGCCTCATACCATAACACTGGAATATCTAGCCATCCTACCAAACGTGCACGATCCACACTTTAACACCTTCCTGGCGCCTATAACGGGATTTGAAGGACGATCAGCCAGACCATGCGGCCACGCATTGTTGTGGTAAGTTAAGGGATTATGTAGCCAAGGACTCGCCACAAACAATTGCAATAAAAGCTTTAACGGGTTTAAAGTAACATGTAAGTGATAAAGAACTGTTCTGGTACTAAAAATGAAAAGCCGAGAAATATCCCTTCTGGTACCGGAATCTCTCTGTGTAGACGTATCTGCTGCACCAACCGAGCTGAACCCTTTGCATACTGAAACAGTTTCGGTGTAATGAAAGCACAGTCGATACAAACCCACTAAACGGGTATAAACATTGATTCCACATCTCCCACGCGCGTGTGTGGATATCTATGTTAATCTACAGCAGTATTTCTCGAGCTTTCTGGTACTACAAACCCGTTACAATGTGGTACGAATTCAGCGGACCGCCTTCCCCAAAATTATCTCAGCCTGAGGTAACATTCAAAGTTGGAATATACACGAATAAGAAATGTACTAAAACTGTAAACAACTTTATTTTGTCAATGTATTTATTACAATTTTCCTAGTAGTACCAGTAATATAATAATAATAATAATAATAATTAGTAAAAGCCTAAGGGGAAGCTACATTATACAGAGTTTAATACGCATACTCAACTCTCAGACCCCAGACTCAGTAACGCTCATCTAGCGTATCAGTTCATAGCGTTTTGTTTCTCTCTCCGTCTAATTCTTGTTGACACAGTTAACAACACTGGAGTTCAATTTCTCAATCCTACAGAATGCTTGCATCTCTATAATAACAAGTTTCCAAATACAACTAGTTCACCAACTTCACGAAACACAGAAGGAATGGAGTGAGAAATCACAAGACGTCACAAACTTTTAAAGAGAAACATATTATTAAGGTTCCTTTCTAGCAGCCAGCAAAAAAGTTTCTATTCTGTCTTTTAACTTGAACTCCCCCTCCGATGGCCGTGGAGGAAAGGGTAGACGATTCTCCTTTTTGCACACAAAACTTTATCAAAGAGATCTCCGAAATTGTATCATGTTCCGTTCGTAAACTGATTATGTTAAAATATATGCAGTTGGTAAACTTGTTTTCTTCTGGCCCAGCTAACGTTCATCGTTACTGCAAGCGATATTTTTGGGATCAGTCCAACCTTTCAAGTTTTTATCTGTATTCATGGCGACTTTCCACTGTACAGTACCGACAGGGCGAATAACAGCGCCCTCTGTATTAGAAAAACATTCATGGGCGCACTATATTGTTCGTGTTTATTCCACACACTAACTCACTAATTAAATCCACGGAGTAAAGTCCCTCATGACAACCTAATTTTTCCTATGCTACTCACAAAATTCCCCGCATTTTATTGAACCAGGAAAGTAATTACATGCTCACAAGAGTCGCCACTTCTCCCATTACTGAGTCATATGCATCCGGTCTATGCCTACTAATGTATTTCGTTAAGATCAATTTTATTATTATCCTCCCATCTACGTCTAGGTCTTCAAAGCAGTGTCCTTCCTTCAGGTCTCTCCACCAAAATCCTGTAAGCCAGGGGTCCTCAAAGTTTGCGACACCGCGACCACGGAAACGAATATATATATATATATATATGAATTTTTAGAACCCCAGTCACAAAATGAATAAAACTAATTATTTCGTTGGGGTTAGGTTTGGGCAAGAAATAACTATACCACTTAGTTTTAATAATGGATTTTAATCCATGTATCATATAAAAACGATGACAGAAACTTTGAAAAAATAAAAACCATCTGATTCGAACTGAACAAACGAAAGTCAAATTCAGAACCACATTTTGAAGGATAAGCTGCTCACTTTTGCATAATTCCTGAAATATGGGTTCCATCTTCAAGAATACCACTCTCATTTACTGATCCACGTTAACTTTTAATGTATAGGCCTACTTGCTCTTCACGGCAGCAACTGCAGTACCCACACTCAAAGGGGATGTAGCAAACGGAATCAAAATGCTCATATTCTTCTTGCTTCATTATTTGTATTCAATTGGTACACCGGTCCCAAATTCAGGAACAGACATTATCAGAAATCTTATTTTCAAAGGACTGTCAGAAAATAGCTCCACCTAGTAGTAGCGAGTGCACCAGCTATCATTTTGGCATCGAATGAATTCCTTAACCAGTATGTGTTTCTACTTCCGCAGCTGAAAAAGAGTACTCAAAGAGGATTTCCAGAGAAAACGTGAGACTTGGAACAAAAATTTTAACACCTTCACTAATCCTTCTCTTAAAGTCTGGTTGCCTGTTCCGCCTATTTGCCTTACGATTCCGAGGAACCTCCACCAACAAGGGAATTTGAGGAACTCGTGTGTTACTGTGAAGAGAAGAACCTTCATCTCATTGTGGGGTGCGACTCCAATTGTCATCATACGTTATGGGGTAGCACCAACTGCAATGATAGAGGATTGGCGTTATCGGAATTTCTAAACACTACAAATTTGGAAATTTTGAATCGAGGAGATGAACCCGCCTTCTGCAATAGCAGGAGGTTAAAAGTAATCGATATTACCCTGGGATCCATTGGAATCTCAGAGAGCATTAAAGCCTGGGAGGTCTCATCTGAGCCCTCCTTGTCAGACCATAAACATATTATGTTCAAATTAAAGGGCTCAGTACCAGAACGCCTAGTCAGAGATCCGAGGGGCACCGAGTGGGACTCCTTTCGATGGGATCTAAGGGGCAGGCTGGAGCAGGGCCCTAAAATGAACATGAGGGACGAGGCCGGATTGGGACTGAATATATCTTATCTTCAGCAGGCTCTAATTTCGGCTTATGAAAATAACTGTCCTCTCAGGATTGCGAGAGCAGGTAAACTCACTCTAAGGTGGACATCCAACTTGGAGACCCTTAGAAGGAAGGTAAGACGGCTCTTTAATAAGAGTCGTAGGGAAAGAACTTCTCAAAGCTGGGAACTCCATAAGGAGGCTCAGCGGAGATATAGAAAGGTGAGGAAGGCTTCCAAAGAATCATGGAGGGCCTTCTGCAACTCTATTAATGATCTACCTACTTCGGTAAGACTACATAGGGCTCTTTCTAGGGACACGAAAACTAAACTGGGATCTCTGGTGACTCCTTCAGGACTGCAGATGCAATCAGAAGGAGAAACCTTAGAACTCCTGCTTGCAACTCACTTTCCGGACTCGGTAACTACTGAGGAGATGGTGGCACCTGTGGCCGCCTGCCGCGCAAAGCGATGCGATTGGCGGGTGGCTGCGGATATTGTCACCTATAGGAAAGTGGACTGGGCGCTTAATTCTTTCTCGCCATACAAAAGTCCGGGAATGGATGGCATATACCCGGCCCTGTTACAACAGGGACGGGAGATTGTCATTCCATACCTGATCAGAATATATCGTGCCTGCCTGGCTATGGGCTATGTTCCAGCCATATGGCGCCAGGTTAAGGTAGTGTTTATACCTAAGCCCGGGAGGAATTCCTATACCGGGCCTAGGGATTTTAGACCCATCAGCCTCACATCTTTCTTGCTTAAGACGATGGAAAAGCTGGTAGATAGATATATAAGGGATGGAGCTTTGGCTCTTAGGCCATTGCATACCAACCAGCATGCTTACCAAGCTGGGAAATCTGTGGAAACGGCCCTTCATCAACTCGTGGTGCGGGTGGAGAAGGTGCTGGACCAGCAGGAATTGGCATTGGGTGTTTTCCTGGACATAGAAGGAGCATTTAATTACACTTCTTATGACTCCATGTGTAACGCTCTTGATGAGCGTGGAGTCAACTCCACTATTGTCCGGTGGGTTAGGGCTACCCTAGAAGGCCGTTTGGCCACGGCGACTCTTAATGACACGTTCATGAGGGTCGCGGTGTCTAGGGGATGCCCACAAGGAGGTGTGTTGTCACCGCTCCTGTGGTGCCTTGTTGTCGATTATTTGATAGCAAGGCTCAGTAGGGGCGGTGTATACTGCCAGGGATATGCCGATGACATTTGTCTGTTGGCAATAGGGAAATTCTCGAACACTGTGTCGGAGCTCCTGCAGGGGGCTCTTTATACAGTAGAGAAATGGTGCGGCAGAGTTGGCCTGTCAGTTAACGCTGACAAGACCGACATGGTCGTATTTACAAGGAAAAGGAAACTTGATGATTTCTTTGAACCTCTTTTCTTTGGAGTTACTCTGCACCGTTCTGAGCCGGTTAAGTATTTGGGGGTGATCCTAGATTCTCGACTGACTTGGCGGGAGCATGTGAATATCAAGGTGAAGAAGGCACACAATTCACTGTGGGCCTGTAGGAGGACTTTTGGTAGTGCGTGGGGCCTACGACCCAAAGTGGTATATTGGCTATACGTTTCTATCATTCGTCCATCCATCACCTTTGCATCTCTAGTCTGGTGGCCTTGTTGTCAAACAGCTAGTGCCAAGAAACAGCTGAGTAGAATCCAGAGATTAGCTTGTCTGGGAATGACGGGAGCTATGCGCACTACACCAACGAGTGCCTTGGAGGTGCTCATTTGCCTTCCACCGCTTGATTTGGTGGTTCAAGGCGAGGCGAGGTCAGTTGCGCATCGAATCTGGAGTCTGGGGTGTTGGTCTTACCTACACCCCAATGGTGGGCACAGTAACATATTAACGCGGCTTCAGAAATCGGATCCCATATTTAGTATGGGGAACGATATCATAAGGCCGACATAAAATTTTGAACTTAAGTATACGGTTAACGTGTTAAATAGAAAGGAGTGGACTAAGGGACCTGGGTCCCCACCTGTGGTAAAGGGGCTCGTCTGGTATACAGATGGGTCCAGGACGCAGGGGGGGGATATCGGGGCCGGAGTCTATGGGCAGTCCTCGGGGAGGAGGCTCAGTATCTCTGTAGGAAAATATGTAACAGTTTTCCAGGCTGAGATATATGCTATCCTGGCCTGTGTTTATGAAATACAAGCTGATGCTAGATCAGAGAAGTATTTGCTCTGATAGTCAAGCAGCTTTGAAGGCTCTTCAAGCTGCTAAAACAACGTCCCCATTAGTATGGCAATACCAAAGGGCGTTGAATGATATCTCCACCCATTATTCTGTGGGACTCTTTTGAGTCCCCGGACATTCTGGAATACGTGGAAATGAAATTGCCGATGAGCTCGCAAGTGGGGGTTCTGATAACCATTATGTGGGAGCAGAGCCGGCCCTGGGAGTCTTGAGGCAAAGTATAAGGAAGAAAATTCAGTGCTGGTTGGATAAACAGCACTTGATAATGTGGCAGGGACTAGCTGGCACTCAGAGACAGGCTCCAGAGCTGATCTTGGGGCCCCGTACTGTCGCTAGGATCAGACTGCTGTCCTTTAATAGGACGCAATCCAGAGTGGTTACTGGCCTGCTTACTGGACATAACACCCTGAGAAGACACCTCCACATTATAGGACTGAGTGACAGTCCCTTATGTAGGAAATGCGGAGCAGGGGAAGAGACCTCAGCTCATGTTTTGTGCGAATGTGAAGCTTTGGCGACACATAGACACTCATATCTGGGTTCTTTCTTTCTGAACCCTGAAGACATTAAAGAACTAAGTCTAGGGGCCATCTGGACCTTTATTACAAGGACAGGGCTCCTGTGACTTAGACTAAGTTAAGGGGCACAAAGGGCCTGTCAAAGGCCTACGTGCATCGGGACCGTAAGGGCCCGACCCACACTTATACTATACTATACTACTATACTAATCCTTCTCTTACTACTCTCCGTAAGTAATCGAAAAGTAGAAAACATGTCTAAATTTGAATTGCCCATTGTACTCTGCCATAGGTCAAGTTTCCTAATAAAAGATCTTAGTTTGCCACTCAGTTTAATAACATTATCATCCGTCGCATTTTGTATCTGAATAGTTATAACCATATCAACAGCCGCTGGAAGAGGTAAATTTTCTCCCGTTTTATGGGGCTCTTTGCATTGGACAATCCTATTTGCAAGTCGTAAGCAACGACAAGTGCATTTAAATGGAGGGTTGTATGTTTAAATTGACCCATGTTTCATTGATTCGCCTCATCTTTTCTTTCATTGAAAAGATCTTTAGGTTTGTTGGCTAAGTGTGCATGACTTCTTTCCTGATGTCATTTTAGTTCGCTTGACTTCATACGCTCAGCGGACTGCGTTTCCTGACAACACACTGACGCCGTTCATCTCCAGTAAGAAAAACACTTCTGAAGTCAAAAAACATGTAATTGTCATCACACATTCTGGTCTTGAGGCTTACTTTTATCAGCACGGAGTGTAAATTGTTCATATTAGGCTTTTCCCTCAACACTCAACAAATTTTTCCAATTTCAAAAGTTATAAACTTAAAAGAATAGATAACAGACAGTGATTTGACTAACATGTACTTCAGGCATATTGAAAATACTATGTAAAGGGCTCCACAAATTTATCAAAAATCTAGGAGCCACCTCCAAATTCTGGGCGCCAGAAGGATGATATGAAACAGCATCCATACTGTGGACCGACACGTCTCGAGTGACATCCGAACCTCACAAGTATCTGGCGCTTTCAGCTGTGTATGTGAATTGATACACATTTATGAATGTATGGAAAAAACTCCAATGATTATGCTGAAAATACTAGGCATTACCGCACAAATTTTATTCGCCCAGGCGATCAAGCGCCCGGGAGGTGTGGATTCCTATGTATGCAGGGTGTACCTATACACTTGGACAAACTTCACGAGTGAGCTCCCCACACCAAAACAAGAAAAAAATTTCATATCAGTGTATGTCCGCAAACAGTTTTCGAGGTACAGCCCAAAAAACTTGTCGATCCATTCAACTAATTTTATCAACATAATCCCTAAAGACTCAATGCAAGAAAAATGCCCACACCTATATTAGTCAGATGACCTTCGTACACATTACTACGCACTGATATTTATTCCTAAGTCCGTAGTGAGTGGTGTCAGTAGTGCTTAGCGATGCAGGTGCTTTGTAAGTTAGGCGAGTAACTACAGAGCTATTGTGAACATCCGTGAGTGCGTACCCATGGCTGGTTATTTACGTATGGTCACGCTAATGATAATGGTAGCAACGAATCCCGCTAGGCTCTACCAGGGAAGTTCCCCGGGCCGAAATCGGCCATACCATCAAACCTTTGCCGCATTTTGTCGTCGCCTTGCAGAGACTTGAATATTAGCGCCGATTACTGCGGATCGAGGAAGATCGAGATTGGCTCGTACACCTGATCTAGATGAACGTATCCTGAACATGTTTCTGCGGACCCAGGTATCAGCATGAGACAATTGGCGGCAGCGTTCCCTGTTAGTCGTATGACCTTTTGGAGGGAACTCCATTAACAGCTGCTGTACTCTTTACCATTTACGACGTGTCCAGGGTCTAAGGCCTGCTGATTATTCACCACGGGAGAATGTTTTTCGATGGTTTCTTCAGCAAACCGCTAATCCATTGTTTGTCTCTTCAAAAATCAGGTAATTTTGATGCCATCTCTAACAAGATGGCACGAAATTTTCACAACCAACTTCAGTGGGCAGAAGAGAATCCATGTGGTGCAATCCATGCTAAACACCAGCAGCAGTTCTGGATTAACGTGTGGGCTCCTATTGTGGGTGATTAGTATGTTCACATGTCACAGCGTCTTACGGGGTATTTCTGCAGTGATTTCCTCTTAAATTGTTTTCCACGATGGCTGGAAAATGTACCTTTGGCAGTAAGAAGGTGGCTTATGCACGACGGGGCTCTGCACATTTTAGCTGAACTGTGCGAGATGTACTCAATAATACTTTTCATGACAAATAGATAGGTGTAGCAGGACCAGTTACATGGCCCCGACGTTCACCCGACCACAATCCTTTCGATTTTTATATGTGGATAAACTTAAATATCCTGGTGGCGTCATCGGTCGCTATGCAGCAATTCAGCTATGAGCTAGTTTCGCTTACAGCAGCTGTACACCCTGCAATATGTGGGGAGGAGTACAAATCACGAAGTTCCACAATATACATTTTTTTAAGTCTCCTACTAATTCCTTCCTCTTTTGCCCAGGATCTCCTCAGTGCCCTATTCTCGAACACCCTCAGCCTACGTCCTTTCCTTAATGATTCCACATATTAAATTGCAGATGTTATTGATGATAAATACATCTTACTTCTTCATGGGTTACCTTCCGGTGCGCATAATGGCTTCCATTTATCTCCCAGATTATTGAAAGTATTTCGATGAAATGTGGCAGGCCTAACTGGATTATGCAACATTTTTTCGGGGTAAATTTAAGGGTAGTGCCCGTCGCTCCATTATTAAATGTACCTTTCACAAATCAGAAAGAAACTTACAGTTGTCTGAAAAGTGGGTCATCGTACAAAAACTATTACATGACTATAAATAAAGATCGCATTGAGTTTTAAAAGTTTTGTTTGAAATATTTTCTGACATGGTAAACATTTAGTGAAACGCAATAACATACATTTCCCGACCCCCGCGTGCTATCCACATGGACGGCTTTAAGGGTGGGCAGCTGGGTGGTCTCCCTTGGCGCCAAACTGAATGGGCGGGGGGAGGGGGGACTTCTTATTTCCCGAAAAGTCGATACTGGTACTTTGTGCTGTAACTACGCAAAGCAAAAACGTGAATAGCGCAATTGTGTGTGTGTTTGTAAACGTTTGTTCCTCTTTCCCGTGTCGGATGCTAACACCCAGCACATATTACACTTTAACAGTCATACTTTAGCACGAATTTTTCGTCTTTTCCTCATGCACCGTGTTGCAAGATTACACTGGTGAAGTGTCGTATAAATTATGTAATCTGGAGGTATATTATTGTTCCACGTAATGACGCTAGCGTAAAGACGAGTCGAAGTGATTAAGAAAAACGGTATAATAAAAACACAAATTTCGCTAATCTAACTAGCGAACCAACTCCACGAAGCTGAGTCCTTTTAAGAAGCTAATAGTTTCCGCATTTTACGGAAACAAACGGTTCATTACCGTGTTCACAAGGGCCCGCCACATGTCCTATCTTGAGCCAGATAAACCCAGTCCACACACTCATCCTTTTTCTTTAAAATACGTTTTAATAGAGCCCTACCTTCTTATTATGTAATTATTTTCGCATTAAAATATATTTAAAAGTAAAAAAAATATTTTATCCTTAAGGAATTCTGATTATGGAGTGTATTACTACAATAAGCTTCAATAGTGCGATATTTGTGGTTCGCACAGCTGTGTTGATAAAGATTTAGTTCTTCTGGGATGTTGTGCCGTGTCGATGGTAAATTGTTACATGCGCACAGAAAGATTGTAATGCACACATCTTTAGTGTCGGGCAATCCAAGAAGAGTGGAGAGAAGAGCGGATTGCTTGGCGCTCAAGATGAAAGCACTAAAACCTTTAGAGATGCGGGTACCTATTTACGAGGCGACAAGAATGTGGCATTCCAGAAGACATGAGTCTTGAACCTTGACTAGTGTTTTCGGCATATTTCGGGTATTTTATACCACAACCTTTCGAATACAGGGTCTGTTGTCTTCTTCAGGTGGAAAAGAAAGACAAGGATCATAATAGAGTGGGTCCGCTTGAAGTAGCTAGACCCTATCACTGGACGATCCAGCTTTCGAAACGCATTGGTATAAAACCCCCAAAACCATGGACAATGCTTAAAACACTAGGCAAACTTTATATACTTCGAATTTAAGTGAACTGCCTGTGTCGTTCAATGAAATGTGACTAGCCACGCTTTTGCTTTTGTGAAACTTTGCACAGCTGCTGAGAAGTAAGGGTTTCTGTTTATGCTACTTTCGCTGGAAAATCACTATGCTTATTGTCGTACTCCTTTCATGAAATAAAAACTATGTTTCTCCTTTATTTTAAGGCACATAAATATCAAGACTGCAGAAGCCGCTCGCACCATTTCCAAAGCCAAATAATAATATCAAAATATATGCATTTTTAGGTGAAATAAAGCCAATCTCTTAATTGCCTTGTATACATATTACGTCATCAGGATATCTGGTATGTTCAACCCATCTTCAAATGAGCTAAGAAAGTGTGTCCCAATCAGGGTTCCGGAGAACATCTTTAGGTATTTCGAGAGAAATAGTGGAATAAATATGTAAAAATTTTGAAATACCGCAAAAATTTGCAACGATCCCTCGAAATATAGCGGGAAATTTTGTCCAGCATTTGGCAATAGTCCATGATTAGTGGGTCCCTGTCACCACGGCATGGCGCGTCCTCGGGTTGCGAATGGAGGAACGGCCTCCGAATATGGAGGGTAGCTGCGAATATGCAGTCGCGGACAGCCGACAAGGGGTGGTCCTCCAGCTTGGGGGTTGGGCGAGGTGCTAACAATTCCTCACCGTAAAAAATTACCATGTTACGAAACACTATACAGAGCCTCGGACCTGGACTGATTCTTTGGACCTCTTAGCTTCTCAAGAAGGACTCTGCTCCATGGAGTCTAGTTATGGAGTTAGTTATTTGGCAATAGTGGAGTAATCCTTCTTTGTTATCGGAAATGTGTTATGTTATTATTCTCTATCCAGAGGCCGCATGTTTTGATACACATAAGTTCTTTGTATTTTTACACCGTGTTACTAGGAAAATGCTAGGCTAGTGCCTTCACATATGACATACCGCTTCTTTCCACGCTCTTCTCAACGTATCGCCCAAAAAATTACCTTGCAGTTAATACGGCGTAAGTTATACAATTAAGATACTCCTTCATATAAAGTAAGAAGAAAGAACTACTGTGCGTCATATTTTCAAAGGGCCCAGAGCGGCTAAAGTGTCCGTCCAATCTCCTATTCAATGGCTACAGAGAGCTTTTCCCTGAGGGTAAAGTGGCCAGTGTGTGAAGCTTACCACTCACCTCCATCTGTACCGAGGTTACGAATGAGTAGAACTATAACTGCACTCCCCCATATGCCTTCATGCTATTTACATTATTCTAACTTTCCCGTAACTTAGATTACCTAGTTGCTTGTTTCGGTCGGTAGCGCTGTACGGTACATACGTACGTATCTACATACATACATACATACATACATACATACATACATACATACACACGCATACACACACATACATACATACGTACGTACATGCATATGTATATACATATAGAGTTTTTTCTCCTACTTGGCCTATTAGCGCCGGCCCAACGGTTCGCCTTACGCACTGCCAGCGTTGCATCGCACGCAGCGTGTCGGGGAGGTTTAACAGTCGACGGGAGCTAGGCAAACGATGGCAGTGATAACCTTCAGAAAGTCTAATGAAAACCCACTACAGCGTCGGGCCAGCGCTTATCCGTCAAGTAGTAAAAAAACACCATATACATACATACATACATACATACATACATGCATAAATACATACATACAAGTAATTAAAGTAGTAATAATACTAGTAAGAAGTGGTGATTATAAAGTGTATTATTCCGGGGGTGACAGGGCTAAAAGAGGCGTAGCAAAAGTAGTGCATTAAGGCATAGTGAAAAGTGTTGTTAAGAAGCGTGTGTGTAGTGACAGAATAATTGTTGTTAAGTTGAAGGTAGAACCAGTAATTATTTTGATAGTGCAATTGTACATGCCAACATTGGAGTATGAAGATGACGAAGTGGAAGATCTGTATGATATAATTGAAGAAATTATTGAAGAGGATGGAAAGGGCGAGACCAATACTGTTATAATGGGAGAGTGGAACAGTGTGGTTGGAGACAAAGCACATCACAACACTGTTGGACCATATGGACTGGGAAGGAGGAATCAGAGAGGCCAAAAGCTTATCGACTTCTGTGAAAGAAATGGGCTTCTTATAACAAACACATGGATCAAAATACCTAAAAGAAGATTGTACACCTGGAAATCACCAGGGGATAGGAGTCGATATCAATTTGACTATGTACTAGTGAAACAGCGATTCAGAAACAGTGTGAAGGATGTGCAGACAATACCTGGTGCAGATATTGACTCTGACCACAATTTACTGGTTGCAACGATATGCACCAGTTTGAAGAAAATCATAAGGTTCCACAGGCGAAAACCAAGATGGGATTTGGAGAAGCTATATGCTTAACGACAGGTAGTACACGATAGACTAGAAGAAAAACTTGGTGCAATTAAATGTGAAAATGGGAATGTGGAAGTGAAGTGGAACAATATCAAGAAATGTGTGTTAGATACTATGAGTGATTTAGTTGGAAAAGTCGAGAGGAGAGCAAGAAAGCCATGTATTACACAGGAGATGATCAGTAAAATGGATGAACGAAGGAAATGGAAGAATGTCAACAACGAAGAAGGAGGGAAGAACTACAGAAGACTGACGAACGAATTGAAAAGAGTCACGGACAACGCCAAGAAAGAATATCTGGGGAGCATATGCGACGAAATCATAAAATTTCAAAGAACAGGGCGTTATGATCTAATGTACATGAAGACTTAGGAACTAGGTTGGAAAGAAAGCCATGGGATTCAAAACATTGGCATCGAAGACTCTCAGGGGAATATAATAATAGACCAGAGAGGAGCACTGCAAATTTGGGAGAATTATATTACAGAGCTCTACGATCGAGCTAATCGACCAGAACACCTAGAAGTCGAACCTGAAAAGGAAGTAGATGAAGACAAGAAAGGCCCTTATATTTTGCAAAGTGAAGTGGAAAAACCTGCCAAGAAGATGAGGGATAAGAAGGCTACAGGAGATGATGATGTACCTGAGGATGTACTCAAATTTTTGGGAGAAGATTGTCTCAGACAAATGACACAGCTGATCAACAGCATATATGTAACTGGAGAGTGGACGAGAGATTTCATTGAAGTTACAATGATTGCCTTAAAGAAGAAGCCCAAAGCTATAAAATGCAGCGACCATCGCACAATCAGCATCATCGCACATACAGCAAAGATTGTAGCGAGGATACTTAGAAGAAGTATTGAAAGAAAGACTGAGGATGCACTTGGAGAAGATCATTTTGGATTTGCAAGAGGAAAAGGAACTAGGGATTCAGTTGTGATGCTGAGAATAATATCAGAATAAACCTTGGACATAGATGAGGAATTGTGTGCTTGCTTCATAGACTGGCAGAAGGCATTTGACAGTGTCAACTGGACCAAATTAATGCAGATCCTAAAGGGAATTGGGATAGACTGGCGCGAAAGAAGATTGATTAGCAAACTGTACATAGAACAGATTGTTAAGTTACGACTGGACCAAGGGAGACGAGAAGTGTAGAGACTGGAAGAGGAGTTGGGCAAGGTTGCTGTTTGTCACCGATTCTGTTCAAATTATACAGCGAGTACCTTACCAAGGAAACTCTTGAATGGTTTTGCGACATCAAAATAGGAGGACAAGTAATTCGCACTGTGAAATATACAGATGACATGTGCTACTAACTTAGGAAAAAACGGTGCTACAGGGCAAGGTTGATAGACTAATTGAAATTGGAAGACGCTATGGAATGGAAATGTATGTGGGAAAAACTAAGGTAATGAGAATTTCAAGGCAACCATCCCCAATAAAAATTATGATAGATCAAATGCAATTGGAGAATGTGGAATATTTAAATTATTTGAGTAGCATGATAACAAATGTTGTAAGGTGTACACGTGAAATTAAATCCAGAATTTCCATGGCAAAAGCAGCATTCAACAAGAAGAAGAAGAATCTTTTCACCGCCTAACGGTATTTAAATTTAAAGAAGAAACTAGTAAAGTACTACATTTGGAGCATAGCTTTGTATGTTGCTGTAAAGTGGACACTTCGGAAAGTAGATCAGGAGTATGTGGAATGTTTTGAAATGTGATGCTGGAGAAGAATGGAGAAGATCATTTGGACCGATCGTGTGAGAAATGAAGAAGTATTACAGAGTCAAGGAGGAGAGGAATATCTTACATACAATAAAAAGAAGAAAGGATAACTGGATTGGTCACATCATGCGCAGAAACTGCCTTCTAAAACACGTGATGGAAGGAAAGTTAGAAGGAAGGATAGAAATAACGGAAAGACGAGGGAGAAGACGTAAGCAGCTACTGGATAACCTTAAGGAAAAGAGAAGATACTGGAAATTGAAAGAGGAAGCATTAGATCGCACCCTGTGGAGAAACCGCTTTGAAAGAGGCTACGGAACTGTCGTAAGATAGACTACAGAATGAATAGTAATAATAGTAATAAAAATAAACTTGACCCTCAACCTAGAGTTTACAATTTAAATCACAGAGTAATGTGCGAATAAGAGTGAACTGGAAATAATTAGGGAGCAAGTTTTCGGGAACATAAAGAATTCAATGAGCAACGAACCACGCGCCTGTCAAGTATGCGTACAAATTATGCATTAGGGAAGAAATAAACCAAATGTGTACATAAGATAGCATAGTAATGTATATGGAACAAGCGCAATTAATGAATATAAAATGCCTGACGTCTAACAGACTCCTTGCTAGGAAAAATATAAGAGTGGACTGAAAAACAAAAGAGACCAGATGGAAGCACACTTATACAGACGTCAGGAATGTGACGGATGTTCAACACAAAATCCAAATTAAATAATGTTTCGTTAAAAAAAAGAGCAAACGGATGAAAATATCATGACATGGTAGTGCGGATACGTGGATATGGTAGAGGGAAATCTCACACAAGATAACACGAAACGTGAGCGAGAAAAAAAAATTGCGAGCCACACAAGCCTGCTACAAGACAAGGGTCATAGCTATACCAAAATTAAAAAAAAAAAAAAACATGGAAGGCTTACTAGAAAAGGATGATGATAAGCTTTGTTAAGAAATGTACACAACTGACTATGAGCCAAGGCAAATATCTGTTTGTCCAATATAGAGTCATATACATTATATAATGTAAAAGATTCTGTGACAGTGATTGGGGTGCGACGCCGTGTTGTCTGGTAGGTAGTTACCAACATTTCGGAGGAAGCTACACTCTCCTACCCTGAAGACATGGATCTTCAAAATAATACATAACAGAAAATCGCGTCGTTAGTAAAGTTTAAATATTTATTGCTTAGAAAAGTATATGAGACGAAGATGGAGCTACTAATAGGATCATCATTACTCGTGCGTAAATTTCCTTGGTTTAACTCACGTTTTCGAAGTACAGCAAACCAAGAACAGCTGAGTCACAAGCGCGAAATGCAGGGAAATGTACAAAACCCACGCTTATCTGTCCTTTATATTTGAAAGAAGACGCTTTAATAATATTACTGCAGTGCTAATTAAAGGTAAAAGGTAAAGTTTACCCTAGAACAGGCCATGAAGGCCCAAAGGGGGAATAGAGGTATAGCTCTACCCTTTCTTTAACCTCGGCGCTATCCCCAGGAATGACCCGGTACACATTATATAGGAGGCTGGGTGGGGCCCAGGGGCGGTCTGGACGGGTGCAGAAAATCTCGCCACCACCGACCGGGATTCGATCCCCGACCCTTCAGCCCGTAGCGAGTCGCTAAACCGACTACGCTATCCCGGCCTCACTGCTGTGCTAATTACAGTAGTAAATCTATGGATAAAAGCAATAACACCAATAAACCCTAATCATAATAACTATAGTAATATTTAAAGAAGCCTGGAAATTTGTACACGATAAGATGATAAATGATAAGTAGATAAGGTTTGGAATAAAACAGTCATGACGCACATTCTGGAATTTGTCCGCAGGGACTAATAAAAAAACACGTTAATCCTCATTCAGCATAACCGGTACCCCAAACGTAATTAGACGGCTTGCCCATAAGAGCTGCAAAGCGGCAACCCCCCCCCCCCCCCCCCCCCGGAATCTTTGAAAACAATTAAATATCTGAATAAAAGTTTCGTTGGTAGATACGTATATTCTTTAATAGGAAATTAAGGAAATCATTTCAAATTCAAATACTCGCGACGGACTCTAAGCGCTGCGGAGGAGAGCGTACAGCGCCCCATCCAGCCCTTGGGCGCCGTCTTCAGCACAGTTTAGGGCGAGTGGTAGGGAGACTCGCCCACCCACCAAGCTAAGAGTGTGCAGCCGAGACAGCGTTTCAAGGAGAACTTCGAGGGTCTGTTTATCTTTCTTAGCGTTTCAAACGCTGGCATTCTAAAACCATTTTTATCTAGCTGTTTTCAAAGTAATAATCATGAAATTTGTAAATCTTGTTTAATATACGAAAGGCTCCATATTGTTCTCTTCACAAGTGTCTCTACCAGTGTCGCTCTTCGTAATTATTACGGTTAAATAATGCAATTTTAGAGAATATAAATAAACAATTTCCATAACATTAAAATTAAAATTCTGGACATTTTAATCAAGGAATTGAACCTACTATACTACCTCTCGCGAGATCAAACGCATCAACAGAGACTCTCTCCGAAACACTTGACTTCTACTGCATATCGAAATGGCTGAGAGCGCGAGAAAATTTTACCACTTTTACTGGCCGTAGAAGTCGTGTGAAGTTCGGAACACAAACTGGCAAAGTAAAGTTCAAGTAGTCCATGTGCACGCCATGAAAGGATATGTCGGATTTGCGGTAGAGATCCATTCGTTCTTTACTTTGGCGCTAGATAAAGGTGGTCAGCTTCGTGGGAAATAAGCCCGTGGAACCCGTTCAACAGTATAGGCTTGGTGGGTCCCAGAGCCGTTCTAGACCTTGTGGAGAAAAAGCAAATCCCTGCCGGAAATCGAAAGACGATTCCTCCGTCGTCCAGCCCGCAGCCTAGTCACTATACCATCTACGCCTTCCCGGCTCCGAACCGTAAACATCTTAAATATTTCGATAAATTTAAACAAATTGCGCCTCACTTACCCTTACAGCCAAAAGTAAAAACACATAGGCATTTCTTCAGTACCAGACGTAATCTCTTTCTCACTGAAGAATGTCTTTCTTTCCAAATCCATACACAACAGGAAAATCAAACTTCGGGAATTTCGTATTTTGAAGTGACAGATGCAAATAATACCAGCTTCGAACACCGGCGAATCGGAAAAAAAAAGAAAAAGAATTGTAAGTAGAAATCTTCCTACCTACCTACTATCTCTGAAAAATAAAACCTCTCAACACGCTTCACACTAATGCAAGAAGACGCTGCAAACAACAGGTTCCGTCTGCTGCTTCCGAGGTAAAGATTCTGATTTAACTTTTTTTTCAGTGTCTATAATGTTACTGTCAGTCATCAAATTAAAGCAGCAAAGCCACCAAGTTTTTTTTTGCAACGCAGTTCTGCGGTTGATCCAGCGGATCCTGGACACTATACATTGTCAAAACGATTACTCTTATTTAATACCAGCCGGACAATTTCCCGATGTTACATTTTTGTAATGACACCTACTGATTATGAAGAAAAGTTTTATTTAGTTACTTACTGGCAGTTATCTAGAATGCCATCAGTAGTCCAGACTATCTTATATAATGCCAAATTGCAGGATTTTTAGTAAATAATAAACTGTAATAAAATGTGGAAAGAAGCTGTTGCGGCCTAATTTAAAACACCTGGCTGGAGTGCATGAGAAAAAACACTAAACGTTTCGGTTACGATAGCCGATCTCTGGGCCGGGATTTGAATTTGGAACCTTCGAAAGATGATTGCTAGGCCCGTCTTGTCTCTTTGTTCACAGATATCTTCAATGCACTTGCTCCGTCCTGAGTGACAGACCTATACGCACGTAAGACAAAGGGCAAATTTATAACTTCATGTATAGTGGAGTTTCAGTCTACCATCCTTTCCACAAAAAAAAAAAATACATGCTTTTGAGGTCACCATACTCTATAGCATGTGCGTGCCACACTTAAAAATTATTTAACAGATTTGCGTGAAATGTGCTGTGAAAATTACGCCAATGAAGGACACTCCAACGCTGAACATTTTAATTTCCTACAATAAGACGCACAAAACACTGAGGCGGGAGCGACACCATAGCTACATACTGCACGGTCCTGAAATTATGTGTAACGATCTAGCTTTGGAAATGATGCAAGTTTTGTTAAGGCAATGTTTGTGCATAAAGTAAAATAACAAGACAACCTCCTGTAGCATGAGAAAACCCAGCATTTTGCCACAAAGTGTAATCCTATTTATGTGCAACGTATGATTCTCACAATAAATACCGATCTTTTCGTAACACCATTAACCGATTGGTCTTTATATCGGGCACAGATTGTGTTTGCTGTGAGGTAAGGAATAAAGTTTTATGTATATTTTAGAATAATGTCAGTTTGAAAAGCTTCGGTGTTTTTCCACCAATTCCTTGCGCGTTAACCTTCCAAACGCTCTCTGTTATATTTACAGTAATTTTCGGCACCTATGAAGGCTATTATCAATATAGGCCTGTGTCGATCCGTGTTATTGTTCTTATACGCCGGTCGTTCATAAATGACTGACACTCGTCTTTGTAACGTGTGAACGGAAGTACCTGGCCATTAAATAATTGCGCCTGTTACGCGGCAGGAGTAGTTGAACATTCACCCAAGAAATGGCAGCAGAGGATGACTTAGGTTCCTTTTTAGCGGGATGATTGCCTCAGTCAGTGGTGCTCTGTTGTGGACAATGGAAGGTGACTGTCATGGACAAAGATGGACCATGTGGTTCTTGTGGAAGGAAGGTGTGTCGGCTGCCGACATCCATCCTTGGCTGCCGCTAGTCGTAGAATTGTTTTGATGGGCTACGGAGCCAAGGAACATGGGCACGCCAGATTTTGTTGCTCCATGACAATGCAAGACCTCAAAGCAGTAAACAAACAACAAAACAACTGGAATCCCTTGGATATACCTTCTTACCACATCCACTATATTCTCCAGATTTGGCCCCATCGGAAATGCTTTGTTGAACAAAATGAAAGAAACACTCCGCGGGAGAAAATTCCCTACCAGTGATCACCTGGAAATAGGTGGCAGCGACTCTGTGTGCAGTACCCCCAAAGACTGGTACCCTGCCGCTATCCAAGTTACCAGAGAGATGGCAACGGTGCACAGACCTTGGTGGGGAGTATGTCGAAAGTGCTACAGGGTGATTTGTCGCCAATCATCAGTAGGAGGCTTGTAACCTAGATGAGTGTCAATCATTTATAAACGACCTTCGTATCTACAAGAAAATTGTTAATCGAAAGTGCCACAGTACAAGTTTCAATGACCACTACACGTGCAGCAACAATCCATTTAAATTCATACACAATAGGTAGAAATGAAAAAAAAGCAGGCTTAAGAGATCGGCATTCTGCTTGTGATCCCAACTTGAAAATTTGAACCATTTGATCAATTTTTATGATAATATAAACGCGATTCCACTGGAAGAGACACAAACGTTATATTTTTAAACTCCCTACAATTAGTACGAGTAACATGGCGGACGCGCAAACTTGAGGAGGTGGGAGTTCCACTAGTGCCACTGAAATCATGAACGAATAATTATTTTTTTCGGAAAAGAATTCTGTCAAATGTAACATACATCACGGAGACAGTGTGGAAAGATTCTTTAGTTTTCGGTTTGACAGTGATAGCTAGTAAACTATTGGAATGAGGTGTGTCATCTTGCTTGTAAGTAAGCAGCCACAAACATGGCGACGACACGAAATTCTGAGGTTATATCTGACAAATTTTCGGTATACAGAACCTCTACGTAACCAGGAAATTCTTCACAAAAATAACATTAGTAATACTAACAGACAGCTTACGGAGAAACGGACAGCTGAAAGTTGGTTTTCAGTTATGGTTGCAATTGCTTCTTTAATCTTTAGATTTTCGGGGAAGAACTGCAAAGAGAGAAAGACTTTTATATTAATCAAGAGGAAAAATTTCCCTCCCAGAACGGTTTAAAATGCTATGGCCAATGTGTATATAATAATGCGACGGCACTGCAGCCATGTGTAAGTTTATGTCACTCAGTAATCGCCACACATTTCGTATATGAGAAACAGAGTAATAAAGAAAGGCTACGAAGGTGTCCAAACCTGCATGCATAGCCATCTAAAATGACAAAAGCAAACATGCATTTTTATACAAGCAAATAAAAGTCATATCGGCACAAAATATAATCATTCTTGCGTTCGGCTAAGAATTTGTTCTCTTCAGAACATATACTCGTATATTTCAAATCTGCAGGTTATAGCCGAGATATCTAACATGCGGCCTTCCTGACATGTCAGCAAAAGAACGTTTACCTACTTAGCAAATGAGATCTATATACGTCTTGAAGCTTTTATTGAAACATGATCCAGTAAGCTAGAAGACCCTAGCCACCTGCTCGCCACTACTGCTGTGTAATTGCCGCCAGCTGTCAGTAAACTGATATTTGTTTTGCTGCCAAAAGATTCACGTTTATGAATGGCTAACAGGCTATATTTCACCAATGTTATCAACAAACTGAAAGCAAATGTACGTTTACTGCAACATTTAAGCACGTTGGGATCTTTGCAAATTAGTTTGTCCACTTAGTTTTCAGTGTCCAATTTATAATAATTCTACGTACCTAACCTGCTCTGAACAAGAATAATGTTCCAACTAATTCAACTCTCGTCACACATTTACTTCTATATACTTCTTCATTTTAGTGATTAATTTGGACTGATGAAAGCGGGACGAACATCATAACGACGAACATCGGAATCCATTTTCTATGTAAAAGGCCTATTTGTTTCCAAGAACTTGCGAAATTCCAGCAACAAAAGTACAAAATAACCTCAAATATGAAAGAGCATTAAAGCTTGTTTTAATAAAACGCGGGAAGTTGTTGGAACCATAAAATATATTAAATTATTGAAAGGGGGTCCACTCCATAAATCACGAAGCAATGAACGCTAACTCATGACAGACAGATACTGAGCTGCGAAAGATGTGCACCATAGTAGACAAGTGGGGGAAGCCGACTCACCAGCCATGTAGTTTCATCCCGATTGGTCGGAACTAGTCACAAGAGGTCGAAATTCCGAACATCTAAGTTCACGAACATCGAAACTTTACTGTATTTTACCGCCATTCACAGAATGGAAACAACGGACTAGTTAATGGTCTGTTATATACTTACAATGTTGGTAAACATACGGTTATGATACGTAGTTAACTATTTGCGAAATTTTTCGGTTTCCGCACGTTTGTCTGCAGATCAGACTGTATGCTTGTATTCTTGCCTTAATTACCTGACAAGCAACTCGCGTGTATGTGGCGCCGTATTATGATTAGACTGACTTTTGATTCTATCGTATTTCTTCTAATTATTTTGTAAACGGTATGCTTTTTCGGAAAATGTCTGTCACATAAAACGCGTGATTTGATTTTCTCTACAACTCATTTCTACATCAATTTTCAACCCAACAAGAAATGCAATATTTAATTGTGAATTTACGCATGTCTCTGTACAAAGTATGTGCTATTTTTGTGCGATTAAAAGAACTTTAATTTGGTCGACAGATTTTTGTAAAATTCCCTAACATAAAATTTCACAAAAATCCGTCCAGTGAGAACAGAGCTCTTCCATGCGGACGCATGTAACGAGGTTAAGTCGCTTTTCACAATTCTTTTGTGAACGCAACTAGAAATTAATGCCGACCACACAAATACGATTTCCTATGAGGCGTCCAACTATTTAAAACGTGGACGCCCACTGGTTTAGGGCCTTGCATTCTGAGGGACCTTCAGATGTGAAGCAGATATCAGTCACGAGACAAACATAGCATTCTGTTTCACAATTCCGGGGGTAATAAATGCTTGACTGCACTCGGCTTATTGGAATGGTCTAAACGAGCATACAAAAGAATGCCTCAACAATCTGGGAACATCCTTGACTTTAGTTTGGTAAAGCTGTAAGATCATTGCCAAGCAAATTATACTTTTATACATGATTAAATTAAAAACAACAGTGTGAAATTTTATACATGAGTTTGTGACTACGCAAACACATTAACCCTTCAATGCCTATCTCAGTACCCATTACTGACCTGTCTTCACACGTCGCCGGCCTTAGTACCCAATACCGACAAACGCAGCAGTTCATTCAAATTGCTCTCTCCGTGAACAGTTTCCAGTATATAATAATGTCGTTGCTCCATGTGTACAGACGAAAGTCTGAGCTTTTTGTCAATATATATATATGTTATATCTTAAGTTCTAATTCCTTTGTGAAGGTAAAGGTAAAGCAACCCCATTGCAGGCCTGGACACCCCGTGAGGGTTCCAGGAGGTGGAGGCTCCCAGATTTCCAGACAATCGGCACATGAAGGTGATAAGGTTGTCAGCCCTACACATTGGCCGCCTTTACCCCCCAGGAAATATCCCTTGTACTCATTTCTGTTAGAGGTTGAGTTGACCCCTGGGCCATAGTGCGGCCGGAAAGTTTAAGTCAATGAAAAATTCCAATGACAACACCGAGAATCGAACCCGTAACCTTCCGGCTTGTAGCGCAGTGCCTCAACGAACAACCGCGTGCGGGTCTTTCTGTCTGTCTGTCTGTCTGTGTGTTACAAGACAGACCCCGCACAGTGCTTGATACACCAACCACATAGGGGCATAATCCACTACGGATTGAAACATAGATGTTCGTATGTCAACAGCATAATATAGCAGCGTAATTAAACAAGTTGAAGGCCACATACATGCATGACGCTGTGCCACATTCTGTAATATCAAGAAGAGTAGAGTGCATACTAAGATATATAAAGTGCTTATCCTCATATTTACATGGTAAATCAAGACTACAAGAAAATTTGCGTACAATATGCTTAGGTGGTCTGGAAAACTTGTAACAAATTTTAAATCAAACATATCATTTTGATACATTTCATTTTACAACAAGCAATAGCTATGTTATATCATTTTAACCTATATAGGCCTACTTGTATAAAAAATGGCTTCATTCGATTTTAAACTACATACGTTTTAGTTATTACTCCCTGGTGATGGCGGTCGACCGCTAAAACATGTAGGAGGACATATCATATGTACGTATTTCACATGCTTTGTATGTGCAAGTAGTTGGTTTCCTAATAACAAGAAGTATAATATGTTGCACGGAATGAAAAATATCGAAAATATTCTCCTACAAATTTCGGGATGTTTTTATGCCTTCTGACCAAAAAAAAAAAAAAAAAAAAAAAAAAAAAAAAAAAAAAAAAAAAAAAAAAAAAAAAAAAAAAAAAAAAAAAAGGAGAGAGAGAGGAACACAGCTCGCCGTTCTACAATGGTGCAATTCAAAAGCGGTGCCGCCATTTTAAAGATTTGTAAACAAACACAACCCTAACAACCTGACAGCGACTCGTCGCGACGGTGCCTAGTATGCAGTTACTGAGACAACCGCTACGTTCCGCAGTGCCTCGATTGCAGGCAAATTTACTTTATTTTTTTATTCACCTTATATATAATACATGGGCACGCGGTGGCGCAGTTGGTTGAGGCACTGCGCTACAAACCGGAACGTCGCGTGTTTGATTCCAGATGGTGTCATTGGAATTTTTCATTGACATAATCGTTTCGGTCGCACTATGGCCCTGAGGTCGACTCAGCCTCTAACAGAAATGAGTACCAGGAATATTTCCTGGGGGGTAAAGGCGGCCGGTGCGTAGGGCTGACAACCTTACCACCTTCATGTGCCGATTGTCTAGAAATCTGGGAGCCTCAACCTCCTGGAACCCTAAGGGCCTGTTCAGGCCTGTAATGGGATTACTTTTTTACATATAATACACATATAATATATTATTTATATATATAATTCGATTTGCTGCTCGCTGCAGCATTGTGCCTTTTCAGTGTTTGATCATGAGAAGAATTATTTGCTTATGCTGAACGAACTGTTGTATCTTCGTCTCTATGTCACTGTTAAAATACAGTAGATTCCGGTTAATTGGGCCATCGGTTAATCGGGGCAGCCATTTATATGGGACAAATCTTAAAGAAAAAAACCTAATCGAGAAAATTGCCAGGGTTTTCTTCGCTTATTTGGGACAGCATGCCGCTTAATTGGGACAGGAGAATCCATGGCAGGCAGGAAGCCTGGTTTTGGTACTCTCCCTCTTCTTTCTATTTTCCTTCAGAATCTTCCCCATTCTTCTAGTGGATGTTTGTAAACGACTCATCAGCTCATCAGGAAGCTTGGTTTTGCGTATTCTGCCTCTTCTTTCTCGTATGACTGTTCCCCAAGCTCTTCTAGCTGACGCATGTGAATGACTCATCACTCGTCTCACCGACTCAGGTCCTACAGCCCACTGCCTACTCAGAACGAACATTTCTAACTAGCGTCAGTTGCTTGCACTAGTGTCATCTTTCATGGTGAGCCAGCGCCGAATCAGGAAGTGTAGAGATTTTCCAGTGCTCTGATTTTTGATAATTTTGTCTTAATTTTCATTTCATACAATTTGGGACCCTTACCAACATGCCACGTAAAGATTTGTCACTAGCCGAAAAAATTGCCTTACTGAACCAAATCAAAGGCCATTTGCCCAATACCAGTAATCGTTTTCTGGCAGAGATAACTGGAGTAACCTCCTGGGAACCCTAAAGGCCTGTCCAGGCCTGTAATGGGATTGCTTTACCTTTACCTTTACCAAAAATCTACGATTGCACGCTTGATAAACCAGCAAGATAAACTGCGAGAAGAATGGACACACGATGGAAAACGGGGAACATCCCAAAAAAGGAAGCGTGAAGGTAAGAATCCTGACGTTGAGGACGCCCTACATCAGTGGTTCTCCATTATAACTGGACGAGGAGTGCGCGTCAGTGGTCCAGTGTTAAAAAATAAGTCAGAGGAGCTAGCTAAGAAGCCGGGTCATGACGATTTTAAAGCAACAGATGGTTGGTTGTCTCGATGTAAGTGTAGGCATGATATTAAATTCAAGAAAGCACACGGCGAAAAAGATAGTGCTGATGTATGTGCAGAAGAATGGAAATCCAAGAAAGTACCCGAATTACTTCAGAAATTTTATGCAGATGATATCTACAGTGCTGATGAAACAGGCCTGTTTTATCGTGCCACGCCCGATGGTTCTCTATGCTACAACCATGTACAATTGTTGGGTTCTAAGAAAATTATGGATCGTATAACTGTGTTATGCTGTTCAAACATGTCAGGAACTGATAAAAGGAAGCTGTTGGTTATTGGGAAAAGTGCTAAGCCTCGATGCTTTAAGGGGTTAAAAATGGACAGTTTGCCGGTCGAATACTATGCTAATAAAAGAATGCATGGATAACTTCCGAAATTTTAAGAAATGGTTAATGAGGTGGGATATGGAGTTACAGCGGAAATCAAGAAAAGTTCTTCTGATTCTTGACAATTGTACGGCACACCTTCAGTGTTCAGAGTGTTTGAAAAACATCCAGCTGGAATTTCTACCTGTCAACACTACATCCTTGGTGCTGGCAATGGATATGGGAATCATAAAAAATTTGAAGATACCGCGGAAAGTTGGTGAACCACATCCTAGATGCGATTGAAGAAAATCTACTGACATCATTTTCCACAGCCAAGGAAGAAGTTCAAAGGTTAATCTGCTCCAGGCAGTACGGTTTGTTGCCGATAGTTGGCGAGAAATAGGCAGTAAGACAATTCAGAACTGTTTTTCTCACTGCGGTTTGAAGCATTCAGGCTTGGAGATGCCTGAAACAGCCAAAAGTGAATATGAAGCCATTTCAGAGTTGCAAAAATTTAGGAACTGTGAAGAATTTGAAGGTATCGACAATAATGTTGAATGTTACAATGAAAATGAAGATTGTGAGGATGAAATTGTTGAAAGCATTCTATCAAAACACCAAGACGAGGAATTAGAAGGCGAGGAAAGTGATGAAGATGACACATCTGAACTCGAACGAGTGACTAAACAGGATGCCAGGAAATATATTGATCGGTTACGACCATACTTCATGCAGGAAGGCAATGAAGGCAGTCCATTGTCTGCACTAGATGTCTGTGCTGATTTTGTTCACTCACAATCAATCAAAAGAACACGGCAGGGTACACTGGATAAATTCTTCCGGCAGTGACTCTTAGGAACTACAAGTTTAAAAGTAAGTACGCGCATGTTTGTTATATAAATTAAATGTTATATAACGTTTTAATATCAAATATTTTCTCTAATTTGTTGTGTATTTTTGTTTTAATAGGATTATATTGGAGGAATTTAAGGACAACATACGTATCCTCGGACAGGTCATTTACTATGTTGATATTGACGATGTGGGAAAATGGAAACAGTTCAACATGAATAATATTTAAATATTAAATACATATTTCGCTATTGTTTGTTCTGCAATTCATTTGAATAAATGATTTGTAGCTCAGTGAAATGTTAGTTTGTCTTTTTATATCTTTTTAACTATTTACATGAAACTTCGCATAATTGGGGCAGCCGCTTAATTGGGCCAAAGTGTTCTGGTCCCAAAGTGTCCCAATTAACCGGAATCTACTGTATTTGTATATGAATGACGTCTGCTGAGCATTCAGTTGCGTAGTGAAAAACTGTATCTGTGTGCACGGTACGGTTAGTGGCGCAATCTGTCAGTGACTAATCGACCTATGTGATGATTCTTTACACAGATCGAAAATAGTAAGCTGTCAGTTGATGTATATCGTCCAATATAATTGATTCCGATGCTATTCTCCCTTCTTTTTCTTTCTAAAGTGTACAACAGTAACACTTCTTGCGTCATAGAGGACATTCAACTATTCTGTCTGCGGTCATATGTCAACGCGTAGCTCGCACAGGTTAGTAGATAAGGGTTACCTCTCGGTACCCTTATGCATGAATGTCCATTTCAAGCATTATCTATGAGCTTAGAGCGGTACATCGTGAATGGCCCCGTTCAAAGAAAGTTATCGTCTCCTTTTGCGACAGTGTTATACCTTCCACACTGTAAACTTTTCTTAGTAGCAAGGGATGTGTGCTAGTAATCGAAGCATGGAGCTGCAGTTTGCTAAGTGAATGGGTCCCGGGTTATCGCCTGCAACGTGAGTTATTAAGCGTGCAGTTGTTTCACTTTTCTGCTTAGAGTGTCTGCTTGGAAGATTCTTTATGCACGAAAGTTTTAGGCGAAGAGATTAAGATGTAGCACTTATAACCAATTTTTGTGCCCTTTGCTGAATAAACTGTAATAGTTCTGCTTATAAATCTCGCACCAATTTTATTTCACGGCAATTTTAGTCAAGTATTGCATTTATTAACAAACTATTTTTAAAAAAACTCATATGTGAAATATTTTAATACCAATTTATATACAATCTGAATATAAGATCTTTTTATTTTTTGTTTTTAAATTTTGCAGTTGTTCGTATTTAGGGTATTTCAGTAAAGCGCTGCATCTTTGGCGGAAAATATTAAAATGTCTCCGTCTGTACAGCAAGGGTCCTTTCAAATACTCCCGTCGCTGAAGGTTAAACGTTTAGAAGGCCTTGTCTTTATCGGGACCTCGCGAATTCTTTATCACGCACCGCACAAAACCGCTGAAACCTGGCGACTGTGCAATGGTTAAAGGAGAACTTACAGTGCGAGCTACGGACACGACACTACTAACTTACGGTCTGCCGCGCGTCGTGTTTATATCGAGCAGAGTTAAATGGGAGGCCTGCACTTCATAGGTAAAACTGGTTTCACAGTCTCACGTGTCCTACCTTTTTTGGAGGCGTGAAAGCTGTCATCCCTCGGTACATACTGTATATCATACACCAGGGTGGTACGGGGAAGAATGTGCTTGTCCTTATTGATGCGGTATACTGCGTACTTGAAGGCCAGTTCCGCGCTGCTATCCCTCTGATCCTCCGTGAATATTGCCCCTGAGAACAGTAGAAAACGCGTGTTACTTGCCCATTCTAGATGGATAGTATTCATTGCTGGACTTCGTACCATAGATATAAAGCAATATAAAAACATCATTCTTACAAGTACAAAGCATGGTGTGATATGCGTAACTGACAATTTGGCGATGGCGTGCAGACTCTGCATTACTACAGACTTTCATACTACCACGGCGGCCATTGTCTGCTGTCACAATTAGGAGCGTGCACCATCAGGATGGGTAAATTACAGGAGTTCTCTTGAGAACTGTCTTCTGGACTTTTTCCATCGTCCGGATAAAATATAAAAATATAAAATCACGACGTTTCGGAAGCTGGTTCTTCTTCCGTCTTCAGGTGAAGGGAGGGGAGACACCTACTCAGATGGGTCCCTTAGACCGAGATAATCTCAATCATTTATATTATATTTTTAATTCTTTATCCGGACGATGGCAAAGTCCAGAAGACAATTAGTTCTCAATGTTATACACCATCGTCAGAACCTTTTAGAATTTACAGGAGTTCTCGTTTAACGGTCCCCAGATCAATGTTGTCACTGCTCTGATAATGATGAATTTTTCGTCACCAAAATCGTATGAACGCTTCGCTGTCTCTGATTTACGTTGCTTTGGCTGGCAGCTGGTGGCACTGTCAACGGCAAGACTGTCGGCCATTTCAATTAATTCTTAAGAAAGAAAATGCACCGTGCTACGTTGCTTTCGTTCTACATTTCGATTTTCATGAATGTAACAACAAAGTTTAACCATGACTTCCAGTATTAGTTAATGTGTTAAGTCTTTATCTTCGTGAAACAGAAGTTGTAGGTGCAGTTATATTTAATTTATATGCTCATTATGAAAGTACTGTTTAGCCTACAAAAGTTAAGTTGAATATGTACCTGTGGTCACCATGAAGACATGTGAGGAGTGAAGATGTGTATACAGTAACCGCAAGCTGGCGTAACTTCTGCATTAGATGGAGGTAGGTGTCAGCTACACGCCCCAGTCGCCTTAAACCCGAGGAAATAAACTCCGGTACCCATTAAATATGAGGCTGGACGGGCCAAAGAGCCGGTCTGGGCGCTTTGGAGACAGAAATACCTCTTGCTCTTACTGGGAATCGAACCAAGATTCCTCGGTTGTCCAGTCCATGTACAGTTTCATATGTTTTAATTTGAGATTACACAGAAAAGGTAATGAAAACTTAGTTATACTGCATATTAAAAGAGACTTACGAAAGAAGTACCACGAAGTGCAATCACAAAACATATACAGGTAGCCTTCGGTTTACGACAATTTGTTTTGCGACGATTCACAATAACGACGGTTTTGAAACCAGAAAGCCAAAAATATCAAACAACTCTAAAAAATTTAAAATATGCGCAACTATAAATACCTCCGCAAACCTTCATGGAAATGGTGAGAGTTTTGGACAGGTCAGACAAAACTATCAAGGGTTATTGGCACTTATTCGACATTTTGAAGGGCATTAATAATATTAACGCAGTTTGGGAGGAAATGTCAGTGAATTGTTTGGATGGAGTGTGGCGCAAACTTCTCCCAGAATTTATACACGACTTCACAGGATTAAAGCCAGTGGAGAACATTGTTGAAGACGTTAGCAGGCTGGCAGAAGAGGCGGGATTGGCCGAGGTTACAACTGAAGATGTAACAGAGCTGTTGGATACCCATGGACAGCAGCTTTACAATGAACAATTGCAAGAACTGGATAAATAACTAAGCCAACAGAAGGGGCAGGAGAAAGAAAAATATGAAGAGCCTCTTCTAAAATCTATGAAAACAAGCAATCTACAGCGCATTGTTTTAGCTGTGGAGACCCTCACAGATGAGCTCTATGAGATTGACCACGACTGGAAGCGAAGTGCGAAAATGAAAAGGAGCGTAATGGTATCCATTGGCCCTTATTCTGAGATCTCAAAGGAAGAAAGAAGAAATCTCGACAGTCAACACTGCATTCTTTCACCCAAAAAAAAAAAAAAAATCTCAACCAGAGACATCATCAGAGAAGTAAAATTTCTGCATTACGCCACTGTCAAAAAAAGATCAATGCAGGGACCTTGCATTGCCGCTTACAAAAACTTTAGATCTGGCCTTCGAACATATAAAAGTAAATGTACAAAATCATAATTTTTATTTGATTATATTTTGTTTGGTTATTTTATACTGTATTACATTTAATTTATCTATATTCATAAAAATGCTGTTTTTACATTAATAGCATTCATTTCAAATCTTTAAATATAATAATATTATATTACTTCTGGAACGTAACTCATTGACTTCCCACTGTCTTACATTATATAATTAGGTTCACTTTACACCGTTTTTTTTTTGCGACAGTTCCTTCAGAAACGGAACCCCGTCGTAAACCGACGGCTACCTGTATACACAATGACTGTAGACACTAACGACTGTTTACGGTACTTGTGGCCATGCTTGCGCTTTCAACTACTACTTTTTTCTGTGGCAGAGCGAAAAATACCAAAAAGTCGACTTTTGAAAGCCGAGCGGTAAGAAGTCGTGATATGACAATCTTTTGCGCGTTCGCACTGAAAACTTGCACAAATACGCCTGTTAGCAGCCTCCTGTTTGTAAGTCGCGAAGCAACTCAAAAATAAACCAACACGTCTGCTTGGTTCTAATTCTTTCTTCGAACATCATTACGGCCGTGCAGTTCATGCCTTAGAATACAATTATTACGAAGCTGATACCATTAAAAATAACTCTACATACCCACTCACCTCCATCTTATGCCGAGTTTACGAATACGTGGAGCTCTACTACCCCATGAAAATAGCAAAAAAAAAAAAAACTTGCAAACCTAATAAAGATTCAAGTCTTCTGCGATGTGACGCTATGTCGTTAGACGAGTAGTTTCCCACGTTTCGAAGGATCGCAGCGCCTTCACATTCAGGGTAAAGCAGTCCGAATCATACTTCGTTACTTCTAGGACTGCCTGACCCTGCATAAAAAGGCATTAAGATCCTTTGAACGTCGGGAACTATAATGTATCTCGATATTTGTTAGCAGAGTTAGACATACACAGGGCTTGGCGCGCTAACACCAGGTCCTAGCAGTGCGCAGCCCTTTATAATTATTTAACAATACCCACTACTCAGAAATGTTTACACTTATTAGGGGAACGTGGTCAAATTCTGCGCACCTAAGCCAAAAGTGTCATTACCAACTATAGGATTACATGTATGATTACAACATTACCCTTTGTTCTCCAGTGATTTGTCTACATTATGCAACAACCACTTCTGATTAGGAACAAATTGAGGTTACGAACAGTGCAAAAACCTCAGCAGTGCAACCGCGCAGAATTGCTCATTGCATAGGGTAATATTGCGCTGTCTGCAGTCTAATTCTGTGCAGTTACACCAACGATTTCATTTTGCCAAAATTACATACACAGAATTTCTGGGGAAAGAACGAGATTGAAGACCCGATACGTGTTGTTGAAAAAAGAAGAATCTGAACAATTCCTACCAGAAATAAAAACATCGAATTTGAAAACATGCAGTACAGGTATATACATTAAAAATTAATTACTGCAGTACGTTTCACAAACTCATGACATCATTAATTTCTTCACGTTCCTCAAGATTCTCGATCTCTTTCCTGTTCCTCGCTAAATGCAGCCTTTCTACCTCGAAGAGAAGTCTTCGTACATTCAGTTTTCAATCGCAGTCGAGTCGTGGATACCAGGATGCTGAAGGCTCTGCCGACTCTCTTAGGGGCCTTCCTGACTACATTGAATGAAGGTTTCATTCAACTGTCCTTCCAAGTAATTTTCCCATGTAGTTTTCCTCACACATGCCATTGGCAATAAATTAGCATACTTATATGCCGATAAGCATTTGACAAGACAAGAGTAGTAAGTATTAGTTACAGTCTCCTGCAAACAGAAACGTCACTAGCCAAACAAATTATTTTTGAGGTGATTCATCCCGTTGTGTTACACTATATAATAATAATAATAATAATAATTTTCCCACAAAGGAAATGTATATAAACAGGGGGAAGTTCCGGCAAAGGGAGACCCCTCCTCCGCCATATTCTCAGAAATCTGCTGCAATATACTGAATTAAATAAAATGCTTAACTTAATCGATAAATGTTAATGTACATGGGTATTTCCGGCATGATGAAGGTATACTTAATATATATATAATTTCATGACAACCGATATTAACTCTTTATGTTTTGAGTTCAATTTAATAAACCATATGCTGCAACTTACTCCATAAAATGAATCAAACAGCACAATTAATTATCTACACTTTTCTATATACCTATATAGAAACCAGGCTAGTCTGCAATTCTCCACATATCGCAAACCTACCTTTACTGATAATATTATTCCATAAACTCCCCTCACCTCCCTGAGCATAAATATGCAGCTGTGAGGTATATGATCGATCGTCTACATACATATCAATTGAAAGTCTCTGAATAAAACAAAGAATGGGTAATCATCCAAAATATCATACACAACAATTTATTCTCTATCAAGAGTGTTAAAGAATTAATTGTAAAATTAAGCAAAAAATAAAACAAGAAGAGCATAGATCACGATATTTGTGATAACAACAGTAAAAGAATCAGGCCACTAACAAGAACAGTAAAAATGGAAAACTCTGTATATCATAGGATGGAAATTTCCCCCTTTACATCAAGACATACATTATAAATGTATGTGAAACAAGTAAAGTTTCCTCATGAGACCTAAGTAAAGTATTAAAACTGTATAACTATATAGTAAGTTGTAAAATACGGAAATTGTTATAAAAAGAAAAAAAACAATAAAAAGCGACTTAAAAGCAAAGCGTCCACTGTAAAGGTATTAAACATGTATAAAAGCAGTAATGAAATGTATGTGAAATGCTACCGGCATCATCCCATGTGTTGGCAGTTGGCTGAGTCGACGTGCAATTTTTTAACAGGTCTATAATACAGAAAATGTGTGTATGTTTCAGGCGCCTTCAGTAGCCTATAGCGTTGTTGTTGAACGTTCCGGCTAGCCTTCTTCGATAGTATGGGTTTTCTGAAAAATTAACCATTCGAATTCGTAAGTGCTGAGTAGTGTTTTTATAACAACTTCGGCATTTTTAACACTTAATACATAGTTATACAGCTTTAATACCTTGCTTAGGCCTCATGTTTTGAGCCGAATCTAGTCGCCAGGATAACGTGTACAAAATAGCTTGTTGTGTGCGATTGATAGTTAAATAAACATACATTCGCATATTTTGAAGTTTACTTCCAACGCAAAGCACGCTGTTACTTTAATGCAGGGTAAAATTGCGCTGTACAGAATTGCCCATATTACGTCGAACAGTGTTGCACCACTGTACTGCAGTTTATTCATACAACCAATTCAAACGTTGTTTGAGGTTAATTTTAGTGGATTCAAGCTCTGAAAAACATTCTGCTTACAAAGGATTGCAGGTTACGTATAACAACACAAACTGAAAAAGTGATGCACTTACACCGAAGTATTTAAAATGACAAATTTGATAAGGGAACGTAGGAAACACAATTCTCTTTTCTACTGTATGTTCATGTTAATGAAATGGCGCCTAATCGCTGTGGCGTAACTGTCATGTCTGTGGGCAGGTTGCAGCACGTGTCAGACATCTATATCACGTACGGGTTCAAGGAAAAACTAATGCACAGAATTCCCGAATTCTCAAAATTACCCTCCTGTCCCTTACTTTCCTTACCAATATTTACAAACTATTGCACTCCCTACCTGTACTCCCACTTACATCTTATAGTACAAGATTGTGACCACTTATTGTTCAGAAACCGCTCCCACCACCTCCAGGTCTCCGGACACTTCAAGAGTATATGAATGGCAGTCTCCTCATCGTAGTACAGGGGACACACGTGGGGAACTACTTGCCCATCGACACAGCGTCACATCCCAGAAGACGTGAATCTTCAGCAACACCGCTGTGAGAACCTAAAATCTCGCACGTTTGACTGAGCCAAAGGACCGCAGAAATACTACGCTGCCTATGAAATGCAACTCTTGACAAAACCACCAATATGCATGTATGTGTCGTTGAATTAATGGCGCCGCAGGCAATTCGAATTATACTTCTACACCGTTGAAGAGTAGGATGATTAGTGAACACTAAATTTGAGATCTGTAAGGAAATTGATGTAGCCTAATTTGTGGTATTATGTCGGCATTTTTCTGGGACGCATGATGTAAACTCGGGCAGACTGTCAGGATGGCTGACCTATTGACCGAGATTTGTATCTAGGAACTGTCAAACAAGAAGTACGACCCCGGCGGTTGGTAGGGGAAGTAAAATTATTAGGATTGACTGGTAACCATTACGGTTAAATGACCATAAGCGTAAGCCCGAAAAAGTAATCCGTTAAATAGATGATGAGACATGTGGACGGACAGAGCTCCCTACTTCCTTCATATAAAAAACAAACAAGTTATTCCACACCAGATCTGCAGTCCACACTGTCTGTCTCCTATTCAATGGGTGTCCGGGGCTCTTCCCCAGAAGGTGAAGTGGTTGAGGCATATAGCTGGCCATACCATCTAGTACCAAGGCCAGGAATGCGTGGAGTTATGCCTCCACTCCCATTACCTCCACATAGCGTGGCGTTTGTTTAAGCAGTGGAAAGCTTTACCATCACACACAAACTAGGCCTATATACATGTAAAGACCTTTTGGAGGAAAGTGCTGCCTCCATCTTCAGCGTGACAATTTGGTCCAAGTGGATGCTGAAGTGATTGTGGGGAGGAAATGTGTCAATTAGATATGAAGGCTGCAAGTATTGTGGCCAATCTGAGACACAGAGATGGAATAAACTTTTTATCCTATACGCTGTGAAATGAAGACCCACGATTTGAGATGCACCCGCTGTGTGCGCCTGAAAACGTATGTGTGACGCATTAATACTAAACCTTAGACAGAATACACTAAACCAATCTATGACATGTTGAGAGCTTTTCACATAAGAAATGAAGCACGAAGAGCATAAGTAGTAGCCCCATGAGTCATGGAGTACATTTCTTAGCGATTTAAAAGACTGCTCGTTTAAATGTCCATACAGTCTTTCCAATAGACATACCACATAAAGATTCGACTTTCTTGATTGTATCTCAAAACCCATGTCCAAACCATGCTACAAAAAGGATATCTGAAAATCACACGATACACAAGAGGGTGTAACGATGAATGAGCGAAAATAAAACTGCAAGAATTCAAAACTAGCCCCTATCACCAAAGAAGGAGTCACTTCTTTATCCTACGAAAGTTCACTTTGGGGCTGCAATAAAAAAAATACGATCTGTAACAAGAAGAGAGATCAGAATCTGTTATTAAACAGGTCACCAGTAATGTTATCTAAGTCATTCTCATTTAGAAAGTCGCCAGAATGTTGTATATACTCACCACGGGGTCTTGCAGCAGCTTTTAAACCGCTGTTAACAACGATTTATTGCATTTTTACTCCGTAATTTACTAGTGAAATGCAGCAAATTGTGAAACATTTACTAAAAAGTGATAAATGTTTTAGTTATGTTGACATCATTATTAAACGGAAAGATATGTCGCTTCATCGTCCGAGCACCCTCAGAAGATTTGACTTATGCCGTAGGAACTCTCTATTAGACGAAGCACTAGCCTTCTCTTGAAAACAGACATGCATTATGCCCAGTGGCTGAGAATAGCACTCTCTGACACGCCCAACCCAGTAGGTGCCTCCTTCCCCCCCCCCCCCCCCTTTTTACCTACGGAAAGAAATCTGTTTCGGAAACGCTGTGTTCGCTTTTTATAATCTTGAAACAATACACTGTGTACAAAGCTAAGTGGTCCTAAACCACATATAGTCCACAAACCGTTCCTTTAAAACAGGAATGCGTGTCGCAGAGCAGACGACATCGTTGCTACATAGCGAAGGATGACGCCGCCCGCTCTACAGTATTCAGCCACGCGTTAAAGCAACTCTTGTACTTTGGTCAAAACCCTATACAACTGAAAGCTTGCCATGCTTATAAAGTCTCGTGGATGGAAAATTAGAAAGTTGAGGAAAAACGAAAGGAAAAGAAATTATTCCATAATGTCATTTCATTCTAAGTAAATACTTCACATTATGGTGATATCTTCACTGAAAGACGCTAAAAACCAGAAAAATGTTGACATTTACGTCACGACCCAGCAGCTCATAATCTGAATACCTACAGCAATTCATGTACGAGGAACAGTACTGAGTGGAGCAGCTCTGGGTCACTGTTTTATTTCAGGCCGATTCTTGTCTTTTCCATACAGAGATGCTTTCCACAGCAAGAGGCAGGAAGTGCACAGCTTAAGTAAACTGACGTGGACAGTGGATGAAATCATTACAAAACGTAAGATGGGTTCAAATGATGACTGATATTCTGGCGTACCAATATTTGCTTGTCTTCACTTGTTTCCTTTGGCTTGGCCTATTTCCTTTTGCGTCCCTCTTTCTACAAATGCTCCGTTCTCTGCATTTTTTCCTTCTTTCCAAGAACTAATCAATTTTCTTACCTCTTTTTCCATGGCGTAAAGCCCTAGTGGGCCAGAGCCTCCTCATTATCGAGGCTTCGCGATCGTACTCATTCAGAGACATCACATTCGGTATAACTCCTCTGGACGGGTGATCAGCTCGACGCAGAGACAAAAAACAACACTCACACAAGAGAGACATCCATGCCCCCTGCGAGATTCGAACCCGCAATCCCAGCTAGCCAACGGCCGCAGACCCACGCCTTAGAACGTGCAGCCACTGGGATCGGCTCTTACCGTTGCTATAGGCTTCATATTACTGACGTTCAGCACATGCCGTAATTCCTACAAAGCGAACGAGGAGTGTTGCATGCCGCTGTTTCCCCCTTTTTACTGCTGCAATATGTCCTACATAGCAGCATCAATTTTAGTATCGTTAAAGCGAAATTACGTTTCCTGAACTAACTTGCATGCTTCCTGCAAGCACTTGCCGTCATCCGTCGTTGGCGATAACTTAATTGTCTCCTACCTACTTCCACCCGCTTGCTTTTAACAACACGAATGTAAAATGAAATGGAACTTCCTAAAAGTATTTTCTTTCACTTTTATACATAGGTATAGCTTTACAGGATGGGTAAAAGTGGCGGAAACACTTCCGAGAAAGTTCCTTATCAATATTATGTAACGTTAGCTACTGTAATGAGATTTATTTCTTTACGTTGTATCGATGATGAAGAGGAGTTCGTTGTTTAGACTGTGAATTGTCAAGAACTCTGCAGCGTACAACTTATTGGGAAGTTATAACTTTCAATCTTCTGATTGTGCAGATATTAACATATTCAAGTCAAACTGACAAATGTGAATTATGAAGAATCTAAGTAAGAGAAATGCATGCAAGGTCTTGGAGGGAAAACCTAAAGGAAAGAAATTGCTTGAAAGACCTAGGCGTAGAGGAGACAGTAACATTAAAACTTATCTTCATGAAACAGGATGCGATGACGTGAACTGAATTATTATGGCTCAGGATAGGAACAAATGGGCGGCTCCTCTAAACACGGAAATAACCTTCAGGTTGTATAAAATTCGCGTACTTTCTTGACTACCTGAAAACATATCATCGTCTACAGGAGCAGAGATGAGAAATTTATGTTATTTAGGATATTTAATTTTGAGGTTGGTACTACTATCATTAAGTTATCATTTGCTTTCTTGTTACTTTTCAGCCAACGTCGCCGTTCACTGGTTAACATTGCTTCGAAACCGGAAGGGTCCGCATCTGATTCTCGATCTCGAGGCTGATTACTTTGAATAAGGTTTTCTGCGGGTTCTCCGAGTCCCTGGGATAGTGCATTAAAAGGCGACATGACGAATCCTTCCATTTCTCCCTTCACCATTATCGTCCCATCGACAATGCATAATTTATGTAGCTGAGAGAGCGTCATTAAACAAGTAACTCGACCATCTATGTAGGATGATGTTCAACACAAGGCCTTTATACTACAGCTAGTAACGGCTCAGTCATATGAAGGGGGTTAACGTAATATTCACTGGCTAATCTACAGCGTCTTTGATCAGGCACTTCCTCATTCGTGATGGTTGATCAAGTTATTATAGTACTGGTTCTTAAATTATTGTTTTCTGGTAAACATAGCTGAAACGCATCACGCTATTGTGTTTTGCTTTTCCTTTGTCTGGTTAAACGTCTTTCCTCTCTTCCATTGTTTCGTTGTCATCTATTAGTTACTTCTATAATTGATTTGTTTTGTTCAGTACCTGTATAGCCATTCTAATCTCCCACCAAGAAAATGTCAACCCTCTCGTTATATAAGGTTACTTAAGTAATTACGGTTTCAAATAATCACAAACCAAGAAAACATTTGGGCGTTACACTTCTTTTTAAGTAAACTATTAAAATCTTAATGCTCTCATTATATGCGTTTACTTAACTGCGTTACATTACTGTGCCAACAATATTACTCTAATGTTATATTTCACCCACTGCTTTATGGTTGCAATTAGTCTGAACACAGAAAAATACGTTTATATCATGCCATTTAAAGATTAATGACTTCTATCTCACACTGAGGCTTTGTGTGCACGTGCAGACCACATAAATATTAATGTCATCTGTCGGACACTGGCGAAAGTAAGTCAGGTGTGACTTACAAACCAAGCGTATTATGCGTGTAAGTTAGATACACTGAAATAAGAACATAAGGCTGGGCCCGAAAGTAAAGAAAAAGTTGTCTGTGTTCACGCCGTTATGGTATATGGTGGAGTAGGAGTATTGTTCCACTCATTCTAACCTGGATACTAGATGGCGGTGAGTGGTCAGCTTCAGGTTAGGCTGCTTTGTTCCAGGCGAGAGAGCCCCGGTACTCATTCTATATAGGACTGGGTGGAACCCAGAGCCGGTCTGGACCCCGTGGGGACGAGAAAAATATTTTGCTTCTGCTGGGAATCGAAAGGTTCTTCGGCTGTTCAGCCCGCAGACTAGCCACTACATCAACTGCTTTTTCCCGGCTTCTGACCTGATAGAATTACAAAAGAAACATTATTCAGTGGTCTGTGTTCGTGTTGTACATGGACAATGGAATCCCTCTGACAGCGACAAAAATGTTGCATAAATGCCACTGGATGACCAACGACTGGACGGCATAAAAAAAAAAAAGAACACGTAAGAAAAAGACGACAAAGGCAGGCCAAAAATAGAACACATTTTGAGCTGACAGAAAAGAGTAGAAAATGTCTCGTCATAAAAGACACATTATTGTGACAACATTTAATAGATGGTAATAATTATTATGGTGATGGTGACAATTCCGATGACATGGTATGCTGAAATTTACTTAAAAGTAAAATTCCTGTCATTATTGTACTTTACATTTTTCGTAAAATTCGATGCGAACGTAGAAAAAACCGCTGTGCACTGTAATACGTCACTTGTGCCCTAATGGGAGCATATCCTATTCTAATTAAACGTAAAGTACTGCACATAACATAATTTTAAAAAATAGTTTAAATAACAAACTGGAAGTGTTTTTAGTCCCATGTGTGATATTTAATACATCTGCAGCTTAAAGAAGTCAAAGGCTACATTAATAACACACAGTCTTATGCGTAAAACCCCTTCTTACACTGTGCAGGGTGTATCTAAAATCCTTGCACAAACTTCAAGAGTTCTTCACATCAAAGCAAATAAAAACGTTCATATACATACATTCCCGGAAATGAGTGGTTTTTTAATTTAACTGAAAGATTGCATTCAACAATAAATACCTTAACTATACAATATTTTACTTACAGCTGACACAATACATTTACAGTACACGTTCCCAATTTAATAACCCTTGAGTGTCCATTGCTTATCAAGTCACAGTTCAAGACAAGTGCTCAAAATGTTCTCCACCTCAGTGACACATGGACAATCTGATTATGGAGTGTACCTTGCTTTCAAAGATCCCGGGGCAGTTTCGAATGGTTTGACGGGCACCAAAAATGCGTTGGTGAGGTGTCCCTTCATTTTTAATTGGAGCTGAATACAGATACACTACGGTTTTCAAGTATCCCCACAGATAACAATCTGAAAACTTGATGTCCGGCGAACGTGGGAGCTGTACCTCGAACGCTAAATATTTGCGGACATTTTCCTTGTTTTGCTGTGGGCAACGCAATCCTAAAGTTTGTCCAAGCATTTTTGACATTCTGTATAATTCTCACCTCCTCTTGGAATTTCTATATCAAAACACTTGTTTGTACATTTAAAAATAATCTAAAAATGATTTTTCGATAATCAGCACGCCTGTAAGGATACATAAAATGAAGGTAGAGTGGAGAGGTTCTGTTTGTGTGTGTGGGGTGTGTGTGTATGTATATAAATATAAATAAAAGAACATTTTATATTTAAAATTACTGGGAGAATTTCGATGACATTTACTGTTGGCAAACCGTTCAAGAAATGACAAGTGCATTTAACTTTGCACGAATTCATTATCTCAACCTACATACTGTCGAAAGACAAGGTGATTAGTGAAGAATGAATGGCGTAGAAGCAAGGGTCGACGAATAGGCGAAGGCAGTATCTTGGCATTTGCTTGGAAAGTCTAAAGAAAAATATTAAAACGTCTCAGTTAAGATTTTCCAAATGATATTCGAACTCGGTACCTCCGAAATACAAGCCAGAAGCCTAACCCCTTCAACCAATTTGTTCTGTCTCCAAAATTTCGTAAAGGTAATAAAAAGGTAAAGGTAAATTTGTCCCTACTCACACCATGAAGGCATACACAGGAGTGGATGTGCAGCTACACTCATTCTTACCCTTAGCACCAGATCGAGGTAGTGGTCAACTTCACGCCCCGACCTCTTCCCTCCGGGGAATAACCCCGTTACCCATTGAATAGAGGCTGAGTGAACCCCAGAAAAGGATGGACATTTTGGAGAAAAGAAGATCATCTTTAGAAGATGATGGGATCGCTCAGATCGTAGCCTAGTCACTATAACTACTAGACAATCTAGCTCGTAGATCAAGCTCATATCGAAGAGCAACTACGTTTAAAAGAATGGGCCATCGTACTAAATTTAGAATGTAGCATAAGTATAGGCCTACTGGTAGATTTCATTACGGCCCATAAAATTAATATAAGACATTTTGCGACAAAAGATAGAAATCTTCAAACATGAGTACCCCTAGCCCAAGCATCAAAATAATGCCTCCCCCATCCACGTTTTTAGGAAGGAAATATAGGTCCGGACGCTTTCTGAACGCACACTGCTCCGTCTCTAACATGTGACTCGGGTCGTACAGCAAAGGAAGGGATATATAACTTGCATTAAGCGCGGTCATGGAAACCTGAGGATATTTTTTTTGCATAAAAAAGGATACGATGGCTTCTTTTTCTTCTCCAAAGCATCCAGACCGGCTCTGGGGTCCACCCAGCCTCCTATTCAATGGGTACCCGGGGTTATTTCTTCGGGAAAAGTGGCCGGAGGGGATGAAACTGACGACATACCTTCATCCAGTGTCCACATTATGAATATGCAGAGCTACCTCCATTCCTCTATATGTTTAACTGGCGTGCACAGGTAAAACTTCACGAAGTTTTGCTGAGCTTCACATAATAATCATCTTGAACGGATCAATTTGATGTATATAATACACTCGTAAAATTGTGTAAAGTGTCATGTTGCTGTACATGTATGCTGGCAGTGGTAGGACAGAAAGAAATGGAAAATGCCCGTTCACTGCTACGCGATAGGTCAGACTTGTCTAGACGTATAGAAAGTAGATGTAAAGCTGTCCCTGTGCATGCCATGAAGGCATATGGGAGAGTGGAAATGTAGGGCTACACATTCTTAACCCCGTTGGCCGTCATATTCACGCCCCGCCCGCTTTAACGCCGGAGAAAGGGAAAGGAAGGTGGGTGGGCCCCAGAGCTGGTCTGAAGGTTTTGGAGAGGTCTCTTGCCTCTGCCGAGATTCGAACGACGCTTTCATAAAATTCAAAACCCACATCATACGAAACTGCTGATCACGATAAAATATTCCTAGCACTAGCTAAACACATAAGGCCGCGATATTGTTTTACATAAGCCTACTTAGAAAATGCCCTTAATGGAAGTTTAACGGCTTTCAAAAAAGCACAGACAAATGGCTATTAGCCCTATGTACCAATGGAGTCAAAGTCACTTATCACGATTTCGCATGGCTGTGCAAATATGAAAAAGAGGAAGGTCGGTTCGCCTCTAAGGAATGATAATCGTATCAATTTCAGTGAAAATTCATTAACTGATTCAATAAATATCAACCGTCTGAAGACCGAAGTTAATAAATTTTACAGGCCGATAAGAATTCCTACCTCACGGTAAACACTCCGTATCCGTTGTATAGATCAAAGGCTAATGAGACTTAGGGAAATAGTCTCTTTTCACTCTGGGCATCATACAATACACATAAACACACGCGCAATATGCAAAGTTTTATTGTCAAATCCGGTGGTACACATATTTAGCACCGATTTTTAAAAAAGAAAAGGGGTATACATGTGGACACACCCGGATGACGTCACCACAAGCCTACTCTTCCTAACAATTTTGTTTATTTTACGATGCTGTCAGTATCTCGGACCATACAACATCGAGGGTAAGGTGATTGGTGAACCGATAAATTGAAAGGATTTGGACCTAACCAAGGTACTGTACCGGCTACTTGCCTGGAGGGACTGAGAAAAAATGCGAAACCTTTCAGTCAGGCTAACCGACGTCACGGTCAAGATCCAAACCAGGAAACTCCCAAATACAATCCAGAGTATTACCGCTACACCAAACTGCTCGAAACCACTTTTCCTTACAATACGAGGAATTAGGCTTAATAAAAGCAAAGCAACCCCACCGAAGGTATCTCCACTTTGAAGTACTGGTGGGACTTGCGTGGTCAAATCATCCTGAGAGCTATACCGGCGGTAGCATAGCTACTGGCAGGGTCTCCCAAGCCGGGCAGGTCAAGGGTGATGATCCGGACAAAGAGAGATGCCCTGGTCCTCCAGGTTGGGGGTTGAGCGTAGGGTTAATAGCCCTACCTCGTAAAAAACCAATTTGTTACGGATACTTTACCACAGTCTCGGAAGGGGATGGAGACATGTGGTCAAGAAGGCCGAGGCCCTACATGGGCTGTAGCGCCGACCAGAAGAAGAAAAGCAAAGCAATCATCCACAGGTAAACACAACGCCGTTAAGGGTACACACAGTAGCCCAATTTGCATGTCAACTGAAGAATATTAACCAACAATATAATCCACAGGACAGATTCTTTCTTTAAAATGTGTTAGTTATTCAATCAGGGTCAAGAACTTGCTCATTCTGTCTTTTATGACGTCCGGTTATCTCACCTTATTCACAGAACTTTCAATGTGGCCGTCTCCTGATTAACACAGTAAAGCCTATATTTTAGCACCCTATTTCTTTAACTTCCACTTTCACCCGCTTATGCCTAAACTGCTGTTCAGGTTTTCGACTGACCATAAGTTGCGTGGTGTTAAAATCTAGATTCTTCCGAGCAATGAAACCTTTCAAAGACCATTGTCACAATTCAACAATTCCAGATGGTAGGAAGCATTATACGCTCCACCATCCCTCCGATTTGACGTGGACTGGCGATTGTTTACCTTCTCGTTTTGACAAGATGCACTGTCTATCATAACGCTATGATGAGATAGCTGTGGAATTGTCACTTCAAATATCCACTAAGCAGATATTATAGTTACATTCTTTTGTACACCAAGTCACAACGTTTCACAAATCTACGTTCCCCGCCAGCACAAACAATTTTTAGCCAAATGGCATTCACAGTCTGCGTGGAAACGACCAGCAGATGAACCACCGTTCCTGCTTCTTCGAGTAATGTAGGTGGACTACTGATCGTCAGTCAGGAGTAGAGCTTTGGCCATGAAGACGTGGATGGGGTTCTTTACATCTTGGTGATGCTTGTAGAGAAAACATGCAGAACCTGTCAAAAAAACATAAGCCTCTATCACTTCCTACACGTCCCCATTTGTTAGATGTTCAGTTTATAACAAGCCTACAGCCAAACTTGTCTATAGCTGTATCCAGATAGAATACAATAGAAAATTCTGTCTCGTACAATAGAATTAACTCGCCCTCACAAAACTCACTGCACTTCAGCCCAAAGTATTTTTAACTGGAACACATCAGTTACTTGTAGGAAAAACGTGACGGTCGGCCTCTGTCCTGCGAAACCACTGCCTAGGTCAAAGCCAATCTCATGAGTTCGCGCCCGAAAAAACTGTAAGCTGGCGATTTCTCGAAATCGGTTCATCACATTTCAGGTAGGTTTATTACATTAGTGTTTCGGGCATGTCAGTTTTCGTCCACGGTCAACACTCGTGAATGAGCGCAAGGAAGTTGCGGAAGACACTTGTTTCCGGTGGCAGAAGATTGTTTGAAATTAAGTTGACCTAATTTAATGAAAAATCCTTTATTAAAACAATACTAAAATAACATAATTTTTATCAAGCACTGTAGCCTTAGTTTAATGAAATTCTTAAATAAGTATAATTACAAAAAGCATTAAAATACAGGATGAGGCAGACTACATTTATCATTTTGATTTACGTAGTAATCTCGTGGCCCCGTAAAGGAGATTGAACTAATTGTGTTATAGAGTTCAGCTAGGGACGCCATTTAGTAAACATGGTTCAGTGATCGGCTGTACAACATGCGTTCCACGTAGAGACGTTTTTAAAAAATAACGACTCTGTGATACCAACACAACAAATATTCAGACGACATTTTAACCTTGGGAGACACGGAACGGTTCCTGATCGCAACACCATCAATAAATTGGTGCAGAAGATTCGAACCACGGCTTCTGCAACAAATAAACAACCTGACGGCAGAGTTAGAACTGTACCGAAACGGGAAAACATTGAGAGAGCACGAGCCGTTATCGGTCGTAGAACCAAACGATCATTATTTCATTCTGTAGTCTGTCTTACGACAGGTCCGTAGCCTCTTCCTAAGCGAGTTCTCCATTGAGTGCGATCTAGTGCCTCCTCTTTCAATTTCCAGTATCTTCTCTTTTCCTTAAGGTCATCCAGCAGCTGCTTACATCTTCAAACTCGTCTTCCCGTCATTTTTATCCTTCCTTCTAACTTTCCTTCAATCACGTCTTTCAGAAGGCAGTTTCTACGCAAGATGTGATCAATCCAGTTAGCCTTTCTTCTTTTTATTGTATGTAGGATATTCCTCTCCTCCTTGACTCTGTGTAATACTACGAGTACTTCATTTCTCACACGATCGGTCCAACTGATCTTCTCCATTCTTCTCCAGCACCATATTTCAAAACTTTCCAGATACTTCTGATCTATTTTCCGAAGTGTCCACGTTTCAGAACCATACAAAGCTATGCTCTAATGTAGCACTTTACTAGTTTCTTCCTTAAATTTAAGTCCAGTTTGCTGGTGAAAAGATTTTTCTTCTTGTTGAATGCTGCTTTTGCCATGGTAATTCTGGATTTAATTTCACATGTATACCTTGCATCATTTGCACGATCAGCAGGCAGATATTCAGTTGCCCTCAACATATCGAGCAAATCGCTCCTACGGATACTCATTCTGGTTTACTTTTTCACCCCTACCAATTACACATTTGACGAGAACTGCAGTCCGTGATTTTTCTTCAGGAAGTGCATTTTGTGAGTAATTTGTTACCTTAGTGAACGAACATTCAGATTTATTCGGCAGGTGATAATGTCAGATGAAGCTCACTTTGAACTGCTGGTTGTGTGAATAAACAAAACAGGAGTGGGGCTAATCGGAATGAATTGCATGTGAAACCATTTCACAGTCAGGGAGGAACAGTATGGTCTGGGATATTAGCGTTCGGTATCATTGGTCATTTTTTCGAGGATGAAACTGGAAATGCGGTTACTGTGACATCTGATCGTTATGTACATATGGTGAATGAGTTCTTGCTTCCAGAGTTACGCCGTCGTGATATCGACCTTGCCACCTTCTGGTACCAACAAGATGGAGCAACAGCACATACTGCTCGGCAGTCGATGAACGCCTTAAGAACTGTGTCTGAACATCGCATAATCTCCAGCTATGGCGACATTTCTTGGCCAGCCCGTTCGCCCGATCAGTCATTCTTTTCGTGGGGGTAATTGAAAAGCAATGTGTTTCAAGCACTTCCGGCAGACTTACATAACCTCAAACAGAGAATTTCTGATGAAATCAATGCCACTGGCCATGTTACTTCGCGTAATGGAAAGTGTTTTGAACCGAGAGCATCAGTGCATCAAACTTGATGGGTGACATCTGACGTTACTTTGAATAACATTTATTATAATACGGTAATGTATCTTTGAAAATGATTAATTAAATCTGCCTTCTTTTAATGAAATTCTTAAGTTAAAGATAATTACATCAATCAGGCGCTTAACTATTCGTTTTGTCACAGTTTGTTCACTCTTTATTACATGTCACTTTCTGCATCTGTAACTAACTTTGGAAACAAATTCTAACCTAGAAATTTCTCCTTTTTCGTATTTTTAATCAAATCTTCTGCCAGTCCCTTAGCAACGTGACTTCTTTAGTTTATCACTGTAGCAGGCAAATTAACACTTCATAATTTTATGTAAATCATATTTTGATATTCTATTAACTTAATTATGAATAAATTAATGTCGCGGTGAGGATGGGTAAAAGTGTTTCAATAAGTGTGGGTGAAAAGTCTCACAGAGGTTCGTTGTCAACTTCACACTACTGCTGACAAAATATCCAGTTAGTTAAATATTACGAGATAGCAGTGATCTCGTTGGCGCGCAAACCGGGACATGAAGTGGTGACGTCAGAACACCGACGACACAGTGCATGAACAAGTGCAAGGCCAGCTGATCCTCTTACCTATCTGCATATGGTGTCAGAATAAGTACAATGACAGCGACAAACTGTGAGCGGAGAAGGTATGAGCAAGGATCAGTTACAAACAGTAATCGAACTTCATTTGCTAGAGAAAAAAAAAGTAACATGTTAATCGAAACTAATTGGTTAAACATGTTGGTGGATAGGGGTGAAAACAAAGGTTGGGTCATTCAAGCTGACCAAGTATGATTTGGCAACCGCATACCTGAACACCTTGGTATTGTTTTCATTGGCGGGGATATTTTATTTCATGGCGCCACAGCCCATAGTGGGCCAAGACCTCCTCATTGTCGATGCTTCACGATCCAACTCAGACACACCGCACTCGGTAGGACTTATCTAGACGAGTGATCAGCCCGACCCAGAGACCGCTACCTACACAACACACAACACTCACAAAAGACAGATATCTGTGCCCCTGGTGGGATTCAAACCCGCAATCCCAGCAAGCGAGCGGTCGCAGCCCCACGCCTTAGATCGTGAGGCCACTGGGATCGGCACCGTTGACGGGGATGCAAACATGAATAGCGGTGGACGAAAACGGATATAATTTTGAAGCCTTCGAGTGACCAAGGACGAAAACTGACATCCCCAGTGTTTTTGGCTTTCCACATCAAAGCTTTATTGGGAGAATGCAGGCTTTCGCCGCGTTGTAAATGAGATCCAAAAAGAATGGACTGCTTGACCCTCGAAGACGGCTGTCTCGAAACGTCGGTAACTAACTACCAATCTATGCTGCGTATCATCCCAGAAGAGCGAAGATCTCAAAGTTGTTTTACACAACTTTTCTAACACTGTTCCCTATCCCTGTATATCTGCCCACACAACCAATATTAAGATTACCGTTTTCCCAGAATTCCATCATTGTAGGAACATACCTTACGTCTAGAAAACAATTCGTAAATATTACTGAAATAATAACCAACATTTTATTTGTACGAGTAATTATTAAGTAAAGGCGTAACACAACCTCGACATGTTTCGACCATCTACGAGGTCATCATCAGGAAGAATCACTTTTATCAACTTGTAACGAGTTTTTACACGCGTTAAAACAGTTGCTGTTCTATAATCCATGTACCCACATATCACAAGTTTATAAAAGTGATTCCTCATGATAATAACCATGTAGAAAGTCAAAACGTGTTGTGGATGTCTTGTGACTTTATTTAACGAGTGTTAAACTTGAACCCGATAATTAAGTACCGGTATATGACTCCCGAGTTATTGTCTTTTCAAATTCGACATCTATAGCTGTATATGGAACTTGCGCGCCCATACAGAAAATTCTGCACTGAATGATTTGAGATTTCCCCGTATCATAGCAACGGCGCTGTAATCGATCGCTGTAGTTTCCCAGAGAATGATGGGATTCTTCTGTACGGGCTTTCCCTACGATTTCTCCGCATGTGACAGGTGTGGCATAAGGTAATGGGTAGGTAAACTGATATAAACTCGATCTCCTACACATAACAGTAAAATTAATAAATTTCCCGTAATTTGCTTCCTATAACACCTTTTGTATTTACGACTATCAGTTATACATATTCAGCGCTCGACAAAATGGGCTGAGCATTCTACAGGTTATGCAGCATCTGAGCATCTCTCTCTGCATTTCACCGCCGTAACGAGGCTCCAGAGTGTGTGACTGTTCATCCGACGAGTGCCTGAGGCAGTTCATTGTATCTGCACGCCGCTCAATTTTGTATCTACAGGGATATACAAACGACACCCCATTACAGTATAACTGCCACTTGAACACACATTTTCCAACATGCAGTCTTCCTTCAGTTCTTTACCAAGATCTTCTCCAGTTGCAAAACAATAAGTACAATCAAGTTACTGTAGCTGAAGTGTATTCCGGTCGTTTTGAACTCGAATCTCCACAAGGCTATCCGCTATCCTGAATTATCTTATCCTCAGTGATTCCACGCTATAAAGGGATGCTTTGCAATACACCTCGGCTACCTCCTTTTAAACCCTAAACATACTCTCCATTTCTGTTTATATCTCGAGGCAATTTAAAAATATTTAACGTTTTCAATTAAAAGCGTGTCACTATATAATCTACGGAGCAATCAATCAATCTTTAACGGACATCGGTTTCAATTAAGAATACTGTACTCGTATCTTATAGTATAAAGTAGAAGGTAAAGTTGTCACGGTGCACAACATAAAAGCATGCATGGGGAGCAGAGACAGAGCTCCATTCAATCCTAAACTCGGCACTAGATAGAAGTGAGTAGTTAGATTCACGCCCCGGCTGCTTTACCCCCAAGTGAAGGACTCCTGGAACCCAGTAAATAGGAGGCCGTGCCTATCGTTTTCTTTTTTACTAAACGACGCTTTTTACAACTGGAGAGGTTACGAAGCGTCCTATTAAAATTTTTAATGGGATTATGAATGCTCAATTTGGAATGATATGCAAGGTATAGGGAAGGTGTTATACCTTGGGTCAGTTTTTTGGTTTTTGTTTTTCTGTGTGAACAGCATTACATGTTGTAAAGCTTCAAAAGCACTGTTGCACATGTAACGGGCAACTGAAGTATAGTTTTTTATTTCAACATTGCATTATTCGTATGGCTACTGATGACATTGAAAAGGTAAAGTGACCCAAGTTACAATATATGACTGTACCTTGGGTCACCCCATGTTGTACCTTGGGACAATATTCAAGAGAAGGGTAAATTGCAGAGTAAAGTTATTTTGCACAAATTTTATATTGTTCATACCGTGCACTGTCGATAATCAAATCACAATATTCAGTCCAACAAAATGCATTGTATTGTTTCCAGATATTTTGTATTACAATATGTTGTTGATCACTCTTACACGTTTCGGTCCCTTAAGGGATCATTATCAGGGATTCATATCAAAGTAATACTTCACAAAATGAACTAGCAATCCCTATACACATTAAAAAGATATAAAAACTAAAGCAATTAAAATGTAATCATTTGTTGTGTAATGGATCCTGGTATACAGGAAATTGTTAAAAAACTTTAATTAAAATATAAACATGAATAAACATGTACATACATAAATGTACAAAATATACTTAAAAACGTAGATCGTAGAACGATAGTTGCGATAACTAACATAGTACGTACCTGAGTTTTGGAGACTTTCTATGTATGTAAGGAAGGATAACAACAGCAGGTTGGGGTGGACTACATTTGGATGTAGGTCACGTATAAGCGTGACGTAAGTGGAGGTCATAAATAAGTTGGTAAAGTGGATTGCACTCTCCCGTGCATTGTTCGGAACAAGTTTAATATTATAAGAGTTTACGTCCTTCCTTGTTGAAATCAAACCACCAAGTGTTCGCGTCATAAAACTGGTCGCCTACATAGCGCAAAGCTGAGTCGCCTTTTTGGGAGGGTATCTGACCTGGGGTCTGACCGTTATCCCTTTCATTATAATTTATCCTGGCGAAGCAGCCCCAGGTATGCACTGAACGATAGGTTGGGTAGGTCTCAGGGCCGGTCTCGACACTTTATGCTTCTTTCACATGTCCCGGTTTTGGGCCCGCTGGCAGCTTACCGGACGGGCGAGAGCACAACTCGGAACTTTAATAACATTTGCGATTCTCACTGGCCGGCCGAAAGACCAAGAACGCTGACGAATTAGTCGTGTACGCGCAGTGATCTGCAATGGATCGTAATTCGATTATTGCTATGTTGTTTTTGTACCGTCGTTGTAAACATCTCCTAGTGCTTCAAAGTTTTCTTTAAGACCAATACACACTTCTCTCCAAGCCTCTTTGGTTTCATTTCTGTCTTTATAAATATCGTACGTTTTGTCCCACAACAAACGCCTGGCTTCAACCTGAGATATTAATAATTCTATACACAACTCAAAATCACTCATCTTCACGATACACGACAAATCTCAGAATGAATCTCAGATGCAACCGGCTAACAAAAATCCAGTGTGTGTGGACGTGTCTATATGCAGCAGCACATGGATCACCGTAACTCAGCTGCCGGCTGGCGACGGCGCACAGTAGTGGACAGCTCCGGTTGCAACCCGGCGCTCGGCCGGCACCGTATACTTTCCCCTGTTTCACTACCTCGTTCGGCGAGGGTCTAAAACTGCCGGCCGGTCAAAAACCGGAACGTGAAAAAAAAAAGCGTTACAGAGAGTAAAGAACCTCTTGACCCTGTCGGAAATCGAAACCCGACTCGTCGTTTAGCCCGTAGCTATTCACTACAATGACTTACCCCATTTCTTACACTAGTAGGGGAAAGTCGAATAGTACCGGACAGCGGGTGGTATCGGACAGTGCAAGTTTCTCGCGATCTACAGTAGAGGGAAACACTTAACGGGCATTAATAGTTTGCTGTTTCCTGCCGTTGAAAGCGTCAGTCATTTGAAATTGCTGCGTTGTAACGGTTGGCCGTTACACATACTTTTGTGAGTTTTGTGTCTATCTTGAACTCCATAACTTATTTCGGCAAGCGACTGCATGGATTTTAGTGAGTATATTTATTATTTCTTACTGCCTACTTATACATTAAGGACTTAGGTTTAAACTCTTAAAATGACAATGCTGGAATATTTACACAATACGCACGACGGCTACATGTTAGTCACGATGTCTTTCGGCTAGTATCGGACAAAAATTTTCGGGTTGTATCGGACAACATAAGTAAAACTATTTAAGGCAGCGCGTCTACATGTTTTATTAAGTTACTGGTGGTAATAAATATACATGTTTCATTTTTGTGTTACTTTTATTTATGGGCCCTAGGCAGTCAAATCAAAATGGAGAAGAAAGGAAATACTGTAGGGAAACGAGACCACTGGACGGAGGCGCAAGTGAAAGCTGCTATTGATAATGTTCTGAGTAACAAGATGTTAGTAAGACAGGCAAGTGAAGCTTATTCAGTTCCTCAAAGTTCGTTGCACGACTGACTGATAAGAAGAAGCGAGATCCTGACTTCAAGCCCCTTCAAAATCAAGTTAGAAGAAAAACGACAGGCAAAGATAAGCAAGGCTGTCCAACAGAGAAAGAGGAAAGAAACTCTTGTCAAATTTGTCTCAACAAATCACACGAAACCAAAAGTCGCACTGCCAGTAAAATGCGACTGCAATCCAGTGCTCAAGTGTATTCAAAGGTAGATAGGCCTAAAGAAACTGAGTGCATCATTTGTGGTGAATCTTTTGATGAGGACTGGATACAATGCAACTTTTGTAATAACTGGGCTCATGGAAACTGCGCAGAGACAGAAGGAAACCCTTTTTTTTATAAATGTGATATTTGCAAAGCTAAAATTAACATTTGACTGCTTTGCCATTTTAAAGAATATTGTGTCCGGTACTACCCGACATATTTCATCATGCTGCGAAAATAGACTTGTTTTTGCCTTATTATTTCCTTATCATAAAATAAAACTGTAATGGTTAACTTACCTTTATAAGTAAAGAAACTCATATATTTTCATATGCCGTTTGAATTTTATTTTATCTCACCGAAAAAACATTATCGACCAAATAGCTTAAGTGTCCGGTACTACCCGACTTTCTCCTATAATTATTTTAAAATTAATGATCCAAAAAATACCCAGACAAAACATGCTTTAATGTGTAAAATACATGAACAAGAAAGTATCAGTGCTGAAACATGTTCTGTGTAGGTTGATCGATATGCCACACTTTTCCATATAAAAATGTTTAATAGTGTAATTATAAAAAATAGAAAACTCGTTACACTTCATCGACAATGTACCTCCGTAGGTATAATCCCGATCACTTGGTGGTACAGTTCTGATCAGAGGCAGCTACCATAAATGAATTGTCCCTTGCCTTTCGCACCAACGCATATTTCGTGGTAACATGCATTACATTTCTGGCAACAACCCCAGCCATCTTTTTTTCACGGATTTGGCAGTGTAATAGTTTAAGAAGCAAAAACCACACTCGTCATCCGTTGCTGGCGACTTTTTGTAACAATGAATCTCCCTTCTACTCTTGTATCTATGAGATTACTTTGACCACTCGTTCGTTTCGTCGTTGTCGGAAAGACAATTTTATTACGGGTTTCTTCCAGGTGTTGATCCGAGGTAAGACAGACCGAAGATTTTGATTTCTAAAACATTTTTCAGCCGATCGAAATTGTGCCTACTGTACCGATCGAAAATGGACCCACGGTAAAACAGAAGAAACAACCAAATACAGTGGTGCCTCACAATTCAACACTAATCCGTCGCCGAAGTAATGTCGAAATGCGAAACTGTCGAATTGCGGGACAATATTTCCCATATAAGTCTATTGAAAATAGATTAATTCGTTCTTCACGCTCGGGCAAACACCTAAAAAATCCAATCTTTGAAAACTTTCTGGTCTACCCAGGCTTTTGCATTGGATTTCCACATCACTGGCAGCTTGTATTTAATGATTTTTTTCCCAAAGCACCGAGGATTTTCTGAGTGATAGATCAGAAGTGGCTTTAGTTTAAAGTCTCCGCTTGCATTTGCCGCCAATAACAAGGTAAGCCTATCTTTCATAGGCTTATGTCCTGGGAGTTTCATTTCTTCTTGCGTGATGTAACTTCGATTTGGCAAGCGCTTCCAAAATAACCCAGTTTCATCCCCGTTAAAAATTTGCTGTGGCAGGTAGCCTTCCTTCCTGATTAAATCTTCGAATTTTTTCACAAACTTTTCTGCAGCATCTTTGTCTGCACTAGCAGCCTCCCCATGTCTGAGAACACTATGAATGCCTGTTCTACCTTTGACTCTATGAAACCATCCTCGGCTTGCTTTGAATTCCTCAGTTTTATTTGAGGTAGATCCTGGAGTTTTCTTCTGCAATTCTTAAAAAATTAACCTAGCCTTCTCACAGATCATTGCTTGAGTTACTGGATCTCCCTTCATCTGTCTTTCTTTAATCCAGGTAATAAGCAGCTTTTCCATCTCTTCATTGATCGAAGATCTATTCTTGTCAGAAATCTTCAATGCTCCAACAGACACCCTAGCACTCATAATCTTCTCTCTCTGTTGCCAAAAAGTTGCCACAGTTGACCTAGGAACGCCATACTCTAGCTACACTTGTAATTGTGCTACCTTTTTGCACTTTATCTACAATTTCTTTCTTCTTCTCTATGCTCAACCAAGTGTGTATTTTCTGTTCACTTCTGTTTTTACTCATTCTTAATGGTGTAGGGTATGAAAAATGCAGAATTGAAAATTAGCACAAACAACACGAGCAAACACCAACGCACTTCAATAAGAACTGACAAATAACAAATGACAACGCACAATTCTATGCACGCGCATGCGCCGGCTGGCGCAACTCAGCTGTCGAATTGCGAGGCACCACTGTAATACCAAAGTACGTCAAGAGGTGGCATTAACTGTCACAAAGCCAAACATGAAGTGAACGAAGACACAAAATTTGACCCTAACCTAACACTAATAACCTCAGTTACTACATACAAACTTGACAGTCTTACAAACGGGCAAATAGCTAAGCAGCAGTACTCACCTTCCCCCCCCCCCCCCCCCCCCCCAAAAAAAAAGTTGCAGGTCTGAAACACAAACTGCTGTGTGGATGAAATTAACATAGATAATGCAACAAGCTGTTAGCATGACGCCACCACAGTCAGATAAGTGCTAAGAACATCAAGAAGCGAGAAAAATTCGTTAATCCTTAGACTGATCAGAATTGTACCTATATCGAAAATGTACCACCTTGCCATATAGATAAACGACATCTGTGCTGCAACATGTAAAGGACATGGCATTCATCTAGTGACATTTCATGAGCATCTAAACAGCTAAAGACGGATTTACATTGGTCATCTTGTATGATGATCAAGGATGAATCACTCAAAGCGAATTCAATGGATGAACCAAATTTTACAATGTTCATCAATACTGAACATGATATTCATTTTAAAATGACGGCTACTGAACTGTCGAGGGTAAGGAGTGTTTCAGAAAATGCATTTGGAGGAATGGTAATCAAACTTTCGAGCGTACGAAAAGCCATTGCCGATTCAAACAGTTCATCTAGTGGTGAACGCCGCATGTGTTTTTCACACATGGGTGAGGCAAGCTTCCACTACCACAGTCCGTTATCCCACAAAGGAAATGGTTGAATATATATACCAAACCACCGTCATGCACAACAAAATTTACAGATTTACAGGTTACTAGTTTCGGCTTATCAATTAAACCATCATCAGACCTATTACATATCAAGAGCCATACAAAACTCATACCTTCATGCGGGATTGAGATCTCATTCCCTTACAGCATACGTCATAAAAACTTGTGTTAAAATGCATAAAAGTTCTGCAAAATTATGAGTATATAAACTATAGTTTTAAATACAGATGGTAGGCAGTTTATAACTGATACCTAAGGCACACTTCAGTCTTGTATTTTTCTCGGCAGTGGAACCATCAATTTATACGAAGGTGAGTTAACCGATGTTCGTTACAGTTCTAATTTAATATGTACAACATTCCAAAAATTTTTCTAAAATAGTAATTGTCTTCTTCCTACCAGTTTCTTTTGGACCTTGGATTCTGTAAATATAAAATTTTTAATGAGTTTAAGATTTTTTGTAAATTTTTAGTGAATGATTTTAATAAAAGAATAGAGGTGATTTTTGAAAATGTACTTACGTATTTTTATAGCAATGAAAACTTGTTCGCTTGGTATTTCCGTGCCTGTTGAAGGTGAATGCTGCATAAACATTCACGGATCGATATTTGGTGTGTGTGCCCTATCAGGTATATATATATGCCTACTGCGATGTGGGTTACCGATTACGGAGAGGGGTGTTGACAGGGTGACTAGTCAAACGACTTTATCTGTGTAATACTACTACGAAACTTTTATTATAGGAGACTGTATTCTTATCATTTAGTTGATTTCCTTTTTTGGTTTCTCTATGCATAAAAAGCTTTCTATGGTGTCCATATGTGTCCCTTTTTTACTAAAATACATAATCTCCATTACATTATCCATCTTTCCAAAAGTATGGCCATTCTCCAAGAGATGATGGGCGAATTTTGAGTTTGTATTATTATTTCTAAATGAGTGTAAATATCCTTTATATCTTATTTCAAAGTTCCTATACACGTGACCCGTTTTTCTTTCCACAATCTAAACAAGTCTGCTGGTATATGCCACTACTATAAAATTTGTTCTTTCCGTTTATTGGGGGCTTTGGATTCAGTAGTCACTTGATAGAGCATTCAGATTTATAAACCATCTTTGTTTTTGTTTTCCATGTTCATTATCTTCTGTAATATCAATAAGTTTCTTTTGTTTTTCAGTCAGCTGGAGTGAAAAGGAATTATTATACAATATATTTTGTATATAAACTATTTCTTTCTTATTGGATTCATTCGTCAATTGATACGTCTCTAATCTATTAATCAGAAACCTTAAAGTAGCGATGAAGCGGATGACATGAGTTCAAAGGGATTATAATATCTGTGTAAGTAGACTTACTATATTTACAAATGCAGTTCATTGTCATGTCTTACGAAAGAAAGACCTAAAAAATTAAGTGTTTCATTCTTTTCTAATTCCATAGTAAATTGTAGTTGTGGTCTTATTTGATTAAAATCTTGTAAAACTATGGTTATACTTGTAATATTATATGATTAAATTATCATGATATCATCTAGGCCTGCGTATCGGAAATATCATAATAATGTGTGTTTTTCAGCCAAATGTACAATAAAGATTGACTCTATATATTGTAGGAATATTAATTTGTCTGATGATGGCTTAATTGATAAACCGAAACTAGTAACCTGTTAATCTGTAAATTTTGTTGTGCATGACGGTGATTTGTATATATATATATATATATATATTTTTTTTTTTTTTTTTTTTTTTTTTTGAAGCACAACAGGGATGTTTCGACTAAAAAACGGTTGATATCGAAGTGTGGGACGAATGAATGATTAATCCTGGCAGTTGGTAACAAAATGTAAACACAGCAGGATTGATAAATGTTGCTTGTATTAACAAGAATTACAAAAAAATTCTGCAAGTGCTGTACGTCGGTGTGCAGAACAGGTTTGTTCCTCACGCGTGGTTCCATGACAGTGGAAATTCATTTGTGTGCTTACTGTAAACGACTGAGTAGATATTGCAGTTACAATGGACTCATCATTGTCGTTATTTTAAATAAAATTATATTGTGACCACACAAGAGAAAATTATTTTAAACCATTTTCATCAGGATTATAATCCCTATATGCATAATAATAAATATTATCTTACAAACACACATACACATACATACACACATAATATACCGATAACTTTATAAAAAATATAAATTTATATGTTTACTTACCTTTTTGACACTGAAGTTCGGGGAATACAAACGCCACGCAGTAATGAATGCGCTTGTTTCAACCAAAACAATTTCGGCACATAAATGTCGTGTACCCCTGCACCAGTTTTTGTGATTTCTTACCTTAGCTAGCTCAGCAGCATACCTAGTACGAATTGTTTTGGTTTTCAGTCTTACGTCCTCTGTGGTGAGTTGCAGAAGATTCGGCTCCTGCACAATTTCCTGTAGTGCATTTTCAATAACTTTTTTTATACAGTGCTCAGATTTTGTGTTCCACAAGCACTCACGATCTTTCATAAAACCTAGCACCGATGCTGTGTCGTCGTCCGTCCATTTAAAAATCGCAGGGGGTTATTTTCAAACAGAATAATATGAAAAAAAAACACAGCAAACAGAAGAAGCACCCAATGTTTGGTGCCGTGGCTGTAGCGGCCGTGGGCCTGGCGGACAGTGGGCCAAGCGGCCACGTCGTGGTTGAGGCGGACATATTTGTTGATAAGGAAGAGGATACGATTACGTGGCTGTAGCGGCCGTGGGCCAGGCGGACATACTTTTTGATAAAGAAGAGGAAGTGAAAGAATACAACAAATACCTGCACACCTGTATACATGTCTCGAGATCAGAATGCAGGACAAAATCACAACATAAAGATAGATAACACCCTTTGAAAGGGTGGAACAGTTGAAATATTTGGGAAGGACCCTAATGAATCGAAATTCCATTAATGCAGAAATTAAGAGCAGAATGAAGCCGGGGAATGCTTGTCATCATTCGGTGCAGAATGTTTTGTCTTCCAGTTTGCTACCCAAAAATATAAAGAATAAGATATACAGAACCATAATTTTGCCTGTTGTTTTGTATGTGTGTGAAACTTGGTCTCTCATACTGAGGGAGGAACATAGGCTGAGGGTGTTCGAGAATAGGGTGCTGAGGAGGATATTTGGACCTAAGAGGGACGAGGCAACAGGGGATTGGAGAAGACTACATAACGAGGAACTTAATGATCTGTACTCATTACCAAATATTATTCGGGTGATCAAATCGAGAAGAATGAGATGGGCGGGGCATGTAACACGTATGGGGGACAGGAGAGGTGCAGACAGGATTTTGGTGGGGAGGCCTGAGGGAAGGAGTCCACTTGGAAGACCCAGGCGTAGATGGGAGGATAATATTAAAATGGATCTTAAGGAAGTGGGATCGCGGCATGGACTGGATTGATATGGCTAAGGATAGGGACAGGTGGCGAGCTCTTGTGAATGCGGTAATGAACTTCGGGTTCCATAAAATGTGGGGAATTTCTTGACTAGCTGAGGACCTGTTAGCCTTTCAAAAAGGACACTGCTCTATGGAGTCGGATTTCGGTCTAGGCTAAAGATTTCCTCCAGTTCTTTACCTGACGTCGGCCGGAACGCGGGTGCCTCTACACACACAGTTCCCAGAAATGATAAGCTGCCTCTAGGTGTCTGCATTCCGGCGAACTTCACGTGTATAGGTAAAATTGACCTTCGGTCAACGTACTGTCAGATAACGGCCTGACCAATAACTGCATGTGAATGTATACCTTAAACTATGGGTTCCCCGCCGTTTTGCCTTAATCATTTGGTATTTGGTTTTGAAACAGTAAACAACTATGCCTGCGCGAGTCAATACGGGAATCATGGCTGGTGAGATTGCAGCAGTTTCTACTAGAATGGGAAAACTGTCCTTGAATTTTGGCGGATATCAATATCGAATTCATCGAAAAATTCGAAGTTGATAAGTTGGGTGTGTGTTAAAGACAAGTGCGGTAAGTGCAAAGGAAAGCTGAAAATTACTTTACAGTCTGAAATCGTTAGCAAAACGCACCATAGTTGCCTTCCAAACCTAGCTGGAATGGAGGTTAGAGTAAAATTGTAAAACTGCATAAAGAGAGCTAGGGAAGACGTGTCTGTGCCTGTACATACAGTCTATAAGGAAGAACTGTCAGACACGCGAAAGGGTACGACATGGTAACGGAAATACCAAAATATGAGAATGTTAAGACTCGACTGTGTAAAGAACGGCAAAAAGTTCTGGGTAATGAGACGAATACAGAAGACAGTTCGAAAACTGTATTTTCGGAAGAAGTTTTACGTCTGGCAAATAACTCCAGCTTTATATATGTTAGAAGAGAACCGACAAATGCACTTATTGTATGTTGTATATACACTATACAATAGCCCTACGTACGTTTCGGTCACACGTGACCATCTTCAGGGGCTCACGAAACACACGAAACGTACGTAGGGCTATTGTATAGTGTACATACAACGTAAAATAAGTGCATTTGTCGGTTCTCTTCTAACATATATATTAACACAATGCACGGTGAACAAAAAATCAAGTTAACTCCAGCTTTCTTCTAATCGATCACACTGATGACTCAGGAAAAAGAATTGTGAATATTTACTTAGAACCGGAACTTTTTTTTTCTAGACGGCACATTTAAAAGTTGTCCGAGGCAATTCGCTCAGTTGTATAGCTTGCACGTAGATCTCGGAAGCACATCGCATGAAAACTACATATATCCGGTTCTGTTTGCACTTTTACCGGATAAAAAATGAAACAACATATCACTGTTTGTTAACTCTGCTGAAGAATTGGTGTGTGTTCTGGTCACCAAAAATTATAAAGGTCGATGCTAAAGCAGCGGTCATCAGTGCAATAAATAAATTCTTTCCAGACTCAGTTATTACTGGCTGTAATTTTCATTTTAATCAGTGCCTGTGGAGACATACAAATATTGGTCTTACGGTGGAATACAAAGAAGACGAACAAGTCCGAATAATTTGCAATGTGTGCTGCTTTGGCATACCAACCTATCGACAAAGTAGAAGAAGGTTGGCTTATGATCATGGAAAGTGTTAAAGAGAATGAGAAGTTAACCTTATTTCTGGATTACTTTGTCGAGAAATGGATGGAGAATCAGAATGTTCCCATCGAGATGTGGAACATACAACAGCATCGGCATAGGACTAACAATGCAGTCGAGGGTTGGAATTCCAAACTAAACAGTATTATAGGAAACCAACAGCCTAATGTTGTTCTGCTGGTACAGAAATTAAAAGAAGAAGCAGAGTTGGTATCTTGGCAAATGAAATCAAAGGAACTTGGACTGGCTGGCCAGAAAAGAAAAGACTTACGTAAAACAAGAAGAGAGAATTGAAAGAATTATGGCAGAATACGACAAATCAAATGATCTGTACATATGTCTCAAAGCGTTAAGCTGTATAAATACATTTGAATAATGTGTTAATGCCAGATTGTGTGACAAAGACTTATGGTCTGCAGTTATTTTATATGAATATGAAATAATGAAAATATTATATGAGTAACTGACTGACAAAGGCTTCTTGTCTACACTGTGTCATGAAGACACTGACTAGTCCCAAGCCTGGAAAAGAAAATATGTGAGGGAAAGTTTGCAGATAATGGGCTTGTGTAACTTGCATAACTTTCGTATTCTTATCTTATTCATGTAGCAGATAAAAAGGGGTCAGCTTCACTGTCCGCCTGAACCACGTTCGCCTCGCCCATTACACTCGCTGTTTACTGCGGAGGAACATGCAGTGACACGTTTGTTTATACTGTTCACTTTCGATTAATCATTCAGGATGATTCGTTCAAAGTCAACCAAAGTTGGCTGCGGCCAACTTCTTTCATCCTTCCATCTTGGATGATCACTTTTGATTATAAACTGTTTACACTGTTCTCTTTTAGTGATTCATCCAAAGTATCATCCAAAGTGAACAATGTAAACCCGCCTTAAGACATGCATACCAATGTGAGCTATAACTTAAAATACGCCATGCCGTGCTTCCCTTGATCACTTATAAATACCCAGAAAGTTTCCGTTTCGCATAATGTAAGGTCAACAACATATCGATTAACTATTTAGTATGAAAACGTCTACAAGAATAAAACGGCTTTTCCCACTCAATGTTAAAATACATTTTTAAATTAATTACAAAGTTAATAAGAAATTTACTACTTGTTTGAGCCTTCATTTTTCTTGATGGCAAACGTTGTGTGCGGTGGGTCAAGTGACACCCGCAATCCACTCTTTTTTTCTCTTTCCTTTCATTGTTACGCTTGTCGCTGTTTGAGCTTATCTTGCTGTGTGGGCAGTATCTAGTAGCGCGCAGTGTGTTGCAGTTTGTACTGTATAACAGAATCAGCATTGTATAGCGGCGTACAGCTATGGGCAGCTGTGTAGCAATGTGTAGCTGGAGACATTAGTGGTTGTGTCGTTGTGACGAAACCTACAATCCAGAAATGAAACTAAATACAACCCCTTTACACTAGCATTATACTTTTTTTTTTTTGCGTGATGAACAGCCCCGCAGCACATGCTACGGACGTACCGTAGCCTTAATTAAGGCTTCTTGTGCAACCCCTGTGATGAAGATGATATTTTTAACCAAGTTTTACAATTAATGGAGCACCAGTGGAATGAAATTGACAGGGGAAAACCGACAACTCTGAGAAAAACCTGTCCCAGTGCCACTTTTCCCACCACAAATCTCACATGGACTGACCCGGGATCAAACCCGGGCCTCCGCGGTGAGAGGCCGGCGACTAACCGCCTGAGCCATGGCACGGCCATCAGCATTATACATTGATCCTCACCGTGCCGGATTGTGGGTTGGCATGGACGCTACTGATCATCGCAAGAATAATAATTTTAAGCAAGAAGATCTCGATATAGCATAGCAGAAAGTGACGGCACAATCAGAGTGGAAGACAGCTTCCATGCAGCATTGTTGCCAGAGTACGTTGTCGGCACCTTAGATTATAGCACATAAATCGATAAGTTGGCTTTTTGCATTTCAATCCTTAGCACCATGGATTCTTAAACACGCAAGGCATTAGTGATTAAAAAAGCTGCGGTCAAGGCAAGACTCCCCCTATCTAGCGCCGAGTGGCGCTCTACCTCCATCCCCCCCACCCATGAGTTCATGGTTTGTGCAACAACAACTTCACCTTTACCTGTTTGTTTCCGTGCCTCCTGCAGCTGCGATTAAGGTGTCATGCTGTTTTATAACGAGGAATGTTAACAGTGCATGAATATTCAGCTCGCCCGATAGCAGCGCTGACAGGTAGACACAGGTGCGAACTAAACAGCCTTCCACTCTTTCATTGAAATTAAGCGAAGAGGTTGAACAGAGACATATAGTGACAGCGGTGTTTTGACACAGCGTCACTTTCATACCATCAACCATTAAGCCGCTACGAGACAAACCCATTTACTCGATACCAGAATTGCAGGGATGGGGGTGAGGGAATTTATAGCGTTGGGAGGATCTGAAATGAGTCAGCTCGGCGTTTTAGAATTCTAGCCACGTTCTTCTGGAGGTTCTCATTCCCACCACATATTCTGATCCCATGAATCCCAAGCCACTAGACTGAGTACCTCACATTATTTTTATTATGGCCGTGTATAACAAATTTCGCATGGTATCAACATTAATTCTACATTGTAAATTGCATCGTCTTCAGGAAAAAAGGACAGAACTTTTCTTTTGTCAATACCCTTATGGCATCTCTAGACTTATACCTATATTGCCTTCATGTCGATCGATATTTATACCGTGACCAGACTCGGCGCTTTGCGACGATAACTGAACCCTACTACCAAGTCATACGCAGTGACGAATGGCAAGAATTTTGTAGCGGGCAGGCTCGCCTTTTTTGCATAAATTGATTGAAAATTGCTTCCGATTATAGCACCAAGGTATGTACATTTAATGGGCCCACACTGAGAATTCTACATTTCATAACCCGACCCCGTCCCTGAGTTGACAGGCTGAATCCTTTTGAAGGATCTTCACCTGAAACACGGTCATAATTACAATGAAGCCAAGACTTGTATTTTAAACCTCAATGGAAATTTCGATTTAATAAATATGTAAATAAATGCAAGTAATAATCGTTTGAACCTAGGCCTACACAGTGCGTAATCGGTGCAGCTTACAACGTAACAAATTTTTGTGTGAAATAAGTTAATATCAAGTGTAATAATTAGGAAGACGTTTTTTCAACGCATTTTTAAAATAGTGTATTTCATCACAGTACATTTTCTATTTCTTTGACGGAAAAGTCTTATCCGCGGGTCCGGTATGGGGGGAAACTATGCGAAAGTCGATGTTACGATTTTGTGTATACCACACAAATCTTAATAACCTTAAAACTATAACGCATATCCAAATAAGCAATACACGGTTTAAAACAGCAAGGATGAAAGAATGTTACGCGACATTAACCTTGAGCGCGTGACGTCACACGCCGCCACAAGATGGTCGCCAAGTTGGAGTGGAAAATTACCGGTTTGCCGCGCGGCAAAATTAGTATAGCTCGGGAACGCGTAAGCGTAGGACGTTGTGTGAGGTGTCGTTTAACAGAGCTCGACGAGTACTATAAAATAAAACACTAATAGTGACAATAGTGAAAGAAATTGAAAAAATATACAGTGAGAAAGTGTTGAACTTGGACAAATTTTCCCTAAACTTTCAGAAATGTCGAAATATCTTGAAAACAAGAAGGTAGATGCCTATCGTAAACGCTTACAAAGTGAAAGAAGAATAAATGAGGAATCCAAAAACGCCCCTATGACAGCAGCAGAACAAATGCGGAGGAAGAGGCAGCGTCGACAAGTTGGGAAGAGGCAGCGTCGACAAGTTGAGGCGAGCACCAGTCGCGCGGACGCCGCAACGCCTGACGCAAGTTCACAGGCAATGGATGTTTCTCTGTCACCTAATGCTTTACTACACAGAGCATGTCAGAACAATGGTTAGCGACTGGCCCTGCGATCCCAACATACCGCTTCTGCTCACCGGGGACTTTAACATTCAGGCGTCGAGCGATCGTCTGAAACAGTTTCTGAACGACAAGTTCAGATTGGTGTTGGCCACGGATCCAACTGACTTCACAACTTTAAAGAATACCACGATAGACTTAACGTTCTCTAGAGATATGAGTGTAGCATGTAAGTCTTACATATCGTACTACTCGTACCATTGTCCTGTCTTCAACAAAATTTTACAAATTAGTCAGCATTGTCAGAAATAAATGAAATAAAAGAAATGCAAGTTTCTTGCGCTCATTTCTTTCTTACCAAACCTACAAACACCCCGCCCCGACAACACCGCCTGGGTAAGACGTTTTCCGCCAAAAACCTCAGCGGTAGTGACTCCGACACTACCTACCCCGATTTTTTTAAATATCTGACAACATTATCGCCCTGTTCCACTGCCCACCGACAGACGACGACGACGACGACGTTGACACTGACAAAGATGAGATTACAGGCTGAAACTGCATTTCGAAACGATGGGAAAGGGGCCTGCCATAGCCAAATACTATGCAGAAATACTGACCATTATGTCTCCACGTTCGGTTGTAATGGGAAACAGTACCGCAAAGTCCACGGAAAGTAAGCATTACAACTGTACTGCGGAGAACAAAATACTGTGTCAAATATACCTCCCAGTCGAGTATTATTTGCCCATCTGATGGTTACAGGAAGCATGAAACTTAACTGTGGTCACATAATATATAATGTGTCAGGAGAGGGAGATACTTTTCCACGGTCACTGCCACCCTCTGTTCACACGCTTCACTGAACTTGTATGAAGACAAAATACGTGAACATGCTGCACTGTGTGCAATAACGTGTATATGCGCCTAAAAATAAGGCACGCCTTTAAAAGAACATATTCGCAAAAAAAAAACCTGTGTGATTATAAACTTTGCTCACCCAAAGCGACGCATAAGGTCCAAAACTCGATAATCGTATTTCAAACTAATCATTTGTTTAGTGTACTAATTCAGAAATGCGAAAGTCGTGCTGTTCGTCATTTGCAAAATAAAGTTCATAAAGTGTGCACGTACTGGGGAGAAACTTTGATTTCAGGCTTCCGCCGCGATGTTGATGAAATCTGCGGTCTTCTGGGGTATTACGCGGCGTCGTGTAAACAATTACTACACGACGCCGCGTAATACCCCAGAAGACTGGGGAGAAACTGTCTGTCCGTCCGATTGCTCCATCTCGAAAACTACTCAACAGATTGAGATAAAATATGTTCTGGGGGTTAAAATTAGTCGTGTAATGACAGTAATAACTCCTGAAAGCATGACTTATAAAACTGATTAATTTTACTGAATCACGAAGTACGAAATTGATGTGCTCACAGCGGTGTTGGTTGGTTCATTGGTCGGTAGGTTGGTTAGTTGGTTCGCTGGTTGGCTGTTTAGTTGCTTCCTTCGTTGCTTGGTCGGTCGGTTCGTTCCTTTCTTCGTCAGTCAGCCAGTCACTTTTTAAATAAGACTTATCTAAAATACTGATATGGAGTCCACTAGTATGGTGAGGCAAACAGAATTTTATTGTTGTGCAGTGGAGCTGTAGGACAGGAACGTGTGGATAACAGTACAATTATTCTTGCACAGCTTGACCCTTGAATGTGAAGGCACTATGTTCCTTCTAAATGCCCGTAACCATTCAACGAAACAACGTCACACCCCAGAAAATGTGTGGTATCGTCAGAAACACCGCTGTCAAAACCTTAAATCTCGAAATGTACTTTGATGAAGCAAATACGAAAGACCATACACATTTCAAGTCACCCTGTATTTGGCATGCGGCTTTGATTCATGATCCGCGTGCTACGAAGTTGGACGATATTCCAAAAATCCACCGCTTATGAATAAAAGAATACCGGGCCAAGACGGAAGTCCTGTAGGCTCTGTACCGGAGAGAACATTCCCATTAATAAATTCCTCCATCCCTTTTCCAGGCTGCAAGCCTTCGTATCAGCTCAATATAAAGTATATATATATATATATATATATATATATATGATCGAGTCCCCAACATCTAATTCCCAATCATTTTTAGTCACGTGACGTCCTGTAACCGAATCAGCGTTCATGGAAGTTCCATATTGAGATCTCAACCGGAATTCACAATTTCCTTTGCTGCAGATGGCGAGTCACTCCTATATTATCACGGAAAGGTATCACTATCAACAATTTACACGCATTCCAGCACTGAATGTACATCAAAATATTGGTCTTATCGTAAATGAGATATCCGTATAATCCTTCTGGTCGCACTGTGGCCCTGGGGTCGACTCAGCCTCGAACAGAAATGAGTACCAGGAGTATTTCCTGGGGGGTAAAGGCGGCCGGTCCGTAGGGCTGACAACCTTACCACCTTCATGTGCCGATTGTCTAGACATCTGGGAGCCTCAACCGCCTGTAATGGGATTGCTTTACTATACTGAGGCCACGAAAAGATATCCAGTGGATGGTGGGCTGACGACATTCAGTACTTCCCACTCTGTGCCCACTGTTGCATTTTCCACCAAACAATGATGGTCATCAGCAAAGACCAGAAGCTGATGTAATTCATTCAATTCCAAATTCCTCCTGATTTTCCTTTTACTATTCTAGTGGCGCATCTAGAAGACATATGGCATGCATCTCATAGTAATAAGTTACCTGTGACAGACACATGTTCAAGCTGGCTGCGTCAGGCTGATGCGTTATGGTAAATCTGCCCTAATATTCCTTGCCATTTAACGACTCTTTTGAAAAGTATCGATCATACATAGGGTTCGGATGTTTATGACATGTCATATTTTTATTCGAGCTTCTATTTTCATTCTAAACTGAAATTGAACACCAATTGGGTTATTCTAATCACAATCAGACTGTATTTATTTTGCATATAAATGCATATTTAGGCAATTTTTATGTTTTTGGTCATATCTGTAGTTAAGATGCATATTCTGGTTGTATTTTGAGGATAAAATTCATATTTTGGTTATATTTTGGGGATAAAATTCTTATGCGTCATGTTTTAAAATTATGTTTTGGGATAACTGTACTTCCAAGAAAGAGTCACCGTTATTTTGACATAACTGTAATTGGTATGTATACAAGGAGACAATGAAGTAGCGTTATGTTTCAACCCTTGGTGGCTACATTAAATACAGGTAGCCCCACCCCTTCTAAGGATAATATTGTGGAAGTAGGAATGCAGTTGCCCTAATCCTATACCCTTTCTTACTTGTAACTACATTTCTGAGGCATTTACAAGGAATCCTTCACTTAGTTAAGATGCCGAAAGTGAAGTGTTCTGAAAGTGCGAAGTTAAGAGGTTTCGTTAAAGATTGTGGCGAGGAATATTTTAGTTCTGATGGAAGAATTGTGTTCTGTAAACTTTGTGAAATTAAAGTTACAGCTGGTAAGCGATTTAATGTGCAACAACATTGTGATATGGCAAAACATAAAAATAGTTTGAGCAGACAAACTAGTCATCAAAGCAGGCAACGACTTCTGTTCGATAACACTGCAACACCTTCACCAACAAACAAAACATCGGAATTTTCAAAGGACCTGTGTGAAATGATGGTGTCTGCCAACATACCACTAAACAAAGTGAACAATGAGCAGTTCAAAACTTTCTTGGAGAAATACACGACTCATTTAATTCCAAACGATTCAACACTACGAAAATACTATGTACCTGCCTGTTATGAAGGTGTTCTAAAAAGAATTAGATGTACTGTGGGCGACAATAAAGTTTGGGTTTCGATTGATGAAAAACGGATGTCTGCGGCAGATATGTAGCGAATGTCGTCATTGGCACGCTCTTTGCTGACCGTCCTGGTGACATACGTATTCCTTCTTGATTCCGAAGTTCCTGATACAGTAAACCACTCCTCTGTCGCTGTACTTTTCGATAACGCCATGAAACTCTTGTGGAAAGGTGACGTTAAGCGAGACAATATCCTCCTTTTTGTAACGGACGCTGCACCGTATATGGTAAAAGCTGCCAAGGGCCTCAAAATGCTTTATCCAAACATGGTCCATTTAACATGTCTGGCTCATGCCCTGCACAGAGTTGCCGAAGAAATCAGACATAGTTATACTGAAGTCGACAAGTTGATCTGAACGTTAAGAAAATGTTGTTAAAGCTCCATTGAGGGTGCAGAAATTCAAACAACTCGCACCTTCATTGCCTCTTCCTCCTCAGCCGGTACTCACTCGATGGGGTACCTGGCTCGATGCTGCTGAGTACTACTGCGAAAACTATGCAGTTATTGAAGAAATTGTTAATACTTTTGACAGCAGTGACGCATTTTCTATCACAATTGTTAAAGAACTATTTTTCAGTATGTGTTCAAAAATCACCAACTAATGCACATAAACTTTTTCTCAATAGTTTATTCTTAAAATACCCCTATACGTATTTCGGTGGTTTAAACCACCATCTTCAGGGGGTCGTGGAGATTAATATGCATAGACTTATAGTTATTACATATATGGTTACATTCATATATGTAGAATATGAGTGGGCTAGTATTGCTCACTTCGTACAGTATGTAAAGTTATGTAAAATTACTATAAAATGAATTAAAGGCTGTTAAAATGATTACATAGTTTGTAGTTTTCCTGAAAATTATTGGCAGTTTGGCCTTGTAGTAAGGTGGTCATCTGTAGAAATATTAAACTTAATTAATAACTTAAATAGTAAAGTAATTCATGGTTAATTGTAAAATTGTGTTGCTTGCGTACCTGTGTGTACTACGTAAGCTGCATGACGCCGGTGTTGTGCTGTTGCAGAGTGATAACTGGTACTGGTTTTCCGTGTTTCTATGTCGTGTTGGTCGGGTTTGGTTTTTGCGCATGCGCAGGTAATGAGGGTGGGTTTATAACTTTGAATAAGAGGTTTTCTTCGTCTTGCTGTTGTTCTCTAATCAATGAATTATTTTGGTAGAATTGCTGTATGTAGAAGTTCTCCAGTGTATTCATACGCCAGCCCTTTTTACAGGTTTTAATTAGTGTCATAGTGGAATATATTGTTCCGTATTCAAGCTTGTTATTTAAGATGTGCAAGGAATAAGCAGATTTTGGATCGTTGGATTTTATATACCTGCAATGTTCTAAATAACGGTCTTTGAGATTACGGCCAGTCTGTCCAACATATTGCAAATTGCATGTATTACATTTTAAACTATATATGCCACTGTTTTCATATGTCCCTGGTTTTGAATCGTATTCATTGAATATGCGTTGCGTTGTGTTTTTGACTTGGTATGTAATGTGTAAGTCCGTGTTTCTGAAGATATTAGTAACTTTTTGTATTATGGGCTCGTGGTATTCGAATATGGCCCATTTTTTAGTTTTCTGTTGTGTTTGTGGAGTGGTGCGTGGGTTTTCAAATTTGTTCTTAATTTGACTATTAAGTCTTTCAATTATATTGATAGGGTATCCATTGTTTTTGGCAATTTGGTGTATGATTTTCATTTCGTGTAGGCGTTGATTTTGTGAGAGTGGAAGCTGGTATAGTCTGTTGAAAAGAAACCTGTAAGCTGCCATTTTATGTTGTGTTGGGTGGTTGGATTTGTAATGTATGGTGATGTCGGTTGTAGTAGGCTTTCTGTATATGTCTATTGTTAAGTTTGAATGGTTGCGAGTTACTGATAGATCCAAAAAGCTTAACTGTATTGTGATCTTCTTCTGTTTGTTTGAACTGTAAGTTCTTATGTATATTGTTCAGGTATTCAGATATTCGGTAGGCATTGATCTTGGTACTGTCGTAGATGATTAGGATATCGTCTACGTATCTGTTGTAATAGTTGATGTTGGTGTCAAGAATGTTCTTTATAAGAAGATTTTCATAGTATTGCAGGAAGATTTCTGCTACTAATCCAGAAATGGGAGAGCCCATTGCGACACCTTTGTTAGGTTGGTAGTATTTATTATTAAACTGTAGATAGTTTTGTTTTAGTATGACGTTTAATAGTGTGCAGGCTTGAGTTATGAGTAGCTTATCTATTTTCTTGTTGGAAAGGAGCATCTTAGTGATGTTTATGGTTTCACCTATAGGGATATTTACATATAGGTCTTTGATATCAAAGGTGATTAGTTTGCTATTTGTAGTTATAGGAAATTTTGAAAGTTCGTTAGCCAGTTGTATTGAGTTGTGACATAATTGTTTTGTAGTTGAAGTGCACTTGTAAGCCATTTATTAAGGTGTTTGGCTATTTTATATGTAGGGGCGTTAGTGTTGTTTACTACCGGTCTAATGGGTTCGTTGCATTTATGTATTTTGATATGGGCATTCAATTTTGGTGGTTGAGGTTTTATTTGTGTAAGGTATTTCTTTTGTTGTTTGTCTATAAGTGTATTGCACTTAAGGATGGCTTGTTGTATTTGTTTTTGGTATTTATTCGTTGGGTCTTGTGTTAGTTGTATGAAGTTGTTGTCCGTTAAGAAATTTTCTACTTTCTGTATGTATATGTTTTTGTCGATGATGACTACAGTTTTACCTTTGTCAGCTTTCGTAACCATAAGATTATTATGTATGAGTTTTGTACGTAACTGTTTGGCAATGTATATCTGTCGTTTATGTAGGCTATTTGTTGTATTTGAATTTTGTATTTGTTTTAGCTTTTTGTGAGCAATTAGGCGGTAGCCATCTCGTTCATTGGTATTTAGTTTTCTTATGGCGTTTTCTGTATCTATAATGAGGTCCTGAAGGAATTGTTTAACCGGTTTTTTGAAGGCATAGTTTAGGCCTAGTTCAAGGATTTTTGTCTCTTCGGTGCTGAATGTAATGTTTGAAAGGTTTTTTACACGGGTGTAAAATTTCATTTCAAATTTCAGTAGTTTGTCAGGAAGTCTGGCTTATATAAAATCTAACTATGGAGGCATAGTAACTACAATTTCTCGCCTAGAGGCAGTTGGTACAGATCTACATGAAAGTTTGGAGCTGATCAATGGAGTAAGGTGCGATATAGGGCCAGCAAGAGGCAAAATAGGTGATGCTGTGAAATCAAAACTTAATACAGTGCTGCGTCGAAACGATGGTTATGCGACAATGTGCAAAATAAGCGACATTCTAAGCGGAAATGAAGCTACACTGGGAGTAGATGAACCAGCGTTAAACAGCAATGATTTAACCCCCTTCAAATATGCTCCTGTGACGTCGTGCGATGTCGAAAGGAGCTTCTCAAGTTACAAGACCATATTGAGCGACAATCGAAGAAGATTTTCATTGGAGGCCTTGAAAATGTACATCGTTTTATATTGTAATGCTGCCAAGAAAGCAGCATGAAGAAAGGTACGTAATATTTTTAAATTTGTTTATTTATTTATTTGTAATTAATGAATTTGATATGCATGAAAGGCTCTTCTTTTAAATTTATCTTCTTTTTATAGGAACACGTATTCTCAACATCTGATTCTGATCCAAAACGAGGCATTTACAACTTAAAGCGACTGAGGCTTTTGATTAAAATTGCTAGGGAATCAAGTAATGTAATAGTTGTACATGCATATGGAAATAAATAACATGATTGAAATACAAAACAATTTTTAATTTTAGTAAATAGTTTTTCATAAAAAGTAGGTCATATTTTGCCTTTTTTAATGTCATATTTAGCTATTTTGGGGCACATTTGCATGCATATTTCTCGGTTTTTTAGGTCATGAACATCCGAACCCTAGTCATAAAACATCGAAGGACACATGACGTAATTCGGTTTGGAAGTTTTACGGGTAAGTACGAAAATGTCTGTACTACACTTGCTTTGATCTGGAACGACTGAGAACGGCGAAAAACATCGCCAGAATGATCCCAGTAACGGTTGAGATTGGAATTAAAAGATGATTCTTAGTTGCTTTTCAATTACACATCAGGTTCACTTGATAATTAAAGCTACGAGCTAAAACCCGAGGTGGCATTTTTTCAATCATGCATAACACCAACACCCCAATCGAAATACCTGTAAAACACCGTCGTGATTATTTAATTATAATTCATCACTGCGAACGCTAAATTTGACAACGTAATTGACCAATTGATTCCAGGTTAACGCGACAGGGTCTAGGAGTTAACTGACCACCACATTTATCACAGCTCTCAATAAAATAATAATCAATACCATTCTCTTTCATAATTTATGATCACATACAATATTCTAATTATGCAAAATCAGCAACCGCAAATAAACACCATTAAACAATTGTTCACGTGATGTAGTATATACACAGTGTGCCCATTAAATAATGAGCCTGCATTTATTACGGGAAAACGAATAAATGTATGTAGAAGTTTTTATTACATGCTTTTAATATAATCGCCCACCAACTACACACAACGCTGAGATCGTAAACACAGGTCCTCGAAAACGCGCTGGAAGTCCTGCAATGAAACCCTGTCTCATCATTTAACGGGCACACTGTGTATAACCTCTTCGTAACCTGTCTCATATTCGTATATTAGACGCACTTGGTCCAAAAGGCAATACTTGAAACTTTTACTTTATTTTATGGCCGCTGCAGGCAGAAACAGTTGACGTTTATTATGAATTATGAGAACAGCAAACGTTACGATTTGCTTGATTAAATTGTATACCTTGGAAGTCATAAATATGGCAAATCAAACATATAGCTGGCTAGGCAAATGTTTTTAAGTCAGATTGTAACATATTCCGCGGCCGCATTCTCACACATCACCCAGGAATTCTACTCACAAACTTTTTATGTCCTGTGGTCAAAAAGAGAGAATTTCCAAAGCCGCTACCCATAGATTTTCACGAAAAACCAAGACAGCACCAAATTCCTATACAAACACCGATTTGAGGTATTTTTGGGTTTCGAGCGGTCAGAAGAATTCGGTTCTTATAAAAACTGGTATAAAAATGCGTTACTTAAATATGCAAATAATTTGTGTTTTGTCGATTCTACATTCCTCTGCATGAGGCCAAATATATTTGCTTTGGCAAAAGAAACTTTACCCGCTACGCGAAAAAGGCAGGAAAGTAAGCTATTCAGCTGAGAAACTTTCAATCCAAGAAGACCGAGCAAGACGTTGACAAGCACGTGGTTATACCACACGCATTCATTTGTCCCTGCGCACGCAAAGAAGACATACTGAGGACGGCACGTAAAGCTCCACTCGTTCTTAACTTCGCCACTAGATGGAGGTGAGTGGTCAGCTTCATTCACCGGCCGCTTTACTCCCGGGGGAAAAAAACCCTTGTAACCGCTTGATAGAGGGACTCGCCGCCTGTCTGCTCGTTTCTAGAGACAAAAATCTCTTGCCGCTACCGGAATCAAGCTTCTTCGGCTACCCAATACAAAGAGTAGTCACGATTGAGCTATCACGGTCCAATATAAAACTTCATAGAATTTAAAATGAATATGACTACATGTCCTTGGAATTTCACTACTAGTCTCATGGAGATACTCGTTGAGTCTTTGTGGTTAGTAATGCAGAAAGTATTAGTGGCGAAGTGACTGCAGATGCTGAGGGACATAGGTGTTAGAAATCATAGCTATTTTAACTCCATTGGTGTTTCACTGGGTGAGATTCCAGCGATAACGGATTGATGGTAATGAGTGAGGGTACGGGTGGTAACACTGGGACTAGTTACAGACGAACAGTGTGGTGTTCAATGCTGACTTAAGTAAGTTTTGTGTTGTAGACAGAAGAAATTGCAAAATAAACCGGTAATGGCGAACAAAGAATTGGGTAAATTCTTGTAATTCTCAACAATACGTTTGTACGTACATATAGATCCGGAGGGCTGTATCAGAAAGATTGGTTAAGTGGGGTGTTTAATGACAAAGAGAATATTTCATATCATAGTCAATGAGACGCTGACATGCGCAACGAATTAATAAGAACGGAAAAGAAAGTTGTTGTGGCATACTTCATGGGTTACAATTTGAACAGACAGAAAAATCAATACTTAGTATTGTTTTCACCGTGCATGTTTATCAATATAATGTCACAATTCACCAACACATGCACTTCACTATTAAAATTAATAGTTTGTTAAAAAGCCCTACATATGTTTCGGTCGGTTAACCGGCCATCATCAGGGGCGACTAGAGTTACATAATACAAACACATTCATTAGGTTATCCAAAGATGTGGATTAAAACAGTCAAGTGTGGGTATTATAAAACTGCATTAATAAAATAATAAGTTCTAAAATTCACGTCGTATTAGAGATCACTTCCAATGGGTGTTGCACGACGTGTTGTAAACAACACGTCGAAAAGTACAGCGACAGAGGAGTGGTTTACTGTATCAAGAACTTCGGAATCAAGAAGGAATACGTATGTCACCAGGACGGTCAGCAAAGAGCGTGCCAATGACGACATTCGCTACATATCTGCCGCAGACATCCGTTTTTCATCAATCGAAACCCAAACTTTATTGTCGCCCACAGTACATCTAATTCTTTTTAGAACACCTTCATAACAGGCAGGTACATAGTATTTTCGTAGTGTTGATTCGTTTGGAATTAAATGTGTCGTGTATTTCTCCAAGAAAGTTTTGAACTGCTCATTGTTCACTTTGTTTAGTGGTATGTTGGCAGACACCATCATTTCACACAGGTCCTTTGAAAATTCCGATGTTTTGTTTGTTGGTGAAGGTGTTGCAGTGTTATCGAACAGAAGTCGTTGCCTGCTTTGATGACTAGTTTGTCTGCTCAAACTATTTTTATGTTTTGCCATATCACAATGTTGTTGCACATTAAATCGCTTACCAGCTGTAACTTTAATTTCACAAAGTTTACAGAACACAATTCTTCCATCAGAACTAAAATATTCCTCGCCACAATCTTTAACGAAACCTCTTAACTTCGCACTTTCAGAACACTTCACTTTCGGCATCTTAACTGTTGTAAACAACACGTCGTGCAACACCCATTGGAAGTGATCTCTAATACGACGTGAATTTTAGAACTTATTATTTTATTAATGCAGTTTTATAATACCCACACTTGACTGTTTTAATCCACATCTCTGGATAACCTAATGAATGTGTTTGTATTATGTAACTGTAGTCGCCCCTGATGATGGCCGGTTAACCGACCGAAACATATGTAGGGTTTTTTAACAAACTATTAATTTTAATAATGAAGTGCATGTGTTGGTGAATTGTGACATTATATAGAAAAATCAATATTAACTGAGTCCCTTTAGGTGACATTCTTCCAGCTGTGACTCGCACACATCGGGATCTATCGCATTACCAGAAGAAATTGAGCATTCAGAAAGAAACACACAGGCCAATATTTAAATATGAAAGACCTGAAATGGAAGTCGTAAAAGAACCGCAAGGAGTTCTGGGTTCGGGCGATGGCTTACGTAAGAAACGTAACCGTTTATGATTAAACTGGGGTAACATTATTGTCAATTTTATTTTACCAACGTCCGCAAGCCATCAGCTGTGAATATGGGTTAAAGGTCCTCAGAAAGATATTTGGACTTACGCGGGAGGAAGTAACAGCAGGATGGAGAAAACTGTACAACGTCGAGCCTCATGATTTATGTATATGCACTTCGCCTAATATGATCTAATCAAGGAGGAGAGGGCGGGGCATGTGGTACATGTTAAATAACTGCACTAAGTAACACATTTGACATATAAATCTTGCTAATTACTTTCTTTCCGGCTTATCACATCGCACTGGACTCGTCGCTGTAGGCTACTGCAATGTGAATTCTTTCTTTCCTTACTTTCGACACAATGGATAAACTAACTATATGTTCCTGTCGTGTGAACAGAATGCAGGACAAAATCACAACATAAAGACGGGTAATAAATCCCTTCAAAGAGTAAAAAAAGGTAAAATTCACCCTAGAACAGGCCATGAAGGCCCAGACGGGGAGCAGGGGTATAGCTCTAATCTTTCTTTAACCTCGACGCTAGATGGGGTGGGTGGTCAACGCCACTCCCCGGCCGCTTTACCCCCGGGAATGACCCGGTACCCATTGTACAGGAGGCTGTGTAGGCCCCAGGGCCGGTCTGGACCTTCAAAGAGTGGAACAGTTCAGATATTTGGGAACAACCTTAACAAATCAAAATTGCATTCATGAAGAGAATAAGATAAGATTGAACTCGGGGGAATGAGGAATCGGTGTGGAATCTTCTGTCTTCCAGTTTGCTAACCAAAAATATAAAGATTAAAATATAATTTTGCGCGCTGTTTTGCATGGGTGTGAAACTTGGTCTCTCGCATTGAGGGAGGAATAGAGGCTGAGAACAAAATGCCAAAGGGTGCATCCACACTGAGCGGGTGGTATTTGGTGGCATCTCGGATGGCATTGCCACTGGGCAGTGTGAACGAATGCCACTGAGCCAGCAAATGCCGCGCGATATCGTACGAGCTAGGCCAGCAGTTCCCGACTCCTGTCGGTAAACTTTAAAGAACCTCCAGTGACTTCGTGTGACCGTCATGTCAGTCACTATTTCCTGTGTACAAGTTATCGTGCGAGTCAATGTAGATCACTCGTCAGTCTCGTGAAGCTGTTGAACTGTATAATTGTTCCCTTGTCCGTGTTCTTGTTAATTTATCAGAATGAGTTTGATGTGGTCAAATACACGATCTCTGCAATTACAACAAAAGCTGCCGAAACTAAAGCAAGTGCTTTCCGTCAAGCAACGAAAAACAAGCTCTGCACAAACCAGTAATGCAATTTTCACATTGTTGACACCGTGCATCTTCGTCATATTAAATTAAGTTTCAGACTAACTGATCCACAATCAACACTGTCTACAATACTTTTACAACTATTATACAACTTTTAACAAAGACTTTTAACAAGATTTTAACTTATAATACATAAGTTTTAATGTGCTGTTGGACTATTTAAAATCATGTGATTGAAGTGACAGTAGCTTTCAAAAAAAAACCCCTGACGATGATCCGAGGATCGAAACACGTGTAGGGGTATAATTTTAACAATTATAATAAAGCTACAATAAAAGTGGTTTTAGTTGTGCATCAGTTGGCCTGAAACTTAATTTAATCAGTAATGCAATGTTTGTTGTGTACGGACTGTGCGCTGCCAAACGAGGTGCCGCAAAGCCAGACTATAATCCTACGAGCTTCTTCCAGTGTGGACAGTCAGCACAAGCAAGGAAACGTCAGTGATGGACTGGCAATCGTAGGAGAGCCACTACAAGCCACTCGCTCAGTGTGGAGGCTCCATCCACACTGAGCGAGTTTTTATCCTTTTTGGATACGTTCGGTCCTTGCTTGTTCACTAAAATTTAAAAATCTTCACTCGTCAGGCAAAGAAAATTTTTAAAAGACCTATACTGAAGTTTCAACCGTTTAATATCGTCCAACAATAAAACTTTTAACAAGTCACTTTCCTTGTATTTCCTTATACTTTGGAGAGTCAGGCGACCCCAGAGTGTTCGCGGACGTTTCCTTTTACGTCTGTCGCAATTACAATAAAAGCTGTTGCAGCTAAATGCACGTCTTCTTTGTCAAACATCGAAAAACAAGCTCGCACAATCCAATACTGCAAATTTTTGCTGTGAACTGATTGTGCGCTGTCAAACGAGGTGCCGCAAAGCGAGACGATACTCGTACGAGTTTATCCCAGTGTGGACAGAAAGTCAGCACAAGCCTAGTGGCAATCGACTGGCAATCGTAGGAAGGCCACTACATGCCACTCGCTCAGTGTGAATGGACCCTACGAGGTACGACGTAACAGGAGAGAGGAGAAGACTGCAAAACGAAGTGCTGTATGATCTGTACTCACAAATTCGGGTCATCAAATCAAGAAGAATGAGATGGGCGGGGCATGTGGCACGTAAGGGAGACAGGAGAGGTTCATACAGAGTTTTGGTGGGGAAAACTGAGGGAAAGACCTAGGCGTAGATGGGAGGATAATATTAAAATGGATCAAGTGGGATGAGGAGGCATAGACTGGATTTATCTGGCTGAGGATAGGAACAGGTGGCGGGCGCTTGTGAAAGTGTAATGAACCTTCGGGTTCCATAAAATTAGGGGAATTACTTCACTAGCTGAGGACCTGTCAGCTTCTCAGGAAGGACTCTGCTCCATGGAGTCAGTCAGTCAGTTAGTTGGTTAGTTACGTAATGTTGACCTTCTGTTTAATTAAGCATCACGATATGAAAGTATGTGGGAGAGTGGAGGTATATCTCCACGCATTTTTAATATCTGAACTAGATGGAGGCGAGTTGACAGCTTCACGTAACGGCCACCTAATCTCTATGGGAAACAGTTCCAAATATCCATCAAATGGGAGGTCGAATGAGCCGCAGAGCCTTACTTTACGCTTAATTTGACTTAATTTCTTGGTTTGCAAAAGCTTAAAATGTAAAATTCAGCCACCCGACAAACAGAATTTGTCTATGGTAAACTGCAGCCAGCAAACGCTTGTGTGGTAATTGGCATGGTCAGTATGTGGTATTATTTATTATTTACTAACCTTACGTATTTTTAACACATTTAAGCCTTTTCCATTATCACCTGCCTTTCCGAAATTAATGCAAGTTCCTTTAACTGAATAAATATTATAGCCAATAAAGCATCGTATCTACAGTCATTACATGCAAAAGAAATGGGTACTATTTAAAATACTCTCGTGAAATAAATTACAGTACAAAATCTACAGAACGAGTCGGTTTTTCTTGTTTCTTGAGAACAAATCAAATTGGCCCCAAGCCGGTACCGGTGTAAACCTAAATTAAATTCGCACGGAAAATTTCAGTGCCTACTCTCAGCACATTTTATCGAAATTCGGTCAGTAGTTTTGAAGGTGATTATCAAGAAAATGCCATCTCGCCGTTAGACATTCACTTCAGACACTTCGTGCAAGAAAGGTACAACTACATTGTACTTAATTCTGCATCAAGCAATTAAGAGGTGTGGATGAGGTGGTTTAGTTGCTCACATTCCTAACCTCGGCATGAAGATGGGTGATCAAATGCATTTTACTCCCGCGGAAAGAGACTTTGGTAACCATTAGATAGGATCAAATCCGCAAAATAAACTCAGAGACTTCATCATAATGTAAGATCTGGTTCAGCATAATGGCACTCCAGCCGTAGATATAAAGAGACAAAGGAGCTGATGTGTAAAAGTCATATCGGTCTGCAATGGGATCATTGCAGCTTTCCGGACTATGCCATCTGCACACTACACACTGTCCATCCTGCAGCACTCTAGTCCTTTACACGGTCATTCTCTCGATAATCAGAAACGCAAAGTTTCGTATTTACAACTAATTTTATAGTTGCTTTTATCTGTGCTCGAACCAAGGGCATATTATATAGCCGAATTCGTCAGATTCCTTCTAATGTCCCGGTGAACCTCCCAAGCTACTGCGGGTTGTATCCTCGTGATCGGAATATCGCCACAAGACATGTGATCCCTGTAAAGACAGATCCCCCAGGCTCTTCTGAAAATATAAAAGCTGGGAAGATGTGTCATAAACAGAAACGAAGCCAGTTCGTGCGCTTCTAAACTCATCAACACTTACAGAACACACGAGTAGGTATATTCACGTCAAATCCACATCAGCTTGGAACAAGTGAAATACACATCTTAGTTAATGTAATATACTAGAAAACATTCAAATAATTCTCGAAACTAATCTGGCTTGTAGTCCCTAAGTAAAAAAATAAACTTGAAATTCTGTGGTTCAGAAACATCATTTTAGACAAACGTTTCATTAGGACTGCCGATAAATAAAGTAAGTTGTGCTTTGCGCACCATGAAAGCATATGGCAAGTGGAGGTGTAGTTCCTCTCATTCTTCACCTGGAAGCTAAATGTAAGTCAGCTTCACACCCCGGCCGCTTTACCCTCGAGAAAATTCCCCGCTATCCACTGAGTAGAATATGAGCTCTGCAGCCGGTCTGCAAACATTAGAGAAGAGAGAAATCTCTTGCCCGTGTGGGAATCAAACCACGAGTCCTCGGTCGTCACAATCGCAGTCTAGTCACTGTACCGACTTTGCTATTCTAGCTAAGATACCCGACATTAAATTTTATTACATTTTACTTAAATTTATGGCGGAATGCTGAGTCCGTAACGCTCTGATCGCGGCTCACAAGATGAAAGAATTCCCCTTATTTTAACCTCAAACAAAGAAAACATAAACAAGAGAACTTAATACTGCGGACAAAATTAATTTTAGGCCTACACTTGCGGTTAGGACTTCCTGGCCTTTTTAGAATACTATGTTGGTTGCTTTCAAATAGCAGGTCGATGAGGCCTATCCAAACGCTTAGGCCTGGTCCTGTTTTTGTGTTGATTGAAATACCGCGGCTTACTGAAAAGTGTATATAAAACTTTGAAAACAAATTTTTAAGTTTTAAATTATACACCACACCGTTTGTGTTAAGTGACATACCATCAAGATTTACAATTCGATTATAATTTATATTTTACATCCTTTGTGAGATCTCGCAAAAATTTACATTTTTACCTTGAGTTGTAAGTTTTTGTATAAAATAAACAGCTGATGATGATCGGCTTGATCGAAACATGTAGTGTTTGAGAAAATAGTAGTAAATAAGGTTTGTGTCAGACGAAATAAGTAGTGTTTATTTATGTAATTACTGAAAAATGGCTTGCAGAAATATGGTAATCCAGACATTTACATAATTGGTTTAAAAAATATAATGAAGAATTTTACTGATCATGTTAGCATTTTTTGGTTAAAGTTCCCCTTCTTTAGCCGTAACAATATAACCAGTAACTACTGACAAATTATGACCGGGATACTACCGGAAATTGCAAACGTATTATCCTACAAGTGGAACAAGAGTTCAGTGATCTTGAGTACAATGTTTATTTTGCGGACCACACAAAAGTAGTGGGCGGCAGACGTAATAAATGTCACGGGTTTAGAAACAAACGTAGAGAGAAAATTAAGTACTTGTTCACGTGTGGCCACCAGAATTCCGGACATCATAGTATAAGGATAAAAATGACGAAGAAATCCTTCGAGAATTGACTTAACTTCACATATATCGGAACATCAGTATAAAGTTAAAATTATCTTCACGAAGAAATTAAGAAAGGATTAAATTCGGTAATCCTGTTGTCTCAAGTCTGCCAGCAGAAACGTAAAGAATAAAGTAAACAAAATTATAAATTTTTCCATTTTTTTTTTTTTTTTGCATATATGTCAAACTTCGCCCTCACATTAAGGGAAAAACTAACTTAATGGTAAAAAAAATTAAAATACACACTCTAAGGCACACAATACAAACCTGTTTTATTAGATACGGCATTTACCCAATATCTTTTGTTCGGTTAATGAACCATTCTCACTAATGGGTAATCCTACAAGGGATCCTAATAGAATAAATTTATACATAACTATTGAAAAATTAATGTGAGCGTTACTAAATGACTAGTGATTTTTGTTTGCCGGTGTAGCCTTCCGTAGTGTAAAAATTACTGATGTAATACGTAAATATTAATAAAACAGGCAACGTACATATAACGTACTATTGAAACGCGTTCGCGTAATTATTGTTGTCATGGAAAATCAATAACTGTGTGTCTGTAGCCTTCGTTATCCAGCATGCGAAGCGCATGCGCCATATTATAATGTCCTCTGTGGCCTGTCTGGTTCTACCATATTTTTCCACATTATCTCATAAACAGCTCGATTTTCGGAAAAGAAATTACTGGACATAAAATGTGTGTTTTGATTTTCTCTACAACGTTTGTCTGAAATATTTCTCATTCTAAGAATAAGTCAGCGAAATATTTGATAAATGTACATACGTCATCATGTAAAGTACCCGTTATTCCTGTCAGATTTTAATGAAACTTTAATTTTAACATATGTTTGAAAAATACTAAAATATCAACTTTTATGAAAATCCGACCAGTGGGATCAGAGTTGTTCCATGCGGACGGACGGACGGACAGACAGACAAGACGAAGCTAATAGTCGCTTTTCAAAATTTTGCGAACGTGCCTAAAAACTTGAAAACGATAATATGTTAATTTGTAAACATGCTGTATTTCAAATTGATTTAAACAGTTTCTTAGAATGTTGCTCACATATTTGTAGTCACAATACGAGTGAAATAGCCCACGTATTTTGATTATATATCGGTGTTTTCTACTTTGCGTGAACCACTTGTTGAGGTCCATAGCTTGTAACAGGCTCTTCTCTCTTCAGCAATTAAACACGAAGTTTACAGCCACTCTAACTTCGGAGGTAACAGACTGTCTTGCATGTTTCTTACTTTGGAGTTTAAATGCCGTATGAGTCCTATTGAATGAAAACAGGCTAGTTGTGACAACATATCCCTAAGTCAATGGTGTTTTACAACAGCGCGTTGAGGAAAACATAAACACATGAAATGTAGGCGACTTTACTGCAGTATTCCTCAAGAAGTTACACGCACAGGAATGAAAAACAGACGTATCTGGTGGGTTATATGATCCACGTTTTTGTGATCTACACTTAAGAGTTTACGGATATTCAGTGAGAGCACCGTGAGTAGCACGGCACATACCATATTTGTGCTGAAGTTCAGTCCACACATTTGTAAGCAAGGCGGGTGTAACTGTAGCTACGGCAGCTCATATCCTCCTAGAAAGTTCCGGCAAGGTGGTGGGTAACAGCGGAAGATAAACAGCATGATTTATGTACTCCCAGATGAAGAAATCAATTGGTGTAGGGTCAGGAAACAGTGTGGATAAGCGACGATGTCGCCTGTACTAATCCATTTCCGTGGAAACTTTCGACCCAAGGAGTCCCGAAATGCAACGTAAAAATGCGGAATGCCCACTATTACTGGAACAGCATGCCATCAGAACTCTGTTCTTCCAAATTGTATCGGTGTGAGGAATTTCTCCAACATGTCCAAGTACATTAGACAAGTCACAGTGCAGTCTGCAAAACAGAACGACCGGGACTTGTTCTTTTATGGAACACAAAGGACATATATGAAACTGTTCCGTTCTGTATCTTCAAGCACTGCAAGCGAACTGTTGCCGCCCCAAATTCTAACGTAAGTTGATTAATATGCCGGGACAAATGGAAAGTAGCTTCGTCCCTAGACACTGTAACAATTTCTTCGTCTTCTTCAGTTTTGAAAGAAAGTCACTGAAAACTGTGCAGCGAAATTCTTTTCTTTGGATTGTTACACGTTTGCAAGAATTGACATCTGTAACCCTCAAATCTCAAACAAATTCGCAGAATTTTGTGCACTGTCAATTGTGGCATGCTTAATTGTTGGGCAGCCTGTCTTTTTATTTTCTTCGACTGCGAAGAAAAGCGGCTCGAAATCCAACTTAGCTTCAGTGACTGGTCATTTACCGGGGCTCTTCACTTAATAAATGTAACCGGCCTCGTTTAACCACTAATGCCACTTCTAGATGGACATTTTCTTTCTTGGTTCCTTACCAAAAACCGTAAGAAATTATATTTGCAATGCAAATACAGTGTAAAGGAAACATTTAATATTGTAGTAGGGCTAAACTGAGTAAGAATATTATAATTTTGTAGGAGAGAGATGTTTAATTTGGGCCAAACTGTGAAACTGAAATTAATTTTTAAACTACTGAAAGAGACATGTAACTTGGAAAGTGTGATCCAAGTGTGAGCTAATGTGAAAGATAATTAAATTGAAGTAGAGTTAATTTGTGAACTGATTGAAAGAGACAATTACTATTCTAGTAGAGAGAGACAAACTTTAATGGGAATTAATTTCTATTGTGTTGTTTGTTAATTAGGATTTAGTTTTGGGTTAATAAATTTTGTTATTTACATTTGTTATAAATTGAGTGATTTTATTAGTTTTTATGAACTAAGATGGAGACCTAAATCCCAAGTAAATAAGTAAACAAGAGAATAAAGTAAACTGTATAGCTAATATTAGTAATAGCTGACTGATGGTATAAATATACCAGGGAAATTTAGGTAAGGCTAGCTTGGCTATGTACACCTACGGGGTTTTACTCAACAGTGCAACCTACTGAGCTAAACATCCCACTGCAGTTTGAGTAGAAGCAGTTGTTAGTCATCTGCAGATATCCCATACAGGAGCTCGGTCACGTTCACCAAACGAAGGTTTTCTCAGAGCACTCCCAGCTCATACAAGAAAACATTACGTTACAACAGAGCACACATTTACTTAGGTTTCTGTACTTGAGACGCTACTGTCACAATTGCAGTGTTAGCGCCACTGATGGCAGTGCTTGGAAGTTCAAGTACCGCGATTTCTAATATTGATCATATTACCTACCAGTGTACAGCATCTTCAGTTTTCCTGCCTGTTCCTCCTTCGCCTTGGGCATTATTACATTAAAATCCCCTACTTTTCGTGTGTGCACCCTTTATTAGGACATAACAAACAGTCCGTAACAGAAGGGTGAAAAGAACTGCATACTGAGGAGCTCTGTGAAAAATATTATACGCCAAACAGTACGCTGTGTTTAAGGGAGATCAAATAAGTGCCACATGGGATGCACATCAGATACTCGCAAACGACAAACCACATACACTTCTTGTAGGAGTCCCCAAAGAAAACAGATGCTCCGGCGACCTAGGAGCAGAGTAGAGAATACTGTTAATAAAATACAGCATAAGTACGTTTTAATTAAACATGTGATTTGGATCAAATTGGTTCAGGAGAAGTTAGAAAGGCGGGCTTTTGTGAACACAATAAGCTCCCTAAAACGACTCTTGGTCCAGGATTGAATTACGCAACCACTGCAACAGTAGCTTAATGGAGCTGTGGGTAACTATTTTATTGTATTTTCACCGCGCCATTTTCGAATTTATAAAAATTATGCAGTGTGTCCAACCAGTCTGCACAGTGCGGGTGGACCACGCAGACTCTTTAAGCAGTAACGGTCTAACCATGCATTTCGGTGGTGACATTACCCGACTGTACTGCCAACTAGTATGAGTTTTATCCTGTAGGTTATTATATCCCGGGACTTGACACTGCGCAGTTTGGTAGACAGGTACAACAGTGGGGCACGTCAGTTTTCGTTCAAGGGTCAATCCCCTACCCTTCGGGAGGAAAAAGGTCACATGCATCTTCGGCAGAAGATTGTTTGAAATAAAGTTGAATTAATTTAATGAGAAATCTTTTATTAAAACAATGTACTAAAATGACAATTTTTATCAAGCAATTTAGCCTTATTTGATATTGTAAGTACCGTGCATTTTATCATAAGTCTAATATCAGCCAACAAATGCACAAGATTATTGGCATATACAAAATGTATTTGAGCCCCCTAGATATGTTTCAGCAAACGAGTTGCCATCTTCCAGGGGTTTTTAGCAGAGAATTAAAAGAACTTTTTACATCCAAGTATATAGTATGGTTAATAACCATTCTGTATAGAGAAATACAAGAACTTTTTACATGCAGTTATTTAATAACCATACTGTATACTTGGATGTAAAAAGTTCTTGTAGTTCTCTGCTAAAATCCCTGAAGATGGCAACTCGTTTGCTGAAACATATGTAGGGGACCCAAATACATTTTATATATGTCAACAATCTTGTACATTTGTTGGCTGGTATTAGGCTAATGTAGCCTTAGTTTAATGAAATTCTTAAATAAGTATAATTACAACAAGGACTAAAATACAGAGTGAGGCAGAGTTCATTCATCATATTGATTTGCCTAGTATGATGGTAGGCCCGGAAAGGAGATTGAACTACCTGTGTTATATAGAGTTCAGCTAGGAACGCGATTTAGTAAGCATGGATCAGTGATCGGCTGTACACCGTGCGTTCGCCTTAGAGACTTTTTAAAAAATAACAACTCTGTGATACCAACGCAACAAATATTCAGACGACATTTTAACACTGAGAGACATTGAACGGTTCCTGATCACAACACTATCAAGAACTGGGTACAGAAGTTTCGAAACACGGCTTCTCCTACAAACAGAAAATCTGGAGACAGCGTCAGAATTGTGTTGACACTGGAAAACACTGAAAGAGTACGAGCCGCTATCGGTCGTAGCCCCATACGATCAGCACAATCAGTCCATACTTACATCACATGTAATTTTTTTTGTATCCGTAACTAACTTTAGAAACAAATTCTAACTTAGAAATTTCTCCAGTTTCATATTTTTTAATCGCATCCTCTACCAACCCCTTAGCAACGTACCTTTGTTGGTCACTGTAGCAGGTAAATTGACACTCCATAATTTTACGTTAATAATGTTTTGACATTCATTTAACTTCATTATGAATAAATTGATGTCGGGGTGAGGATGGTAGAAGTACTTCTTTAAGTGTGAGTGGAAAGACTCACAGGCGTTCGTTGTTAGCTGCAGACTAATGCTGCGAGACGCCCAAAGCGTTGGTGGGAACAGGGCCCTACATTCGATGTAGTTTTCTGTCAAGTAGTGTGCGAACTGTTGGTATTGTTGTCCGCTTGGCATCGTTCCGATGAAGTCTTCGACAAAGCAGTCTCCTACTTCTTCTGGATTGAGAAAAATGAGACGAAAGATATGGTTTAGCCATTTCCCCTCTTCAGAGTTGTTTTGCATATACTGACTAGATAGTCCCAACTGCTGTATACGTCTGAACCTGTAAAGAACGTAAAACTCTAGTGAGGACTTCGTCTTGATAAAATTATTTTGAAAATTCGAGCATCTTTCTTGCACTTAACCCGTCATACTCTGGAAAATAAAATGCGTCGTGTGGTTCCACGGACCACAGAAACATTATGTATATATTTTTTCCACGTTGCACATTAGTCTTTAAAATGCTATAATCAATATTCTTCATCCTCCGGTTATTGTTTACGAAGATAAATTAACCTAATACTTTAAAAAAACACACCAGTTTTGTATGAGGTGAAATCGACATCCTACAATTTGCGCTGACGGCCATGTAACCTGAGCGGCATTATGGATGGCAACTTCAAAATCTACGATGATCTTCTTCGGCGCAAAGTTGCATGAAATCTCATTGATTTTCGTGAACAAAGTTCGGTAGGTGTCCTTCAGCTTGTTCACCAGCAAGCAAATAGCAAAGTATATAATGTCCATTCGCGGCACAATGGATGGTAAAGACTTGGGCGAAAAACTTAGGACAGTAGCCGAAAGTGCCATCCATTAAGAAGACATCGGCTGCAGCCAGCTTTTTCAGATTGGATTCATGGATTCACAGCCGAGGATGATCATTTGGTTTCCAGGTCGTTCTGCAGCACAAGTTTCTCCACGATGTGCAACATGGTGCACGCTATCGACGGCGTCGTGAACGTCGGATAATTTTTCGGCACCGGAGGCAACAATTTACGACGGTTGTCCCATACTACTTTCCGTACCACCATTAAATCTTTACTGGCTATATTCTCACTACCACTCCAAGTGGCCAGTTGTTGGTTTATGATTTTCAGAGCCCGGTCCGATAAATCTTCAGTTGCCTTTCGCTTGCATGCACTTCAGATTACTTGACGGCTCAGTTTAGGTAAGTCAGCAACATGGTTATGATCCAAGTTGTAATTCAGTATAACGTCGTCTGGTCCCGGAAAACACTTAGCCCCACAATCCCTCTGCAGACACACCCACTTGATTACGCCATCTTTGTCTACACGCTGTTTGTTGAACTTATAGTCATTAATTACCAAACACCGACTGCCTCTTGTGCTACTCATAAAATCTACTATCAAATTATCACTCATGACTGTTTTAACTTTAATGATCTCACTTAAACTGGCCCAAATAGAAAGAGAAGTATGTAACTTATAACCGATTACGTTGGTCCTTGCGAGGGAGGACAGAAGGAGTGTCACGACCGGCACCCCATATCAAAGGCAACTGGGGATATTTGTATCGTGAAGGTCAGAGAAAGCAAGCAAACAAGCCACAGTGCAAGCTGGGAAGAGGAGAGGAAGGAACTCTGGTGATAACAAGATTATTTTGGTGCAGTTTATTGTCGTCTCAGTGTGTTGAAATAAATAATACCACTTCATGAATAATAATAAATGTACCTCTCTCACTTACCATCTACAGACTGAATGATTGTGCCATGCGTCATAAAACATCATTTCACGTTACATTCCCTGAGTGAAGCCCTTGCTCTCCACTGCACAGACTAGCCAGCCTGTATTACTCTGCATCACCCTTCCCATCATCCTGACAAAATCTCCAGTTAGTTAAATATCACGAGATTGCAGTGACCTCCTTGACGCCAAAACCGGGATATGAAGTGGTGACGTCAGAACACCGACGACGCAGTGCATGAAGAAGTGAAGGGCCAGCTGATCCTCTTACCTATCTGCATATCGCTCTCAGAATAAGAACAATGACAGCTACAAACTGTGAGCGGAGAAGGTAAGAGCAGGGATCAGTTGGAAACAGTAATCGAACTTGATTGGCTGAATAAAAAAAAGTAACATGTTAATCGAAACTAATTGTCTAAACATGTTGGTGGATAGGGGTGAAAACAAAGGTTACGTCATTCAAGCTGACCAAGTATGATTTGGCAACCGCATACCTGGACAACTTTGCATTGTTTTTTATTCACGGGGATATATATTTCATGGCGCAACAGCCCCTAGTGGGACAGGGCCTCCTCATTGTCGAGGCTTCACGATCACACTCAGACACACCACACTCGGTAGGACTCCTCTTGACGAGAGATCCATACCCCTGGCGGGATTCGAAGCCGTAATCCCATCAAAGGAGCGGCTATTGGATCGGCACTGCTGACGGGGATGCAAACATGAACAACAGCCGTGAACGAAAACGGATATAACCTTCGAGGGGCTTGAGAACTACCTGCTTATCTCGTGAACATAAACGGATATGATTTTGAAACCTTCGACTGACCGTGCACGAAAACTGACATCACCCAACAGTGTACGACTCTTGACCAGGAAAATGGAGACCGCAGGTTTCTTTCAAAACGTTGGTGCCTAGGCACTAAACCACAAGGCAACACATCCCATTACGAGACTAACCGTCGTGAGAACATCAAATCTCACATAAACTTTTATTGCCTTTCCCATACTTTACAAAATATCGCGTTAGTACCTTTAAATATACCGTGACCGGCTTCTTCCAGTTGTGCCCGTTCAACCTATCGCCTCATGACGGTTTATAAACTCTTCAGTTGTAATGGCGTCGTTAATTATTTTAAAATCAATCAATAGAGTGTCACTGGAAAAGTAGTAATAAATCTGAACAAATCACCGTGAATGTTTTTAGATTTGATAGCTTCCATTTGATTCTTTCATACCGCTAAGCGGTTCCCTGTGTTGCAGTGATTTTGGTATAATATATTACATCAATGTTCGCTGAGAGACATAACGGACAGATAATAGGTAATGAATAGAGGGTTCTACATGGTATACGAGATGAATATTGTCAAACATAGGCTGTGTAGGCATAAATGTGATTTGTGTCAATGGATCAGCGTGATTAATGCTAGTAGCTGATGACTGATATTATGAGGTACGAGGGCTGCAGCCGACTGCGTCATGTCCAGACTGGAGCCACGTGAGAACACAGCATGGTTTGATATCTACACTGAGGTCGGGCTAATATGTTCTTGTTAATGTACAAACACATTTCACAGCATAGTACCACATTTTCGTTTTGTGCGAATACATGGATCGAAACTTGTGGTTTCCGCACTAAAAGATAACGTACAGAACAAAACTATCAATAACTTAATTGAATTATTGATTTGTACTGTACTGTATATGATTTTATACTGGATATGATTTGTGTTAGGGTGTGTGTGCGCGCGCGCCTGTGCCTGTGTCGGTGTTTGTTTGTGTGTGTACATATGCTCAGTTTAAACCCTTAGGTTTTCGCGACTAAACTTATATAAAGGGCACCGAATTCATTCGCCCAGAAAATAGCAACTGTGACATTTGCCGAAAGGAAAACCTTCATTCTTCTAAGCACTCCACGCGGCTCAACCCCAAAAGCCGACTCAAATATATGCACTTGTTTCGATCACGGCCTCCTGGGAAGTGGCACTTTGTAGTCATGTATTAGGCATCATCTCTTCGGAAGAACCTGCTGCCGCCATCTTCATGACAGGAAATGGAGGAAAAAGAAAAGTGGACTGCCTACAACTGAAGATGGAGACATTATGATCCTTCAAAACGTCTGCAACTATTGATCAGTTCACGTGGCGTAACATCCCAGAAGACGTGAATCTTTACCAGCAATGCTGCGAGAGCCTAAAATCTCGCAAAATTTCTGAGTTCTTATCTGCAAAGTAGAAAGGCCTACAGCAATGCGTTTAGACTACATGTTAACACCCCAGAAGACTTCAATCTTCGAGTACTGAAATTTCATCGAATAAAAAGCACTAATTGACTAACTAACTAACTAACTACAAGCAGCACGGTCCTTCTTTCGAAACTAATAGTCCCTCAGCTAGGGAAGAAATACGCAGCATTTTATGGAAACCCAAGGTTCATTACCGTATAAATAACAGCCCGCCATCTGTCCCTATCCTGAGCTATATCATTCTAGTCCAAAGCCCCATTAGATTTCTTGAAGATCTATTTTGATATTATCCTCCCATATACGGCTAGGTCTTCAAAGTGATCTATTTCACTCAAGTTTCCCCACCAAAACCCAGTATACACATCTACCCCATACGTGCTACATGCCCCGCCGACCTCGTTCTTCTTGATTTGATACTCTGATAATGTTTTCTAAGGTGTGCAGGACATGAAACTTCTTATTGCGCAATCTCCTCCAGTCCCTGTTACCTCATCCTTCTTAGGCCGAAATATCTTTCTCGGCATCTTCAGCCTATGTTCCTCTCTCAAAGTGCAAGACCAATTTTCACACTAATACAAAACAATAGGCAAAATTATGGTTCTGTCTATATAATCTTCAAATTTTTGAACAGTAAACTGAACGACAGGCGATTCTGGACCAAATCGTAGGAAGCATTTTGTTAGTTCTATCTGCTCTGTATGTCTTCATAAATGCAATTTTGATTTATTAAAGTTTTTGCCAAATATTCGAACCTTGCCACAGTTTCAAAGGATTTATCTCCTACTTTTATGGCGTAATTTTTTCCTGAATTCTGTTCCCGAGACTTGAGCATACACTTAGTTTTCTCAGCATTTACTTCTAGACCAGCCTCCTTAGTTGCGACGAATAGAGCCTCTCTATTTTTCTTTACACTACTGTGCTTTCACAGAGTAAATTAACACCATCAGCATAAACCAGAAGCTGATGTGTTATCATTCAATTTCAACGCCTCCTGATTTGCTTTAAACTTCGTAATTACCTACAGTATTCTAAAGCAATGCTCAAAAGCGGAGACGATAAAATATCTCCTTGTTTCAGACAATTCTTAAAAGTAAATATGTCAGACAAATGTTTGCCTACCCGGACTGAGCTATAGGTTTCATTCAAACACATTTTTATTAACCCAACTAGTTTAATAGGGATACTAAACTCAATGAGTAATTAGCAAAACCTCCCTCCCAACTATCTTATAGGCTTTCTTGTAGTCTATGAATAACTGATGCACTACCCCATTGTATTCCCATTTCTTCTCAAGTCTCTGACGAATGCAGAATATGTGATTAGTATTTGACATGTTAATTCCAAATCCACACTAAAATCCCCAATAATTTCGTTTGAATATGGCGTTAACTTGACCGAAGGATGCTGGATAAAATTTTGTATTCAGTTGAGAAGAGTGAAACACAAGAAATCTCTTGGAAATGAAGCTGGATTTGGAAGGATAACAGTAAGATGAATCTCATGGACACATGCATGAGGATAGAGTTCGATTGAACTGGCTGAAGGTCGTATATTTATTTGATTTTGGTATTAGCCGCGCGAATCCTTTGGGTTTTGCCATCAGGGAGTGAGTTCTTATTAGTTTAATCAGAAGAAAATGTTATCGAATTCTATACATACAGTTTCAATTATTCTTAATAATCATCCCGCCTATGCTCCGCACACACTTCATTTACCTATCACCGACGCTAAACAACCTTAGCAAATGAGACCGACGGGAAATAAAACACTTCTCTCTCGCAATAATCTTACAGTTGAAACTTCCCCCCTTATGAAGTCCGTGTCAACATCGATTTGCATTATATTACTGACGGGGTCAGAAATACAAGGTCCCTGAAGAAACAGGTTTGAACATTGTCCTTTTGTCGTATGCAACAAGAGATAAGAAACGATTTCAGACATCAGCGGCCGGAGTGGGTCGAATGCCAGCGTAGCTGATGACGTTGGTATATTGATAAAGTGTGAGATTGCAGAGAGGCTGAAAGGAAGTCCTGTACGTAAAGCAGGTGTCAGTCGCTCTTGTAATGCTCAAATGGGACACAAATTCCAAACTATAGCTGACTTACTGAATAAAAGTTTTCTTGATATATTGACAGTTTCTAAGTGATCAAGAAATCCATACATTTATGAACCCCACAAAGTTCAGGATAGTCGCCCATTCTAACTTTCAAGGAGCCAGTTCAATCCACTCATTAGCGTCACCCTAGATTTATCAAGATACACTTTAATATGATCCTTTCCTTTTCGTGTTCGGCCCACAGGGTTTCTCTGTAAGTTTTCGGATCCAAATCATGTATTTCTGATTTCCCCTCAGCACGGAGAATGTGATCCGACTAATCCATTCTTTTCTTTTTTGGGATTGTAAGTAAAAAGTTTTAAGTTCCTCATTATGTAATTTTCTCCAACATGTTTTTTACTCTGTATCTCCTACATCTAACTAATTGCAGTTCATGAGATAGTAAGAATTTCAAGATTAAAATGTTCCTGAAAGCACCTCGGCGAATCAAAAGAATGTACGCAATAAATAATCTAAATAGCACAAAAAATTTAGTTCTTACAATATAAGAGAGAGAACAAACCTACCCACTTTCGTGACTTTATTTCAGTTCATGCTAGGACACACTAAATTCGCCAATAAATTAGGTACGTTTCCTGTACTTAGTTTTAAGAGTTCTCCATATATAGCTCCATAACTGAACCACGAACATGCCACAACATTGGGTGCGATTACCCTGTGATTATTTAATTCTCTCTTCACATATCTAAAGTTCCCTTCCTTTCAGTGATATGGTCTCTTGATTCCTCCTGAAAGGATTAATGTTTTCACTCTTCGTCAAGACACTTTAGGGGCGTTCGCAAAGTCGCGAAAAGCCCCTGTGAGCTTTGTCATGTCCGTCTGTACGCATGTATGAGCACGACTCGCACTGGGCGGATTTCTCTGGAACCTGATATGAGGGACGTTCATGAAAAATCTGTCGACAAACTCCAAATTTGGTTAAAATCTGACAAAAGGATTGGGCACTTTACATGAACACCTAAGTATATTTCTTTATTGCCGGCGACATAAATTCGCCACAAAAGTATTTTTGTGCAACATTCAACATATATATATCGTTGACAGTTTTACGTAGCTCATCAATACACAAATATTACATTGTGATTCAAGAGCAACAACGGTTACGGGAACATGCCACAATGATACGTTATACGTACATTGCCTATCTTGTTTAAAAGAGTCGGTCCCACAAGGCGCCTGTCATAACAACATAAATGTACCACAAATAATGCTCAGCCAAATTCGTAACCACACAAATTTCTGTGCGACTTAAACCGAATGACCAATATAATCTTACAATCAAATTTTGTAGCATTCAAAGCCAAATAATGTACCAAAAATACCTGTTGAACTCTGTGTAAAGTACAGATTATACTCAAGCGAAATCCAAATCAGCAGAAAACTTTTAGTACCAACCACGAATATTAATTCATTGAGAATTTGCAAAGACAAATTATGCGGACAGTGGGGGAAAAACACGACCTCCCTTTCATGCCCTCTCTGACGTACTTAAAGCTGACAGCAGGAGGTTCTATTCACCGTAACTCAGAAACGACAGTAATTTTGTGATTTGTTTACTTCTCAAACTCACCGCCTGAAAGGTTTACTTACAGAAGTAGCCTTATTATACTCGTAGCTTCAGTGAATCAATAAATCTACATTAACTTACTGAATTTCCTCGTATTTTCCCTCCGTCCTCAGCTCCAGATAAAATATTCACATCCAACTGAAACTTATACAGATGGAAATAATGTTTCATAATGAGAAAGGTAATTAACTTTCTGTGACCAGATTAAAGAAAACTAATTAACGGTTGGCGAAAGCAGCTTTATCAATATTATATAACATCTGGCACATTCGTCTGTTGGAAAATCACAAGCCCTCTAGAGATGAATTGTTTAAAAGTACGGCAGTGAAAATTTGCTTCTCTATAATGGTCTAAAACAGTAAACAGGCCTAGGGGTCATTATTATTATCCTAACTTCTGAATCTGGGGTTACTTAAAGGAAGACGAACAAGAGCGAAAATGTCTAATTCGTTCTGAAGTAGGGGAGAGGGGGGCTAGTTGGCTACAGGGGTAAGTTGGCAAAATGGCCATAACTCCCAAAGATGGCGCAGGATAGCAACACATGTCAATTTGTACTGTTCAATGACTTCTCCTGAGAGCGGTCAGCAAGCGTCAGCGCTTTGTGAGCTATGACTGAAGTGTGGTGTAGTGTTTTATTTTGTACACCGCAGGAAGTAATTTTTTATCGCTTTATAAAATGTTTTGTGTTTGAAGTTTGGTTACAGCTACATGTGACATTGTGCCACCCATGAATGGTACCTCCTTTTGGCTAACATTGGAGCTAGAGAGAATTGTAGACTTCCATTTTGTTTGAGGATGATACACTCTAAAACATAAGAAGGTGGCGACGGGGCAGGTCGGCACACTCAACGTGGGGCAAGTTGGCTCACTGTGTCAACTTGCCCCGCTGTCGATCAGAATCTCATTCGTTAATTGTTTAGCAGTGTGATTTTTTCTGTCCGGTTTAAGAAGCTAAATTTGCGTACTTGCAAGAAGAGGTCATATAGGAGCAACACACGTCTGGATTATTGCTACAAGCTGTCAACAAGGAAAGCGGCGAAGGATTTCAGATTTCTTTTCGTATTTGGGCAAGATACTGCAAAAGGGTAAGGCAGGGTGAGGTAAAACCACCTCACCAACACTATCATTGAACATACCGTCCATCCCTCTGGGTAGATGACGGAGGAGCATTTTGTAAGCTATGTAAAACGTTTCGTGGCACATGCTAAGCCTTCTAAAGAGAGATCAGTAGTTATGTTGCTACGTAGTAGACAACCATACGGGCAATAGACTACTGCAAGCAGCATGACGTGACTGTCCTCAACTTCCCTCCACACTGCAGCCGTAACTCCAGCCTCTTGACAGGTCTGTCAACGGATGGCTTACCACGTATGTGAACCGAGCTTATGATGCCTGCATAACTAACCATACAGGCACAACAGTGAAATACATGACAATCCTTGTGTCGTCAACACACCTTCGCACCTGACTTCTTTTACTGCAAATACCAAAGCAGGATTCCAGTTTTCTGGAATTTACCTTGTTGTATCCCCGAAATTTCGGAGAAGGCCGGTGGGGCGTATCGTGGATGTTGCTCCACCGGAATAGGGTTCGAATAAGTTGTGAGGGATGCTTGAAACAAACTCGTTGTACTAGGTTCCAGGCACTTTAATTACAATAGGCCGTATTTACAGAAAACAGGCCGGGAAGGCCTCGCAGCAACTTATACAGACTGTCCGCATCAACGGCAGGATCGGGAATGCGCGCTTTCAGGCGTCAGAGGTTTTATCAGACAGTCTTGTGTGTGATCTGTGCGTAGGAGTAGTCGTTACTCCTCCACATGTGACTGTGCGTCTGCAAGTAGTCACACGGTGGGCTCCATAATTCCAGGAAGAATAACAGATAAGTAGTTACAAACATTGGGCAAAGAGACGTAAGCTGAGAAAGTACTAATAAGCAAGTGATAAGGTCCGATGATACGGACAAAGTACAGAAGGTACTGCATCAATGCAATGTCGTTGCCTCAGTTTCAATAATATATATATATATATATATATAATGTAAGGAACATCCGTAATATAACAGATGTATGCAACAACCTGTTCAGCGGCGATATCTTTCAAAATGAGGAATTTATGGAAGATTACGTTGCAGATATAGCTGCCCCTCCTATGGAGGCTGCAGATTCCAGTAGCAACAGTGAACTTCCTGCGATTTTGATGATTCTCCCAAATGATCATCTTCTGCTTCAAAAGTTGCACACATCCTGCTACTCCAGAGGACGTTCGAAACCTTCCTAAACCGTACGCAAAAAGAGCAAGAATGTAAACAAGAACAAGAAAATAATTGTCATTTTGGCTGATACCTCTGTCAAAAATGCTTTGACACCAGTACAACAGAGGGCTCGGAGCAAATAAGAGAAGAACTGGGCCTAAAATATAAGATAGAGGAGCGTGTCACGTATCTAAAGAGAGATTTACAAGAGCAGAAAGCAAAAATACAAAAAAAAAAAAAAAAAAAATGCAGGCGACACAGACGAAGAAGACTCCGAGGATACTTCCTACCTCTACTGTCTTGGCGCATCCAGAGAAATGTGGATTCAGTGCACAGAATGCAAGTTGCGGTCACTTGAGTAATGGACTGATGGCTCTCCCAACTGTGATTGCTTAAATTACCAGTCTCATGGGATTGGGATACTTTATTTAGAATTGCTGGTGGTAGGCTAGTGCCATACTGAGTTACCTTTCCTTTTGATTTCCTTTTTCAATTTAAGTAAATGTATTGAATTTTGGGCCGAAATTCTATTGTTTCTCAACTGTTTTATTACCATAATATACACCTCGTTTTTGCGCACAACCTGTATCTGACACCAGGTGCGCTACCAGAATTTTTCATTGGGGGGGGGGGGCTGACCCTGAGGCTGAATATAATTTGTGTTTGATTTTAAAAATTGTGTTATGAAAATCTTGTCATGAGTATAACATAACACTGTCAGCAACTGCATTTATATACATACAAATATAACTACATGTTCCATGACTCAATCACAGTGTCATATCTTATTGTTTTTTAATTTTATTAATTTATTATTCAACATTCTAATGTACTAGTCATCAGCTGATTTCAGTGGCTGAATTTGGCTGCAGGGTAAATCACGTAAAACCATTGATATCATCGTATTCACAAAATCTGTGTTTTTAAATTTCAGCTTTAGGGTGTTTGGGGGGCTGCAGCCTGGTAGCCCCCCCTTTGGTGCGCCCCTATCTGACACGTTTGTTCCATAAAACATTATATTAATCACTGTCTGTTATGTCTTGGCCTTGAAAAGTTGGCATCTTGATTTTCCACGTATTTTACCATATGCCAACTTACCCCGTGCGTGGGGCACGTTGGCACACGTGCAGAGGTTAGGGCAAAAGCCTCTCCCTCCTATTCCTTACGAATAGCGTCAAATTTGTGTAGGTCAGATTGTAGCCCAAGAGTGTTGCTAGCCATACGTGCCGCTATATTCAACTTAACATGTACAGGGAAAATGTGAAAAATTATAACGTGAAAAGTGTGCCAACTATCCCCCCTCTCCCCTACAACACGCATTTTCCAGTTTATACCCATTCTATCTAGAACCTCACAAATTAAGGCACGATGTGGAGATACTTTATTTCCATCTTTCTCCTAAAAGTCCACCGGCTAGACAAGTTTCGACTCCCAGTAGGGGGGCAGAGATTATTTTCTCCTTCACATCATCCAGACCGACACTAGAGCCCACCCAGCCTCTTATCGAATACGTAACGAGGGCTCTTTCCCAGGAGTTAAAGCGCCCGTGGCGTGAAGCCGACCACTCCAACTAGTGCCGAAGCGAATAATGCGTAAAATTGTACTTCAAATTTCCCATATTCGTGCTTAATTAAGCACAGGACAACTTCACCTCTTACGCCTTTTCCGAAGTTGCATCTCTAAAATTACTGAACGATTGAACAATAGATTTGGTACTGGTGATTGGCACTAAAATTCATCGAGGGAGTTTCCTTTTGGCTTAGTCAGTATAATTTTTTCTGAACTCCAAATCAAATTCAACAATTTTATAAAAACAGTTCATCTTCCGAAGAAATTCATGACAAGTCACAGACCGCGTTGGTTTCTGCAGCCGTAAGTAAAACGCGTTCTTTTTATATGGTGCATATTTAACCAAATTACAAAACACATAATTTATGAATCTACACTGTGACTATCTTTGCACGGTTAGATCAAAATTTGCAATGAACGGCAACCAACACCAATCATAAAAACTGCATTTCGAAAATATATTTACTCCCATCTAAAAGTCCATATCTTGTCACTTTTATTTTCCTCCGTTGTACTCTGCTGCGAAAATGTAATCAGATGCAGGGGCGTTTACTGCTGTTTTAAAGTGCAGTGAATGCCAACAGCAGTGATTTGAAGTTTTCACGGCGGTAGCCATGCAGATTAGTTTTCAGCAACGTGACACCGTGTAATTTGGTACATATGCATCGTTTCGGAAACGTGTTACCTCCATCTTCAAACAGAAAAAAATGTCATATGCCCTGAAGATGATAGCAGCCAAGTGCCTCAAAAACGCTGGTACCTACCTACCAAACTACGCGGCGTCATATCCCAGAAGACAATACTTCGAGATGTGAGAAGCTGTTGTCCAGCGTCACAAATCCTGGACACTGGCACCTAGCGAGCCTAAATCAGGAGCAGCCTCGTTTACTATACAAGCAGTTGAACCGTTTAAAGCCCCGTGGCAACGACATGTACCACACGCTGTAACAAAAAATTACGCAGTTTTCCAACACAGTGTATTTGTGTGTTTGGTATGTTCAAATAATAAACAGCGACTATTTGATTCAACAGTACTAACCAGTTGATCTATTAGAATAGGGACGGACTCTGTTCTCTGCAGGAAGAAACTACGGTAAGTTTGATACAGAGCTGTTAATTTAAGATGAACGTGGGTCTTCAAAGGCTTAAATATAGTCGATTCTGGCCAGACTGTACACAACACCACGTAGCAGAAAGACAAGACATTCCAACACTGCAACTCTGGTGAGTGTGATAATTTGTATGTCTCAGGGAGTGAAGAGTTTATCGCCTGAGGATCGATGGACGAGCGTTAGGATGGAACTCTGTAATATGTAGCCTGTGCTAGAAGCACTACAAAGACGAGAGGGTTAATCTAATTACTGTACTGTCTGGCCCCAGTACTTTAAAGAGTACTCAACTGATGTGCCGTTAAATACTAAATGCATTTGCAGTAAACTTTCCAGGATACCGGGGTGTACACCGAGCTTACTAGAATCGAGAAGCAAGGAAAATAGCCTTCAGTTTACTGCTTCTTACTTCAACAACTCTGTACCGACTGCATGCATCATATGAAGCGTTTTAAAGATGATCATGAATAACTTCACCATTTGTCTCGCCACACAGATAGTGCTGCAGAATAAGCTGACACTCTGTATTTTAATAACACTTCAATTCTGCACTCACCACCGTTTCATCTTGACTGTTACTCCAGCTGTAAACATAACTGTTGACAATGTGAACTGGCAGGCGCAATAAAATTTAAACTCATAAAAATTATGGCGATTTAAAATGTGTCACCGTTTTCTTCCGCATTCTGTATTTCGCAACACGAAACATTTAAAAATATAAAACTTATAGAATTTAATAATTTAAACATCTTATTCCAAGTCAGCATAAACCTTCGCAAGACAGATGATGAAAGGTTACCTGCATAATACGCAGCTGTTCATGCAGTAGAACTAGTTTATATGAAATTTTGTACAAGTATTTCCAGGAAGTTCAGTCGAACAAAAACCGTGCACAAGGCGTAGCTAATGTACAGAGCAATAAGCTATCGTACGTCCTGTAAACCTCAACCTAACTAGCAGACAAACTCCACACCGCAGAGTTCTTCTTGGGATGCTAATAGCAGCTCAGCTACTCAAGGAAATCCCCCGCGTTTTGTGGATCCCGAAACTTTGTTACTGCGTTGACAAAGATCCACAGTGTTCCCTACACTGAGACAGACACATTCAACAACTTCTTTCTTAAAGAATCACTTTACTAACTACATTTCCGGTTAGTTTTCCAAGTGATCTCGTCCCTTGATGTTTCCTGGCCAAATTGTATGTGCATTTGATGCCTCATGTCACGTCTATCTCGTTCTATTCGATTTCATCCGTGTAAAGAGTATAAATTACGAATCTCGTCATTTTGCCCTTTCCTCCAGCCTGCTTTTGCTTCCATGAACCTTAAGTCTCAGCATTCTCCACAGCACCCAGTTCTCCCTCGACCTACGTCATTCCCATTAAGCTGCGACACCAAGTTTCACACACACATACAAAACACGTACAGAATGTTCTGAACTTAATCTGCTATGAATTTCTTCGGAAATTTAATTCTGTTTTCTCAGTGTCACTTCCAATTTCTTTTACTTTGCTACTGTAATACCACAGCTTACGTAAAAGATGGCGGATCGCTCTTAGTCACGCGGTCATGACAGAAGCAATCTTTAGTTAGTGTAGGAAAGAAGTGCGTTGGCTCAGCAACATAAACTTTAATAAGAGCCAGATAAAACAGAGTCGAAGCTGGTGTTTTTTCAAACGCAGACTCTGCGAAATGACTGCAGAGTCCTACCCACTGACCAAGAACTACGTGTTCGAGACGAATATCGACGATGGAACTGCAAGATCACAAGAAGCAAATTGCACTATTGTGTAGTGGAAAACAGAAAGGTGTTGCGGGTATCATAATTATGTTATATACCTTTCAATGATTGACGGTGCATGAAATAGAGTATGCCGCGAATGTTTTGACGACCTCCAATTATTTCGGTCCAATGAAATGTGTAATATTATAAACATCAACCATCTTCCCAACTGATTGCGTTCCACAATATCAAAACGTCTTGAGTGGTTGCTGTAATATTTAAATACTGTAAACAGACGAACCACAGTATCAACGCTAGTGTCTGGACCTAGGGCAAAATATATTTGAGACGACTGAGTTAGAGGTAACTTTACAGTGGTTAGCCGGGATTATAAACTGGTATCTGTTAATTACGGTGCGTACGAGGGGCTCTTTCCCTGGGCAGCCGAGGCATGATGCTGACCCACTCACCTTCCGAGGTTTACAATGAGTTGAGCTATACCCCCACTCCCCCATTATGCCTTCATGGCGTGCAGAGACAACTTTACCTTTACTCTTACCTGTCAAGTGAGAAGTTGGAATGCTAACCGCAATACAAGCAAATTTACGTATAATATTTGCAGTCTCACACAGACTGCTGTCAGTTTCAGTTTGTAGAGACTGCAATATTTAGTTCTTTATAAACAAATATACACAATTACGTTAATTCAAAAACGCACCATTAATTAGATCCAATAAAAATGTTTACAACAGCCTAGTTCTTCCACAATTTTTATAATAATTGCAACTAGATATGCTTTGCCTGCTCCTTGACACTGCTTAGGGTTCTGTTGGTCTCTAGAATGTGTCCGTAAACACATCATTACTGCGAACAAGGTGCATCCTGGATAGATCGTTATTGTGAGCAAGGTGTATCCTTAATATTCCTTATTGAGAATAAGGTGTATCGTGGATTTCTTCTGTCCTCAACACAGCATAATTATGAAAACAAAGTGCGGCTTCTCGAATTCTTAGTTTCACAATACGACCGCTTCATTCCAAGCTGCCGTTTGGACAGATGGGTAATGGGACGCACAACTCTAGATGGGGTGAAGGAAACAGAACTCCTGTCGACCAGTCCATATCCAGCTACGCCACGATATACAGGTAGCCCATGTTTTACGCCCTAGTTGTGTTCCTGAGAAAGTGGGCATAAATCAAAAAGGCGTAATTCAAAAATTATCTTCCCATAATAATTAATGGAATAGGTGGGGGTTAGGGGCACTCATCTGAAAGACAAGCTGTTCATGTGCGGTATATATACACATACTGATTACATTATTGTGTACCTGACATTAATACAGAAATAAACAAGTGATGTTACTTTTTAGCCTACGTAAACTGAAAAGGAATTGTAACCAACTTCCGTGCACTTGTCACGGATGGCACACGTTCCATATCATCGCTGTTGCGGGTGATTAAATTCACTCCCTCAGATTTCGCAACTCATTCGCTGTATTACCACCGCTAACATTCATTCTGCAGTCAGGTTAGGGTTTCGGTTGTGCCAGTTTCATATAAGTAGGTATGATGATGGTTAGCTTACGTGTTGTGTCATTTGTCATCATCTCAGTTTTTCTGTTCATGTCTAGTTTGTAGTTTCACACTTGTCACGGATGGTACATTTTCCATATCGCCATCACAGATGATTAACTTCGGTCTCGCATGCTTTACTATTCAATGACTGTATTACCCACACATCATACATATTACCACGTTTAGACTACTGCTGCGAATATTCGTCGTGTCATTTTTTTTTTTTGTTCGAGTGGAAGTGTCATCATGGCGTTTGTAGGTATAACCAAAAAAGGACTGTTAAGTAAAGGCAAACAAAGAAACCGTGTGGTCTGAAGCTCTATCTGTGGTTTGAACAAAACGGCGAGCGCGCGGTGACTGACGCAGTTTGCAGTGAGGGCACAGCCTCCGAGTTTTGTTCTGTGCCGTGAGTTTCGGACACGCTTTGCAGCGTCCTAATGCGCAGCCAGCCAAAGGGCGTTAAACTGAAAATGAGAAGACGGGAACTAAGAAATGGTGTAAATTGGGAAGGGGCGTTAAAGCAAACGGGCGTAAATTACGGGCTACTTGTCTGTATTATGTAAATATGTACATGGGTTACCTGCATGTACGTGTCTGTGTGTATATATATATACGAGTATATATACACATACACTTCCATACAAGGCCTATATAATATTGACACGTTATATAATTTACAGGGAACAAATCAACGTCGTTTTATACACAAATTAATTGTTCATTCTGTATGTACTGAAACAGCAGCATACTGTAATTTCCTCTGTTCACATTATAAGACGGAAGAGCAACGTAAGTCACATTTCCTTTTCTCAATTCATGGATTAGACCCTTTGTCCCATCCGACTACCAACAATAACTCTGTAACAATGACTTATCAGGAATCAGGTAGGAGTCCTTAAACTAACACTTGACCTATAGCAAGGCTTCGACCTACACAAGATAACATAGAAATCACACGTATCCATGTTCCAAATGGGATTGTAACCAGCACAGTAATTCCACTGTTCCTGCAGGCTAAGGTCATTCTTCTTCCTTACACACACCGCGGTCTGAATGCAAGAAATGTCCCCTATTTCGTACAGTGCAGTACCCGATTTACTCTAGCAAGAATTCTGATGACACATCCGAATTGCGGTAGGCGACAACCGAAGTTTTGGATATTAGAAAGTCTGTTGCCTTATTTCTTGAAACTCTTTTGTATTTTGGTTGAATTCCAACTCCGAACCCTTTAAACAGCGACCTTTAATGTTAACTATTAGACTAGGAGACCAACAGGGTCAGCACCTACAAGAATAGTAACTAAACGTCTGAAAAAAGAATTAAAACCACTTCATGCATTCTTCAAACTGTTGACAATATTCATTATACAATGATCTTGTTTTGGGCTTCTGCACCATGTAGTGGTTAAATGTTCTGACGTTTAGGAGGAATGTCGGACGTTTACCCACTACACAGTGCAGAAACCCAAAGTAAGAACATCTTACCAACAGCCGCCGTGAAAACATGAGAACTTACATGTAACATAGTGTCGGTGTAAGGAAAGAACCTAGTGCAAACACTTAAGAAAGTTTGCTAATTTATTCATTTAGTTAGGTTTCATGATATTATCATTGTCACAGCCGATTAAAAAAAGCGAGTGAAACATTCCAGTGAAATACTTGCACATTCACAGTAAATTACGCAATCAGATGCTATGAATACAGAGAATGCCGACCAAACTGTACGTAAGCACGATTCAGCCAGTTGTTTGAAGTTTTTTCGCCGTAACCAGTCTGTTATTGACTGCGCAGCTGAATTAAATATCGAGCAATAGAAGAGCAAGTGCAATTCTTGTCCTGAGACTGTTGACAGATTGTGATGAAACATAACGCACCGCTACTGCATGCGTAAAATAACGTGTGAGGTATTTCCACTGCCACGTCCAAACCAGTTCCCATGACCAAACCAGTCTCCTACCCAATGACTGTCCGGGATAAAGCGACCGAGGCGTCAGTCTGACTGTGCAATTTGTAGTTCAGAGATTACTAATTCATTTCGTCATACATGTCATAATGCTGTGTGATTCACTACGCACTGGGATAATTCATGTTTTATATAAATTTTTATTTACTTTAATCTTGTGCTCCAGATTACGTAAGGGCACAAGTACATTTCTGGGTGTATTATGTATTCAACTGGTACGATAGTTGTACTTAAAATACACAAGCTACAGTTCACAAATTATTTCCACAAACTTAACAGATTTTGAGTTTGTAAGTAGTAAGGTTACAACAACAACAACACATACTAAGTGTGAATAAAAGCTCTGTTCCGCCTCGTGACATTGCAGTGAAACATAATGGCTGTGAGCTTCATTTACCGAACACGGCCACCTAGCTCAGAATATACCCATACAGCACACTGACAACATGTGCAGACGTAACTGACGTCTTTAATGCCAACTCCAAGTCTGCATTTGCCTGTTGTCAAAATAGACCTAAACTGCTTTTTATGTCTACATTTCGAAGGTAACTCCAAATTTCCATTATTGTAAAGCTAAAATTAAAGGTTTCAGATTTCGAGAAATGACGATTGATATCTGTAAAAACCAAAAATTGTTTTCAGATTTTAAGAGAAAATGATTCCAAACGACGTATCTCTTGATTTTGGCATTCAAAGGGTTGTTTTATTCAGTAATGTAAGTGTTGGAGAAACTATCGGAAAATAACTCGCAATTATCTTGTCTCTGATGGAAGCATAATATAGAATGTAACATGTTTCTATGAAAATATTTATCAGAAATCAATAAAGTATGGTTAAAGCAATAAACTGGATTATTAGAATATTTAGTCCTAAAACAACGAAGAAACGGAAATGTTTGTTGCGTTTCACAATGTACATTCTTTACCTTATGTTTATTGGTTATTGGCATGTCACAACCCCGCCACCCACACTCCATAACTTTGAAATTTCGATAGAATTTTAATGGCATACATGCATTCCCCATTTACAGCTGATGAGCGTAAAATATGAAAAGCGCGTGGTGAATAACAAAATGCGCCCAAAATGTGGTGTTAAAACCTCACTTTAAAAAGATAAACTTGGATAACGAATCGAAGCGAGGAGGTAAGATACGAGTGTAAAGTAGACAGAATTGTCTCAGAGGAGGATTCAATTAACAGCTAAATGGTGACAGTCGTGATTTGTAACAAATGCAGGGGATTTACTGACAAATATAAATTTCTTAATAAAAAGTCTAAAATATTAAACCACGTAGCTGATTGCTTTGTTTCTTTATATAATATATATATATATATATATATATATTCGGTCAGTTACTAAGAAGTTATGTTTTTTTATGGCTCGACAGCCCTAGTGGGCCTAGGCAACACTCACAAGAGACAGACATTTATGCCCCCGGCGGGATTCGAACCCGCAGCACCAGCAAGCGAGTGGCCGCATACTCACGCCTTATACCGCGCGGCTACCGGAATCGACCAAGAAGTTATGCAGGCCTACATTATTCTCGTAGTTAATTGGTTATCGGTCGGTGGGTCGGTCGGTTGGTCGCTCGGTTTGGTTTGGTTTGGTTTGGTTTGGTTTGGTTGGGTAAGCATTGTGGCAGATAACACGTGCTTAATCAGGGAAAATGCATAGCGATATTAAAAATTACACACATCCAGCATGTCTTCGGAAGGTCGTGTATGTAGGTGACATAATCATCCACAGGTCAAGTGATCCTGGCTAGTAGGACACAAAATTTGGTAAAACTTCTCATGGCTAACGTTTGGTTCTTCTTCATTTCGACTGTCAGACACGCTACAGCCTTTCTTTCCGTTCACAAAAGCTTGTCTTCTCGTAAGACAACCCTCTCACTCTCTTTTACACCTGGTATCTAAAGCAGGTTAGACATGGGAGCGAAAACATGCATCAGGAACTAAATGTCAGCTCTCAAAGCAACGATAAAAATGTGATCATATTACATGTTAAAACCAACTCCACGGAACAATATCCTCCTCCAGTATACAACGGTCGGTCACCTACATAATTTGCACTGTTCATCGGGTAATATTAGCGTTATGAAATCAGAAGAGTATGAGATCAGCGAGACACGTGGTACACATGGGAAAGCTGATAAGAGCAGGAAATTGTAGTCGGAAAACCAGAAGAGAAGGTTCCACTTTTTAGCTACTGGCGTGGAAGGGAAGTCAATATTAAGGGAAATAGGGTGCGAGTTTGTAGATTAGATTTATCCAGTTCAGTATAGGAACCAATGGTGGACTCTTGAGAACACGGTAATGAACTTTCGGATTCAAGTAATCAGATCTTAGTTGAGGGAGAAGAAAATGGCGATTTCCATCTCGATTAGTTCATTATAATATAACTTCATGGTAGCTGCAGGATCTTCCTTGTAAACCTGATACATACTCAGCTGGTAAAGAAACTACCTTTTTCCATAAAAATCGAAGGCTCGTAACCGTGTTTACCAGATCCCAACACTGGTTTTCATCCCGAGCTAGTTGATGCAATCCTCACACTCAATCCTATTTTTTAGGTTTCATTTTAATATTTTCCCTCCATTTGTAGGTTTCCAAAGTGGTGTCCATCCCAGAGTTATAAAAGTTCACAGCGTTATAACCAATAACTGATGGACTAAAAAGGAAATGTATTAGTTGAAACGGAAGGTAAGCTATTCGGGTATACAATTTTCTACGTCCTCTTGTCACTTCCCCCCTTTTAGGCCCAAATACTCTCTTCACCACCCCATCCTGACACATCCTAAACTTACTAACTTTCCTCAGTGTGAGACCTAGCTTTATAACCGTACGAAATAAGAGGTAAACTGAGAGTTTTCTAGATATGTTTTAAGCTTTTCTATTTTATAAACCAGGAGGGAAGACAAAATATTCCGAACTGAACGGTAAGAAGCATTTCCCGAAATTACACTGCTGTTAATTTCCCTCTTAGTTATAATTCAGCCTAATTCACTTTGTTTCTTACTACCGTTCCCAGATATTTGAAATTTGCTACATTTTCGAAAGGTGTGTTACAAATCTTTGTATTACACTTGAAAAGTTATCCAAGTCTCGATACCATACTGCAGAACATATACGTTTTCTCTGCCTTTACTATTAGACCAAATTCCTACTGCACACAACAGAACTTCCCTGTTTCGCTTTATGATATATGTTCACCCTACAAATTAACGCTATCACTATACACCAGAAAACGGGTTTTCCTCGTCAGTTGCAATCTTTACTAATTTTCTTATTTACTCGTAATGACATATAGTAAAGCAAATTAGAAAAGGAAAGACAGTAAAGCGCCTCTACTCAAACATATTCTTAAACGCCACTACAATAGGAAATCACAAAATCCAGCAACCGTATTTCTACGTAAAGAACAATACAAAAGTCGCATATTCTGTTCTGCGTGTTATTCTGTTGTCGTTTTCGAGTACGCCTCGTTATTTTCTCAATTACATTGACGTATTTTTACGAAAATGCTGCCAACATATATAATATGTATCTCGATTTACTATCCAAAACGGCCCCATTATATAAAACATCAATTTGCTGTGTAAAAGGTAAAGCAGTCCCATACAGGCCTAGGAAGACCCTTAGGGCTCCAGGAGGTCGAGGCTCCCAGGTTTTTAGACAATCGGCACATGAAGGTGGTAAGGTTGTCAGCCCTACGCACCGGCCGCCTTTACCCCCCAGGAAAGATTCCTGGTACTCATTTCTGTTAGAGGCTGAGTGGACCCCAGGGCTATAGTGCGACCGAAACGATTATGTCAGTGAACAATTCCAGTGACACCATCGGGAATCGAACCCGCGACGTTCCGGTTTGTAGCGCAGCGCACAATGAACAGGAATTAATTCCCTAAACTTTAGAACCGACTGATTTTTTTTAGGTAGGTGCAATAAAACGTAGAAACCAAACTTTAAAGTGTAGCTAAGAGAGTCTAAGTTTAGTTCTTTAAAGGGTTAAGAAATGCATTACCACTGTCAACTTGTCTTTATTTATTTCTACACTACTGGGGACTGGAACGAGCTAAATGTGATAAGTGCTGTTATAAAAATAAAAAGCTCAAGAAATAAAATTATCCAACTTTTTTAAAGTAGTCTACGTAAGTAACATGACATGCCTCCGTATACTTATTTGCACGGGCCAAACGCATGTGCAGATACAAAAACCACCGTCTCTGCTACGTGATTCCATGGATACAGTTCCTTCGTCACAAGCTACATGTTCGTCAGCTACTCAAAAAATTTCCCATATTTTATGGAACCCGAAGATTCATCATCGTGTTCAGAACAGTCGGCCACATGTTCCTATCCTGAACCAGATTAATTAATCTACGCCCTCCCATCCTATCTGTTTAAGATTCATTTTAATATTATCCTGCAATCTACTCGTAGGTCTTCCAAGTGGTCTCCTTGCTTCAGGTTTCCACAACAAGACTCTGCCTGCATTTCTCTTCTCCCCATATATTCCTCATATCCCGCCCATTAGGCCTAAGTGTTTTCTTCAATTTGCCATCTAATAATAATTGTGAGTACAAATCATGAAGCTCTTCACTATGAAGTTTTCTCCTGTCCCCTGTTCCTTTCTTTCTCCTAGGCCCAAATATGTTCCTCAGCGCCACATTCTCTAATACATTGAGCTTATATTCTTCCCTTAAAGTGAGAGACAAAGTTTCACGCTCATGCAAAATGACATGCAAGATTATAGTTCCAAATGATTTAATCCTTATGATTTTAGTATACACATGGCAATAGCCTTGCATCTTACACAACAATACTTTCTTAATTAAGTAGTCACAATCCATTAGGTTCAGTCGGGTTCTTATGTTTAACGCACGAATGTGGAGGTGAATTGTGGAGACGCGTAAATACACAAATAATTTACTCAGATGTTTTGACTTTAGAATATTACCGTACTTACGTAATTCTAAAAATTTTCCGTGGTTTCGTGTAGAGCAAATTACTTCAGAGATTCACGCAAGTGGGTGCAGAACACAAAATGAACATTTCTTGCAGCTGTATTTCGTTACAACAAGAGTCGTACGAATATCATGTATCTATATTGGTGTCACTCCACACTTATTTTTCGTCATGTGACTAAAACTGAAAAATAGGTGCTGAGAAAATGCCGGCTTAATTTCACGGACTCAAAATAGTAACAACTAAAAAGTGGAGAGTAACAAAAGTGACAGTGCATACAAATATACAGCAAAGAAAAATGGGGTAAAGTAATGGTAAAAATTTGTTCCTATGCATGACATAAAAGCATATAGAGGAGCAAAGGTATAGCTCCAATCATTCTTCGCCTCGATAGTAGATGCAGGTGTGTGGTCGGCTTCACACCCCGGCCGCTTCACTCTAAGCGAAGGTGCTCCGGTGCCCATTAAATGGGAGGATGGGTGAACCCCATTGCCGTAACAAAGACGTAATTATGGGAAAATAAAGAAGGAGATAAAGTAAAGCATAAATAAAATGAAAACCTGAAGGAATCATTCGGAAGTTTGAGATGTGCGCATCGAGAACTCTATTAGCACAAGAACAGCAGCTGCTTTTTCCAAAACTTTGCCAGATTTTCCTGTTAATAATGGTCAACTTGTAATTCAAATTCAGAAAAGTGTGTGTGTGTGTGTGTTCACAGTGCACAAATGAGAGAAAGATTGCACATTATGAGTAAATCCATGAGTAAGTCCATTCTCTGAGAGCAATTCTGTCTTGACGCAGGTCGTCACATAACAATTACTTTCAATTACGGGTTAATGAATTAAAAGCAACTACATTTAAATTCATGACAAGTATGTATTACTCAGAACAGTCATATGCAACACAACACAACAAAGTTAAAATCATGACATTAGAAACTCTTTGACTCTCATGTTAACACTTTGAAGAATGGAAAAAGCAATCACTATACAGGCCTCGACATGCCCGTTGGGTTCCAGAAGGTCGAGGCTCCCAGAGTTTCTAGACAATTAGCACATGAAGGTGGTAAAGTTGTCAGACCTAAGCACCGGCCGCCTTTACCCCCAGCAGATAACCCTGGTACTCATTTCTGTTAGAGGCTGAGTCGACCCCAGGGCCATAGTGCGGCTGGCAGGATTAAATCAATAAAAAATTCCAATGGCCACACAGGGAATCGAACCCGCGACATTCCGGCTTGTAGCGCAGTGCCTTTGAAGAACGGAGATCAACTAAATGATATTTCTGAATTTAGTTCCTACCTTGTACACAACACATTGCACCCCTTTAAAAAGTACCAGTCCATTAATGCTGGACATGAACTTACCGATGTTCTCTCCGAGAACCATACAACAAAATCCATATATATATATATATATATATATATATATATATATATATATATTCCGATTAAATCGAAGGGTTTCTTTTTAATGTTAAAGCGTGTGGTATACATAGCCTTCACTGTGCTTTAAAGAGTTAACATAGTGTTGTATCGGACAAGCGATATGCATGCGATATGTTCCATTACAACGGATCCGGAAAAGTGACAGCACCTCTGTAAGTGCATAAAATATGCATTTTACTATACTGCATGGAGAGTGGTCACCTTGTGCTCTTTGATGGCTAAGTGGACAAAAATGTATGAAACATACTTCTATCGAGGAATATGTTTTCCTTGCATAGTAAGAAAGGAGAACCGAGGGTCCGCAGAGTAAGGTCAACGCCTGCAAAGCTGCACGTGATTTATCCTTCCATCTCTTCGAGAGCTCACACAGACGGATGGCGACCGGTGGGTGTTCCAAAAGAAAGATTTTTTCGTGAAAATCTCGTCTTCTTTCGTCCTCCATGGATTACGCTGAAGTCCGTTCCGAATTCAAATCACCTTTTGATTTCTCCCTACATCTCAGTATCAGACTGGTTGGCAATGAAGTTCTAGAACTTGGGGTTTGTCATTTATGGCCCAGCTCAAATCTGTTAACTAACCCCATTAAGCAGTGTCCTTGAAAAGCAAACAGATTCTCACCTAGTCAAGGAATTTCCCACACATTATGCAATATGAAGGTTATTACCGTGTTCACAACAGGTCGCCACTTGTCCATATCCACAGCCAGATTATTCCAATCAACCTAAGATCCATCTTAATATTACCCTCCCTTCTACTTTACATCTTCCAACTGGTCTCTTTCCTTCAGTTTCCCCCCACGGAAACCTTGTACGCGTTTCAAGTCTGTTAGCCATACTTTTCTGTGATCATTATTCCCATTTGTTGGATAAACATTTTATCCGTTCCATACAGAACTTCTGTGCTCTTCAAACAGTAAAGACACTGCTTGTAAGATGAGCTCAATGGAACTCAGAGCAGTTAACAAGTGCTTTTACAGCAATTGTTGATGGAATGTCAGTAAATATGGCATCAAAAATATTTGGCTTTTAGGATACCATTAATAAATCACGTGCCATTGAATTTACTGACAATACTGGAAGACATAATTTATTGACTTTACGGCAGAATTTATATGTTTGCTGCATTCGTTGTGCATTTAACAAGCACTGTTATCAGAAGTACAGTACTTTCATATACTGCGAATGAACAGTATTAAGAATCATGATTTTCGAAGTCTTTGCTTAAACACCCGTATACACAACTAACACGAAATTTTTAATAAAAAGTACTTATTCTGTTCGCCTGGTTTGCATATTTTGCGATATAATATTTAAATACTGGCCTGTTTGAATTAAATTTTAGACACCAGAAGGTCAATTAGCGTACGTCATCAACATTTCTGCAATAAAAGTGAAGCCCTTGAAAATGAGCGTAGAGCCACGAAATATTTTAATAAAAAGTACTTAGTCTGTTCGCCTGGTTTGCATATTTTGCGATATAATATTTAAATACTGGCCTGTTTGAATTAAATTAGACACCAGAAGGTCAATTAGCGTACGTCATCAACATTTCTGCAATAAAAGTGAAGCCCTTGAAAATGAGCGTAGAGCCTCGAAACATGTCTGCCTACTTGCAAAACTGAACAATGAGGATTCTGAATTGTACGTGATGGTCATTTGTTTAACTCTTAAGAACATTAATGCTGCTTCTCTGACGTGGTTGGGGATGTTAAACGCAACGAAGGCGCCGTAACAAGAAAGGGTGTGTAACTTAAACACAAAGCAGACGTAAATTAGTTTTGAAAAATTTATGCAGGTATTGAAGAAGCGTAATTTTAGTTACTTTTAAACCCCCATAGAATTTACGACATCCACCAGTAAGGGTATACAGAAACTTTTACAGAGACAGGAGGCGTCTATGCTAAAAGCGAATCGCAAGCAGCGGGTACTCGTATGGTAGCACCTGGAACTAATTCGATGCAGTAGTCTTACTTGAGAAGCTAATAATCACTGAGGTGTAGGGTGTTTTTCTCCTACTTGACCGATATGCGCCGGCCCGAAGCTCTAGTGAGTTTTTATTAAACTTTCTAAAGGTTATTATAACTACCATCGTTCATCTAGCTCCCGTCGTCGACTGTTAGAACTCCCCGACACGTGGCGTATGACGCAAGGCTGGTAGACCGTCGGCCGGAGCGTATCGGCCAAGCAGGAAGAAAAAAAAAGGCTTTAAGACGTTCTCAGCCCTTTACGGAAACGAAAGTTGCAATACCGTGTTCATAACGGCTCACATGTAGCATGCAAAAAATGTTACTTTTTGAATGTAGAATCTTCTTGGAGGGGAAAGGGAGGCATCATTTTCCGCTTATTGTGACCGTACTTTAAAGGGTTACAGCAAACCAGAAAACTTGAACTGAAAAACTACTATCAGTTTCTGTATGAAGCTGGTATACGTGGACTATTTAGTTCAATCTCTGCACTGTACGTTTCATCACCACGACGACACAGCCACTACTGTCTCAAGCTACACACTGCTACACAATGCTGACTCTGTTATACAGTGTAAAATACTGCCCACACAGCAAGATAAGCACAGACAGCAACAAACACAACAAGGAAAAGAAAGAGAGAGAAAAAAAATACTCCGTTGCAGGTGTCACTTGGCCCACCGCGTACAGCCTTTGCCACAAGGAAAACGACAGCTTAAACAGTTTCCACCTTTGCATTCCTTAAGAATAGATCAGTGACGACAACAGTTATGTCCATAAAGCGGTTGTAGCATTTTTCAAAAACTTGAATTTCTACAGAAAAACCTCCCAAAATTTAATGATATCAGGCTGCTGCTAAACCTCTAGAAGTTGCCCCATAAATGACATTCTCTGATGACATTAACTGCAAAAGCCTTGCAGCCTGTAGTCAAAAGTATGCACAAGCCTTTTGAACATTTCTGTGGCGAAGCAGTGCTAAAATGTTGGGCAACTTACTCAAAGAAGTGTAATTTTCATCGCTATTTTCTACAGCGTGACTCACTTCTATGACTCCAACCAACCTTATCTTCGGCTTCGGAAGTAGAAACATGTAGTAATATAGCCCAAATGAAATACCCGACTCCTCATTCACCCCCCCCCCCCCCCGGCCCGTGTAAACATTAATTCCTACGGAAATTAATAATCTGTTGCCACGTAATTCTGGCATTTCTGATGACCCATCTTACAAGAATAACCCCTTCTCGAACTGCGTATATCCGCGATTACAGCCTCCCATTGGGAACATAAGCGTTCAGTTTCAGACTCTAGCCATTTTATCCCTGTCGCCATAGCTCAGTCGGTATAGTGACTTGGGTACGGGATGGGCGTCCGAGGAATCGAGGTTCAATTCCCGGTAAGGGTAAGAGATTTTTCTCTTCTCTACAGCGCCCAGATCGTCTCTCGTGCCCACTTAGTCTCCTGTTGATTGGTACCGTAGATTCTTTCTCCGAAGTAAAGAGTCCAGGGCGTGAATCTGACCAGTCAGTCCACCCAGTGCCGAGGCTCGGAAGCGTGCATCTCTGTCCATACACCCCATCTGTCTTCGTGGCGTGAAGAGGGACTTTACCTTGAAATTTGTCACTGATGAAGCTGCCGTCTTTACACACATGGGCCTCCAGAGATATGCTGGACTTAGTGGACTTAGTAACTGGTCCGTTACCTTTATTGCAACTAGTGTATCCTGGCTTGCACTTAATATTTTATTGTTATTTTAACCGACAGGCTACAGGACTCCCCAGCGTACTATCAGACCCTAGGTACGTAATAAAGTTCCCTCCTTTTACTAACGAGTAAGTACAAAATCTCATAAACAAGATCCCCTACCACTCTCAAGCAGGAGGAGGCTGAATGCTGTTAATGAAGGGTGTTTGTTTAGGACAGCCACACATCACCCTACTACGGGTTCAATCCATTCCACGCTGCACATCGCTCAATCTTCATTGCTTCGTTCACAGTTATACACGCTTGTTTTGCTTCGGGCAGTATATGATACAGACTGATACAGTGAACTGGTCAGAAAGTAATACTTATGTCAAGATCACGTTCTTTTGGGATGAAAAGCTATATTGTTCGGTAGAGACGTGCCACGTTTGAAAAATCCTGCTGCCATCTTCAGGGTGACAGATGGTCGCAACAGGTTTCTGTGAAATATCAGTATGGCTGTGTAGAAGTATGCCAAGAATATTATCTTTAGATAGGTTAAACGCTTATGCTATCAGTCTATACTTTTCGAGATATACTCTAAAGGCAGAGAGTGCATATTCAATAAAATCGTAATGTCCAGTTTTCCATGAATGTCTGTGATGCAGAAAATGGTAAATCAACTGAAGGATTATCAGTGATAAGAGACTTGTCAAAATCTTCCGTTGAATTTTCGACTGGTATTTCACCGCAGAACTACCGGATATGAGAGATACAGTGGGTACATATGAAAGCGATTTAACCTACTCGGATTAAGGTTTGATGGCGGGTTTTGTGGGCCAGTCAGTTTTCGTTCACCGTTAATGCCCTACCCTTCGGGAAGAAAAAGGTCATATCCGTTTTCGTCCACGGCCAGCAGGTATAGCATCCGTTTTCGTCCACGGCCAGCAGGTATAGTATCCGTTTTCGTCCACGGGCATGTCAGTTTTCGTCCACGGTCAATCCCCTGCCCTTCGGGAGGAAAAAGGTCACATGCATCTTCGGCAGAAGATTGTTTTCAATAAAGTTGAATTAATTTAATGAGAAACCCTTTATTAAAACAATGCACTAAAATGGCAATTTTTTATCAAGCAACGTAGCCTTATTTAATATTTATGTACCTTGCATTTTATCATAAGTCTAATATCAACCAACAAATGCACAAGGTTATTGACGTGTATGAAATGTATTTGAGCCCCTACATATGTTTCAGCAAACGAGTTCCCATCTTCAAGGGGTTTTTAGCAGAGAATTACAAGAACTTTTTACATCCAAGTATATAGTATGGTTAGTAAGCATTCTGTATAGAGAATTATTAGAACTTTTTACATCCAAGTATATAGTATGGTTAATAACCATTCTGTATAGAGAATTACAAAAACTTTTTACATACAAGTATTTAGTAACCATACTGTATACTTGGATGTAAAATGTTCTTGTAATTCTCTGCTAAAAACCCCCTGAAGATGGCATCTCGTTTGCTGAAACATATGTAGGGGGCTCAAGTACAATTTATATATGTCAATAATCTTGTGCATTTGTTGGTTGGTATTAGACTAATTTAGTCTTAATTTAATGAAATTATTAAATAAGTATAATTACAACAAGGACTAAAATACAGAGTGGGGCAGAGTTCATTCATCATTTTGATTTGCCTAGTATGATGGCGGGCCCGGAAAGGAGACTGAACTGTGTTATAGAGTTCAGCTAGGAACGCGATTTAGTAAACATGGATCAGTGATCGGCTGTACACCGTGCGTTTGCCGTAGAGACTTTTTAAAAAATAACAACTCTGTGATAACAACGCAACAAATATTCACAAGACATTTTAAGACTGAGGGACATTGAACGGTTCCTGATCACAACACTATCAAGAACTGGGTACAGAAGATTCGAACCACGGCTTCTCCAACAAACAGAAAACCTGGAGACAGCGTCAGAAGTGTGCTGACACTGGAAAACACTGAAATATTACGAGCCGCTATCGGTCGTAGCCCCAAACGATCAGCAAAATTACTCCATACCTACATGTAGTTTTCTATCAAGTAGTATGCGAACTGTTGGTATTGTTGTCTGCTTGGCATCGTTCCGATGAAGTCTTCGACAAAGCAGTCTCCTACTTCTTCTGGATTGAGAAAAAAGAGACCAAAGATATGGTTTAGCCATTTCCCCTCTTCAGAGTTGTTTTGCATATACTGACTAGATAGTCCCAACTGCTGTATACGTCTGAACCTGTAAAAAACTTAAAACTCTAGTGAGGACTTCGTCTTAATAAAATTATTTTGAAAAGTCCAGCATCTTTCTTGCACTTAACCCGTCATACTTTGGAAAATAAAATGCGTCGTGTGGTCCCACGGACCACAGAAACATTATGTATATATTTTTTCCACGTTGCACATTATTTTTTAAAATGCTATAATCAATATTCTTCATCCTCCGGTTATCGTTTACGAAGATAAATTAACCTAATACTTTTAAAAAAAACACACCAGTTTTGTATGAGGTGAAATCGACATCCTACAATTTGCGCTGACGGCCATGTAACTTGAGCGGCATTATGGATGGCAACTTCAAAATCTACGATAATCTTCTTCGGCGCAAAGTTGCATGAAATTTCATTGATTTTCATGAACAAAGTTCGGTAGGTGTCCTCCAGCTTGTTCACCAGCAACCAAATAGCAAAGGTATATAATGTCCATTCGCGGCACAATGGATGGTAAAGACTTGGGCGAAAAACTTAGAGCAGTATTAGAAAGTGCCATCCATTAAGATGACATCGGCTGCAGCCAGCTTTTTCAGAAAGGATTCACTGCCGAGGTTTGCCCAGTCGTTCTGCAGCACAAATTTCTCCACGATGAGCAACATGGTGCACGCTGTCGACGGCGTCGTGAACGTAGGATACTTTTTCGGCACCGGAGACAACAATTTACGACGGTTGTCCCATACTACTTTCCGTACCAGCATTCAATCTTTACTGGCTATATTCTCACTACCACTCCAAGTGGCCAGTTGTTGGTTTATGATTTTCAGAGCCCGGTCCGATAAATCTTCAGTTGCCTTTCGCTTGCATGCACTTCAGATTACTTGACGGCTCAGTTTAGGTAAGTCAGCAACATGGTTATGATCCAAGTTGTAATTCAGTAAAACGTCGTCTGGTCCCGGAAAACACTTAGCCCCACAATCCCTCTGCAGACACACCCACTTGATTACGCCATCTTTGTCTACACGCTGTTTGTTGAACTTATAGTCATTAATTACCAAACACCGACTGCCTCTTGTGCTACTCATAAAATCTACTATCAAATTATCACTCACGACTGTTTTAACTTTGATGATCTCACTTAAACTGGCCCAAATAGAAAGAGAAGTATGTAACTTATAACCGATTACGTTGGTCCTTGCGAGGGAGGACAGAAGGAGTGTCACGACCGGCACCCCATATCAAAGGCAACTGGGGATGTTTGGGTCGTGAAGGTCAGAGAAAGCAAGCAAACAAGCCACAGTGCAAGCTGGGAAGAGGAAACGAAGGAACTCTGGTGATAACAAGATTATTTTGGTGCAGTTTATTGTCGTCTCAGTGTGTTGAAATAAATAATACCACTTCATGAATAATAATAAATGTACCTCCGTCACTTACCATCTAAAGACTGAATGATTGTGCCATGCGTCATAAAACATCATTTCACGTTACATTCCCTGAGTGAAGCCCTTGCTCTCCACTGCACAGACTAGCCAGCCTGTATTACTCTGCATCACCCTTCCCATCATCCTGACAAAATCTCCAGTTAGTTAAATATCACGAGATTGCAGTGACCTCCTTGGCGCCAAGACCGGGATATGAAGTGGTGACGTCAGAACACCGACGACGCAGTGCATGAAGAAGTGAAGGGCCAGCTGATCCTCTTACCTATTTGCTTATCGCTCTCAGAATAAGAACAATGACAGCTACAAACTGTGAGCGGAGAAGGTAAGAGCAGGGATCAGTTGGAAACAGTAATCGAACTTGATTGGCTGAATAAAAAAGGTAACATGTTAATCGAAACTAATTGTCTAAACATGTTGGTGGATAGGGGTGAAAACAAAGGTTACGTCATTCAAGCTGACCAAGTATGATTTGGCAACCACATACCTAGACAACTTTGCATTGTTTTTTATTCACGGGGATATATTTTTCATGGCGCAACAGCCCCTAGTGGAACAGGGCCTCCTCATTGTCGAGGCTTCACGATCACACTCAGACACACCACACTCGGTAGGACTCCTCTTGACGAGAGATCCATGCCCCTGGCGGGATTCGAAGCCGCAATTCCAGCAAGCGAGCGGCCATTGGAATCGGCACTGTTGAGGGGGATGCAAACATGAACGTGAACGAAAACGGATATACCTTTCGAGGGGCTTGAGAACTACCTGCTTATCTCTTTAAAGGAAACTGGTATGATTTTGAAACCTTCGACTGACCGTGAAAGAAAACTGACATCCCCGGGTTTGGTGACAACAGTAATGAATATTCGGGTTCGGGTTGGATGCATCTTCAAAAAGAGGGTTTTAGAGAACGTGAAAAAATTAGTATATTCAAGATGGAACAGTGAAGAGTCTTGTTTAAAAATTGCGAGAGGGGCAAAGAGACGCAAAGACAGACACAGACACAAAGACGGCATGATACACCATGGACCGACACTTTCTTCTAAATGTTGAAGCATATGTTGGTATTCAGTATGCGTGGTAAAATCCCCAGTTCACTTGTTGGTCGGAGCATCCGCTGATCCGAGATAATGATTTTGTAATGAATTAAAACATGAGAAATGTTTTGAGTGATGGCAAATCGGATACGTTATATTTTTAAAATTTTATTTTAGGCCAGGATCCAGCCACGGGCCAGTTTTTAAGAATTTGCATTTCTTTTTGTTAGTAATGGAAATCTGGCAACATTAATGATGGGTTGAATAGGTAGAAGTTTGTTGAAATTTCTTATGCAGAGATGGAGGTAGAGTGAATACAGGATTTATTGGGATATATGTTAGAGACAGGATATGTGATGCCAGAATTAGGCTTTGAGGGTTTTTAAACAAGACGATAGTTTGAAGAACAGAGGAATTATTATTGTTTTAATTGTAATTGGTTACATTTAATTGGATAGGTATGTAGAAAGAGAGTTAGCTATGGGGTTGTATTTTATAGCACGAATGCTAGATCAGGATTCGTGAGGTTTTAGGATTACGCAGATAGAACCATTTAGAATTTGGGACTTTGGTAATTAAATTGAGTGAATGAGATTGAAGTGAATTTATGCACGTATGAGAGTTGACGTAATTTTGGTTGTAGGAATGCTGTTAGCATGTATGAATTTTGGGTAACAATTTATTTGTCAGTACAGTTAGAATACTGAGTGGAAACGTTTATACATTTAGAGGTATAGAGTTTAAGTTAACTTGTAACAGTTAGTCCACACACACTTGGCTTTGTGAGAATGGTAACCTCAGCAGTTTACACTTGTATGCTGGAGGACATGGGAACCACAGTATCAGCATATTCCTTATTAGGTAATGATGTTTTCATTGGTTAGTTAATGCAGGGACTAGACGTAAATGCATTAATTTGATTGGATGAGAAGGTAGGAGATGAAGTGAGGTAGCCATGTTGATGATGAAACAGGGTGTGGTTTGGAAGTTATTAAATATAGGTGAGAACAATGCCTAGGGACGATTTTGGAACATATTTTGGCGCAAGATGTGAGACAGCTTGGACGGTGGATTTTAAATTTTAACTTGTAAAATTTTATGAAGAAATTACGATGTGAAATTAATTGTGAAATACTTAATTATCTGTGTGAAGATATTTTGATGGAGTAATTTGAAAGTAACGCAGAAATTAAGTTAATATAAAGTGAAATGGCAGTGCAGCATCTTATCTTGTGGTTACGTAGTAAGTTGGCAGTGAAAATGCTATACTTATGCACCCGTATAATACATGCAAATATTTGGAAATATGAACGGGTAATATATGTTGAGGTATCCAGAGGGAACATGGATCAACTTGTAACACAAGGTAGGTTGGCAAAAGAATAAGTTTTTTGGATGGGTTATATGTTGTAATTTGCGAGTTGGTACTCGGAATGAAATTTTGAAATTGATGAATTCTATTATGAAGTATTAACAAACACAATTATTTAGTTAGGAAAATTGTGTAAAGTTGTCGCAAGTGTGAGTGGGCCAAACTGAACGGGTAATATATTATTCAGTAGAAAGTTGAGTATGGGGAAACTGGAAGGTTGATTAATTTCGAATGTTGATTATTGAGATATTATTAAAGGGATTTAAATTTTATTGTGATGTATGTTAATTAGGACTTAGTTGAGTTAAATAAATTTTATTATTTACTTTGGTTATAAATTGAGAGTGGTTTAATGGTTTTAATAATGGTGATGAAGAAGTACATTCCAAGTATAATCACATCCCAAGTGTAATTAGTTCCTTAAGAGACAGGAAGATCCCAAGTGATAACCGGTAGCAGTATTAGTTAAGGTCAGAGGATTAGTTGACCGTTGGTATGGTTATACCAAGTAATTAGGTGGTGCTAGCTGGGCTAGGCACGCCTATGGGGGTGACTCAGCCGGTATGGACTGAGCTAGACGCCCCACTTTAGGAAGGTTGAAGCAGTTGTAAGTAATCTGCAGAAATACAGAAACTTTCTGGTGGCAGCGCTATTATAGAGTATAAGAGAGTGGGTGAAGCCAGACGCAGCGGTGTACTGTGGGGCTCACCACGTGTAGACGTCCTGGGAGTATGGACTGCCTGGGCGCTACATCCGGGTTGGTGTCTGTGTACACTAACCAGTTGTTACGCTACCGAAGGGTGACAGTTGGTCACCAAATCCCTGAAGTTTCAAGCACGCTCAGGTCACGACACCAGTAGAAAGGGTTTCTTCGAGAACACTCTATGTGCTCTCTCTCTCTAAGTAAGAAACCCCTTTCTTACAATTTTAACGCCCTCAAGGTAAATTTCACGACAGCATTTCAAAATGGGCATGACCTTATGCTGCCACATACGGTACGACAAAATTCAGGATGTTATTATCCGATATCAGTCGTTTTCCGTAAAACAATCTATATCAACATATGCCCGCTTATCAACAGTTGCTTCACTACAACCATTTTGATGTTTCAAGATACTGTACGACATCAGTTCTTATGAACAACCTTCACACTTACTCCCACCTCTGGCAAATCCCTCGTACCTCGTACCCATTTTGGTCCACAGGCCTGAACTCCGAGGTTACAGATCTCTCGACCCTTAACTACTTTTTGTGGGGGCACACCAAGGACATGGTCAAACAGAGAAAGTCGTAGGCAAAATAAGAAGAACCGCAGCCAATCACGCGGTCTGCTGACCGCGTACGAGGAAATCATGACATTAGCAGTAACGCAGAAATGTCTCTTTGAGACACGCAGAACTGTGCATAAAAGAAGGTGGTCATTTTGAACAGTAAGCAGATTCAGAAACTGAAATTTTTCATTCTTTATTATGATCTTATCAGAACGTTCTTCCATGTTGCAACATTACTACTACTTTAACATAACTCTGTAACGTCATTAAAGATTTATATCCTTCTTTTACACCATTATATGGCAATTTTCTTGTGATGTTGTACGTACAGTACGGTAAGACTTAATTGCTGCCTATCTTTTGTGGTATTATAGGACACATGCTGTACAATGGGTTAAAACTTTGTAAAATATTTCTTTTGTGGTCTCATCTAACACGCAAATTTATTTTTATTTCTACAATATGATAAAATGTATTGTAAATTTTTCGATTATAGCAATGCACGTACAATAAGATGCTTGTGCGGCGTAACGGTTGATAATGCGCATATATTGATATAGCACTTTTTACTCAAAATGATTCATAGTAATATCCTAAAGTTCGGCTCGCCTTACGCGGAACATTGTGTATAAAGTCTGAGATTTATTTCACCGATATGACACAATTTTCTGTTTCATACTGGTTGATACGTAGAATATTTGACGACGTGTTATCAACTACAGAGCTCATGCAGGACCATAAACGATACGACGGTGAAAATGGAAGTGAAGTGGAAATTGAAAAAAAAAAAGTTACGCCGATTTCAATAAATTATTACTGCTTTCGTCTGGAGTGAGGGTGAAGAGTTGGTGGAAATTCGAAACAGGAGTGTTCCGAATGGAAGCTAACAGCGTTACACTTGAGCCCGTATTTCTATGTATTCAATTTGAAAAAGAAATCTGCAATGTGTTTCGTAATTGATTAGTGTTTTGATCCGATTTTTACTATCATTTTTCCCTGTGGCGCTAAGGCCCAACTAGGGCCTAGGCCCCATTATTGTTAAGCATTCTAGATCACACAATTAAACACACAAACCCGGTACGACTCCTCTAAACGAGTGATTAGCCCGTCGCAGAGGACGCTACCTACTCAACACACAACAAACATAAAAGACGAACATCCATGCCCTCGGCGGGATTCAAAACCGCGATCCCAGCAACCAGGCAGCTCCAAGACCGCACGGCCACCGGGGTAGGCAGTTTACAACCACATTGCAGGTCTTAATAATAATAATTTTTTTTCAATGACTCAACAGCCCCTTGGGGACCTAGGCCGCCTCATTTTTCGAGGCTTCACGATCACACTTTTTAGACACACCACACTCGGTAGGACTCATCTGGACGAGGGACCAGCTCGTCACAGAGACCTCTACCTGACAACACACAACACTCACAAGAGACAGACATCCATGCCCCCAGTGGGATTCGAACCCACAATCCTAGTAAGCGAGCGGCCGCAGACCCACGCCTTAGATCGCACGGCCTCTGGGATCGGCAATAATAGTAATAATAATAATAATAATAATTCCACTGGCATAATCCGAAAGCATGTCCACACACCTGTCGTTACCAGATAGGATGACATCCCCCTGCTCAACTGCACGGATATTGATGTGAATGAACAATAATGACAATAGTAAATCAGATGGAAAACAATTATTTTTTGTATTTAAAAGAGCAAACATTCAGTAAGACTCACATGTGTTTTCCCTCCGACATTCACAAACGCGAAGTCCGGGATATTCGAAGAATTTCAGGAAAGCTAGGTGTGAAATAAATGCCATTCTTTTTCATGGAGCGACAGCCCCTAGTGGGCCAGGGCCTCCTCGTTATCGAGGCTTCACTCATTTAGACACATCACACTCGGTAGCACTCCTCTGGACGAGTGATCAGCCCGACGCAGAGACCTCTACCTGAAAACACACAACACTCACAAGAGACAGACATTAATGCCCCCGGCGGGATTCGAACCCGGAATCCCAGGGAGCGAGCGGCCTTAGACCCCACGGTCACTTGGATCGGCAGAAGTGGCAAATACTAAATGAAATTAACTAAGTGCTGTACAGTGTTTGAACTGAGTCTCATTTTAAATCGATAACGGTGACCGCGTGATTTAAGGTGGAGGAGCAGTGGTATTTTGGGTCATTGTCATTCTGGTGTTTGTGTTGCCATGTTTAGGTATAAGTCTTATGACTGGCCAATCTACCGTCCAAGAAGCCTAGGAAATGTCTAACAGAGTCACAGTTTTTGAAGCTTTATTATTATTATTATTATTATTATTTACTGCAATTGGGTTTTCACCCGGTGGCAGTAGTCCTTACACTAGTACACACAATACAAATGGACATATAAATATACATAAAATTAACAATACAAAACAAACTATACACAATTACAAAACAAAATACATACAGTAAATACAAGTACACACATTATAACACCGTACACACATTATAAAAACATCCACACCTTGCAAAAGCATCCACTCCTTACAAAAGCATCCACACCTTACAAAAACATCCATACCTTACAAATACATCCACACCTTACAAAAACACCCATACACATACAAAACAAAATACATACGGTAAATACAAGTACACATATTAGAAAAACCCCGTTCACACCTTACAAAAACACCCATGCACATACAAAACAAAATACATACAGTAAATACAAGTACTCATATTAGAACACCGTACACACCTTACAAAAACACCCATACACATACAAAATTAAATACATACAGTAAATACAAGTACACACATTAGAACACCGTACACACATTACAAAAACATCTGCACCTTACAAAAGCATCCACTCCTTACAAAAGCATCCACACCTTACAAAAACATCCACACCTTACAAATACATCCATACCTTACAAAAACACCCATACACATACAAAACAAAATACATACAGTAAATACAAATACACATATTAGAAAACCGTACGCACCTTACTAAACCACCCTTACACATACAAAACAAAATACATACAGTAAACAAAATACGTACAGTAAATACAAGTACACATATTAGAACACCTTACACACATTACAAAAACATCCACAACTTACAAATCGTCCACACCTTACAAAAGCATCCACACCTTACAAAAACACCCATACACAGAATAAAAAAAAAATTTTTTTTAAACAAGCACAATACAAAAAACACCCACACATTAATTAATTTCAGTGCGTTAAAATATCCTCAGTATAAAGTCAGACCAAAGTACATGCTAATTATATCCCCCAAGAACTTAATTCACTTCACTTCACTTCGAAACCAGAGCACTTAACTTCACATCACTTCACACCCCTTCACTTCACATCCCTTATTTTTATTTAATCTCCACTTAAAAATCCTTAGCTTTTAATGACGTTCTTGACCCTTTTTTTAAAAGAGCTTAATTTACAGGGGAAAGTCGCTAGTACGCTTGGAGGTAATTGGTTCCAGCTTTTTATGGTCCTATTTACAAAGGAATATTTACCTACATCTGTTCTTTGTTTCCTAATCCTAATTTTCCGACTATGATCGTCCCTACCCAGGTAGCATGGTTTTAGCAGTCTATCCCCTATTGTTTTCCAAGCCCGTCCCCCGGTGTATGCTTTGAAAAGGGCGCATATTCGAGCTATCGCTCTACGCTGTGTCAATGTTTCCCAACCCGATTCATTTGTATTATTTGCAAATTTTGAGGCTCTCTTTTGCACGCGATTCAAAGCGCTTACCTGACCTTCTCTGTATGGGTCCCAACACACCGCTCCATACTCAAGTATCGGTCTCACAAGTGCCGTATAAGCTAAACTTTTCGTATTATTATTTGCCCTTTTGAGTATACGCATTACGAAATGAAGAGCCTTCCATGATTTTCTTAGTGTATAATTTACATGATCTGCCCAGCTTAGGTCGCTGCGTATAATTATTCCTAAATACTTAAAGCTATTTGCCTCTGGAATTAGTTGATCCCCAATACAATACCTCAGTTTACCTTTCACCCTAGCTCTATTGAAGCTTACTGCTTTACTCTTACCTGGATTTATCCTCATTTCATTTTCAACCGCCCATTCTCCTAATCTATTTAAGTCTGTCTGCAAATTTTCAATGTCATTACTATCGATTATTCTCCTGTATATTATACAATCATCAGCGAAAAGCCGTATATTTGACTCAATGTTTCTCCAAATATCATTAACATAAGCGAGGAAGAGCAACGGACCTAATACGCTCCCTTGCGGCACTCCCGACGTTACTCTGACTTCATCAGATAGTTGTCCGTCTACTCTAACTCTTTGCGAACGTCCTAACAGAAATTCCTTTATCCACACCACTACCCTCAAGTCCACACCGGTTTCCGCAATTTTTGAAAGCAGCCTATCATGTGGGACTAAATCAAAAGCCTTTGAAAAATCTATTATAATCGCGTCAGTCCTGACTCCCTCGTCCAATGAATCAGCAATATCTTGACAAACTGTGACTACTTGGCTTTCGCATGAGTACCCTGGTCTAAATCCATGCTGACCCTCATATAACCACTCACTCATTTCCCAGACTTGCCTTAGATACCCTGCTATAACGTGCTCCATTTGTTTGCAAACTACTGAGGTTAAACTGACCGGTCTATAGTTTCCCACTACCGATCGATCTCCCCCTTTATAAATAGGAACCACTATAGCTTTTTTCCAGTCCCCTGGGATAGAATTGTTGTTCATCGTTATATCTAGTAATCTCGCGAGGTATGGAATCATGGCTTCCCCACCTAACTTTAAAATTTCCCAGGAATGCCATCTGGTCCGACGGATTTATTTCTCCCGATTGCTGATAGTCGTTTCCTTAAAATGTTGATACTAATGGTGAACGGTTTTCCTGAATCTGTCGATTGGATTTGCGGGGTGTTTCGTTCGCAACTGAATACAGACGCATAATAAGAGTTTAGGGAGTTGGCCTTTTCTATTGGTTCGGTGATGATATTTCCATTAATGCCCTTGATCGCAGGAATATTTTCTCTATTACCTTTACGTCTTTTAACATACTTATAAAACTCTGCCCAGCATTTACCTTCGTTTTGTAAGACCGAACTTAAGAATGTCTCCTGAGCCTTCTTTTTTGCTATCAGTAACTCTTTGGATAAACGTTTCAGCTCTGCTTGGTAATGCCCACAAAATTTTCGCTTATTGTAAACTTTCCTCACCTTTACCTTAAGTCGTTTTACTTCCTTCGTATAATATTCCGGATCCGGATTTTTACTTAGAATTTTATGTGGTACAAAACGTTCTATACCCTCAAAGACTATTTCCTTGTAGCTTTTCCATATCTCCTCCACGCTACTACCATTTCCAGCCCATAAGCTAAAATTTTCCCGAAGAAATGTTTGCAAACCTAATACATCTGTTTTGTGGTACACCGGGACTATCCTTTCAATTTTTTTCTCCCGACAATTTTCATCCCATTCTACTTCCAATAAAACCCCGCTATGATCGCTGATTCCGTGCACAATGTTACAAGAGTTAAGCGTATTATCAGGTCTGAGGAGGTAGATGTCCAACAGCGCGTCACCTCTCGTCGGGCCACTTACTACCTGAGTATAACCATTTTCCCATACTAATTTGTTTACGAAAGCCTGAAAACCGGTTGTCTTTCCTGCATCCCCATTCCAATTCGCTTGAGGTAAGTTCAAATCTCCTCCTATAATGCATCTCTTCGTTGAGTTTCGCGTAAGTAAGGTACGGGCTGCTAGTCTTTCAATCGCCAACATTTCCTCGTTAGGAGCTCTGTATATACCTATAATTTCCCACGAATATTTTGGATCCATTCCTTTCACTTCCACCGCGATCATCTCAAAATCCTCATCCACCCACAGCTCCGTACAGCTAATTCTGAACGGGAAAAGTCAGACGTCCTAATTCGTGAAGACATGTGCCAGCTAGTTAAATCAGCCTGTCGTTTTCGCAGCGTACACAACATCTGTAGGGCTGATCCTTAATTAAGCTGGATGGATTGGTTCCTCCAAGACCGTAACCGTAAACATTACGCTGCAGAGCGATGTAACAACTTCAGCTCTGCGCTTAACCATATTGTTAATAATTCAGCATCAAAGTGGTCTGGACAAACGTTTTCACGATTCTTGCTAATGCAGGTAACTTAGTGTTAATTACTTACTTCATGGCGCAACAGCCCCTAGTAGGCCACGGCCTCCTCATTATCGAGGCTTCACAATCACACTCGGTAGGACTCCTCTGGACGAGTGATCAGGCCGAAGCAGAGACCTCTACCTAATAACACACAACACTCGCAAGAGACAGACATTCATGCCCCCAGCGGGATTCGAACCCGCAATCCCAGCAAGCAAGCAGCCGCAGACCCACGCCTTAGACCGTGCGGCCACTGGGATCGGCTTTATGTCCACGCACAAAGCAATATAGTGAGAAAACCGGGTACAGAAAAATTAAAATTCCGGCTTCCGGTTGTAATTTGTGAACAGACCATACACCGTATTTACATAGTAATCTTGCCAACGGGACACCAAATAGGCATGCTATTGTAGTACCTCCCGAAGGTGCGTTGCCACTACGCAGCTCAATTTTCTAAAGGAGGTTCTATCGGTAAAGCCCGGGAAGGCTGTCACTGGATCTCCTCTTCTATAAACGCTGACACCATCCGATTTATATACCTAAGCAGCAATCGGTAACTGCTCCCCTTTTCCTACTTTATTTTATCCTGCGTGTCAAAACGTTTCCTAGCAGCAGGCGAGAGTTGGTCTGCACTTTGCTCTTAATCACACAACTCCCTATTGTTGGCGTAAGGGATACGCGAACGTGCAGGAAGCGGTACAGCTACTCTGATTTTGAAGTAAACTAATCTATATTATTTACAAAAAAAAAACTTTACATATATTAGTAACAAATTTACAAATTAAAATTGCCACGTCGGAGTTAAATTAACTGCTCGCCCTTTTCCTTAAATAAAAAAATTGTACCGCGTTACTAAATGAATTTAGGATTTCAAATTCTGTCGCCAAAATGTTAGTATACCAAAAGTGCTCCGTTCCAGTAAGTGTTAACCAAAAACAAATATAAATTCATCACAGCTCACTTACCTTGAATGCTCAGCCGTAAACCAAAGTTTTTCATTATCAGAAAATAGCTTTACGGGAGCTCTGATTTCTCACCACTAAATTACTGAAACGCAAAATCAGGGCGTTTGCCTTGCGGAGTTCCCTTAAATAGACACTTCAGTTGTGTGTGGAATTGCCGCCTCGGCATTCTTTAAAGTGCGGTGAACCGCAGCCTGTGTTCACTGCACCTCAGGTAATAACTCCGTGTGGCAATGGTAATGAAAATACAAACCAAATGACAAAACTTAAAAAGTGAATCTAAAATCGCTAGACGCTATTATTCATTCATTACACTATGAAAATACATCGACGTTACGTTCAACAGTCGCTGTACTTTGTATTTGTTTTTGTTGAACTAAATGAACCAGAAACAGTACTTTCAGACTGTTTTCACACAGAAGTCTCAACAAGAAAGAAAATAGTATAGAGGCCTACAGACTTGAGGCTTCTGAAGTAGGCTATCATGCCACGTCCTCTGATAGAGTTACCGAAGTAAAACGTCAGTAACTTTTGCTGCCTGCATCTTCAGGGTCTACGCAGTCCAAAACAACCTGGACGTCTGGGACTGCATAGACACTGAAAATGCAAGTAGCAAGCCTCCTCGAATAATCGGTAACTATTTGTACGCAATTTTCTGTTCTCCACAAAAGTCTCCTCACATACGAGAGATCTGCAAGACTAAAATACCAGTCATAAAGTTATACGTTGTCCACAATTGTTAAATGTATGCCTACATAAAACAGCGAAGATGGAACTTCAGCTTCAAAAATACTATAATCGTTTATTAAATTGTGGTTTTTTTTTTATTTAAAGTTCTATTAAATTGAACATGCAAAAACCGAATACAAAAACAACTTGGAAATTAATTGCTGCTAACAGGGTTGAATGAAAGAAGGGTATGCATAATTCAGAAAGCACAGATATATAAGAAAAGGCAATGATAAAGAAAAAATTGGATTAAAGACAGAGACAGACAGAAGTAAGATGGATTTTGAATACATTAATTGTGTTTTTTAGCAATAATTACCGGCGTGCAAACGAGTCAAGGCTACTGCTAACTGCCTGCAACAACTGTGCTGGTGATGTGATAACGTGACTCGCATCGGGGGTGGGGGGACCGGCAGGTAATTTGCATCCAGCCAGAATAATAAATGTAGCAAGACTTGCCTCACTAAGCAATTCTTACATTTCACTGTGCAGAGAAGAAAAAATGTGCATCTCTGGTCGACCAACAGAATTTTCATATGCCTTTTTATATAGCACACCAATATCTGAAATGGCATTTCCTTCTTTTATGTGTTAGAGTAAAACCTCCCTTTCATGATGCACACGCAGTTCACAAAATACCGAGAAAACTTTTTAAAGCTCTGTCTAGAAGAAACAAGGAAAAGACGGCAGCCAAATGGTTTTTAAATAGTGGTATGTGCATTATGTATGCTGAATAAATTAATTCTTTGTGAGAAAGGGTAAATGAAAGTTGTTGCACATTACTGTAATTTGGTTACGTACGTTTTGTTCTAATTCGTTTAGCAGTTTCCTTCTCATAAGAAGCATGTCGGTTTTTCAGTAAGTACATACTGTAGGCGTTTACGCGGGAGGTACGCGGGTGAAATCCCAACTGAACTACCGGCTCTCCCAAATGACGTTTTTCGTGGTATTCCTCAATTTCAGCACGCTACTACTGGAATAGAAGTGCCTGTTTAATGTAGGCCTAGTCCGTACCTTCACGTTCTGTCTCTAAGATCTGTCTTAATATCAAGACACACCGACCAAATCTCGTGGTATATCGTAAAATTGTACCGCTTGCCGTAATCGTTATACACGTACCAGCTAACTTTGGGAATTCTCAACCAATATGCTGTATGTAATTTCCAATCCTGTCATCCTTGTTACAAATCATGCCTATTTCATCTCCCATATTTGTTTGATTACAATACGAATACAAATAAAACGCCTTTCATTCTGAAATTTTATCTACACTCTATATATTTCTATTTTCTTATGCTAAGTATTGTCCTCAACCCAGCGTTTTCAAACACCTCAATCTATGCTTTCCCTTAGAGGAAGAGACAATAGTGAAAAGGCCGAAGAATGGCCTAGCAGGGGGTTAAAGAAGCTGACAGCGTGTTCATTAGCCTCAAAGCAAAAAAGTGAGACAACGTTTCAGTCCGTCAGGCTTTTGTGTGCCTAGCTTTTGTCATTACAAGTTGAGAATATTTAATGCCTCTTTAGTTCTCTCTTGACGAAGTTCAGTGTAAGGATTTGGCACATTCAACTATATAAATGACTTCCTCACGTCGTTCGTAATCGCCTGTTGATGTGGCAGCTTCTCCAAAGAAAAGGAAAACGTTCAGTCTAAAGAAAACTTTGCAAGCGTTATTATATTCTTATTGTTTTCATTACACTTAGTTTCAAGAGAAACTCACAGTTAACTCAAATGGCTCATAGCCGTCTTTAGACAATTCGTCGACAGGCCTACAGAGATACGATATTCTTACTGAACCTGAAATGTCCAAAGCATAAAATCAGAAAATTTATCTCTTGTTGGTATCGAAAGTGATGCAGTAAATTTCACGTTGGTTACTACGGTTGTTCCTTCATTTCTACGAATTCGGGCTTTGCAGTAAATAAGGTAAATTTGTCTCTTAATTAAGCACCACGCCATGAAGACATGGGTAGTACTAGTACAGCGATGCTAAGTTTTAGCCTCGGCACTAGCGGTAGGTACGTGGTCAGCCTCACGCTCCAGCCGCTTTACCATTAGCGAAAGAGCCCCCGGTAGCCATTGAATACAAGGCTGGGTGGGACTCTGAACGCTTTGGAGAAGAGATAAATTTCTTGCCCCTGCCGGGAATAAAACAGCAGTTCCTCAGTCATTCAGCCCGCAGCCTCTATGCAGACTATACCATCCAGGAAAAGTATTTCCAATTCACTGATACACGTCAATGTTTAATAAAGCGTCGTGCAAGATATATGAATAACACACAGAACAAACACAAAGCAACAAATCAAGTCTGTATTTTGTCTATATTCCGAGGTAACTGACTCCTTCTTCAGAAGCCACTCTGTCCTCAGTTAGTCAAGAAATTCGAGTTGCATGGAAACCGAGGGTTTATTACCGCCTTCACAACAGCCAGCCACTTGTCCCTAACCTGAGCCAGAAGAATCATACTTCTATAAAATTAATTTCAGTATTTTCCTCCCATCTACGTATAGATCTTCCAAGTTGTCTCTTTCCTTCAGGTTTCCAAACCAGCGGTCTGTATGAATTTCTCATATTTCACTTCTCTCCCATACGCGCCGACACCTTAATCTCCTTGATATTATTCCCCTAACAATATTTGGTTAGGACTACAAATCACGAAACTTCTTACTAAGTACTGTTCTCCAGCCTCCTGTTACTTCCTACCTTTTAGGACCAAGCTACCTTCTGCCGCACCCTGTTGTAAAATACCCTCAAACTATGTTCTTCCCTTAATGTAACAGACCAAGTTTCATATCTATATATCCAACGTGTAAAACAGGATTTGTAGATAACATTAGTAGTAGTAGATAACATTAGTAGTAGTATCCGGGTGAGTGAGGTCTGTCTGCCTATTAGGCAGACAGACCTCACTCACCCGGATACTACACCACAGCTAAAAACACAGATACGTAACACCATGCCAAAAACCAGTATAATATACATCTGAGTACCGCCCGCAAGGACAATACCGATCAACGTAAACAAGATAACAAAACATGCTTCTAGTGAACAGTATCACATACGCAACTTAATGTGCTCATAACTAACGCAATATCTACAGCATAGTGTACAGAACAAGTGATTTGCAACACGTCGTGCAACACCCATTGGAAGTGATCTCTAATACGACGTGAATTTTAGAACTTATTATTTTATTAATGCAGTTTTATAATACCCACACTTGCCTGTTTTAATCCACATCTTTGGATAACCTAATGAATGTGTTTGTATTATGTAACTCTAGTCGCCCCTGATGATGGCCGGTTAACCGACCGAAACATATGTAGGGCTTTTTAACAAACTATTAATTTTAATAGTGAAGTGCATGTGTTGGTGAATTGTGACATTATATTGATAAACATGCACGGTGAAAACAATACTAAGTACCCTTACAACGTTTTATAAAAGACTGCCAAATGAATATGTTAACTTCAAATTCATACCAGACATATTACCCACTTGAACGTACTAACACCAATACTCTGAAGTTTTTGAAGCTACCCACATATCCATCTTCATGGCTTATATCCCGGAAGAATAAATTTATTTACATCGCCATTATAATTTTAAACACCTTATGCAAGTATTACTTCATCAAAATTTCACTTCTACGCCCCAGACATAAGCAGAAAAGTCCTCCGAAACGCTAGTAAATACCTGCCAAATTACAGTGTGTAGTAATCCGAAGGCCACAATCTAAATCATATCTTTAATTCCTGTGGAAAATAAAGCATTAAACAAGGGGCTTCTGTATTTATCTGCCAGTACAAACGTAATTAAAAATGACACTCTTGTATATTAAAATGCACTACCTTACTGTAAGTAAGCGGTGCCGTATGGCGAAATTGTGGTAGCGTGTCTGAAGGAACGAATAACTAGTGGTGCATGCCGCCACTATTCGACCTATGATGAAGGTAAAAAAGGTAAAAGGTAAAGTTCTCCCTAGAACAGGCCACGAAGGCCCAGAGGGGGAGTAGAGGTATAGCTCTACTCTTTCTTTAACCTCGGCGCTAGATGAGGGTGGGTGGTCAACTCCACGCCCCGGCCGCTTTACCCCGGGAAAGAGACCCGGTACCCATTTTATAGGAGGCTGGGTGGGCCCCAGGACCGGTCTGAACGGCTGCGAAAATCTCTCCCCCACCGGGATTCGATCCCCGGACCGTCCAGCCCGTAGCGAGACAGTTATTATCGCAAACTGCCTAAACCATTTGTTTAATGCTGTCTCTGTCTCTGCACACAGGCGCACGCACGTATACGCAAATGTATGCACATATACATATATAAAATTCAAAACTTCAAGTCAATTATATGGCAAAATTTAGTTAAGCCGAGCCTTTCCACTTGCTCCGACTTTCTACAGCACCTCTGAGGTTACTCTGGATTTTGTAAGTCACTTTATGAGTTTAGGTTGCTTAGAACTAACTTTATTTTAAAGCCTGTGGCCTTTGGCAGGTACAATACTGAAGGCTGGCATACTTAGCCGCCATCTTATTGTGCAGTATTGTATGCATTGTTCTCAGTCATGACGAACAGAAAGACGTAAGGCCGAATAAGGACTATTTTATGTATTGCGGGTACTTTTATTCAGTGAGAGTTGCAAGCTGAGCAAGTTATAACTTTTGTGTTAATAAAATATAAACCAAAACTTTTGCGCTAAAAATCAAATTTATTAATCGTAACACAATTCTCTATGGAAGTACTGAATTTGTTATAAAGCTGAAAGGAAATGTGATGGAAGTTTGTTTGTAACAATCGTGTATGTTATTTCCTGTATTCAAGAACAAAGCACAGTTACAGCGGAAATGTATAATCAGTGACAAATGGTACAGTCTAATTCATTAAAAGGGAAATATTTTCAAATTATACCCACTGCTCAAGGTACGAACACCTTCTGAACAGTGTGGAAGCATAGAATACCAAGTACACCCTAAATGATATTATACTAATATGTTGGTATTACTGCGTGCTATGTGGGAAACCACACGCTGAATTTGGGGTTAGTGATTCTTCGTAAATCACACGGAACTTCGGCTACAACCCCCCCCCCCCCGCGCATCCAATAATGAATGTCACAGCACAGACTCAGAACATGTAATCCGGTAATTTAAAAAATACCTAGGTATATTAATGAAATATGTTCCGAATTTGGCCATGTGGAAATTAATATTAGTTATACGACTGTGACCTGAAGTGTGTTGGAGACTTGCATGGAGGTATTCAACTACTACACCATCGGGTCGGCCCTAAAAGATCTGTCACCATGACAACCAGACACCGGACGAAAGGATACACAGTATATTCGCGAAACGTTATTTGTCACATATACCTCTAATAGTTTAAGTATTTCATCATTTTTATAAATCTTTAGAGAATAAAATAAAGATACGTGGTTCATAACTCCATGAATCAAATTACAATAGTAAAACTGTCACAACAGGGGTATAAATATAGTTTCATGTTTGTTTTAGTAAATAATCGTCCCATCGCCTCCTTCATTAGTTTCATCACTTTTAAGCAACTCTTGAAAATGTTCACTGAAATTGCTCTTTTCGTCTTCTTTACAAAATACAGTCACGCTGCAAATGAGAGACCGAGAGCAGCAGGAGCCATTTCTGTATTTCAACTTCAGTTCCCAATGCACAACATTCTACGCCGCCTTGATGTGCTGCCCGCGGTAATCTACAAGCAGAGAGGGATGAGGACAGCTCGACAGCAGTAACACTCTCTCTCTGCTGAAAAAATCCTGGCCCGCCAGGCCTGGCTTTTTACTCCCCTATGCAAAAATTCCATCATTAATAATGCTAGGAAAAACTTCTACAGATATACCTACAATAAGACAACTGCAACTAACCAGACGAAAGCCTACGTCATGTGGACTAATAGAACACTGTGTCACAGAGAATCTACTCTTTTCTGGACATAGGGCGTGTTACCATGTAGACATTTACACAATGAGCAATGTAGACGTTGAACCTGAAATAAAAAGTTTATATCTTTATTGAGTTGTGGTTCGTTCTTTATATAAATCCGTACCTGTTTAAAAACGTATTATTATTTTTGGGGGAGCCCAGATTCCTTAAACATATACCTATTTACAGACCGCTAATTTTACTATTTGCACTACTGCACTACCACCATTACTCTACCATTACGACATTTCTTCAGCTCTCGAAAGGTTTCCTCAATTTCTCATTCTATTTCACGATAACGTCCAACAAAATCTGCTTCTTACTATTGTCTCGTTGTAGCCGAACATGGAGTTCGAGCCCAGTCGGGCATCCCCACCCCTCTACGTTTGAAAAGGGAAACATTTGTGTGTGTTTCCAATCTCAGCCTGAGGAAGGACCCTCTTACTCTCCGACCTTCTGTTTCGTTCTGCGATATGGGTGGGGGGACAGAGGTCAATAAGAAAAGGGTGTCAGGTTGGTGACAAGGGGGGGAGTAGGAATAAAAGAAGAAGAGACCTGGCGTCCTGCAACAGTCGGGGTTTAGAAAAGAAGTAGGCAGATCGATGTTGTAGTTGACTCTGAGATATGTATTGATGTAACTAATAAAGATGAATCCCAATCGAAAGTAGTCTTCCTCGTCGTTGAGGGTACTAGAGATACCAACAACGGACGGCGACACCGTTTGCGTCTAAATTTAAATAGGTATTTTCCAATATTTTACCCCAAATTACATATGGACAGTTTAATTTTTCTCATAGGCTACATTCTCCTTCACTGTCAACCAATCGGGGAAGAATAAGAACAAAAGGATAACAGAAGACGAATGAACCCAAATTCGACAATTCACGACAATTTGAAACTGCTCAATCTTCGTCCTCGTTCTCATGCAGAAAGCAGTAATAACATATGCCGCGTAGTTCGAAAGTTTTTAGCAGAATAATGAATAAGAAGTGCTTGGTCAGTAGTCTTCGAAAACCAATCAAACCGCTGTAAATTAATAATAATAATAATAATAATAATAATAATAACCCTTTCTCGGAATAAGTTAGTTTTTTGTACCAAGGAAGCTCTTGACGTTTTGGAGGTGACGTGGCTGTGGCGGCAGTGGGCCACTAAAAGACACGTCGTGGTTCAGGCGGACATATTTTTTAAAAAGGAAGAGAATACTTAAGATACAGTAAATACCTGCAGGCCTGTATACCTGCAGTGCACAAAAATGCCTACAATGACCTTCAGTCGTTCCAACACTATAATGCCCGATCCCTACAGCCGTATACAAAGTATCTGGTTGCCTGCCGTTTTGTCTTCTAGCGCCGAGGTTAAGGAAAGAATAGAGCTATACTTCTACTCCCCCTCTGGGCCTTCTTGGCCTGTTCTAGGGTGAACTTAAACTTCAAACAACTTAAGCGCGCGCGAGTTAATAAGTTAATCATGGCTGGTGAAATTGCGGTATGGTACTCCCTCGGCAATCCGGACAATATGGGGGGGTCCGGATTACCCGGGAACACGGATCACCGAGGGGAAAATCCGTGGTATATAGGTAACATACAAAAAAAGTCATCACTTAAAGCAAAAGTATAACTTCTTGGAGTCTAAATACTGTGCAACAACAACAACAACAATAATAATAATAATAATAATAATAATAATGGGACTTTTCATAGGCTTCACTTTACCAACACATGCACTATATTCTTAGAATAATATCGTATAGCCCTACATATGTTTCAGCTGGTTACCGGCCATCCTTAGGGGGTCAAAGACTTTACAATAGACTATACATCAATTATAAAAGTTTGTACATCCTCTTAGAGTAAAACACTGTTTCAATAAAACTATAGTTCCCAATGAGTTCAACTTTGAACTTCTAGGGAATATGTAGAATACAGAATTAGAATTATAAGAATTAAAAAATTGTAAAAATTTTTACATATTCTTTGTTATATTTAAAAATTACTGGCAGTTGGTCTTGTATGCAGAATCCTGGAAATGAGCAGATTTCTGTGGAAATATTAACAATTATCAGTATCATATTACCGAAGTAGGTATCTATTAGTTTTTAAGGTAGTGTTTGTTTTATGTTGAGACATACCTGTGTTCTGTTGTTGCGTATTATTCCTTGCGTGCTACACCATTTGGCTGCACAGTGTCCAGTATTGATCTGTTCTCCTTTGCTTGGTTCGTGGTTGTGAGCGTAGGATTGTGCGCATGCGTATTATGTATGGAGGGGTAAATGATCTTAAACAGGGGGTTTTCCTCTCCTGGATGTTGTTCATTGATTAATGTTACTTTTTGATTATGTAGTTGTATATAAAATTGCTCCAAAATATTTATGTGCCATCCTTTTTTGCATGTTTTTAATAGTTCCATTGTGGTTTGTAATGTGCCATATTCATGTTTATTATTCAGGATATGCATAGCGTAAGCTGATTTTGGATCATTGGTTTTTATGTATCTATGGTGTTCTATATAGCGTGTTTTCAGGCTCCGTCCGGTTTGACCAATATATTGCATGTTACAACTGTTACAACGTAGACTGTATATGCCACTGTTTTCATATTTGTCGTAGTTCCTGTTTTGTGTCTTTAGTTAGTTATGTGTTGTGTTTCTGACCTGGTTTGTAATACGAAGATTGGTGTTTCTGAAGATGTTAGTTACTTTTCGTATTATGGGGCTATGATACTCGAAGGTTACCCATTTTTTATTGCTTTGTGTTGTCTGTGAGTTGTTCTGTGTTTTGTTTGAAGTCTTATTTATAATCTGTTTGTTTAGTTTTTCGATGATTATAAATGAATTATTTAAACTTAACAAGATAGAAATAGCATTCAAAACCAACAACTCCATGGGAAAACCACTCAAAAATAAAAATTACTTCATAACAATAAACGCTTATATTCAGGTGTATATCGATTAACTTGTCCTGAATGCAAAAAACGGTACGTTGGACAAGCTGTAAGTAACTTTTTGACTTGTTTCAACTAACATTTACAAGCATTTCGTAACAATAACTACAATTAAATTTTTTTAAACACCTCTTAAAAAATAAACATCCTACCGACACCACTGACAATATCATGGAGATCCTATACGCCACAGGAAAAGCTTCATACCTTAACATAGTACAAAAGTAGTACTACTATGAAGAAACAAAAAAAAATAACCAACTTAGTGGCCAAAGTACCATGGAGAAAAACGCAATCTTCGGAGCTTTATTACTACAAGACCCATAAAAAACAGTCACCCTTATTCAACAAAATCAGAACTCCATCACCACGAAATACTGTAATATAAACAAAACTTTTCATCTACATGTATTTTCCTCAACAAATGCATAAGTTCACTCTATACTCCTCTTCTTAGCTTCAACAACACCATAATTTTTAATTGATAATCGAAGTTATTATTTAATTTCATATTATAATACCTACAGAAACTGGAACATATTCAAAATTATTAATACAAAAATCCAAGAATTCTTCAAAGTTTAAGAATGTTCACATTTTCTATTTACACTTTAGCAATTTATCTATTACTTACCACCATATTTATTGCAGCCTTTAATTTTCAGAATCACCACCCAAAAATCATATAACCTGTAAACTACAGATTCGCTCCACAGATTTGTTACAAGAACCTTCAACTGCTCAACACACAAGAAAAACACTTAACTTCAAAAATCACAGAAAGCACTCTAAAAATAAAAAAGTATTCAAATCAATAATCAAAACTCAGCATAAAAAACCTTTAAAAGGTGAACTAACTAAAACTCTCAGGACTTTATTCTCAAATACCTTTTATATATATATATATATATATATGTGTGTGTGTGTGTGTGTTCATATATATATATGAATATATCAAAACGAAAACGTTTTAAAATCCTACCTTCATTGACAAAATGATCCTAGAATCTACTGTTGCTATTTATTCTCCCAAGTATGTTTGTAGTTTGTATTACTTGATGATGGCCAATTCCGACCGAAACATGTTGTAATAAATATTATTAAAGAAAATAAAAAAATTTAGTTGTGATTGGCAGTTTTCTTATAATACAATTTAGTTATTATCACAATGGGTTGTACAATATAAAGGTTACATTTACCTCTGCTTTTAGGACCTACTGAAAAACGAATGTTTCAAGCTGCAGACAGATAAAATTCACACAAATTATTACCTTTTCTGCTTGATGAGAGGGATGAGCGCGTTAATAAAGATCATCTGTTTTAGACAATGATGCAGTAGGCCTACGATTAAATTAAGTTCATATTATATTACAGCAACAAAAACTGGCAAAAGCATTCCATGTGACGTCAAAGAGTGAGGACAATGTTTCTGTACTAGAGGAATACCCATTGAAAATTGACAAGTCCTGCCTCCATCAATCGTTTCTACTGAGCCATTCTTATACATTATAGCCATTCAGGGATACTTCTAGTACCATGATTTTACTGCACGCTGAAAACTTGAGTTTTAAAAAAAGACAGCTTCGAGAAACAATGAACGACAATAATGACAGCCTAGAGGTGCCCTCTTCGGCAAAGATCGACACTTTAATACCGACAGACGACACAACAATATCTGTCTGGTCATCGACGTTGCATCTGAATTTATTTTATTTTTGTTAAGTACATGTGACTAGACGTTTATTACAAGAACAGCGGCCTCCTAACAGTGGCTAGAATGTAAGACTGATCTGCATTTATTTTATTTTATCCTATAAACGGACACTAAGGCTATAATAATGAATACGACCTTCTTCACAACATAACAAACTGAAACGATGTATTGTAAAACCATTCATTGCTGCTGTCTGGTGGTGCTACTGTTTAAGTAAATTTGTGCGATAGTGTCACATCCCAGAAGACCTGTACCCTCACCTAAGATTAGCATTTAACTTCCATGGAAACCAACGACTAACCGACAAACAAACAATGCCTGCTGTGACTAATTAGTTCATGAAATGAAAGAGTGTCACAAGTGTAGCTAGAAATGCTGTCATTTGCGACACAAAACTTATGAGTTTGTAACCACTGTCACAGTTTACAGCAAGACATGAGAATGAGACGAAAACAACCACTCGCCATGTTTCTGGCGACATGGCAGCAACTTTACCCGCAAGCCGCAGAGATTTACTCGGCAACGAAACAAGTACAACCCCGTAAGTATAAAAATACCACAGAAAGGGGGAGTAAATAAGGAACGAAGACCGTTTTAAGGCTTCATGTTCATTTCCAAGTTACACTTTTCTCATACTGCTCTTCTGCACCCAATCTAAATCTCTGCTTTCTTACCTAGTTTTCAAGACGCAACGACTCTTCGTCTCGGCCGACGGACAACTAGCTCTCCCCACACGATTTCCACAGCCTTTACTTCTCGCGTCATGTCTTTCTTTCGATAATATGCCGATCTGCCTACGGCTGTATACACCACAATATCGCGTTTCTTTGTTTATTTAACGACACTCTTCCAGCCGCATGAAACGTAAAAAGCGCATCACAGACGATACCACTTAGGGGACGAAGCCGCAGGTGGGAAGATAATATGAAAACACATACTTAAATTCTAAATCTTCTGGACATCGAAGCGGGCTTGCAGCACTGAACATTTCAGTTGGAGGAGGAGGATAAGGAGGATGAAGAAGAAGAAAAAGCAGAAAACAAGTAGAAGAGGTTATAGAATCTGCACGTATGCACTGCAATTGCCCCGTTCAGGACAGGGCCCAATTGGTATTTATTTAAACTCCGTAATCAAACTTCTCTGTGCTTGAACAACATAAAATGCATTAAAGACACTGTACGAAGAGCTATTTCACAATAAAACCAACAAATGACCCGTCAACACAACATATATTCTTAGATGTCAAAAAACAGCTACATGTTTCGGCTACTAAAAGTAGCCATCATCAGGCCGTATATAAAATAAAAAAGGAATATTTAAAACTACAATTTATAGTTTGAGATTTAAACATTTAAAGTATATATTAGGCCTACTAATGAAATATAATATACAGGGGTATTACAGTTAAAATAAGTTGGATCAAACGTACAAAATAATATTTATGTATTATATATAGCCAGTAGGGGTAGCTGATGTTCTAAAGTCAAAGTATATCAATCATGTAAGGAAATTAGTACATATTGTATGATGGTAGTTTATTAAAAACGCGCGCGCGTGTATGTAAAATATATATATATATATATATATATATGTATATAGTTTTTTAGAATCCTGTATATCTTGTCAGATTAGTAGTAGAATCTGCAATAAAAGGTAGAATATTATGATAGTGAGGGCTAAAGTATAAGTTAAACAACAATAATGAAGAGAAGCTGGTGAACACTAAGAAGTTTTCAGAATAACGGGAGTGGTATAAGTTAGAAAAATACACTTATTTGAAACTATCGGATTAGATTGAACTCAATCATTAATGTAAGTTTGGTGACTTTATTGACAATAAACAGTCGAAATCTGTACTAAGAATTGAAACGTTGACGTATATGTCTTTATATTAGGTGAAAATTCGATAGGGTGATATTTAAAAATGAAGACTTGAAGTGAAGTATTCAATATATTGAGTTCTCCATAAAGGATGATGACACTTAATAAATTATAAAACTTATTGATGTGTAAAGTAATTTGATAATTCTAAACACGTCTTGGATACTTCAAGTGTCCATACCTACTCTATTGTATGGTTTATCACCGGTTGGGGAGGGGTGTGTTATACAATTTACGTAAAGTGACTTTCACTTCTTTATGGCCTCTAAAATCTTATTAGACATTATGGTATGTTTGTAAAGGTAAAGGTAACGTTCTCCCTAGCACAGGCCATGAAGTCCCAGAGAGGGAGTAGAGGTATATCTCTACTATTTCTTTAACCCTGGCACTAGATGAGGGTGGGTGGTCAACTCCACGCCCCGACCGCTTTACGCCCGGGAAAGAGACCCGGTACCCATTGTATAGGAGGCTGGGTGGATCCCAGGGCCGGTCTGGACGGCTACGAAAAATCTCGCCCGCACCGGGAATTTTTTTTTTTTTTTTTTTTTGCCTCTCCGGGGTTTTTCCCTTTGATCCATTTTTGTACTGTTTAAATCCGTTCGTCCTTCATGTCACTTTATGTTCCATATTACCGTCCTTACAACAAACACAACACAAACATCCATGCCCCCGGTGGGTTTTTTTTTTTTGCCTGTCCGGGGTTCTTCCCCTTTGATCCATTTTTGTACTGTTTAAATCATTTCGTCCTTCATGTCACTTTACGTTCCATATTACCGTCCTTACAACTAACACAACACGAACATCCATGCCCCCGGTGGGGTTTTTCCCCTTTGATCCATTTTTGTACTGTTTAAATCCTTTCGTCCTTCATGTCACTTTACGTTCCATACTACCGTCCTTACGACAAACACAACACAAAAACATCCATGCCCCCCGGTGGGATTCGAACCCACAATCCCAGTAAGCGAGCGGCCGAAGACCCACGCCTTAGACCGCACGGCCACTGGGATCGGCATTCGATCCCGGACCGTCCAGCCCGTAGCGAGTCGCTATACCGACTACGCTATCCCGGCCCACTATCATTAACCGTTTCTTTGTAAATATAAAACTTTTACCATGATATCCATGTGGATATCCTTTTTGCTGAAATACCGAATTTTCGTTATGTTTTCCATTTTTTTCAAAAGAATGACCATTACCCAAAAGATGTTGGGCGAATTTTGAGTTCTTGTTATTGCTTTTGAAAGACAGAAGGTGTTCTCTAAATCTTTTAGTAAAATTGCTGCCTCTCTGGCCAGCGTACATTTTACCGCAATTAGGACATGTAAGTTGGTATACTCCACTAGCGAGGTATTTATCGTCATCGTAAAAAGAATATTTTTTCAGTTTAAAATTATGTTCAGTGGAGTTGTTGGTTTTGTATGCTACTGAAATTGGTGTATCTAAAGAGTTTTCTAATACATTTAGTTTCTTTCCCAACAAAAGTAAAGGTAACCCAATTTTTGTTTAGGTTTATTGCTTGTGTTTTCATAGGCTGATATACTTTTAACATAGAACATACAGCTACTCTCTACTGGCAATATATATTTTACACAAATATTATATTTTATACATTTTACCTAGCTCATTTTAACTGCAGTTCCCCAGTATATTATATTTCTTTAGTAATATACAGGGCATACACAAAAGAATGGTGCGGTTTCAAAAGAGAATAAAAAATTTATGTCTCACATTACACGGGCACAACATACACCGTCAGCGGCGGCAACTGTCCAAGTTTCTCATGCGCTACCAGTAGTTCGCTTCTGATGCTTACTGCGTGGCCGCGGGGCCAGTTTCTTCCACAGCGCTGGATCGGACGTGCTGCTGCAAATGGAGACAAGAACCTTCTCCCTTGGCCACCCCGTTCGCCAGATCTTACACCGTGCGATTTCTTTCTTTGGGGGTTCGTTAAAGACAGCGGTTATGTACCACCATTGCCCACGTCCATCCACGAAATTCGTGATCGGATAACGCATGCACTGCAGGCCATTACAGCGGGTCTGGGATGAGTTTGATTACCGTGTGGATGTGTGTCGTGTGACCCAGGGTGCACAAATTGAAGGATTGTAATTACCAAACGAGAAACTTGGACATTGCCGCCGCTGACGGTGTATGTTGTGCCCGTGTAAGGTGAGAAATAAATTTTGTATTCACTTTTGAAACCGCACCATTCTTTTGTGTATGCCCTGTATACTGTAAAGTTTGAGATCTCAAACTATAAATTGCAATTTTAGATACTGTCTCTTTATTTTATTTTATTTTATATATGGCCTGATGTTGGCTACTTTTAGTAGCCGAAACAGGTAGCTGTCTTTTGACATTTAAGAATATATGTCGTGTTGACGGATCATTTGTTGGTTTTATTATGATACTAGAGCATAATTTGGATAAAGCGCGTTAAAATTAAGAGCTACATATTTGTCAACACGTACAATACAAAACAATACGAAGAATTAATATGTTAATGACTCAAATGTAAAATATCTAGCTTTCAGAAATTCACAATCATTAGGACTATGAGCACTGGCAATAGTTTATTGGCAAACAAGAAGTGCTAATCGTCACACTGATGTTCTCCATCAACAGAATTGAAAATGTTAAGTCGTAAAAATTATGTTCGTGTAATAATAGTAATTATGTAACTTAATTTAGACAGCAGTGTGATAATTTTTGCAATGAACTAATTACTTGGAGCAGGGGGTCCTTCAGAAGATAATACGTCCTCAGCCAGTCAAGACATTTCCCGCATTTTACGGAACCCAAGTTTCACTTCCGTGTACACAACTTCATACCACTTGTGCCTATCCTGAAATCAACTTTAATATCATATTTCATCCGTAAATAGGTCTTCCAAGCTGCCTCTTTCTTCAGGGTTTTCACCAAAACTCTGTGTGCAGTGTTGTTCTCCCCTACGTATACAATATGCTCCACCCATCTCACCCTTGATTTGGTCGAAGAGTACAAATCATGAATGTCATCATAATGCGGCTTTATCCATCTTCCTCTTGTTTAATCCATATATCCCCCTTAGCAAAGAATTACGCAGTCACGCATAAACATTAGTATTATAAGTTATAATAATAATGTTTATGCGTGACTGCTCTTCACATGAACCGCATTGAAAAGTTTATAACTTTTCATTGCGGTTCATGTGAAGAGCTTAGCTTCCCAATTCGTTGCTAAATAGCTATTTATAGGCTTATACTTAGTGTCGAATTAGGAAGGATTTAAATGCAGCTGTGGCGAAATTTTAAGTTACTATCTCAAAAATGACGTGTGTATAGTAAGGTAGTCAACTAGACACTCCCATATAACTCACAACAAGGAAGAATAAACAAAAAACTAAAAACACGAACTAGTTGAAAAGAATTTCCCAGCAAAGACATAAGTTGTGAAGTTTTTGTTCGTAGTTTAACAGCGCTCTCATTAAGCCAGAGTAGCGCCGAATGGTTTGACGACAGAAAATAGTTAAATGGAAAGGATGTAGAAGGAAGCGGTAGTGACTTCTAAAATACTATTCCCTGCACGGCCTGAGACAAACCATGACAATCCTCCGTCAGGATAGTGTCCCGACGGAGATTCGAAGTAGGCACCTCCCAAGTACAAGTCCGTAGCCTTATCAATTATGTCAACCCAAGGCGAAGTGAACATGCTAATCAGTAAAGAGTGACGTGCGGTGAGAAAGAGGGTATCAGTTAAGGAAAATGGTAGGCAACAACACTGTAGTTCAGCTAATCAACCAGAATTCAATAGACAAAGAACAAACCAGCAGTTAAGTAGGGAACTTATGAAATATATCTTCAGTTTACGCTGCCAGTTTTTTTCAACAGAACATTGCTTGAGTAAATGACGTGTTCTAATCCTACGTTGGAACAACACAGGGATTCCATTTCGTTAAAATACTGTTTGAATGCAAATGTGATCACAAATATGGTGATCACAGACGAATTTGGTGTCCTGACAGCGACACACTCTGCGCATTGTGAACAGAGGTCACCACTGAAATGATTCAACTGCGCTTTTCAATTAATAAAACACTGCGATGTGTTATACTGTTTTTCGCAGTTCCTGTCGATACACTTGTGTAGCTTGCAATTGTTTGTTTGTTGCAGATCACATAATATCCGCTTCCCGGACGCTATATCTGTAGACACACGCAACCTATCATAAGACAAAAGTAATTTGTCTGTCGCCAAGTAACATCAGTAATGTTACTGACAGGAACTGTACTCTGTTAGATCCTCGTAGTTATTAACTTGAAAAATGCAGATTACTGCTAAACAGTGCTTACCAGCACTGAACACTTTGTTGTTTTCACGTCGCTGGATAGACTAGCAGAAATTATACACCAGCAATTATTTAATTATCAATTTCGTTTAAAATTTCCACTAATATAAGGTAAACCTACAAATTCCGGGAAAATATGATCCATTTATGAACTACTAAAACTATCGAAGCACGTGCGTAGTTTCATGGTGAGTAGTGTGTAGTGCTACAAAACCAGGTGTGTCAAAAAATTTTGTGTATGTACTGCACATTTTCACTATTTATCCACATACATGAAGAATTCAGACAGTAATTATGATATACCGTAGCTAATTCTAGCACCCTCGATAAAGAATTACACAGAACATATATGCTTATTGATAATTTACCATGACACAAAATTTCATACGCTAAGATAACTCATCATTTATGGCTTCATTGTCAAAATGTAAAATGTGAATACTGTATACCGATCAATTTTCAGGGGTTTAACGTCCTTGTTTCAAAGTCTGGTTAATATAGCAATAGTCTTGAAATTGTTACTAAATTTCCAATATACCAATCTACACATTTTCAGGACAGTGGGTAGAACGAAATTAATATGTATCCCAACCTCAGAAATTCGCACAGCCACTATATTTGTGTCATCGACAAAAGGACAAAGTTGAGGTGAATTGCAGCGGCATTGACACTGCGAAGTTCATGAAAATCTGTTTTTCTTAAAAGATATACTCATATTCTGACGTACGCGCATGCACACACACGTCACCCACGGTAAAGTTGATAATATCATTTATAACTAACTAACTCCATGGAGCAGAGTCCTTTTTGAGAAGCTAACAGGTCGTCAACTAGTCAAGAAATTCCCCACGTTTTGTGGAACTCGAAGGTTCATTATTGCACTCACAAGTGCCCATCACCTGTCCCTATCCTGAGCCATATGAATCCAGTCCATGCCCCCATCCCACTTCTTGAAGATCCATTTTAATAGTATCCTCCCATCTATACCTGGATCTTCCAAGTGGTCTCCTTCCCTCAGGTCTCCCCACTAAAATCCTGTATGCGCCTCTCCCCTCACCCATACGTGCTACATGCCCCGCCCACCTCATTCTTCTTGATTTGATCACCCGCATATAATTTGCTGATGAGTACAGATCATTAAGTTCCTCGTTATGTAGTCTTCTCAACTCCCCTGTTACCCCGTCCCTCTTAGGTCCAAATATCCTCCTCAGCACCCTATTCTCGAACACTCTCAGCCTATATTCCTCCCTCAGTGTGAGAGACCAAGTCTCACACCCATACAAAGCAACAGGCAAAATTATATTTCTGTATATTTTAATTTTTGTATTTTTGGATAGCAAACTGGAAGACAGAAGATCCTGCACCGAATGATAACAAGCATTTCCCGACTTCAATCTGCTCTTAATTTCTTCCTAAATGGAATTTCGATTTGTTAGGGATGTTCCCAAATATTTGAACTGTTCCACCCTTTCAAAGGATTTATTATCTAACTTTATGTTGTGATTTTGTCCTGCATTCTGATCTCGAGACATGACCACGTATTTAGTTTTCTCAGCATTTACTTCTAGACCAATCTCCTTACTAGCGACTACTAAAGCTTCTGTGTTTTTCTTTATAGCATGTACGCTTCCGCCCAATATATTAACATCATCAGCATAAACTAGAAGCTGATGTATACCATTCATTTTTAAACCCTCCTGGTTTGCCTGAACCCTCCTAATGGCATATTTCAAAGCAAATAATTTATACCTTTTTTCTAAATCAGAGGTTATACTAGACTTACATAAAACAAAATTACATGAAAATTAATAATTCTCCCAACAGTTCTTCGTACAGGAAAAGCTCTCAGAAATCCATCCAGTAGGCAAGTTTTCGCTCGAAACTTGAAGCCAGCCAGGCAAATGGACATGAAATTCCCATTAAGAGTTAGCTGTATACGCCCAGTGCAAACATCAAACGTAAGTCTCAATTTCAGCCCAGCACTGTGAGCCCCTAAACCAGACTGGCCGGGAAGAGACGCAAGTGACCACCAAACGTCATTTTGCTTTTAACTGTGGTACGTTGCTTACGTAATCACTACAGAGTTATAAGCATTTGAACATTAATTTTAATGGACACTTTTAAAGCCAAGCGGTTCAAAGCCTTTCGAGTGTCCTGCAATACAGACAATCAATATGGACGTGCAAGCTTCAAACCAATTTAAAAATTTACGTGTCAAAATTTACACGGTTTTAAACCATTTAATTTCTCGAACAGAATGTAAGAGGATGATGCAATTTTTAATTTCAGAAAGAAACGAAAAATTTGCATTACAATAAGAGTAGGGTCCAAAAATAAACCCTTTCAATAATAATAATAATAATAATAATAATAATAATTCTCTAAAAATTATATCAATAAAAACTATTCCAATAATAATAATAACTCGTGTAAATTAAACAGCAATAGCATACAGAACAAGGGATAACAGTACCAACAGTCCAGTCAGCAACTGCTGCGGTGCCGAAGATCCTGCACAAGAGTTTGAACTTCTAAACCTGAAGTAAGTCGTCTCCAACAACATCCAAAGGTAGCAGTGCTATGAACACCACAATAATTGTAAATGTCCGAGTCTTTAAGAATAATTATTGAAAAGATTTGTAAATGCTTTGATGAAACCTGTAATTATAATCTACATTAAACTGTGTCGTACCTGAAGCAGAATTTAGCGATAACAACTAAAGAATCATTGCAGCTAGACATGTTAAATTTGGTACACAATACCTCATAATTTAACTCCAGTCAGTGAAGTATTTCTCAAGGAGCTAATATTTCTCAGCTTGTCACGAAATTCTCCGCATTTTATGGAAGCTGACTGTTCATTACCTTGGCCACAACGGCCTGTTACTTGTTCCCGTCCTCAGCCACATTAGTCCAGTCAACGGCTTCCGATCCTATTTCTTTAAGCTATATTTTAATATTATCCTCCAATCAACTCCTAGTCTTTCCAAGTGGCCCCTTTCCCTAACGCTTCCCCACCAAAACCCTGCATGGAACTCTCCTCTTCCCGATACATACCTGATGGAGAATAACATAATAACAATAATAATAAATTCACGAAGACGTAACAATAGCAACATCAGAAAATTCCGAAAGAACTGCGACTTAAATTTTAAATAAAAAGACACGTGGACAATTCTAGAAACTGGCTCCGTTAGCAAGTGTACTGGCACCAAAATACCTCAATGAGGAACTACACAGGGCCCGGGACGCCCAACATGAGGCCCGCCCGACATTTATACCAAAAAATGGTTTACCCAATAATGTAACATACAAGAAGTAATAGCCCAGGACAGCCAAGCTTCCACTGCCTGATTAAACTGTTTCTGAATAGATTTTGTATTACTACTAAAAATCCGTAATTGTGAAAAGCAAACAGAATGTACTTCACCTTTGTTATGCGTAAAAGAAATTTATGCGGCCAATACACATTTGGATATCTGGTCACGTGTCCCACTACTGAAAAAATCGGACATCCTGAGACAGTTCATACCGCAACATATCTGGCACCAGTTTCAAAAGCATGTACTTCAAGCAATATGTTGTTTATTTTGCAGTTTATTATTAATGACGCTGACATTACACGAAATATATAACATGGAATAATAAGTGCTGTTGAATAACGAAAGTGAATGATTGATATAAGAAGCAGTCATGGCCGAATTCAAGGTACTGTCCCGGCATGTTCCTACAGGAACCAAATAAATCCACGAAACACCTGTCAGGTTAGTCGGTATTTCGGCCGAGATTCGAGAGGGAACTCTCGAAATAAGTCAGAAGGAGTTCCGCTCGAGTCAACAACTGGCCATACCGTTAATGAGGTCTTAAATTATGCTCTGTTATGTTTTCTTAAAGCTATTGTTTGTGTTTGTGTGTACGAGAGAGGGGGGGCAATGAAACCTGTTTAAAACTGGATGAGCAATTTCGTATAAGACATGCTATAAGTCTCAGTAAAATACTGCGACTTTACTTAATAATAATAATAATAATAATAATAATGTTACCATTATATAATTTGTTCCGTTATTACTATTGTTATTATTAAGATGCTTATAATAAATTAGATTTATTTGCTCAATGACTTTAATAGAATAAGCACTTTATTTACGCTTAATCGAAAAAATGATCGTTCAGTAGAACTAAATTTTGCCACGAAAAAAATCAGCTCAATTGTTAAATGATATCATGGCCATGTATATTTAAACATGAGGCTACTGAAACTGAACTGTAATTTCATCAAGTTAGGCAAAAAAGAAACGGAGGTACAGAACTGTCAACGCTGTAAATGCATTAAGACTGGGTCATAAGCAATGCAACTGAATTCGGAGGTTCGAAAATGAACGGCGTTTAAAGTGACATATCTTAAATAACTAACAAAGAGTGTAGAATGGCAAATTGTACATTCAAATGGCTGGTTCAGGCCATCAGTCTTCATATGTCATGGACTACACAATCTGGCTTGTGTCGGTTCAGACTATTTCTGAAACCACGTATGCTTTCGCTCATTGTCCCCCCTAGAATGACAGTTCGAACATCGCAGCAGAGAAGACAATAACAGTACGGACATCCATGCAAAGTGCTGCGGGTCTGCTGCACGATACAAGACCTTACGTTTGGGTGATTATTATTAATAAGGACCGACTGAATATGCATGCTCCACTAACAATAATTACAATAAATCTACCTCTCTAAAATTCACAGCCCATCCGTCCGTCACGCTCTGTAGTTCGGAAAATAATAGGAAGAGCGGGTAGGTGTAAACACAAGAGACGTTCGTATTAAGACGGAGAACTAAAAAACTGTTAATTTTCTCATTCCATACGTGATTTCGCATACAGTTCAATTCGTGACAAACTTGTAGCAAATCTAACGCCCGGTTAAACCCCTTATAGCCAATTGCAATCATGCGCAGGAAACCCCATCGCTTAAGGTAAACCCAAACTTTGCTGGAATATGGAATAAGCAGAGTATTAAGTGCAGATTTTCTGCGTTGGCATGTTAATACAATCAATATAAATAAGGATAATTCGTCTCGATTCTCTCTTTCCCAATACATGAGTTAATTCTAAAATTCGCAAAGCCGAATTTATCAAATCACAGAAAAGAGAATAACACATTTGAGAAATAAGACAAAATATATCAAGCAGTAGACTAATACGCGAATAACCCACAAGTCCTATGTCCCTACCCATCTCAAGTAAAGTAGTTCTGCCATGATTTCGTGAAAAAAAAAGCTTATCCTTGTAATTTAATCGTGCATGCCTGTTTGCGTGTAAGACGAAGGATAACTCGCCACTTGGCTACTCAGTTCATTTAACTAGAAAAACCCCGTTGAAAACCACATCTACAGCCTCCTACAGAAGAATTCATGTTCATGTATGTCGATCCCGTCAGACGGTTAACGAGAGCTGTCATACACTGAGCATCATCAGTGGATCCATCAGTCTGAGCATCGTTAAATACACCCTTAATAACGAAAATTCTGTCTAGAACAGCGAAGAAAACTCGTGACCTGCGAGTGAAAAGTGATCAGTGAAAGAATTTTGAACAAAACACGTGCATACTTAATGTTGTACACATTCCGTGCAGTTGCATGTGAAACAAGTGGATGTTCTGATGGAGATCTTACTACAGTCCGTTATCAAATTTGACTTTCTTATGCATACTATAAAGAATATATGCATTACAAACACAAAAATAAATAAACCAAATTCGAGACTATGACAAGTTTAAACCTCATCATCATTCTGTAGTCTGTCTTACGACAGGTCCGTAGCTTCTTCCAAAGCGAGTTCTCCATTGAGTGCGATCTAGTGGTTCCTCTTTCAATTTCCAGTATCTTCTCTTTTCCTTAAGGTCATCCAGTAGCTGCTTACGTCTTCAACCTCGTCTTCCCGTCATTTCTAACCTTCCTTCTCACTTTCCTTCAATCACGTGTTTCAGAAGGCAGTTTCTACGCAAGATGTGACCAATCCAGTTAGCCTTTCTTCCTTTTATTGTATGTAGGATATTCCTCTCCTCCTTCACTCTGTGTAATACTTCTTCATTTCTCACACGATCGGTCCAACTGATCTTCTCCATTCTTCTCCAGCACCACATTTCAAAAATTTCCAGATATTTCTGATCTATTTTCCAAAGTGTCCATGTTTCAGCACCATACAAAGCTATGCTCCAAATGTAGCACTTTACTAGTTTCTTCCTTAAATTTAAGTCCAGTTTGCTGGTGAAAAGATTCGTCTTCTTCTTCTTTTTGAATGCTGCTTTTGCCATGGCAATTCTGGATTTAATTTCAAGTGTACAATTTGCATCATTTGTTATCATCCTACCCAAATAATTTAAATATTCCTCATTCTCCAACTGTTTTTTGATCTATCATAATTTTCATTGGGGATGGTTGCCTTGAGATTCTCATTACCTTAGTTTTTTTCACATTCATTTCCACTCCATAGCGTCTTCCAATTGCAATTAGTCTATCAACCTTGCCCTGTAGCACCTTTTCTTCCCTAGCCAGTAGCACATGTCATCTGCATATTTCACAGTGCGAATTATTTGTCCTCCTATTTTGAAGTCTCAAAACCCTTCAAGAGTTTCCTTGGTAAGGTACTCACTATATAATTTGAACAGAATGGGTGACAAACAGCAACCTTGTCCAACTCCTCTTCCAGTCTTCACACTTCTCGTCTCCCCTTTGTCCAATCGTAATTTAACACTCTATGTACAGTTTGCTGATCAATCTTCTTTCGCGCCAGTCTATCCCAGTTCCCTTTAGGATCTGCATTAATTTGGTCCAGTCGACACGGTCAAATGCCATCTGCCAGTCTATGAAGCAAGCACACAATTCCTCATCTATGACCAAGGTTCGTTCTGATATTATTCTCAGCATCCCAATTGCATCCCTAGTTCCTTTTCCTCTCCTAAATCCAAACTGATCTTCTCCAAGCGCATCCTCAGTCTTCCTTTCAATCCTTCAAAGTATCCTGGCTACTATCTTTGCTGCATGCGCGATAATGCTGATTGTGCGATGGTCGCTGCATTTTGTAGCTTTGGGCTTCTTCTTTAAGGCAATCATTGTAACTTCAATGAAATCTCTGGGCCACTCTCCAGTTACATACATGCTGCTGATCAGCTGTGTCATTAATCTGAGACCATCTTCTCCCAACAATTTGAGTACATCCCCAGGTACATCAACATCTCCTGTAGCCTTCTTATCCCTCATCTTCTTGGCAGGTTTTTCCACTTCACTTTGCAAAATATAAGGGCCTTTCTCGTCTTCATCTACTTCATCTTCAGGTTCGACTTCTAGGTGTTATGGTCGATTAGCTCGATCGTAGAGCTCTGTGATATAATTCTTCCAGATTTGCAGTACTCGTCTCTGATCTATTATTACATTCCCTTGAGAGTCTTCGATGCCAATGTTTGAATCCCATGGTTTTCTTTCCAACCTAGTTCCTTTGTCTTCATGTACATTAAATCATAACGTCCTGTTCTTTGAAATTCTATGATCTCGTTGCATATGCTATCCAGATATTCCTTCTTGGCTTTGTCCGTGGCTCTTTTCAATTCGTTCCTCAGTCTTCTGTAGTGCTTCCTTCCTTCTTCATTGTTGACATTCTTCCATTTCCTTCGTTCATCCATTTTACTGATCATCTCCTGAGTAATCCATGGCTTTCTTGCTCTCCTCTCGACTTTTCCAACTAAATCACTCATAGTATCTAACACACATTTCTTGATATTGTTCCACTTCCCTTCCACATTCCCACTTTCACATTTGATTGCACCAAGTTTTTCTTCTAGTCTATCGTGTACTACCTGTCGTTAAGCATATAGCTTCTCCAAATCCCATCTTGGTTTTCGCCTGTGGAACCTTATGATTTTCTTCAAACTGGTGCATATCGTTGCAACCAGTAAATTGTGGTCAGAGTCAATATCTGCTCCAGGCATTGTCTGCACATCCTTCACACTGTTCCTGAATCGCTGTTTCACTAGTACATAGTACAATTGATATCGACTCTTATCCCCTGGTGATTTCCAGGTGTACAATCTTCTTTTAGGTTTTTTGAACCATGTGTTTGTTATAATAAGTCCATTTCTTTCACAGAAGTCGATAAGCATTTGACCTCTCTGATTCCTCCATCCCAGTCCAAATGGTCCAACAGTGTTGTGATGTGCTTTATTTCCAACCACACTGTTTAAACCTAGGTGACAAATAATAACGTCCCCTAAGTTTAAACTTAGGATGCCTTTATTCTTTCAGGTGAAGCCCATTTTTTAGGCCTTTTCGGTTTATCAGAGATGGGACATTTTAACTTAATTAATTACCATTAACGTTTTTCTAAAGCCGGGATTAGACGGCGCGTGGCTCGGCTCGTTTTACGTCATAACTGACGTCATTGACAAAGAATCGTATTCAAACGCGCCGTGTATCCGGCCTGGCGCGGCGCGGCTTGTGATTGGGGGAGTGAGGCTCGTTGGATCACCGCAGAAGCGGTTTTTTCACGATCCTCAAAGGGACTCGGCGCGGGCAGCTGTTGCGACTACACGGGGCCTGCAGTCTACGCGCCAAGCCAGTCTCGTCCAGTCTCTATACACTTAGGTCTGGTCTTTGTTTTCTGCTGTCGGGGTGCGCGAAGAGTGAAATTTTCTGTCCCACAATTGGTATTGGCTACAATGGAGTGGTCAAACGAGGACATTTTTAAGTTCATAGAACAACACGACTTATTCCACAAGCCGAGCCGAACCTACCCGAGCAAGGCCGCTGGTCCGCCATTTGCCGTGTCGTGTAGCCAGACTGTCTTTTCTGTTCCGATCTGTTGGCCGAGCAAATGACGTCACGTCACTCGACGAGCAGCGCGCCGTCTAATCCCGGCTTTACGTTGTTGTATCCTGTCTCCTAAATTCAAATAGGTATTATGTTTAATTACACAAAACTATGCATGAAACATTTGCTTTTGCATGTTACTTGCTTCTGTAAATGAAATCGTTTCAACACTTGTCCAGAAGTTTCCTTATTAAAAAAGACAACATTCAATTAATTAAAAACCATTGGCGGCGTTCAGTGCTGCCGCTAATTAAGGTATTTTGTGTGTGGAGGCGAATGGAATAAGGAATGAGATTTATTTGTTCACTGCTGAAAGCTTTCGGTATACAACTGGTTGCTGAGACCCCCAAAACCCGATTTCTCGTCTCTGTTTCAAAGTTCATCTTAAATACTAATTTAATATTCCTACTCTTTCACAAATTAATAGTGAGCCCATTTTCCAGCATTTTGTTGCGCTAACTTAATCCTACCCCTTACGGGATAAGTCAATATTTACTTTCTGACATGATAATTCAAGAGGATTCAAAGGGATTATTGTAACCATTAAACTCAAAAGCGCAGTATACGTCTGAAACCAAAGAACAAAATATAGCCTCCTTGACAGAAATCTCGTTTTGAGCTCGTTGTTGTTGTTGTTGCTGTCGTCGTCGTCACCTACAGCAGCGATAAGCAACTGACGGCCCGTGGTTCGCATATGGCCTGCGGGGTGAGTTTACAACATAGGCTACAGCTCATTAAGAAAGCTTAAATTTTATTAAGTTTTTAGGCTTTCACGGTGCATGTTGCTCAGATAATAGTATTCTGGGTTTCACATTATATTCACCGTGCATCCTGTTACCAATCAATAGTTCCATTTCACCAACACATGCACTATACTTTAATCATGTTATACACCCCTACATATGTTTCGGCCTGTCACTAGCCATCATCAGGGGGTCAAAGTACTTTAACACAGACTATACATCTATTTTAAGGGTTGGTACATCCATTTAAGAGTAAAACAAGATAAAACTATGGTTCACAATAGTTTCAACTATAAAATCATATGGTGTTACACAGGAGGTTGAAATACATAATCGTTGTTTTATTTAAAATTAATGAAAAACGCAACCAACCGGTGAAGCACACAGGACACGATACGTAACAACATATCACAGAAAGCTGCAACTACTTTGTGATACTGCATACAAGACCGACTGCCATTAATTTTAAATAAAACAACGATTGTGTATTTTAACCTCCTGTGTAACACCATATGATTTTATAGTTGAAACTATTGTGAACCATAGTTTTATCTTGTTTTACTCTTAAATGGATGTACCAACCTTTAAAATAGATGTATAGTCTATGTTAAAGTACTTTGACCCCCTGATTATGGCTAGTGACAGGCCGAAACATATGTAGGGGTGTATAACATGATTAAAGTATAGTGCATGTGTTGGTGAAATAGAACTATTGATTAGTATTCTGGGTTAGTACAACTTTTATGGTAATATCAAGCTTGTTAAAACAACCACATAAACAAAATTCATTTACTCTGAAGATGGAGGCGGTAAATTCCTCCGAAACGTCGGAACAACCTCATATGATACGCTGTAACAACCCAGAAGACTGTCACTAAAAATGAACTTCAATATTCTGTTATCTATTAATAAAATACACATTCCAGCACTATGATAGACTAGCTTTTAACGCCTCAGTTGGAACATATGTAGGCCCTACATTACAATGACAAGGCTTCTCATGAGCATTTATGCTAAACTGTCTTCAGATAATACGCTATATTTACTAATGTTACAATTTAGAAAAACAAGATATTTAAACGGTAAACATTGGTTCATTTCAGTGAAGGACTTACTTAAACTGGTAAGCACGAGTTCATTTCAAAGAAGACCAGACAAGTGTTAAAGCCGTAAATTCCCGACAGTGGTGGGTAATGGCTGAATTCTCGTTCAGAACCAGAAGTGTCTGAATGAAGTCTAAAAATTCAATCATCTTACTGGTGTAATTTACGTGTTTTAAGAGCTTAATGAACTCTGTAGATTAGGCCCTATATAGCATTTTATAAGAGGATAACTATGAAATCAGATGGACAGATCGTTAGGCTATTCATTGAAGTTACTTAAAAGTGTTATGCCACGTCAAATGAGACTGGAAGAGGGATTATGAATGGTGAGGAACAAATGGAAGTGGTTTACGTAAACCATTTCCATTTGTAAAGGTACCTTAACACAAGGAGGAATATCACGGTATAGACAGTCTGCGACCAAGGATCGAACAAATATTTCTTCATAAATCGTAATGAAACATCCAGTGCGGACGAGTGGGTGAGAAGCCGGTACAAATTACCGGGGCCCGTTAGGCCGGAAGGGGGCCCGACTATGTTGCATATGTTTTTGTCTTCCTCGGTACTATCATTATTTGTCGATTGTACATATTAACCCTTTCATACCAAGCCCAAGTCACTCTGCAAATGAGAGTCAGTCTTTCCGATATAGTGTAAAGATTTTTAACCGGTCCGCCCTTGCTAGGGGGCCAGAAAAATATTTTTCACCAGGGTCCGAATTCGCTCTCGGTGGCCCTGCTTACCTCCCAACAAACAATTTTATATCGCAGTACTATCACATTCCCTACGCTGAAGATTTGAATATTTGATCTTCCATTACAATTACTTTAGATCTTTATGGAATTCAGAAAACCGATGATTGATTATTTATGCCTGCTAATATTGAAGAATTGTAATAAATGAAAATGAGATACCCGGATTCATAGCATGTACCGACGAAATGTGGAAACAATATGCAAGATTTGAGGTTTTCACAGTATTGTTGTTGAAGTTTCAAGCCCTCTGTGATATTACAACATGCCCATCGGTGATTAGTTGTCGATATTTCCAAGAAACGCAGTACTTTCATCTTCAGGGTTAGGCCTAAGCAATCCACGAGTCCAATTTTCTTGGGCTACTTGACACTGAAAATGAAGGCATTAAGATCCTTCGAGAGGTCGGTCATTATTTACCAGTCGGCACAGCGGTAACATTCCAGAAGGTTTGAATCTTCAGCATGTAATATGTCGTAAGATAACTCCGTGAGAGAGGATTCACTTGGAAAATCAAAATCAATCGGAACACACGTATGTGCTAATGTTACAGGTGTTCATCAATTGCATTTTGAAATGTGACCTTAGGGAGTTTGCATGCATCATTGGATTTGATGATCGTCTATTGCAGACAAAAATCTGCTGTCAACAGAATTCATCGATAATTTCATTGCAAACAGAGTAACAGAGAGGTATCATTTCACTCTTGACAGAATCAATGAATATAGCAGTTGAAATAATAATTTTAAACTGTATATTTACATGAGGGGTACGCGGTGCCGCAGTTAGTCGAGGCACTGCGCTACAAGACGGAAGACCGTGGGTTCCATTCCCGATGGGGTCACTGGACTTTTCATTGACTTAGTCCTTCCGGCCGCACCATGGTTCTGGGTCGAATCACCCTCTAACAGAAATGAGTACCAGGAGTATCTCCTGGGGTTAAAGGAGGCCGGTGCGTAAAGCTGACAACCTTGCCATCTCCTGTGCCGACTGTCTAGAAATTCTGGAAGCCTCAACCTCCTGGAGCCCTAAGTACCTGTCCGGGCCTGTAGAGGGATGGTTTTATCTTTATATTTACATGAAGTGTAACGTTGTTTCCAATAGCGTCACACTTGTAGGACTTTAAACATGTAAGCTTGTATATGCAGTTCTGTTCAATGAAACTTTTAAAGAAATTTTTGTCAAGTTCGTTTAAATCTTCATGTAGGAACTTGTTATGTAGGAGTTACTGATCAGAACAGACCGAAATTAAATTCACATTCAGCGTAGCCTCGCAGCTATACGAGTATTTAAATACTTTGTGTTTACATAAGGCGTGCGGATAGGCAGATAACATACCGTCCCATTATACGACCATCATATGTACGCACAAAATTAGATCAAGATATAGCAGGGCTTACTGTAAAGCAGCGTGCCTATTTCTTCCGATAGTAAAACTACATGTTCCAGGAAGTGGAAGGCATTTTGAACATACAGACTTAACATACAAATATCTCTGTCTCTTTATATCAACTACTGAAGTTGCCTGAACAGTAATACAATCAACGAGAACCGTCGAAAGTATTGCCCGTGAAAACCTTATTGATGCATTACATATGTTGAGAAATTGCCAATAGCCCGGCGTCGCCGGCTACAAACGCAGTCGACACTGTGTTACATCTCGACTTTTTTGGACAACATGAACATTAAAATACCAATCCAATTGAATTCCTTATTGCCTTTTTTCTAACAAAGTTGTGTGTCGCCCTGTCAAGGAAAACGGCTTTCTACAAGTAATAAGGTTTGTGCTATGAACCGCCGAGAAATTTTGTTCTAATGTAACGCTTTAGAATCTTGTTCGGAAGGCATCTGGATCGAATCTAGACTACCTTACTTGAGGTTTGTTGTGGTTTTCCTAAGCATCTAGAGGTAAATCCCGGTACATTAACTTTAAACAAGTAACAGCTGTGTACTTCACAATTCTTACTACACACTAGTTTTATTTCCAGCTACTGCACAAAGCTTAGCCTTTGCACTCCTACATGTTTCTGCCACGATCAGAGAGCTACAATATTATAAAGACACAAGGAGCATGTCGCAAGTCAGTAAATGGTAAACATATATACATATAAGCTTTTTTTTTGGTGGTGAAGGGCCCCGCAGCAAATGCTACGGACGCACCGCAGCCTTGAGGCTTATTTTGCAACCCTGTGAAGAAGATGATTAGTTTTTTCCATTTTTCCGTGTAATGGAGCACCGGTGGAATGAAAGTGACAAGGGAAACCCGAAGTACTCGGGGGAAAAACCTGTCTCAGTGCCACTTTGTCCACCACAAATCCCACATGGACTGACCCGGGATCGAACCCGGGCCTCCGCGGTGAGAGGCCGGCGACTAACCGCCTGAGCCATGTCACGGCCACATATGCCATTTACTGACATATGATACGCTGCTTGTGTCTTTATAATATTATAGCTCCCTGATGATGGCTACAATAGGCGGCTGAAACATGTACGAGCGCAAAAATTAAGCTTGGTGCAATAGTTGGAAATATAACTAGTGTGCAGAGGAAAACTGCATGGAATATGTAATACCATTAAATATATCTTACTACACACTCGTCATCTTTCCAACACATTCGATGCCGCAGATGAAGAAGAGTGGTAAAATAATGCAATAATTATAGTTGAATTATTACAGTACTAGCAGAAGCCTCAGATCATTATTTTTAAGCGCGTTTGCAAAATTTCGAAAAGTAACTATTAGCTTCGTCATGTCTGTCCGTCTGTCTCTCCACATGGAACATGTCGGCACCCACTGGACGGATTTTCATGAAAGTTGATATTTAAGTATTTTTGAAACTCTGTCTACAAAACTCAAGTTTCATTAAAATTTAACAAGAATAACGAGTACTATACACGAAGACGTACGTACATTTAATAATATCTCTCTGAATTCTTCGTAAAGTGAGAAACATTTCAGACAAATGTTGTAGAGAAAATCAAAATACACATTTTATGTTCAGTACTGTTTGTCTGAAAATTGTGCCGTATATGATATAATGTGAAAACATGCGGTACAGCCGGACAGGCCACATATGACATTATATAGGGCGCAGGAGCTTTTTTGCTGGATAACTAAGGCTACAAACACACTCAGAATATGTAATACTGCTTTTCCACGGCAACAGTAGTTAACACAACGAGCCTCACTGTTACGTTATACGTACATTGCCTGTCTTGTTGTATATTCTCACATGTATATGTTGCACAGATAAAACAAAAATTACATATTGCTGGTTTACAAATTCGGTTTCACATAAGGAAAACTGTGGCTTGCTGTTTTAGAATTGCTGGTGACCAGACCGTGAGCTCCATTCAACAAAGGCAAACAGGCAGCAACGCAGACTGAGGAGAGTTCCTTCACACAGTATAGGACACATTGTGTCGTGGGCAGTAGCCAGACTGAGGCCGACAGACCAGTTGTGAATCAGATTGGTTCGTTCGTGGGATAGTTTACATCCTGTAAAGTAACGCTGTCCCTGTAGGCACCGTAATGGGATATGGGGTTTGGAGGTATAGCTCCACATATTAACCTCGGCACTGGATGGAATTGGCCCGTCAGCTACAAGCTTCCGTCGCTTTATGCCACTGGGCAAAACTCCAGGTACCCACTGCAAAGAGGGCCACTTCTGTTCTAAGTCCTTCAGTCGGCTGCATTGAACGAGAACTTTCGGGACTTCCCCAGTCCCTTCAAGAACGTTTGTGAATAACAAATTCATACTATGGAGCTTGTGGAACAGATAGTTGTTCAGTTGGTGAAGAAGCCTCCGTATTTTATGGAACGCTAAGGTTCATTACAGTCATCATAAGGGCCCGCAACTCGTCCCAATACTGAATTAAATTAAAGAGTACACCATTTCACGCACTAATACTTTAAGATCCATTTCATTATTAGGCCTACCATTCCGTCAACGTTTAAGTCTCTAAGTTTGTCTCTATACGAGTATTTCGCACTCTAATTTGCCTGTACGTTCTACGTGTTCTGTACATCTCATCCTATCTGATTTGACTACACAAATCATAATGTGAGATTTAAGGTTTTCATGGCGGTGAATATGAGCATTACCGTCTCCTGGGATGCGAAGTGGTGTAGTCTAATAATCTGAAATCAAGAAGACCATCACCATGCAATTTTCTCGACCCTCCTGTTACTCCCCCCCCCCCAGATACTACTCATCATCCATTTCTCAAACACCTCAATCTTGAATTTGCTATTAGGGTTAGAGGACAGTTTTCACATCCATACAAAAGGAAACGGAAAATCTGATCTTAATTTCTTCATTAACGTATTTCTTATCGTTCTTCTCAAATATTTTAACTCTGCAGTATTTTGAAGCATTTATTAGCTATCATAATTTTGTCCCGTAACCTGGTGATGTCACAAATATATACTGAGTTTCCTCGCCATTAATTCGCATACCCAGCCACCTTGCTCGCGTCTATTAGCGTTTCTGTGCTTTCCTTAGGATATTTATTAACATCATCACAAGAGACCAAAAGTTGATGTGTCCTGTTCGGTTCCAATCTACCCTAGTTTTCCTGCACCTTCCCAATGGTATATTCCAAGATTAAATTTCAAAGTAGCAGTTAAAGGCAAGTCCTTCTTCCAGATCAATCTGAAACGGAATTGCGAAATTGCATGTGTACGTTCGTTTAGAAATGCTTATTTATTGTAGTGGACACACCATACTCCGTGCAAATGTCATATACTGAACTTCTCTCTTTATTCATTGTTTCGTAATAAACAGCTGCTGTACTGCCCCACTTCACTCACACCTTTCAGTAAGGTCAATGACAAATGTCGCTCAGTAGTTGATTTATTACATCCAAAACTACAAGGAAGAGCCCCAATAATTTCGTGACAACAGGCTAAGCAGTTTATAATGATGCGAAGAGTGTATCCCTTGATAATTACTAGTCCCCTTTATCGTAATTCTTGGGACGTTCGCAAAGAAAAGCGGCAAATGGCGCCTACTAGCGTCGCCGATTCTGTTCGCACGTAACAAATAGATAGCCGCTGAACAGATTTTCATAAAACCTGATACAGGATAATTTTTCTACATTTTCCGACATCGCACCAAAATAGCGGACATTTTGCGTAAAGTCTTGCACGCGCTCATATATACATATATAATGGTTAGGTGTTGCTGATTTGCTGGATCACATGTGTTAGATAATTAGGTAAAAATGTTTAACGAGAAGTATCAGTTTTACTGCGTCTAGGGATCAAGCGGGCCATGCTTGAAAAGCGGATCGCATGTTGGGCGCGCAGGCTATAAACTGAGCCCCGAGACGATAACAACAATTCGTTAAATTGAGCTAAGACATGAAGGAGAATGCATTGCACGGCTTCTTATGCAACTCTGTTTTTAATTCCATAAGCAAGTCTCTTACCTGTCATCGTTATTGAACTATGTTCGCTCTAGCTGATAACGATGACGGAGACTGACTGACTGCCCTATCCCTCTTAAGAAGCTAATAACTGCTCACACAGGCAAGCATTAAATGCCCCTCGTTTTATGAAACCCGAAGGCTCAGCACCACGTTCACAACAGCCCCTCTCTAGTCCCTATCCAGTGCCAGATGAAGCGAGTCCACACCCTCCCATTACATTTCTTCAAAATTAATTTTAATATTATCCCCCCATATAGGCCTCCGTATTCAAAGTGGCCTCCATCACGTGTTCCTACCAAGCGTTTTCTTCTCTGTCATGCCTTCCATATGCCCCGCCTATCTCGTCTTTCTTGGTAAAATCATCCTAATATTGATTAAGTCTGTATTGAATTAACCCTTTAAGGACTAAGATCAACCTAAAATATAGTTAAAGATTCAGATCGCAAAGTGCAGTAAACACACTCTGTCTCGATTGTAAGTTATGTTGCGTATGTAAATAATCGCTGTTTGTTCTGAGATTCTTGTACACTATAGCAGGGTGGGTCTTATCCGCCCATGGGGCTATTCCGCTCAAAATAAGCAAATTATGTATTGCGCAACCAGTTTGCGCAGCCGACACATTGTTTTACGGACACTGTGTCCCTGTGTATGTGTGCACAAGCTCCAAGCTCCAAGCCCTTGTTTGCTGTTTTTAAGTTGTCATCTTAAGTATCCAGAGCTCAAACCTTGAAAGGTCAGTGATTTGTATTGTGTTTTTTGGTCTTCATATAAAAAAGTGCCTTCTTAGACAATGCACAGCTTGCAGAATAGTCGATATTTTCCGTTGGAAATCTCACTGGTTGTAGGATCAGGCCTATAAAGTGCCCCTGCATAGAAGATAGTGTTCGTCTTTTGTCACTGCCTCCAGACGGAGCGTAATTATAAAACCCAGCACTTGGGTCTATTTCGCCCAGTGAGAGAGGGACTATTCCTCTCGGTTAAAAAGACATGTTTTAATGACGTCACTCATAACTTCTTCCACATAACACTGTAATGGCATTCCTGTTTGCTAATATGAAATGTATAAATCATCCCCAAAGATAAATCTCTGCTCTCTACATACTTTCTACAAGATTCAGCCGACTCCCTGCCAGCAGGCACTCATAAGATCACAACCAAAAGGCGTAAACCTTCAGAACCACCAGTTTTCCAGTCGACTTCAGACTTAATTGAAGAAGGACCATCCACTAACATCCAATCAAAAACTAAAGCATTGAAAACCAATGTTTTAAGTATTACAGTTCCAAAACCAGAGGAGAAAATGTCTGGGAAGAAATGTCGAAAGAGGCAACAGACAAGACACGCTACTTCGGACTCATATTTTAAACAAACAATGGCTGAAAGGAAACTGAAGATAGAGAAGGAAGGCATGCGAAATCCATTCCTAAAAAGAAAAAAACGCCGAGCTCCTAACAGCAAGGGCGCCTTTCCAGACCTTCACGCAGACTGATGAAAACACGCCATGTGGGTGCTGTGGCTTGAAGTAGGCCTACTGGTCAGTACAATCTGTGCAAAAGGATAACTCGATCGGGTGCAAGAAGTGTGAACATGGTATCATGAAGTCTGTGTTGGCGCCGTGGGCAGTAAGCAGTTCATATGTGAACAATGCTTGCGATTCTGCAGCTTAATATTAAGTGAACAGAATGGCCACACAGTTGAGCGGAATAGCCCCACTATTTTTTATATGTCAATTTATTCCATCACTTGGTCTGATATTTAATTGCGATTATACAGTAGAAATTTCTCACTTCCTGTAAACTGGGGTAGAAAGCGCAATAAATTACCTACAATTTGCACAGGGTGTAATTTTTTAGAACATGTTCTATCCCGCCTTTCGTTGCCTCAAACTTGAAATGAGCGGAATAGCCCCGCCCTACTGTACAACACAGAAATACACTCTTGTGAGCAGAACGCAGGATTTTTAGTGTTAAAACCGATTGTACATGCAGTAACCATTAGGCCGTAATTTAACTAAATGGACAATGTATGTGGCGCGTTCACGTAATCATTGCTGTAGTGGAAAAGCAATAATTATTAAATATTCTGAGGGGGAGTCTGTATTCTTGCCTTAGTTATCCGGCAGCAAATCGCATCTTTTACTCTCCGTATTATATTTGGCATCTGTGGCCTGTCTGGCTGTACCATATTTTTCGACATTATCTCATAAATGGCAACGACTTTCGAGAAAACGTTATCGAACACAAAATGTGTATTTTGATTTTTTCTACACCATTTCGTCTGAAACATTTCTCATTCTAAGAAGAATTCAGCGAGATAGTATCACACATGTGCATAGGTCTTTTTGTAAAGTACCCTTTATTCTTGTCAGATTTTAATCAAACTGAAGAAGTTTTCTTGACAGGTTTTCGAAAAATAATCAAAAACCAAATGTCATGAAAATCCGCCCAGTGGAAGCCGAATTGTTCCATTGGACGGACAGACACGAAGAAGCTATCAGTCGCTTTTCGCAATGATGCGAACGCGCCTAAAATTGTTTCACGGAAGTCTGTGTAAATCTACTCCGGACTCTAGGCCCATCAGCACATACGCACTGCATTATAAACATCAAAATTATTCCCATGCAAACCCAAGGCCTCCACAAACTTCGTAATAGGACCGTTTAACGACCTGCAGCACAACTAGCGGTAGAAAATAAATGCCACATCAAGAAGTAATTTCGATCCGTCTCTCTGTAGGTATGCTACGTCTACATTAAGTCTATCAGGTGAATATCATTCGGTTCATAATGGTTACATGTAACCTGTAATACTTAGGACTAAGCAGTATAACATAAAGTTACCGATTTCTCAGAAAGACTCAACGCACAAAGTACTGAAAATTGACATGAAATATAGACCCATTTACGATCTAGAACGTTCATTTGAAACATCTGTCAATATGGAGAATATTTAAAATGGCACATAGGAGAGAAAAATTTCTAATTTTTTCTGTGTTACAGGTTTATTTGTAGCAGTTTTTCTCAACTGCAAGTCGGCAAGTTGAGTGCGAGTTGAGTAGATCATGTTTAGTAGCACAAGAAGCAACACAGTGTTATTCTGTACTTGGTATACTACATTTGAAAACATTCACTGTATGCACTTTGTCCGCCGCTACTTAGGGTGAGAACCGCTTTACCTATCCGGCCGAAATGGGTTACGTTTAACCATGAGATTGCGCTGTTCCGGGATATTATGCGGCGTCGTGTGGTAATTGTTTACCGACGTTTCGGGACAACGTATCAGTCCCATCCTCAAGGGTCAAAAGTCCGAGAAGAAAAGAAAGCCGACAACTGTATCGTAGATTAAATATATGGGAAGGTGCGCGTGGGGTGGTAATCAGCGTGATGACACACACGACGCCGCGTTCTGAAGATCGCCGATCTTATCAACATCGCGGCAGAAGCCTGAAATCAATTTTTATCCACATTTTTTGCCTGTGGATGGGAACCGACGCTGTCCCAGAAACGCAGTGTCTTTATGTTTAACAAGGGCTGGTAGAGTCCATAAGTCCATAAGTAAGAAAGTCCATAAGAGAACGATCCCCCCCCCCCCCCAAAAAAAATAAAGTTTTCCTTTAGGTTTTTCCTAATGTTTTACTGTTACTGCTGCTACTACTGAATCGCCGTGTTCTCGCGATTTGTTTTGTGTGCGACGTAAACAATATCACGTACAGCAAATTACAACATTAAAATGCCGGAAACAGGGACCACTTTCCCTATTATGCCTGGGACCAAAGCGTTCTGGTCATATATCTGGTGGTACTCACGAAACACACACGTTTTGTCGGTTAAAACACGAACGTTTGAAGCCGCAAGCTGTATGTCACATACGCAATCTCTGTGAGAGCCGGACGTCCGGAGTTTGTATTGGGTATTTGTTTGTTGTTAGCTCATTGGGGTCCCAGTGGTCAATGTGGTGACACGACAGATTCAAAGCTCCAGTTTCATAAATTACTTTTTACGCACACGTCGTCTTAATCAAACATGATGATTAACGGCACTGATTAGTTTTATAGTAATTGCTCAGAAACATGTGTAGCAACATGCACGCTTATTGCAAACTCACCGATTTTTATCATTGGAGGCAGGGCTGCGACGCCTGACAGGAGGAAGACATAGATAATGACGTGGTGAAGGCGCGGACACGTCATACTGTTCGCACATGTATCACATAACCAAGTCACATCACATCTCTGCCACTCTACCACCTCATCGACAGACACCTTGCCACTGACAGAAGTCGGGGGACGGCAGCTGGGCCGCGACACTTCGTCGGATATCTTCGGCTAAATCCGTGCCAGTCTATACTTCGGAATTCGTCGCAATATTTCGGTGTCATTTCTTCCATTGCACGCCAACTTCGCTATATTCATGGCATTCCAGGCACAGATCATCCAGGATTAGTTCAAACAGGAGCAGAGTGTAAATTGTAGTTTGTCGTATATGCTGCAACGCAATTATAACGTGATGTTACGTTTCTTTAGTTGTGTGTAACACAATACAATGAGACCCTACCGCACTAACACTGGGTTTTTTACGTGATACGCCCCTTCTCCGCAACACGTTTATGATCTGAATCTCTTAAATCTAGAGTTGTGTTTTCCAATCAGGGATCCGCAGACCATCGTTAGGGATTCAGCGAAAAGTCGTGGACTAAGTAAATAAACATTTTTAAATGCTGCAAGAAGTTCCAAGTATCCTGAGAAATATCATGGGAATCGTTGTCCAGCGATTGCCAATACTGGAGTTATCTCCGTATGCTACCGCCTGTCCCTTTTGTTTTGGTGAGTTCATATTTTAGGTTATAACGACCTCAGTTCGTGTGACACCCCGTCTATAGCGTTATACATTCTGTGGTATCTACTAATTCCCCATAAGGCACGTGCTTTCTGCCTTACAGAGTGCGACGTACATAAGCGTATCCACCTCGGATATGACGTCATTGCCATTGCCAATCATCAGTTCCAACATAATGTTCCAACAAGAAGGCTATTTTGAGAATTCTACCATCTCCTCATGCTTGAGAAGACAAGCCCTTTAGCCTTTCAGGTGGCTATGCAAATGCCAAGCCTGGAAAATGACAATAGTAATGGTAACTCACTTTGTGCGTAAAGTCGCCCTCTACTTTTCCACTTCAGCAGTTAACAGGAGACTGGTAAAGTCAAGACATGGCTACAGTCACAAAAAAGGGGGGGGGGAGGATTTTGAGCGTCGTAGAAAAGTTAAATTTATACGAGAGAGAGAGAGAGAGAGAGAGAAGCTGAAATATGTCGGGAATTTTGTCTCGTAAGTTCTACGATCCAAACGATTTGGAAAAACAGAACCAAAATTATTCGCACTTTTGAAAATAACGGATCGAGAATAAAACGATTTCGAAAGCCTGAACGAAGTGACGTCAATAAGGTGCTGCTTAAGCTGGTTAAGCAACAGAGAAGTGACAATGTACCAGTGAGCGGTTCTCTTCTCATGATAATTTTTGTTCTTCCTGAATTTTAATTGTAAGTTAATGTATTTTTAGCGTAAGCCTGTATGGAAAATTGCAATTATATAAGAGTAATTTTTATTCTTTCTAAATTTTTATTGTAATTTAAATTTAAAATATATCATAGCGTAAACATTTAAGTAATATGCCCACAGGCCTGCATTTTGTCTTGAAATATTTTTCCTTCGCTTTTAAATACTTCGGTTAGAGTGACACTCGTTTACAACGACACAATTCATTCGGTCCCTTCGATGACCTTATAGCCGAGTTCGACTGTAGTTTATTGTGTCTGTGTTCGTCTGGTATTGTTAGAGAGCTGCCTCGCTGGTCGTAAAAGAAAAGGCTCCCCGCTGTCAAATTTTCTGGCCTGTAACCTTTTTTTAGTTCGGGGTTCCTCGGGATATGAAAAATTATGCTAGGGGTTCCTCCATGGAAAACAAAATTTGAAAACACTGGTCTAGAGACTCAAAGTGGATCACACTCAACATAATAATTAAAGGTGACGTAACTGATTTGGTGTAAAAGTATTCAATTCCTTTAATTATTTTTGCTAATATTTTGGAATATACAAAGAAATAAAAACAACTTTGTGACACACAAAACACACAAGACAAATTCAATTTCCGGAACTAACATGGGAGAAGACGTACAAGTACACTGATTGCATCGTAAATTACGGTTGACTGATTACAAATCCGAACGAGTATTCGAGAGCTATTCGTTAAATTGACACAACATATATTCCAACTCATTATCCACTATTCATCTTATCATTCCAAATTACAAAAACTGAGCAGTAGAAACATTCTTACATAAGCCCAAAATTAATAATAATAATAAAGTGACAACGCTTTTTCAGCTGAAACTAGCCGTCTATTGTGATTCAAAATCACCAACAAACCCTTTGTACGTAAGGATAAGGAAGGAGGGGGGGAGGAAGTATGGTAAATTTCGAAGCATTGTCCGGGTATTTCCATGAACAGCATGCGGAGTGTCACGAATTACCTCAGCCGGAATTCAACATCTGTCCTTCCATAATAGGCCTACACAACTAGAACATTACTGCTGTACAGCACTGTTGGTTCGAGAGCATAAAAACACTGAAATGCATCTTAAGATAGATGCGATACATTCTAATGGGGCGCTTAAGTTCCAAAACAAAAATGAGTTTAATTTCCACGTGAATAACTATCATCTCTCCAGGGAAAACTCTGCGCCATTTAATCAGTGCATTAGAATGGTCACGAATTTCTGCTTGTTACGTAATTTAACATGTGACAGCTAATGAATTAGTAAGTTAATCACTAATAAAGCGAGGTTGTCCTTGTGCACGCCATGATGGCATATGCGAGAGTGGAAGTATCGTTCCACTCGTTCTTAATCTGGGCACTAGATGTAGGTAGGCTGCTTAGCTCCCAGGGAGACTCCCCCATACCTATTGAATAGGAGGCTGGGTGGGCACCAGTGCCTCCCTGGACGCTTTGGATAAAAGAATAATCTATTAACCCTGCAGGAAATCGAAACACGATTCCCACTTCTCCAGTCCGTAGCCTAGTCACTACACCGAATGAGCTATCCCGGCTCAGTAAGCTAATCATGAATACTATTATTTGGAAGGATGTGATAATTGAGGTTATAGTTAAGGAGGTTACTGGAAAGAACTCCCAAAATTATGTTTGATTGCCTTATCCAGCGTCCAAGAACCGAAGTTAATGAAAAGTTTCTTCTAATTTTGTTATGAATTTTGAGCGGTAGGGTACTGAATTTGTTGACTCACGGTTTTTCGGGAATATTATATTTCTGGCCTTTTCTTGCGTAATTTCTAAAAAATGTACGATAAAAAGGCAGCTGAGTCTAACAATACAAGATGGCGAAATATCAACATAGGCAGGTACATAATCGACAATGTTACTTTATTTATACTTTTACTGTAGAATATATACTTCCAACAAGAGAAAATGTATACAACTGTGTGCATTAAGCTGTTTCCATAGGACATTGTTTCCCGGCGTGGAACAACAGGTGTGTGGCAAACAAACGCAAGTGACGTGGCGCTGTAAGGGAGATGGATTTTGTGTGTCGAGGTAGAGCGCGATGAAGCCGAACTGGCGGATAGTGGTTGATTAGTCATGGGGTCGGTAAACACTTGCAGCTACCAGAATCTTGAGATTAAAGTCTTCAATTAAAAACGATTCTGATCCACTTGACCCTCTAAGCTTATTTCCCCAAGACCCTTCTAAATGTCATTTATCAATCGTTAATCGGTTTTCCAATTAGCTGTTGTCACGTTTATGCCTTTCCTTCGCTTTCTCTCTCGTTTCATCACGTATATACGTGTATTTACAGTTTATTTAGCGACGCTGTGCGTGGCGGAGATTGCATAGTGTCGATTCTCCTTTTGTCTTCTTTGCCTACCTGCCTTCTTTAAAAGGAAAAATGTAGGCTTAAAAGAACGACATGCTGTGTACGTGCGTTTCCGCATTTAAATTTTTCAACCAGCTCACCGGATTCTACAAAAATTTGTGTAAAGGCTTTGCAATTGAAGCCCATACGACCGACACATGAAATGTACACGTGATCTGTACTCATTTATTAAAAGAATTTAACAGACGTGTTGTGTTTTTATAAATCAGTATATCAAAGTTTAATTCTGTCAACACAACTATCAGTAACAGATATGTTTCTTATAACAAAAAGGCAGTTTTATTTACTAAATTGTTCTTTGATATATTAATCTGTACTTAAGTAATAATGTGAGATCTTCAGGAAAATAGGATAGAACGTCAACAATGTCACTAGTAGATCTACAGGACTACAAACCCATAAACCCATGCAACGGGAAAGTACAGTTTAGGAGTTACGGCAACTCCTTTTATCTCTCCATTTACAGTTCACTACCAGGCTTTCGCATCTCTAATGTCTGGCATTGTGTGGTGGAGAAATTTCCTTGGATTCTCCCTGCAGTCCATTACCAGCATTGTTAATGTGAAAGTTGGTAGATAAGCAAAACACAGTGAATTAATCACCATCAATTTTCGGCGACTTCTTTGAGATTACTTGCTTTCAGTTTCATGAAGGTGACACTTCATAGGCTTGGCCTCCGTCGTCCGCTTAAACTAAGCAATTAATCACGATGCCATAGCAACTCGTTAAAAACAATACTAATTCCCCTTCCCTTAGGTACTATGGGAAAAAAGCGGTTTATGAAGGCATGGAAACTGTGAATAAATATCCACTGAACTCAGAATAAAGAAGGGTATGTAACTGGGGGGGGGGGGGGACAAAGAAACACACACCTAGTGCCTTGAACACACGTTCTTTCCAATTGTTTCTTAAGATGTAAACGGACTAAGCACGTGGACTCAAGTAACGCTTCTTACATTTTTGCGGAATGTTTCCTGCACGAATCGCGGCCTCGACATCAATGGAGGTTTGTTGTGGTTTGTCTAAGTCTCGCCACACAAACATCAGGGTAATACTTCAGGCTAGGAGAAGTCTCGCCAGAAAAAGTCAGGCTGGATTCAAGTCTCCTGGGATGTAACACGGTGACGATTATTTGACCCTGAAAACGGGTGCACTACGCTCCTCTAAAATGTCTACTACTTTCCAGTCTAGACGATGTGCACATCCCAGAAGACATGACTCTTCAACAACACTTTTAGAACATCAGATCTCGCATTTAAGTAATTATCTACACATTTATATTGTTCATTCCGTGCATTGTCGATAACTTAGTCACAACACCTAGACCAACAAAATGCACAGTATTGTTTCTTAGATTATATATAATATATAATATAAATATCTAAGAATATTGTGCATTTTATTGGTCTGAGTGTTGCGAAATAAGTATTTACACATTACATTTCCTTCTCATGTTTGTAGCGGGCTGATTACAAGGGTAATCACGCCGCTAAGGGATACGCTACCACCATCTGCTGTTAGGGTCGTTTGTAAAGGGATCGAATCTTGTGAAATCGACGAAACATAAGGATTTCCTGACGGTTACACACGCGATTTCAGGCTTGGGTTCTCGGGGGGAGGAGATAGCCGTTACGCTTTAATTGCTAAACTTCCAAATGAGGTCTGTAACATATTTACAGAAATAAATTACATTCAATTGATGGAAAGACGAAGGCAAAATATTCTATATATTAACATTAGCATCAATCATTATCGAAACATAGTGAGGTTACTTATTGCTGTCGCAAGCATTCTGAGTAATAATAGTTTCGGGACCAAACAATGTCAATTATATCTGAAGTACCTTCCTACCAGTATGTGCCGAAGCCAGCAAAACAATCATCACTCAAAATGTCTTTTCCATGGTGTACTGTGACATTCTTGCTACTCTATCTCTCCCCTGATTTAATGGTGAATAATCCGTAATGAATTAGGTAGCCTGGCGTCTTTTTACTCAAAATTGGTGTCAAATTATCTTACTATTTTATATGTTCTCAAGGTTTGAAAACTTTGACTGAGTTCACATTGACCTCCCTCTTTGCTGACTTGCATTCCTTAGTCTATTTGTAATTACTTAGGTATTCAAATTATCCTATGACGGTTGTTTCGACATTCACGAAAAACAAAAATATTCACTTCATAAAAATGGCTCCGCAACATTAAATTTTACAATATACCTGTTTGTTTATTTAAATCGATTTGTACTTTTTTTTTTTTCAAATTTCTAAACCTTGCACTATACTCGCAATTGACTGCATAACATCCCGATGGAATACCTTCACAAGCCTTCTGAACAGTACCTCTGTTGGTATGATTTTCATTCTTTATATCATACAGCGCCGATCCCAGTGGCCGCGCGGTGTAGGCCGTGGGTCTGCGGCCATTCGCTTGCTGGGATTGTGGCATGGATGTCTGTCTCTTCTGAGTGTTTTGTGTTGTCAGGTAGAGGTCTCTGCATCTGGCTGATCACTCGTCCAGAGGAGTCCTACCGAGTGTGGTGTGCCTGAGTGTGATAGTGAAGCCTCGAAAATAAGGAGGTCCCGACCCACAGGGGCCTGTTGCGCCATGGAAGAAAAAAAATATATCATACAGCAGTGATTTACTCCGCAATAATCAGTGTCGTAACCGGACGCCTGTTCTGTTCCGCTGCTCTTCTGACTGGCAAAGAATGGCGCTTGAAGAGTACGCTCCCGAATAAAAAAAAGTAATATTACAATATTACAGTGTCTGGACGTGGCTTATGCAGTATCATCGCCGGCATTTAAACCAAATATCTAAGTTCCACATTGTCAGACTATTATGTTCTGCTCTAGTCGGGTCTATACGCTTCGGTGTGCCCACATCCTAAACAAAACAGGCAGCCTACATTTCTTCCATTAAGAACTTTACATTCTGCTTAACAGTCGGTGTTGGAGTGACTTGACCTTCAAACACAAAATACTCAGATATTACAAATTGCACTAATTGGCATTTTAAATGCTTTATTTAACGTCGCTGTCAATTGTTGAGATTATATAGCGTCGGCGATAGATGCATGAATGAGCATGGAGAGCTCGTGGAATGACACTAACATCTAACACACGAAAATCTGCTCCAGTGCCACTTTTTCGACGATAAATCGCGTATGGAGTGGCCTAGGATTGAGCCCTGGCCTACGCGGTGAAAGGCCGGCGACTAACCGCCTTTTTTTTTTTTGCTTGTTCTTTATTGATACAGTCGATTAATACTGACCCCAACAACGTGTGTACAACAAATACTCACTTGTACTTACACACTCAACTTTCAATACTACAGACGTTCAACATAGGAAGATAACACACAAAAATCGCCTATAATGTACACCTGATTTAATCATCCATCAAAGGCACTGAAGACACGGGCACTCAATTCGCCATTGAAAAAGTTTTCACATTAGGTGCCGACGTGCGTCCACACACTATCGTGCCGAGTATAACCGTAGTTGAAGTTCAGCAGGCCAGTCACAGACGTCTAAATATTTGCCATAATATTGCTGCCGCTTCTTTCAACGGTATGTTTTCCAACGAGCTAGCCGTAAAAAGTCCATATAATTAATAAACATCAATTGCCTTGTGTCATCAGTGATGAAATGGACCATATGACCTCAGAGCCATAATATTTCATTAAGTTTTGGTCGGGGCAGGATGGATATTGTCTGGGAATGTTAGCCATGTAGCGGGGCAGCACCGCTGGTCAGTACGCAATCCTGTCACGTGCCCACCTCCAAATGTCTATGGTTTTCAGGCAAGCTGACAATCTGTGTGTCAATGTGTCCAGGGTCCTACAGGAGGCATGTTCAGCCGATGTCTGGAGATGAATAGCACATAGGCGTTGCTATGTAGGTATCAGATCATGCAGTACCCGGTACCATGAGGAACAGTCCTGTGCGGGCAATGGCGGTGAAAAAAATAAAAAAATATGAAAATATGAAAAAAATAAATTACCTAGGTCGGCATAATATTTCAGATTGTCATTATTTAAAGGCTTAATGTAGTGACAATGAGAGGTGGATTGTCGCGAAGCTTTATCTTTACTTAAATAAATAAAACTTCTGAGATCGGAGCTCACAAATCGCTGCAGAGACACTAACCATGTAAGCTGCACTGAACTGACATAAGAATTTAACGTCACAGAAATAAACAGCGATAGAAAGGGGGGGGGGGCAGATACAAATAGACAATTAACTAACTAACTCCATGGAGCAGAATCCTTCTTGAGAAGCTAGCAGGTCGTCAGCTAGTCAAGAAATTCCCCGCGTCTTATGAAACCCGAAGGTTCATTACAGCATTCACAAGTGCCCGCCACCTGTCCCTATCCTGAGCCATATCAATCCAGTCCATACCCCCATCCCACTTCTTGAAGATCCATTTTAATATTATCCTCCCATCTACGCTTGAGTCTTCCAAGAGGTCTCCTTCCCTCAGGTCTCCCCACCAAAATCCTGTATGCGCCTCTCCCCTCACCCATACGTGCTACATGCCCCGCCCACCTCATTCTTCTTGATTTGATCACCCGAATAATATTTGCTGATGAGTACAGATCATTAAGTTCCTCGTTATGTAGTCTTCTCAACTCCCCTGTTACCTCGTCCCTCTTAGGTCCAAATATCCTCCTCAGCACCCTATTCTCAAACACCCTCAGCCTATGTTCCTCCCTCAGTGTGAGAGACCAAGTCTCACACCCATACAAAACAACAGGCAAAATTATATTTCTGTATATTTGAATCTTTGTATTTTTGGATAGCAAACTGGAAGACAGAAGATCCTGCACCGAATGGTAACAAGTAACAAGTAACTTCAATCTGCTCTTAATTTCTTCCTGAATGGAATTTCGATGTGTTAGGGATGTTCCCAAATATTTGAACTGTTCCACCCTTTCAAAGGATTTATTATCTAACTTTATGTTGTGATTTTGTCCTGCATTCTGGTTGCGAGACATGACCATGTACTTAGTTTTCTCAGCATTCACTTCTAGACCAATCTCCTTACTAGCGACTACCAAAGCTTCTGTGTTTTTCTTTATAGCATGTACCCTTCTGCCCAGTATATTAACATCATCAGCATAAACTAGAAGCTGATGTGTACCATTTAATTTCAAGCCCTCCTAATTTGCCTGAACCCCCCCTAATGGCATATACCAAAGCAAAGTTGAAAAGCAATGGCGATAAAGCATCTCCTTGTTTCAAACCATTCTTAATAGGAAATATTTCAGAGAAATGTTTGCCTACACGGACTCTGCTACAGGTGTCATTTAGACACTTTTTTTTAGTCTTACTAGTTTCATAGGGATACCAAACTCAAAGACAATATTATACAAGACCTCCCTCCTAACTGAATCATAGGCTTTCTTGAAGCTATAAATAGCTGATGCACTACGTCATTGTATTCCCATTTTTTCTCAAGTATTTGACGAATACAGAATATATGATCAGTAGTCGACCTGTTACGTCTAAATCCACACTGATGCTCCCCAATAATTTCCTCTGCATATGGAGTTAACCTTGGCAGAAGGATGTTGGATAGAATTTTGTATGTGGTTGACAAAAGTGATATGCCTCGATAATTACTGCAATCTGTTTTATCACCCTTCTTATAAATAGGTACAATGATTGATTCCTTCCACTGCTCAGGCAATTCATCTTTATTCCAAATAGAATTAATAAGTTTATGGATCTCAGAACGAATTTTCCTACCTCCTACTTTAGTCAGTTCTGCTGGAATTTGATCAATACCTGGTTATTTGTGCCTTTTTAACTTTTCAATAGCCATCTCAACCTCACAATCACTGGGCTGAGGCACCAGTGGCTCTGCTGTATGTATTTCAGTCTGCCTAACATCATTAACCCCATGTACATTCAATAGCTGAAAGAAATGATTCCTCCACCTAGCCAAGATACTGTGGGAGTCTGCAACCAGATCACCCTTCTCATCCCTTACTACATTAGTTCTAGGCTGGTAACCCTTCTTAAATTCATTGATGCCACTATACAAGTCGCTGATTTTCTTGTTCTTGCTGTTTGTTTCAAGTTCATTAATGTAAGCTTTCAGATATTCCTTCTTTTTGCTCCTGAAATGTCTACTAGCTTCACGTCATACATTGTTCAGATTATCTACATTACTTTGGTTTGGATTCTGTAACCACTGCATTTCAGCCTGCTTCCTTTGATCCAAAAATTTTGAACATTCTTCGTGAAACCATGGTTTATGTTGCTTCCTTTCATGCAGCCCTAGGCTCTTTTTAGCTGAGATTTTGATACTCTCTTTAATGTTTTCCTAAGCCCTGTTTATTAGTACCAAAGAATCAGTCCAGGTCCGAGGCTTTGTGCAGTGTTTCGTAACTTGGTAATTTTTTAGGGTGAGGAGTTGTTAGCACCTCGCCCAACCCCCAAACTGGAGGACCACCCCTTGTCGGCTGTCCGCGACTGCTTATTCAATGTATTCGCAGCTACCCTCCATAGCCGGAGGCCGTTCCTCCATCCGCAACCTGACGACGCGCCATGCCGTGGTGACAGGTACGTACCCACTTATCATGGACAAATAGACAATATAGTATGACAATGCTCCCCCCGCCCCCCATCACAGGCAACACGTTTGACGAAATTCTTGATTTTTTATTAGTTTTAGTCATTTTTCATTTATGTATCCTATTATATACATAAAACCATATACAGTAAAGGTAAAGCAACCCCATTACAGGCCTAGACAGGCCCTGAGGGGTCCAGGAGGTTGAAGCTCCCAGATTTGTAGACAATCGGCACATGAAGGTGGTAAGGTTGTCAGCCCTACGCACCGGCCGCCTTTACCCCCCAGGAAATATTCCTGGTACTCATTTCTGTTAGAGGCTGAGTCGACCCCAGGGCCATAGTGCGACCGAAACGATTATGTCAAGGAATTAATTCCAATGACACCATCGGGAATCTAACCCGCGACGTTCCGGTTTGTAGCGTAGTGCCTCAACCAACTACGCCACCGCGCGCCCCAACCATATACAGTAATAAACGTAATATATATTACATATGTTTTAACTTCCTACTTCTTAACTTTGCACCGCCAAATGCACTGCGCATGGGATGAATGACCCACTTACCTCGCCCTTGCAACGGCTCTGTGAGGTTATTAAATTTACCACGGAGGTCCGGGTTGATCTCAGGCCAGTCCATGTTGGATTTATGGTTGACGAAGTCTTAATGGGATAGGTTTTTTTCTGAATACTTCAGTTTTCCCCTATCAGTATCTTCACACCAGTGCCTCAGGTACATATTTCATTCATCTAACACGGGCGCTATATAATTTTAGCAACTGACAGCGTCAATAGATAAAAAAGACACTTCTCTGTATCTTTGAACATTACTGGAAAACGTAAAATTATGATGCGGTGTAAGCTGGGATGTCAGTAATTTCGCACCCGAAAAGACTTGTGGGATTTTTTTATTTCGTGAGTAGCGGTCACTGAAGTAGGTACGAGCAGTGAGTGTTGTGACGGGTTAAACCGTTGGCGCGATTGAGAACAAAAAATGCATAAACTCAAAAACAGTGAAACTCACAATGTATGCGAAAAGGCACAATGCAAATCTAAGGCAGAAGTGTTACAAGACGCAAATTTATGGGTTATTTCAAAATACGAAGAGAAAACGGCACGAGTATTCAGAACAGCTTTCAATACAGTTAAGAAAGGAGAAGCCGTGCAAAGACACGACCCATGATCTTTAATAACTGATAATGACTGAATAACTTTCCCTTGTAGCGTGAAACATGAAGCCTGTCTTTATATACGTAAATCAGGAAATGGCCCTCATTTAAAAATACTGACCTCACGGTTACGCTGAAACCAGCGACGCTTGTTTGTTTTTTATGCCCAGTAACTTTGAAGTATACATTATGAGTTCTCAGTCCTAAGCGACGAGGAACCCTTCGCGAACCTGCATTGTAACATATGCTTTCATCATTACCTGGGCTTTTCAACTGATCCTTTGAGCGTCTGCCCAGTTCTGTAAGGCTATTTACACCCCTATACGCATGCAGTTACAAGTTTTCCCTTTATATTCTTTTACAAAAGTATGATAAGTGCGTTAGATGTGACAAGTGCGCGTGTTTATTTCGCTTCATCAAGTGTATAAAATAAGAAATCTGAAGTAATGAAAAATTTCGTTGTAATGGCATCAACCAAAAGTTTGAACATAATATATGACTACATTCTCTACAAGCTACAAGCACCATACTTCACCACCTTAAGATGCTCCGACTTTTCACAGATTAACTTAATTTGGGGAAGGAGAAATAACTTACATACCTTGTAGATAAAATCTTAAACTATCAGGAAATTAATGTGGTGTTTCTGAAACTAGAAGGTCCCTTACCTACTTTGAAGTATACATTATGAGTTCTCAGTCCTAAGCGACGAGGAACCCTTCGCGAACCTGCATTGTAACATATGCTTTCATCATTACCTGGGCTTTTCAACTGATCCTTTGACCGTCTGCCCAGTTCTGAAAGGCTATTTACACCCCTATACGCATGCAGTTACAAGTTTTCCCTTTATATTCTTTTACAAAAGTATGATAAGTGCGTTAGATGTGACAAGTGCGCGTGTTTATTTCGCTTCATCAAGTGTATAAAATAAGAAATCTGAAGTAATGAAAAATTTCGTTGTAATGGCATCAACCAAAAGTTTGAACATAATATATGACTACATTCTCTACAAGCTACAAGCACCATACTTCACCACCTTAAGATGCTCCGACTTTTCACAGATTAACTTAATTTGGGGAAGGAGAAATAACTTACATACCTTGTAGATAAAATCTTAAACTATCAGGAAATTAATGTGGTGTTTCTGAAACTAGAAGGTCCCTTACCTACTTGGTACTGTGACTAGGCTACGAGCTGAAAGGCCGAGGAATTGTTCGATTTCTGGTATAGGCAAGAGGCCCTCCAAAGGGTCCAAACAGACTCTAAGGCCTATGAAACCTGCTATTCAACGGGCATAAAGCAGCCGGAAGGTAAGACTACTCATCTCCATCTACTTCCGAGGTCATGGGCGTGTGGGCTACACCTGTACTGCCTCAATATGCCTCCATGGCGTCTCCTGGGACTTCACCTTTATCCACCAAAAATAAAGAAATGTGAGGAAGTAGACTTCGAAGTTGTCAAACCCGCTGCATGCAGTTGACTCTTGGACACGATTTGAGAGAAACTTAATTTTCAAAATAAACTGATATTGAAAAGCAAACCTTTTTAAAGCATAAGTTACGAATTTTAATGCATATTTTGTTGGAGATTTTCTGTCATCCGAGTTCCATTTACAATTTAGAGATGCTTTTTATTAGGAGGCTTAGACATCACCTGACAGAAGAAATAATTGGTGTCATTGAAGCGTGAAAGAGAAACCAAAAGCTACTAGGAGTGTCAGCTCTTCCATATCAATCTGGTGGGGAAACTCTATAACCATTAGTGACACATACATAATCAAAAAGACTCGTGGCCTATATAACCCATGTTAATAGTGTGTGTCACAGATAAATTATTTACAAAGGAAAAATATGATGTGCTATGAAATTTCAGAAAATAGCTGTTCTGTCAATGTGAAATAATGTCACAAAACACAGCTGTCCTATTGTTCTATACTGTTGCCAAACATTGGGTTCAAATTCCAGACAAGCCACTCCTTAGTGTATACAATGGAAACATTAGGGAAATTAATTAACTTCCCCTCGAATTATGTACAAAATTAAAGCCAAAAAACTGCAAACACAGGTGTTCACCCTAAACTGGAAAAACTCCATAATCCTCAATTCATTCTGTTCGGAACTGTTTTGTTATTCATTCCATAAAACCCGGTCATTTGGATAGTAATGTTTAAACGACCAAAACTTCAGTTTTCACCATTTTAGTGGACCCTAAATTTAGGGCAGGTTGGGCTACTAATCTTCTGACACTACGCTGGATGTAACTTTTTCAGGGTCTCTGACTGAGGGCGTTCTATTCCTTCAGATATTCTAATTAACTTTAACCAATGAGGATTATGCAATGTCCTCTAAGAAAGAATGGCCAGTCAATGGCGAAACACCTTCTTTCTTTGCCCGACCAACCATAGAAGTGGAAGACACTTGTCAGAAATATCATTTATAGAAAGCATGAGGGATTTAAGACTCATGCTAATTTTCACAGCCTTCATACATCAGGCATCAGGTTCAGCACTGATGTGATGTAGCATCTGCAACAAACATTCCCAAAGAACACATGATGGTAATCAAAAGAGGAGGATATTTACCTAAGCAGATTTTAAGTCTTGATGAGATGGGGCTATTTTGGAACAGGATGCTGTCCTAAATATTTATTTCTAGACAACAAAAGAAAACGTCAGGCTTCAAGCATCTAAGGACCATCTCACACAATACCTTGGCGGCAGTAGTGAAGGTGACATCAAGCTGAAGGTTTTGCTTGTACATCACCCACAAAATTCATGAGCTCTGAAGGGATGGAAAGAAACATCACTGCTGGTGATATAGCAACCCAACAGGCTCAGCAAGTTATGGTGCCGAACTTTTAGAATGTATGACAAAAGTATCCAAAACCAGTTTACCTTAAATATTTTCATAATTTAACATGTACCAGATAATTAAAAGTATGGAAAATAAGTACTGTCCACTGTAGAAATACAAGTCTTAACAAGATTGTATTTATTCACACAACCCTTCTGACACATTTGGTCAACCTCAACCATTCATTCATTCTGTAGTCTGTCTTACGACAGGTCCGTAGCCTCTTCCAAAGCGAGTTCTCCACAGGGTGCGATCTAGTGCTTCCTCTTTCAATTTCCAGTATCTTTTCTTTTCCTTAAGGTCATCCAGTAGCTGCTTACGTCTTCTCCCTCGTCGTCCCGTCATTTCTATCCTTCCTTCTAACTTTCCTTCAATCACGTGTTTCAGAAGGCAGTTTCTACGCAAGATGTGACCAATCCAGTTAGCCTTTCTTCTTTTTATTGTATGTAGTATATTCCTCTCCTCCTTGACTCTGTGTAATACTTCTTCATTTCTCACATGATCGGTCCAACTGATCTTCTCCATTCTTCTCCAGCACCACATTTCAAAACTTTCCAGATACTTCTGATCTACTTTCCGAAGTGTCCACGTTTCAGCACCATACAAAGCTATGCTCCAAATGTAGCACTTTACTAGTTTCTTCCTTAAATTTAATTCCAGTTTGCTGGTGAAAAGATTTTTCTTCTTGTTGAATGCTGTTTTTGCCATGGCAATTCTGGATTTAATTTCACGTGTACACCTTGCATCACTTGTTATCATGCTACCCAAATAATTGAAATATTCCACATTCTCCAATTGTTTTTGATCTATCATAATTTTCATTGGGGATGTTTGCCTTGAGATTTTCATTACTTTAGTTTTTCCCACATTCATTTCCATTCCATAGCGTCTTCCAATTTCAATTAGTCTATCAATCATGCCCCGTAGCACGTTTTCTTCCCTAGCCAGTAGCACAAGGTCATCTGCATATTTCACAGTGCGAATTACTTGTCCTCCTATTTTGAAGTCTCCAAACCCTTCAAGAGCTTCCTTGGTAAGGTACTCGCTGTATAAGTTGAACAGAATCGGTGACAAACAGCAACCTTGTCTAACTCCTCTTCCAATCTTCACACTTCTCGTCTCACCTTGGTCCAGTCGTATTTTGACACTTTGTTGCATGTACAATTTGCTGACCAATCTTCTTTCGCGCCAGTCTATCCCAATTCCTTTTAGGATTTGCATTAATTTGGTCCAGTTGACACGGTCAAATGCCTTCTGCCAGTCTATGAAGCAAGCACACAATTCCTCATCTATGACCAAGGTTCGTTCTGATATTATTCTCAGCATCCCAATTGCATCCCTAGTTCCTTTTCCTCTTCTAAATCCAAACTGATCTTCTCCAAGTGCATCTTCAATTTTCCTCTCAATTCTTCTTCTAAGTATCCTCGCTACTATCTTTGCTGCATGAGCGATGATGCTGATTGTGCGATGGTCGCTGCATTTTGTAGCTTTGGGCTTCTTCTTTAAGGCAATCATTGTAACTTCAATAAAATCTCTGGGTCATTCTCCAGTTACATACATGCTGTTGATCATCTGTGTCATTAGCCTTAGACCACCTTCTCCCAACAATTTGAGTACATCCCCAGGTACATCATCATCTCCTGTAGCCTTCTTATCCCTTATCTCCTTGATAGCTTTTTCCACTTCACTTTGCAAAATATAAGGGCCTTTCTCGTCTTCATCTACTTCATCTTCAGGTTCGACGTCTAGATGTTCTGGTCGATTAGCTCGATCGTAGAGCTCTGTGATATAATTCTCCCAAATTTGCAATACTCGTCTCTGATTTATTATTATATTGCCTTGAGAGTCTTCGATACCAATGTTTTGAATCCCATGGTTTTAACCTCAACCATCCTCACACAAATTGTATCTAAAATTGAAAATTACTATTGGTTAATAAAACAGCTTTCATGCTTATACCAAACAACACACAATACCTGTATACAGAATATACTCGTACAAAGTATCAGGAAAAACTTAAAGAGCATCCTAAAAACAGGTATCCTAAATGACATGGATTTTACAGACATAAACATAATAAAAGGCTGGAAAAATAAAATTCCAGAAGGATCCCTGCACTTGTCACAATCAACACCAAAACTCTTAATTACATATATACTGATGGTATTTTCAACATTGTAAACCAGTTTATGTTCTACTACAAACACAAAGAACACATCCAATACATTCAAGTGTATTTTAAAGGGAATTCAGCATCACATTTAGAAGTTTGCATCTATAAGCACAAATTATGGAACCAGTTGTGCCTATTTAAGGAGAGATGACTGTATTCAGTTTACTGTGAAGACAGAAACTGGGAGACATCTCCCATTTCTGGGCTTAATGGCTCAATGAATCCCAATTCACAGAAAACTTACAAACAAGAGTCCGTACCAGAACACAACATTATCAACATCCTGCTAATGAGCAAATTGTGATGAACACAGTTACACAGTCAAGGCCATGTACATTTCAACAGCCTGTATACTGGAACTGTAGTAGCAAAAAAATATTTTGACAGACTGGCTACACCAGTAGTTGGTGTCATTCACACCTGTCATTCCACATTAAAGCCAAAATCGGTTACATTTACGCTAGTTGTATGAGCAAAGTCCTGGCACTACAGTACATTAAGACAGTGAATTTGCCTCATTGGCCAAAAATTAAAATTCAAAAACTGAATTTTGATTGGTTCCCCCAATCCGCGCGCCAAAATCTCTGAAACAGCTCAATAAAACCCCTCTAATTTCCGAACTCTCAAGGCTACACAACTCTGATTTCTCTCCCCACTCGAACATGTACGGACGGAAACCGCTTGTAAAATCACAACTTTCCTAGTCTTGCAGCTGGTTTATGGAGACCGATGCCAAAATATTCCTTTTTTCTCTAACTTTATTGTATTTAGGCTAGGGTGGCCTCCTACAGATGCTTTACAAAAACATGGCCGAATGTTACGTCCCAATTCAAATGAATTTGCAATTTCCTTTCAATCTGTATGGCTGGTTATAAGCTTCACAATTCATATTCACATTAGGATGATAGAAACGACCAGATGGGTGGGAAATGCAGCTCGTATGGGAAGGACGAGAAGTGCATATAAAGTATTGGTGGGAAAACCCGAAGGACCTAGGCACAGAGTAGAGAATATTAAAATAGGTTAACAAATAGAATGGGTGTGAACTGGTTCAGAATAGGCACTAACGGCACGCTCTTGTTAATTGTAGGTAATACAAAGGCTTTAATCAAATCATATCTTGAGGACAGATATCAACGAGTCCTTATTGATGAAAAATTTTCACAATCTCATACTACTTCAAGTTGGGACAAGATTAATCATGGTGTTCCCCAAGGATCCATACTAGGACCAATTCTCTTCCTACTTTACATAAATGACTTGCCCAAAATAATGAAGGGAATCTCTAAACCTATTCTTTTTGCGGATGATACCAGTATTATTGTCAGTGATCCGAATCCCGTAAATTTTAAAAATAATCTGATCTCTTCTTTTGAACAATTAAATGTATGGTTTAATGCTAATTTATTATCATTAAATTTTAACAAAACACAATATATTCAATTTAAAACTACCAACAGCACTACAATGCAAATTGATCTCTGCTATAATAACAAACACATTGTAAATAAACACACACACTAAATTCTTAGGTATTACCGTTGCCAGCTCCCTTTCGTGGAAAAACCACATTGACGGACTTATGATGAAATTAAGCAATGCAAGTTACTCAATTAGAATATTAAGACCTTTTGTATCACAGAAAGCACTGAGGATGATTTATTTTTCCTACTTTCACTCAATATTGACATATGGTATAATTTTTTGGGGAAACTCCTCTTACAGTAACAATATATTTAAGCTACAGAAAAAAGTAATAAGAATTATGATGAATGTCAGAAACAGAGATTCTTGTAGGGATTTGTTTAGGGAATTAAATATTTTGCCGCTCTACTCCCAATATATATTTTCATTGCTAATATTTGTAATCGACAACATATGTTTATTCAAAACAAATTCTGACCATGACAACTTTAAAACCAGAGGCAAGAAAAATCTTCATTTACCACAAACAAGGTTAACAATTTACCAAAAAGGTGTGTACTTCATGGGCATTAAGACATTTAACCATTTACCCTCGAACATAAAGGACTTGTCGGACAATAAAAAGAAATTTAAGGCTACTTTAAAAAATTACCTCCTTATAAATTCCTTTTACTCATTGGAAGAATTTTTTAACAGTAAAGAGTAGTGGTCTTCAGGTTGGCATATGAACACTTTTATCAAATACTTTTTACATCTATTGACCTCAATTTTATAGTACTTGAAAAAAACATTAAATGTATTATATTAATGGCATAGTGAATTGGACTGATGCTTTAATTGCAATGGTGATTCAAAGCATTCTATATTTCATATTTTATATACCATTTTATATATTTTATATATCTTATTACATATATTATTACACACATTATTATATTTTTATTATGTTCTTTACTTCTTCTATGTCATGTTACTATTTATTATTATAGAACACCTTATTGTGAAAATGATGTATAGACTTTGTTGACTGGTTCTATATCCATCAGGCACTACGTAGCCTGGACTGGATCTCTGGAATTTTACAATAAATGATGATGATGATGATACAGCAATGAACCTTCAGTTTCATAAAATGTGAGGAATCCGAATAGCTGTGCAACTATTAGCTTCTCAAAGAGGGACTGTGCTCCATGAGGCTTGATGACATGTTAGCACTGTTGTCAAACAGATGTAACTTACATATTTATTTGTTGTTTATTTAATAATGATCTTACTCAAACTAGTAAGTTTCAAAAAATTGCATTATAGTAAATAGTATTTCCTGTATAAAAAGTTTTTCAGTGGACCAGTGAAAATAAATGTACCATGGAAAACGTCTTAGAAGCAAAATTTCATAAATTTGGTTCACTTATTGGATGCACTTTTGTATTCTGATCCCAAACAATTATTTCACAATATTTCAGTTATAAAGATCACAAATGTTTTATTATCCAGGTAACTTGGATACATGGTTACTGTATGGCTAAAGAAAAATTCATAAACCAACTCATAATGGAACTCCTAAAAATTACAAGTCAAAACCCATTTGTTTATACACACGTGCCCTCTCTTCATGTACAGCTCCTCCACAACACACAGGTCTTCAATCCTCATTCAAACCAAAAACATCACTATCTACCTCATAAAATCTTCAAAATTATGCTTGCAGATCAAATCTTGCTGCAACATCTCTATATGTTTCAGTTAGTAAAAAATGTACATCAGAAGCCACAGACACCTAACAAATGGTTCACATGTCATGCACAAGTGATAAAGTGGTCCACAGTTGATTATCGAGGATGAGACAGTTCAACCATCACGAAATGGATACAGCAAACCTTTACCATTTGCAGGGGTTAAAGTTCTTAAAAAATTCTGCAAATCAGAACTCCAAAACATAAAGTTAAGATCTTATGGGAAGAATGGTGTTATTGGAACCAAAGACACACAAAACATAATATCTAAATAAATGATCAATAAACTTGAAAATATTTGTGTTTATGTCACTGGAAAGGCAATGGTTTTCCTGGCTTAAAGACATCAGGGTGATCAAACTATGTAGAATGCATGGATGAGGGTGGGGTGGGAGAAGACTCAGTGCAGAAAGACGTGATCTTCAATTGCCTTGCCTTCTTCTGCATGTCCTTATACACCTCCTTGTATGGTGGTATGACAGCATCCATCTCATGCTTAAATTTCAAGCAGGTACTCAGGAAACAGCCTCAAAGACATGACTAGCTAAGGCATTCGCTATCGGAAGGCCTTTCTTGATAGCACTGGTAATCAGCCGAGGGCTCTCCACAACAACATCACAATCTTCATCTTCTAGTTCACTCAGCACAGTCAGTTAACTCAACAGCATGAGAGTCAAGAACTACCTGGATATCAAACTCAAAATCTGGGAATTCCCTTCCTGAACTTCCAGGCTTACATGAGGATGTTCCTTATCAATTTCTACTGGTTGGTGCCTCCCCAGACTTCATTTAACAGCTTCAGGCCAAAGCTTCTTCCAGCACCCACTCAAACCTGTGTACTTAAGCTCATTCATGGCCTCCTTTCTATTTACTACTGCAACAGCAGCTCCATACAGATGGGAGTATTACTCTTCCTTACACTTTTCTTTCAAGTGTGTTTTTTCCCTCCTCTCCCCTCTTGTGGCTTCTGCCTGAGGGGCAGACCATTAGGCATCTCAGTCAGATTTATGTATGGGTAGCCTGGAACTGGGGTGTGATGGTTGAAGGTACACATTTGGTATTGTGTTCTAACTGCATGCATTAGGCATGATGAGTGCCATATTAGAAAACTGCAAGGCTTTTGAGTTAAGTGTCTCTTTCTGATGCTTGATGGAGACAGCTGCATTACAAAAGGGTTGTAAGCATGTTGTGATATATAATTTAAAGCTTTCATGGCGACTAAACTGAATAAAATGTTCTCAGGCTAGCAGCCGTATCAGATTGCTTAATGGTGAGTAAATGTTGTAAGTGGTGATGGGTCTCTTGATTGTTAGTTTTAACTATCCCATATGGCATGTTTCTGGTGTGGAGATTTGCTCCTTGTACTGTTTCTTATAATATTATATCTCATTTTACTGCAGAAATATTTTTTCCCCCCATGGCGCAACAGCCCCTAGTGGGCCAGGGCCTCCTCATTATCAAGGCTTCACAATCACACTCAGCCACACCACACTCCGTAGGACTCCTCTGGACAAGTGATCAGCCCGACGCAGAGACCTCTACCTGACAATACACAACACTCATAAAAGACAGACATCCATGCCCCTGGCGGGATTCAAACCCACAATCCCAGCAAGTGAGCGGCCACAGACCTACGCCTTAGACCGCGTGACGACTGGGATTGGCACTGCAGAAATATACCCTAAATTAATACACCTAGTGTGGCACTACAGTCAGTATCATCATTAGCCCCTCTTAGCCCCCTTCCTACCCATTGGACACCACCCCAGCAGTAGTGAATTGCGCGTGGGTGTGACATAACCTGTGCTGTACAATTTTCACCATTCACTGAGACTAACAAAGGTCTCCTTCTCACAAGCACACAAGACACTGCAGCATGTGATGCATGGGTGTAACAATGATAATCAGATCCGTTCTGACCTACGGTATGGTGGACGAGGGTCAACTACGTCAGCAGGATGTTGCTAAAGCTACACAGACTAGCCTGCTTGGCTATAATGGGGGCGACGAAGACTACCCCAACAGCAGCAATGGAGGTCCTCCTGGGACTCCCGCCTCTACATGTGGCAATCGAGGCGGAGGCCTAGGCAGGGATCCACAGACTTACGTGCAATCAACAATGGAGACCTAGATCTAAAAAGTCTCGGGACATGGAGCAAGAACCCATCCTTCTAATGGGGACTGATAGAATGACACCGAGATATGTATTTCATAAGCCATTCAACATCTTTCCAACAAGCATGAATGGCAGAATGGATTTAATCCAGATAATAAAGGAGGCCTGGTCTGGCATATGGATGGGTCTAAGACCAATGAGGGTACTGGTGGCGGGGTGTATAAATGGGGCTCGAGAAGGGGCATAGCTTGTCTTGGGCTTCACACTACGGTATTCCAGGCGGAAATATACACCATTAAGGCATGTATAATGGAGAATATAGAAAAGGGCTACAAAGGTAGAAACATCTATATTCTCTCAGACAGTCAAGCAGCCATTCAGGCACTTAATAACTTCCAGATCAATTCTAAACTAGTCTGGGATTGCCATCAATCCCTGATGAGACTGGCAGAACATAACAGGGTCAAACTGATATGGGTCCTGGGACATACAGAAATTGATGGAAATAAAATGGCTGATTAACTAGCTAGACAGGGCTCCTCATGTCCATTTATAGGACCAGAGCCTGCCCTGGGCATATCTGCTAAGATTGCCAGGGAGGTGACCAGGGGATGGACAAACAGGAAACATACAGAATATTGGCAGTCCATTAATGGACAAAGACAGGCTAGGGTCTTCCTAAAACACCCTCTGCTAAAAGAGTTGGAGAACTACTTAGTTTGAGCAGAAACCAGCTACGAATACTGACAGGGATGTTTACAGGACACTGTCATCTAAAAGGACACCTATTTAAATTGTGGCTAGTAGACAGTCCCGAGTGTCATAGATGCAAATAAGCAACTGAAACGGCCTCACGTTCTTTACGAATGTGAGGTCTTGGCCGCATTAAGATTCAGGTACTTGGGATGTCATTTTATGAAACCAGGGGACTTTAAGGATATTCCTGTAAGCAGGTTACTGCACTTTGTTCAAAGTGCGGGGCTGCTAAACACATGAATATAAGGGCTGCACAAAGGATCAAGAATGGCCGATGTGCATGGGATGCTGTGGTGCCCGCCCTACTTGTATCCTATTCTATTCTATGGGTGTAACTATTCTGAATGTTGTTATGCTTTCCTGGTGGAGTGGCTTCATGACTGAGGTGATGTGCTGAATACTCAACTTGGATGGGCAAGACCATGATCTGACAGATGTTCTGGAGTATTATCAAGGACAAGGACCTTGAATGCTAAATTCTTGTACTTACGAAACAGTTTTCACAGCAGCCATTACTGACATGGTTTTTTCCATCAGCACAACACCACTGACTGATAACCATTTCTGTGTCTCATCTTCCACACATATGCACAAGGCCCTTTTCATTCTTTAAAGGAGTCACACTGACTTACACAATAAATTTTTTGCACTTGATGGAGCACTGGCTTTAATGCTGCCCCTGATCGTCTTCGTAATTCTTGATGGAACAAATAATCGATTTGTTTACATCTTAACAGCATCCAACTGCGGCGATGTTAATTCTTCTAACTTATCCAGCACCTCCACTTTCTCTAATAGAGACATCACTTCAATTTTCTTTTTATCCTGAAGCCCTTCATCAACATGCACATCAACCTTTACAGACATAATTAAATCATGAGGGCAACAACCAATTCTAAAAATTGTGAAAAGTACAGTCAAAATACATCCTGTGTTGCACGACATCTAGGCAGCTACTCAGTGACACAGGCAGGCAGATGTGGCCAACAAAGTATTAATTTCACATGCCTATACCAAGCATGACTGTAAATCAGCAAAGGACCTACACTGCAATTCATGCTGTTTGCCACAATAGTTCTTCCAGAAATATGTGAAACTGCAATGTGCAACTGCACAGAGGAGGTTCTGCAGCAATGTCTGTAAAGCCTTTCAGACATGTTAAATGAAAAAGCTTTGAATAAAAATCCAATACAAATGAACTTCTAAAGTAGGAAAACTTTTGTATGAGAACCTTATATGCGGGAAAATTTAAGATTATTCTTATATTGAAATGGAGGAGGAGACGGAGGAGGTGGGAAGCAGTTGTGGCCTACTTTAATGTAACATCCAAGCAACTGACCAGTAAGGTCTGAGGAGAACCACTGGAAACCTATCCTAACAGTCAGTCAGCATCCAGACCAAGACTCAATCAAACATAAGCAAGCAGCATTACTGCTTAGGCCATGCTGCTTGGCTCAGATGCACATTTATCAATACTAATCTTCATGTACCACTACAAAAATAGTCTCGATTGCTATGAGCTTTATTAAATAAACTACAAACACAACAAAAAATATTAATCCATCATCGGTGTCTGAAACTGATATTTGCGTAATAATTAAGATTCACATATTCACTGTCAACAGCAACAGATAACAGCAACTGCAATGCCCTGCACAGATGGAATGCAAGTACCATAAAATTTTAACACATCAAAGAACAAGCTTCAATGCAATTAAAAATGTGCTGATTTTTAATACATGCTTAATACAAGCATGTTTTTCCAATTATAAACTTTATGTTAATGCTTATTTAGCCATGGTCGTTTGTGACAAGGGTTGAACCCTTCAATGCTGACCTTGGTACACTGCACAGGCCTTTAAGTTATTCACATGCCACCAGCCTCAGTGCACTGTATGTTCCATCAGTGCATTTAAGAGTACTATAACTATAAAACTCATCCATCCTGGGCAGTAGTCGGAATTTACAATCCAGCATCACTGAAGAATTAAACCAGAATTTAAATACCCAGCACTGAATATGTTAAACCACTACACGTCAACCTAACATACAAATCAAGAAGTCCACTGAAATGGAAGCAGAACAGCATTCCACCTCAAATAACATCAGAGTCTACAATACATTCAACTGAAGTCTTTAGTCTTAATTCACCGTGCATTTTTATTATTCCAGAAATACACCAACAAATGCACAAATCACTAAAAAGGTGCAATCAGCCCTTTATTATAGTCGAACCCTACATATGTTTCGGCTCTCCATGAGCCATCATCAGGGGCTTTCTAATAGTGCTTCTCAAATGCTGGATCGGCCTATTATTGACATTCGTAAAATTTTTGTGCACTGTTTATAAAAACATATATAAGTAAAATCGTGAGTATAAAATATAGTTAACCTTTAAGAGCCGAAACGGACAAATTTGTCCATCGTTTTGTGTAGGTTAGAATGCCGAAACGGACATTTTTGTCCAAAAAGATATATGTAAACTTTTCGCATTAAATACGATATTGGCGGGGCAATAAGCGTGTGTAAATATTATGTATACATACAGCAGACTTGAAGGTAATTTTAGAGTTGTGCCTCATATCAAGGGGGCGTATTGGGGCGCGGAGGTAATATACCATAAAATGATGTATTTAACACTGTTTAGAGCGTATTCAGCTTCTTGCTCCAGCATCTGTACATTCATGTTCCCCAGATACCCATCGATTAAAAAGCCGGTAGAATCGAGTTAAGATTTATACGAGTCTATAGATATATTTATGTACTTTCCGGGAACCGAACCCTGATCTCCTTTCTGGTGATCGTATAACTTATTCACTGTTCTAGCCCGTGCTTGTACTCACAGAAAAATTTTCAATACATTTTCACAATATATTTGTCCAAATATACGAAGAAATTAAAAGCTTCCGGCTGTATTTACCCTTACGTACTTGATGGAAGAATGAAACATAGCTCACCCGAGAAAGGCAGTATATGATGCGTCGTCAGAAGGAAGTTACTTGTTACAGAAATTATTACATACCTTATTATTAGATGTTCTCATCCGAATCAATATCACAGATCAGCTGTGATTCAATATCTTCATCACGAATATGCCTTCTACAAGCCATGATGCTGATTATGTACTCACAAGAAATAATTTTCACAAGCGACAGGGTCACTGCACTGTGCGACAAACACTGAAAGAGTGTGGCCACTGGTAGGAATACCGAGAAACGTACTTTTCCTTTCGCAGGTCAGATTCCTTATGGTTGTAAAACTGTAAACCTCTTTGTAAGTACACCCTTACAGAAATCACACCAACGAAAAGCATTTCGCTGTTGTTAAAATAACCTCACAGAAATATTTTCCCTTGAAAGTGGGGACGAATTCAGGAGAAAGGAGCCAGAATTTAAGGCTAAAGAGAACGAAACATAACATATTACTAAAATTCCATTAATGGTCCAGACACGATAAAGAAACAAAAGAAGACTAAAATTTCTGTCTCTTAGGGAAGTGGTTCATTCTTATTTTGCATCAAAATATTTTATAATAAACTATGATGTACATTACCGTGTTCTCCATGCTTCACTTGAGTAATTACGATTTATTTCACAGATCCAGCGTTAATATTCTTCAAGATATTCAAAATTTTCCTAACCATTGCAACAAACGTTTAAATCCCCAGAGAAAACTCCGGTCCGCTGACAGTACAGGGCATTTAAATCGCCGGCTCTTAAAGGTTAAAATGATAGAATGTTAAACCACACTGTTCACTGTATCTTCGCACTTTTTGATGTTCCACAAGATCATACACTGCACTATGTTGATTGTGACGGGATTTGCTCTGGACGGTAATGGATGGTGCGTACTGTATGAATTTGGCACTTCGTCTTTTACGTTGTAGTGAGTAGTCTTGTGACGATGTGTGATATAGTTATGAAGAAGAGGTGGATAATACAGTTCACCTTCACCAGATACACTTTAAGACGCAGCCCCACACTACAACAGCACCAGAACCACCTCTTCTTCATAACTATATCACACATCATCACAAGACTACTCACTACAACGTAAAAGACAAAGTGCCAAATTCATACAGTACGCACCATCCATTACCGTCCAGAGCAAATTCCATCGCAATCAACATAGTGCAGTGTATGATCTTGTGGAACGTCAAAAAGTGCGAAGATACAGTGAACAGTGTGGTTTAACATTCTATCATTTTAACTATATTTTATACTCACGATTTTACTTATATATGTTTTTATAAACAGTGCACAAAAATTTTACGAATGTCAATAATAGGCCGATCCAGCATTTGAGAAGCACTATTAGAAAGCCCCTGATGATGGCTCATGGAGAGCCGAAACATATGTAGGGTTCGACTATAATAAAGGGCTGATTGCACCTTTTTAGTGATTTGTGCATTTGTTGGTGTATTTCTGAAATTCAACTGAAGTATTACAGTTTCAAGTGTTTTAAGTATGAAACATACAAAGTTTCGACTTACATCACTTTACAGCTAAAAGAACTTACAGAACAAGGAAGCTTTCGTTGGACTTACTAACAAAAGCTTGCTAACTATATACTAAAGATGAACACAAACACCGATTCAAGCACTCCTCTTTCATGGATAGTATGTATCTTCAAACTTCTGCTTATATTTGTTTACTTCTCTGAATTTCTTGGGTATGTACCTTGGTACATGTTCATCGTATCTCCTCATGTGAGGACGAACATTTTGCAATTCAAATGGTCTCTTCCGAGCTTCAAATGGACGTGTCTGATGCCTAATCTTATATATTCTTTCCCACTGGTATATTTCATAAGGAAGAATATGCCGTGGTCGACGAGAATACATATGCTTGAATTCCGCTTCAAGCCATTCTCTTCGTTTGTCTACTGAAATGTCTGCAATGTGCTTCTCCACATCACCAAGATAAGGCTTCATTTCTACTCCTTCTCTGACTTTTGGAGTATTTAAGTAAAACTTCAGTAAATATTTCAGAACATCATCATTGAAACCTGCAAAATTATTAATCATTATATATTTTAGTCACACACAATCTTCCTTAAACATACACATTAGTATACATACCTGAGACATCAATTTCTTATTCATGTACAATTACATGTGCAGGCTTTCACAGCAAGTGGTCCTCAAATGACAGTCTTCCATATTATTACACTGCATAGGTTCATAAAATGACTTTGACATTTCAGAGGATTGTGCTGCCTTCAGCTTCAGGGTGACTGAATTAAATTCAAGTGGATGTTGGAGATAGTGGGGAACAGGAAATGTGACAGTTACATAGGAAGGTGGCCAATCACAGCTACACAAAGGGAAAAGAGAAGAGATCTTCATTAAGCCAACGGGCATGCCCATTCGCTCAGTACAAGATCCACACACCTAATATCGTAAAAGGAGTAACAGCCCAGAGGACTACTATATAAGCAAATGTACATACATATAATATCATATCACGCAAATGAATATGTTACCTGTTCTGAACATGCATTTTGAAATCAAAGTTAGTTCAAGGTAATGCAACCAAGAATGTAAATTAAACAGTCCTCCAATTCCAATTCAGTCTCTCTGCAGACATAAACAAATAATACATAACACTACAGGGCCAACACAATGCCAATTTTAATGTCATAACCAAAATCTAAACTAATTGTAACACAACCAATAAAATTTGGGGGGGGGGAGAGAGAGAGAGAGAGAGAGAGAGAGAGAGGAGAGAGAGAGAGAGAGAGAGAGAGAGAGAGAGAGAGAGAGAGAGAGAGAGAGAGAGAGAGAGAGTCATGAACACAATTGTGCACATCCATACAGAACATTAAAAATTGTAAATTTCAACTGTTTACCTATAACTTTTCCATCTTCAATTGCTTCAAACAGTTTCAACTCTGGTGTTCCCCAACACAGGTTGTGACGTGGGTTGCTGGAGGTATGTTCAGCATGAAGCAAAGTTGTGTTCAGTTGGTAAACATAGAATGACCACAGTTTTCCATTTGTTATCACAGTCTGTGTCACAAGGGGGTATGTCATGTCATTGAAAGTTGAGAAACCTACAGTGGGAACAGAAAAGGGAAGCAAAGCTCAGATATTTTATGCACATATTTCTGTAATCAAAGACAGCCAATGAAATCCATGGGAAACCTATACAACCAATACCATCTTTTGACAAATACATGGCACATTCATATTCCAAATCTGCTCTTTTCAAGAACACGGTGCATCTTATAATTGGAATACTTTAAGAAAAGACAACTGATCTGCATTGCGTCTGATTATAAAATGTCGCACTGTAAGTTTTCAGTGTAGATAATTGCTACTCAGAGTTGCATAATGCAATATGTTGCATATCATTACTAAATGTAGTAAACTGGCAGTATTACTGCACAGCAGAGCAGGGATGTGCCCCATCAGCAACCTAATTCTTTACAGGGTAGAAATGTTTGAGACACACTCTTGTACAAATTATGTACTGAGAGTTGATTTGTACAAGCTACTAGTTTCTTGTGGGGCCTGGATATGCTCCCCCCCATGAGATGCCAGACTAAATTTACGAAAGTCGAGAAAGTATAAAAAACAGTAACAGACCAAACTACTGGCAATAGGTCGGATGGAGTTCTATTTGTATTCAAGTTTGACATTTGTATACTGTATACACCTGTCTTAAAAGTAGTGCTAGATGGGTGGGTAGTTCACAGTTTGTTGATACAAATGACCACACCCACCCAACCACCAAGGAACAGGTTATCAACTCAAGAATAGGGGGCACATCCTACCTCTTTTCCATGCAAGCCAGGGACTGGATGAGCAGACAGGTGAAGTCCCTGACATTATCCCTTTGCACACACTTTTTCCTACTGCATGTCTCCCAGCCAGAAAAAGTTATTTTTTCATCCCTTTGGAGCACATATAGGGATTGAGGAAGCTGTACACTTTAGTAAAACGAACAGCTTTCTCTGCTTGGGATGCTCATGTGCACAACATAATTCATACATTCAGCTACTAGATGACAGATGCCTATGTTTCAGCAACAGAAATTCACCTTACATTTGAATTAAAACATCAGAACCCAACCAAAAAATGCCAGTAGAAGAAAATGTGATGTCAGACATCATCTGACAAAGGAGTACAAAGGGTTTGGGAGTGCAAAGGGTTAAAGTTCCGATGGTAGCTACCCATCTAGGGCACGTTACAGAAATAGTGGAAACACTATCAGAAGTTTGTATCTGCCTGTCTTGTGGTAAAGGACGCTCAAGCCACCCCCAAAGACAGAGACTCCCAACCTCCCTTATTTCTAGTACACTGGTGAAGGGTAGCTTAACATACAGTAACAGCAGTGTAATTAAACGGTATCCACTTGGACCATATGTAGTGCTGGGACCAGTACTGGAGCCACTCTGACTGCAGCACACCATTAATCAATGCAGATACTAACTTGCCTTCATTCTGTACCAAAGTTATAGTAATTTGGATTATGTAATAGTTAGAAGAAGGTAAACAAGCAAGCAAAACCCAAGACACATAAAGACATAACTAAATAACAATCAACTGTGGCTGAAAGACTCCATTACAGAATACAATCACAACTAATCTTGTACCTTGATAACATGCCTGGGGAAAAAGCCAGCCATAGGAGGCAAAAATGGCTTGGGCATGAAGAGCCTCTGCTCTATCCTCCTCACCATGCTGCAGCAATTGGTGACGCATATGACCTCGATGATGATATGACAACAGCCCAAACTCACATGCATCTCCTGGCCAGAAACCTATAACAGTAACAGATGCACTTATTTTCGATGTATGAGTACTAAAACCTTGCATACACTTTCTCATCTCAAGACTGATGGTACTAACCAGGGATGTTTGTTCCCAACTGACGTGTATCATGAAATCCTATGACTTTAGGATCATAATGAAAGAATGGTACATCAAAGGTAGGGCTTTCAGACTCATGCATCTGAAGCACAGCAGGTAAAGGTAACTCATGTCGCAAGTGCATCATTGGAGAACCAAGATACTGGAACCATCTGTTGATAGGTTTATCAGCTGCATCTTTCAGCCACGGCATTTTCTCTCTTTGTCCTCTAAGAAAAGTATGCGGATTCATCCCCCCCACACACCAAAATGATTCCACTCGTGGATCTGTTTCAACCTGAACCAGAAAGAAAAACTTTCCTGCAGACTTGTTCTTTAGTCCTTTAATACAACGTGCCTATTAACCCTTTTGCACCAAACATCAGGTATAACTGTCACACAGTGTGATGCTCAAAACACCTAATGTCAGGTTAAGCTAATGGCATTTAATGGCCTTCCTTATGCACATCTCCTTTAGATTCTAGTCTTCTGTAGCTCCTATCAGCCATTTAGTTTTAGTGCCAAAGGGTTAAAGGCCAGGACATCCCAGACAAATCAGCATGGTATGATCTGTACAACTGTACAACATTGAAAGGGTTCATGTTAAAATACACACTCTATCTAGGATACATTTTAAGACACCCGAAAACAATACTAACATACAATCTAACATATACATACCTTACTCTGCACTTCTTATGGACTAATAGTTCAGTATTCAGTACGTCTCATTAAGTTCATATAAAGATACAGGTAAAAATACCCCATGCATAATTAATTAAGAACCATGCCAGGAAAGATGTTGCAGGGAGTGGAGGTGCAGCTAGTTTCTCTTGTTTTACATACACACACACACACACACACACCCGCATGTGCACATGCGCATACGTTGGTACAGAAGTAATGCCTCCTATTTTTTTTCTTTTAAATGCAGCATCAGATAGACTTTCCCACCGGATAGCGACACTGTCCATCTCCACCAGGATTATCAGTGCCCTAGTCAGTTACGTGTGTTCAACACAGTAGCAGTGCAAAATGGTGGACATTGTGGACGTACGTATAGGCAGAGAGGGGTTGATTGAATTTATTACTGCCGAAGGCTCCAGGCTGATACAGCTTCACAGACATCTGAGAAGTATGTATGGTAAGGATGCCACAGATGTTAGCAGTTAGACGCTGGGTCCATCGTTTTTAACAGCAGCAAAAGGACATTGGTGACAAGCCTCGCAGCGGCCAACCAGCCACAGCAGCAACAATGAAGACCAAAGACAAGGTTAGCCACATCATGACAAGTGAACTGTATGCCACAATAGAGACTGGAAAACCAGTGGTGATTGCCATCATCACAGCACTTGGCTACAGAAAAGTTTGTGCAAGGTAGTGTTCTTCTTCTTCTTCTATGGGCCCATCGGCATTACCTCTGGATGCACTGCAGCCTTAGGCTTATTGTGCTATTAGCCTGTCAATTATCAAGTCTGCAGCCACAGACGCTCCTTGATAAGGTTCATCGAAGGCGGAATACTCAAGTAAGAGCGGGGTCTTTTCACATCCCCACTACTTCCCGCCACTGCCTTCCCTTATTTTAATGAGCTGCTTCTGCTGCGCTCCCAAGAGTCACCTTGTCTGCAGTCTAGTCATAAAGACACCTGCAGCCAGTCTGTCCTCATCAGAAGAGACAGCGAAAGGCTCAAAGTCTACAACCTCTATATCAAGTATGCAGCCACAGCTGCTCCTTGATCAGGTTCTTTAATGAGCTTCTTCCCCTGCACTCCCTAGGGTTGCCTGGTCTGCAGTCTAGTCATAAAGACACCTGCAGCCAGTCTGTCCTCATCAGAAGAGACAGCGAAAGGCTCAGAGCCTACAGCCTCTATATCAAGTATGCAGCCACAGCCGCTCCTTGATCAGGTGCATCGAAGGTGGAATACTCGAGTAAGAGTGGGGTCTTTTCACTCCCCCACTACTTCTCGCCACCACCTTCTCTTACTTTAATGAGCTTCTTCCGCTGCGCTCCCGAGAGTCGCCTGGTCTGCAGTCTGGTCATAAAGACACCTGCAGCCAGTCTGTCCTCATCAGAAGAGACAGCGAAAGGCTCAAAGTCTACAACCTCTATATCAAGTATGCAGCCACAGCCGCTCCTTGATCAGGTTCTTTAATAAGCTTCTTCCGCTGTGCTCCCTAGAGTCGCCTGGTCTGCAGTCTAGTCATGAAGACACCTGCAGCCAGTCTGTCCTCATCAGAAGAGGCAGCAAAAGGCTTATGGCCTACAGCCTCTATATCAAGTATGCAGCTACAGCCGCTCCTTGATCAGGTTCATCGAAGGTGGAATACTCGAGTAAGAGTGGGGTCTTCTCACACCCCCACTACTTCTCGCCTCCACCTTCTCTTACTTTGATGAGCTTCTTCCGCTGCGCTCCGGAGAGTCGCCTGGACTGCAGTCTAGTTGTATAGACACCTGCAGCTAGTGTGTCCTCATCAGAAGAAACAGTGAAAGGCTCAGGGCCTACAACCTCCGTATCAAGTTTGCAGTCACAGCCGCTCCTTGATCAGGTTCATCGAAGGTGACGTGCTCGAGTAGGAGTGAGGTCTTTTCACACCCCCACTACTTCTTGCCACCACCCTTTCTTACTTTAATGAGCTGCTTCTGCTGTGCTCCAGAGAGTCGTCGGACTGCAGTCTAGTCGTATAGACACCTGCAGCCAGTCTGTCCTCATCAGAAGAAACAGCGAAAGGCTCAAAGCGTACAACCTCAGTATCAAGTTTGCAGCCACAGCCGCTCCTTGATCAGGTTCATCGAAAGCAGAATGCTCGAGTAAGAGCAGCTCAGAACTTACAGCTTATATAAAGTCTACAGCCACAGCCATTCCTTGATCAAGTCCATTAATTACTGTGTCCATTTTATTCCCACAAGTAATAGGGGAAATAACAGTCACCACCCGCAGAGCCCCTTACGGGTGGAAGGCATAAATACAACGGGGTGCTGCCTGGTTCCCCGAGGGGATCGTAAATGCACTGCTGTTTTTCCACCCCAGTGCCATGCAGTCCTCGATACAATACCTCACACCTTGACTTGAGTGAACCATAGCCCCTGTTGGCCACCTACAGACGTTACCCCCCTCCGTGACGGGGACGCCAGGGGTTGGATTTTGGAGGGGAAGGTAGTGTTGAAAATGCTCACCACCAAACACAAAACAGCCTGAAAAAACAACTGCAGAGAACTCCAGAAGAGTGAGAAAGACAGAGATGCTCTTCTGTCAAGAATAATTACTGGAGACGAAACCTGGGTTCATCCTTAGACCCACTGACAAAAAGATAATCAATGGAATGGCATTATCAGTTGTCACCATGCAAGAAAAATTCAAGGTGCAGACTTCTGCAGGTAAGTCATGGCTAGCATCTTCTGGGACAGTGAAGGAATCTTGTTAGTGGAGTTCTTGGAGACAGGTGCCACAATCAATTCAGAGCGATATGTGTGCAGACATGAAGAACAACAAATTCAAAGGATTCGGCCAAACAGAAAGATAAATCAAGTCCCACTGCATGGCAATGCCAGACCCCACAATAGCCTGTGTACAAGGGAGGCAATTGCAACAATGGGGTGGACTGTTCTCCTTATCATTACGCCTAGCAACTGGGAGTTGTGACATTATATCGAATGTCCTATTTAAGGCACTGTTTGGCTGACTCGCATGAGAATTCTTCACACCAAATCTCTGCTCAGGAGATCATCTATGTCTCAAGTCATTCTCATCTCAAAGGACTTCCACAGTTACCAGAGAGGCCTTCCACCAATTTGCATCCAACATCCATCAGTAAACCAGCTCTACAACACCATCTGCACTGCCTTGGTTACTTCATGTAAATTGTGTGAATTTCTTAAACACACCTCTACCAAATTCCACCACTCGGGGTTTCTGACTGTCTTAAGGGAACTAGGATACAACACTCAACCCTTAGCACTAGACAGACGTTCCTGGGTAGCCTCCAAGTCCCAACTGCTTTGACCCTGGTAAAACAGCCTCCAGTACTTATTAGATGGAAAAAAAAGCTCTGCTCCAATGAGGAATCAAACCCCACTTCGACTCTGCTCTGCTTGGCTTACTCTTCTAGCCTGATGATGGAAGCTCATGTTCCTCCAACAAACTGGTAAATTGCTACCATATGGCAATAGTCCAAACCACTGGTCACTTGGTTGTCATTGGCCTCATAACAGAGATCAGGATTAAATTCCAGGCCAGTCAGTGTGGGATTTGTGGCAAAGTAGCACTGGGACAAGTTTCCTGAGTACCTTTGTTTTTACCTGCCAGTATAATTCAGTAAATACTTATTATTTATTATTATTATTATTATTTACTGCAATTGGGTTTTCACCCGGTGGCAGTAGTCCTTACACTAGTACACACATTACAAATGGACATATAAATATACATAAAAATAACAATACAAAACAAACTATACACAATTACAAAACAAAATACATACAGTAAATACAAGTACACACATTAGAACACCGTACACACATTACAAAAACATCCACACCTTACAAAAGCATCCACACCTTACAAAAACATCCACACCTTACAAAAACACCCACACATATACAAAAAAAATACATACAGTAAATACAAGTACACACATTAGAACACTGTACACACATTACGAAAACATTCACACCTTACAAAAGCATCCACACCTTACAAAACGCCCATACAAAAAAAAAAAAACGCACATTACAAAAACACCCACACATTAATTAATTTCAATGTGTTAGAATATCCTCAGTATAAAGTCCGACCAAAGTACCTGATAATTATATCCCCCAAGAACTTAATTCACTTCACTTCGAAACCAAAGCACTTCACTTCACATTACTTCACATCCCTTATTTCTATTTAATCCCCACTTAAAAACCCTTAGCTTGTAATGACTTTCTTGACCCTTTTTCAAAAAGTGCTTAATTTACAGGGGAAAGTCGCTAGTACGCTTGGAGGTAATTGGTTCCAGCTTTTTATGGTCCTATTTACAAAGGAATATTTACCTACATCTGTTCTTTGTTTCCTAGACCTAATTATCCGACTATGATCGTCCCTACCCAGGTAGCATGGTTTTAGCAGTCTATCCCCTATCGTTTTCCAAGCCCGTCCCCCGGTGTATGCTTTGAAAAGGGAGCATATTCGGGCTATCGCTCTACGCTATGTCAATGTCTCCCAACCCGATTCTTTCGTATTATTTGCAAATTTTGCCGCTCTCTTTTGCACGCGATTCAAAACGCTTACCTGACCTTCTCTGTATGGGTCCCAACACACCGCTCCATACTCAAGTATCGGTCTCACTAGTGCCGTATAAGCTACAGATTTCGTATTATTATTTGCCCTTTTGAGTATACGCATTACGAAATGAAGAGCCTTCCATGCTTTTCTTAGTGTATAATTTACATGATCTGCCCAGCTTAGATCGCTGTGTATAATTATTCCTAAATACTTAAAGCTATTTGCCTCTCGAATTAGTTGATCCCCAATACAATACCTCAGTCTACCTTTCACCCTAGCTCTATTGAAGCTTACTGCTTTACTTTTACCTGGATTTATCCTCATTTCATTTTCAACCGCCCATTCCCCTAATCTATTTAAGCCTGTCTGCAAATTTTCAATGTCACTACTATTGATTATCCTCCTGTATATTATACAATCATCAGCAAAAAGCCGTATATTTGACTCAATGTTTTTCCAAATATCATTAACATAAGCGAGGAACAGCAACGGACCTAATACGCTCCCTTGCGGCACTCCCGACATTACTCTGACTTCATCAGATAGTTGTCCGTCTACTCTAACTCTTTGCGAACGTCCTAAGAGAAATTCCTTTATCCATACCACTACCCTCAAGTCCACTCCAGTTTCCGCAATTTTTGTAAGCAGCCTATCATGTGGGACTAAATCAAAAGCCTTTGAAAAATCTATTATAATCGCGTCAGTCCTGACTCCCTCGTCCAGTGAATCAGCAATATCTTGACAAACTGTGACTACTTGACTTTCGCATGAGTACCCTTGTCTAAATCCATGTTGACCCTCATATAACCACTCCTCATTTCCCAGACTTGCCTTAGATACCCTGCTATAACATGCTCCATTTGTTTGAAAACCACTGAGATTAAACTGACCGGTTTATAGTTTCCCACTACCGATCAATCTCCTCCTTTAAAAATAGGCACCACTATAGCTTATTTTCCAGTCCCCTGGGATAGAATTGTTGTTCATCGTTATATCCAGCAATCTCGCGAGGTATGGAATCATGGCCCCCCCACCTAACTTTAGAATTTCCCCAGGAATGCCATATGGTCCGACGGATTTATTTCTCCCGATTGCTGATAGTCGCTTCCTTAAAATGTTGATACTAATGGTGAACGGTTTACCTGAATCTGTTGATTGGATTTGTGGGGTATTTCGTTCACAACTGAATACAGACGCATAATAAGAGTTTAGGGAATTGGCCTTTTCTATTGGTTCGGTGATGAAATTTCCATTAATGCCCTTGATCGCAGAAATGTTTTCTCTATTACCTTTACGTCTTTTAACATACTTATAAAACTCTGTCTAGCATTTACCTTCGTTTTGTAAGACCGAACTTAAGAATGTCTCCTGAGCCTTCTTTTTTGCTATCAGTAACTCATTGGATAAACGTTTCAGCTCTGCTTGGTAATGCCCTCCAAATTTTTGTTTATTGTACACTCTCCTCACCTTTACCTCAAGTCGTTTTACTTCCTTCGTATAATATTCCGGATCCGGATTTTTACTCAGAATTTTATGAGGTAGAAAACGTTCTATACCCTCAAAGACTATATCCTTATAACTTTTCCATATCTCCTCTACGCTACTACCATTTCCAGCCCATAAGCTAAACTTTTCCCGAAGAAAGGTTTGCAAACCTAATACATCTGTTTTGCGGTACACCGGGACTTCATAATCTTCATTGTCTATCACTAATTATTACTGATGCTACATACAATCTAAGCAAATGACAGCATCATAAAATAACACATTTGAAAAGGATGCAATAATCTTCCCACTCATCACCATGAGAATTTCAAATCTCTCTCAGTGATTGATATTACTGAAGCAAGTATTATTACAATAACTCAAAACAATATGATAAATAGTAATGTTATTGTAAAACACAATGTATTCGCCCAAGATCTAAATACTGGATCATATATGAATGGAGGTCTCCCAAAATGTAACAACCAAATAAATATTATGAACAGTACTGAAGTGTGGTACAGATATCCTGCACAATACTGAAATCAGTGAAATAACACCTTCATTAGATGAAGGACAAATAAATGTTAACCAGTCAACACTAAAATTCTTCTAAATTAACACTTCAGTTTCTACCTCAACCAGAACATTGCAACACCAACCTGTAGATACTATTTAGAGAAATAACTGCTGTTTGCTCTAAGAAACATACAAAATGCATACATACCAAGCTTGTGACTGGTACAGGTTGTACATATAGGTAGTTACCACTGTGCTTTAAACAGGTAACTCTCACACTTCAATATTTGTATCAGCAAGGAATACACTTCAAGGCCAGTGAAGTATGCAAATCACACAGAACATGCCTGGAAAATACCTATACTCCACTTGGAATGTATCCCACTCTTGTTTTATTAGAATGTGATTGTATTAAAACCCATGTGATTTATAACTAAGTATATTTTACCTCCATGATTAGTGGGTCCCTGTCACCACGGCATGGCGCGTCCTCAGGTTGCGGATGGAGGAACGGCCTCCGAATATGGAGGGTAGCTGCGAATATGCAGTCGCGGACAGCTGACAAGGGGTGGTCCTCCAGCTTGGGGGTTGGGCGAGGTGCTAACAACTCCTCACCGTAAAAAATTACCATGTTACGAAACACTACAAAGAGCCTCGGACCTGGACTGATTCTTTGGTACGACTTAAGCAATGGCTCAGGATAGGGACAGGTGGCGGGCTCTTGTGAGTGCGGTAATGAACCTTCGGGTTCCATAAAATGCGGGGAATTTCTTGACTAGCTGACGACCTGTTAGCTTCTCAAGAAGGACTCTGCTCCATGGAGTTAGTTAGTTATATTTTACCTGGCACTTCAGAAGATGAGGGACTTTGGTTGATAGGTTTCCCAGTAAAATTCTGTTGACTTGTTGTACAATGGAACTTCCTATAATATTATCCAACTTATCTGCAGTTACAAGTCCTTCTTCATTATTCAAATATACATGCTTCCGACTGTTGGAAAGAAACACACAATTAAAATGGAATCCAAAAGGAGATACTGACAATAGAGTATGATCCTTTTATGAAAACACCAGGAGAAAGAAAACCGTGTAAATGTAAAGATTGATGAAAGAGCTAATTTACTCTTTAGGATGTCAAATTCTTTTCTTTTTAATATCTTGCTACATATGGTCCCATGTCAGATCTGCTAAAACACATTTTACAAAGGTGCCAGGTGGTGAAAATTTGTATAAACATTCAACTCATCACAGAACAGACCTCTTATTCAAAACAGTATCAGCATGGGCCAGTTACTGTAGTTGCTCAAAGGGAACTACAATCACAGAGTTGTACCCTTTCCGTTTCAAGTCGCAAACTCTCATCTAAAGCTGACTTAAATTTAGATTTTAATATATTCAGTATGGGTAATAGATATTACAAAACCTATTTTGAGAAAAACGGAACAAGACTCTAATTATATGAGCACCATGAGGAAATAAAAAAATATGAAATCAGAAACATAAGTTTTCAGTGCTGTCAAAAGTTATTTCTGAATTCTGTTAACTTGAACACAATCAGAGGAACATCACACTTCACAATCTGAAGAATTCACCCCTCTGTAATACCAGACAATGATACAGGAATGGAGAGCAAACTGAATTTAGCTTTCTTAATTCGAAGTCTTTCGAATCTCTGGACGTGACCCATTTCAAAGCCACCTAAATTCCATTACATATTAAAGTGACAAATTCAGAGATACTACTCACAGATAGCCTCCATAATGTCATTACTGTGACAATAATGTGTATTTTAAACACTGAAAAAAATAATAAATTTCAATATCTAATTAACCTTCATGACAGGTCCAAGATGGACTTCATTAAGTATTTTTGAAGGGCAGAAATTGCTCAACCACTACTATACTGTCAGACACATCACAAGGTCATGAAACTTGGGATTGGCAGTTTCCAATGTGCATGTAACCAAGTATACTGTAAGGCATTAAAGAAAGGCATAACTGTAACATGCAAATTTCACTTTGGGTAAGATTACGTTTGGTTATGTCATAATTCATCAACATTCAGTCTCTGAGTAAAGGTAAAGGTAAAGCAATCCCATTGCAGGCCTGGACAGGCCCTTAGGGTTGCAGGAGGTTGAGGCTCCCAGATGTCTAGACAATCGGCACATGAAGGTGGTAAGGTTGTCAGCCCTACGCACAGGCCGCCTTTACCCCCAGGAAATATTCCTGGTACTCATTTCTGTTAGAGGCTGAGTTGGCCCCAGGGCTAGAGTGCGACTGAAAGGATTATGTCAATAAAATTTCCACTGACACCATCGGGAATCGAACCCGCGACCTTCCGGCTTGTAGCACAGTGCCTCAACCAACTCCGAGTACAACTTCAAAATAGGTTAGGTTAAGACTGTGGTTCTGTGTTATAACACCATACAACTTTGTGTACTTCTGTGTACTTTTGTAGACGGTTATTAAACATTTCACAGGAATCTATTGCCTCCATCGTAAGAGTCACTCCCATTCTGACGATGGCGCCGGCAGGTTCCTACAGAACCACGTCGTGTCATAACCCAAAATGCCACAACCTTAATTTTTACTACCCAGAAATCAAATCTCATCTAGGTTAGGCTACTATTATATTTCATCTGATACACTAACGGAAAACTACCTACTCCACAAAACTTGAGGCTTTCCAATCAAACAATAATGCGCCAGTTCAAATTCGCAACTGACATAGTGGTAGCACTGAGGAAAGTCACTACAGAAACTGCTACGTTACCTTCGGTATTTAAATTCGAAGATGAGTGCCTCCTCGATCCATGGTTTAACATGCTCCAATAATTTGTTTGACTCTTCCTCTAGATCGGTTGAATATGGAGCCAAATGTTTCAATTCTCCTAAGTGTGTCCTCGTCACATGCTGCGCAAAAGACAGCGAGTTGTATGGTATGGAGTCTTCCGACAACATTATACACTTCCATCCATAATATCTAGGCATATTTATTTCAAACAGTTTTTCTTCAACAGTTTTCAGTGCCTTTACTTTTTCGTGCCATTGCTCATCCGTACGCCGTTTGCGTGCTTCGTAAGAAGTATCCAATATTGGCGGATACTGAGGCGTTTCGGTATATTCTTGCTCATACTTCAGAGGTGTGATCCTTACTGTTGACTTTCTCAAAGCAATTCTCATACGTTGCCACCGAAATCGCCCCATATTAAATAACAAATGACTACACCTGCAAACAAACCGGACCTTGCATACACTACCGCTACACTAGACAATCTGAGACTACCACTCTCCCCACCACAGATTACTACTACCAGATCGGTAACTTCAATGCTATTGGTCGGAAACGTGGGGGCGGAGTCTATTGTCCTGCCATCTATGCGCAGTGCACAAGTACCACAAGGTGTTAGTAGCAATATCCCAGTCGGTAAGGTTGACTACTATTCGGCCCTCAATATCCCCCCCTCCCTTTCGCCACTGTCATACAGATAATTTTCACTTGACATGGTTCAGCAGCAGCATGAAATAATGTCCTGTACAATAGGTCATATCATAGATATTTCATTCATATGTATTTATTATCCCTGCACTGAAATCTACTAAGCTACAGAGTATGTTAATGTTCACACTTTTAACTTCCACTTCAAACACATCAATATTGAATGTAGGACAAGATATAAAGAAACTAAAAATTTTTTATTCTTCAAAAACGGGCAGTAAGGTATACTGCAGGGTTAAAACATTTAGAATCGTGTAGAAAGAGTTTCAGTCATCTAAAGATATTAACAGTGTATTTGTTATACATTCAAAAGACAATCTTATAAGTAATAGAAAAGTCTAACTGCACTGTAAATAAACATGTACATACACGTAACACAAGAAATAGTCTTTATTATATCTATCTATCTATCTAGCTATCAATCAATCTATCTATCTGTTATGACTATACAAGCAAAGGTATATGTTGTATATACAATAAACACAGCTGTACTTTTGTTATGTATAATACAGATTCACATCCTATATCACTGTATTTTCATCTACAGGATGAATGAAAAAAGTGATTGATGTATAACATCAAACAGTGTATATTCAGGAATACACCAACAAATGCAGAAATCACTAAAAAGGTGCAATCAGCCCTTTATTATAGTCGAACCCTACATATGTTTCGGCTCTCCACGAGCCATCATCAGGGGCTTTCTAATAGTGCTTCTCAAATGCTGGGTCTGCCTATTATTGACATTCGTAAAATTTTTTGTGTACTGTTTATAAAATCATATATAAGTAAAATCGTGAGTATAAAATATAGTTAAAATGACAGAATGTTGAAACCACACTGTTCACTGTATCTTTGCACTTTTTGATGTTCCACAAAATCATACACCGCACCACGTTCAAACTGTCAAAGAGCTTATCAACTTCCCCAATGAAGGTGACAGTAGCCAGGTATGTGCTGCTCAACATTCCTAAAAGAATCAGTAAAATAATAAAGCTAGGGCCTTGTTACATTAATATTAGAATAACACAGTAATCAGTGCACAGAAACTGGGAGAAAATAAAGTTCTTTTTTTTCGGCTGATCACAAGTACATTTTGGGGAGAAGTTGGAAAAATTGTCTTCATGTAACCAATGCCTTAAAAACAGTGCATTACAAATAACTGAATGCAATGAAACATTTCTTACCTGTACATACGAGGCTATACAGACTTGCTGCTACAGTGTGGCTCAACACTTGTGCAGCCAGCTTCACCTTCATTGCATTCTGCCCCACAGGGTTCAGGTGTGTGTCTGTAAGCTTATACAGTTGTCGGAGTGGATGCGGTTTGTCAAACTTGTACACATCACAAAATGTGTTCCCACCTATAACAGGAAGCTGTTTGTCCAGTGCCTCAGACTTCAACTGCACATCATACTTATGGAATAGGTTTCGGGTACATTTCAGGAGGTGTGGAGGATCAAATACTGTCGCAATTTCTTTAATTATGAAACTTGAAGAATGCTTCTGTTTCAGAAGCACCCAACAATTTCAAGGCCTTGACATTGTTGGCACCCATGTCACAGACAGTGGCAACAACTTGCAGTCCAGCATTCTGACAAGCGTCAAGAACCTCCTTCAAAAATTGCGCAAGCATCTCAGCCTTAGTGCTTCCGTGACTAAAGTAGTAAGCCACTGGTTGCTTCCACTTTTGATGCAGGCCACTGACCATGAAAACCAGAGCATGATTTGCAATGTTGCTTGTCCTGCCCTGGCTTCCAAAGTCCTCAAAACCCTCTATGCAGCCCAATTTCTGCTTAAAGCACAAGTTTTCTCTGATTGACATTTCATCAAACATCAGAATACAATAACAATCTTTATCAGACATTGTCTGCGCAGAGTGTTTGAGTGCACCAAACACATGGGCATTAATGCCTGCCGTGAAGTGAACAGTATTAAGGACAGACTGCAATGTTCGTCTAGATGGAAGGGGGAAGAGCATCTGCAGAAGGATGTAGGATTTGGGACTGCGTTTCAGTAGGGCCAGAGCCAACACTTTGTCTTCAAAATTCCACCTCCTGCCCTTGGGCTTCTGCCTACTGTTCTGAATAACTCCTGCCAATAACCTGGCAGCCTCTACAGACAAAGTAGATGCAAGCTTCTGCATCACTGGATCCCTATCCAGATCACAGACATCTTTCAACTTTTTTGCCTTGCATTGCTTTTTCAATTTACATAGCGCACTCCCCTGCTTCCGAATATGTTCATACATTTTCCTTTTTCTATGTGTCAATTCTGCAACTGTTGCCAAATTAAGTTCTTTTAGTAGAGAATGCCTTGCTCTAGGCTTTGAGGAAGAACTTTGATGATTGATACATCTGAGTTCTCCATCACAAGCATTAGGATTTACAGGGCTCAAGGAACAAGAGGTTTCTTTCACTGCTAAAGTTCTGCCTGCTGGTGGTGGTGTTTGGAACCCAGGGATTTGATGAGAAGTTGAAGGACTGTCTGCATGGACAGGCATAGTAGTTTTAGTGGAGGACACAGACGCCTTGCCGTAGGTTCTGGTGGGTGGTAGGACATGGAGGTTATCTTCAGGGGTTAAATTTGTGGGCAAGGAGTTCAGAGAAGGGTTATAATAGGAAGATTCCGAAGGTTGTGGGATTGAATGTGAAAATGAATCTGAGCCATGTGGAACTGCCACTTTGTTCAGGCGTACCCTTTCAGAAGTGCAGAAATTGCTCTCTGCAAAATGTTTGCTGCACAAAAAATATTTGTACAGCATTTTTGCAGAGTCGATACTGCATGGCTGCTCGACGTTCTCCGCCCATACTTTGGCTCTGGAAAGAAAAAATGAAAGTACATTACATTACATATGTTTGGGAATTTAATGTTAATGGGATACATTTAAATTGCATTCTCCTAGTATTAATGACTTACACATTTCCTATTAGGAATGCACAGTGCACATCTGACTGGTCTTCTTTATTGTAACGCCGTGTAACCCTGCACAGTCCACTGGACTGCAATTGACATTTTCACATTTCCTTTTTACACATACGTACTATATTAAATGAGATCTGCTTATATTACGATATTGCATGTGACATACCGTATCGTATTCGTAGGAAATCTGAAGAATCGTACACCGTCTTTGTGCGTCGATGTACATCTTGCCGCGTGGCACTTGTTCCGCCTGGCCATTTTGCTGAAAGAAACAGAATACAACGCGATACAGTACGTACATCTCAAAATTACACGGCCCATCATGTAGGATTAAGCTAAGCTTTCATAAATTCAAATCTTACCGTTCCACAGACGCTGGAGAATCTGTAGTAATCTGTGCTGGAGAATACATAACACACGATGTAATCAACACACGATACTATCTAGACGCTGAAAGCAAAATCCACAGACGAAAGAGAATAAATAATCAATTCAAATTATTCTTGCACCAATCTATTGGAGGCACGAGCCGTTACAATCACAGGTCACAATGAAAGGTTGGCGCTTCTTTGTGATTGGTCCAAAATATCACGTGGCATGGTAACTTCTTCCGACTTTGTGCGACATCTGTTATGATTAATAGTAGATATTGTAGTTGTCGTTGTTGACGAGTATGATGTGCACTACGGTAAGATGTCGCGATTGCATGCTTCCCCTTCCCCAATCCCAGTTTCTGCCCCCTGCTCCCCACCGTTTGCAAAGGTTAGAGCAGAAACATTAGAGATCAACGCCGCTCACCTATCAGGGCAGGCAACTTTAAAATAGAAACCTTCGAAACTACGAAGCTCTTCCCTTGTTACAAAATCGTTTAGAATTAAGTATTTCTTACCCACACCCGCAATAGTTTTCGTAAATTCATGTCAGAATGTTGGTAAAATAATGCTAAACACGTTTCATATTGAAATTTAGACAGCCCAACAACTTCGTCACCAGGAAATAACTTCGGAACAGTACAAAAACGGCAGCGGAGTGATGAGCTCGAATCACCGATTACGTGCACACAAAGCAACGCACGTATTACACAAGGTGGCTTGTGTTTGTTCGTACACGTACCCCACAGATAAACGATCTTATTGCGAATTCGCCTCTGCAAGAGTGTGTACTAAAGGCCACGTTTAATGTTGTTCTGACATTACTTACACCTACACTTTCAGGTCGCCTTTTGGTGTGGTTATACCCACTGGATTCCGTACGTTGCTACAAGGCTGCCTTTAACAGTTAGAACCGTTTTCAGTGAGAGCTTACTATGTACTTTTGTTAAACTGAAAATAAACAACCTTTATATCTTTCTAAAATTCAACGTGTTATCGTGTCGTTCAAATATGATCACAGTGAAACCCCATTTAATGCTTATCTGGAAAATAGGTGATAAGAACATCAGTAACAACAAACTACAGAATGGGTAACATGAAATTTAGATTATGTGGATTATTAAGTAGGGGAAATGTATGGGTCAAATTCACCTCAATTATTCTGTGCATTTCGTAGGAGGAAAGACAGAAAACCTGTGGATGTGCCAGCAGACTACTACTCTAGTCAATTATTATTTCTACACAAAATGCACTGAATATGCCAAGGACATTAATTTCTGTATTAGATTCGTTCCTTTTGTCACTACAAGTGCAATGATCTCCCTTAAAGCAAGCTTCATGTGCTTATATAAAAGGACTCATCTTAAATAACAATTAATTCAATTTGACTAAAACAATGTTTTACCATTAAATTAATGAAAATATCCTTCTTCTTCAATGAAGGCAACTTTTTGGATACACCATTAAAATATTTACAGCATACAGTTATTAGGCATTACAGGCCTTCAAGGCTTCTTTCATAATTATATGAGTACACATTCAGTGTCTTACCATCTCCTGACATGGCATTATGAATCAGAGGAGACATATCAATCTTCCTCACATTTCTATGGGGTTATCCATGGAAGAGAATGAAGGAGCTCGGGTTTACACAGCAGGCATACCTTACCAACAGTATATATATATATCTCTTATGCATGAAGGCCTGCCAGAAGAGGGTGTAAGGAAGCCCTCCATCTTATTTCTTCTACATATCTAAAGTCAGATACCACAAATTGCTCTTGCTCTAACAGATCATCAGCCACCGCTGCACATCCAGGCTTAGAGTTCTGGCTACAACAAACTATACAATTACAGTCTATACACCTCTAGGTAGAATATGCTTTGAACTACATATGTAAAGTTTATAATAACTGATTTTGGATTAGAGGCTGTAGCATGTACTAAACAAAGATAATTCCTACAGCACACATACAATTCATCAACCATGTCAGATGGCACATAAAATTTCCTCTAACCATATTAAGATGGCTGGAAAGAAAGTCTAAAATTCTCTCCCTTCCAATTCACACATCTGTCCCTGTTTTTAACATGGTATAATAACAATATTACTAGCAGTTATAAACATTAAAACTATTGCAGTCTTTTTTTTCCAAGAAAAACAGACCACTTTATCCAGTTTGTTTTATCCTAAGACATGTTTCACAAAAAATACTCTTTAACTTGACTTGGCCCAAAGGAATGCTGGGAGTACTTCCCCTGGCTGCTACTGCCTGTGGACTGCCAGGACCCAGCATACTGGCAACTTGACCCCTCCTGCTTTCCCAATCCCAGCAAATTGTCATCATCTCTGAACCCTGGGAACTGACTGGACCAGGATGGGGTGAGGTTGGTAGCCAACTCAAAACTGAAGGCTGACAGCCACTCTTCCTGGACTGCCTGACCCTGAAGATGGAGGCATGTTCCTCCAAAATGTTGGTTAACAATTCATCAGTCATCATGGTGTAACAACCCATAAGACTTTTAATCTTCTTTTTTGTCCAGGGATTCTTCATACATCTAGCACTGGAGTACCATGCATCTACCTCATGATACTCATAGAAATGATGGTGATTGCTGCCATGTCCTGTCCTTATACTAAGTGGCTGGTATTGATGTTAACACTATAGCTGATAGCTCTTTGTTCCTGGTTAATGACTGGGCTTCCTTAAGTGTAAGTTGATACTCGCATCCTTTACTCATGAACACAAAATTTAGTTACTTCAGATAGTAATCTCATAAAGAAAGAGTGTTCATGTAGACTGACACTGTTACAATACTATGACAATCAGTGCACAATGAATTGAAAAGGATGTGGAAAGATGTCATGGCCTACTTTCAGGCATTTGCTAAGAGGATCTGGGAAATCCACAAAAGAATATAATGTCCTGGCCATGATTCAAACCAGTCACTTCCTGAATAAAGTTCAGAAGTGTTACTGGTTTTGGACCAACCCGTTTAGTGGCACTTCTATACCATATAACATGGGTGTTCAAACCGCAGCCCATCAGGTTGTGTTATGCGGCCTGCAGCCACATCTGTAAATTACATGTGTACTGTAAAGAGTGCAAAATAATTTAAGAGTTTAGATGTACCATTTACTGTGATTTTTATGTGTGGCCCACAAACCAGCCCTTTGCCAAGAAAGGTTAGACATCCCTGCTACATAACATAAATCCAAGAAAATAAGTGACCAAACAAGCCTCTCTGCAAATCAGGTTTGCTAGTCTAAACCTGATGGGTACTGAGGTTTCCTTAGTCTCACATAATTCAACTCTGAATACCTGCATTTACTTACACAATTTTGGTCAATAAACTATACACTAGAGGCACAAATATTTGAAGCAATTTTTGCTCCATTTATTCTACAACATACATCTTGTTAAACTCCCTTTCGATGTCCTGATCAGACTGCAGCATCAGTACTGAATGACTAGGCTGCACTGCTAGCCTACACTATCACTACTACAAAACAGAGGAAATGTAACTAACTGAAAGAACAGAGGCGCAAGTATGAATGAATATTAATGTCTCGTGACAGTGTTACTCTGCTCCAGAAACACTGTTCTGTTCAGCACAATCTGAAAGTTATATATAACACTAGTCAAGAATTTTCAACTTTTTTCTGACAACATGGATGAAATCAGCTATTTTTTACTAAACCAGGTGTGAAGACAATGAACATGACAAGCAAAATATCATAGCAGGTACTGATTTTATGTAATGGGGATTTGCCATGAATTAATAAAAACTGATTACAAATTGATCTTATGCTAGACTAAAGGGGTTGAGAGCACAAAACATATATTTCATGCTTGAAAAAAGGTGAAAACACAAGTTAGTAATTCTTAATAACATAAGAATGATAAAATAGTTATAATAGTATGATTAATTTTTGTTCATATTTTGCACTCATTCAAATACCATATGAAAAGGAACTACTGAAAAAATGCTAAGTTCTGTTATCTTATGGGAAGTTTCATCCTCCCTGTGGAGAAACCAGCAGTAATCCCCCATCATAGCTGGATCCCACCTTTCTTAATACCATTGCTCCACTTTGGCTATATTGTGATGAAACTTTTCGCCTTGTTCATCACTAATAGCTCTTAGGTTCTCAGAAAAGAACCTGAGGTGTGAGAGTAAGAAGTGAATTTTCAATGACAGCTGCCATCCTAACTTCTGGTAGTAGTGCAGTTCTGTAGCAGACTTTGTATGATTTCAGGATAATTTTCATCTTTTTTTTTTGTTGCCCAGAAAGCCACAAACCACGCAGCCAATTCAATACACTACAAATTTCTTTTGAAATTCTTGTCAAACATTGTCTAATTCGTGGACCAACAAAGATCCCTTGTTTAACTTTGGCATCAATGAGATATGGAAATATGCTGCATAAGTAGAGGAAACCTTCACCAATTTAGTCCAAGGCTTTCACAAAGTTTTTCATAAGCCACAGCTTTACATGTAGTGGAGGCAGAAGCATCCTTTTGGGATTCACCAAGGGAGTGTTCTTAACATTTATGTTTTCTGGGAACAAAGTCTTCTCTGGCTGGCCAGTCCTTCACAGTGTAATGATTTTCAGTTGCTCGACTGTCCCACAACTCCAAAAACAGCATGTCTACAGTCCGATTAAAAGTCAAATCACCTTAAGATTCCCACACACCTGCCAACAATGCTACTTGCAATTGATTGCATTTAGTAAGAGAGACATACTTTCATATGATTCTTTCTTAGCCACTGAATGGGCAAAAGGCACCAATGGTTTTACATTCCCACTGTGTAACAAAACAGCTTTCACACTTAGTTTTGACACATCAATTAGAAGTATCCATTCTTCAGGACTGTGTGGAAATCCCAGTCCTCCCAGCAGACCATTTACATCACTGCAAAGACAAAGAGAATCCTGCATTCTATAGCATCCAGAAAATTTTTCATGTCTCATCCTAAATAGGGATATTCTTATTTCTTTAGCCAGTGAGTTCCACTGCAGCAGTCTTGGTCCTAGAAGTTATGCTTTTTGCTTGGAAAGATGAAAGTTGCAAACATGATCATTTAGCTCACTCTGCTGGATAAGATGTGGCTCTTTATCACCCTGGCAAACGTTGCTGGGATCAGAGGATGCAGAAGGTCCTTCCTGCAACTGTTCTTGAGGGAAGGTAAACCCCACCCAGTTGGAAGACAATATTGGGCTCATAAGCCCACGTCCAGGGTGGGAATGTTCAATGTATGGTATTTCACATCAGGAAATGAGTTAGCAATTTACCAGAAACTCTGGCCACTCACACTACAAGTGACAGGGCACAAGTATAATAACAGGGAAATATATCAGGTTTTATGATTTTACAGAATTTTATAAAAAAACTATCCACTTTAAAAATGTGACATGATGGAGGTTTTTTAATTATGTGGTGAGATAGCCTTGCAATGACATATGCAAAACAGCTGTTTTCATCCATGTTGTGAAACTGTTGTTGATTAGTGTAATAATCTGAACCATGGTTATTATATGATTCCAAAAGTGCATGAAATCAGAATGCATGTTGAAGTTACATTGATACACCACTCCAGAAATAAACATATGACACTGCTCTTCACTCTCATTAATCTTCTTTTAATCAAGAATCCATTCTTCTTGCCTTACTTAAATTTTGATTTCCACTTCTTTGGACCCAGCTTCTTGACTCGGGCTTTATACATATGAGACATCAATACATACATGGCTGAAAGACAAACAGTTAACATATTAACAATTCACACACTGACATTACCATTAGTAATATCTACAAAAGTCAAGAGTAAGTATGTATATGGAATTACATTATGTACGTCTTCATTACTCAGGTAGACAAAGAAGTGGAGTGGGGAAAATTAAAGAAACAACATTCACAATTAAAGTAAAATAACTGATGATCTGTATCAGACTCAGCATGTATTAAATGACAGTAAAATCTCCACCTCACTCTTCTATGGAAGACAAAGGATTCAAAGGTGAAAAGCTGAAAATGAAGTCATCTAAAACATAGTCATTCTGGAAGCAGAAATGATATTTTCCTTCACAGGTCTGTGACACTTAACACTGCCAGTGTCTGAAATGCATCTGATATAAACGTTCTGTCAGTTGGCTCTGCTGCCATATTTAGGTCATTATACAGAGTGATTTCTTATTGTCAATATTACTGGCAGCATTTTGGATTTAACATGAGACATCTGATACCAGGCCAATGTGCTATCACAAGACCACAAGGGCAACATAGGAACAGTTCTTTAACACAATCATACATTAACCTTTACCATCAGCTGATATGCATTTCTTAATGTAGTGTGTGGCCATAAAAGAACTTTACACTTTTAAAATCAGAGAGAAAACAAATGCAGCATAATTGGAACTTCACACCTACATCACTTGACAGAGAAACTCTCAAAGTTTTGTTTCAAATGACCCACTGCCACTAGATGCCACTAGTTTTTAAAATGGCTAACCCATAACAATAGAGCATTTGGCAAAGACAGGGTCAGTAACAGCTGTTCAATGCGCATTTCACATGGAACCACCTTGGTGCAATGGTTTTTGTGGGCTGCTTTGGAAGCACAGTTGCAGGTGGACCAGGACTCTTAGCTTTGCAAATGCATCCTTTCTGCTCAAATGTCCTGCACAAGGTACGAGTATAAATGGATACTTGGCTGGGTGGTTCCATGTCAAATTGTATGCTAAATGCACACTGCACAGCCACTACTGGCTGTTTCTTTGCCAAATGTAAAACACACTAACTCTCTTGTTGTGGGATAGCCATTTTCAAAACTCGTGGCACCTAGTGGCAGTGCTGCCAAAAATTACCTGGCTCATCTGAAACAAAATTTTGAAGGTTTCTCTACCAACTGATGTAGATGTGAAATCCTTAATATGCTCACATTTTTTTCTCTTTTATTCTGAGAAGTTCTGTTGTGGCCACCCTGCACTATGTTCCAGTTAAAGGCAAAGATTTCGTTTACTGAACTACACTGATTTCATGTCAGTAAACTAATCAATTATGGCCATACTGGCATGGTGGTATAGTGGTCATCTTACTAACTAGCATAGTATTCAAAACATCCCAGGTTAAATCCCAACTAAGCTAAATGACTGTCAACCACAACTGTTTTTAGACAGTTATTTTTATTGTCTGAAGTGTGCTACATATTTTGACTTCAAATTTAACAAGCTATCAGGCATGGGTAACAAATATACATGACAGGAAAATAATAATAATTATAAAATTTAACATTAATGGTTAAAATAGGAATTTAAATCTCAGTCCTACAGTTTCACATTACAAGTTTTCCAAGTCTTTAAGGAAAATTTAAGTTAAATTCATACAATGAGTTAATATACTAAAGATTTTTTCAGTGCTTTGAATAGGTAGCAACTATTATGTGAACCTTTTAGGACTAACTCCTTCTTCTTGGGGTGTACAGTTCAATGTGTTCTATTTAAACAACATATAGAGCAAAATGCCTCATCTGTAAACAAGAAAACCATAATGTGGTTGCATATACTGGATAGAGAAAAAGCAAATAAAATTAATTATAAAGGTAGAGCTTACATTAATTTTGGGTACTGTAGGACTGACTGATTGGCTGGATGACTGACTGACTAACTAACTAACTACCTCCATGGAGCAGAGTCCTTCCTGAGAAGTTAACAGGTCCTCATCTAGTCAAGAAATTCCTGCATTTTATGGAATGTGGAAGTTCATTACCGCATTCACAAGCGCCACTTCTTGAAGACCAATTTTAATATCATCCTCCCATCTATGCCTAGGTCTTCCATGTGGTCTCCTTGCACCATGTCTGCCCACCAAAACCATGTATGCGTCACTCCTGTCTCCCACACATGCCACATGCCCAGCTAATCTCATTCTTCTGGATTTGATCACTTGAAAAATATTTGATGAGGAGTACAGATCATAAAGCTCCTCATTATGTAGTCTTCTCCATTCCTCTGTTACCTCATCCCTCTTAGGTCCAAATATCTTCTTCAGCACCCTCAGCCTATGTTCCCCCCTCAATATGAGAGGCCAAGTTTCACACCCATACACAAGAACAGGCAAAATTACAGTTATGAATATCTGATGATTATATTTTTGGACAGCAAACTGGAAGACAAAGGATCCCGCACCAAATGATAGAAAGCATTCACTGACTTCAATCTGCTCTTAATTTCTTCATGAATGGAATTTTTATATATTAGGATTCTTCCCAAATATTTGAACTGTTCCACCCTTCTAAAGAATTACTACATAGCTTTATGTTGTGATTTTGTTCTGCATACTGCTCTCAAGATATGACCATATATTTAGTTTTCTCAGCATTTACTTCTAGACCAATCTCCTTATTAATGATTACTAAAGCCTCTCTGTTTTTCTTTCTAGTATGCATGCTTCCACCCAATACATGAACATCATCAGCATAACCAGAAGCTGCTGTGTACCATTTAATTTCAGGCCCTCCTGGTTTGCCTGAGCTCTCGTAATGGCATATTCTAAAGCAAAGTTGAAAAGCAATGGCATTAAAGCATCTCCTTGTTTCAAAGCATTCTTAATATGAAATTTGTCAGACAAATGTTTGGCTACCTGGATTCTGCTACAGACTTCAGTTAGACAAAATTTATTCACCTCACTAGTTCCATAAGAATACCAAACTCATTGAGAATATTATACAAGACCTCCCACCTAACTGAAACATAGGCTTTTTGAAGTCTATAAACAGGTGACGCACTGCCTCATGTTCCCATTTTATCTCGTGCGTGATGAATGAAGTATATATGATCACTAGCTGACTGTTATGTCGAAATCCACACTGATGCTCCCCAATAATTTCCTCTGCATATGGAGTTAATGTTGACAGAAGGATGTTGGATAGAACTGTGTATGTGGCTCACAAAAGTAAGATGCCTCGATAATTACTATGGTCTGTTTTATCACCCTTCTGATAAATAGGTACAATGATTGACTCCTTCCACTGCTTAGGCAATTCCTCCTTATTTCAAATAGAATTAATAAGCTTAGGGAACTCAGAATAAGTTGTCCTACTTCCTGCCTTAATTCTGCTACAATCTGATCATTACCTGGTGATTTGTCTTTTTAGCTCTTCAATAGCCATGTCAACTTCAAAGACACTGGGCTCAGGCACCAGTGGCTCTGCTGGTATGTATTTTCATTTGCATAACATAATTAACCCCATGTGCATTCAATAGCCAAGAGAAATGAGTCCTCTGCCTATCAAAATACTGTGTGGGTCTGCAACCAAATCACCCTTCTTATCCTTTATTATATTAGTTCTAGGCTGGTAACCCTTCTTAAAATCATTAATGCCCCTACACAAGTCTCTGATATTCTTATTTTCACTGTTTGTTTCACATTCATTAATTTTAGTTTTTAGATATTCCCTCTTTTTGTTCCTGAAATGTGTACTGGCTTCATGTCTTACACTGTTCAGCTTATCTACGTTATTTTGATTTGGATCCCGTAACCACTGCATTTTAGCCTGCTTCCTTTGATCTAAAAATTGTGAACATTCTTCATCAACCCATGGTTTATGCTGCTTCTGTTCATACAGACCTGGACTCACTTTAGCTGAGATTTTGATATTCTCTTCAAATGTTTTGCAAAGCCCTGTTTATGTCCTTTCTATCTAAGTTCTCCAAAGCTGCAACCCTGATAATCTGATACTTCTTCCTAACTTCCAACTCACTTAGCCTCTTGAGATTGAATCTCTCCACGTTAAACTTCTGTGCTGCTTGTTTACTTACCGACAATCTTTCCCAAACTTTTGCAATCACCAGATAATGATCAGTATCACAGTCAGCTCCCCTCTGAAAGAGCATACATGGAGTATACTTGAATGCCATCTCCCATCTAGGAATACATGATAACGTGATTGTGAGTCTTCCCATCAGGAGAGGTCCAGGTGTATTTACAAATCTTTCAGTGTGGGAACATCATACTCTTAACAACTAGACTTTTTGATGTGGCGAAGTTTACTACTCTAACACCATTATCATTATTATTCTTATGTAAAAAAAAAAGTAAAGTAATCCCTGTACAGGCCCTGAGGGTTCCAGGTGGTTAAGGCTCCCTGATTTCAAGGCAACTGGCACATGAAGGTGGGAGGGTTGTCGGCCCTATGCACTGGCCGCATTTACTCCCCAGGAGATATTCCTGGTACCCATTTCTGTTAGAGGCTGAGTCGACCCCAGAGCCACAGTGTGGCCAGAAGGATTATGTCAATGAAAGATTCCAATGACACCACCGGGAATCGAACCCACGACCTTCCGGCTTGTAGCGCAGTGCCTCAACCAAATGTGCCACCACGTGCTCCCATCCTCATGTAATGTCTTATTCTCAATTGTCAGTTTGAAAATATCCTCTCTCCCCAGTTTTGCATTAAAATCTCCTAACAGAATTTTTATGTGGTACTTACGAAAGTGATGAAACATGTGCTCTAATTCCTCATAAAAACTGTCCCTTGAGTCATCACTTCTATCCTCAGTTGGTGCTTGTGCATGCAGAACACTAATATCACACCAGCAACCTCTCTGCACTATATATGACATCTTATCACTAATAAACTCTACTTTCTTAACCACTGATACTATTCTCTGATGTACAAAAAATCCTGTCCCGACAGAGTATGACTCAGCCCTGAATTTGGTTAATCTTTTCACATGCACCCATTTTGCTGGTTAATCTTTTCACAAGCACCCATTTTGCTAAGTTTTTCTGGGTATTCTGTAAATAATAAACATTTTACAGGGAATATTAAAGAAAAGAAAAAAATGTGTAATGAATGTATACACAGTGGATTAATCTGAATCAAGAAACTTAGGCAACAATCAGTTACATGTACACTTCCTAGAGGTTAGACACTATTCTTGTCAGGTGAAGGAGCAGCTGACTACTGCTCATTTGTACGAAGTGCTGCGAGGAACAGGCTTAAGGTTAGAGCTGTGATCAAGTTTTGTACATTCTGTTTTGGGATGTGAAGGGTTGCGTTAGACAAGACTATCTTTATTGTTCAACTAATTATCGTTCATTTCTTTATAAATATAAAACTTTCGATGGTATTCATATGTGAGCCCTTTATTGGTTGTGTGCTGTACTTTCATGGTGTTATCTATGGTCCCTAGTGGGTGCCCATTTTCTAAAAGATGTTGAGCAAATTGTGAATTATTATTACAGTTCTGGAGTAACTGCACGTGTTCATTAAAATGGGTGAGAAAATCTGCCAGTTTGTCCAATGCAATTTTTAAAGCACTCAGGACATGTTAGTTGGTATAGTCTGCAGTGTAAGTATTTATTGCACCAATTTTGATATTTCTTCTTTAGGTTGTGTTCACTGGAGTTGTTCATCCTACATGCAATCCTTAAATTGGTGTGTTTAAACAGTTCTGCAAAAAGCATTGTTTCTCTTCCAACATTTGTAAAAAACAGACCAGTAACTTTTATAATTACTACTGTTTTCCTCTCATATTTGTTTGTTACCAGTGCCTGATGATGCCTAATTAAAATATCAGGCCAAAACATGTAGCACACTTCAGACAATACAAAGAATTGTCTGATTAAGCAGTTGTAATTGATGGTCATTTACCTTATTCATTTCATTCAAAAAGCACCAGGATATCACATCTTAAGACTAACTTCAAACTGTTGCCAGACATTAAAAAAAGTAACAGGGCAGTCCAGTGACCATATTTGAAAATTATTATTTAGCTTCATAGTAGACTTATTAAAGTAATACATGCTATAGGTCAGTAAAAAAGTTACGTACCTGGAAAAAAGAGTACAAGCAAATAAATCCTCATAACTGTCGGAAAGTGAAATGTGAAGTTCAGTGAATTTGGAAGTGATACTGTAAATCTCTGTGTTTCTTCAAAGTATGGAATGTCTCTGTGGGAATAAGAGACAATAAAATGTTGTAACATCTATCCAAATACATGATCAACTTATGCACATAATTAGCTGAACTAATATCTAATGGTGACCACAAATATCATGACTTCATCATCCTTACAAACACTACATAACAAATCAAGAAGACTGTTGCTATGATGTTAACTTTGTGAAATGCAGACACTGTAGTTGATGATGCTCAATGTACTTCATTGCTGTGTTTCCACAATCTCTACTGGGACACACTTCATTAGTAATGTGACCTCTCAAGTAAAAATGAGGGTAAAATAAGAGGGGAAAAGAGGGACACCTGACAATAAGTCCCAAATATGTCACTGATGCATTATGTTCCATATCTGGAATGCACCACTTTGTAATATTAAGCTTCCTATTCAATGGATACTTGGGTATCTTTCCTGAGCAGTGAAGTGGCTAGGGCAGGGAAATAGCCCTCACCTCCATCCAGTGCCAAGGTTAAGAATGAGTGAAGGAACACCTCCACTCCCCCAATTCCTACATGACATGCACAGGCACGACTATACTTTATGAATACAGTAAAACCTCATCAATTTTTAAGTGCTCAGGATCAAAAATTCAGAATTTGAATTATGCAATTTTGTATTATCCATTTTTTTCAATGCACATTTACCTGTTATGTGGTTGGTAGAAGTCCTGATGTTAATTGGAAGCTTGTATTTATTTTTTAAATAAAAGCCAAGTCATTCAAAACAATTTTCATCAAAACTCGAGCCAGCAAACAAAAATTCAAGTTTTAATTCAGACTTCCACCATGATGTAGATGAGATCTGCACTCTTCTGGGATATTACAGTGTAGAGTGGTAATGCTGTACCAACATTTCAGGACAACCTATCGGTCCCATCTTCAAGGGTCAAGAAGTCCACCTTGAAGATGGGACCGATAAGTTGTACCGACATGTCGGTACAGAATTACCACTCTATATTGCGTAATATCCCAGAAGAGCGCAGATCTAAAAAATTCATGTTGTCAAACTCTGATCTTAGTTCATTCTTTCTTTAAATAAGACTCAATTGGCCTTTGTTTCAGAATGTTCTTATAGACTTTGACAAAATCTTTATATTCATCTATGGCTTTGACAATTCTGTCACTGGCATCACTGGAACTTACGACAGAGTACAGCACCATTAATGCCATTACTACCCTCTGTAAGCTGGTCACACTGGGAGCAACTGCATTTCCTCCCTCTTCTCTCCTTTCTGCTCCTCGAAACTTGCGCTGTGTTAGCGACTAGGGCCATCAGAACTTTTCTTTTCATTACTGGTGGTGGGGACTGGACAACATTGAGAAACACATCAAAGCTACTAGGACAAACCATTTGACCTTGCAGTTCCTACCACACATAATTTTATTCTAAATTGGCTACACTCAATTCCAGTAACTGCCTTTTGTGAGCATTTTCTCTTATTTTCCTTCATATTTTACCCCACTGTATGGACTCAAAAATTAAAAGTATATGAAAGACCTCACAGTATTTTTATTAAACGTGTATGAAAGACGTGCTTTATCAACCTTTCACAACAGTACACAGCAATTGCAATGGTTACTCTTTCCATAAACAGTGGTAGCACCCTCTTAGTTACTAGCACATTATTTTTCAGAGTGACTCCCACATACCAGCAGGAGCTTGTCCTCCACACAGCGCATGACAGAAATGACAGACTCCACACTCCAGCAATGACCATCACAGAGCTAATCAAAATTCAGTTAAGTACACATTCTGCACACATGCACATAAAGCTGAATTTCACTGACTCTGCAAAGGCGTGCTGGAGCATGGAGTCTACTATTTCCTGTCATGGACAGTACCTGCCAGCAGCAGAATGTTTGCTGCTGCTCAATATCAACTGCTTTCACACTTCTGCAGAGTTCCAGAAATGTGCAGTGTTAAAGAAAGACAAATGTTTACATAAACTGTCCAGAAAATAAAAGTTCAAATTATTTAGCTTTTAGTAACTAAAGGGCCACAATATAGCTTTGAATTACAGATTAGCCATATTTCAAATTAACTGCACTGAAGTACACAAATTGTACGTTTAAAGCAAGGGAATGTTACAGGCTTTGAATTGTATAGTATTTTGAATTAACCAATTTTGGTTTAACAAGGTTTCACTGTATTAACTCAAACCATATTTGTAAGGTTGACAAAGCCTCTACAGTCTAGCAGAAGATTACAATTCCTGTCATTCGAGAACTTCATACATTGTTCTTTCCTGTGGCATGTTATGAGAAGTTCTGAAAATGACAGCGATGAAGTTTGAGAATGGCTGTAAGAGATGGGTGTGAACGGGGCCTCCAGCACATGACAGACAGAGACATTATGAATACTGCTGTAAACAAAGGTGAGAAGGAATACAAAAGTAAAGAAGGAGAAAGTAGTGAGCATGTCAGTCCTAGCACTGTGCTACATTTTGCTTGACTACGTGGGTCAGAGGGTGTTCAAATATAGTGACATTACACCAGCCAAGACGATCTGTACCATAAAGTGGGGTCTCAACAGTTCACAGAAACAAGTCACCACTACAAACTGTTTCTCAAAATAAATGTCAGTTGCATAAAAAATATGAAGTACATTGTAAAGTTTTGTAAATGCACCAAACAAAACATATTCTGAGTCACATGTGTTTTTTATCAGTCATGCATCTTCTCCCTCCGTTAGCCTGGATAACTATGACTCTACTGTCTTTATATAAAAACTAATCACAAAGGAAGTTATTACAGTGGAACCTTGTTGCATCATTCCCGTTACCTTCGTTTTCCCGCATACATTGTCTGCCTTATTTGGTCCCGGAACTAGCCCAATATAAATAACACTATTTTTTCCCGCCTCCATCGTTCCTCAAACTGTCGTTTTATCGCATCGATCGTTGAAAAATCACGGCCCTGACGCAACATTTTCCCACATGGATAGTTTTTTAAAAAATTGAAACGATGATTAAGTGCGCTGTGCGCGCATGTATTGCTGTCTTAGTGCCGCCTGGATTGCCTGCTGCGTGTTGAACCAAATACCAGAATGAGAAAATTGCCTTAATTTCTATCATTTTGGTTTTCAGCGAGAGTGAGATGCATGTATATTCTTATACAAGATCTTCGAAAGACTCAGGAAAAGTTACTGTTTTATTTTGTGTTAACAGCGATGGAAGTGACAAACAAGTGCCGATTATTATCAGAAAATCTCCGAAACAGCGGTTTCAAGAATATAAAAAAATTACCCTCCAAATACCACGCGAACAACAAAGCGTGGATGAAAACAGACATTTTTTCATTTCTGTGTTCATTAGATGCAAGTATGGGTGCGCAAAATAGGAACATTCTCCTCTTTGTGGAAAATTGTGCCGCACATCAAAAGTATACATCGTTTCTAAGAAATGTAAAAGTCATACGGTACCCGGCAAATTGTACAAGTGTGCTCCAGCCCCTTGATTTAGGGGTAATAAAGTGTTATAAGCAGCTTTATAGAAAACGCCTCCTGCAAACGGCTGTTTGCTTAATGGATGCAGGCAGAGATACAAAAAAGAAGACAAATGTGTTGGAAGATTTGCACTACACTGTGGCAGCCTTGCAACAAGTAACCCAGCAGACAATCGAAAATTGTTTTTGGAAAGCTGGTAACGTGCAGGGACAATCTTCAGGCGATAGTGACGTTGTATTGACCAACGATGACGATTTCTGCCAAGACTGGGAGAAGTTCAGTGGCATGAACAAAGACATATTCGACGACTACGTCTCTGTGGATAGTCACGTGGCAACCAGTGGTGTAGAAATATTGCAGGGGCTCTGTGAGAGCCTCGTGGCGTCCGGGAGTGTGGAAGGGGAAGGAGGAGGAGAAACAGAAGATGGCGAACCCAAATTTGTGCCGAACTTTGCCGAGACGCATGAAGCACTGATGAAAGTAAAATCTTTCTTTTATGTGATTATGAAAGTTTTCTAGGCCTTGAAAAATCGTACTTTGAATTGAGGCGTAAAGTTTGCACAAAACAAATGTCAATCAAAGATTTTTTCAGCAAGAAGTATCAATAATCATTAAATTGTTCTTATCTATAATTTTTAATGGTTTCCCGGTACTATTGTTTTCCCATATGTATCATTTTGTTTTCCATCCCCCTGAAGAGCGATGCATCGAGGTTTTACTGTATACAAGTATGATAAATGAGAAAGAACTAAGGGATATCATACAAACCTAAGAATCACAACTCCTTCACAAAGAAAGCCAAGCGGATAAAGAGGTATCCAGATTGTATACCGAAGCCAGACAAGGAGTACAGAATTTATTTTTAGCAACTGGGAGATATAATATGGATACCTGAAACAAGATATTTAGACATGGTTTATCAAATTTCTTAAATTGGACTGTAACAAACTGCCACAAATTCTTATAACACAAAAACCATGCATGATGCTCTGTGCTCAGCAGGCAAGTACATAGTTATGAATAATATTAAGAGCAAAGTCACTTTTTAAATTGCACAAGATTTTTATTCCAAGAGATGACCATGTTACTCACCTAACCAATTCTATTAAACTCCATATGAGGAAGAGATAAAAGATGACAGGCTTTTCCCACATTCTTGGCTCAGCTTCTATCATGCAAAACACAATAATATTTCGACCAAGTACCTGAAAATGGAATTGCACTGTACCAAACCATTGTCTGATTACCAACTATGACAGATATAAGAGACAGGACAAGTCTTATTTGTTTATATACAAATACACAAACAAAACTACAGTAATGTCATAACATAACCTTGATCTGAAGGCATACATTAAAAATCTATTCTTATTATTTTCCACATATAGAGAATTAAGGTGGGAGTTCCCATGTAATCTTATATATACTTTAGCAATGTCAGTCCCTGTCACACTCCCACATTGGAGTTCCACGGACCGCTACCAGGTGACATCACTAGGCTAAGCATTGGAGTACCATGGAATGCCACCAGAAGGTAGAAGACAATACACAGAATTCAGTCTCTCGGATGTGCAGATGATATGTAATGGACACCACTAACTGAGGTTTCCACGTTAACTATGTAAAGGGTCGCTGGTCACTAATACTTCAGTATAATATACATACATACACATTACTCGGGCGTCCACACTAACTACGGGCACCACTACGAAATTATAACTTACAGACACATACATTCTTCAGGTTTCCACGGTAACTATGTAAATGAGTGTGCCTTGCCTGCCCGCATCGCAAGGTTTCCACAGTAACTACGTAAATGGGTGTGCCTTGCCTGCCCAAGCCGCGGGGTTTCCACAGTAACTGCGTACATGACTGTGCGCCTTGCCTCCATGGGTCGCAAGATTTCCAAGGTAACTACGTAAATGGATGTTCCTAGCCTGCCCGGGTCGCTAGGCACCTGCAGACTCGTGAGAAATAAACTTAGCCTGATATAATAAACACTACCGTTTGGAGGGCCAAGATTTCAGGTTTTCATGTCAGTGACCATGAAGAAAGCCATAATCTTCGATATGATACCATACAGTCTGGTACCCATTTCTATCTGACAACATGGTGTCACATCCCAAAAAATGAGCACTCTTCAAATTACAGGCCATTTGGTGAGATGTGAGCTATGACACCAATTTACACAGTAGCCATAAGTCTGCCATTATTAGTCCTCCCACTCAACTCAAATTCAGGTGCCACTAAAACCACCTGTACAATCCATGTACAGGTAGCCCTCATTTACGCCGGGGATGCGTTCCCGGACGAACCGGCATAAATTGAAGCAATTTTATAATGTAAATCAATGGAAAGTCAATGACATGCGTTCCCGGCACCCAAACATTGATGAGTAATATAATGGCATTGCATTTAAAGCTATGAAATAACGTAAATATAATAAAGGGAATGAGGAGATTACAGTATCTCACAATTACGTAGCAATGAGTGGGTGCGCAATTCATTGGTCCTCGTGATTGACTGTAATTCTTTCATGTGATTGATGTGGACAGTCATCTCTGCTATTACGTGATAGTTGCATTCATGTAAGACACCGACCTATAGAAAATCGCGTAATAAAAATAACCCAGGGACCTCCACAGAGGTTAAATTTGTCCTTTGATAGGTTAAAGCGCCGGGAATGAAATCACATAAGAGCAAACTCGCATATGCAAAAGTTTACGTTTTACAAGCAGCTTTTACCGATTAATCAATCTCATTAGAGCAAATTCGCGTTAACGAAACATACGTAATTGCAGAGATGACTGTATTTATAATTTTTATTCAAAATCAGTGATGTAAGAATTACGATTTAGTATAAGAAGCAGTACGAGAAAAATTGCAAAATGTTATATAATAGTAAAATATATTTTTTCCACTTTTTGACCTCCTGGTTTCAAAATTCGGCGTTATTCTGAATCGGCGCAAATTGGACAGGTGCAAATCAAGGGCTACCTGTATGTCTAGATATGACTCTGTCAAGTCCACGAAGCACACTACAAATAAAGGCTATGATAAGGTGATCTGAATACTGTAAAGATTTTCCACCAGTCACCTATACCTTAACATAGTGTTCAGGTCTTCAGTGACACTACTTCTCCATCTCCCTAAATGATATTTTCAATTCAGCATTCAAAAATCTAAGAGCTCAATCACATAAACTAACACTTCTCTCACTGGTGGTAAAGAGGGAATTTTTTTAAGTCAAAAGATATGTAACTAAACTCTTTTGAATCCCTGATATGTGAAGACAAAATTTAACAACTTTCAATAAATTACATTTTATGAAATAATATACAGTGAAGTTGAAATGAAAAGGCACAATCTAAATCTTTTATGAAAACTAATTCAATGAACTCTTCTTGGGATATCAGCCATGTCATGCAGTTGAAGGAAACCAACATTTCAGAGACCATCACAGTCTCTTGTCATCAGGGGTCTGATATGACTAGAGGTTCCAAATATCCCATACATCATATACCACAAACATTGGTTCTAACCAGTGCCCATGGCTGGGTGGTAGCCAATGGGGAATAATGGGCTTAATTAAACACTTACTCTGCTTGGCCTTGCTCTCCATATGGTGTTTATCTGATCAATTTAAGCATGCTTGTTACAGGATACCAAGCCTAAGTCAAGCAGAATACTCTATTCCTATTGAAGTTTTTGGAATTTTGCCAGATGTCTATGGCTCTTTTCATGAGGTGATCCAGAAACTGCAACAGGAATGGAGTCAGGCTTGGTACCCTGTGAATAAAGAACAAAATGCAGTGACTGAGGTTCTGCTTCATTCATTTTCTTATGTTGACGGCAACAAAAACATCCATTCTACTGCTGCAAATCATGATAATTAACTAACATAGGTTATTCCACTAATACAGGTTCTAATAATATAAGCTTTGCAGTATCATGATGACAAAGGTTTAAAGCTGTGACAACATGTACTCATGCACATGATTGCAACAGATGCCTCCATACTATTTCATAAAGTAAGATCAATTACAGTTCAAAGCTATTCAACAATCAGCCATCTGCAACACAGCATTTGCATTAACAATTACCTGAACAAGTGGCATAAGTACACCTCCTTTAGTATATCCAAACAGCGGATGCGTTATTTCCAACAACTGCATCAACTGGCAAAATTTCATTACATGTCCCACTGCTTCATACGTTCCTTCCATTGAATCTGTTAAAGGACATACAATATTAGGGATGCAACTTTCTGCTTAATGGACAAATGGCAAAATGTTATAGCAAGCTACGTTAATAATCTCACCGTACACACAAAATTAATGAACATAAATTTTTTTCATCACAGCAAGGAGGAACAGTTTCACTTTCCTTGTTTCAGTAACATGGCTGATACCATTCCATTGTCCACATCTTCATTTCTTTGTTACAGTGACTGACTTTCTACCCTCATGAATACAAAATGTGGGCTGTGCGTATGCCACTGGAGTGTGACGTTTTTGCTGCACCAGATGGACAAAATGAGTGTCAAACAGCATTCAATTAGATATGTATACATGAACAATCTGAAGTGATTTTAGTGAAAATGGAATATTCAATAAAACACACTTTAAGAAATGCCCACCTTAAAAGTGAATAAACTTACTGTTTCAAGCTGTTTAATCATCTGACAGGTACAAGGATGAAAACAGACACATCACAAATGCCAGTCTCTACTGGAATTTCTCACATTGTGTAACTCCACACACAGAGAATTCCCCTTGGCACCAAACAAGAATCCAACATAAAAATACTGGAAAAAGACTTGTTATGATTCCTTTATCATTCTACACCAACGTAGATAATGAAATTAATTTTGGAGTCCATGAAACAGCTCACAGCAAAATACACCAATGATCCAATAGTCATGCTGGAAAAGCATTAGTTGCTGGCTAATAAGTGGAGAGAAAGAAAGTAAGATGAACATACACCACACTGTATGAATCCAGATTACATAGCTGAAAGAGCAGATGCAAAGAAGATATCTCATCTCGGGTTCACAAAGTTGGGGAAAAGCCAGGGAGGACAGGATCGCATAGTCACAGCAAATATAAATTGTTTAAGAAATTGGAAGTCCAACAGGAAAGCAGCAGACCTCCAGAGTGGGAACTGTTCTCTGGGCCAGCAACCCATTCACATGAACAGTTATATTCTCAAAAGTTACAAGAAATAAGAGGACAAATCCAAAGATCATGGCAACCACCAAAGACAAATTATATAGTACTGAAAATAGATTTAAAAAAATGGCTTAACACCCACAATGGAAAACCTGAATACCAAAATCACTTTATCAATACGGATAAAATGGTGAAGGAAGCCAAAGAACACTCAATAGAAAGATGAAGGAACAGTTCTAATCTAGAGATGCACGCACAAATTTTCCAGAAATCCAACCGCCACCTCAAAATTCTAGATGCAAACTAACACCCAGGATTTGTGCACGCCTGTTTTATTTATTACAAATGTAAATGAATCTGTAATAATGAACAGTCTTCAAGTTTACAATATACTTACTAGGCCCATCCTTGAAGTAGCGAACTGTCATCACAGTGACGATATACATAAAGCCAACAAACTGACACAGGTTGTAGAAAATTAAGTACACCTTTTTAAGGTTTTCTGAAATCAAAAATACAATCCTCTCTATAACTGTACTACAAAAAAAGAAGCAGTAAATAAAGTAAAATATTAAAACAAGGCAAAATTTAAAACTAAAAATCTATGCCCAAAGGACTACAAGCACAATTAATCTACACATTCTGGGAAGATCATATGATGCCTATTTCCTCCAAGAGCTTTAAAGTGTATGGCAAGACTGGTAAAACCTACAAACTAATAATTCTGTGTGATAATACATCTTCAAAATAACTCAAGGCCTGCTTCAAATGATTCATCACTGTCATCAAACACAAGAGATTTCATGCAGAAAGTTAAAAAAAGGCAACATACTGTTGATGCCTAGTTTAATAAAATCTCGTCTGTAATATTGATAACACAAATTTAAATGCAGCACAATCACACACAGACAAGCAGCTTGCAAACACAGTTCTGAAGAAAGAACTGTAACATTATGACAGATGATTGAATAAATGATAATGCAGTTCAATACAATTCAACTATGCTGATGTTGAACACCTGCTTCAAGTCTACCTGAAAAAACAAAAAAAGACATCAAAGCCAATCTGGGGGGGGGGGGACACTTCACTAAGTCAACCTCATCTGTGATAGGTATGGGAAGGGGGGTGGGGGTTACACAGACTCAAATGCAGAAACATGGTATTTCATGATACATATCACAATTTAACAAGTAACATGTTGCCTTCATTTCCATTTGCTTAAGCTAAACATCCATCTATAGTACGACATGAAGACACTACTCTTGTAAAAGCCAAGTATCATGAGAACTTTGCCCAACTTTTCCCTGAAAAAAGTAAGTTTGTAACACCATTCTATTCCTGAGTATATGATGGATCAAATTTGATTATTTTATGTTATGACACTTCATGATGATTCTCTTATTTTTTGTGTCCTCAACAGAAGACATGTCTGACATCCACTTTTTGTATGAACACTCCCACAATACACCCATGTGTGAAGCATGAATTGGAAGTATACTTCTAGAAGACATTCCTGTGGTGAATGACATGAGTAAGCATAAAAATTTTCCTTGATGACTAAACAAAGATACAAATACCCTTGTGCATCAGGTCTCACTTAATTAACATGGAGATAAGAATTTCATGCTAAACAACTGAAAGCACCCATATTTAAGACAGAAACGAAATGCAGCTACAGATAACAGGAGATAGTGTAACCAGTATACTAACTAGGCTATGGGCTGGACAACCAAGGAATTATGGTTAGATTCCTGGCAGAGGCAAGAAATTTTTCTCCTCTATGAAGCATTCAGATGGGCACTGAGGCCACCCAGCTTCCTATGCAGTAGGTACCAGGGGCTCTTCCCCTGGGGGTAGTGACCAGGGCATGAAGATGACCACTCACTTTCATCTGATGCCAAAGTTACAAATGAATACAGCTATACCTTCATTCCCTCTTTGTGTGTGCACAAGGCCAACTTCACTTTTACCTTATTACAGATAACAGGTAAGCCACATTAAAGCATGAAAATATCACAGATTGAGGTATATATAGAGAATAATATTATAATGGTCCTTCAGTGCACAGAATGAGAGAGTATGGGCTCAATCCATCTGATAAAGGCAGAGTCCAATGGTGGTTGTCCCTTTTGAGTACAGTAACAAACCTTCACATTCCACAAAAGCTGGGGAATTTCTTCAAGTAATTAATCAACTAAATGTTAAGGTTCTCAAAAATAACTTTGCCCCATGGGCTTTGTTTACTTAATTATAGATGTGAGGGACAATAGAAATATACTGTAATTCCCGGAAAACAAACTGTAGTACAACCTGTACAACAAATTTTGGACTACACACATCCAGTTCCATTGCCAGTATTCCTGAATGCTAAATACAAGGATTATCTTGGGCAAAAAGCTGCAGAGTTTATGCATTATGAATCAGTGATATTTCCAAGTGGTTAACTGATTATCTTTAAATAGCCTGAAAACTCACATTCAAATTCAAGGTGGATATGCTGCCACTGGTTTCATCAAAGCTGAGCTGTTGCTAAATACACAAAATTACATTACTTCTTTCACAATTACAGCCCAAAAATACGAGTATCCATATATTTTATTCAAAAAATGAAGTTATGAAAGAAACATAAGGTATCCTCACATACTGAAGAATGAAAACACGGGTTGCCTTGGCATCATGCAAACAAGATACAGTGTACTCACAGGAGAAAACAAGTACATTACTTGAAGAGGTAAAAACACACCTGCAAGTAATGATGACACCATTCACAAATATGCCCTCTGTTTTTAGTCCCTCAGAAGATATCTTACTGTTAAAAGAAATTTAAAATATTAGGCATGTTTAATAATTAATGTTCCTTAGGCCACAAAATTTCAGTGATTACAACATTATATGTAGCTCATTTATTCCACTTAAATATCATAATTTTTCAACACAATCCCCAAACATACTGATGCATCTGTCACATCTTGGCACAAATTTAAAAATTCCAGAGCAGCAGAAATCAGACTATTGCATTCATAGCCACTCATGATTGGACATTTCCACTTCCTCACTATGGTAGAACTGGCACCCTCCCAAGTGTTGCTCCATCTCTTGGGCCGCCAAAGCAACACTTGAGAAACTGCCAATTCCACAATAATGAGAAGACGGAATGGCCATTCACAAATGGCTAAAAATGCAACAGCCCGATTTCTATCATGGCGAAACTTTTAGACTCCTGCCAAGATGGGATAAATGCATGTATATGCTCAGGGATTATGTCCAAAAATAATGATATTTCAGTGGAATAAATGAGCTGCATATAACATTGTAACAACTTTTTGTTTAATTTTTATGACGTAGGGAATCTTACTTAATGAACATGTTCATACATTTGCAGTGACGAGTTTCACTTCTATCAAGAATAAGCCTTGGTTGTCCATCGCTCATACCACAGACCAGTTTATTAAATATTATTATTATATTTAAACCCTCACAATGATTTGTTCACTTGCACTACCCCGAGCACTTCCATCCTTTTGGGCAGGCTCAGAAGGGGGTGGTGTAAGTATAAAATGGTTAATTGTAAAAAGGAATCCCATTAAATACAACCAACATATAGCACAGGTAATTCTTCTTAGTACATGTGGATATTATGTAGTACCTGATAATGACCCATTTCAGCCAAAACATATAATAAGCAACAGTTTCTCATATACATAATAAAAGTTCTTAGTTGTGGTTGACAGTATTTTTTCTATTTATTATTATATTATTATTATTATTATAAAATATATTATTATTATTAGTAGTAGTAGATGAGATTAGTTTCTCTTTGACACTATTATCATTGCCATACCACTGTTTGGGACCAACCTTTCCTGTACCCAAGTTCTTCCTTCTGAAGTTTTTCATAAAGGTCGGGGTAGTCACCCATTACATCTCTTGGCTCTTCATCATCAATATCATCTTCTGTCTTCCACCGGTCAAAATCAATCTGCAGACACAAAATAATTAACACATTATCCTACAGACTGAGACATAAAGGCATTAACACAGTTTAAAGCCAGCACCCATTTTTTATTCCTTCAACAATTCTAAAGAACAGTATGTATGAAACACTGTAAGTCCATGACATTAGATACCCTTGAAATACAATGCACCAGAAAGATACTGAAACATAAAGAATGCCGAAAAGTTCAAATCACAATTTCACCTTTCATTCACGTTCCTTCACAGGTGGTTAATTATTTATGGCCACTAAAACAAAAACAGGTACATGAAATCACAGTCAGTGTTAAGTGAAGAGCAAATATGATGGTCTAGGAGAAAGAGCTGGCAGCCATAGATATTTTTGTGTGTCTTCACCGAAATGTTCCTTTGGCATGTGCTGCAATTTTTCTGTACTTATATCTTTATCTTCCTGTTCATGGAAACTACAACATGGAGGACAGTGTTTCAGTTCACCAGTATATAATAAAACACCTTCGCTCTCAAGATCATCAGATAATTGGACATACCAGAAATACTGAGGCAGGTCACTGGACAATTAACTTTTGTCATAAAGGAATGAGGTATCAGAAATACTTGGTACTTTGGGGGATGGGGGAGAGGGAGGCAAAGGCTGGTATGGAGCCTGCGGGGGGGGGGGGGGGGGCTGATGTCAATAAGTTTTCACAATTAAATATTGGGCAATGACATCCTGCCAGGTGGGCACTGCCAGCAAATCTGAATCCTGAACGTCCTCAAGGTGGCCCTTCATGCACTCTGTGGCAACAGCAGAGTGCAGCAGATGAGAGAAAGGTGACGGGTGGGTCTCCGGCGCCTTAAAATTGGAATCTTTTGCTAAGGGAGTAAACCCAAACACAAAATCATCTGTCTTCCAGGACTGCTGGAGGCTGGGCTTATAACTGGACATCCCTTGTTTGTCAGGCCTCATTCGAGTCCAGGCCTGGTGTGGCGAAAGGTCTCTCACCCTACTAGGCGAGAGTCAAAAGAAACCCTTTGGTGGGGGGGGGGGGGGGGGGGGGGGGGTGTAACAGTGATTTCCAAAACAGGGCTATGAGCAGGGAACATGGCCACAATGTCTACAAGTTTGAAACTTGAGACTGTGAAGCTGAAAGTCATTAACTGGACAAGCTGAGTTCACTGCCTTAATTTGGGTTGACAGGTTTATTGTCATTAAATCACTGGAAGAAGGGAATGAAAAGCACACCTTCTTCAAAATTACTTGGATTTGCTAAGGAACAATTCTTCCTAGCATTCAGAGGATCATGAAACCAGTGTTCAGGATTTACCCAATAAGGGAAGGCGAAAACCCCCACATCATAAAAAAAGGGGATGGTAGACTCACCTAGATACTGGAGGGGCATTCTCTATAGGTCTAGAGAGGGATTCATTCTTATGCATCTGGAGAGAGAGACCCAATTTCTCAACAGTATTACATACATAAACCATTTATGCCATCATCTGTCTAATATACGACTTTGAACATAATAAACATACAAATCTAGAACCAGAGATTAAGTGTAGTGTCATTTATTATACTTTTTTTTAAATAACAATTTGACTCTGTAAACACATCCATGTGATCCCTGAGATTGTCTCACAACCACAGCTAGCATAAGGGACGGTATCAGACTTGGGGCTGACAACAACCTGTAAAATCTTCTGCATATAAGAAACTCAACAGTAACAGCCCACTTCCTCGCTCATATGACAGACAAAGCAAAGGGACAGGAAAGACATAAATCTGGCTCAGAACATGGAATGTATGGAAGTTTGTGCCTAAGGCAATACAAAACATGAATCACTGCCTTACAATAGATGCAACGAAGTGGCCAAGAAACATTAAGACTGGATGCTTATATGATCCTATACAGTGGAGTTAATGGAAGTACTTTCAGCACCTGTTTCATCTGCATGAGAAATACAAACACATAATATTGGACTTCAGGGCAGTCAGCAACAGACTATGCACATTTAGATTTAGCAGTAACTTCTTTAACTTGTCTTTAATCAAGGTGTACGCTCCCACAGGTAACAGGGAGGAAGAAATTAAGGATGACTTTTGTAAACATCTATCAATCAATCAATTTATTTACATTCCATCGATCCTTACATGGTTAGAAGTAAAATAACCAGTGGATGTAGAAATAGTCACAGATAACAAGACAAGTCACATCAACTACATAGTTACTGAATATACATAATCCGTCTCAACAAACACAAATCACACACGTGTATAAAATATCCAAGACAAGTCATGATTATTAAATCACTAAGAAGCAGCATCAAGACCAATGGTCACGGAAACGGTACAAAAATAACAGAACAGGTCATAGATGCCTGAACACATAACACACAGAGAGACACAGATACATAACAAATTTGGTGATAGTAATTAACATTAATTTTATGTACATCATGTAACAGCAGTCTGTATATTATATTTAAAATGAATAAAACTATTGTAATAAATATTCTATGATGTGATTATTATGTATATAAGCTGTAGCAAATAATATCATTACAAAAGTTTACTTAGTAAAGGATTAAAAACCCATGATCATTAATTAAATTTACAGTTAAAATATTCATCCAAGGAATAAAACGAATTGGAAAGAAGAAATCATTTTAGTGCCGGTTTAAATAGTTTCACTTCATTACTCAAGCTTTTTATGCTAGGTGGGAGATGATTAAAAGCTCTAATACCAAAGTAGTAGGGTCCTCTTTGAAAAACTGTCAGACGTGATGTTGGAAGGTGCAAATTCGTGCTATGTCTAGTATTGAAGCTATGAATCTCGTGGTTTGATTTGTACTGATCTTTATTATTTACGACAAATAGTATTAACGAAAATATATATTGTGAATACATGGGCAAAATTTTTAAATTTTTAAATAGTTCCCTACAACAGTCTCTAGTTTTTGCATTCATAATAACTCTGATTATACGCTTTTGTATCCTGAAGATATTAATTCTGTAGGGCGAATTACCCCAGAAAATTATACCGTATGCTATGATGGAATGCACATAGGAGAAATAAATCATCTTTAGAGTTTCTTGTGACATAAAACCTTTTACAGTCCTAATTGCATAACAGGCCGAACTCAGTTTAGTTACAAATTGGTCAATGTGAGATTTCCACAATAATGTTTCATCAATGTGTAAACCAAGAAACTTAGTATTTGACGTGTTAGTAATATGCTTGTTTCCACAGCATATACTTATATTGGTTTCCAAACTATTTTTTGTCCTAAATAGTAGGTAATGAGTTTTCTTGAAATTTAAAGATAACAAATTGGTTTTGAACCATTCATTTATGGCTACAAATTGTTTGTTCATGTTAATTTCAAGATCCTGAAGGCTAGGATTAGGTATTATAACACTAGTGTCGTCGGCATATAAGATGATTTTAGCGTTATTAGTTATTACTTCAGGCAAATCATTGACATACAAAAGGAAGAATAGCGGACCATCTCTCCAGGAAATATAAAAAATGCCACAGCATTATATTAAGACTGTACTATGGGACATGAATGTTAGGACAGGCAAGAAAGTAACCTCTTTAACCATAATTGGGACAAAAGCCTCCACAGGATCAGCAAGGGTGATGAGTAGAGGCTTATCAATTTTGCAACAGCAGAAAATACGATGATAATGTGTACCTATTTCCAAGAGAAGGATATACACACAGAGGCATGGATATTTCCAGACGGGTCAGTGAAAAACTAGATACATCATCTTTTGATATGAGCCAGACATAAGTCCAACACATTAGATATTAAAAGTTGCTGAGGAGCTGACAATGATTCACACCATTACCTAGTGAGAACTAAATTCAGGCAGAGAATTTCCCTGAAAAGGGCCAAAGCTACTCAAAAGTCTGTAAGATACAACTTATATCTATTAAAGGAAGAAGAAATGGTAGCCAAAAATTATCAAAGTTCCTTGGCTCAAGTACTACAGAAAGAATACAGCACTGACATCAATGAGGAATGGACTGCAATTAAAGAGGCAATTATACACTCAGCCCAGAAATCTACTGGGGTAACACAAAACCAAAAATGCAATTCTTGGTTTAACAATATGTGTAAACAAGAGGCAGAGAGAAGAAACACGGCAAGGATGAAAAAGCTGGCACGACACTCTAGGGCTAACATGGCAGAATACAGAGAAGCAAGAATGACAGCCACGAACATGCAAAGAAATAAACTTATAAAAGAGAGCACCTTGAGAAGATAGGGGAATGGTACAACCACAGAGAAATCAGATACAGATAGAGAAGTAAGAAGCATCAAAAGAGGCTACTAACCAAGAAGAGAATTCTGCAGGGATGATACATGTAATCTTATAAGTGATGTGAGTAAAATATGTAGGAGATGGAGTTACATTTTGAGTATCTATACCATGGGCTTCAAACACCGAACAATATTATCCACATTCCGTGCAGTAAAATAATTTTACAACATTTATTCCAAAAACTGCACAACAGTTCAATACAAAAATACGAGGTCTGACACAAAAAAAACGAGACTGTGTCTGTAACTATTTCTGTTTGACAAATTCAGCAAATTAACTACGATCGCCTTCAAAGTAGTTCCCTTCTGAGTTAACACACAGCTGCATACAATGCTGCCAACGTTCAAAGCAATTCTGCATGTCATTTTCTGTCAGACTGTTGAGGATCTCCGTCGTTTTTACTTTCACATCTTCTACCGATAAAAAATGGGTCCCTTTGAGCACCGACTTGATCTTTGGGAAGAGGTAGAAGTCGCAGGGAGCGAGGTCTGGCGAATAAGGTGGGTGCTCCATCACAGTGATGTTTTTATTGGCTAAAAACTGCTTCACAGACAAAGCGTTGTGGGCTGGCGCGTTATCCTGATGCAAAATCCACCCGTTTTGCCACAATTCCGGTCGTTTCCTTCTCACACGTTCCCGTAATTTCGTCAACACTTCAATGTAATAGTGTTGATTTACCGTCTGGCCGCTAGGTACCCACTCTGCCATCACAATACCCTGGATATCGAAGAAAACAATCAACATGGCCTTGAACCTCGAACGACTCATGCGTGCTTTTTTTGGTCTTGGAGATGATGTTGACTTCCACTGCATTGATTGTCGCTTGGTTTCCGGATCATACGTAAATATCCAAGTTTCATCACAAGTAATGACCGAATTCAACAAATCTGGTTCATCCTCAATGCGTTGCAAAAGGTCCAAACACAATTCCTGGCGGCGTTCTTTTTGTTCATCTGACAGAATTTTTGGAACCATTTTTGCACAAACCTTTGTCATGTTCAATTCTTCCGTTAGAATTCGTCGAACACTTTCCCTATCCAAATTAACTTTCTCAGCTACTGCTCGAACACCCAACCTTCTGTCTTTTCGAATCACATGTCGCACTTTTTCAATGTTGTCATCGTTAACAGCTGTGCGTGGCCGGCCTGGGCGATCATCATCTTTCACGCTTTCTCTGCCTTCCGAAAATCGTTTGTGCCACTCAAAAACGCGTGCACGAGATATGCAATCTTCACCATAAGCCTCAGTCAATATTGAAAAGTTTCCGTCACGGATTTCTTCAGTTTAACAAGAAACTTGATGTTAACTCGTTGTTCACTTTTGCAGTCCGACATTTTCCGTCCGAGGGTAAAAACACGCCTATATTTGAAGATGCGTCAACTTGTACTGAGTGAAGCGATCGAGCTGAAACTTGTAACACTGTGACAGGACAGATCATGTTCCATAGCTGTATATTTGTTTCATCCCCCCAATCTTGGTTCCAGAGCTATAGGGTTAGTCTCGTTTTTTTTTGTGTCAGACCATGTATACGATCATATAGCAAGCCTCCAACATGTTTGGACTTTTTCGGCCATCTTTATGGTGGTATTTGACAAAGAATAAGAAAAGCACAACATTTGCTAATTATGTCATGAATGTGCAATTGTAAAGTTAAAAAACAGATGTTAAAATTGTATAAAATGAGTAAACAGTATAGTGCAAATTACGTGTAAGTATATCATAAAATTTATAATTTGAATGCAAACAAACATTCATCGTAGAATGTCATCTTCATTTTCATGGATTCGTCCCCATGCCTCCTGTGGTTGTTTATGTCCCCACTGATGGGTGAGGAGGCTTGCTATATGATTGTATATTTTTGTATCGAACTGTTGTGCAGTTGCTGGAATAAACATTGTAAAAAAACCCAACAACACTTTTAGGCTTTCAACTGCGGGCAGACCCCACAATAGAAGAAATCCAAAACTCCATTAAGAACATGAAGAACAACAAAGCCCCTGGGGATAAGATGATTACCACTGCACTAACTAAAGCCACCAGAAATAACCTAGTTCACAGACTATTGTGCCTAATGGAAAAAGTTGGATCCATAGAGAAATGCCAACAGAATGGAGAGTAGCACTCATCTGCCATATACATAAGAAGGATAATATAATGGAATGTGCAAGCTATCACGATATAGTCCTGCTTGAAGTAGTATACAAGGTCTCTTCCAAGACCACCGACAGAAGATTGGAAACATACATGAAAGAAGCGGTAGCATATTACCAGGTGAGTTTCAGAAGGAACAGGTCTACAACTGACCTCATATTTGATATGGGATATACAAGGTCTGACACAAAAATAACGAGACTGACTTTGTAACTCGGGACCAACAGTGGGAGGGGAAGAATGAACAATGGTATTTGACCTTGAAGTATGCGCTCACAATGTGACAAGTTTCATCCTGTTCGCTTTACTCAGTAGCAGTGGACAAGTGTTTTAGTACAGACATGTTGTTGCGCTCGGTCAGAAGATTAAAAAAGTTAGCAACATGTTAACAACCAAGTTTCTCGTCAAACTTAAGAAATCTGTGACGGAAACTTTTCAATTATTGACTGAGGCTTACGGTGAAGATTGTCTCGTGCACACGTTTTTGAATGGCTGAAACAATTTTCGGAAGGCAAGGAAAGTGTTAAAGATGATGACTGCCCAGGTCGTCCATGCACATCAGTTACTGCTAACAACATTGAGAAAGTGCGAGATGTGATTCGAAAAGACCGTAGGTTGGGTTTTCGAGCAATAGCTGAGATGGTTAATTTAGACAGGGAAAGTGTTCGACTCATTTCAAAAGAAGAGTTGAATGTGAAAAAGGTCTGTGCAAAAATGGTTCCAAAAATGTTATCGCTGAACAAAAAGAACTTCGAAAGGAAATCTGTTCTGAACTTTTGCAACACACTGAGCACGAACCAGATTTGTTGAAATCGGTGATTACTTGTGTTGAGACTTGGATATTTACATATGACCTGGAAACAAAATGACAATCAATGCACTGGAAGTCATCAAACTCTCCAACAGCAAAAACAGGTCACATGAGTCGTTTGGAGTTCAAGGCCATGCTGATTGTTTTCTTCGATATCCAGGGTCTTGTGATGATAGAGTGGGTTCCCAGTGGCCAGACTGTCAATCAACACTACTTTATTGAAGTCTTGACTAAACTGCATGAACGTTTGAGAAGGAAACGGCCAGGATTGTGGAGAAACGGGTGTTTTTGCATCAGGACAATGCAAAGATCAAATCCGTACTCAAAGGAACCCATTTCGTGTCAGTAGAAGAGGTGAAAGCAAAACCAATGGAGCTCCTGAACAGTCTTACAGAAAATGATCTGAACCACTGCTTTGAACAGTGGCAGCATCGTATGCAGCTGTGTTCAAACTCTTAAGGGGAGTAATTTGAGGGCGATCACAAATGATTTTTTGAATTATGTAAATAAAAAGAGTTACAGCATGTCTTGTTATTTTTGTGTCAGACCACGTATAAGTAAAACTTCTATGCAGTTTTTCAGGGGATGGAAAAAAAAACGATACATACGGGAAAATGATAGTACCGGGAAACCATTAAAAACTATAGATAAGAACAATTTAATGATTATTATTACTTCTTGCTGGAAAAAATTGTTCACTGACGTTTGTTTTGTGCAAACTGTACGCCTGAATTCAAAGTACGATTTTTCAAGGCCTAGAACACTTTCACGATCACTGTCACTCGTGCTGTGCGCATAAAAGAAAGATTTTACTTTCGTCAGCGCTTCATGCGTCTCAGCAAAGCTCGGCACAACTTCGGGTTCGCCATGTTCTTCTTCTGCTCATTCTTCTTCCCCCTCCACATTCCCGGACACCACGAGGCTCACGCACAGCTCCTAAACTGTTTCTACACCACAGGTTGCCACGTGACTGTCCACAGAGACGTAGTCCTCAAATTGATCTTTGTTCATGCCACTGAACTTTTCCCAGTCTTGGCAGAAATCGTTGTCATCGTTGGTCAATACGACGTCACTATCGCCTGAAGATTGTCCCTGCGCGTAACCAGCTTTCCGAAAACAATTTTCAATTGTCTGCTTGGTTACTTGTTGCAAGGCTGGCACAGTGTAGTGCAAAACTTCCAACAGTTTATCTTCTTTTTCGTATCTTTGCCTGCATCCATTAAGCAAACAGCTGCTTGCACGAGGCATTTTCTATAAAGCTGCTTATCGACTCCCTCCCTGTTTTCCTCTTCTTACTGGCGTTACCACATTTTTCTGTCTGCTCTCAGATTTCGTCCTTCTTTGCGAATATGGAGTTTAGTGTGTTTGGAGCCAACCCAAGGCGTTCGGCAATGTCGACAGGTTTCTCTCCAGGATTCTTCTCCACCTCTTCTACTATTTTCAATCACTTGTGCACAGTTCTCACTTGCTTTTAAAGTTGGGACATGGTCCACGGATTTCAAAATAAATAACAGGAATAAAATAAAATGAAGTAATAAAAACAGGAATGAATTAATAACAAAAATAAAATATTATAGGAAAAGGATAATAAACGATGGAAATGGTTAAACCAGGGTAATGGATGAAACTATGAAGCACACCAGAACGCACACAACCACTTGGAATGAAGTAAAGCTTGACAACATTGTTGCCAATTCATCATCTAGTCCAAAGAAAAGGATTGACAGCAAAGAGTACAAAATGCACTTCCATACTTTTTGATGGAGCCAATCCAGGCGGCACCAAGAAAGCAATATATGCGCACGCAGCGCACTAAATCATCGTTTCAAATTTTAAAGAAACTATCCATGTGGGAAAATGTAGCGTCAGGACCATGATTTTTCAACGATTGATGCGATAAAACGACAGTTCAAGGACCGATGGAGGCAGGAAAAAATAGTGTTATTTATATGGGCAAGTTCCGGGACCAAATAAGGCAGAAAATATATGCGGGAAAACAAAGGTAACGGTAACGATGCAACGAGGTTGTATTAGAGAAATTTTGTGTGGAAGACATAGATGTTCAAATGGTATTCATAGGCTTTAAGCAGGCTTTCGATAGTGTGAATAGAAACCAAATGTACAAAGTATTTGCTGAGAGGGGCATGCCTAAAAAATTGGTAAACTTAATAAGGGTAACCCTTACTGATATAACTGATATAAGGGGAAAGATTATATTTGAGGACATACACTGGAAAAATTCTCCTTACATCAAGGGGTGAAACAAAAATATGCACTTTTCATGATCCTTTTTAATCTGGTACTGGAAAATGCTACGAGGGAGATTGTAACTAACCCAGGTGGTACAATATGTAATAGACTTATAAATGCATGGCCTATGCTGATGACATAGTTATAATAGGCAGAACCCAAGCAACTGCAAAGCAAACACATATAGAACTAACAAATGCAACCCACAGACTAGCATTTTCTGTTAATTAACATAGGATCAAACATACAATTGCATCCCATCAAGAAAGGAGATGCGTGAAGATGACATAGAGATTCACAGTAACTGCTTTGAGGGAGTTAGGATTTTCAAATATTTGGTTTAGTCACAGAAAATTATAATATAAATATCTAAATTAAAGAAAGATTATCAGTTGGTAACTGTTATTATGCCTTGGGTCCCATTTTAAAATCAAGAGCAGTATCTCACAACACGAAGCTCAGGATATATTGGATGGTTATATGCCCAGTAAGTGATGAGTGATGGACACAGCAGAAACTTGGCATCTTGGTAAAAAGAAATGAATATGTTAGCTATAAGGCAAAGGAAAATTCTGAAGAGATTTTTGGACCCATGAAGGAAAATGCTGAATGGAGATCCAGAATTAACAGTGAGCTTATGATACCTACATAATCAACTAGACCTTGTCAAGGAAATCAAAAGCGGAAGGCTTGGACACCTTGAGAAAATGGAAGACAGGAGTACCATGAAGATGCTCCTCATGTGAAATCCAAGTGAGATGGAGGCTTCCATGAGGAGGAGTGACCTGCGACTGTCAGAGAGGCTAAGGTCCTATACAAACTGTAATGCCACAGAGGGAATGAGTGCAGAAGTATGGGGTTGCTGGCCAAATTTTAACTTGGGCGTAACTGTTTATCATCCGCAAATAAGGGATCATCTTCTGATAATAAAGGATTGGTGATCATATTTTAACCTGAGGTAATGGTATTAGCACTGAAAGAATGCAAAGCTTGGCCAGCTACACCATGCTACTCCAACAGAAGGCCAGTAAAGGTTTAATAACTAATTTAAACTTGTCAACTCGAATGGTAATGTAATACCTTTAACCAAGTGGGCTTCTGAGGAGTAGCAGTCAGTCTTGGCCACCATCCATCTGTTGATTTCTTCAAAACGAACTCCACTTGCCTGTCTGTCACTTTAAATTTGCTTTCCTGAAAATGAAAGTTTGTTTTACATATTAACATTTGTGCACTTATCTTCTGTAGGAGGCTAGCAGAAAGTGACATCACTGTCACGCCATCAGTCACGTGTATGGATTGACTACATTGGTGATATAATCACATGGCTCATCTAGTTTCCCCTTCAACAGCATTTGCTTTCTTACCAACATGAGTGAGAAACGTAAATCTACATCACCTAGTGCAATCCAAGTGAAAAATGGGCGAAAGACAATCGGCATTGAAGAGAAATTAGATGTAATAAGCTGACTTGACAAAGGTAAACGAATTGTTGACATACGCCGTAATGTTAGACTCACTCATAGCAGCGTACATACAATACGTGTTGATGCTGATAAAACTAAAGAAAGTGCTAAGTCAGTAACTAAAGTGTCTGTTTATGTAGCAGGACTACCACAGTCCTATTGGAATGAACCGTACCAAAAACTATGGATGTGAGTCTCTCCCATTTTTATTGCATTAGAAATAAATAAATAAATATATTGTATACAAATGTATGTATACTGTATACAAATGTATATACACTGTACATACAGCACATATATACTCTACAGGTCCATATGTCCACTAGTGGTATAGTCATACACTATATAGGATGAGGTTGTCAGTCCCCTAACCCCCAGGAAATACAAGGGGCAGTCAAAAAGTTCCCGAATGGTGGTATTGCACTGTAATGGTAGGACATACGGCAACGCTTACCTAATCAACTTCAAAGTAGGACCCTTGCGCACGCACACACTTGCTCCATCGATCCTGCCATTGTTGGAAGCACCGGCAGAAGGCTTCTTTTGGAATCTTCCGGAGTTCGGCCATCGCATTCGTGATGTCCTCCATGGTTGCGAAACTTGTCCCCTTGAGGCCCATTTTCAGAGTAGAGAACAGCCAAAAGTCACTCGGAGCGAGATCCGGAGAGTACGGTGGTTGGGTGATGACAGGAATGTTTTTCTCGGTGAGGAATTGCTGCACAACAAGCGATGTGTGGCTCAGTGTGTTATCGTGATGCAGAAACCACTGTCCATGCCACTTGTCGCTCCGCTTTCTCTCGAACTTCATCGCGCAACCTCTGTAAAACTTGAACGTAGAAACGACCGGTAACACTCTGTCCAGGCGGTACGAACTCATGGTGCACCAAACCATCGATGTCAAAGAATGCAATGAGCATCACTTTGTCCTTGGATCTGACGAGGCATGATTTCTTTGGTCGGGGAGACAACGCTGTTTGCCACTCTGATGACTGCATCTTCGTCTCCGGGTCGTAGGCGAACACCAATGACTCATCACCAGTGACGATCTTTTTGAGAAACGTCGCGTCCTGCGTACTTTTCTCAAACAGATCTCCAGCGACCATCATGCGACATTTCATCTGATCCGTGGTCAGCTGCCTCGGAACAAACTTCGCACTGACACGTCCCATCTTCAAATCGTCGGACAAAATCGCATGAATGGATCAGTGAGAGATACCAACTTCTTGCTCCAACTCCGCGATGGCCATTCTTAGATCAGATTGAATCAGTTGTCGCACTTTTTCAATAATTTCTTCGGTTCTGGATGTCGAAGGCCTCCCGCTGCGCTGTCCATTCTTAAACCAGGAAAACCAGTCGTAAACTGCGGATTTCTTTAGTGCAGTATCACCGTAAACTTGCTGCAGGGCCGATAGCGTCTCTGAAGCAGATTTTCCCAATTTGAACATGAACTTGATGTTCGCATGCTGTTGAACTGCGACATTGCGCCGAATGACCAACACTCACGTCTAACTCAAACGGAACAGTAACGACACTGCACGCCGAAACCTGTCCAGACCTGTTGCACCTGCGAGCAGACATGCTGAGCTCCCCACCACAACACTGCGTGCGCTATCTTATCTCTCATTCTCCGTCTGCAGGGGAATTCCGGGAACTTTTTGACTGCCCATTGTACACTGTTTTTAAACGGGATTTTGTGTTCGATTTACACATTTTTCAGGAACGTAACCCTGGCGCAAAACAAGAATGGCGTGTAATGTTTTGGCAACATTTTGCACTACAATGTTAAAAAAACTATGGTTTAAAGGCATTGCCTAAAATTATTACTCAGTGCACTATTAGTACAAATGCTGAATATGAAAAAAAAGTAAGGTCAATGAAACGGCAACAGTAAACACATAACACCATTAACACAGTAGTGACAGTACTCAAGTAATCTACATAATTGATGTTTTGGCAACATTTTGCACTACAATGTTAAAAAAGCTATGGCTTAAAGGCATTGCCTGAAATTATTATTCAATACATTAAATTATAAATATTCAACAAACTAAAATAATGAATGACTAGAGAATGCAACACAGAGTAAAGCCTCATTTAACACTGGAGTCACATTCCTGAAAACTGTGCAATGCAGAGCAAAGCAACATGGACTGGAGCATTGTTTTCCCATAAGAATTAGAGAAACAAGAATTAAAATATCCAAGAAAGCAACATTCATCTGAGTCCAAGCAATGGTCATCAAATTATCGGCTACTAAAATCAGTCAGCTTTAATGCAAAAATAATGTTCAGATAAACATTAAAAGAGGACTGCTGTATCCTGTTCTACTTTTTCTATAGAGAGATCTTGTGCCCTCAGCACAGCAACTGTCCCAGAAACTTTATTGCATACAAAGCCCACATCAACCAGGAATTTTCAAATCCACTTTTTGCTGCAGTTCAACTGTCAGGCTCAATGTTCTGACCTTGAGCTTCTAAGCCTCATACCTTCTGACATTATTTCTGGACATACCATAATCCTCCTGTCATGAAATACCAGCGAATTCTAGAAGACTCTCTTGGAAAATTGCCCTTAAGTTCTTGTTACTACGTAGATTGCCATGCATTTTCTCTTCCTCAGTTAATTCCCCCAAAACAGTGTTGGGATTAATTGAACATGGCAGCTGGAATTTGTTTCTTTGAAAAACAAGGGCCCTGTGATTTTGCATGCACTCAATGCCCATTAAGATCATGTAAAGGAAACTTCACCAACTGAATGGGGTTTTTCATCAACACCAACATCCGTTAGTTTAGCTGTTTATGTTGCTACGCAATGCAAACCATGCCTCATCTGAAACAACCACAAGCTTTTTACTTCATTTTTGTCCACGACTGAACATGTAATTAAAAATTTCCACACCTTTTGTATATTATTCTTGTACACAGCACTGTTGATGAGGTATACTGTTCATACAAACGTCAACTACATTTCTTTTTTATGACGCATACTTTGTAAGAATATTCCAAATGAACACTCTTTGTTAAACAGAAAACATTTCTCACACACACACTAACAACCTCTTTGCGACTCATATCACATGACCAAGTGCTAATAATAAAATAGGCATGTGAAATGTATCCAATACGATAGCTGGTACTTTATTTTTCTACAATCATCAGGGGCAAAATCAACAGTCCTCTATGTAAATTCCTGTAATCAGCAGGAAGAAAAGTAATAGACACTCCACAGTCCTCAAATGATGTGTGTGTGTGTGTGTGTGTGTGTGTGCATTATGAATCTCACCTCAGGGTCAACTGATGAATGCAAATCCAGAACAAAGCCGTAACTATGCTGTCCTTTGGCTCCATAACCCTCAGCAGAGAAGTCTAGTTTTTTCTCAGCTATGGTCACATCAGGAATCTGTAAATGTATTTATTTATCTGTAGCATATTCAACAATGTGGTCAGTAACTCATATTATACAAAACTAAAGTGAATAATAGATTGGAAAGGACATGTGAAGAAACAGTTACTACCCTGGCATTTAACTGCAAGCACAGGACAGTGCAGACATGGCAAGTATAGCACCTCTACATTACGAAGGTGGGCCCTCGTTTGTACAGAGCAAGTTGAGGAAATAACATAGTGTCTTTCTTTTTAATTTTCTGGAATAGGCATGCATGCACATACAACAACAAATCTCAAAATTTGTATGGCTTTCTAATGGTTCACCATATAAAAAATGTGTTCATAACATAAAATATTAATGTTACCAAGATCCACTACCTTTGTCTGAAACATTTTTCAATTCAAAGTATACTGAACAAGCTGAGTGTTGTGGATTCTTTTGGACTGGATTCTGTTATGGACTGTTCCACAATAAAATTCTTACTAGGTCATCATAATGATCTTTGAGTACCTTCATTAATAACTACAGGGGGACCCTGATTATTGAGTTGCAGTAGGACCCCTGACCAGTTACCTATGCCACTGGTCAACGTACATTAAGACTGCTATACAAAAGTTCACAAAACGAGACAGAGAGGTACACATTTTTTTCCTCCCAAAAAGAATGAATGAAAATTTGGTATCTCATTAACATATATATCCTCTGAGTAACAGGAAAGCCTGGTAAGGCATGAAATTAACACAGAATACCAAGTCCACTGCAGTACTTTCTTAATTTAGAGCTGTGGTGGTTACTGAATATCTTAAAATTTAATACAGATCATAATTATTCATTAGTAGTAGTTCTTGACCACCAAAAAGCAAGAAAATATCTAAATACATGTAGAACATAAAAGCTTTCCTTTGTTAAATCTCCAATCTCACAGAATAGCTGAAGTATTCATAGTAAGTGTAGCAGCATGGTGACTGTCCACGTAAAACATGTGGCAATACTGAGTAGGTGGTGTCAAAAAACACTGAATGAGGCATAGTGAATGTGTTCAGATTTTCACAACAGTACACATTAATATGTTCTGTTTACCATATGATGCCTTAATTTTGTAAAAGTACAAAATATTTTCTCAAGAATGACATCTATACACACGTGCAACATATTTCTTTTAATTTAATTACAATTATATTTTTATAAACTAGTTCTCAAGGTTAATAGAGATTAACTGTACTGACATTTCACTACTTGCAAATGCATCAGTGTTTCAACTTGCAGCATACAGATCCTGCCTGGGTTATGCAAGACCCAACTTACACAAATCTCACTTTATGTACTTATATAAAAAAAAACTGCAAAAAAGCTTAAGTTGCATGTGAATATTTACATCAAGTTGGAGACCAGCAACCTCAAAATCCCCATCACATCGCACAGGAATAGCTAAGAAATGCGGATTTAAGGGAGTGAAAGGTCCCAAAGGCCACAGACATGCACAGCAGAATCAGGGCAAATAATATGATAAACGAACATACTTACAGCAATATACAACACGCATAAAATTCAACTTAAGTAAGAGTTTATGCAATCAAATGCTTACATAATTCTGATTCATTTTAGAACGCTGAGATTAGACTAACAGTTTATGTACACAATTTTTTAAATCACTTAGTAATAAAATTACCTTCACATCTTTAAGATCAACCTTAAGAGAAACATTACTCTCAGTCTGGGCCCAATACACAAATGGGCTGAGCACTGTCATGGTAGTCTGAAATAACAAAATAGTTTATTGCAGTATGATGAACTAAGCCAACAATATCCACACTAATTCATCTGAAAACATGAGCTACACATTACATAATTTCACTATACAGCCTTCTTCCACAATCTGCTGTGCAGCCCAACATTTTACTGTTACAAACTACTGTGAAGAACTTTCATCTGAAATATAAGCTGTGAAATGAATGTCACAAAAGGTCTGATGGAAACACCTTGATTTCATGTCCTTGAAAAATGAAATTAATTTTACAACATGACGAGCTTTTCATAAAAAGGTAAAGTTGTCCCCATCCACACATGACAGCATGTGTTAGTGGAGGTATAGCTCCACTCATTCTTAATCCTGGCACCAGACAGGGATGCATGGTCAGCTTCATGCATCAACCACTTTACCCCCAGCTAAAATATCCCTAGTACCCACTGAATAGGAGACTGGGTGGGCCCCAATGCCAGTCTGGATGTTTTGGAGAGTCGAGTTTTTTGTACTTACAGACATCAGTGAATGCCTGCTGTTAGTGATGATGTTACTGGACATACAATAAAATAATCTTATCTAATCTGTCCTATATAACCTACACAAGACTTTAATCTTTAAAGGTAACTGAAGAAAACCAAGTCTTCTCAGGTAATCAGCCATATCAATAACAAATGCCTTATTAGTGTTTAAGAGACTGTATCTCCCTCTGTGGTTAGCATCTGACATTATAAGTGATGGCGCTGTTCACTGCACAAATACATAACTGCACGTGCATCCCAGTAAAATTATACACAATGCACCAATATGGGGGACAGTGGACAGAGTCACGCATTCACTTATACTTGCAGTGCCACAGCCAATGTCACTTAACCTTGAGAATCTAAACTGAACTTTACTTTGTGTGATCTCAGGCTTCCGCCACAATGTAGATGAGATCTGCGCTCTTCTGGGTATTACGCAGCATAGTGGTTCTGAAACGTCAGTACAGCATTACCATTCTCTGCTGTGTAATACCCCTGAACAGCACACATCTGAAATTTACTTTTGTCAAAATGAACGTAACTGGAATATAATTTATATTTTTAGAGTAAGAAGTAAGTTTCTCTGATATTTGATAAGACCTGTATTAACCATTACTGACCATGCAGTGCACTAATGTAAACATGTGTGCAGTAAACAGGATGGCCATTGCATTTTTGTACTGTCTTTATACCTTAATACCTTTACCATGCTTAAATATGGCCACCAACCTTGAACAACCAGATTTAAAACCACTTATTCCCAGATGATAAACTGTTCCTCCCCAATTAAAATAAGGCTACCAATCCCACAGTACTGAAAGATTTAAAATCTCTATCCAAGAAACAAAACATTTTCAGTTTTCCACTGATTTAAGTAAGCTGTTGATACTATTTTAAATGCATAATTTATGAAAATCATACAGCTTTGACTCAAGCATCTCAGATCACCTTCTGTCTCCAAATTAATGTCCACATTTCTTACCAATGCTGTTATTGAATAGAAGAAAGGGCTGGCTTCTTCTTGTTATGGAACAGACAGTGTCCATCAAAATTTCAGAATGCCAGTCAATTTCTATTTGACCTTCCACTGACTACTTTTCTAAATGACCCTTCCTCAGGCAGATGAACAAGAGGTCCTACCTCATAACTGAAGAAAATGACACATTTCTTTACCATTAGCTCCCCTTGTTATTTTGCCCGTTACAAACTTCACCACTTTGCCACTGTGTCTTCATGGCACCGACAGGTTGGTGTCCAGTACTGCACTTGTTGTTCAGGCATTAGATACAGTACCTCTCTCCAAGTATATCCAATATTTTATATTCACAGTCCGACAAAATGTACAATTCAATCACATTAATTGTGCAATTCCACTGTCCTACATGTTTCGAACCCTTAATTTGGGTTCATCTTCAGGGACTCATTACACACTATTCACATCAACTGGTACAATTGTTGATGTGAATAGTGTGTAATGAGTCCCTGAAGATGAACCCAAATTAAGGGTTTGAAACATGTAGGGCAGTGGAATTGCACAATTCATGTGACTGAATTGTACATTTTGTCAGACTGTGGATATAAAGTTAAAATGTACGGTATAAATAGTATTAAGTTTATATCCAATATATTTTTGTATGATCCATATTATGGGAAATGAAGCAAACCAACTGCTAAGAACCCTCAGAAGGGACCTATGTGCTGCATTGTTTTGGCACTTTAGAAACTCTGTCCCCCACCCTTCTCCATCCTTTGCTCTATAATGAAATATGAAATGATTTTAAGGGGGTAATTCACCTTACAGTAAAAAAATATTTACTGTACAAAAGAAAATTATTACAATTATAGTTGGTGCAAAATCTAGAAATTCATGGAGATGGCTGTTATAGGATCATAAATTCAACCTCTTCTATGTGAGCATGTACTTTCATTAATGAACTTCACTTAAATAACCATGAATAATTAAAAAAAATAAAGATGTACATAATGTTAAATACAAGGAATAAATGCTATCTTCACTGACCAATTTCTTACCTTTCATGCTTTCAGAAAAGTACCTTCTATGCTGGCATAAAAATATTCAACAGTTTAACATGTAGACTCACAAGTCTGATGAACAAACAGGCTCAATTTAAAGAAGCATTAAGAAAATACTTAAAACACACTCCTTTTGCTTTGTTCAGAAATTTTTGATGTTCAAACATGACTTATAATCAAATCATCGGCTATATCCAAGAAATTTGGTATAATGAATACTGCACAGAACATAATCATATTTTTGTATTGTATATTTTGTAGCATAGTGAAAAGTGTTGTTAAGAAGAGTGTGTAAAGTGACAGAAACATTGCTGTTAAGTTGAAGGCAGAACCGGTAAGTATTTTGATAGTGCAAGTGTACATGCCAACATCAGAGTATGAAGATGACGAAGTGGAAGAGCTGTATGATATAACTGAAGAAATTCTAGAAGAGGATGGAAAGGGAGCGACAAATATGATTATAATGGCAGATTGGAACAGTGTGGTTGGAAATAAAGCACATCACAACACTGCTCGGCCATATGGACTGGGAAGGAGGAATCAAAGGTCAAATGCTTATAGACTTCTGTGAAAGAAATGGGTTCGCTAAAACAAACACGTGGTTCAAAAAACCTAAAAGAAGATTGTACACCTGGAAATCACCAGGGAATAGGAGTCGATATCAATTGGACTATGTACTAGTGAAACAGCGATTCAGGAACAGTGTGAAGGATGTGCAGACACTGCCTGGAGCAGATATTGACTTTGCCCACAATTTACTGATTGCAAAGATCTGCAACAGTTTGAAGAAAATCATAAGGTTCCACAAGCAGAAGCCAAGATGGGATTTGGAGAAGCTATATGATCAACGACAGGAAATAAACGATAGTCTAGAAGAAAAGCTTGGTGCATTCAAATGTGAAAGTGGGAATGTGGAAGGGTAATGGAACAATATCAAGATTTGTTAGATACTATGAGTGATTTTGTTGGAAAAGTCGAGAAGAGAGCAAGAAAGCCATGGATTACACAGGAGATGATCAGTAAAATGGATGAATGAAGGAAATGGAAGAATGTCAACAATGAAGAAGGAAGGAAGAAGTACAAAAAACTGAGGAATGAATTGAAAAGAGCCACGGACAACTCCAAGAAGGAATATCTGGAGAGCATATGCAACGAGATCATAGAATTTCAAAGAACAGGGCGTTATGATCTAATGTACATGAAGACTTAGGAACTAGGTTGGAAAAAAAAACATGGGATTCAAAACATTGGCATCGAAGACTCTCAGGGGAATATAATAATAGACCAGAGAGGAGTACTGCAAATTTGGGAGAATTATATTACAGAGCTCTACGATCGAGCTAATCGACCAGAACACCTAGAAGTTGAACCTGAAGCTGAAGTAGATGAAGACGAGAAAGGCCCATATATTTTGCAAAGTGAAGTGGAAAAAGCTATCAAGGAGATGAGGGATAAGAAGGCTACAGGAGATGATGATGTACCTGGGGATGTACTCAAATTGTTGGGAGAAGATGGTCTCAGACTAATGACACAGCTGATCAACAGCATATATGTAACTGGGGAGTGGCCCAGAGATTCCACTGAAGTTACAATTATTGCCTTAAAGAAGAAGCCCAAAGCTACAAATTGCAGCGACCATCGCACAATCAGCATCAGCGCACATGCAGCAAAGATAGTAGGGAGGGTACTTAGAAGAAGGATTGAAAGGAAGACTGAGGATGCGCTTGGAGAAGATCAGTTTGGATTTAGAAGAGGAAAAGGAACTAGGGATGCAATTAGGATACTAAGACTAATATAAGAACGAACCTTGGACATAGATGAGGAATTGTGTGTTTGCTTCAAAGACTGGCAGAAGGCATTTGACCGAGTCAAGTGGACCAAATTAGTGCAGATCCTAAAGGGAATTGGGATTGACTGGCGCGAAAGAAGATTGATCAGCAAATTGTACATGGAACAGAGTCCCAAAATACAACTGGACAAAGGGGAGACGAGGAGTGTGAAGATTGAAAGAGGAGTTAGACAAGGTTGCTGTTTGTTGCCGATTCTGTTCAACTTATACAGCGGATACCTTACCAAGGAAGTTCTTGAAGGGTTTGGAGACTTCAAAATAGGAGGACAAGTAATTCGCACAGTGAAATATGCAGATGACCTTGTGCTACTGGCTACGGAAGGAAAGGTGCTACAGGGCATGATTGATAGACTAATTGAAATTGGAAGATGCTATGGATTGAAAATGAATGTGGAAAACACTAAGGTAATGAGAACATCAAGGCAACCATCCCCAATAAAAATTATGATAGATCAAAAGCAATTGGAGAATGTGGAATATTTCAGTTAGTTGGGTAGCATGATAACAAATGTTGCAAGGTGTACACATGAAATTAAATCCTGAATTTCCATGGCTAAAGCAGCATTCAACAAGTCGAAGACTCTTTTCACCAGCAAACTGGACTTAAATTTAAGGAAGTAACTAGTAAAGTGCTACATTTGGAGCATTGCTTTGTATGGTGCTGAAATGTGGACACTTCGGAAAATAGATCAGAAGTATCTGGAAAGTTTGAAATGTGGTGCTGGAGAAGAATGGAGAAGATCAGTTGGACCGATCGTGTGAGAAATGAAGAAGTATTACACAAAGTCAAGGAGGAGAGGAATATCCTACATACAATAAAAAGAAGAAAGGCTAACTGGATTGGTCATATCTTGCGTAGAAACTGCCTTCTGAAACACGTGATTGAAGAAAAGTTAGAAGGAAGGATAGAAATGATGGGAAGACGAGGGAGAAGACGTAAGCAGCTACTGGATGACCTTAAGGAAAAGAGAAGATACTGGAAATTGAAAGAGGAAGCACTAGATCGCACCCTGTGGAGAACTCGCTTTGGAAGAGGCTACGGACCTGTCGTAAGACAGACTACAGAATGAATGAATGAAATGATATTTTGTATTTTTGGTGTACGTGGTTCCGGCCACATCGTGGCCCTGGGGTCGACTCAGCCTCTAACAGAAATAAGTATCATGGATATCACCTGGTGTGTAAAGGTGGCCGGTGCGTAGGCTGACAACCTTGCCACCTTCATGTGCCGATTGTCTAGAAATCCTGGAAGCCTCAACCTCTTGCAACCCTTGGGGCCTGTATAGGGACAGCTTTACCTTTTTATATTTTGTATTTTTATGACTTATTCCACATCCTATTGTCACTCAAATTCTGAATCCACTGAATATGTAATGAATGAATGAATGAATGTATTATGGAAATGACATACAGCTATGTAAGGTAAAAAAGTAGATACTCTCCATGTTTCTGGTTCCATAAAGGTCAAGGTAAAATTGTCCCTGCATATGCCATGAAAGCATACAGGGGGAACAGAGGTTCAGCTCCACTTATTCTTAACCTTGGCACTGGATGGAGATGAGTGATCAGCTTCACTCCCACGGAAGGAACTCTGGTACACATTGAATAGGAGGCTGGATGGGTTCCAGAGCTAGTCTGGACATTCTGGACAGGACAAAAATCTCTTGCAACCATCAGGAATCAGAACCCTGAACATGCAGCCCATAGACTAGTCAGTATACCATTTATACTATCCTGATTCACTGCCATTTCTACTGCTGCATTAAAATATTGTACTGGTACTAATATTCCCAGTAATGACATTATTTCTTTTACTAATATTTTGTAACTTAATACACCATATTCCTCTTCTCATTCTACAGCAACCATATCTAATATGGTTACATAACCTCTCATAATTTTAAACCTTGCTTCAATTATGCATTCATTATAAAAAGTGTGGTATCAGTAGTGAATCAGACTAATTTGTAGGCCTATATCATCAGCATCAAACCAGCAAGAATGCTCTTTTTCGTCCTACCCCATTATATAACTGAATAATTTCTTGCTTACTTTTAAACTCCTACTTTATTTATTTATTTTTTTTTTTGTATCAGAGACTGCAGTTACTTTCATATTTTTCTTTTCAAGTTTATGATCCAGTTCACCTTCTTCAAATGAGGTTCTCTTTGTTGCTTTATTCAGTGGAAACTTGAAATACCTGTCTCCTTTCTCATTACATCTGGAGTAACATTTCTTTTTCAACTGTGAAGAACTGTGGCATGATAATATGCCACATTCCACATAAATTACATTTAATTCAAAAACAATGTAAGCAAGTGACAACCAGCATTAAGAACGGCAAAACATTATTCTCAAAACAAGGGTGGAAGTGAAATCGTCACTCACAGTTCATCTATTTTCCAAGGTGTATGATCCAGTGTTTGCAGTGTATCTCGCACCATTATGTGTGGAAAGTGTCTTGCATTTTTTGTGTGTAATGCACTGAACAGAATCAAGACGTTGCCTATGCAGCAAAAAGAAATACCAATACATTGTACAAACTCCCCAATCTCGTCTTGGACTCCTTAGACCCTGAAGGGAGACGGCAAGATAGGAAACGTCTTCAGTTACTCGCATTGACAAAATCTGATTCCTGTCCCCGAAGACTTGTATCTTCATCAACGCTGTGGTAACGTCGAATCACATAATGGTTACTTACAAATTAGCAACCTGTACCAAAAACATGCGACAAAATTTAGCTAAGACTTCACACTGATACTAAAGCAAGGGCAACAACCATTATGGGATCATAAACTCGGAGATTACCAACACAAAATAAAACTACAGCGAAATACGCAATCGTTTTTTATTTACTTGCCTGTCGACTGTTAAATATACACGTTATGTAACAAATGTAATAAAAGTTTCAATTTTTACGATTTGAAAATTAAAACCGCTGTAGGCCTACTTCACGTATGTACATACGTTATGCATTCCATAGATTCAAAATTTTGTCAAAGTCACAATAGGACGTGGAATAAGTCGCAGAAATAAAAAAAAAACAGAAAGAAAAAGAAAAGAAGAGGTTAGGAGCTTTCTGAATGTTTCAGTCTTCTCCGCGTCTGATCTCAGAATTAAATACTCATTTGCAGTGGCGAAAAAAATGAGAAAACACGTGAATGAATACCTCTGATTGATTTCCAGTCGTGTAGAACGTATTAATTACCATGTAATAACAAAACCATTTGCACAGTCAATCCTTGCAGTATTCATCACACATTCCTATACCAACGTTTGAATTACAAATACCTAGAGTAGGCTATGGTTTCGTGCTCGTTACGTTCCCGAAAGTTCTCTCAAACCGACGATTAATACAGTAATACTCAGTTGTTATTTACGTCCACGAACATAAAGTTTGGACTTATCACTAATTTCCAAAGCACGCAGATCAAAGGTATGAATTTCCAAATCACAGATTAAGAAGACAAATTTCTTTCTTATACGTTTCAACTACAGCACATACCTATGTACCCTTGCCATTCCTTCCTCCGCGCAACGTACCTCGCTCTACTCGCACGGTGAAGGTCGTTTAGTTCACTGGAACAGTGAATCTGCGCCATGCCTTCCTCTGTAATCGCTTGTCGAACTTGTCATATTCAGTTCCTCTCGCATTCGTGCCGAATCCGTGTTAAAATCGTCTCCTTTGCTCGACTGTACGCATGAAGTACATAACTCAAAGTCGCCGAACGGATTTTCAGGAAGTATTGTATTGGAGAGTTCCATTACAATTTGTCGATACATTTAAATTTGGGTTAATAATAGCCACTCATTCATTCAATCATTCATTCTGTAGTCTGTCTACGACAGGTCCATATCCTCTTCCAAAGCAAGTTCTCCACAAAGTGTGATCTAGAGCTAACTCTTTCAAATTCCAGTATCTTCTCTTTCCTTAAGGTCATCAAGTAGCAGCTTACATCTTCTTCATCGTCTTCCTGTCATTTGTATCCTTCCTTCTATCTTTCCTTCAATAACGTGTTTTAGAATGCAGTTCCTACGCAAATTTGACCAATCCAGTTAGCCCAAGTTAACCAACCCCGCGAAGGTTCAAGATGCCATCCGGGGTGTCAAGGTCGGCAAAGTGCCGGGCCCAAACTGTATACCGAACAGGGCTCTGATGCACCTTCCGCAGCTCGCTGAATTTGTCCTCGTCGCGATTTTCAAAGCGACTCTTCTCACGCAGTACTTCTCAGCCGCATGGAGGCACGCCCGCATTATCTCCATTCTGAAACCTGGGAACAACCCGGCACTACCCTCGTCGTATTGCCCATAAGTCGATTGGACACGACTGGCAAATTGTTTTAAAAGATCCTACTTAGTAGGATGTTAATTTAAGTAAGCGGGCGCAGGCTCTTGCGTGATGAGCAGTTAGGATTCAGACCCATACACAGCATTTCGTTGAAAGGGTGAACAGGAACTTCTGGCGAGAAAAGGCTAACAGGCGCGGGGTTTCTTGACGTGGCTAAGCCCTTCGATACCGTTTGGGTCGATGGCTTCCTCTTCAAGCTAACGGCCCTCAACGTCTCCTCATACCTTGGAATAACTATATCCTCCTATCTGCGCTACCGGACGTTCGAGGCGTCCTTCCAAACACCCACATCTACCTGTCGTGGCATGCATGGAGAATCGCCATCAATGTCTACAAGAACAATGCAATGATCTTCGCTAAGGCCGGTTGCCGAATTACCAAGCCTCGACCGGTACAGTTCTTAATGGAGCTAATCCAATGGGTCGGTACAGCCCGTTATCTGGGAGTGTTCCTCGATTCACGGCTGACGTGGTCGCCTCATGATTCAGGTCAGAAAGAAAGCTGCCCAAAGACTGGGAATGCCTGGCCCTCTCCTAAACAGGAAGAGCGGTCTCACCATCAGGAAAGGAGTTCTACTGTATAAACAGTTCATACGCCCCATGATGGACTATGCGTGCCCCGTCTGGAGGTCCGTCACTCGTAACCACGCCAGGAAGCTGCAGGTACTTCGACCCAAGTGTCTTCGCATTCCTAATGGTGCACATTCGTACATTAGTAACGGGCACATTCATGAGGATTTGGGAGTGCCGTCGTTTGCTGGACACATCAGAGCTCTAACCGATTGTTACTACTCAAAGTTAGCTGGTGTGGGGAACCCGTAAGTTCGGTAACTCGGTAGAAATTTACGCTGACCGATGGCTGACCCACGTCACCCGACGCGCGGGCTAAGAGGACCGATGTCAGCAGACCAGTCGAGGCCGCCCGTAAAGCGGTGGCCAAGTGGACACCGAATCATGCCGAGCACTGATTAGCTAGGCGCTTTTCGACTACCCTGTCTGAGGTTTTCCCGTGATTTTTCCTCAGTTGTAATGTGAATGCCAGGGTACAAGGCGAAGTCGGGGCAAGGCCCGGATTCCCCCACCCGGCCACGACGGCTTCACCAATCTACCTGCTTGTAGACGCACAACCTTAGTACGCAAATACGCCTCTCTGGGTTCAAACCCCAGGGAGCCATCCAGCCAAATTATACCCCCTTAATTAGGAAGTCTAGATGCTCCTAGAGCTGTAGCCTTTAGCATACCAAGTCCCGGCCCTTACCTAGAATGCAAACCGTTAGCATAAGCGTAATCCCCAGTTATAGCATAAGGTGTCTGTTGTTGAGTCCAGCGAAGCGTTAAAACGCAGGAGTGGCTAAACAGACCAAGGGACGTGGACTTGCGCGAAGGGCAAGTCCCCTCCCTTAGTTAGCTCTTTGTTTGGTTGGCTTTCCAGCATTCAGCATTCAAGGCTCATTTCTCACGCTCAGGACTCTGCGTCTGAGACAGCACTAACAGCTCTGAATCCACCCGAGGAGCACACTCGGCTGGACTCTCCACCGCGCATATTCATGCCGCCTGGCCATCACCATCGCGCCCAGCGCCTCACCGCGCTGTGTCATTGGAGTTTAGTTCGCCACGTGACCTGACCACTCTGTACGCTCCCATGCAGGCAGAATTCTTTTGGCAGGACCTCTGTGGCTGGCGCCGGTTAGGGTGGACCTTCAATCGCGGCCCCTTCGCCGCCTCACCACACAAAGGACGCAGCCTGTACATACTAGACCATAAATACTGACATTAAATGTGTTTACCCTAGTCTGGATTTCGAGAGAAACCCTACCTACAGTAACCCAAAATTAATTTTCGTAGCTCCGGATGTTCTTCCAAAATTGCATTGAGTTTTCATTTCTTATTGTCACTGACCTGAGACCTTTTCTGGCCATCCTTTTTCCTCTTTTTAACTTAGTTTCCAATTCCACTTTTCTCTTCTTCGTTGCTCGCAGAGCTTTCTACTTTTCGTCTGTAAGTAGCCCTCGTTTCTGTCTTTCATATAAGCCATTTAGTTCAGAATTCAACACATTTATCTGTGACTAGTTTGTTACTGGACTGACGCAATTTTGATTGAAGCGGTCCCAGCTGACTTGTTTGTACCAGGCAAAAAATATCGGCTCTGAAGGTTGGCGAGATTAAGATACTTTTTTCTCCTGGAGCTGAAGATCATTGTTTTGACCAAACTTTCAGCAAAGGTCCTTTGTTTTCGATAAAAATTGCCGGACGTTCTTTCATGAGTTGCTCGGATTTTACTAGCAAATCCTCAGCTTTCTTCATTCCATTTCGTTGTGAGTCCATCCTGGCAAACCTGCTTGCTTTTCGCAGGATACGAGTATGCCAAAAAAAAAACGCTTTGAATAACGACGGATACAATTTGTTTTTATCTGCTACGAGTTTGTACAGGTATAAAACAGATAAAGTTACCTGATTAGGCAAAACACGTACAAATACTAAACACAGCAGAAGATTCAACTCACTGATATCTGCAATAGCTGCGGCCGGCTACGGCCCCGCCTAAGGTACTGTTAAGGCTAATGCATATATACCATGCCGTGCTCCTTCCTTGCCCCGGCCATGCCATGTCGCTAAATATTTAGATTTTGTCGTTCCCAATTGATTTACTCAATGAGACCGTGTTTGAATCACACATGCCATACAGTGCCCATGCCGTGCCCCTGTCGTATTCAGAACATGCTGCTTTGAACGCGACTTTTCAATGCCAAGGCACATCACGGCATGGGTGTGGCGACCTGCCCAGGTTCAGCTTCTTCCGGCTACCACGCGGACATTCACGAAGGCTATTAACCAGTATGTTACTGCCTTTTGGAATATTAAAGTCAAAGGCAGTCTTTCTTTTGTTTTTAATCTACGTCTCCATCTTGTATTCTTCTTTTCAATGTCTAGTTACATTAAGACATCTGTGACTTCACGATATTTCGAACCCCCCCCCCCCTCTTCGTCGTACATCTTCATAATAGTCATAACTCCCCCCACCCCACCCCCTCGGAGCGTGATGTTGTGTATGGACTAACCCTAGGCGCTTTTCGTAAACACGCGAACGTGCCTAAAACGGCAGGAGAAAGAGGAGGTGCCAGAGCAAAAGCAGAAAAATGAATAAATTGATCAGCGACCCAGTGCTCCACGTAAGATCCCAGAAGAGCGATGGCCTCACTGTGGGACAGTACGGACCCTCAGAAAACCCACTGTGTATTACTGATCCATGGAGCAGAAAACGCAAACAACTATCAAATTATAAATATTTAATTTCAGAACTGGGAAGTTCGTAACTGGCCTCGATGTAGTAATCACTACAAACAAAGAAAACACTAAAATCTTAACGTTTATAGAACTGTCGAAGTTTCCGTTTTAAACTTCGCGGTAAGCGAGGCTAGCAGACAGGAGTAGCACTAAAATCTAGACGGTTACAGAACTGTCGAGGTTTCCACTTTAAACTTCGCGGTAAGCGAGTCTAGCAGACAGCGGAGTAACATTCCCGAGACACGGACTTTTATTTTCGCTTCCCAATTGCGAGGCTTATTTTTTGTTTTTAACGGTAAACCCTACGGTTTTGTACAGGACATTCTCTGGGACACAGCTAAGCTGTTACACGAGGCTTGAACCTAACTCATCTCTGGAAGTCGCTGCAAAGAGAGGACTAATTCTTCAATTGTGGGGTTACTCAGCGCATGAAGCCGGTTGTAATTGATTATCCGTATATGAGGGTCCACGGTTTTCCATTTCGTTGTTGTTACTTTTTTTATTGCATCCAACTACGAACATTTTGACTTCCTGGGTTTGTAACATAGTTACGCTGTGAGTTTTGGTGTGAAAAGTTATCTGTCCGAACTGTCATTTCTACGTCTTTAAAAGAGTGCGTGCTATTATTTTTTATTCTTTTTAATTAATCATTTTTTACATAGCGGCAAAGTGGGGCGTAAGGAAACATTACTGGAGCTCCACAGAAGGGTGACTGGGCTATTTGAGAAAAGCACAGTTTAACGAACTAGTCACAGATTATACTTCACCAGGATCAGAGAAGAGCAATCTGTGACTGGAAAGGTCTCAAAAGAAGATGGCGACTGCTGCTGGGCACCAGGATATGCCCCCAGAAGGGGGTTATAGACCAATAAATTATGCCAGGATCCCCGCCAAGAAGTATTTTGGGGGTAAAGTGTTTTGATTACCGTCATCATACACGAAACGTGTGAATAACATGTTGTGCATGTCTATTCGTAACATTGGTGTTTGATTTTTCAGGACCGACTGTAATTTTGGGATATGTGGGAGTTACTGCTGTGGCCGGTTATGTGTATTACCTCACTTGGAAGAAGGTTAGGCAAGATTCAATTGAAATGAGAAGTGCTAAACTTGCGTTAACGCCACTGCTTATGGCGGAGCGAGACAGAGAGTAGGTATCTAGTACAGCAGACACTCTTGTTCCACGAATTTTTAATTGTTAGAATTTTTGTGTGCCGTGCATGTTCAGGCTATTTGTGTTTTTGAAGTCTTGCAGCAGGCAATTCTAAATATGTTATAACAGACATATGTGTTGCTGAACGTGTTCCATTATGTATGTAAATACAGAGTACAAATACAGAGGATGTGCGCTAACCAATTACTCTAACTGCACCTTCTTCATAGTTTACATGGGCTGTATCAGTTGCCAAATCTCTCCATGTCAGGCTGGCTCACGCTGGGGTGTAAACCCAAGGGCAGCTGGACGCAGTCCTTAACATGCATGCTTAGAACTGTTCTAACAGGTAGTTGAAAATAATCAGCAAGCTCTCTGTTACTTACTGCTTTTATATCCAATATTTTGTTACCTACACTTCAGGTCCTCCCATACCAAAATGACTGTATTGTCTTGATGGAGCAGCCACTTTCTAGATTCTCAAATGGAGAACTTCTCACATATGGCAAAGAATATTGTAGTGTTCATGATGTTCCCCTTTTCCAGATTGAACATTTGATGATTGGATATCAAAAAAACACCTCCTGCATGACTTTCATTTTCAGACTGCTTACAACATCTGCTGTCGGAGTTATGAGGGCTACTCCCGATATGACGCTGGATGTTTTGATTTTTGATTGGAAATGTGGCAACATAGTTCATTATAGCTGCTGATGAAGAATCATTTTTCACATTGGTCCTCTCTGAGATTTTGTGGACCAGTGTGCCTGCATACATAAATGTTGTTGTCATGCAGATGGGTGCAGCACATGCTATATGAAACATTAGTGACTTTGGCGATTTTTTCAACTGTTATGTGTACCTCCTTCTTCAGGTGTTGTACCCATTGTTGGCCCTACTTGAACTGCCTACATAATTTGTACCCTGCACCCCAGCTCATACCTGTGTAGGCTTCTGTGATCATGTCATAATTATGTGACATTATCTTGCCCAGTTATATAAAAAACTTCAATTGCCTGTCAAATTGTGACATCCTGGTTTGCCAAATTCTGGAAATAACAAAGTAACTGAACCATACAGACTGTTACCTTCCACACTGTGTACACTGAATGCATATACCAGAACAAATTTCTGCACATGCCTTGCGTACATACCTGCACATGATCAGACATTTGAATATACACAAATACTGTGTCATTTTGTGGCTGTTGAAAAGTTTGCAAACCTTTGTACTGTACCATGTACAGTATATGAAGGGTATTTGAGAAAAGTGTAATATGGGGAAGTAATATGAGGATGGAGAACACTGCATGAGGAGGAGCATTATAATCAGTACTGTTCACCAGATTTTATTAGGGTGATCAAATTAGGAAGGATTAGATGAATAGGATATGTACTGCACATAGGTCAGGCTGGAGAGAAGGGGGGTTGGGGGGGCGTATATTTGTTCACCATTTGTTTTATGTGGTTATGAAATGAGGTATTTTACTCTGAGAAAGGAACATATGTCATGAGAAACTGAAGACAAAGTGCAGAGGAAAATATTTAAACATGAGAAGAGTGAAGCTATTAGCTCAAAATATTACATTACTCATTGATTTATCAAGGAATTTATGTTGTTAGGGCATTGAAATAAAGGAGCTAGCTTCTAAAGTAGGGCTCAGCTTCATGGAGTTTACATCCAGTGTTGGGGTTTGGTGCTAGTGGTGTGATTCTATTGCCAGAGAATAAATCAGCTACATGTCTGTTAGCAGAGAGCAAAGAAGAAATGGGAAATTGAACTTCAGTGCTGTCATCACAGCTCAAAGATTTGAAGTGTTATTCATTAGGTGACTTCCACATTTTGGAAACTAAAAAACACCTCACAAATTTTCTGATAACCAACATGATTGCAACATTTGCCTGGAGAGGCTGAGGAAAATCACAAAGTTCTTGGCAGTACTCAGACCTGGCTTTGATTCCTCAAATTTAATACCTGCCAAGCACAATGCCAGCTGTTTCTCCTGTCTTTAACACCAGTATCAGCAGTTCTAAAAAAATGGAACAGTAGTAGTGTCAACATTACATTCCTTATTGCAGGTACTTGAAGCAGTTACGTCGTAATCGCGATGAAGAAGCTAAGTTGATGGCCAGTGTACCAGGTTGGGTAGTTGGCACATGGTATGGGGAGCCAGTATACAAAACGCTTCCTCCAGATACATTGGTTACACCCCACATGAGTGAATTTTATGCCCATGGTCCTCAGAGTGAATACAAACGAAGAGTAAACTTCCAGTTTTGGATATAAGTCTTTCTGCCAGATATGAATGGGCAAACTGTACTTGTCAGTTTCACTTTATAATAGTAAGTTTTAGAGAGATGCTTGTAATCTTAAGTTCAGATATTATGCAAATTACTTATGTATGTATAAGTTCTGCTAATAAAAACAATACTGGAGTCTGTTGTAGGATACAGTGCTTTCTAAAATTTAGAGGTTCTTATGTGTAGCAGACAGCTGGAAGTCATTGCAACTAAAGAGGCAGTAACTGTTTTGTCAACATTTAAAGGCCCTTGTGTAATGGTTGCACATGTGCAATCACACCAGCAGTCCTGAAAGTATGTGAGTTTTTGGGCTTTTGCAGTGGTGTAATTGAGGTCTCTGTTCTTCTGGGACATGGTGCTTTGTCACTGGGTGATTGGTTCAAGATGTTTCAAGAGAGCACAGTGGGCACATTTTATAAGGGTTGACATGTCTTCACTGGACAATTTTTGAGCCTTCAAGATGGGTCCACTGTGCACTCTGGAAACACTGTAAGCTGTGCACATGTGTGCACACACACAGGTTATGATATCAGTGCGCATAGACAATTGAAATACACATAAAAAATTAAATTGCAAAAAAAATATGATGATAAAGCAAATATGGTCATAAATTTAAAAAATGAAAATTGTACAGATTGTATTGATATTTATTTGCATTGTAAATTGTATAACATAAGACTGGAACATTAATTATAGTAATTTCCTGTTTATTTTTTATTATCCTGTTTATTTCCTGTTTTGTTAAAACATACAGTTTTAGTACTTATGAGAATGACTATATTAAAAAAAATTAATTTCACATTTATAATTTTACATACACTGCATTTAGTGCACACAAGTTTTGGTAACTGGAAAAGAATTTGCACAATGTGAAATTTTTGCACACAGAAGGGATATTGGATCTCACTCCTGAAGGCAATTTCAGAAGCTATTTTAACTGTTGCTGTAGTTAAGAGGAAAATACTGGCCATTAATCAGAATGAACATCCACTGGTTTTACAGCAACAGTAATTTTAGAGCTGCTGGTGAAAGTATTTCACAGAGACAAATTCTGTAGCACTGTAACATCAGTTTGTTTTCCATGATTTTCTTCATCACATTCCTGGTGTCAGTTTGTAAGTCCCTTAGTAAATGTAGGGATTATTTCTGTAAAGTATGGGTGAGACATGAGAGTCTAGGACTGGTGAATATGAAAAATCTGGAATGTGAAACCCTTGCAGGAGCCTGTTGATTGTTCATAAACTCCCTAAATAATCAAATGAACTTGATGGCTTAAATTGGGTGGTGAGTAGATGCTGGTCCTGTTAGGATCATGAGGTCAATGTGGTTTGCTATTTTGGATTGTGGGTAAAAGAGTGAGAACCACTTCAATTGCCAAACACTTTGTGCTGTAATGTATGGCAAGTATGTGACACAAAGCACCAGTGAAACAAAGTGGAAAGTATGGTCACAGAACTTCAGGTTCAGATGTTCAAGTTTGTATATTTACTTACAGTTTTGAGTGGCTGGTTTCCCCATGCTTTCCTATTCTAAAGAGAGACCAGATTTCAAATAAAAGTCAGTCTCTGAAACTCACAACATTCTTCACAAGTCTGGTTGTATTGATTACAGCATTCATAGAAAGAGAGAGACTATGAGAAAGTGATAATTATTTATAAAGATATGGGAGATGGCTGTCATGGTCCACGTTTATGAAGTATGCTGGTATTAGCCCAGAAAACCAAGGATGATTAATCTTTGGTACTGGACATAGTTTGGATATGATACATCCCCAATACAGAGTAGGACTGATCACAGAATTATCTCCCACTCCAATTTTTTGAGACCCATGTTTTAATGATTGCATAATCTGCCATAAAGCATGAAACACTTAGTCATTTCTTGCAACCATCTGCTATTGGTAGTCTAAGAAGTTACAAAAAGTAAAACCTTCCTGTGACAGGAATAAGCGTAGACATCTGATGCAGGTAGCAGCCATTGCAATGTATAAAAAGTGACCACTCATTGTTCCACACATATTGCTGGGTACTAGCCACCATTATTAGACTTAAATGCAGTTGAATGAAATGTTCTACTTTATTTATCCAAGAAAACTACAGAAATATAGGACAAATCATGAACAGGGTTACAACTAAATAGACCACATATGACTGGGGTAAGTGTTTGTTATTGCTCTTGTTCATTCTATTATATTTTGTGTGCTAGCTTTAATTTATATTATATGCTGTATTTTAATGTACTCCTGTACTAGGTTTAAAACATTAGCAGAAGTTCAGTTGCATTGTATATGTAACAGTTCTATAACCATGTTTATTTTATACTTTATTTGACTGGAGGCAAGGTCCCTCACAATGCACCATGGATGTCAGATATAATTCTTAGGATCATAGGGTAAGTGTAGATAACTTCATTGTACTGATATTATATCCAGCAAACATGAAAACAACTTTCTGTTACAGAGGATTCCCTCAAAGTGATTACAGTGTGTGGTTCCTGCTTATCAATAAAAAATTTTGTATGTACTGTAGTTGATATTCTGTATTGGTTGTGGTCTGTATTCTGTATCTCAACTCTGATGTCTGTAAGCACCTGCCAAAAATTTGCAGAGCACTTTATAGCAATGGAAGTATGGTCTGACGTCTTAGTATAAAGCCTGTTTTTAAGATACATGAAACACAGAAATGAAATAACAGCACAATTTTACAATGGATCACACAGGCCTGTAACTTCTTATAATGTTCAGCAACTCTTTTGGTATGGCCTTTATACATATACACACCAGTTTGAACCCCTACCTAACTATACTCCATGGAGCAGAGCCCTTCCTGACAAGCTAACAGGTCTTCAGCTAGTCAAGAAAATCCACACATTTTATGGAGCCCAAAGGTTCATTACCACATTCACAAATGCCCGAGTTTGAACCCCTATGAAAACTAAAATTCATCTACATTATATATAAAGATACAATTCATACCTCACATTGAACACTGTGCTTTGACTAGAAAGACCATTCGGTGGGTGCTCTATAGGGAAATAATGGTGGTTGTGACAAAAATAATACAGAACACGTAAACACACCGAGTGGGCAAAATGCAGAGTTTTTAGTGTTATACCTGGTGGTGTGTATAGTAACCAGAAGGCTTTAAAGGGGTAATGTATTTGGATGTTGACAGAGAATTTGATTTATCCAAATGCAAGAATAATATTCCGGTTTTGTTCATATTGTTTTGTTCATATCCTTTCAGGTTCTTTGGTTTATTTTCTCTTTGCCTTTCCTCTTAACATTAATTTCCTTATTCAGGGAAGGCAAAAATAGATTTTTGGAATGTTGTATCAGTAAATGTAGGACTGTGGGCCGGGATAGCATAGCCGGTATAGCGACTCGCTACGAGCTGGACGGTCCGGGGATCGAAACCCGGTGGGGGCGAGATTTTCCGCAACCGTCAACATCGGCCCTGGGGCCCACCCAGCCTCCTGTACAATGGGTATCGGGTCGTTTTCCCGGGGGTAAAGAGGCCGGGACGTGGCGTTGTCCACCCACCCCCATCTAGAGCCAAGGTTAAAGAAAGAGTAGAGTTATACCTCTACTCCCCCTCTGGGCCTTTATGGCCTGTTCTAGGGTGAACATATGTAGGACCAGGATAGTGTAGACAGTAAACTAACTAGCTCTTCTCAAAATGTCCAGACCAGCTTTAGTGCTCACCCAGCTTCCTAATCAATGAGTACAAGGGACTTATTTCTTTCCCAACTGGTAAGGTGACTCTTATGTATGAACGGAAATTATCTGAACCTACAAGTTATTACAATAAGAATGTGTTGACACTTGGTTGGATGGTATATGAAGAAGGTTTCAGTTAGTAATTCACCTTCCAAGAGAAAGTGTCGTGGTGTAGATTGTACGGTAACCACACTGTACTGGTATAGAGTCGTGGTATAGATTGTACGGTAACCACACTGTACTGCTATAGTGTCGTGGTATAGATTGTACGGTAACTACACTGTACTGGTACAGTGACGTGGTGTAGATTGTACAGTAAACCACACTGTACTGGTATAGTGTCGTGTAGATTGTACGGTAACCACACAGTACGTATAGTGTCGTAGTTTAGATTGTACGGTAAACCACACTCTACTGGTATGGTGTCGTGGTGTAGATTGAACGGTAAACCAACAGTACCGGTACAGTGTCGTGTAAATTGTACGGTAACCACACTGTACTGGTATAGTGTCGTGGTGTATATCGTACGGAACACCACACTCTACTGGTATAGTGTCGTGGTTTATATAGTACGGTAAACCACACTGTACTGGTATGTGTCGTGGTGTAGATTCTAGGGTAAACGACACTGTACTGGTAAACTGTGGTGTAGATTCTAGGGTAAACGATACTGTACTGGTATAGTGTGGTGTAGATTCTGGGGTAAACCACACTCTACTGGTATAGTGTCGTGGTGTAGATTCTAGGGTAAACCACAATGTACTGGTATAATGTCGTGGTGTATATTCTAGGGTAAACCACACTGTACTGGTACAGTGTCGTGGTGTAGATTCTAGGGTAAACCACATTGTACTCGTATAGTGTCGTGGTGTAGATTCTAGGGTAAACCACACTGTACAGGTATAGTGTCGTGGTATAGATTGTACGGTAACGACACTGTACTGGTACAGTGACGTGGTGTAGATTGTACAGTAAACTACATTGTACTGGTATAGTGTCGTGGTGTAGATTCTAGGGTAAACCACATTGTACTGGTATAGTAACGTGGTGTAGATTGTACAGTAAACCACACTGTACTGGTATAGTGTCGTGTAGATTGTACGGTACACCACACAGTACGTATAGTGTCGTAGTTTAGATTGTACGGTAAACCACACTCTATTGGTATAGTGTCGTGGTGTAGATTGAACGGTAAACAAAACTTTACGGTACAGTGTCGTGTAAATTGTACGGTAACCACACTGTACTGGTATAGTGTCGTGGATTATATAGTACGGCAAACCACACTGTACTGGTATAGTATCGTGGTGTAGATTCTAGGGTAAACGACACTGTACTGGTATAGTGTCGTGGTGTATATCGTACGGAACACCACACTCTACTGGTATAGTGTCGTGGATTATATAGTACGGCAAACCACACTGTACTGGTATAGTATCGTGGTGTAGATTCTAGGGTAAACGACACTGTACTGGTATAGTGTCGTGGTGTATATCGTACGGAACACACACTCTACTGGTATAGTGTCGTGGTTTATATAGTACGGTAAACCACACTGTACTGGTATATAGTGTCGTGGTGTAGATTCTAGGGTAAACGACACTGTACTGGTATAGTGTCGTGGTGTAGATTCTAGGGTAAACGACACTGTACTGGTATAGTGTCGTGGTGTAGATTCTGGGTAAACCACACTCTACTGGTATAGTGTCGTGGTGTAGATTCTAGGTAAACCACAATGTACTGGTATAATGTCGTGGTGTAGATTCTAGGGTAAACCACACTGTACTGGTATAGTGTCGTGGTTAGATTCTAGAGTAAACGACACTGTACTGGTATAGTGTCGTGGTGTAGATTCTAGAGTAAACGACACTGTACTGGTATAGTGTCATGGTGTAGATCCTAGGGTAAACCACATTGTACTGGTATAGTGTCGTGGTGTAGATTCTAGGGTAAACCACACTCTACTGGTATAGTGTCGTGGTGTAGATTCTAGGGTAAACCACATGTACTGGTATAGTGTCGTGGTGTAGATTCTAGGGTAACCACACTGTACTGGTATAGTGTCGTGTAGATTCTAGGGTAAACCACACTGTACTTGTATAGTGTTGTGTAGATTCTAGGGTAAACCACACTGTACTGGTATAGTGTCGTGGTGTAGATTCTAGGGTAAACCACACTCTACTGGTATAGTGTCGTGTAGATTCTAGGTAAACCACACTGTACTGGTATAGTGTCGTGGTGTAGATTCTAGAGTAAACGACACTGTACTGGTATAGTGTCGTGGTGTAGATTTGACGGTAAACCATACTGTACTGGTATAGTGTCGTGGTGTAGATTCTAGGGTAAACCACACTGTACTGGTATAGTGTCGTGTAGATTTTAGGGTAAACCACACTGTACTGGTATAGTGTCGTGGTGTAGATTCTAGGGTAACCACACTGTACTGGTATAGTGTCGTGTAGATTCTAGGGTAAACCACATTGTACTGGTATAGTGTCGTGGTGTAGATTCTAGGGTAAACCACACTGTACTGGTATAGTGTCGTGTAGATTTTAGGGTAAACCACACTGTACTGGTATAGTGTCGTGGTGTAGATTCTAGGGTAACCACACTGTACTGGTATAGTGTCGTGTAGATTCTAGGGTAAACCACACTGTACTTGTATAGTGTTGTGTAGATTCTAGGGTAAACCACACTGTACTGGTATAGTGTCGTGGTGTAGATTCTAGGGTAAACCACACTCTACTGGTATAGTGTCGTGTAGATTCTAGGGTAAACCACACTGTACTGGTATAGTGTCGTGGTGTAGATTCTAGAGTAAACGACACTGTACTGGTATAGTGTCGTGGTGTAGATTTGACGGTAAACCATACTGTACTGGTATAGTGTCGTGGTGTAGATTGTACGGTAACCACACTGTACTGGTATATTGTCTTGGTGTAAATTGTACGGTAACCACAATGTACTGGTATACGAGTAGTGTCGTGGTGTAGATTGTACGGTAAATCATACTGTACTTGTATAGTGTCGTGGTGTACATTATAGGGTAAACCACACTCTACTGGTCTAGTTTCTAGGTGTAGATTGTACGTTAAACCACACTGTACTGTTATAGTGTCTTGGTGTAGATTGTACGGTAAACCACACTGTACTGGTACAGTGTCTTGGTGCAATTTGACGGTAAACCACACTGCACCAGTACAGTGTGGTTTACCGTGCAGTCTACACCACAACATTTTCTCATGGATGTTGAATTACTGAGGGAAACCTTCTACATATACCGTCCAACAAAATGATCAACACATTCTCGTAAACGTTCTAAAGGATAACCTGATCTCAATTTGTCTGAAATACCACGTTTCTCTTCTGAGTTGTATATCACATCCTGTCCCCGCATCTCTGTCTCTCTCTCACACACATACACACAAACACGTATTTAGTGTACAAGTCACAATACTTGTTTCCATTTTAATATACTCGTAATTTTATTTCTGGAGGGTTTGTAAACACCTGCATTGAAAGGAGTCACAGGTTGTAGAGTTATATAAACCAGTCTGTATGCTTTTACCGGGAGGATCAACTTTTCATTTTATAATATCTTGAATGATACGTGAAGTACAAAGAAGTATTACAGAACATTGGCCCTCTAAAATTAAAACGGCCACTATACTGTATATGCGCGTACTGAAATATTTCATTCTTATCTTTTTTATGTAGGCGTTTACAGCATATATTACAAATAAAGTGAACTGAATCATATAATATATATAACAAATGAGAGCTTGTTAAAAATGTTTAACGGGCTTTACGAAACGTTCAATGCAACACATTCCTTAATGTAGTTTGAAGCAAATTATGGATCTCGGTTTTACCTCAAATTCTCATGTCTAAATTCTTCTAAATGCCCATTCCTCACAAATGACCGTATCACCACTAATCTAAAAAGGTTAAGGCTACACGTTTTCCAAGTCCACCCCGATACAGGCATTGCATTCATTCATTCTGTAGTAAAGACAGGTACATAGCCTCTTCAAAAGCGAGTTCTCCACAGGGTGCGATCTAGTGCTTCCTCTTTCAATTTCCAGTATCTTCTCTTTTCCTTAAGGTCATCCAGTAGCTGCTTACGTCTTCTCCCTCGTCTTCCCATCATTTCTATCCTTCCTTCTAACTTTCCTTCAATCACGTGTTTCAGAAGGCATTTTCTGCGCAAGATATGACCAATCCAGTTAGCCTTTCTTCTTTTTATTGTATGTAGGATATTCCTCTCCTCCTTGACTCTGTGTAATACTTCTTCATTTCTCACACGATCGGTCCAACTGATCTTCTCCATTCTTCTCCAGCACCACATTTCAAACTTTCCAGATACTTCTGATCTATTTTCCGAAGTGTCCACGTTCTAGCACCATACAAAGCAATGCTCCAAATGTAGCACTTTACTAGTTACTTCCTTAAATTTAAGTCCAGTTTGCTGGTGAAAAGAGTCTTCGACTTGTTGAATGCTGCTTTAGCCATGGAAATTCAGGATTTAATTTCATGTGTACACCTTGCATCATTTGTTATCATGCTACCCAAATAACTGAAATATTCCACATTCTCCAATTGCTTTTGATCTATCATAATTTTTATTGGGGATGGTTGCCTTGATGTTCTCATTACCTTAGTGTTTTCCACATTCATTTCCAATCCATAGCATCTTCCAATTTCAATTAGTCTATCACCTTTCCTTCCGTAGCCAGTAGCACAAGGTCATCTGCATATTTCACTGTGCGAATTACTTGTCTTCCTATTCTCAAGTCTCCAAACCCTTCAAGAACTTCCTTGGTAAGGTATCCGCTGTATAAGTTGAACAGAATCGGCGACAAACAGCAACCTTGTCTAACTCCTCTTTCAATCTTCACACTACTCGTCTCCCCTTTGTCCAGTTGTATTTTGGCACTCTGTTCCATGTACAATTTGCTGCTCAATCTTCTTTCGCGCCAGTCTATCCCAATTCCCTTTAGGATCTGCACTAATTTGGTCCACTTGACTCCGTCAAATGCCTTCTGCCAGTCTATGAAGCGAGCACACAATTCCTCATCTATGTCCAAGGTTCGTTCTTATATTAGTCTTAGTATCCTAATTGCATCCCTAGTTCCCTTTCCTCTTCTAAATCCAAACTGATCTTCTCCAAGCGCATCCTCAGTCTTCCTTTCAATCCTTCTTCTAAGTACCCTCGCTACTATCTTTGCTGCATGTGCGCTGATGCTGATTGTGCGATGACGCTGATTGTGCGATGGTCGCTGCAATTTGTAGCTTTGGGCTTCTTCTTTAAGGCAATAATTGCAACTTCAATGGAATCTCTGGGCCACTCCCCAGTTACATATATGCTGTTGATCAGCTGTGTCATTAGTCTGAGACCATCTTCTCCCAACAATTTGAGTACATCCCCAGGTACATCATCATCTCCTGTAGCCTTCTTATCCCTCATCTCCTTGATAGCTTTTTCCACTTCACTTTGCAAAATATATGGGCCTTTCTCGTCTTCATCTACTTCAGGTTCAACTTCTAGGTGTTCTGGTCGATTAGCTCGATCGTAGAGCTCTGTAATATAATTCTCCCAAATTTGCAGTACTCCTCTCTGGTCTATTATTATATTCCCCTGAGAGTCTTCGATGCCAATGTTTTGAATCCCATGTTTTTTTTTCCAACCTAGTTCCTAAGTCTTCATGTATATTAGATCATAACGCCCTGTTCTTTGAAATTCTATGATCTCGTCGCATATGCTCTCCAGATATTCCTTCTTGGAGTTGTCCGTGGCTCTTTTCAATTCATTCCTCAGTCTTTTGTAGTTCTTCCTGCCTTCTTCATTGTTGAGATTCTTCCATTTCCTTCGTTCATCCATTTTACTGATCATCTCCTGTATAATCCATGGCCTTCTTGCTCTCCTCTCAACTTTTCCAGCTAAATCACTCATAGTATCTAACACACATTTCTTGATATTGTTCCACTTCCCTTCCACATTCCCACTTTCACATTTGATTGCACCAAGTTTTTCTTATAGACTATCGTGTATTTCCTGTCGTTGATCATATAGCTTCTCCAAATCCCATCTTGGCTTCTGCTTGTGGAACCTTATGATTTTCTTCAAACTGGTGCAGATCTTTGCAACCAATAAATTGTGGGCAAAGTCAATATCTGCTCCAGGCATTGACTGCACATCCTTAACACTGTTTCTGAATCGCTGTTTCACTAGTACATAGTCCAATTTATATCGACTCCTATCCCCTGGTGATTTCCAGGTGTACAATCTTCTTTTAGGTTTTTTGAACCACGTGTTTGTTTTAGCGAACCCATTTCTTTCACAGAAGTCTATAAGCATTTGACCTTTGATTCCTCCTTCCCAGTCCATATGGCCGAGCAGTGTTGTGATGTGCTTTATCTCCAACCACACTGTTCCAATCTCCCATTATAATCGTATTTGTCGCGCCCTTTCCATCCTCTTCAAGAATTTCTTCAATTATATAATACAGCTCTTCCACTTCGTCATCTTCATACTCCGATGTTGGCATGTACACTTGCACTATCAAAATACCGGTTCTGCCTTCAGCTTAACAGCAATGATTCTGTCACTATACACACTCTTCTTAACAACACTTTTCACTATGCTTTTATGCACTACTATTGCTACTCCTCTTTCAGCCCTGTCAGCCGGAATAATACACTGTATAATCAGCACTTCTTATTTCACCTTGACCCTTCCACCGCACTTCACTAACACCTAGCACAGACACTGCGTTCTTCTGCATCTCCTTCTTCAAATTTTCGAGTTTTCCTCCTTGATTCAAAGTACTTACGTTCCAAGTGCCTATCTTGAAGCTGTGATGTTCCTTCTGCGTCTGCTTCTTTTGTCTGTAGTCCTTATTACCGCGTGGTGTCTCTCCTAGAAACACTCCCCCCGCGGAGATCCGAATGGGGGAGTAGTTTACCTCCGGATTGTTTTGTCTCCAGAGGAAGCATCTCGCATTTGTCTCTGTTTCTGGAAGAGACTATCCAGGAAAAGTAATAAAGTGCGAGTTTTCCATTTGCTTACGGAATTAAAATCGAATGATGCTATATCAAATTAGAAGTTACTAGAAATGTCTGCTGTTCATTTTATAACATCAGAATTGTTACATGCTCTGTTTATTCTGTCAAGCCGCTGCGTTCCATTACCTCTGCTATGGTCCGTAATTAATGATTCGAATGAATACTGAGTCCTGAAGTAGTAAGTTGTGAGTATCTAGGTAACACGTAACACGCGAGGTGAATTTGTTTTAATTAAGGTTTTTATGTTGCACACATAAATCCTGCCATTAATTTCATCACAGGAAACTTATGTTAACAATAGACACATGCCAACATATTACATCATTGTCTTCCAGTAGAAAGGGGAAGATAATTTATATTCTTGTGAATGACATAGATCATGTGATCTGTAAGAACGAAATATATATACATAAGTTTAACTAAAACATGTTTAAAAAATAACAAAACGAGTGCAGGCTACTTTCGTAAATGTGTCAACACTGTTGATGAGCAATGCATGGGTGGGTGTCTGTATTCTCTGTTTATGTCGCTAGATGACGACAATTCCGCCGTTCCCATGGCAACAAACCCTCTGTAAATTATAGGTTGACTTGTAGTTAAATTCTTCTAACCACCTGTGTCAGAAACTTCTTCCAGAGCTGCAGTAAGTACCTACTTATTGAAGTACGTACAGCATTTTGAACACGGCAATATAAAATATTGTAACGATTACGCATACGTACATACATATATACATATACATACACACACATGTAATTAGAAAGTCCCACATTAACAAATACACGTTAGTTATGATAGAATGAACAAACAAGTACATATGAACGAGCAGTGATACCTGCTTATTTATACTCCAACAAGTTTCGGACTTTATGTAACCATCGTCAGGGAGATAACAAATGGATTTACGTAGCAGGTAATTATATAAGATTTTTCTCTTTTGTGTTATATGGCATGTTAAGAGATACTGGTAATGAGAACACGTGCTATATAAGAAGGAAAATAGAGAACTTAAGTAATTTCATAGGTAGACTAGTTTCTATCTCCCTGACGATGGTTGTATAAAGACCGAAACATGTTGCAGTATCAGTAATGTAGGTATTACTGCCAGTTGCTGTGTGTGCTTCGATGGTTTGTTATAGGAGGTACACGTTGAGTAATGAATTATATAAACTTGTTAAAATATGCGCCTACTTAACGGGCCATAGTTGTTATTAAGCCAGCACTGATCCTGTAAGCTATTGGTTGTATGTTTGTTCGTCAGGCGATGGACCACAACAATTATCACCAGCAGTCCCGAAATTATAACCGTCCACGTTTGATCAAGACGCCGGTACCCGATGAGCTCTGGCAGTCTACAACCCACGCTACCTACACACCTCCAAGAATTGATCTCCTGAAACGAGAGGGTAAATAAATGTCAAACATACTCTGCTGTCGACATGAACGTACTGCGAATACGTTGTACGTGAAAAAGTCATAGATATCGATTAGTTGGCCTGTTGCTGGGAACAGAATAATCTTTTGAAGGGTTGATGGAACGTCATTGACAATAACATAGCTGCCTGCAAATTAGTTTCAATGCCTTCAAACAACGGACCTGGAGGTGTTTCTATTTGTGAGTTGGGAGGAGGAAGACAAAGAGTGAGTTTAAGGTTTGCCAGTTTCATATAATTCCGGTTTTATTTTGACACTACTTGCTACATTTCCTCGTCAATAAATTTCTTACTTTTATTCTGTTGGTTTACTTAGCTTGTTTAATGCCGCTGTGTAGTCTGTAAAGATAATATGTTAAATGAGGTGGGAAAGTAATTATGAATGGTCAGTAATCCCCAGGATAGGGACAGGTGGTGGGTTCTTGTGAATGCAGTAATCAGCCTTCGGGTTCCATACAATACGGGGAATTTCTTGACTAGCTGAGGACTAGTTAGCTTCTCAGGAATGACTGTGCTCCATGGAGTTAATTACTTTAGAGCAGTGGTTCCCAAAGTGGGCGGTGGGATTACCGAGGTGGGCGCTAATAGGTACGAGAGGTGGAAGGGAGCGCTGTTGTTATCACAGGGGGGCGCTAGTAGACAAGTAGTGCATTCATTTTTATAATAAAATTCAAATAAAGTAATTTTTGTGTTAAAAATAAAAAATGAACTAAATTTCTTAGTATTTTAATTTATGAATCTTATTCAAGCACATATTATTTTTAATACACTATTGATACATGAATTATTGTTAATCATAAAAAATATAATAAATTCTAATTTATTAATCAACACAAAAAACATTAAGTTGAACTCTTATAATTTTATTTAAACGATTTTTTAAATATAAAATAAAAGTGGAAACAAAAGTGCATTTGTTTTTAAAAAAGGTAGGGGGGCTCTGTGGGTGTGTATATGGAACCAAGAGGGCGGTGGTCCGAAAACGTTTGGGAACCACTGCTTTAGAGTAACGTGAAAGGACACGGTCGTGACCTATTATAAAGTAACTGAAAAAATCTCAAAGCTGGATCCGAAATCAGAACCACATAACTCGCGAATGCGAGTATACACCAGCATAAAAATGATCTTTCTGTTTATTTTATTGAAACATTGTAAACCATTAGAGAAGTGGTTTTCAACCTGTACTCCGCGGAGCCCAAGGGGTCACACCCAGTGTGTGGGGAGGTAAAGGAAGCTGCGATTAGCTGGCTGCCATTTTTTGCCCCGTCTTGTATGGAATCTTTTTAATCTAACACAGGAGTCTGTATAGGACTTACAAGCTCAAGCACTGTGAAGTTACAAGTAACTGCAATAATATAACACCATAGTACACAAACACCTATCTTTTAGGATATTTGTTTACGCAAGCATTTCCGGCAGGTTTCAGTCGGAGGACCGAATGTAAATAGCTAAATATATAAATAAAGGATACATGCTTATTTGTGTACTATGATGGTATAGTATTTCTGTGAAGGATGAGGTAATACGGGACTGGAGGAGACTTCATAATGAGGAGCTTCATGATCCGCACTCCTCATCAAATGTTCGAGTGATCAAGTCAAGAAGAATGAGATGGGTGGGGCATGTGGAGCATATGGATGAGAGCAGAGGTGCATACAGGGCTTTGGTGGGGAAACGTGAGTGAAGGAGACCACATGGAAGACCTAGGCTTAGATGGGAGGATAATATTAAAAATGGATCTTCAAGAACTAGAATGGGAGTGTGTGGATTGAGCTGACTCAGGGTACGGAAATTGGCGGGCTCTTTTGAACATGGTAATGAACAATTGGGTTCCATAAAATGGTGGAATATCTTCCCTAGCGGAACAACTACAGGCTTCTCAAGACGGACGCTGCTCCATGGAGATGGTATACTGCAGTTAAATAGTGCACGGTTGTAATGAATACATTCAAGATTATTTACAAATGTTCACTGCTCTTTACATTGTGAACGAAGTATGTGGGAAATGCAACTGTCTTCCATCACACCAAACGTCTCGATACGTAACACAGTTATAGAGCAAGTTAGTGTAGCGGTAACGCTTTAGAGGTGCCCCCCTCCAGTCTCGGCTGTGACACCGGCTGTCCTGACTGAGACTTTGCAGTTTTCCTCAGTCCATCTAGGAAAATGCCGGAATAGAAGCTAGATCAGGTCACGACCGCTTCCTCCGACATCCTTTTTACCAACCACGCTATGTAGTGTGCGATAATGGCAGTGATGACAAACGTTGAATTTTTCAGGGCGATTGAATGAGTTCCGTCGTCTCTGGCTATCGACTGCTCCGCCTTATAAGCGCGCCCCCATGTATTAATGATTTCCTAGTTTTCCATAATTTATTATTGTGTTTCTTATGTGTCACTAACATATACTTTAATGTCAACATTTGTAACGTTTTTAAATTTAATACACTTGCATTTTTTGAGTGAAATTATCCTTCAGTGATGTAATATAAATATCAAGGATATGAGTGTTTTTATATATGGCGGATTAAAAGTCAATAAAAGTATACGCCTCTAAATTCTATGATTTTGATTCATTGTCCTCTTCTTCCCATTTTCAGTAGAAGCTTTCATATGAAGATGACGCCCTATGCAGATCTAGAATTATTGCATATTTTAGCTGTAATGTCTATCAATCCAGTTCTTAAAATTTGGTCTACAAGACCTTATTTCAGATGTAAAATCCAATTATTCTAAACCAGTTTTAATGTTACATTTCTATCCTAAACTCTGATAGGTGGCCGTCAGCTCATAGGCCTTTTATTTAAGGGCAGTTCAAAAAGTAATAAAAAACATATAGTAATTCCACAATAGCTGTTATAATATAAGAACAAATAAACAGATTAGATGGTTCATACAGACTATTGTCTTATTTTGAGGTTCATATTATAAGAAGAATAAATCATGGAGATTTCAACAAAGAAACACTAAATTTACGGCGAGCTGTTTCGATTAATACGGTAATGCTTTGCAATATCTGAATGCAAAACTAGGCTAAGGCAGAAGAAAGGATATTAGAGAGAAAATCTTGTTCATAAATTAAATCTTGAGGTATAACTCCATATTTTGTAATTTCGAAATCCCAGATGGCATGGTTTAAAAATTATGTCGTCTTACCAAAATCCTTTCCCATATGAAGTATTTCAAATTAATATTTAGTGCCCCCGAATGTTTTCTCTGAATTTGACCTCTGCCTTTTCGAAAAATAGGTGTGTGTATAGACGCAAGGTTCATTTGGCATTTTAGTGTAAGCGTCCTGCTGTCCTTTACGGCTTCAGTAACACTGTCGTCTGTCCAGGTACCTTAGTGCCTGCAGAGCATAGGCTTACTGAGGCCCGGTGTTTGGGCTACAGACATTTTAAAGCGGAGATGTAAGTTACGCTCCGTTCGCTTACAACATATTTTAACAACTGTTAGAAAATATGGCTATGTTGTATTTACTAATATGACTGTTATCCGTGTCCATAAAACAAACGGATTCACGTCACACACGATTGTCAGAACCCTAGCTATAGAATAGAATAGCCAAGCAATGTTTTAATGTGTTGTGTTTTATTTTGTTTGTGTGCGGTTCTTTCAAGAACTGGTGACTGTGTACTGCCAATGTGAGCTTCAGGTGGGTGTAGCACTTTACAGCATTTTGTGTGAGGACGTGACAATCTTTGACTGCAGGCAGTCGTATTTGCGGGTTTTCGGAATAACGAAAAATGTCCGTGCCATGGTGATTAATGGCATTCTATCAGGAAATTCTCTCTTGGTTCTGATTTAAAAACCACTTGTGAAATTTAAAAATGCAAGAGGTGGATACGAGTATGCGGAAAATAATTTTGAGTTTGTAGCTTAAAATACTGTCATGGTTTGGCAAGTAGCGCAGCATGCATCTGTAAATATTTATATGAATGACTTCGTGTCTATTTCTGGAGTACGTGCTAGGATATCAAACTTTATTTAATATCACCTTCCTAGCCGAAGATTTAAATGTTGGTCACAGCTTAAATCGAAGCTGGCTAACTAAATAACTAAGTAACTAACTAGCCGTATGAAGTAGAATCCTTATCTCAGGCAGTAAAGAAATTACCCACTTTTTATGGAATCCGAAAGTTCATTACCGTGTTAATAAAAGTCCACCACTTGACCCTATCCAGAGCCATGTGACTCTCCAAACGTTGATATCAAAATTGTTCCCTGATGCAGCACAAACCCTACCCAGCCTCTGCCTTTTGGTGCCCACTCGCACAGCAGTCCATTTTCTATACCTTTACATCCTTCAGTTCTTCTTTTGTCCGACCTACCTCTTTTACCGAAAGGAAGAGAGAGCACTCCCTGGGAAACTTCAGAGAAGAGAAAAGTTTATAACAATTTTCTCGTCATAATAAATTCCATGTCACCCACTGTAGTTTCTTTGTATCTCGGTGTTTTCAAAAATGAAATTATCGACTCTAATTTAGTCAATCGCGAAGCAACAGTTCCCGGCAGTTTTTAGGCGCCATCGCAAAGTCGCGAAAAGCGACTCTTAAGCTTCGTCATGTATGCCCGGCCCTCTGTCCTTCTGCATGGAACAACTTGGTTCCCGCTGAACGTGTTTTCGTGAAACTTTAAATTGGAACGATGTTTGCTAAAATTTATTCAGAAACTTGAGGTTTTTAAAATCGGACAAAAATAACAGGCACTACGGACATTTATGACTGCTCTGGTTACAAATGTTCCTATGTTTACCTTCGATAGTAATCGAGGACAATAAATAGTAAACGATATTAGTCTGTGTTTACTGTCCGACGAATGTACACTTTTATTCACTATTAATTTGTGAAACACAGTCCTACATGTTTCGAATCTTTTCCCGGTTCATCTTCAGGGACTTCAGTTTTTAAATTACATTGATTTTTACATCAATGGTACAATTTATACACTGGTCAAAATGGTAATTTAATGTAATTTAAATTACTGAAATCCCTGAAGATGAACCGGGATAAGGTTCGAAACATGTAGGACTGTGTTTCACAAATTAATAGTGAATAAAAGTGTACATTCGTCGGACAGTAAACATAGAAAAGAAAATGTACGGAATGAATAATATTAAGATATTAATCTGCTTTATTTCTCCGTGCAATTTACAAGACGTATAATTCAGGAAAAACATGTGATCATAACGTGTAATATATATTATTATGTATAGCATGGGAGTCCAACATTTTTACGGCCAAGGGCAACATCCGTTATTGTGGGCTGGTTTGCGGGCCGCATGTGGAAAAGTAACAACCTAAATTATTGTGAAATTTTTATAGTATATACATAATTTACAAATGTGGCCGGCCGCATAAGGCCCGCAGGCCGCGGGTTGGAGACCCATAATGTATAGCAGTATGAAATTTGGCATGTAGATCGATTATGAATGTTCTTTTCAATTGTGTATGAAATATTGTGTGTATGTCAGAAATTACAAAGTATTTCACTGGGGTAAAAATTTAGGTTACGTATGACCGAAAAATTTAATATAGAACCAAAGTAGACATATAAAAAATAAGTTCCGCAGAGAAATATAGTAATAATATTTTGTGTGCGTACAATTATGAACAATAACAGAAAGTGTTCACAGTGGATTCAGTGGTTATGACCGTCCGAGAAAAGTCGAAGATGCAAAGATATGAACGCCCTTTATTGCTACTCGACAACTACATTTCCTACCTTTTTAGTCTTGTGTTTTGATTGGACTGAGAACGAAGTGTAACTACGAGTACCTGAAGTAAAATAATTGAGGCAAGTAGCGGTTTGGTACGTTGAGTGAGACCCAACCGCTCCTTTTTCCAACCTTCGGAAGAATCACATTAACATTTCAAAGGTAACCTCAACATGTCAGCTACGTTACGTATATATATATATATATATATATATATATATATATATATATAATTTACTGCAATTGGGGTTTCACCCGCTAGCAGTAGTCCTTACACTAGTACACACAATACAAATGGACATATAATATACATAAAAGTGACAATACAAAACAAACTATACACAATTACAAAACAAAATACATACACTAAATACAAGTACACACATTAGAACACCGTACACACATTACAAAACATCCACACCTTAACAAAAACATCCACACCTTACAAAAAACACTCACACACAATACAAAATAAAACACACGCACATTACAAAAACACCCACACATTAAAAATCTCAATACGTTAGAGTATCCTCAGTATAAAGTCAGACCAAAATATATGATACTTTTATCCCCCAAGAACTTAATTCACTTCACTTCGAAACCAAAACACTTCACTTCACATCACTTTACGCCCCTTCACTTCACATCACTTCCCTTATTTCCATTTAATCCCCGCTTAAAAGCCCTTAGCTTGTAATTACTTTCTTGACCCTTTTTCTAAAAGTTTACAGCGGAAAATCGCTAGTAAGCTTGGAGGTAATTGGTTCCGGCTTTTTATGGTCCTATTTACAAAGGAATATTTACCTACATCTGTTCTTTGTTTCCTAGTCCTAATTTTCCGACTATGATCGTCCCTACCCAGGTAGCATGGTTTTAGTAGTCTATCCCCTATCGTTTTCCAAGCACGTCCCCCGAAGTATGCTTTGAAAAGGGCGCATATTCGGGCTATCACTCTACGCTGTGCCAATGTTTCCCAACCCGATTCTTTCGTATTATTTGCAAATTTTGCCGCTCTCTTTTGCACGCGATTCAAAGCGCTTACCTGGCCTTCTCTGTTTGGGTCCCAACACACCGCTCCATACTCAAGTATCGGTCTCACTAGTGCCGTATAAGCTAAACGTTTCGTATTATTATTTGCCCTTTTGAGTATACGCATTACGAAATGAAGAGCCTTCCATGCTTTTCTTAGTGTATAATTTACATGATCTGCCCAGCTTAGATCGCTGCGTATAATTATTCCTAAATACTTAAAGCTATTTGCCTCTGGAATTAGTTGATCCCCAATACAATACCTCAGTCTACCTTTCACCCTAGCTCTATTGAAGCTTACTGCTTTACTTTTACCTGGATTTATCCTCATTTCATTTTCAACCGCCCATTCCCCTAATCTATTTAAGTCTGTCTGCAAATTTTCAATGTCACTACTATCGATTATCCTCCTGTATATTATACAATCATCAGCAAAAAGCCGTATATTTGACTCAATGTTTTTCCAAATATCATTAACATAAGCGAGGAACAGCAACGGACCTAATACGCTCCCTTGCGGCACTCCCGACGTTACTCTGACTTCATCAGATAGTTGTCCGTCTACTCTAACTCTTTGCGAACGTCCTAAGAGAAATTCCTTTATCCATACCACTACCCTCAAGTCCACTCCAGTTTCCGCAATTTTTGTAAGCAGCCTATCATGTGGGACTAAATCAAAAGCCTTTGAAAAATCTATTATAATCGCGTCAGTCCTGACTCCCTCGTCCAGTGAATCAGCAATATATTGACAAACTGTGACTACTTGACTTTCGCATGAGTACCCTGGTCTAAATCCATGTTGACCCTCATATAACCACTCACTCATTTCCCAGACTTGCATTAGATACCCTGCTATAACGTGATCCATTTGTTTGCAAACCACTGAGGTTAAACTGACCGGTCTATAGTTTCCCACTACCGAACGATCTCCTCCTTTATAAATTCTATACCCTCAAAGACTATTTCCTTATAACTTTTCCATATCTCCTCTACGCTACTACCATTTCCAGCCCATAAGTTAAACTTTTCCCGAAGAAAGGTTTGCAAACCTAATACATCTGTTTTGTGGTACACCGGGACTATCCTTTCAATTTTTGTCTCCCGACAATTTTCATCCCATTCTACTTCCAATAAAACCCCGCTATGATCGCTGATTCCGGGTACAATGTTACAAGAGTTAAGCGTATTATCAGGTCTGAGGAAGTAGATGTCCAACAGCGCGTCACCTCTCGTCGGGCCACTTACTACCTGAGTATAACCATTTTCCCATACTAATTTGTTTACGAACGCCTGAAAACCGCTTGTTTTCCCCGCATCCCCATTCCAATTCGCTTGAGGCAAGTTCAAATCTCCTCCTATAATGCATCTCTTCGTTGAGTTTCGCGTAAGTAAGGTACGGGCTGCTAGTCTTTCAATCGCCAACATATCCTCGTTAGGAGCTCTGTATATACCTATAATTTCCCACGAATATTTTGGATCCATTCCTTTCACTTCCACCGCGATAATCTAAAATCCTCATCCACCCACAGCTCCTTACAAGCAATGTAATTTTTAACACATATAAAAACCCCACCACCACGAGCAGACCTATCTCTTCTGAAAATTGTAAAATCTGCCCTAAAAACTTCAGCATTGCTAATACCTTCTTTAAGCCATGACCCCGTACCTATAACAACATCAGGGTTGTACGTGTCAACTAAATTCCAGAATTCTAAGTCTTTATTATATACACTATACTCCTACAGTTAACCTGTAGCACCACTAGCGACTTACCTTCAACCCTATATTCAGATGCCGTAGCTATAGATTCAACCCCTGACCTAGCTTCAGTTTCCCTACTCACCCATTTATTGGTCTCTGCCCCCCTTTCTCCATGTAAAGTCATCTGTTTTCCAATTGATGATTGCCGCGTTTCCCTGGTTGTCCTCATTCTGCGAGTTCCATCCACCAAAATATGTCATTCCTTCCTCCGTACAGATCCTCCGCCATCAAGTCCACTAACCCTAGCGTACAGTTGTCCAAGTCGTCTCTTTCCTCTTCCATTCAGATGCAGCCTATCTCCAGCAAAATCCCCATCCTGTATCCAGCTGTTCGGATCAACGAATGTAATTCCGAGGGCGTTTGCTATCCAGTCGAATCTATCATTAAGAGCACCAATACGCCGCCATGACACTTCTCTACGTCGCAGCCCTCCACTCAGGACAAGTCTGCAGTTCGGACATTTATTCATAACCGTAGCCACAAGCGCATACACTTCTCCCATTACAAAATCCAGATTTCGCGTTGTTTTCAAGTCATTTGTACCTACGTGAATAATAACAGTTTCTGGACAACCTAGATCCCTCTTTTCTATCACTCTGCGTAGCTGTTCAGTTTTAATCCCCGGAAAGCACTCCACCATCATATCTGTATGTTCTGTTCCAACATTACGCACCACTGAGTCGCCCACCACCATGCACTTTGCAAACTTTTGTTTTGTCAGCACTATATCCCTCTTCCCAGCTCCTGCCAGTAGTAACTTTTCTTCAAGCTTCCTGTTTCTAGATTTCAGTTCATCAATTTGTCGCAGAGCGTTATGCAATTCTTCCTGTAACATTCGAATCCTTTCAGTCCTACACTTATCACAGCTCCACTTATCTCTCTCAGCCGTTTGAGCCTTCACATTACCACAACTGTAATGATACCAACGTCCATATAATTCACATTGGATTCCCGACCTTAGATTCCTGCCGCAACCAGTACATAAAAGTTGCACAGTGTTATCCCCCCCAACAGGACCGGGATTTCTTTCCACTCCACCAATCACTAGTAAAACAGCTAAAACCATTGAACTCAGCATCGTCAATCCCAAGCAGTGTCCAGTATCTCGGTTAGCGTCACCACGCCTAGGCACGCCACGCCACGTCTAACTCCCGGCCCAGCTACCCACTCTCGCCCGGTAATCCTCCAGGTAACAACCCATAGTCTATCCTTAGTTCGGAGCTCACCACAAACACGTCTGCCCACAACAACCTTCGCAGCTCGACTGACAACCTTCGCAAGATATATATATATATATAATATATCTTTCTCGGAATGAAATGTTCTACCTCCTGCTTTAATCAGTTCTGCTGGAATTTGATCAATACCTGGTGATTTGTGCCTCTTTAGCTTTTCAACAGCCATCTCAACCTCAGAGTCACTGGGCTCAGGCACCAGTGGCTCTGCTGTATGTATTTCAGTCTGCCTAACATCATTAACCCCATGTACATTCAATAGCCGAAAGAAATGATTCCTCCACCTAGCCACAATACTGTGGGAGTCTGCAACCAAATCACCCTTCTCATCCTTTACTACATAATTTCTAGGCTGGTAACCCTTCTTAAAGTCATTGATGCCACTATACAAGTCTCTGATATTCTTGTTCTTACTGTTTGTTTCAAAGCGACAGGACTGCAAGCGCAAAACACTTCTGGCAAGTAGGGGTTAACTTATTAGTGTTTATTATTATTATTATTATTATTATGTTGTTGTTCTTGTTATGGGAGTTGCAGAGTTTATTACTTGTATGTTAATGGTATGTTTGTTATTTGTTATGTGTGGCGTATGTTGTTAATATAATTTATTTAGTTGATCCAGGTTTCATTTCAACTCCTCATGACCCAGAAAGGGGTCAAAGTAATTTTCATTGTTTTTTTTGTGTGGTGAAGGGTCCCGCAGCAGATGCTACGGACGCACCGCAGCCTTAAGGCTTCTTGTGCAACCACAGTGATAAAGATGAGCAGTTTTTTTAACCAAGTTTTACAATTAATGGAGCACCAGTGGAATGAAATTGACAGGGAAAACCGACAACTCGGAGAAAACCTGTCCCAGTACCACTTTGTCCACCACAAATCTCACATGGACTGACCCGGAATCGAACCCGGGCCTCCGCGGTGAGAGGCTGGCGACTAACCGCCTGAGCGATGGCACGACCAATTTTCATTGTTACATTTAAATGTCACTTCCCCAATACTTCGTGACACAGGTGATGCTTAACTATTAAGCTGGTTAAGAAATTTCTGCTTTACGGAGCGTATATCTTAATATACAGGGCATACACAAAAGAATGGTGCGGTTTCAAAAGTGAATAAAAAATTTATGTCTCAAATTACACGGGCACAACATACACCATCAGCGGCGGCAACTGTCCAAGTTTCTCATGCGCTACCAGCAGTTCGCTTCTCATGCTTACTGCGTGGCCGCGGGGCCAGTTTCAAAGATGGCGTTGCAGCAGGAGAAGGCTTTCTGTGTGCTCCGTTTTGAGGTGTCCAGATCTGTGATTACAGTGCAGCGTGAGTTTCGTGCACGGTTTAAAAAAGACGCACCATACAGGAATAACATAAGCAGGTGGTACCGACAGTTTATAGAAACTGGATGCTTGTGTAAAGGCAAGAGTCCTGGTCGCATGCACTGCAGGCCATTACAGCGGACATGCTACACCGTCTGGGATGAGTTTGATTACCGTGTGAATGTGTGTCGTGTGTCCCAGGGTGCACACATTGAAGGATTGTAATTACCAAATGAGAAACTTGGACAGTTGCCGCCGCTGACGGTGTAGGTTGTGCCCTGTAAGGTGAGAAATAAATTTTGTATTTACTTTTGAAACCGCACCATTCTTTTGTGTATGCCCTGTACATACATCGTATGCCTAAGTTGCTCCTGAATATGGGCGGCCTGTGGCACTGGACTTGCTTATCCCGTCATTTGACTCTATTGCCAGCCAGTTCTATAAAATTCCACATAATTACTTTTCAATGTGCATCATCTTTATTTTATTCCCTTCCTTTCTCTGTCTTTCAAGCGACTACAGTTCTAGATGATACACATCTCTCACTTTCACCGGGAAAGTGCAGTCGACCGCACACCTCGTGCTGTGCACTTTCTCCACAATTTATTCGTGCAGAAGCGGTACCCTAGTCTCAGAGGATACCAAGAACCATGTTTCTAACATTAACTTCCGCAGTGTTTATCTAACAGAATATATTTCACACAATCTGCTCTTCCTGGATCAGATTCAAGCCTTTTATGTCTTTGTAACTATCTGTTAAATGGCAGTATCCGGCTTGCGTTCACGAGCAATTTTTAGGCGCCTTCACAAATTGCGAAAAGCAACTATCAGCGTCGTCATGTTTGTCCGTCTGTCCGTCCGCATTGAACAACTCGGCTCCCACTCGACGGATTTTCATGAAATTTTATATTTGAATATTCTTCGAAAATCTGTCGAGAAAGTTCAAGTTTTATTAAAATCTAACAAAAACAACGGGTACTTTACATGAAGACCTACGCACATTTATGACAATATCTCCCTGAATTCCTCTTGGAATGAGAAATGTTTCAGACAAAAGTTGTAGAGAAAATCAAAACACATATTTTATTTTCAATAACTTTTTTACGAACATCGTGCTGTTTATGAGATAATTGAAAAAATGTGCTACAGCCAGACAGGCCACAGACGATATAATATGGCGTATGCATATTGCGTGCTAGATAACTAAGGCTACAGATAACACACTCCGAATATGTAATACCTATTGCTCCTCCACAGCAACAATGGTTACGCGAACGTGACTCAATTTTACGTTTATACGTATATTGCCTCTCTTGTATATAAATCTATTATCATCCATTGGGAGACGGAATAGATCAGTGGGTGTAATGATTAGGCTACGAGCTGGATGACCGAGGAATTATGGTTCGACTTCAGCAATATGACACCTATTACCTCTTGCAGTATTATGTACGTTGTCCTATCACTAATTATCTTCTTCCTCTTAGCTGCTATGATTTTATTATGAAGGAACAAACCTGACCATCAGTATTATTGACATCCCGTTTCATGTAAAAAATGCAAGCCCCTTCTGACTTCCTGTATTACTGCCAGACTGGGTCATAGCAGATTTTGAAATTTTATGCCACGACGCAGAAACCAATTTTGTTCTTCTCTCATCCAGCTGAATCATTTTTCTCTGGTGGTTTACACGTTACCAATTGGCCATATCGCTACCTGACAAGATGCGGATAGCTTAGATACAAACAAGTAACAGACGCGATCTGCGCTTGTTGCTGCTGCTGGCTGTATGGCGAAATGACAACAGCCACATGCACGTCCGGACCACGGTGTTGTCACACCCCCGATGGAGGAAACAAGGTGTCTTCCCCTAATGTAGGCAAGTCGCTTAGGCCTAAATGACTAAGATTCAGTATGGTGCATACAAGCCACCGCCTCCTTCCCAACTCGGGTAATGGTCCACATTTTAGCGCAGATCGCAGCAAAAGCTTTTGGAAAGAGTTCTGTAATATGCAGTCGTGCTAAAATTTTAAATTAATCAGCTCCACAGACTATGCTGACATTTAAAGTTATAAAGTGCCACCAAAATATTATATTCACAAAAGAGCTTTGTGTAAATATATTTTATTTCGAACTGTATTTATGCCTCAGACACCGACCAGCTATCCATGCTACCGATCAATATGTTTAAGAGCAAAAACCCAGACACTTTTCGTATCTCATCCTAACGCCGGTAACACTCCGTACCGTAAGTTTACTGCAAAGCCAATGAGTATTCAGCATATAAGTGAACACCAGTATGAATTAACCAGCTGCATTGCCAGCTGTAAGTACATAATACGACATTTCATTTTCTATATCAAATTTTTTTAGTATTATGAAGTTAGTAACTGCTGTAAATGAATTCACATTTTATTCATCACAAGAACATTCACAGAAGAAACAAAGCGCTAACCGAAGGAGCAAGACTTCTGCGAAGCTAGGTGAATTCGCGGAGCCCGTGGAACAAATCCGCTACCCTCATGAATAGTAGGGCCCGCAAAAAGACTAGGCATTGCCTAATATTATCCTACAGCCGATAGCCGTTTCTGGAGACGTGCAGACCGTCATCTCAAGTTCCGATTACGTAATACCCAGTTAGCAGATGTCCAAACTGCTCACCGTCACAACTCGGCAGTTGTGAGTCTCATAAATGAACGCGGATTTCTGTGCTCTCTAACCTGCCTTCCTACACGTCGCTCAAATCGCGGCCACATCACGCCACTTTGCGCTTTCTCGCAATGGGATACGGATGGCGGTTACAACACAAAGCGTGGATGCAACAGGATTTCCTCCAGAAATTACTCGTTTACATTTACACTAAGATTCAGAGTTAAAATATGAAGATGTGAAAGTGGAAAAAAGTGGCTCCACGTTTTCCGCATATGATTTTAAGAGAGAAACAGAGGAGTGTTGTATTTAATGACGCTATAAATTGCTAAGATTTTATAGAGTGGATGGTAGATGAATGCAGGGGCGGCTCGTCCACAAGGGCTACAGGGCTGCAGCCCTCCCCCAGTAATTTTCAGAAAAATTAAACTAAATATGTGAATAAAAATTTTCGTTAGGAGATACGTACATCCTTTAAAAGAATATGAATGAGATTATTTTAAATCGCTACGGACTCTAAGCGCTGCGAAAAGCGAGCGGACTGTGCCCTGCCCACATGTTGTGCGTTGGGTCAGCGCACCTAGGCCGACTGGTGGGAAGCCAGCGGCAGCTAGGTCGCTGTTTGAAGGAGTAAAAGGTAAAGGTAAAGTTCACCCTAGAACAGGCCATGAAGGCCCACAGGGGGAGTAGAGATATAGCTCTACTCTTTCTTTAACCTCGGCGCAAGATGGGGGTGGGTGGTTAACGCCACGCCCCGGCCGCTTTTCCCCCGGGAATGACCCGGTACCCATTGTACAGGAGGCTGGGTGGGCCCCAGGGCCGGTCTGGACGGGTGCTGAAAATTTTGCCCCCACCGGGATTCGATCCCCGGACCGTCCAGCTCGCAGCGAGTCGCTATACCGACTACGCTATCCCGGCCCACTCTTGACCAGTTACAGCTACTTTACTAACAGGTTCATCACGGCTTTTTAAATACTGGACACCTTACCAGCAACTCTCAAACATTAATTATCTATGAAGTGACTTTTACGATCAGCTGCATCTGTAAAGGGCACACAATCCAATATATAATATGCTTCAAGTCACACCCGGCCTTTGATTGATACTCTAGTTGACAGATTTCCGGAAACAGTTTTCAAGCTGTCAAAAGTACATATTCTTCAGTCGACATTGCAACGTCGTACTTTGCCGATAACAGTTACCAAGATGCCTCTGAAGAATTTTCCAAATTTTTGGCGTGAATATTAATTTAAGTTTTATCATATTATGAAGCAGTCAAGAGGTACGTATTTGTCGGTCGTCGGCGCAGCGTCGTTCTTTATAGAGACTATCTATCAGCCAGTCTCTTAAGAACTTTTTAAATTCACAGCTTGAATATTCAGTTGCAAAGTCCCACCCAATTTTTTGTATCTTTGTAGTTGGGGCCTGGTGATGGCTAATCATTTTTAGCTGAAATATGTAGCCTTGTTCTTGCTCAATATATGTTGTGCTGACTGTTTGAAATATTCACTTGTATGGCGCCGTTTACTTGCCAGATCGAAAAAGATTTTTCGGATAATTATTTTAAAAATCCCTACGTACTTTTACAATTTCCTAGATTCCGTTGTGAAGTTATGGGGACCAACAGAAATTTTTCAGCAATAAATCGTAAATAACCACTCAAAAGTGGGGTAAAGTAAGGAATATGTCTGATTAGATGGAGTACGAAATTCATGGCTGGTGTTTGGATTAAGGTCTAGCTGCACAGAAATACGGGTTAAAATGAGGAATGCATTTAACAAATAAAGAACGAGTAAATGACTTGAGCAATAAGTATAAATTATATCATAGTCCTTATAGAACTTACCAAATTTATGGCGTGAGTATTCGGTTAAATTTTGATTTCACATATCCCTTTAAGTTTATTATATACATGTAGGGCTAGATTACATGTTATCTATGGAATCATAGCTCGAGAGGGGAAACGTCAAAATTTCCAGTTGAAATTTCAGCAGGCTTTATACTAGTTATGTTATAAATACACTGTCGATTATTGATTATTTAACGATTCTGCGTTAACTGATAAGTTTCTAAGAACTATACAATTCCAGCCAAATGTCAAGCTGAATCTCCAATATCAGAATGTGGAAAAAGTTAGGTCAATCTACTCATGGAGGTTAGATGGGAATACTGAATCCTGGCCTACCGTTTAGAAAGACCTGGAAGTAAAACTTACTTCTACATTACGAGTACATGAGACGAATTCTGGTGCACCCATAAGAATTGGTTTAGCCAGTAGACAACACGAGCCCAGCTGATGTCGCTACTGCATTATCTCCTGAATGCAAAAAACAAACATTTATTCTGTCCGTTGGTTTGGTGTGGTAGTGAGATATGTTTATTCCAACGTGGAAATAACATAAGTTATAAGTTCATAAAAGCAGAGTGCCTAGTAAAATGAAGTAAAGTAATAGGAGATGGTGCATGGAACATAATGAAGAACGTCACATTTTAATGCAGTTAGGGTGATTATTCAAGAAGATGGGCTTGAAATGTAGACAGATGGGGCAATCAGGAAGTGCGTATCAAGATGGTGAAATCTCCTAGGAAAGGAACATCTGGAAACGGAGGGGGAAATGGGAGAATAACATTGAAATGGATAATACGGAACTCGGTTTTGGTGGTAGGGATTGAAATTAACTGGTTCACGATAGTGCCCAATGGCGGAATTTTGCTGTGGTGTGCAGAAACGTCGGGTACTAATATATGTACATCAGTGATGGCGAAAACTTGCGCTACCTAGCGTTAGATGTAGCCCACAAAAAAATTTCCTTTCCGGTAAGAAGCGACGTAAGTTATCACCGTTGCTTCAATACTGCCTTCTGAGAATGAGATACCCATTGCTAGACACTTTTAAACAGCCCTTATGTGTATAAAGTAACAACAAAAATATAAGGTACGAAAAATAATTATGGCTTGATGGACCATTAAACCATCAAATGGCTCCAGGTTCTGTAATCACCGGTGCCAGGCGGTATCTCAGTCACTGGCAAACTTGGCACGGGTGGCAATGGTTAGCATTCACTGCCTTCAATGATTTCTCCATTTACAACCTTACTATTGGTATAGTTTTTGCTATGCATAGACGTATTTGTTCCATTCATGACTTGCTTACGTCCGTGTCCTTTCTGATTCTGAACCACTTGGTTGACTGACGCCATTTCATACGCAAACTGAGGAACGGATCTTATTGAAGTATTGAGATTAAAAAAACCTAAACTGAAATGTAACCGTTGCTGACAACATAGCGGAATTCGGCTGATGATGCACCAAATTTGACGAGACAGAATTCATGCTAGAATCGAGTCTCTTACATTACACAGAATGTCACACAAAACTTTGACAAGTTTCAAACAAAGAGAGTACACTTATGTAGATAAATATTATGTTTTGAAAAGTTCTAAATGTTAGCTGCCATTGTAAAAATATAAATACATGCTAGCAGCAGGCAGTAGAAATCGTTCTGTAATGTGTGCTGTCATTTTGCAAATGTTATGCTCCCATTGTGCATATGTGAAAACAGCGTTGCCATTATCTTATATTTTTGCTTTTCAAAGTACTTTTTCGTGATTTAGGTATGCGTATAGCATACATTATTGTCATAATTATAAAGAGTGGAGGCGGAGGTTCCAAATCTTATACCCAGTATTTAGACCAAAATTCTTAAATGAAAATGCAAGATAATTAAATAAACTGAGGCTTCGGATGCCATTTTCATAAATCCGTCTAATGTCGGAAGTACCATGCAAGTGTAAACGTTATTAGTTGTCTCCAAACAGCTATGGAAAGGTACCACCATCACAGCAACATCGTCGTATCCGCACAAACGCAGTGCACAAGTTAACATTAATTATAACAGTACATACTACACTACTTCTTCCAGGTAATTTTTTCAGACAAACCTACAAACAATTCAGTATATGTCAATTAACTGTAATCGTTTTTAGGCGTGTTCGCAAAATTGCGAATAGCGACTATGCTTCGTCATGCCTGCCTGTCTGTCATCCGCATGGAACAAATCAGCTCCTACTGCACGGATTTTCATACAATTTGATATTTTTCGAAAATCTGTCGGAAAAATTAAAGTTTGATTCAATTAACGGGTACTTTACATGAAACCCTCGGTACATATGTGATATCTCACTGAATTATTCTTAGAGTGAGAAATGTTTCAGACAAAATTTGTAGATAAAATAAACACATTTTATGTTCAGCAACTTTTTTCCCAAAGTCGTTCAGTTTATGAGATAATGTGGAAAAACTATGGTAGAGCCAGACGGGCCATAGATGACAAAATAACACGGCGCATGCGCTTTGCATGCCGCATAACGAAGGCAAGAATACAGACACACCTCAAAACGTGTAATATTTATTGTTTTTCCACGGCAACAATGGTTGCGCGAACGCGCCTCGATGTTACCTTTTACTACAGTGCTTGTCTTTTTTAATTCAAAAGATTGACCACTCAGTCTGGGTTAAACGTAAATCAATTAGTACAATTTAAAGATATTAAATGATTCCACAAATTCTCAAGATATTGCACAAACTTCTCAAAATCTGAAAAGAGAATTAAGTTACAAGCAAAATGTCTTTGTGAGCCATCACCAGACATCACACCGCCCGTGTGGAATTTGTGGTGGACTAAGTGGCACTGGACTGATTTTTCTGAGATCACTTCGGTTTTCCCTATCAGTCACTTCACCACTGCGTCACACTCGTGTTTCATTCATCTACCATCGACGCTATATAATCTTAGCAAACTGACAGTGTCGTTAAGTAAAATACTAAACAAAATACGTTATACCAATAGAAAATCATTGGCCTAAAAAGCCCTAAAATTTGGATTAACCTACTAGATCTTTATCTTACGTGAATTATACAAATTTCTGATCTCAGGTCCCTATAATTGTAAAGGATAACCCAAACACATACGGCGTATAATAGCCATCCTTACGTTTCTACGAGATTCCGCAATGGGTGGGGGAACTATAGTGAAATATATTTACATATTGAAGTCAAATTAGCTACGTTGTCTTTAGCCCCACAAACTGTAGAAAAATAACAACTAATGTACCTCCTCTTATACAAGTAAAAAAATTCTGTAATTTCTGGGACCTCTAATCCCCGCCTTGGCAGTAATCACCTGCTGGTGGATGTGTTTAGTCTTTCCGAATGCAGTCAGTCCCAAAGTATCGCATATGGTCCCAGCTGAACACCAACATGTTTGCGATGTCTTTCTGTGTCTTCAATTATGATTACTTCTGAGCATTGTCTATATGTCTATAGCAGTGTCGAGTTGCAGTCCTGCCAAGGCATTAAGCGCATTTCAAAAACGATTCCTGCCACGTCCGATTACATTAAACACGGTTAAGGTGAACGACAGTGGACACTGTCTTACCTACAATACTGCAAAGCGTCACTTCCTCGGTACTACTGCATTGCCACCCTATGACTAAGATTCACCTTCATAAAGGGAGCTCTTTAAATATCGGAACAAATTATGCTTTGAAAACGACTGACATTAATTAGACTACCCCAAGCAGTGAATTTTTGTGCGTATAATTCTGTATATTCCAACCAGAAGTGGGATGATGATGATAATCGCAGTACCCCTCTTCATCTTAATCCCTAAACGGTTGCAGCTGCAGCACAATTACCACAGTATTATAGAATTAACAAATCCACACACAGATCGAAAAAGGATGGCAAAATATAAACTGGACAAGAATGAAAATATGAAGCAGTGCTTGCTATCGACATCACAATACCAGCACATAAAAAAAAGTTCTGTTAGAAGAGTTGAGAAGAATGTGGCTTTTAAAAACAGTATTTATTCCTGTTTTGGTGGGAGCAACATGTGCTTTGACCAAGTGTCTTTAAAACATATGAAGAAGTTATAACTGAAACTGTTCAACATACGACATAAAATACTAGTTTTATAAACTGCACCATAAAAATTTAACCAAACATACCGTAAGAGGCCTAGTTTGAAATTGACTAAGAAAGGACGACCGACTCCGCTACTCGGCGAAGTTTCGAATGCATTATGCCACACGTCTTTTCCAAAGGGAAGAGACTGGCGGTGAAGGAAGTAAGTGTCAAAATATGAGCATGCAGACAGAGTCCCTTAAAATTCCAAAGTCTCCAAGTTTCGACGCAGGACACTTTCAAGTTGGAAACAATAAAGAAGTCATGCTCGAATAACTTCCCAAATTTGGCTTCACTATATTATGTACCAGTGTATCATAAGTAGGCGTCTTAGCCTTAAATCCAGGAATAGGAAAAATTGTCTATCAGAGGGGTTAAACTCCTTCATACCCCCAGAAAAAAATATTACTGGGAGTAACCAATCAGAATTGTTCAGAAATGAAAAGAAAAGTCAACGCAAATTTTGTCACGAGAAATCTGGAGAAAACTGCTTTAAAAATCATCGGAAAGTAGGTCACGTACTAGCAGTAAGAAAGGTAAAGTTTTCCTGTCCACTCCATAAAGGCATATATCGGTCGCTTTACCTCTGAGAAAGAACTCCAGTACCCATTGAATAGAAGGCAGGGTAGGCCCTAGAACCGGTCTCAACGGTTTGGAGGAGGGAAAATCTCTTTTCCCTGCCGGGATTAAAACCCCGGACCGTCCAGCCTGTAACGAGTCGCTATACCAACTAAGCTATTACCCCGCAAATAATGCTTCAAGCTCTACGCTTATAAGGTTTTACCAAACACAGCAAATGTGTTGGAAATCGTTCCGCATTAATGAACTACTTCATATAAAAATTGCATCAAGTGAATCAAGTATACCAAGTTAGGTGTAAATTATTGCGTCTAAAGTATAGCAATCCGGCATTACAAGGAAGTCACCACTAGCGAAGACAATCACACTTCGATGCACAACGATAAATAAAAGCTTAGCTACAACCGTACAAACTGAATAGTCGCACGTCAGTAAAGTACACATCAAGGATCGAAATGAATACATTAACAATTAAGCTGAATATCAGAGGTTATTTTGTGTACGTAGTGTTTAAGAGTTCGCATTACACCTGCTGATTCGTTAAAGCAACCCGTATTCCGAAAGAGCCTCCCTCTGGCTTGTGCTAACCATGGCAAAGCAAAGAAGACCATTGAAGAAGATGTCGAGGATGAACGAACGGATTCAGAGTCAAGAAACCGCCGATATGATCAAAGCAAGCGAGCAACGTCGGATACAAAGCCATGACCTGCAAAAAAATATTGCCAAATGACAACCTAAGAAAGATAGAACCACCTGGTGATTACATACGGTCTGCACCAAATGTCCTGGTTGAATGATTTGATGAATAGTGACATTAAACTAGATAGGCCTAGAGCATGAAAGCGGGTGTACCTAATATGTTATATCGAACATTCTCTAAATGTCTGTGAAAATGACCGAGCCCCAATTATTATGTTAAATATTTTCTTTCGTCTGAGGCATTGTAGAACAATCTTTCATTGCATAAGGGCCACTTGAAAATCTCCAAACTCTGCACGGACCGCAAACTAGTTTTTAACAGTAAAAAACTTATCTTTTCATGGAAAATTCATATTATACCAAGCGATTAAAAGAGTAAAATTGATATTATTAGTAAAAATAAATATCGCAATTAATTAAAATTTAACTTTTTAACGCCACTGAGAAACTTGCCCTGTCTCTTTGTCACTGACATTTTTTTAAGAAATACATGGAATTCCGTTCCATAAAATTATGACCGAAAAAAGTACTTAGAATTGAAAGAGTAAGGGGTGTGTTGGAGCTTACCACTCCGTACTTTTCTCACTTCTCCCATTGTAAAGTTTAAAACATACTATTATGTTTGTCCATGCAATATGCACTTACATTGTTTACCAAATTCAACCGTGCTTGTGAAGTTCACCAAGTAGCTAAAAAAGTCTTCATTCTGATTTGGGAGCAAAAGTTAAATGTGTTCGAAGCACGTCACCAGTCTAAGGTATTTCTGATATAGCTACACGACACTTCGGAAGTTGGCTCTACTCCCATTTTCTGATGGCTCTCAATGAATGACTGACCAACAAACTAAAGTAGCTACATGGAAAACCGTCCTTCCTGAGAAGCCAGTAGTGTTTCGGTTATCAAGAAGTCACTTGGCTTTTCCGAAATTCTATTGCATCTTTAGTTTGATTCGTCACCGTGTTCACAATAGCCATTCACTGTTTCCTATCAAATGAATCCAGTCGTATTTTCACTGCTTCTTTTCTGTAGATCCATTTTAATAATACCCTTTCATATAAGTTACACATTACGTGGTCCCCCGGGTGGAATATATCGACTAAAATGTTTTACGTTTTTCTTGTCTGTCTCATGCGTTGGGCGTGTCTTTCCCACGTATCCTGCTTTCTCAACGAATTTACAAGCATTTCTTGTGTATTCTGGATACACTATTACTGGCAGCGAATAGTTCAAAAACTAAAATCGTACGCTAGCCACCATACCAGATCATCTGTGTGTAATGTAGACGATATACAGGCCTCTAAACTAAAAAATTAACAATTATTTAACTTAAGCAATAAACAGCTTAATTAGTGTAACTACGACTCCACTTGCAGGTCGTCGTAAGTTATTGCTGAAACGCTTCCTCTTTCGAGAAATAGCTGAAGCAACAACGCAAGAAATGAGCAAGCCATATCCTGCAGAAGAATACAACACCGAGTACGATGGATCATTCCGTGTTCGTGACTTCGTTCCAAGCATGGACAATACTTCGCAAGACTCAGAGGTATCTCTTGTTGGAAGAATTCAATGTATAACGTAATTTAGCACTCCAGTTAAGTAAAGTTAGGCTGAACATTTAATATGTGAGGTCTACTGCTGTACAGTCTAGATCAGTGCAGAGCAAGGTCATTTGAAAATCTCCAAACACTGCGCGGGTCGCAAACCAATTTTGAACAGCAAAAAAAGCCTTAATTTTTCCAGGAAAAGTAATTGCATACTACGCGATTCAGCCTTTTGAGTTAGATATTCCTTCACTTTTGCGGAATTCATAAGATGAATTATTATAAATTTGTTGAATTTTCTCTTCCATGAATAAGGAACTCTCCTTATTTTACTTAAAGTTATACACGCTCACCGCCTGGTTACGGTTTTTGCCTCTATCTCGTTGTCAGTAAGCGAGTCCTCTTCAGGATACGTTTCTGTTGGTTGTAAATGAATTTACTTTTATTGCTGGTATATTTGCCAGTGGAGTCCAGCTAACTGCCTTGTGAGTAGGTGGCAAGGAGTCTAACGTGCGCGAGTCACTGGGATCTGTTAAACCCAGAGGCGCAGTGAAAGCGTGGGGCTCCTTCCAGACCGGTGCGGCCGGCCAGCACTCCCGGGGCGCCTCGGCCCCCGGCCGCAGGCGCACACGTTGGGACCCGAAAGATGGTGAATTATGCCCGGCCAGGACGACGTCAGGGGAAACCCTGATGGAGGTCCGCAGCGATTCTGACGTGCAAATCGATCGTCAGAGCTAGGTATAGGGGCGAAAGACTAATCGAGCCATCTCTGAGCCAGTAGGGTCCAGAGGAGAATAATATATATACAATTATGGAACACAAACAATAAATTCTATTTTAACATAAATCAGCTTTCTCATAGTTACACTGGTAACAATAACACAAACAAAAATCATTACAAGTAAAAGAAATTTAACATGTCTAATATTTTACCCAAACTAGTTACAGTTTAAAGAACATTCAACTGTACGAGGCTCATAACCCCACTTCAAGGTATTCACGGACTTCCAGAGCAAGGTGCTCTATTGTTTGTATCCCGTACAAACAACTCGTCCTCGCACTCTTTCTCTCCACTGCTCTTCCAGTGCAGAACTTCCCTTCTCAATATACAGTACATACCAAATAGTCCACACACTTTTTCTTTCTTCTCCTTTACCAGACCTTTTCAATATTCAGTACGTACAAAAATATTTCACACACTTGTCTGCCCTCTCCTTGTCGAAGCAAAACCGCCTGTCTCAGTGTCTACACTCCAAACTATCCTTTCTTCCACCCCCACACTCACCAGATAAGCACCTCTTGGGCTGAAGGTTAAAAAGAGGGGGGGGGGGGGGTTGATATTAGAAGTATCCGCGGCAATTCGACTAAGAGCCAAAGGCTCACTTCTATCACATGAACTTTTGTCCAATGGGTCCGACTGCTAGCACACTGTTAAAACCAACAATCATTCCCGTCTGTTAATCAAGAAATAACTTTTAGATTCTCGTGAGAATAAGTTACTGTGGTATTCACATGGATCTAACCGATTCTGATTGGTTCCTTCATATTGTTGGGAAAGTCCCATCGTTGTTAAAGTATCGAAGTGAATACACGTATTTCTGAACGCATATGGAGCGTATTTCGCTCAGTATTTTTTACAGTATGACGTTTCGAACAAACGTCGTAGAAAGAAATGAAACACTCGTTTCATGTTCAGCTCATTTGTTTGCGTAACTGTTACGGTCTTCGACATAATTAATATAAGTACGCGAACGTGCGAGAACTGTAACTCCATGGGAACACGTACGAAGTTCGTATAATCAAGGTACATTTGTGTATTTAACAACGTGTTACCCGAACACATGCCAATATTATCAAATTCATTTTTTTAACATTTCGCATTATTTCAGCCCTGATGCTCGTAGACTGACAGTGCGATCAACAACCGCCGTTGTCAATTAGCAAACCATAGCGCGCTTTTCATTACTGTTGCATAAGAAGTTATATGAAAAGGACGGTTACTATTTTGCCTTTAGATTGTCAATTAATTCACATTTTAAACAAGTAAATGTGTAAATTTTCTTCATATTCATATCCCACTTTCTTCTTGCATATCCATTTCCAATTTTTCACACGTGTGTCCATATTTAATTAAAACACGTAAAGCAAATTTTGAATCATTTTTGTTGTTCTTCTGATTTCTAACGATGTCTGACCACTGTATGATTTACGGCAGTCCCGATGTTGCGGATTCTAGATGCCTGAATACTGGATTATGAAGATACGATACACATTATATGATATATGATAAGAACGGAAAGAACAGAAAATACATGAGCGGAATCTTTCAATGTAATAAGCGACTGCTTTTAGAAAAGAACTGTTGGCGCAAACGCGAAGGTAGACCTCAGTTCTCCAATTTTACGGGGGTTAGTTACGTGATTTATGATGCAGTGCCGATATAGGTTAATGCATGGTTGGCCGTCTGGATAATGTCTCCATAAACTTTATGTATTCGAGGTACAGGAAAATCCTAAATCTCGTCGCCGTCATAGATGACTTACGATTGATCAGAAAACGGTCATGTCGGGAAAGGGTAATGCAATAATTCTAGGTTATGTGTACACTTCTATGAATTTCAATAAACGAATTCACTTGAATCTGTCCTCCTCTGGAAATCAAATCTTAGGTGTCTCTAATGCTTTAACTGCACGGATTATGAAGCGTCAAATGACAAGATTACAATTGCAAGAGTTCATTTCTACAGATTACAGTTCGGAAGAACGTACAAGCAGCCGTAGCAAGTTTTAGGGAACTGTTCTGGCATTTGGTTCCAAGTATCGAGGGAAAAAACGAAAAGCATATCAGGATAGCTCATCTGTAATTGACCAAGCTCATTCATTCTGTAGTCTGTCTTACGACAGGTCCGTAGCCTCTTCCAAAGCGAGTTCTCCACAGGGTGCGATTTAGTGCTTCCTCTTTCAATTTCCAGTATCTTTTCTTTTCCTTAAGGTCATCCAGTAGCTGCTTACGTCTTCTCCCTGGTCGTCCCGTCATTTCTATCCTTCCTTCTAACTTTCCTTCAATCACTTGTTTCAGAAGGCAGTTTCTACGCAAGATGTGACCAATCCAGTTAGCCTTTCTTCTTTTTATTGTATGTAGGATATTCCTCTCCTCCTTGACTCTGTGTAATACTTCTTCATTTCTCACACGATCGGTCCAACTGATCTTCTCCATTCTTCTCCAGCACCACATTTCAAAACTTTCCAGATACTTCTGATCTACTTTCCGAAGTGTCCACGTTTCAGCACCATACAAAGCTATGCTCCAAATGTAGCACTTTACTAGTTTCTTCCTTAAATTTAATTCCAGTTTGCTGGTGAAAAGATTTTTCTTCTTGTTGAATGCTGTTTTTGCTATGGCAATTCTGGATTTAATTTCACGTGTACACCTTGCATCACTTGTTATCATGCTACCCAAATAATTGAAATATTCCACATTCTCCAATTGTTTTTTATCTATCATAATTTTCATTGGGGATGGTTGCCTTGAGATTTTCATTACTTTAGTTTTTCCCACATTCATTTCCATTCCATAGCGTCTTCCAATTTCAATTAGTCTATCAATCATGCCCTGTAGCATCTTTTCTTCCCTAGCCAGTAGCACAAGGTCATCTGCATATTTCACAGTGCGAATTGCTTGTCCTCATATTTTGAAGTCTCCAAACCCTTCAAGAGCTTCCTTGGTAAGGTACTCGCTGTATAAGTTGAACAGAATCGGTGACAAGCAGCAACCTTGTCTAACTCCTCTTCCAATCTTAACACTTCTCGTCTCCCCTTGGTCCAGTCGTATTTTGACACTCTGTTCCATGTATAATTTGCTCATCAATCTTCTTTCGCGCCAGTCTATCCCAATTCCTTTTAGGATTTGCATTAATTTGGTCCAGTTGACACGGTCAAATGCCTTCTGCCAGTCTATGAAGCAAGCACACAATTCCTCATCTATGACCAAGGTTCGTTCTGATATTATTCTCAGCATCCCAATTGCATCCCTAGTTCCTTTTCCTCTTCTAAATCCAAACTGATCTTCTCCAAGTGCATCTTCAACTTTCCTCTCAATCCTTCTTCTGAGTATCCTCGCTACTATCTTTGCTGCATGAGCGATGATGCTGATTGTGCGATGGTCGCTGCATTTTGTAGCTTTGGGCTTCTTCTTTAAGGCAATCATTGTAACTTCAATAAAATCTCTGGGCCATTCTCCAGTTACATACATGCTGTTGATCATCTGTGTCATTAGCCTTAGACCACCTTCTCCCAACAATTTGAGTACATCCCCAGGTACATCATCATCTCCTGTAGCCTTCTTATCCCTCATCTCCTTGATAGCTTTTTCCACTTCACTTTGCAAAATATAAGGGCCTTTCTCGTCTTCATCTACTTCATCTTCAGGTTCGACGTCTAGATGTTCTGGTCGATTAGCTCGATCGTAGAGCTCTGTGATATAATTCTCCCAAATTTGCAATACTCGTCTCTGATTTATTATTATATTGCCTTGAGAGTCTTCGATGCCAATGTTTTGAATCCCATGGTTTTCTTTCCAACCTAGTTCCTTTGTCTTCATGTACATTAAATCATAACGTCCTGTTCTTTGAAATTCTATGATCTCGTCGCATATGCTCTCCAGATATTCCTTCTTGGCGTTGTCCGTGGCTCTTTTCAATTCGTTCCTCAGTCTTCTGTAGTTCTTCCTTCCTTCTTCATTGTTGACATTCTTCCATTTCCTTCGTTCATCCATTTTACTGATCATCTCCTGTGTAATCCATGGCTTTCTTGCTCTCCTCTCGACTTTTCCAACCAAACCACTCATAGTATCTAACACACATTTCTTGATATTGTTCCACTGCACTTCCACATTCCCACTTTCACATTTGATTGCACCAAGCTGTTCTTCTAGTCTATCGTGTACTACCTGTCGTTGAGCATATAGCTTCTCCAAATCCCATCTTGGTTTTTTCTTGTGGAACCTCATGATCTTCTTCAATCTGGTGCAGATCTTTGCAACCAGTAAATTGTGGTCAGAGTCAATATCTGCTCCAGGCAGTGTCTGCACATCCTTCACACTGTTCCTGAATCGCTGTTTCACTAGTACATAGTCCAGCTGATATCGATTCCTATCTCCTGGTGATTTCCACGTGTACAATTTTCTTTTAGGTTTTTTGAACCATGTGTTTGTTATAACAAGTCCATTTCTTTTACAGAAGTCAATAAGCATTTCACCTCTCTGATTCCTCCTTCCCAGTCCATATGGTCCAACAGTATTGTGATGTGCTTTATCTCCAACCACACTGTTCCAATCTCCCATTATAATCGTGTTTGTCGCACCCTTTCCACCCTCTTCAAGAATTTCTTCAATTATATCATACAACTCTTCCACTTTGTCATCTTCATAGTCCGATGTTGGCATGTACACTTTCACTATCAAAATACTTACCGGTTCTGCCTGCAATTTAATAGCAATGATTCTGTCACTATACACACTCTTCTTAACAACACTTTTCACTACGCTTTTATGCACTACTATTGCTACGCCTCTTTCAGCACTGTCACCCCCGGAATAATACACTGTATAATCACCACTTTTTATTTCACCTTGACCCTTCCACCGCACTTCACTAACACCTAGCACAGACACTGCGTTCTTCTGCATCTCTTTCTTCAAATTTTCGAGTTTTCCTCCTTGATTCAAGGTCCTTACGTTCCAAGTGCCTATCTTGAAGCTGTTATGTTCATTCTGTGTCTTCTGCTTTTGTCTGTAGTCATTACCGCGTGGTGTCTCCCCTAGAAACACTCCCCCCGGAGATCCGAATGGGGGAGTAGTTTACCTCCGGAATGTTTTGTCTCCAGAGGAAGCATCTCGCATTTGGCATTTGTCTCTGTTTCTGGAAGAGACTATCCAGGAAAAGTAATAATGTGGTAGTTTTTCCATTTGCTTTCCACATCGCAGTACAGCAGCCGTTCAGACCACTCTGGTCACGCCTGTTGTTACACGATCATGAACCATCTCGAGCATCATTTGCTCTGTGCTTCATGTCGCTACTGATGTCGCTGCTTCCGGCATCAGGGGAGTTTTTTATTCGGTTTCCCATCTCCTAGGCATCTCTCTTCGTCTGGTTCCTACCCTTTTGATCTGTCCGGCTTGGGAGACCCTACTGGTAGCAATGCTACCGCCGGCTTAGCTCTCAGGGTCACTGGAACTCACAAGCCCCTCTACCACGGCAGCTAACGATCATGAAAGAGTGCAGTCACATGTGCACCACGACGTTCGGTTGGTACAACTGGTTGACGATTTCTTCCCAAATATCGACCTCTGATTCGACATTTGCAATTCATTTAACAAGGCTGTCGGTAATCCATACTGCAGTGTCGACTGACTGGATGATACCATAGTGAATAAGGAACTGGAAACACTGTGTGTGTGTGTGGGGGGGGGGGGGGGAAGCCGGTACAAATTACCGGGGCCAGGCGCTTCGGAAGTGCGCCCGGGGACCCACTATGTTGCGTATGTTTTTGTCTTTCTCGGTAATATCATATGTAATTAGGCAGTGATTTGTCGTGCTGACGGCACTTTCGGTCAACGGCCATCTTGCGTACGACGCTCTCTGCTTTGTTTCATTGCTTGTTCCCTTGCCGGCCCGCCGTTGATGGGGAGCCCGAAACTGGCGGCCCTGGCCAAGAAATCGAGGCACCGATACGTCAGGCTCAGCAGATTTAAGAGATGAACGCAAACTGGATGATACTACGAAATGAAATTAATAAACAAACAAATCTAACAAATGTTCAAAAATTTTGCAGCACAGAGCTTAAAATAAAATCTCATATTATTACAATCACAAATACAAAGTGTTCAGGAAGTGTGCTCAATATGGTAACACTGTTCAACAAACGTTTTGCTTCCCGGATTAACATACCTAAAAGCGACACATTTCAACTTCAGGTTACCAGACATGTCTATAGTTTTATTTCCGTCACCCACAGTTTTGAAGAAATATCCAACTTTCTAATTTATGTTCTTATTTTTACGTATTATCCAGGTGCTTCATATCGGTTATTTCTGTAATCATCATAGATAACACGCTGTATTTTGTTTTGCTGGCAACCCTAAGTAGCATACCGCTAGAAATATTTCCTACTGCAATGATGTTAACGGCTTAATGAAACCACTGGAGCACAATCATAAGAGTGAAGAATGGCGATTGTTCACTGATGCAGCCAAGGTAAGCCTAAAGAGGTGTTCTCGTTCATATATGAAATAAATTTCCATCATTTCATGTTTTCCATGCTACTCCGATGGAAAAATAGTAGGAGAACATGAAACTTCTCATCAGTTGCATACAATATAACATACACTGTTGGAATATTTGGGAAGATTTTAAAGTCATAGTTCTCCTTGTTGGTATACAGCTTTGTTTCACCAAGTTCTGCTGCTTTTTATGTGAATAGGATATTCTCACAAAAGATCTTCTTCTTCTTCGGTGGCACTACAGTCCAATGCGGACCTTCGCCTCCTTAATGGCCCTTTCCCAGTCAGCTCTGTTTTTGACCTTTCTTTCCAGTTGTTAATTTTACACTTCTTAATGTCTGTTTGTACACACTTCCACCATCTGTTTCTTGGTCGTCCTCTTGGTCGACTTCCTTGGGGATTATTATTAAATACTTGACTTACTGTTCTTTTATTCTCCATTCTGTTAACATGACCAATCCATTTGGCCGACTTATTCTGACAAATGACAGTATATCTAAATCTCCAAACACCTGCTTTAGTTCCTTGTTATGTCGCTTTCTCCAATTTTCATTTACTTTAATTGCCCCAAATGTTCTTCTCAAAATTTTTCGTTCAAAAACTGCCAGCCCTTTAACAATGTCCTTATTCAATGTCCACGCTTCTGCTCCGTATGTTACCACAGGTCTGATTAATGTCTTATAAATTTTATAACTTTTTCTGCTCTATGTACTGATTGACTCTTTAGTAAAGGAAGAAGTGCATAGTATGCTCTATTTGCATTTGTAATTCTTTTTTCAATCTCTGGTCTTAATTCATTTTTATTTGTTAAGACTGTACCAAGATATGTATAGTCTTTCACTATTTCGAAATTATATGTACCAATTTTTACATTTTCATTCTCGTTGTAGGGCTTTCGTGATACTGTCATAAATTTTGTCTTTTTCTCATTTATTTCTAATCCCATCTTATTTGCTTGTTCTATCAGTGAAGTAAATACTTCTTTTACATCCTGTAATCTTCTTCCCATAATGACCACATCATCAGCATATGCCATAATTTGACTGCATTTGTCAAAAATAGTTCCCTTTGTTTCTACTTTAGATTTCTTGTCGCAATTTCTAGCACTACATTAAATAACAAAGGAGCAATTGCGTCTCCTTGTCTCAAACCTTTCATAACTTCAAATTCCGGAGACAAATGTTTACCTATTTTAACCTTAGCATATATTTCATTATTCAGAATTCTACACAAATTAACTAATTTTTTGGGGAAACCTAGTTTATGCATGTCACTCCATATTTCATTTCTCCATACATTGTCATATGCTGACAAAAGATCATCACTATTCTGTAAAAGAATGGCCGTAGCATGAGCAATCTCACCCTCGACAAAAGAACGTCAGACAAGAACTGCTAGTACATCCAAATAAAACATTTTACCCCTGTTACATATCAAGCTTGGTATGATGACAAATCTTGTCAAACATAAGAACCTTGAAGGCAAGGCGTTTCAAAATCTGCAGCAGAAATTTCTACAAATCAGTAAATCTCAAATCAAAAAAGGAATCTTCGTCGGTCCTCAAATTAAAGATTTATAAAGGACAAGAATTTCGATGCATTGCCCAAGGGACTGAAAAGGCTGCTTGGGAAGCGTTTGAAGTAGTTGTTGACAAATTAAAACTATGCCACAAACCTTCATAAATATGGGATGCAACATGTCACTCAAACTGCACTTCCTTCAGTCATCTGGATTTTTAAGCAACATCGGAGACGTTAGTGATGAACATGGTGAGAGACTTGACCACGGTATCTCCACCATGGAAGAAGGCTACCAAGGGAAATTGAGTCCAGCGCTGGCAACTTAAAAGCTACATACAACAGGAAAGCAAGTGTAAAACAATTCAGCTAAATTTGCTTTTTGGTAAGAAATTTTTGTTTATTCTACGTTAGTACAGTAAGAGGGAAGAGTAACTGATAATATTTGATTGTAATAAATAATGTACCTTTGGCAAAAATGGAGTTCTATGGAGTAACAGGTGAAGAAAAAACACTTTATACTCAATATCTTCCAATGATCTTGAATAAATCTTGTCTTCCTATCTTGTTTGTTAATGACACCAGCATTTTGTTTACTCATCATGACATTGACGAGTTAAATATGAATAGAACTTTTCAAATTGTGAACAAATGGTTTCAATCAAATTTACTTTCACTAAATTATGGAAAAATATTATGCATACAATCTAGAACAAAAAATTCCATTCAGAATGAAAATACGATTACACATGGTAATAATATAATTTCAAATGTTTACCATACTAAATTTCTTGGCCTAACTTTAGATAGCACTTTGTCCTGGAGGAAGAATATTGAAGGATTAATAAATAAGCTAAGTTCTGTCTGCTATATGTTAAGATCTGTTAAACCATATATGTCTCAGATATCTTTAATGATGAGCTATCATGCTCTTTTTCATTCTGCCATGTCTTATGGTAGTATATTCTCGGGAAATTCACCACACAGTCAGAAAATTTTTAGATTGCAAAAAAAAGAGCAATAAGAATTATAACAGGCAGTAGGAGCAGGGATTCATGTAGGAATTTGTTTAAGCAATTAGGAGTACTGCCATTAAAATCTCAATACATTTTATCAATACTTTTATTTATGGTGAAGAATAGTCTATTTCATTACAAATTATGAAAGACATGGTGTATCGACTAGACAAAGTAAAAATTTTCATCTCCCATCTGCATCCACATCCATTTACCAACATGGTGTCCAATATTCAGGTGTGAAACTTCTTAATATATTGCCAACTGATCTTAAAGAGTGTGCGGATAATGTAAAGAAATTTAAAAGTTTATTGAAGACTTATTTAACCATACATTGTTTCTATAGTCTGGATGAAGTTCTTTATAATTAATAATAGATTATATAATGCTGTAATTGGGACATTAATTGTGGTTCACATAATATTCTATATCAGTGACTGCAATACTGTATTGTACTGGAAGAGTATTGATTCAAATGTTAATAATTGAATTTGACTATGATTATGTATTCATATATATATTGGTAGATGTATGACATATTCTATATCCTTTGGTTGTTAAACCTGTACTGGATCCAATGGAATATAATAAAATCAATCAATCAATTAAATATTCATAATCCTAAATTACCTAAATATCTGTATGTTTCTCATTTTTCTCCCGAATACGAGAACATTAAAACGAAAAAATGATTTCAAACCAAGAAAATGTCAGTAGTCTGTTTCTCAGAAATCTTACATGATAGAAGTTTTCCCATGCCAGATTTCGATTCATGAGATCAAAATCCATACAGAAACCCTAGTTACATGCAGAGGGGGGGGGGGGGGGGGGGGAACGATTTGTTGAACAGTGTAAGTAATGCTTCTTCTTCAGTTTGGGGGAATTCTAAACCCCTATTCAAAAATAATGAACAGTTCGAAGCGGGACTGTTGTATGTGTTAAAAAAACTGCCCTCCTCACAAGTGGTTCTTTTTCTACATTCTGATGTTGCAGCTACACAAGAAGTACCCATTGTACAGCGGTGCTTCGGTATCAATCTGCCAAGACAACATCAGGTGCATGGTAGGTGTCACGCCTTCCGTTGATCCCTTGGCGCCCTTCAAGAAGAATTCAGCCTTTACCAAACCCTTGCATGAAATATTAGATGAGGCTACCTATCGTCACAAATGCTTAACAGCTTGTGAGAAAATAGGGGGGTCAAAATTTGTCTCCTGAAAGGAAATTCTTACACAAAAACAGGTTTGATTTTAAAGAAAGAAAGAAAAAAATTAAGCATTGAAGCTTTTACTTTTGAAAAGTTAATAATTTATTTTCGGTTAATAAATGGGCACTTGTTCCTATAGAATACCCTTTATTTCTTAAAATATCCATAAATATACAAGTTCAGTATTTGTACCATTTTACATGACACTACATACATGAATAATATTTACACTCTGGTTTCAGTTAAGTACTCTCCTTATAACATGAGCAGGAATACACTTTTATATTATTATTTCTGTACTTATCACTGTTATAAGTTATCGCCATACATTGTGGACTATAATGTAATCTTTACTGAATAAAAATCGTTAGTGTTAAGTTCTGCCTTATATTTCCATTATCATATTGTAATTTTTAAAACTATGAAACCAAATTAAAATTATAGAGCTGGCACAATGTTCACTTTGCATACGTGTTCATCTGGCTTTTGTAGATAATAAATGAACACATCTGCAATCCCATGGACAATTTACCTTGTGTATGAAGATCATTTTTAAATGCAATAAAACTATACGTGACACTGTATTTTGCTTTATATCTATTGGTTACAAAACACTGCGCACATACAAATAAATGTTGGACATCTCACAGAAAACAATACTGTGAACAGAGTTTCTAAAAGGCCCAGATTATGAAATCTCCTCTCATTTTCCTTTCATGTTGGCACCAATGAAGTTTGTTATTAGTTTTAACAAACAATCTGAAGTAAAATTAATACTTTCTGTACTGAAAATTTCAGGTAAATTAATTTTTCTGTATTGTAAAAATTAAATCAGGTGAAATTTCCAATATCACAACATTTCTGGGGGGGGGGGGGACACAGGCTGGTTCTCTTTCAATACAACAATGTTTGCCAAATACACGTATTAAAATGATAAATATGAGAATACTAGGCAGCATGGTAGCGGGAAAATGCTACAGTGGTGGAAGTATCAACATTTTTGGCGCATACTTCAATTATTTCTTTCATTCCATTTTAACCTAAATATGTAATGTGAAATATTGGCTTTCCCTATGAGTCCGCATTAATAAGTGACCCTACTTTATTAATTCTATTTTCACCCTATTCTTATGTAGTTAAAACAAACGATGATGATTAATCTTTACTCATTCTGTATCCCATCCCTTGTTTGAGTCTGGAGGAACTACCTCCTTAGGCAGAGTAAATGTGTTCACATTGTCACTGGTCTATACATGTGTTATGTGCATAGTTTGTCTTGCAATAAATATTTCTGCAGTTCTGTGGGAACATTCTCTGTAAGTGTCACAATTCTCAGTGGCACTTACGGTGACTTCCAGGAAGTGAAACACAGGGTATATGAAGAAGTCTTGATATACGGAGCAAAAGTCACAGCTCATATAGATTTATTCATTTGTAGGTTAACAATGCCATCAGTAAATCTGTACTATATATGACTGGAATACAGAGAACTGTAACAGTTTAATGGGAGTACGTCCCACCATGCAATGTCAACAAGTTAAACCAGACAGGTTCCCCGTGATACAACTTTTATTTCTACATAACTTAACAAAGGGTATGTACCACACAACACATTTCAGTCCTCCCTGAACCATCAACAAGTGTGTTACAGGAATACTTATATTTCATGCTTTAACATGTCCTATGATTGAGATCTGGATCTTATAACTGTGTAAGTTATTGCAACATATAAATTGTCTGTGGTAACTATACACCATGGATTAAAAGTACAAATATAAGATCTGCTGTGTCAGGTAACAAAGAACATAAAATTATCTTAAAATATATGTTAAAATCTTAACAATGATGAAGATGAGAATACAACCAGTGACACTGATTGTTCTAGGAAGCGTGCATTATGCTTTAGTGGCTAGCCAGCCATCGAATAGTGACACATGCTTCCTAGTCCATTGAAACAACTCACCATTTACACTGCTAAGATAAATATCAACCCAAGCCCGAAAACCCCCATACATCTAACAACAAGTATATGTTAAAAAACCGCCCACATGCAATTCTACTTTCACACAGTAGTGGAAACAAATAACTTATACTGATCCATATGACTGAAAAGGAAAAATGAAGAGCAGTTATTTCAAACAGTCTGTGTGACTGGTTCTGTCCTCATCTTGATCACGGCTGTGAAGATTTTAACATACATTTGAACAAAATTTTACTGATTTGCTGGCACAACAATCTCATTCAAATACTTTAAATCCATGGCACATAATTCCTTTTAGAGAGTATGGTACAATATCATACGTGAACATAATAAAGAGATCTCAATCTTAAGACACATTAAAGCATGAGACATAAAGTATTCATCTACCACCCCTGAAGATGGTGCAAGAAACACACCGAAACACAAAGTCTGATGCATACAACACTTCTGCAAGTTACGTGTCAAGCAGAATATTTATAGTTTAACTGCAGAACTATTAATTGGACAGGATGTGGAACAAAGTGTTCATGGCCTAATTTAGGGTACTTATTGCACCATCTGCCTGGAGGGACTGAGGATGCAGCTCAGAGGCCTAATGTTACATGATTACATGAGAAATTTGAGTCATTATAAGTGTCAACAATTACTAAATATGGAACTAAAATAGTTCAGAACAAAATGTAATAAGATGGATCCTATCTGTGATAAAACAGCAGAAGCAAGCCACCAACACACCCAGTGTGTGAAGAGTCATGGCCAGTAAACTTAATGCCTACCACACTAGGCCACTCAAAATACAGGATGCTGGGATTTTGATAAGCAGCACAAGAAATTTAATTTTGTCTGCAGATACAGGTTTTTTAGGACGTTACGATAGTGGATACATTGGTGTAAAACACTGCCACTAATGTCCAATGCATGTCCAAAACATTCTAATGTCCTTGTTAATTTGTAATGATTACAAAACCATCCAATTAAATCTTCAGAAACTTTAAAACAATTCTGCTCAAGTCAGATTTGTGCAGAACACAGAAAAAAATATACTTATGTCTTACTTTATTTTTATGTATCACGATGTAATTTTCTCAGACATGAAGTTCATTACTCCACATGCATAATCTTCCAGGCAGGAATAAAACTGTTTATAAGTAATACACAAAATGTTTGTTTCCTCATGGAAAGATTTCTTACAATTAGCATGCTCTAAACTGGCCCTCACTGAGCTCCATAAAAATTACTTCAAACTAACCATATTTATAATTAATCAAATTTGCATGTCTCATTAGTAAACAATTAGTTACATGCGTGATTTCTGGCTTCTGCCACGATATAGATGAGATCTGCGCTCTTCTGCGTTATTATGCAGCGTAGAGTGGTAATTCTGTGCCGACGTTTCGGGACAACCTATTGGTCCCAGCTTCTAGGACCCTTGAAGATGGGACCCGATAGGTTGTCCCGAAACGTCGGTAGAGAATTACCACTCTATGCTGCGTAATATCCCAGAAGAGCGCAGATCTCAATTAGTTACATTTTTACACCAACAGATTTCCCTCCACACGTTTCTTTCTATCTGGCTCTGAAATGCTGAATACATATTATCTATGTTGGTCCAGCAAGATATAAACGTTTTTAAATACAGCTACGGAGTTACAATTCTTTAATTTATAAGAGTAACTAATTTTAAATGTTGAATTCTTTCTAATGCTGATTTTAACATTGAGAATAAACCCTAATTAATGCGACAAAACATACTACCCCAGTCTCCAATCCTCTGGTTTCCTTCTGCTGACTACAACCTGCCATGCATTTAAATCAAGCTACAATTTTGTCTTGAACTTGCTACAATTAATATCCACAAACTGCAATATTATGTGTTCCAAAAAATACGACTGCTTTGTGTCATAATGCAATAAAATATGATGTTTAATGCCTGCATGTTATCTCCTACAAAGCAATAAACTTGTCTGAACTACTTAATGTTATCAATGTAGAGATTCATTCCCAACACACATTCACACTATAATAATTCTCTCTCACACAGACACATACATCACATACTTTTTAGAAGTGATTCACTGGGTTTCAGTTAGAAGTTCTGAAAAGTGGAGAGTTTTAAACTGATTTGCACATGATAGTTATTTATCCTTACATGAGAACAATCTATCTTGCTTAATATACTTGAGCTATACCCTGAGAACTCCGAATATTAAGATACAAACAAGCTCTGCTATAGGTTTCATGTTTACTTTTTTGTAACAATAAGGCTCTGCAGTGCAGGCAAAGTTAGACAGTTATTTGCACTACAACAGAGGTTCTGCCTGTGGCATGACATGTTGTCAACACATATAGACAATTCTGGTTGCGCGGAAGTGACAAACATAAGGATTTTTTACATATGTTCACTTTTCCCATACACATATATGCATTTATTAAGGCATGAAATCAATTCAAATGAATTAATTATCTCTCAATCTCACTCCCAGGCTAATTCGTTTACAATACACAGAAGGACAGTGTTCCTTCATATAATGAACAATGTAGATTATTTTGTGAAACTCCTAATTGGAGTCATATTCTGAATGAAAAAACAAATGCTAAACCATCTATATGAGGGTTCTAATATCCTTTTCAAAGAACTGTTCTGTGAGACTTGGATAATCCATTAAAATTTCCACAATCGAAACACTTTCAATGAAAAATTTATAAAACAAAGTCAGAGCCACATAAGGTTGTCTAAGATAGGCACAAATTAAAAATTTTAGAGCTGGAAACGCCATTTAATCCATAATTTACTAAACTCAACACAAAGATAGTCTCCATTTCCAGAGGCACTAGATGTGCACAGTACTTCCACTGTCATGCCACAGATTTTATCATCTTGCACATGGGTCCAATCTAATTGTATCATCTTCAATGTCAGCACAATATATCTAGGAAGGATTAAGAATGACTTAAGAAACATCTTTGAATGCTTCCTTTTACAATTTTACTACCCTGTTCGACAAGACAATATAACCTCCACTTCAAAAGGGATGATGGCCTTACATTAGTTTAGGAACTGAGCATATAAGAGAAGCATATACTCCAAATGAAGTTATCTTCTTTAGTGGTTCCAGGATCCACTCTTGACATGTCATTCTGTCTCAAATTAACCTCTCAGGCCAATTATAGTGACATGACCTTTATCAGTCAATCCAAAACATTCACAATGAAACCCCTTTTTATGTCACAAAAGAACCATTTTGAAGTGGTGGCCCATGAAACTGTCAATACAAGGTGGCAATAAGTACAGAGTGACATTATTCTACTAGTTACTAGTTAGCGAAAGAATGTAAATAGTGAGTAGAAAATAGTAGATTTTTTTAAAAAAGTACTTCTCATTCTTAGAAGAGATATCATCCGTCCAGTGAGAACCTGCATGATGCAACTTCTGATACTTCTACACCAGAAGCACAATTATTGACTCTGTAACTGACCAACGTCGGTCAACACTGGATTTATTTGACCAACAGTAAGTTAAATAAAGATGGTCATGTTTACATAGGCTCAATTATCACGCCTGAAAAATCTATTAAGCATGAGAATTTTTTTTGCTAGAATTCCCACACAAAATGAACAATTTCCCCTTGGAAACTCCTGAGTCACAGAAGAGGGATGCTTCAATGAAAAGGTAAAACAATGACCCAAATTGATGATGGTAGTTTTCACATCCTGTCCAGTTTATTATGACTTGTCATTGACATATGTACTCTTACATTTATCCAGTGTTGTCATTTTCCAGCTCATAAAAATACCCAGTGTATGGCTGCCTGACAATGAAATATTATTTGAACTTCAAAAGCAGTATGGTTCCACTATTTCTCCCTGTCTCAATCAGTTTCTCAACATCATTTCCCTTTCTACATAATTAAATTAACTACTAGTAACATATATCTGGAGATAGTTTCCATACTGTATCACATATTTGTGTGATGTTCAAATTGTTTTCATATAAGTAAAATTCAATTCTGGCAACGTAGGAGTTGTTTTACACCTGTTTGTTTTATGCCTGTTTGTTTTATGCCTTTTTTGTTTTAACGCCCTTACCAATTTACACCACTTCTTAATTTACGCCCTCTCATTTTCGGTTTAACACCGTTTGGCTGGTTGCATTCTATTATGCTAGCCCCCCTGTCCGTGATGGGAAAAGAATTTTTTATTTATGCCCACTTTTTCAGGAACACAACCAGGGCGTAAAACAAGGCCTTGGCGTATACTACAAGTGTAATGCTCCTGTTCCTGTCAGTAGCCACAACAGTGTTATCTTGAACAGGTTTAGAGATATAATGAGATTTCCCTGAGTGACCATACTGTTTCAAAAGTTGCAGTGCATCAGAATCATGTTACCCTGCCTGTACATAAAGAAGATACTGAAATGACGTTCTGTTCTTTCAGTACAAATTTCATTATCAGAATCACTGTGGATGTGGACCACTGTTTCACCTTTTCATGAATTTATTTCTGAAAATTTGCATATATAGGCCAATAGATTTGGTTGTTCTGAAGAATGGTTCCAGTCTTTTAGTCAGATAAAACTGAAATATGATTTACATGCCATATTCGTGACAGTATTTAAACATATACTGTTCCCGAAAGAAAGCACTTTCAGTCAATATTAAAACGTCTACTACATTTTCTAACTGAAACTTCAACTTTGATCAAGAATTTACGTTAACTTCATGTGTCCTGAACCTCAAAATTGAAAGTACAGACTGTACTGAAAGGACTACTTATGTATTAAATTAAAGATAAGAACTGGTGTTTGTGTTATATTAATACTGCAATCTAATATATGTATATATATATATGTACCACACTTAAAAGTTCCTATTAAAATAGTCAATGGGATTACAGTTTTTTCTACAATTTCTTGTTGCAGAGACAAACTCATGCTGATGATTCTTCACATACAGAACTTCCATTTTGATTATACATAACTTTATTATTAATAATTACAAGAAGGCCTGAAATATTTCGGTAGGTTTGTGCTCTACTAACTAAAGGATAGAAAAAGGGTGAAGTGGGATATGCAAGAGATATGAATACAGTCGTAATTACATCATGGTCTCACAGGTTCATAAACAGACAAACACACAGGTCTGCTCACCTTGTGTTTACAGTCCACTAATGCTGCAAATTCTTTGTTAGACTGTATTTAGTTATGTTATATAGGAACAGTTGAGCGTGTTTATATACTGGGTCATGTTCACTTGCACTGTACTGTACACTCACACGCTCAAATTACACAGACTGTCTGTATAGACCTCAAGGACCACAGGAGACTCCTATTCTTCATAGAAAACTAACATGTAACTAACAGTAATAAAGCTGTCCAGCTCAATCGACACACATCATCTGTCTATATAAGGACACTGAGCAATATCTTGTTTATTAAACATGACTCCTCAAACGTTTGATGTTTTACTAAAGTCAAAGATGAGATCTAAAAGAACACTATTGTTTTCTAGGTTTGTATATGTAAAACAATTCATTTCATTGGTGCTTAGTTAACGCTATATCTTATGAGGTTTTTTATATGCATTGTATGGAACTGACTGGAAGTGTTATAAAATATATTAAAAATTAGGCCTAATGCTAAAACTGTACCTTTGAGTAGCAGACACTTCACGAACAAGTTGTCACTTCAGGATGCCAAGTACCATTGCGTGATGGCACTACTTCTGCTAGCTATAGGCTGCCTCTATGCAAGCCATTCTAAACCTCACACAACACAATATTGCAGGGGCAATAACTGAACGTTGAAAACAATACAAAAATATTAGATTTTCGTGTCACTGTTTAAACATACAGGCTAAGGATGTAAAATAGAACCCTATTCCTACTCCAAGCTTGAAAAAATCTTCTAATTAAAACAATATAAATGAGCTACAACTTAGTCTTTTATATTAATCACAATAATAGGGTGGCATTTTAGTAAATTTCATACCACGTATTATGTATGCATTACGTAACAAGTTTTCTTCATATTATTAAAACATATCACAAGAAACGTAATTTGACGTACATGAGTAATTCCAGCTATGATTAAAACAAGTTATAAAGAAACGGTTGCATTATGAATTGCAGTTACATTTAAGCCAAATTATTATTCTTGGTTCACGTCTTATCTCTTTATCAAACAAAGCTAACACAAAACGTTATGAGATTCAAACTATACACAGAAAACACAATACAAAGCTTTATGGGGGAATAAATATCGGACGCCAAAGTAAATATTCCAATAATAAAAAGGATAAAAACATTGAACCAGTCACAAAACTGTAGCGATTCCTTGGCATCCTAAGTCACGACAAGGGCAACAAATGACAAGAATCAGGAACGGAAAGTCTTCAGAACCTGTGTCACCTTGCAGTGGGGCGAGATCACTAAGGCGACGGGATGGAGTCAGACAGCACCTCTGATGGTGTTCCTTCGCTCGAATTGATGGAGAAGGCTTTATTGGGCGCTCGCCTTTGTCTCAGAACTGACGGGTCGAAATTCGGGTGACGGCGGGCGTGTTTGCTGTAACAAAAGGGAGACACCAATTAATGGCAGGAAAACCCACTCTGAAAAAAAAATGTTTGTTGGTGAGTGGATTATTTACTCCTATAACGCTACGTTATTTGCAGAACTTACGACTTGTACAGTGGTTGTGCATGATGGAGGTGCGGGAACACGTGGAATACGAGTATCTGTTAGAACTGTTTCGATGATACAGTCACAAATAAAACAGCGAACTTTCTGAATATATGTCTCCAGCAGCTCTTGTCAAACTGCGTACCACGGACCCTTGGGGTTCCGTGAGAACATTTTGAAGGCGGCAGAATTTGCCTCGCTTGCGTTGGTCACTTACTCGGATACAGCCCGTTCCCTACTGAACTGCGTGTGCTTTACCAACCATTCAGAGACTTCCAGCGAAGATATTTAAACAGGATGCTGGTAGAAAATGGGGTGGGGGGGGGGGGGGGGGACGCTTTTGACACATGAGGTTGACACTACACAAGCACGAAGGCAAGACATAAGAAAAATCATACGTATGCTTGAGCATTACAAGTCGCAATTGTTCGGTATGAAAAGTTTCATCTTGTTTTATTTTTCTGTATTATTTTTCACATCACATTTGTGTTCCGTCTATATATTTCGAGCCAAAAAAGAGTTTCGTGGGTAAATATCTTTGGGAACGCTATTCTGGAGCATTAACGCTCGGTTTTAAATATTACTGCAGTCATATTCGATCATAACCAATAATGCCGTTTCCAAATTGGACACTTTCGCAACGAAATTTGCAGAACCGAGCGTATTAGACTGGCCTTGTCTGTCTGTCCGTCTGCAACCCCCACATGCTGAGAACGGCTGAAAGGACCTAGGCGTGAGTCGTCTCAAAAACATTTAGACATTTGTCAAGCCTCTTCCTCCCCTCCCTTAGAAGTTTTGTCAACTATGCACAGAAAGAAAATTCCCATAACAGGTAACACTGAATACGAAGTTATTTGTTCTAGCATAAAAATTCCTCTACCAGTATCATCTGTTAGGAAGAAAATCAACAAAACTGAAGAACAGTATCTACACAGCAAATACAAGCAAACATAACGGATATGAATGCAGTTGCCAGCGTCTGGCGGTTTTCGGGATGTTCTAAAGCACGCTGACTTCCCTGAATATTATTATCCTGTGTCTCCTCTCCCACGGCGATAGTTCTACCACCAGTGATAGAGGGATTTGACTCAAAACGTGTGTCACTGTGGGAATCACGAGCGTAACTGTACCATATTTATCGGAGGGAAAATTATTACGAACGGAAGTCGTTGAAACGCAGAATGTACATTAGCACATTCTGCGTCTTACACACTTTTCTCATGTCTTGTGGTTGTCGAGGTAATTACAGGAAAGACGTCGAGCGCCGCAGAATTCTTACGAAATGAATAAATGTCCAAACTTGCTTTCAAGATCGGTAACAAATCAAAACCTCTGTAAACTGTAATGAGTTTCTTTCGAAATATAACGTATTGTATGTTACCAGTATCTGTATTCCTGGAACGCAGCTGGACTTTCCGATAGCCACCCCAGATATACCGTGGATTAGGTAAAGACTTTGAGGCAACCGGGAAACCACACTACGGAATTACTGAATCAAAGTCAAGCAGGAGGACATCTTATACTGCTGCGTATCACCGTGTATTTTTATCATATAATCAATAATAATTAACCAACAAATACATTTTTTTCGGGAAACAACCACCAACTGTCTATTAGTCGTGCCTGTTTTGCGGTTGCTATGTTAATAGTGTTACGTATCGCCATGTAGTACATAATCCATAATAATTTTTGGGGAACCCCCATAATTATCTCTATCGACAATTACGGGGTTTCCCCCCAAAAGTGTATTTGGTGGTTAATTATTACTAATTATAAACCGGAGGACACTAGTTCCAAATCCATCTCAGCAACCAGACTGGATTAATTGAGATTGCTCCGTATCAACTCGTGTGAGTAATACACTGCAGACTACGTACGTGCGACCTTGCGGCAATGAAGGTTGGAGCAATTGCATGCCCTCTGCGGTGTAATGAGTACGCCCTCTGTGCTTGTGAAAACTCTCTTCACAGGACTGACTAGCTTTCATCTCCCTGATATTCAGAGCGAGGCTTTCAGAAATAACAAAGACGTGCAAATTTAAGGACAGACCACATATTACGACATTCTGGTTTACTCTATTTTAAAAGTAAATTAAGCAAATGTTACACAATGCCCTCCTCTGTTACTGTTCTACACAAGTCCCTATACTGACGTCTGCTACCCGGTCTCCCACGCATCTGTAAACAGAGCAATAAAAGAAACCTGTTGGTATGATTGGAAGTACCTGAAAATGGAGTAACGTCAACTCCCAAAATGACATGTAAAGCCATAGTAAATACCTGGCAATATTCTGGGCTGTAACGTAGTAAATAAACAACTGGAACACATCTTTATAAAGAATCATTGCTTGTATATGTTCACGCAACTTAACCCTTTAAAGTCCAGCGGCAATTATGCGTACCACCTACGTTCACGGACCTCCAGACACTTGACGATCAACGATCTACGATCCTTTGAAACGTCGGGACACGACTGCCCAGCGACGCATCGCCACATCCAAGAAGAACAGATTCCTCGACATTAAAGAAGTGTGCAGTCTGCTCACACAGTGTATATAAGTCTTTCGTACGACTTTCAGAAAAAAACAGTGATCGTTTCCCTAAAGAGCGCTAACCGATTGGTCTTTGTGACTGAAAAGGAGTGCTGTCTGAGAAGTAGGGCTGACTCGTTAAATATAACTTCGATGAATTTCAGGATTCAAAAGTTTAACAACTATCAAAAGAAGTATACAAACATTCATAAAACGTACTCATATCTCAGCCAAATACCAACATGGCAGCCATGCAACCTCTTAAGTATAAGCATCATTTAAACCTGAAAATGCGAATGAATTCTTTAAAACATTAAACGTTTGTTAAGCCTACTTCTTAACACAAGGTGAAATAACAGTTCCATTTCATAGCCGTAATTGATGATCCTCTGTGATATAACGCAATTTAATATGCATTTTGAATGAAACATGCAAGGCGATTGTTGACACCGTCCTGACAATTTGTGCCAAAGGAAATAAAATAAAATGAGTTGCATATAGGCCTAACACAATTTCCGCTAGTCTCATTGTATCAGTGGAAGAAGTTCCAGGAAATTCGACGCAACTTCTTGTTTCGGAACCGAGGGCCTGGCTTCTGAAAACACTTTGATATCTTCAAACGTTTTGTTTATACGTCTTAAAAACTGATAACATACACTAGTTAAGTTTAAAAATGTTTAAAAATTATCATTTAAAAAAAAGAGTAATCCGTAGAGGCATTAACAGATAGAATACAACTGCCCCGTTATGAGACACACAGCTAAGGGTCAAGAATTGTAAATACTTGTAATTTGAGTTATTAATAGCGGTTTATAAGATATGAAAACAGTACTGAAATTCTTGTTTTCAACACAGTTGGGCTGGACGACCTAGGAATCGGGGGTTTGATTTCCGGCACAGGCAAGGGATTTTTCTCTTCTGCACAGTGCCGAGACCGACTCTGGGACCCACCCACAGTTCTTATGTTTTTTATCTCCACGGTTTACTGTTATGGATGATGAATGAAAATTTCAGCTTACATGCAAATGCATGTGTTATAAGGTGTAGTAACAGTATCACCACAGCAGCCAAGAATCGCACATTCCAACAAAGTAATGTAGACGATACCTACCAACGTGCAGTACTGAATGACCAGGATTTGGTTCTCGATAAGGCGTTGGCAACTTTGTCACCACCGCGTCAGAAAATGTCTGCGATCCAATTAGCCTCTTAATCAATGCGAAGGCGGGACTCTTACTTTGGGGGAAAGCAGGCTACTACAATGAGATAAGGTTCTCCCGGCGGTGAGATTTAAGATTGCGACATTATCGTTTCGGAGAAACCTACTACCTCCATCCGTTTGGAAGTTCCAATTGCAAGGCATTATATCCTAGACATCCTATAATCCTACCACCGAGTAGGCTGGCTCAAGCGGAATGCTTCTGACTTGTAATCGGAACGTTCGCGGCTCATATCTCGACCGGGACACCAGCTGTCAGTACTAAGGATTTGCGTGCTTCCACCAGGAAAATGCAGGATATTACTTCAAATTAAGCCACGACCATTTACCTCCACATCCCCCTCTTGTAAATTCGCATGACGCAACGAAGGGAAATCATGATAAAAAGTACAGTAACACTAATCTGTGTTTCGTGGCGCTGTTCTCGGCATATGTTCGACACTCGAAGTCCAGACAAAGCTGTCTTCGACACAAGCAAGTTCAAATATTCAGTACTGCTCTACATATCCCTTACTGTGTCTACAAAATCATTTTCTCTCCACATGTCACTAAACAGACCCCCGCACGACGTCAGCAGTCTACAGTTTTACTTTTATTCTATACATAGGATTACAGTGTTAATTACATGATAGTGTTTATGGAGATGAATGCACATACCAAAGACATTACCTGCCAATTACGGAGAGCGAGGTTTTGAAGTGACAGCTTCGTTTTAATTGGACAAGAATAATAATTCTGTCGTTTAAGTATCTACCAGCTACTACCTTCCTATTAACTAAACTAAGGGGCGAGGAACACACAGTCTACCTATTGAGGAACGGCGTAGAAAGCAGTCTTTGCCTACGCGCACTGCCAATACCATTTGTGAACCTTGAAGCAGCTACGTACATACTCACGTCCCGTAACGTAAATCTGAGACAAAATCACAATTTAATAACTACCAATAAATGCTCTGATCTTGTGACAATCTGCATTCACAAATGACACGCCATTTATTCATGAGGAGGATTAAGTGCAGAAAATAATGAGTCTCTCGTCTTCCGGCCTTCTGTGGCAAAGAGCACAGCCTGCAGTATACAAAATTGCAATCATACCCGTTGTTAATATCGATGCGAAGTGGCCTCGAATTCGGAAAAAGAAATTAGGAAATAAGATTATTTCTTCCTGGACTATTTAACCCTGAAGGCGAAGGCACTGCGATCCTTCGAAACGTCGATAATTATTACTAGTCGACATAGCGCAAGACCCCAGAATATTTGAATCTTCGACACCGCTGTGAGAACTTCAAATCCCGCAAGTTATATTTACAAACAAAGAGCTTAAAAATCCGTAGGCAAGAGAGACGGATTATAGAACGGAAAGATTCGTAGTTTGTACCCTTCATTTACTGTTTTAGTGTGATTAGATCGAAGAGGGTGAGAGGCACCGGACAAGGGAAACAAGAATCCACCCACTCATACGAGTATCTTTAGTACACTTACAAAATACAAGCCCCTTTAATCGTGGGGACGGGATGTCGCGGTGCATGCATCCTTTCTATGCATTGAAGCTTTCATGCTCAGGGACACGATAAAAGATGATACCTGTATGTTCAGTTAGGATAATAACTACACCTCTAACTACCGACTTCCTAAGAAACATTACATCTGCCCTTCTAGTAATACTTGGAACAGTCTCTTAATAATGAAATGTCTGTGAGGCCTTTGTTTCGGACGGACTTAATCCGAACTGTTACTAGTTGGCGTTAGACGACTGACTTACGCTGATGAAGGACTTCAGCCTCTCATCATTATCTTTGTCCCTCGCTTCTTTTCACTTGCCGCTTCTCCACAGCAGGCCACAAAACAAGGAAAACTGCAGGAAAGTCACAATGGGCTGGCAGTACATTTTCAGACTGAAATTCCTAGGGCGAAACAATTCCTTACTCAGTTTAATACGTATATAAACACCATCCGAAAGTAGGCTAAAAATCGGGGTGTGGCTGTGTCGGGGACACGGCCGTGTGTTTAACGTGAATACGTGTACGTTAACGGTTAATATTTTGTTTCAGCGTATTATATGTATGTCATAATCATTGCTTAACAGTAAGAAGTCCTTCGTATCTGCATGTTTTATTGATGATGGCAACATGTTCCTTTAGTCGGGTTCAGGAAACAATTGAAGTAAACAAATCATTAGTGTGTTATAATTTTATTAATGATAGGTCTGTGATACGAAAAGTACGATACAAATGGCATGCAGGATACATCGAGATTACTAAGCAGCGTTAAGTGTTTTCCCTTTGGTGGCTTCAAGGAGCGCAGAAACCATAGACGGTCACACACGTTACACTTATGTCCGAATGGATTGTTGACAAACGTTGTAGTGAAACGTGCACTAGCTGCTGCCGAATGTGTCGTCATAATCGGCGATCGCACACAACCGATGTCTATACAGCCCGGCGTTGATACACAAGCGATTACATCATCGACTTGCATAGGCCCGGCCGCCCCAGCGTCAGATGTACCTGCGCAGTCGTTGATCCGCTCGGACGCCCTCATTGTTTTACGTTCCCGGCACCGCCACACTGTATGATATGGTGTTTTATGGGTATCACTGGATAGCTGTTGAGAAGCCCTTTCCAACCGTATACGATTTATATATTTCGAATTGGCTTTTTGACGAGTATAGGCCGACATTGTATTCATTTTCTTAAATTTTTAACTTTAACACCATATACATTCACCATAAGTATTCCACACTCATGTTTTGTGTACGCAATAGATAAATATTGAGGAGAGCTGTCAATTGAAACTGAAACGAGCGTCGTAGCTTCTCCGAGTCAAAATGTATACCAAACCGAAAGTATGTGACGCGACGAAACGACCTTAAAATGGCGGCGCCTCCCCCTCCGCCGCGCGCGAGGCGTCACAGTCCCCACTCAACGTTATGAATTCTTTGATCCTTTAACTATCGAGTGGTGTAATTACATTTTGGATGTAGATGATAGATATGTAGCTGCAATGCCAAACTGTATCCCCCAATTTTGTTATCATCAGTTTTCTGAATTGGCTCCCACTACGGAAGCAAATTTAAAGACGTATTCACGTCAAAAATGACGGACCACTTTCTACTTCCGAAGAAATTATTCGTAGTACGTCACAGACACGACATGTGAATGCACCTACCGCCAAATCTATGAGCTACTGTAAGAAACCCGATGAAAATGTCAGTTTTCTTAGACTACTGATAATAACTCACCACAGCTAACACCTGTACATCTCAGGCAAGAGGAAACGTTTAATGAGGTTCTCACAGCGGTGCTGATAAAGAACAAAGCCTTCTGGTCAACAGCAACTACTACGTATATACCAGTCGACACGGGATAACATCCAAGATGACTTCCATCTTCAACAATTAGCTTGTGCTGAAAACACTGTTCCACCTGCCTAACGTCGCTATTTGTACATGTTCACACAAATCTGCTTTAAAAATCAGTGTGTTATCGTACTTCCTTAATGCTAACAGCGAGGTAAATACGTTGTGCCCGAGAGAAACCGTCTGAACACGACACTAATATTCTGACGCCTTCCCGCACAAACACATATAAGTGTCCGTCGTGTAAAGTGAGAGAGGAAAGCAGGCGAGTTTGAAACATTACTCTCATAAAAGTAAATCAATTAAATTATGCAGCCGTATAAAATAAAAATGATTGGTTTGTCCAAAGTATCACGTCCGTCCTGACGTCAGGTGCCTCGTGGTGAGCAGCTCAGATTTGTATTCACGAGGTACACGTCTCGAATCACGACTCTGTTATCGGTTTACCTGAGGTTTTCCGAGAATTCCCCGAATATCCTTACACATATTCTGGGATAGTAAATTAAAGATGGGCCACAATAGTGTGCTGTACATACATACCACAATTTAATTACTATCGCCGTTAAATGACATCAAAGAATTAGACTGAAAAGTGAGCCAATTTTTAAGGCAGAAAGGATCACTGCTTGAGAATGTTGTGGGAAACTATATCCCACTGAACTCAATTTATTTTTTTCTTTTCAGCCCCATAAAAGACGCACAGAATTCCCAACCGTCAGTCAAGGCACAGCTTATAGGCCTATACCTAAATGGGGAACCAAGGGAGATACAATTTCGTATTCTTAAATTCAGCTAGCCACTCACGGAAGCACAACGTAACGGTGCCCGCAGCCCCTGTTTCGATTTTCAGGCAACCTGAGGTTTTGGTGCTTTCTTTCATTGTCTCCGAAGAGATGTTCTCTCACCGTCTCCGCAAAGGGTGACCGGATAAATGCGCACACGACGAAAGCCCACACGACAGTTGCGCACAGACAAAACCCCACTGTCATAAATGCTCACAGGAAAAAAACCCACACCGATAAATGCTCACACGGATATAAGCTCACACGGACAAATGCTCACATGGGCGAATTGTCACACAGGAAGTACGCACATAGAAAAATTATCATTTTCACAATACTATTAAGTAATGCAGTCTTAAAAGAGCGTGAAACCGGGAGCTAACGCAGACACACTAACCTCTTCAGCAACGGGTGACATTGAATCTTTAACGAAGAAAGACATCATTGTTTTTTGGGGAGGCACTAACGACGTTAGGAAAAACAATTCCCGAGATGCATTTAAACACAGGCTTCATAAGATTCACCAATTGTCTATTAAATGTTTTCACTTCAGGGTTAACACAAGACCAATCACATAAATCGCGTCGCTGTGGGACACTCATTACAATGATGTTCGTATGACTATTAATTTCCACAAATTTCACTATGGTGTTTAAATGCATCTCGGGAATTGTTTTTCCTAACGTCGTTAGTGCCTCCCCAAAAAACAATGATGTCTTTCATCGTTAAAGATTCAATGTCACCCGTTGCTGAAGAGGTTAGTGTGTCTGCGTTAGCTCCCGGTTTCACGCTCTTTTAAGACTGCATTACTTGATAGTATTGTGAAAATGAGAATTTTTCTATGTGCGTACTTTCGTGTGTGACAATTCGCCTGTGTGAGCATTTGTCCGTGTGAGCATTTATCGGTGTGTGAGCAATTATCCGTGTGAGCATATATCCGTGTGAGCATTTATCGGTGTGGGTTTTTTTCCTGTGAGCATTTATGACAGTGGGGATTTGTCCGTGCGCAATTGTCGTGTGGGCTTTCTTACTGTGAGCTTTTGTCATGGAACCTCCGCAAAGACATCGGGATACTAGAGACAAATATGAGGATAAATGTTTTTCGATTGCACTGCCGTGACCGACCGAAACGAACTGCTCGGCCCATAGGCTGGATCCCAAGTGACTCGACACCCCTACAACAGCACATCCCAGGCGAGTTCATTTTCAAGTACCAAAATGTGTTCTGCACATCGGCCACGATTTACAACTGAGCACTCACGAATACCTGGGCATTTTTATTCACCGATTTGTGTAATCCATGTATCACATATCGTGTCGTTACAAACAACCAAGTACAGATGTAAAATGGAAGCAATGAGAAACGATATATTGATAAAAAAAAGTTCGTATCGAAGTAGAAATCACATTCCTATAAACTTGGACACACAAAATACCCATACCGCATTTCAGTTCCCAAGGTTTCCGTGTAGTTAATGGCAACTTACTCAGCGCTGTCCTGCGCGAGTGAGGGGCAGACGCGTAGGACACACTATCTTACCCTTCGATTCATCCTCTCATTCTCAACCGCTCACACTTTTCTAAAATATATGCCGCTGTGTGACAAACCACTAAGGGTGCAGACACCCAATATTTCTCAATGTGTCAGATTACAGCTCTTCCTTGACTGCGAAATACAAACACAAAAATATAACGAAATTTTGCGCCTTCTTATGGATTAGTTTACATTATTTTATAAATACGAACAGGATAATGGCAACGTGTAGACTAAATCTGAATTCGCTTAGGCCAATTTACTTTGTGAATACGCTGCAGCAAAGTATGTACGACCTTAAACAAATATAACAATAGTGAGAAAAGTGAATCAGGGAGGCGCGCCTGCAAATTATACCGATTTGGTGGAAACCGAAATTACTCAGCGAATCACTAAAAATCCCTTCCCTCGCTATGCAAAAGATAATAAAATGTATTCTTCGTTGAGAATTTTAGGAGTTAATAGCTTTTCATTTTCTTAATCCAAGTGAAAAAATTGGTTATGGATGCCCACTAATTTATTTTGCATTTTCTGGCTCTCTTGCTTATTTTGTACGGGAATATGGGCTTTGGCCCATGACATCTTCATGTCTGTGTGACTTACGCTATTAACTTGACCTAAATGATGGATTTTCATACGATTTGGCATGAACACCGTGCCACCAGCGGCCACGTCAGTACTGTGTTTTACAGTTTCCTGCCAATATTAGTGTAATACAAACACTGTACAGTGGCAACGTGTGAGGGTGGAAGCTACAAGAACGCCCAGCAGTATCTTGGCAGCTTCTACCTCAGAAGTTTTTGGCCCGATGTTCGTTATTAGTGATTAGCCTATAGGAAATTAAACGGCAATTCAAAATATCGTGAGAATCACTCAATTGGTTTGAAAGCTGAAAGAGGCGCACACAGAAGGAGCATGTTGATCTCATAAACCTGCTTTTTTTATGTGGGAGGCCACATATTTCGGAGACAGAAAAAAAAAAATGCTTAAAAATTTTCATGTAAAAAAAAAAAGGGACGGGCCACTTGCAAAATCTAGTTAAAGATAAGACGGTAAGCTTAAAAGTAAACAGTTCAGTTGTAATTAACTGGGAAGACGAAATGAGTCGAGATGATTCAGGACGGGGCCAATGTTGAGAACTACGAATATGAAAACGGGTAATTTCTTTAAGCTGGGTAAATATAGACACTGTTCAGGAAACTAATAGTGAAGAGCTCATGTGAGACTAAGTTTTCACAGCAGTGACTATGAACATAACTGTCTTCTGAGATTAAACGCCGTACGGGTTAGGTTAGGTATCTACCACACAATTCACATCCCACAAGACAGGACGCATATCTACCAGACTACACGGCGTCACATTCCAGAAGACTGTACTTACATATACCAGATACATTGGGCACATCCCGGAAGGCAGTGTACATATAAGTTACACTGCGTCACATCCACGAAGACAGAAAACATATCTACCAGACTACCCGGCACCACATCCAAAAGGAGTAATATTTGAAGAGTTCATGGTTTGACACTAACCTGAGATGATCGCTGCGCATAAATTTCTTGCTGCAGACAGGGCAGGTGAAATTCTTTTCTCCTGTGTGTGTTCGAGTGTGGCGAGCCAGTTCATCTGAACGTGCGAAGCGCTTCCCGCAACCTGCCCAACCACACGGGAATGGTCGCTCCCCTGCAAGAATACAACAATCGTACAATGCAACTCACAGTACATACCCATCCACCACTTTCGCATTCATTACAGTCTCATCGAGGATCATTTCACACACAAAATGAGAAATACAGTTCACACTGCCTTCATCCCCGCAACTCAGACATGACGATTCAGTGCTGCCCTCCAGAGTCACTTCCAAGAACTAATGCATTTGCCCGCGAGGTTTGAAATCACTTGCCCGTACAGTACAATTGTCAGACGGTTCAACATTCCGCGCGTCACTCTATGTAACGTAGACACAAATATGCACATTCAACTATAAAACGGACACCAGCAGCTAGACAGAAAGGAGCGTGGTGCTAACACTCTTAGAAAACATGGAAATAACATGAAATGAGGTTAAAACGGAAACTCAGCACAGATGTAATAATTTTCAGTCTTGAAGTCGGCAGTGCCCTCGGCTACATTTATGGTCGACAGAAAGACAGCACTCCTTTGCTGAACAATGCTGTCAGTTACTAATATTATACAGCATCGATGGAGGAGGAGTGCAAAAATACGGTATGGAGCTTTGATGGGATGACGGCGACGGGAAGACTGAAGTACTCGGAAAAAGACCTGGCCCAATTCCACTTTATCCACCACAAATCCCACATGGACGGGCCTGGGATCGATGTCGGACCTCCGCGGTTAGAGGCTGGCGATTGACTGCCTGAGTCATGGAACAGTCAAATACCAAAAAAGGTGAGAGATTTTGGAACACTGCCGCATGATTAGGTAGCCTACAAAACAACTAACTAGAAAAACAGATACAAAATATGTGCCTAAAACTAAGCCTTCTAAGTTTTTAAATACGGAATAATTTTTGGACTTTTTGGCCCCTGTGTCAGTGGCACCTGTAACGCTGCACACAGCAACGAACATTTCAATGTTGTAAGCAGAAGACCGAGCAAGCGTGAAGGCGATCGCGAGAACATGTCTCCACACCCTTCTGTTCCGGTAGCACAGGTCCTTGAAACCTACGCGGAAAACGCGAACCAATAAAAAGCCTTTTGTCTGTTCTGGTCACCTCAGCGACAGGATTTCATGAAATCCTGCACCGAGAAACTTAAAGGGGCTAACTAAAAACATCGTGCACTTCAGAGCAGAGCGGTGATTAATATTCTTAAGGATGGAAAGGTCTTGGGAACACGAGCTCAATCAATTACTTTAGTGCCAAATTACATACAATGCTGTCATTCGAGTTGCGTTCGGAACCTTTCCTTCGCAAAATTGTATGGAAACGAGAGAAGTGCTTTACCTAACGTACGGCTACGATACGTCCTCTTTTACCCGGACGTGTCCTCTTTTTCGACCGAAAAATTTCGGTTCGAGGGGGTTTTTAAGGTTGTAGAAATGTTTTTCGGGTTTTCGGCCATTTGTTAATTCTTGAGGGGTTTCAATATTTATTGGTACTAAAATGCAAACACAAAAATTCTGCTAATTTATAAAGGAATACATAATTGTAATACAGAATGACACACGAAAAAATAGGCCGGTCTTAGTGTCAATGGCATTGAGATTTTTATTAGCAATAAAAGAACAACGAATTTTATTTACATTTGAAAAGTTATTTTGTTGTTATTAAACAATGTTAGTCCCCGGGCATCCCAGCTGCCCGTGCGGCTACCGTAATCACGCGACTACGATTGCTGCTGCTAAAACGCGGGCGGGAATCCATATCTGTGGGCGGGACTACTTTTTCGCGCGCCACTTTGTGTTATGTTAGCATCTTCCGAGTCAACAAATAAAAACATTTGACAGCAGCAGACCTTTCGAATGTCTCGGAAAACTCCGGCGCGGAAATTCTGAATAACTTGAACTCAGCGAATACACGCTTAAAGAACGTCTCACTCAGAGTTTCATACCCACGGAAGTTAACGAACTGTTAGCAGAGAAAACGTAGACAGGGAATGGATGACGGGCGTGGCAAATTCTCTGCAGGACTAAACTGTATGTACATGTGTGTGTGTGTGTAGAATACTTGTACAAGTGGACGAAACCTACGGAGTATTTCTTTTGTTTCACGTCGATGACACTTAGTGAGCCACCTAAATGAAATTAACCTTCTAGCAAGTTCCTGATAAGTAGCGCAGTGCCAACTGATGAAGTAACAGTGTTCTGACCAACTTAATCACCTGAAAACATTCACAGAAAGTCGCCCCAATACTTTGAAAACTCACGAAATGGCGAGCGCCACTCAGAATTGTTTAAATTTTCACAAATTTTCTTTGTCATTCCCCCTCATGATGCAAAGGCAGAGCGATTTTTCTCTTTGATGCAAACCCAGTGGACAAAGAAGAGGAACATTACTTTAAGGCAGCACATGCCCGTTGCGTTATTAAATACAAATGAATATTGCCATCAGTCAACATACGAATATCCCTGAATATAATGTTGTGTTCAGTGATTGCAATACTCATTTGAAGAGAAACATGTTGAATGTTTACTCGCTCAGAGAGCTTGTATCCCTACAGTACAATTTCAAAGGAATTTCTTGTAAAGATTTCCATACCTTCCTGAAGTGCAATACTGGACCCGAGAAGCAGAAAGCTGTCTCAGTTTTATCATATTTGAGATTTATACATAATTTCTCTTAGAATTTGAAGCTCTTTCAGATGCAGATGGTTGTAAGCCCAAATACTGCCCCAGTGCAACATAACCAAGATTTTAACAGCCTTAAGTCACATACTGGTCTAAGAAAAATGACACATTATCTCAAATATGATAAAACTTGACTTACACCAAAGTAGGTACAAATAATCGCACTAAGCAAAATCCAATCTACAGTGAAATATGAATGGGCGCAAAAGAAGGAAGATGACTAGACAAATGGCGACTGACAGTTTACTAAGTGCATACACGTGTGAATAATTTAATTTTGTATATTTTCTTTGAAGTAATCATGCTAATATTATTTAACAAAATTTTTACTATTTATATGTCTTTTTTTTAAACTCCCCTTTTCACTATGTCCATTTTTTATGGTCGATAAGTGGGAAGTGTCCTCTTTTCTTTTGATGGACATATGGTAACCGTACGTAACGAGGCTGTCAGTTGCTAAGATAGCGTTCTTTCACAAAGAACTGTCCCACATTGTGATCGCCTCGCGCATTAAACGGTTGCCAAGCACTTCAAGAAGCTGTGGAAATTTAGCGCCTGCGCTGATAACCATCCCAGATAAACATACTCATACATGCACCGGGTATTTTAAGTGCAATAACAGCCCCAATAGTGTAGTTAGTATAGTGACTACGCTATGCGCTTGACAAACGAGAAAACGTGGTTCGATTCCTGGCAAAATCAATAGGCTTCTTTTCCCTCCAAATCCTCACATTCAATAGGTACCGAAGGCTATGTCCCCATGTCTTCATGGCGGACAGAAGTAGAACTATGTGCGGCCAACTGCTATTCCTCTCCCCCTCGTACCCCAACTACTTCCCTTATCGTTCCACGTGCATTACTCTGATTTCTGGAGGTGATCGAAACGGCTGTGTAGTTCTGTTTCGGCCTTCCTTTGAAATTCCTTCTCGGACGGGAACCCTGATCACTGTCCCTGACCTGGCCTCGTGGGTTAAGAGGACTCTGTGTGTGTGTTCTAGTTATTTTCCCCACGACGCTGGTCAGGTATTATGGTTCTTTTCGTTATGTGAAATGGGCATGAGAACGTTTGTAGATCTCTGTTACTGTAAGTATGGCCACATTCACTCTTGCGGTCTTATTATGTATTTTAGTATATTCATTCATTACACTCACTAAATTACGTTGTTAGGACGTGTGTGTGTAACTTGCATTCCCCGTGGGTTCCACGAAATATTTCAGGTGAAAGAAAGGGAGGGGTTGCAACTTTACCTCTTTGCAATTGTAATGAAATAGCCTAGCATCACCTCTCACGCAAATTATGGGAGACACCTGGAAATTATTTCCCCTCTTCTAACCGTAGCCACGGTTATAACGGTACATGAATCACATATGGTATGGAACAGTAAGGGCAGGTAAAGTTGAAGCCGACCCTGTCCACGTCAGGAAGGTATATAACCGAGGGTGGAGGTACAGCGCCACTCATTCTTACCCTCGGAACTAGACGGAGTTGCGTGATCAGCTTCACGCTCCGCCGCTTTTCCCCTGTGGAAAAAAATCCAGGGCGCTTAAATACAAGGCTGGGAGCCCCACAGCCAGTCTAGATGCTTTGGAAAGGAGAAAGATAGAAACTCCTTGCCTCTGTTGCAAATTGTAGCTAGCTGAGGTACCTATGCGTGGCTAAGAGAACCTGCGACCAGAACGGCAAGCGTGAACTCCTTTACAAATATCTTCCTCTCTCGCCCCTTAATATAGCCTGCACAGCTACACCAATGGAACAAGTGTTGTGGTCTACGCTTGCCTCAGCCTTAGAGCGTGCGGAAGACCACCAGGTTCAGCACTCAGAACTTCTACATTCTGCACACAGAGTTTTGCATGTTCTCACAACAATCAGCGATAATTTCCCTACACAACATTAACTAATTTATTTTTATAACCTAGACGGAGTGTGTTTACTGTGTGGTACGAACTGAATTTTTAATTATAATTTAGGTTAATTTTCGTCGTGCCATGGCGTGTCATGGCTCAGGCGGTTAGTCGCCGGCCTCTCACCGTGGAGACATGGGCTCGACCCCTGGTCAGTCCATGTGAGATTTGTGGCGGACAACGCGGCATTGGGACAGGTTTTTCTCTGAGTACTTCGGTTTTCCCTTGTCTGTAACATTCCACCAATTTTCCATACTCATCTTCATCTACACGTTGCTCTTACCAGAAGGACAAACGGGCGATGCCTGGGAACCTTCCAAAGGCAATGCACTTTCGGTAATCGCGGAGCATTGGATAGAAAAAACTTTTATTCTTTGCCCCCATCGTCCTATGGATCAGGCGGTAAGCTGCCGGTCTCTCACCGCGGAGGGTCGAGTTCGATACCGGTCTAACCCATAGGACAAAGTGACACTGGGACAGGTCTTTCTCCAAGTATTTCGGGGTTTCCCTGTCACTATCATTCCACCAATGTTCCATAATCATCTTCATCTACATGTTGCTCTTATCAGAAGGAAAACGTGTGAAGCCTAGGAACCTTACAAAAAGCAATGCTCTTTCGGAAATCTGGGAGCGTTATGTACAAAATACTTTCTTTTTAGTTTATAAAGGATTAAATGTATCACGGAACTTCGTAGTATCCAAGGAATTCAAATTTTACAGTTCTGGCGACATCAAAGCTACATGGCGAAATCCTGATCAACGCAACTCCTAAATCACGTGATCCGGTTTTGGAATCTCTGTCGTTTCTTTCAATATGGTAAATGGAAATACCAATTCTGCAGTTCTTAATTTATTTTACACAAACAATTTTAGTCGGGAAACCTAAAAAAAAACTTACGAGACTTAGGCGTAAATCGGTGGATAAAATCAAAACTAAATCTTGAGAAGTTCTAACTATAACACGCCACGAAGGCTCAGAGGAGGAACAGTGGTATAGCTCCACCCTTTCTTTAATCTCGGCGCTAGGGGGGTTGGTGGTCAACTACTTTCGGGAAAGAGAGCCGGTACGCATTGTACAGGAGGCTGGGTGGGACTCGGGGTCGGTCTCGACGGGCGCGGAAAATTTCGCCCTACTGGGGTTCGAAGCCTGGACCGTCTAGCCCACTGAAACGGTATACCGACTATGCTATCCCGACCGTGCACAATGAACACAAAAACCCTAACAAATTTACCTTCCTATTTCCTTGTTCTAGTAAAGAAAACAAATTTTGGGTGAGGTTCAGAATTGTTACAAAATGTAATGCTTGTGTCCAAAACACTTTCCAATTCTGAACAGGCTTCCTGCAAGCGAAACACCGGAAAACAGCCACATAAAATCAATACTAATAGACAAAGTTTATGCTGAAAAAATCGCTATGAAACATACCACCCGCCCCACTTTGTAGCTCGACGTTTTCACAAAATCAATCACTTGTTTCGCGGTTCGCAGTTAGCTTGGCACTATGCCTTGGAATTTCTAAATAAAATAAAACAAAAATCAATATGGGGCAGAACACAGAACATTCATACATTTTTGAGAGGTTGACACCCAACACGTACTTCGATGGATTTAAGCCAAAGTTTACGGATTTACATTTTTAAGGGACACTTTGCCCAAGGTCATGCAAGGTCTACGGTTTAAAACTGTATGTTTGCAAAGCGAAAAGTATTCCACCTTACCCTCCCAACAACAAAACAGGGATGCACTCTTTCGTTGTCTTTTCTGAAACAGTGGCGAATATCAAGCCGGTACACTAACTAGGCGACGGGCTGGACATCCGAAAAATCTGTATTGACTCCTGGCAGGGGAAGGAGATTTTTCTCTTCTCCGAAACTTTCGGTTCTGCGGCCCACCGAGCTCCTATTCAATGGATAACCGGGGTTCTTTCCTCGAGAGCAAAACGGACGAGGCGTTAAGCTGACCACTCAACTTCATTTACTGCAGAGGTAAAGAAGGCACGAAGCTATACCTCCACTCCCGTATATTCCTTCACAGCGTGTACAGGGATTACTTTGCTATACTTTAACAGTGGCAGACAACGATTGATTGATCTGCTTTTCCTCTATCGCCTAACAAACTTATTAGAACCTTTCCTGGAGAAGAGTTTTTTCAGGTTTAGACCCACATTAGTCATACACGGACAAGGGACGGAAAAATAATTCTACTTCCAGCACAGCGTATTTGAATTTAAATTTGCAAGGTTACTCGTATTCTGGGTAGATGTTCTCCTAAGTTCGATCTTGAAAACAGAAATACACTGAGAGTATAAACTTTCACATTCAAAACCTCTGTGGCTCAGCCTCACAGGCATCCTTCCTATCAAGTGCTAGCCTCCTGTTCTGGTACATAACTAATACGAGTCCTATCATTACGATGGACAGACTAATCTCACATGTAAACTACATTTTTCGTATAGCTAAACCGCGTGGTAAAGTAAAGCTGGAAAAGGTATGAGGGTATACATGGTTTTAATTAAGGGCACTTTCTGCATGTGCGCTGACATCCATCTACACGATTTGGTTTCTGCGGTTAGCCCCGTCTTCATTTCGATACATCCCCAAGTTAGTAAAGTTCTACATTTACACATATTTAGTGGACGGAGCCGGGCTAACTCAGTTGGTACACTGATTAGGCTACCGACTGGACGACCAAGGTATCGTGGTTCGAGTCGTGTCAGGGGTAAGAGATTCTTTCGTCCGCAAAGCATCTAGCCTTCCATTCAATAAGTACAGGCGACTTTTTACCCGGGAATAAAGCGGCGGGGGCATGAATCTGACGCCTCACATCCACCTAGTGCCGAAGTTAAGAATGAGCGGAGCTGTACCTCCACTCCTCAACATTCGTTCACGCCGTGTACAGGGACAACTTCAACTGTAATGTACTTTAACCATGTTTGGTGTGCTTATAATCTCCCTGTATTCAAATTCCACAAATTATCATTCTCATATTCTAAAATTAACCACCAATCATCACTATAAAATCGAAATACTTCGCATATACCTTATGTTATTTTCCATTCTACATGAAACTTTAAACACATTTTTAAAACCCCTTTCATTATAAAGTATTTTAAAAAGATCAATTTATTGACTGCAAGTGCTGGTGCCTCCCCAAGGTTTCCAATGGAATCGTTGAAGACAGGCCAGGCATTAAACAAAACGTAACGTCATAGATAATATAACGTCCAACAACAGGAATTCCGTGAATTTAGTATAAATTTGCGAACACGTTCAAACGTTCCCACGAGGTACAATAAAGACTAACCGATGATCTTCAAAACCAGTAAAAACTAATAATGCGTTAGCATATACTGATTCGGAAGTAACTCTTTGTTTGGAGTACAGTATGTTTAACGAGGTTTAAATTTCATAGGTGTCGAATGGGAGTATGGCTGTGAAGGAGGGGCGTGGAAGACAGCAATCATGGCCAGTTGTAGGGCAGTAAATGTTTCTGCAATGGGTTAGTAAGCTCAGCAGCGCTGGTAAGCTCAGGGTTGAAAATCAAACCCAGAACCTCAAGGACATGAACAAGTGTCGAATTATTCAACCTAACAATCAGCGAAATGAGTCGCTGATTCAGATGTCATTACCAAAATTACTCGTGCCTATCCACCTGTTCCTTATTTTCATACTTTAAATCTTCGAACAGCCCTTTAAAGACGAGAGAGAGAGAGAGAGAGAGAGAGAGAGAGAGAGAGAGAGAGAGAGAGAAGGAAGCACTCTTCTATCCAATGCTCCCCGATTTCCGAAGGAGCATTGCGTTTTGGAAGGTTTCCACCCCTCGCCTGTTTTTCCTTTTGGTAAAAGCAACACGTTGATGAAGATGACTATGCAGCACTGGTGGAATGACAGTGGCAGACAGGAAACCGAAGAACTCGGAGAAAACCTGTCCCAGTGCCCCTCTACCACAAATCTCACATGGTCTGCTCTGGGATCGAACTCGGGACTCAGTGGTGAGAGGCAGACTATAATCTGAATTCCATTTATAGGTTCAGTTCGCACCGCGCAGTAAACACGCTGCGTATCGGTTACAAAAACCAGTAATTTAATACTATACAGAGAAATGATCGCTGTTTGTCTGTGATCAAAACAAAACACAGGAACACTCTTTGGACAGATGAACAAGACAGGCAATGTACGTACAAAAGTAACATTCAGGCGCGTTCACATAACCATTGTTGCCCTGGAAAAGCAATAAGTATTATGTATTCTGGGTGTGTATCTGTAGCCTTAGTTATCCAGCACGCAATGCGCATGCGCCCCATTATATTGTCACCTGTGGCCAGTCCGGCTCTACAACATTTCTCCACGTATCTCATAAACGAAACGAATTTCGGAAAAACGTTATTGAACATAAAATGTGTTTTGATTTTCTCTACAACTTTTATCTAAGATATTTATCATTCTAATAAGAACTGAGCGAGATATTATCATAAACGTACATACATACGTCTTCATGTAAAGCACCCGCTATTCTTGTCAGTATTTAAAGAAACTTAATATTCTCGACAGACTTCCGAGAAATACACAAATATCAAATTTCATGACAATCCGTCCAGTGCGAGCCGAGTTGTTCCATGCGGACGGACGGACAGACAGACATGACGAAGCTAACAGTCGCTTTTCGCAATTTTGCGAAGACGCCTAAAAATTTCGTAATGCTAAACCCGGTGGTAGACAAAGTAACCACTAGGCTTTAAAGGCTTATGTTAAAGGGAAAGAAAATGCGATGTGGATTAGACGGTGAAATCGATCGGTATGGCTATGGGTGTTGATCCACAGCCAACCGACAGGTCACGTCCAGTTACGCAACACAGAAACAAGTAGTCACGGCCAACTGAAAGTGTTTTTGCCGCCCTAGGCGAAGATTAGCCTTGCTGTCCCCTCCCCATTCAATGAACCTTATCTCCTATGCGTGCATACTTACAATATAAGGTAATAGTAATAACAGACTGCCAGTTTTGTGCAGTGCAGTCGTCATAGTATTTTATTCTTGTTTCGTAAATTTTCCCGCCAAAATGTTGACGTTCTAGGCGTCCGCCTAGTTCGCCTGTAATTGCGTAATGTTAAATACCCCGTCTGGCAACCAAGAAACTGCATGACTGGCATGACATCCAACGTATACCAGTGTGCAGGCAACGGAAATGTGGCAAGAGTGATTAACCCACATGAAAACAATGAGAGTAACAACACTGCTGGTTTCATTAATTTATGTATCAGTGATGCTAACAGGTGGAGAAGGCGCTTCCAAATAGTTCACGTGTATGAATTTAGTACACAAAATAACTTCATATTGGGCAGGTCACATTTTTCTGTTTTACGTCTGGAACTACTAAACAGATTTCAAGGAGATTTGGCATGTGATTTTATATCAAAATCTGTGTGGAAAACTTATTGCTGGGTTGCACAATGAATTACTTCTGTGTCGAAAGGAAAAAAACCGGGCGTATGGCTGAAGATCCGTTGCACAAGGGATGTGCTCATGTGCTCGCTGGCTGGCGCGCTGGCCAATCAGTGTCAGGTGGCTGAGGGGCCATCTGATGCAATGAAGCTCTTCACGTTTCGCTCAACCGCCTTCGTTCCTGCGTGTTAGTATACTTACATGTAAAGTCACAACTTCGGTTTTAGTATTGCTGTTTGGCTGGTTTAAGAGTTTATTCTCAACTATCAGGTGATAATTTATGAACGTAAACATTTCAGAAAACCCTTTCGGTAAGGATGGCGGAATCAAATCCCCCGACAAATGAGCGAAAAAAAAAATCTCGCGTTGTTACTACTTCCAAGTATTTTTCCCAGAAAATTCCCTCTTTAACGTTAATGAATGTACCTTTCAGTTAGCTACAAAGTTATTTTATGAAGCCCTTTGTGACTGTGTACCCCGTGACACGAACTAATTTCGACAGTCACGACAGCTGAAGCAATAAAGAAACGGAAAATATTACTTAACGAGATGCTTCACACACGTATTTTGTATTGTTCGCCTACCCTTCTTAAGGCGACAGAATGTGGAGATAAGCGATTCACAGGAAAAGTAGATCTTATGCACCAGGAAAATCAGAAATCCGCACAACATTTTCAAATTCCAAGCGACTTGAGGCGTAGATGCAAGATAGTATTAAAACGGGGCTTGAATTAGATGTAGGCTTAAAGAAGTGAATTGATTCAACTGATTTTGGATATGGCATAGTTTACAGTTGTCAGCGCGGCCATGAACCGCCAGGTCCCATAAAACACGGAATTTCTAAGTAACTATAAGCCTTTCCATCAAGTGGTTAGTTGTGCGACACACTAACATGCACCTCCCGAATGACACAGCAACCAAGCGGTCAATTCTTTTCTTTTTACTGACATCTGCCTATGTCCCAAGCCACATTACAAAAGGCAGTACGAGACCGCCTCATTCGCGGGTTTGGTCATCGCGCTTTTGCTTATTCGCGGAAGAATTATTGTGGCAACCCCTGTTCACAGCGGTGCAGATCTCTCGCTTAATAGTGCTTTTGTTCAGGAATTCTCGACTCTCACAATGCTGGGTTAACTGTGGAGGACCTTGAACAGATGACAGTGAACCAGAGGATAACGATAGCGACACCAATGTGGAGAGACACCAACTGATTAAAAGTTCTCTGAAGAAAGGCCTCCACACGGCAGGTCATAACTCCATACGGGCATGCAGAAGAAGGCAAAGCAATCGAAAATCACTTCTTGTTTCAATAAGTCTTCCATCCCTCCCCCAGTCATTCATTCTACGTCATTCGATCACCCTGCTATCTTTCAGCCAGGAAAGCCGACATCATTCCAGTAAACACGTACACAGTGTTTTCGTGTTTATTAATCACTAGATATATATGTATTATCGCCGATCCCAGTGGCCGTGCGGTCTAAGGCGTGGGTCTTTGCCCGCTCGCTTACTAGGATCGTGGGTTCGAATCCCACCGGGGGCATGGATGTCTGTCTCTTGTGAGTGTTGTGTGTTGTCAGGTAGAGGTCTCTGCGACGGGCTGGTCCCTCGTCCAGAGAAGTCCTACCGACTGTGGTGTGTCTCAAATGTGTGATCATGAATCCTCGACGAAACGAGGAGGCCCAGGCCCATATAGGGCTGTCGAGCCATAGAAAAAAAAAAAAAAAATATATATATATATGTATTATCATGTTTTCAGAGTTTTTCTTTCCCGCAAGCCAATTTTTCCCAAGTCTTACCGTTCACGCGATTTTTCACGAAAGTAACCCCCGCGAACGGCGAGGTTTTGGTGTGTATCCAGTCGTAACATGCGGTTCGTCGTAGAGCGTATTAAACATTTTGTGACACTTTCCTTTCATACATCACAGCTTCATCTTCGGCCTTCTCTCACTGGACGCCCTAAGAACTCCACAATTTCAACAATATAGGCGAATTATGCTCTAATGGCAGGTTCAAGAATGCTCTAGCGGAACAGACATCACGTTGAACTTTCTCTTCCTCAGAATGCTCAGCTGCCACTTATAGAAACGGGAATGGTTAGCGCGAAAAACCGAGTGCCGGTGCTCCTGTATCCGGCACCTGCAGGTTCTTTCGAAACCAAATCACACTGCGTCACATCGCAGAAGACCACAATCATGATGTTACTACTGTGATAAATTTCCAACATAACTGAAGCCCAGCAGTCTGTGCATATCCTTTGTTACCGTGCTATTCCTTATTGACTGGTCATGGTTACTAGGCCAATAGACACAATACAGTGCAGTTGTGTTTTAAGGGAGGGATGCGTTCCTAAAGACTTCGCACAATTCAAGATTAGTTTCTCTCATAGCAATGAATACAAATGAGGATAGATGCTTCTTGGAGCGCATAAATCTACAGTCACTGTAGCGTATTTTTCCCTTTAAACAGAGGCACCTACTTTTTAAGCACAACATAAATAAATAAACAAACAATAAAAGTAATTTAATGATCCGCTTTATTTCAAATTTTGTGCACAAATTGAGACTTATTCATATTTGTTTATCGCACTATTTAAAATTCACATAAAATAGGATCGCATTGTACTGCACTCCATGCATACTTATGGGATAACGGTGCGTGGTCTTAAGAAACGAAAGCACAAATTCTGAAACGTTTAGACAACTTCTGGTTCGGCTAGAGTAGCATTCCTTGATAACTAACTTTTTCAAAGGCAAGCCAATTTGTCACACCCACTGAGTAACGTGGTACAAATCCCAGAAATATGGAAGGGTTCATAATTTTTTTCCCCTGCTTCAATTTCATATGCATTCGATAGTTAAGACGATCAGCAAATAAATTTCGTCAGGCCTGAGGTTCTTACAGCAATGCTGTTCAAGATTCAAGTCTTCTTGGATATTTCGCCGTATCCACTGGTAAGTAGTTACCAACGTCTCGAAGGTTCGTAGTGTTTTCTGTTCAAAGTCAATTAATCCAAATGTTTTAACTTTCATCCGTTTTGAGGGAACTTAAGTACTTAAAAGAGTACGTCAAACTTTCTGAAAAAAAAAAACTGAAAAATCAATGTTACTTTACGATGTCACCTAACAAATCCAGTACTCAGAATTAGTCGTTAAGTTGGTACTGAAGTTATGAGGAGCGGGAGACACATAATGTAGCCTTACCCTCAAGTCAATTATTTTTCACTACTCACGTAAGAAGAGTGACACCTGGCACAGCGGAAAATTTACCTTTACCGGCACCTTTTCATACACACACAAGTAAATGAACACGTGAACTAAATCTGACGGTGTTACCAAATGCCTTGTTTATATTATATGTACAGCTACTATATATAATAGCTGTACATTTACATTGGGGTCGCCAAATCTCCAGTTTGTTCCGGATTGTCCGGAATCTGAATTTTGTTAATAAACGCTGGTCGGATCTGGTCAAAATTCGAGAATTTCAGGACTTTTGACTTTTTGGCAATCATAAAATCTAAACGTTACACACGCGCGAACGGAAGCATGACTGCACACACGCTGTAATGAAATTTTATATTGACTGTATTTTGCTGAAAACAACTGCATCAATCTGGGAGTTCATGTTCTGTCGGGGGTGAACACTAAGATAACGGCCTTCTGAAAAGCGACGCCGTGTACTTACCTGAAGACTACAATCTTGTATCTTCCTTATGGGCTACGTAAATACCGCAAATGCCTGATGGATACGTCCATCATAAGTTAACATTATGACACACTGGTTTATAGTACCGTACTCCGCAAACGTCGTGGGCGTTAAATGTAGCTCACAATGGACAGGTGTCAACACAGTCATTCTCATAACCTTCTGCAGAACGACTTTCACAGGAACTATATCACACATAGCATTTATTATTTGTAATTATTTGTAATTTTGAAACGAGGATGTGGTACATAGCGACATACAAATAAAGTGGGAGTTCTAATGGACGGGTACGATGATAAATTAGAATTATCTGATTGCTTTAGTTTGGTGATGAAACATGAGGACAAACTTTGAACCACGACGGTCTCTGCATGTGTGTGCAATAGGCAAGAATGTACGCTCGTGGGACAAAAACATTCTAAGACGGGCAAGGTACGTGTAAATTTTGTGACCTGTGACAGCTCAGGTTGCTGTTTGATATAGATTAATTAATCCTGTTGTATTGCTTGGAGTGACTATAAACGAGCAACTCAGATCTGTAAACGCTGCTTGAACGCACGTTTCATTGTCCGAAAGTGATGAGCCAATAAATGACGAACGTGCGCAGACTCCTGACGACTGTGCCACTGTTAAATGATCCTGTCGTCGGAAAGTTGCAAGCTACAGACAGTAATACTGTTAGCCCGGGCAGCTTAGTCGTCTGTTCGGCTGCTAACGCACACGCAAGGACTTACAATATTAATCATAGCCACAACCACAATAATGTATCCGAACAGAAGGGTAGCATGTGGAATAATTCTCTGCTTGGATTGACCCATTGTCCCGTATTGCAAATATAGGTTAATTAATCCTTCAAAGACGGAACGTATGTGTTATACAAGGACTCAATTCGTACCGCGCAGTAAACACCCTCCACCTCGGTTACAAAAACCAATCCGTTAATGCTGCATAGGTCAAAATTTGCTGTTTGTTCTGAGATCCATACAAAACACATAACTGCAATGGGATCACCATGTAGAATTTTTGTATGTTAAACTTGGTGGTACGTAAAGTTACCGGTAGGTTTTAAAAGGTTAAGAACACTACATGTTTACGCCTGCGGTCGCTCGTTTGCTGGGACTGCGGGTTCGAATCCCGCCAGGGGCATGGATGTCTGTATATATGTGTTATGTGTTGTCAGGTAGAGGTCTCTGCGATGGGCCAATCCCTCGTCCAGAGGAGTCCTACCGAGTGTGGTGTGTGTGTGTGTGTGTCACTGTGTGTGATCAAGCCCAACAATAACCGTCTACATCTACAATGAGTAGGCAGAAGAGGTTAGACGGGAAAAAACAGAACACTAAACTTCAGGGACAGGCTCGGTGCCCGTCCGCATGTAGAGGAGTGAAACAGCTACTCTGGCGGGCCCGATAGATAAAGCTATTCCCAAACTCGGGACAACCAATGTATTTCAATTAGCACCATATTAACTTAGGCGCCTAATGACTGGAAAAATAAAACGGAGAAAATACTAGCCTTTCCTGTCGGGCCCAAACGAGTAGCTGTACAACTGACGTTTATCTAAGGACGGAGACCGTTTACATTTCAAACACGGGAGATGGACAATATGCAAAACGCGAAAGATTCGAAACGTGATACACGATCGTCAGAATCCTATAGAAACGTGAAGGGTAGTGTGTTTGTCAACAATTGTGGAATTTAATTGTGAGTGAACCAGTTTCCATAGTACCAGTATTTAACCGTTTAACAGCGATTATTAAGCGACTGCTCTTTATAACAGACACGTGTACTGTCCTTTGTGACGTAGGTACTGAATTTTTTATATTCTACAAAGTAACCCCCCAGCCAACGCGGCTGACTATACGCGGTTGAAAACAATCCAATATTGAAGGAAACAAATTTGCCAAACGCTGAGGAATTTAAATACGTGCGGATACACGCAGGCGGTTACTCATTCAACCACCGCGAAAGCTGGCGGCATCAGCTACCCAAGCAGTGTAAATGTTTTAACGTCCAAACATGTATGTCCCGTAAGCGGTCGGGGGTCCATAAGCGTCTGCGTTCACGTAACTCTGTTTTTCCTGTAAGAAGTTTTCTCAATGCGGGTTTGCCTAACGTGTCGTGACCACTCCCCATAGCCCCCGCGTTGGGCGAGCGATCACTGCAATTCAGATTAATTTCTGTCTTCAAAGGTTGACCAGCCACTTATTACTCGGAAATGCGGAACACGATTTATCCCGATATACTATACCACTCATCACACACACACACACACACACACACACAAACATAAACGTACTCGCTCGGGCCAAAGCAAGAATCCGTATGCCATTTACAACAAAAATAGATATATATATATACATCATTTCACATTAGCTTGCGTGTTATTTGGCGGTATTCTCTTGTTGCGATGATAATGGAGATGGTGCTTGTAAGGAACTTGGTATATGATCTAAGCGTTAGTATGAAGCAGTTTCCCTTGACTAGGGTAATCGTAATTTGCAGGCTCACCAGCGCAATTACAACCATTCTTTTGTACAATGATGCAGTAATGACATGAAACCATCACACAGAGTATACGCTATAAATATCACAGACAACTCAAAAGTTGTGCGCAAGCCACCTTCCTGTTCAGATATATACAAAATACATTTCATATTGCCGGCCCGTGACGATTTGTTCTTATTCACGTTCCGTGCATGTTAATGCCTGAATGGGTAAACATTTGCTATAGGCCTATGCTAAGCAGGCTGCTGATATGGGAGAAAAAAACGAAGTTTCAACACATGTTACTTCTAAGGGCTAGCGCGCTAGCGCGCACGGGTGGTTTTTGGCCACTAAGCGGTTGCAGTTTTTTGACCGCCTTGAATAGAACACGTTAACGTGAGTCTAAGTGCACGAGCGGTCAATATACCGCGGCGGTTTTAAAAACGCATTCCACCATTTTCCTTACTCTTGTTAATCTGAAGTTGAATACGCGCTTGGCAATAATTAAATTAAATTAAATTAAATTAAAGTACGACATTTTCTGACAAAGCGACAGCTTCATCACCCACTATTAGAAACGGCACATGTTCACCATTCTCATGGTCTACCTTTAGGGATGTTTAGTTGTTTTCTAACCTCCTGTATAGATGCGACTGCTTAAAAATGTTAGGAGTCACTACATGAACCGTGCGCTCCTACTTCAATAGCAATAAACTTGTAATCTGCATCAACTACAGCCATAAGAACTGTTGAAAAGTGGGATCTGTAATTGAAAAATTCAGAACCGCTACCATCCGGTCTGCACATACCGGCAATGGCGTCTATGCAGTTTGGAAAACTTGTTCTGTGGTTAAATTCATCAACGACGCGTAGTAAGTCTTCATTTTTTCAGCCATAAATACAGGTTGCAGGCATATCCATAATGCCGCATAAGTAGTTCGCGCTATCTCTCGCATAGTTGTAACACGAAGTATTCGTAATGTAGTGGGTAGAAGCTGTTCCCTGTCGCTAAGTACATATGAAAACATATAACATCATCAGCTTAACGGGAGACCAAAATTCGAATTATGAATACATTTTTGCATTTATGAATTCAAATTTCACCACAAAACCCGTTCAGTTACGTAATTCAGTGATCAGCATAACTCAAGTGAAGAAGCTATATACCCTTCCTACGAAACCCTTATTTTAATCCGCGATTTTGCTGGCTAATGGCCTACGTACTAAAAAGTTTCTTTTGTTTTTATAGGTAAAGATGTTCAGCGGAAGTGGAAAACCTTAAAGGACAGTTTCTGACAAGAACTACATATTCAACGAAAAACAAAATCCGGAGAAGGAAAGCGGAAGAAAAGAAAATATCACTCTTTTCACCAGTTACTATTCCTTCTGCCGATTTTACAAGAGCGACAAACTGCAGGGAATTACTCATCACCATAAGCTTGCGGTACGGAAGTAGATGGGGAAGAAGATACGGATGCTCGAATTACAGGAAGTCAAAAGGATGGCCCTGAAGATTCAGACTTTACATTCTGTAAACCGACCAACGAAAAAAAAAAAAAGACTAAGAATCCTACGTACGAAGAATCACTTCTTAAAATTTGTAAGGATGGTAATAAAGACGAAATCGATGAAGATAGGTCCTTCCTGATATCCTTGTTACCTTCTTTCAAGAAACTTTCATTCCAGCATAAATTAAATCTTAAAATATAATTTTTACAAGCTTTACAGCGCGCTATTGTCTCTGCAACAACTCTTTCAGTTAGCCATCACCTTCAGACTAACAAACCTCACGTTAAGCAACATTTTCCATCATTCAACTCAATTGGAATGTCTTAAATATTAAAATCCCACCCACGAAATCAATAGCACCCAATTATTCAGACTGCGTCAAATACTCCATGCCGCGAATTATTAATCTTCTTTTCCCACTTTATGGTACTCCCTCTACTTCCAGTATTTTTTACATGGAAAACAGCATCCTATCGAATTCAGATTCCGAACTCCTCGAATTCCATTAAATACTTTCCTGGTATAATTCTACTGCTTAACATATTGTTTTTTGTAAACTATTTTGGCAAATGATATAAAGTTAAATAACTTAACAATATGAATAAAACTGTTTTTCCTCACCTCAGAGTTACAGCTATTCTTTCTTCTGGCCCTATAGTCATCCTCATATTTGTGTTCCGGTATGTTATGCACGGCTGTATCATGGGCAATAATTCATCAAAAGATTTCTTATTCATCCGAAAATAATCAATATTTTGTTTGGGATATGCACACAAATCATCACTTAATTTATGAAATTGGCCTTTAAGCAGTCTTTGGCTGATTAAAGGACGAACCTACATTTTCCTTCTTTGCTTTTCTTTTTCTTTTCGAAAACTAAGCGGTAATGCATAAATTACAGCCTTCTCCTCAAAATCCATTGTCATTTGCATACAATTTTTGTCACAGGCTTAAACCATTCGCTAGCGGGGGGTTTTCTTTCCGCCCATGCGCTCACTCAATAAATACTGGCGATTATTTAGCCGCCGCGGCTCAATTTCCGCGCGCCCGAAAACCCGGCCGTGCGCGCTAGCCCTAAGTTTGTTTAAAGTTCTCGAACAAATCACAATCAAACTTTCAGCCATATCGATCCGTATAGAGCCCAGTTTACATCAGACTATAAATCGACTATTCCACGTATCCCATAAACCATTTCACAGACTCTGTTGAAATTCGATAATAGAGGTTTCCACCAAAACTAACGGGGCTGATCCCAGTATTAAGCATAATGATCCATAACAACGCCCACTTTACATACGGCCACACATGGACTCCCCTATATATTCCATAAATTGTTTCACATATTTTCTTGACATTCAATGTGGGAGACTTTAGCTACTAGAAGTTATGTTACAATTTCGATTTTCAGACACATTTATTCATAGCAAAGCCAAGTTCGCATAAAGCAATAAACAGACTTTTCCACGTAGCTCACACACCTGTGACAGATTCTGCTGACATCTGATATGAATGAATTTTCATTCCGTTTAATATATCCACAAACAAAAGCCAACAGTAAGATACAAGTCATACATAAGTCTTAAAAAACGTAGAAAACTTATGTATGAATTATCTTATTATGTGCATTTATTGGTGGATATATTGATTGCAAGAATATGCACAGTATGACTAACATCAAATTTTTATTCCGTTATTCGCATTTTAAAGAAAACTCAATCCGAGATCGCCACTGTTCACTTTGTACACTATATTATGGACTACACCGTTTCTACTCGTTAGGGGCGTTCGCATAAGTCGCGAAAAGCGCTTATTAGCTTCGTCATGTCTGTCCGACTGACCGCATGTATCAGTCCGGCTCCCACTGGGTGTATTTTCGTGAATTTAATGTTGCAGACTTTTATGAAAATCTGCCGAGAAAATCTAGATTTGGTGTAAATCGGACAAATACATCGGGCACTTTATATGAAGAGGTAGGTACGTTTATATTGTTGACAACAGTTCGAAATATTTTTAGCTTGACAACAATGTAAAGGGAACCCACTGTTGCGTTTCCATGGTAACGCTCAAGGATTTTGTACTGTTGACGGCGACATGTGGATCAACAATACAAAGCGAACGCATTGTAGGGTTTTCAAAGCATCGCTTTTTTATATTTTTATATTCTTGACAGTGACACGTGTAGCTCAACACTATACAGAGAACGCATTTTTGCGTTTCTGTGGAAAGAATGGTTACGCGAACGAGCCACAACGTTACCTTATACGTACACTGGCTATCTTGTTATGTTAACGAACAACTCCACACGTTCTGTTGGCAGTAGAATATCGAAGGCTGCCTAGCCTAGGAAGACGCTGTGTGAATCTGGGTTCCAGATTTGTACGATTTCCACGATTCATGCTCGCTTTGGAGGTTTTATTTTCCGTCTTGTCACTTCCACAAACCAACACCCACAAAACGTTTAGTACCATATTGCTATAACATACCCAGCTTAACACACCAATGGGCACCTGGCAAATAGTAAGCAGTTTGGAGATTACCAGTCTGAAGTAAGTGCATGAAATTAAGCAAAACAATTTACCACGAGATACTGCTGATTGGTGGATTGGCTCCGAGATCATTTGTAGCGTACAAACGTGAAATGAAGGAAGTGATTGAAATGTGTGTTTTTGTATGTCTGCAAGGAACAGGACCCCGGTACATTCTGCTTCTTCAAAAACGAGTATTTATTGAAAGCGCGGTAAAAACGGAAATGTGTTAGTGCAACATGTCTTGGCAAGAGCGAAGCTCCACAAGCCGGCTACGCTTACATTTACTGAGTGAAAATTAGAATAAAGCCGCAGAAACAAGAACGGAATGGCATAAGCAAGCATTCGAATTTCGGCTGGTAACTTATCGACATTCAACAGACGTTCATTGTTAAGGAAACTACACTTTCCTATTTTATAAGATACGGCTTGCACACAGGCTCCCCAATAAGTCTAAAATCAGTTTGTGGATGTCCATGAATCTTGTATGATGTCACGACACCGGAGAATATCCCACAACTGCACTTCAAAATTTCTTGCCTAATAACCTGGGGACCGGCAGACTTCTGAGATGGAAAACAGCGCATATTTCATTAGTTCTTTAAAAACATGTGCTGTCGACAAGGCATCTGCTTCATATCGATATCGATATCAACGAACAACCGGAGTTAGACACTAGAGTTATATATGTAGATGGATAGGCCTTATGAATATACATATCTGTAGAGAATATGTTAGTTAAAAATACGGCAACGGCACGGTGTTTTCAGATTTAGATCTCGAATATTCTGGCATTGACTATCTGCCCCTTCTGTCAAATGCTTCGAACAGAATTTAAGCACACTATTAATTTACAGTGTCATGACATATCTATAGGGTGATAAGATGTCTGGGCCTGACAAGGAGAAGTAATAGGAGGATCGACAAAAGTGTGCAATGAGGAGCTTCATGTGGTCCCCTCTTCAATTTAATTAGGGTGTCAAATCAAGAAACATGAGATGGACAGGCCACATGGCACGTACGGGGGTGAAGAGAAATAAATGCAGCGTTTTGGTGGGAAACCCCGAAAAGAGGACACTTGGAAGATCTAGACGTAGACGGGAGGGCAATAATAAAATCGACTGGATTCATCTGGCTCGGAATAGGAACAAGGAACACATGTACAGCTTGTTAGGCGAATCCTCCACCCCATTTCGGCCGGATGCAGTGACCGACTCCACAATGTCGTGTCCTTCCTCACCACTCGGCTGGTCACATCGTTAAAAGCAGCAAGAAAGCGACAGAGGAACATACTAAAGTAGATGCTACGGTTGATGGCCTGTCCTTGCGCTGAGAAAGATGGAGATATATTTTACGATGTTCGTCTCAATTCTATCCAAACTTCTAATTCCTATACTAACACACGCTTCGGAAATGTGTTACTGTGTAGTAGCAACGTCGAAAATGGATGCCTAGCGTCTCCTTCTGTCTTGAAATAGCTGAAAACTTTAAAAAACGTGTCTCTGACCTGTTTATGTACCACCTGTCTCTCGTTCTTGGTCTGCCATTACAAATTAACACAAAAATTGCAACTATAAGAACACGCAAATCTTTCATATTTCGAGAGAACTCCTTTAAAGCAGACAGAAACAACTGAAGTGCCATCGATTCGTTGAAGTCACGTGACATTTTGTTGCTACTGCGCAACCAATACCATCAGTCGTAATCGGTGGAAAATTATTTGTAATAACAACTAGCAGACGATAAAAAAAAAGTTGGTTCTACAGTAATTTTTCTAACCATGGAAAAGAAATAAACCTGCTAAATGGCGGTTGAGGCCGGTGGAGCACTCATTCAGAAACACTGCCCGCATCACATTTCCAAGTATGTAGGTAATTTGTCCACGGAGAGCAGTGTTATTAAGAAGCTGATAATGGTCAAAGGATTGTTGAGATGCGAATGAGAAGGAAAACCTAACACGAATACAGTACGTCCCTGTCATGCAGTTGCGCCATTGGGGTACTCTAACCACAGCTTGCTGCAGATGTCATGAGTCAGTATCGCCTCACAGAACAGAAAATAGTAAGATATTTAAGCAGACTGTTCACGGTAAAAAGGCGATTGTTTGATATAACATAGCTTGACCTCACATCAGGTGACAAACAGAGATTAAAGGTGTTCAAAACTGGGCAAAAAATAAAGGCAAAATCGTACCTTTGTTTACTTAAGCATGAAGACGAACGGGGAAGTGGAGGAAAGCTCCACGCACTAGATGGGGATGTGTTATGAACGCTTCACACCCCGGTGGCTTTATCCCCAGGGACAGAGCTCCCGGTACCACTGAACAGGAGGCCGAGTGGACCACACAGCCGGTCTGGACGCTGTGGAGAAGTCTCTGTGCCCCTGTCGGGAACTGAACCATGATTCACTTTACGTCAAGCCCGCAGCTTGGTCGAGTAAGGAAACCTGAGGGAACGTAACAATTGGGGGGGGGGGGGGGGGGGAAAGGTCTGAGGTGGAGGTAAATAAAAGTGGATCCTAAACAAACAGGATTTGAGGGTGTGGAGTGGTCTGTACTGGCGCAGGACAGATTCCATTGGCGGCCTCTCGTAAACACGGTAATGGCATTTAGATTAAATAAAGGCGGAGGATTCACAGGTTCTTAAGGCAAAAAACGTCCAGACCGACTGGGGCCCAGTCACTCTCATATTCAATGGTACAACCGTCTTATCTTCTCTCAGCTACCCGTCGTTCAATTTTTTAATACACACAAAAAAAGAACGAACTAGCTCAAGTCGTTTCGCATGCTGTGTCTCAAGGGAATATTTAACGTGTAGGCTGCATCAGTCTAGCCACTCATATAGTCAGACATAGGTTTATATCAACTTTATTTTTTTAACACTCCCCCTTTAGGTAAACGGCAATGTTATCTCACGACAGTCTTGTTTTAACTTTTAACGCATAGCACGCGAGTCTGCATGTGATTTGTTTGGAACTGGGAACGCTAATATCTCGTCCAGAAATAACGTCAAACTTTCTCACGCGAGAAACAAACCCCCACACTTCAAAGTCTACCTGTGGCCTAGTACATAGGCCGTTCAAATTTAAACGAGAATTTAGTTCCCTTTTGAGCACAAATCAACTTGTATGAACGTGCTTGCGCTGACAAGTTATGACATGTTTAAACTTGCAACCCGCACTAGTCGGATCCCTCTCCGCCTCAACATCAGGTGCAATCAAGATGGCAGAGCAAGAAGTACCCAGCAGTGTTGCGCAGCGTATAATTATCAAATTTCTCACGAAGGAAGGTGTCATTCCTTCTGAAATCTTTATCAGGATTCAAGCACAGTTTGAGGATGAATGTTTGACACAGCCAAGGGTGTTCAGTTGGGCGAAATAATTTCGAGAAGGACGAGACCGTGTTGAGAATGAACCTCACGCTCGGCGACCAAGATCTTCTGTCAATCCAGACGTTTTCAAAATTTAACTTATTCGGGCTAATCGTCACATGACTGTTATTTAACAGTTACAGGAAGTAGGAATTAGTGTAGGGAGTGTTTGAAGAAATTCTGCACAACGAGTTGAAAGTCAGTAGAGAGAGCGCAAGGTGGGTCCCACGGCTCCTGTCAACGGAGCACAGGGAAAGAGGTTTAGTGGCCGTTACTGAACTTTTACAACGATACGATACATTTAACTCCTGAATCAAAAAGAGCAAGCAAGCAGTGCAAACACACCCATTCTCCACCCCCCAAAAAAGCGAAAGCAATTTTTTTCAGCGGGGAAGATCATGGCTACTGTGTTCTGGGATTCCAAGGATATCATTCACCTGGACTTTCTCACTGGTCAAAAGACCATCAATGCGCAGTACTATTCAACTCTCCTGAATGAAAAAGTGAAGCCGACAATTCGCTCAAAGCGAAGAAAAAGGCAAGATTCAGTTTTCTTCCTCCAAGACAATGCCCGTCCTCAAACTGCGGCTTTAACGATGGCAACTCTACTGAAACTGAAGAGGGATGTCCTGCCTCATCCACCGTACAGACCAGACTTAGCTCCATCTGATTATCATTTGTTTGGACCAATGAAGGTGGTTTGAGGAGGCAAGAGATTCCGGAATAATGATGAGGTCATTGCAGCTGTGCAAAGTTGGATACACAAGCAACCGAAACCCTTCTTTGAAACTGGAATTAAGAAGCTTCCAGAACGTTGACACAAGTGTACGGCAGTCAAAAGGGACCACATTAAAAAGTAGTGTGTAAGACTTTTCCATTTTGTTGTGAATAAATTATTTAGAAACGAATTCTCGTTTAAATTTGAACGTCCCACGTATTACAGCCGAACAATATATTATACCTCTGTTGCAGGACAATACAATTCCTAGCTGTCATTTATGGGTTACAGAACCAGTCTACACAGCGAATGTTATTAACATTTTGTCATCCAAACTAAAACTGTGAAATATTTAAACCAAGCAGAAAAGGAAACCACACAAGTTTGTGTGCAGACAATGGGAGCTGAAAGCGCGTGGGCGTCCGGCTTTTGTCGGTCAAGTCTGTAGGTGGGCTGAACAGGCCTTCACGCAGGCTGCATCAGATTGGGTTGCTGACTTTAACCTTGGTGGAAACTAACACAGCCGTGGGGCCTTGGGAGAGGTCACTGCCACAATTTATGCCTTGCCGGCATGACTGCTATTTCTCTCTTTCCCTCTTTGTCCTGTTGCAACTTGTTTCGTAACAGTGCTGACCTCGTCTTTCCCAGCTTTGCGAACAGTGATAAATGGTCTAAACTGCTACAGAATCTGCACTTTCGAAATGATTACACACAGAATTAAACGTCAACTGACACTTCAAGATGTGTCCACTTACTTCGATTAGGGACCTAATTTTCTTTAATGTTGTTTCGGAAGACCGGATGTCGTAGGTTGAAACTTTCATAGTTGCTAATAGTCTATGTCTAAAGAAAACCAGTTATCCAGTACAGTTATAAGTTCTGCCTGAGGATGGGGACGGAGCCAGTCCCCGAAACGTTGTATTTCAACCAGTTGACGCGGCTGATCAACGGAAAAGACTATATTGTAACCAGTACAGATTCCGAGGTATTTGCAAATTTGTTTTGTAAATCTAATGGCAATGGCCACTACGGGAATACGTACCCACAACAAGGAACTGCGATAAGTGATTCAGAACATGGGACCCATCATCTGCGATTCACAATGAAAAATCAAATTAAATACATACAAAAAAACAAAACATCGCCAAAAACACTTGTAAGAGCGTCAAACTTACGGTCACTGGTAGTATGTGGCTCCAAAGGAGGTGACTGTGGTAAATAACTTACGTGTCAACAATTCGTACAAGAATCTTCAGGTAGGCCACAGTTATGATCTGTGTTAGTTGCAGACGGTACGGCACAGCACTGTTTTGAGTCGAACGTACATGAAGTACAAAAACGTACATGGCGTCTTCTATATTTACAACAAACGACTACTTCTAGCACGGTATTTGTCGAATTCCAAGTTGTGCTAAGAACTCAACTAAAAATGTAACGCGAATAATACCCACCAGGCAGAGAGGCCGTCACACAAAGTGGCTTCACTTTAGATGCAGTTATACGCCCGACTGTCTAGGCCAGTGCTGGCCAACACGCGGCCCTCATTAACCTGAATACTTGCAATAATAGAACTTAAAAAACAAAATACAATCGAACCCGGTTATAACGACATCCGTTTATACGACACCTCGCTTATAGAGTTCCAATTAATTCGTCACTGTTAACCATAACATTACACTCCTCGGTTATAATGACATAAAATATTCAGTCTCTTTCATGACGTTATAAACAAGTTCGACTGTATGTCTACACAAAACAACATGGCAAATGTAATAAACAGCAAAACAAATGCCGTTTTTGTAAATAACAGTGTTCTAGTTAATTCAATCCCCGCCCTCCCGCTTTTCGATATATGTATACACAAGTGCGGCCTTCGGGCGAGTCCTTACGAATAGTGTGACCCTCGAGTGGGTTGAAGCTGGCCAGCCCTGGTCCAGGCCATACATGGAGAATGTGAAACCGAATGCCGTTACGTGCTATAAATGTATAATAAAAGCCTGTAACGTGCATGTAGGATTGTTGAGCAGCGACAGGGGAGTTTGGAGCTTGATGCATTTTTAGGCCATTATCAACATTTTCTAAATTAAAGTGGAGACAGTTTAGCAATGAGAAATATACTTCATACATAAAAACATATTTCATATATACACACACACACAATATTTGTAGCACCAGACTTGACAAACTGCAACAGTGTTACAAATAATTTTATTTATAAATGCAACGATTAACAAAGCCGAGTCAGTTCAGCCTACACCGACACCGCATCGACGAAGGATCCGTTGTTCGGGGATATGACGCTGCGTCAACGGGTAATCGGATCCCGGCGTTTCGAAGGAACGTAATGCCATATTCTAAAACGGTCGATAGGTTCCCTCGAAATGTCAGGATGCGATTACCAATTGACGCAGCGTCATATACTAAGAGAATGGAATCTTCACCTACACCTCTGCGGAAACCGCAAAGCTCACAGACAAATATTTTTTGCTGCCCTTGACTTGCAATGACTTCCGTGTTGATACGAAAATATGGCGTCGCGTCGAATGCACTCAGGTGCGACGCAAGTTCGTGTCGTTTAGGCTAATTATTTTTCGTGATTTGTCGCGGTTTCTCCGAGTAAACTCAGCTTCATAACTTAAAACCTGAAATTCATATAACTCTCACACCAACACCTCCTAATCCGAGTGCAGAAAGAATTGAAGATAAACTCGACAAACGTACGAGCTATGTACACATCCTCAGGAACTGATCAGCGTGAACGTACAATGGAGTTTAAATGCCCAGTCAGAACCGAAGGTTAAATAACTGAACTAGAGGACGAAGACTGAGGAAAATTCTGCCATGCTGTAGCACAAAATAAGCAAACAACGACAATGTACCTATAACTGTAGCGATTCTACGGAGCAGAGTCCTTCTTGAGAAACTAATAGTCGCTTTGCTGCTGAAGAAATTCCCTGCACTTTACGGTGCCCTAAGGTTCATTACCGTGGTCACAGAAACCCGTTATTCGTTATTGGTTCGCATGCTTAGCTAGATGAATCCACTACACACTCTTCTACCCGACTTCCTGTAAGTCATTTTAAACTTGTCCTCCACATAATCACTAAATTTCCCTAATTCAGGATATTAGAATAAAAATATATTTGCATTTCTCGCCTCTCCCACGCGTTCCGCGAGCCACATCCACTTCGTCTTAGTTGCTTTGATCACTTTAAATTTTGTATTGCACACCACGGCAGTATAAGGGAGGGCAAAGGTATAGGTCCACTCATTTTTAACCTAATAGTGGTAGTGGTCAGCTTCACGTCCCGGCTGCTTTACCCCTGTGGAAAGAGCCCCGGCACCCATTCTCTAGGAAGCTGAATGGGCCCCAGAGCCGGTCTGGAACCTTTGGTACGAGAACAATTCCTTGCCACTTTCAGGATTCGAACCACGATTCCTTGGAAACTCAGCCCGTAGTCTAGACACTACACCAAGCACCCTTCCCGGCTCCACTCTAAATTTGGTGAAGAGTAATAATTACGCAGTTCCTCATTATGCAGTTTCCTCCTGTTACTTCCTCCCTCTTAGGCCCAAATTTGTGCCGCGAACTGTTGCTTTCAACACCAACGTAACATGCATTATAATGTAACATGTGGCAACTCCGTTGCTTGCGACACGGTTGAGATGACTTTACGAGACGAAACTTACAGCTGTAATTCCCCCAGGACGGCTGCAGGACCATGGGCATGTGCACATAACAATGCATGAGGGGGATGCCAGTTTTCGTCCACGGTCAGTCGAAGGATTCTTCGTTCACGGCTATTGTTCATGTTTGTATCCCCGTCAGCAGTGCCGATCCCAATGGCCGCACGGTCTAAGGCGTGGGTCTGCGGCCGCTCGCTTGCTGGGATTGCGGCTTCGAATCCCGCCGGGGGCATGGAGATCTTTGGTCAAGAGGAGTCCTACCGAGTGCGGTGTGTCTGAGTGATCGTGAAGCCTCGACAAGCCCTGTCCCACTAGGGGCTGTCGCGCCATGAAAAAAAAATATCCCCGTGAATAAAAAACAATACAAAGTTGTCCAGGTATGTGGTTGCCAAATCATACTTGGTCAGCTTGAATGACGTAACCTTTGTTTTCACCCCTATCCACCAACATGTTTAGACAATTAGTTTCGATTAACATGTTACTTTTTTTTTATTCAGCCAATCAAGTTCGATTACTGTTTCCAACTGATCCCTGCTCTTACCTTCTCCGCTCACCGTTTGTAGCTGTCATCGTTCTTATTCTGAGAGCGATAAGCAGATAGGTAAGAGGATCAGCTGACCCTTCACTTGTTCATGCACTGTGTCGTCGGTGTTCTGACGTCACCATTTCATATTCCCGCCTGGGCGCCAAAGAGGTCACTGCAATCTCGTGATATTTAACTAACTGGGGATTTTGTCAGGATGATGGGAAGGGTGATACAGAGTAATACAGGCTGGCTAGTCTGTGCAGTGGAGAGCAAGGGCTTCACTCAGGGAATGTAACGTGAAATGTTTTATGACGCATGGCACAATCATTCAGTTTGTAGATGGTAAGTGACAGAGGTATATTTATTATTATTCATGAAGTGGTATTACAGTAGAACCTCGATTATCCGAAATAAAGGGGGCGGACCCGATTTCGGATATTTCGGAAATTCGGCTTGACGTGATAAGGTGCAATAAAAATAACATTTATTCTGAAACACGTCTTATGTTAATAAAATTTAGGGCACAAGAAAGTGTATGATATTTACAGATACAACACAACACTACAAATTTCTAAGAAGTACAAACACGTCAATTTGCCACTCGTCCGCACCCGTCAACTTTTCACAAAAAACTGATGGGGAGAGGCTCAGAGGTGTCTCGCGGCAGGCAGTTCTGGGAATCGCAGCGCCTGACAGGCGCCAGGGTATTCTCGGAACTAACTTACTGCTGTAAACTGCCATTTGTATTTCAATAATAATACGTAGAGTACTCAACAATTTAATTTAGATAAAATCATCTCGCAGGAAAAAAAAAGGCCTTTCGGTTAACCCGAGTTTCGGTTAAGCGAAGTTCGGATAACCGAGGTTTTAATGTATTTAATTCAACACAGGTTTTCTGTTTGTTGCAGAAGACGTGGTTCGAAACTTCTGTACCCAGTTCTTGATAGTGTTGTGATCAGGAACCGTTCAATGTCTCTCAGTGTCAAAATGTCATCTGAATATTTGTTGCGTTGGTATCACAGAGTCGTTATTTTTTAAAAACGTCTCTATGGCGAACGCAAGGTGTACAGCCGATCAGTGATCCATGTTTACTAAATCGCGTTCCTAGCTGAAATTTATAATACAATTAGTTCAATCACATTTCCGGGCCCACCATTATACTAGGTAAATAAAAATTATGAATGAACTCTGCCCCACCTGTATTTTAGTGCTTGTAATTATACTTATTTAAGCATTTCATTAAACTAGGGCTACATTATCCCAATACCAACCAACAAATGCACAAGATTATTGACATATATAAAATGTATCTGAGCCCCCTACATATGTTTCAGCAAACGAGTTGCCATCTTCAGGGGTTTTTAGCACAGAACTACAAGAACATTTTACATCCAAGTATACAGTGTGGTTATTAACCATGGAGACGGAGTTTGTTTTCTGTGAAGTAGAAGCTAACTTACGTATTTAATTTAGATGCACTACCCTCTTCAATGCCGTGCCATGGCGAAGGCGGTTAGTCGCCGGCCTCTCAGCGGGAAGGCCCGGGTTTGATCCCAGGTCAGTGCATGAGACTTGTGGTGGACAGTCGTTGGGACAGATTTTTCTCCGAATACTTCATTTTCCCCTGTCAGAATCGTTCCACCAGTGCTCCGTATTCATCTTTACCACAGGGACAAACGGGCGAGGCCTGGGAACCTTCCAAGAAGCAATGCTCTTTCAGAAATCGGAGTGAATTGGATGAAAGCCCACAGGGTAAGCAGAGGTGCAGCTCTACAATTTCTTTAACCTCGGCACTAGATGGAGTGGGTGGTCAACGCCACGCCCCGGCCGCTTTATCCCCGAGAAAGAGACCCGGTACCCGGTACAGGAGGTTGGGTGGGCTCCAGGGCCGGTCTGGACTGGTGCGGAAGATCTCGCCCCACCAGGATTCGATCCCCGGACCGTCCAGCCCGTAGCGAGTCGCTACACTGACTACACTTTCTTTTTTTTTCACTCTTTAAAGGGCCAAAGAAGTTCATAGCCTTCGTGTATAATTATGTAAGAAATGTACGTTAAATTCAAATCAAATTGGTTACGATATTTCTTACGACAGCGATCATGCTACACAGACATGGCCCTGTATCGAGATACGCACACGCTTTCCAGGTAGACATGCAAGTGTATTGTGTAGCACCTGCACCTTGACAAACGGAAAAAATGAACAGAACTATATACGCATGTCTGTTATTCTGCTATGCTAGACGGAATTGACAGAAAGACTGCAGTTACAATTACTGATGTATTTCTGAACAGAAACATCTTCCAAAGCATTCAATTGACTGGCCGAGGGCATGGGAATAAAATATTAAAATGAATCTTGGAGTTACGGGTTGCGAGAATGTGAAATGGCTGACCTTTTCTCAAAGCCAGCCCTACACACTTCTTCAGGATAGCTTTAAGATAAGAGAAACACGAATATTCACTGAAACCAGACTACTTTTGTTATACTTCTTAGTCTTCAAAATAGAAGACAGGAAAGCACAAGATAAATCACATATAACGGTGATTTATGATGATCCAGTATCTTTGTCTACAAATTAACCATTTCGAAGCCCAGTGGTAAAAAACGTACGACTCTTGTAACGCTAAGAAACTCTGCATTTTCTCCACAGTGTGTTTATGCGTTCCGTGTATGTGCTACAATAAACAGCGACTGTTTCCCTAAAATTTAACAGACTGGTCTTTCTAACGGAACAAGACTGCAGAGGTACTCCCTGACGCAGTACATTGGCTTTACCAAGGCGTTTTTTATTTCAAAATGTCATACAGTTTCACGGAACACGCTTAAATGGAATTTAACTTAAGGGCATGAGAGAAGTACGGTCTTGCCTGGGACGACTTTCACCCACATCGGACAGTAAAGTACGGAAGGAAATTAATTTATGCTCCTAAGTAAAGTATGGCTAACTCTGTATCGATTTTCACGGAATTCATAATCACTGATTACCTCTTTTTGGATATCTTCTGTACCAAATTTTACGTAAATTGGACGAAAGACTTAGAAGTGTGGAAGAAAATTAATTTACAAGTTAAGTATGGCTTTCAGTGTAGAGATTTTCACGCAACTCCGAACTGTTCAATGGAATTATGTGGAAATAATCTGTGTAGAATTTCATTCAAGTCCGTGAGGAAATATGGAAAGTGCGGGCAGAAACCATTATACGCCCTCAAGTAAAGCTTTTCACGAAACACGATTATTTCGACAACTTTTTGCAAAGAACGTCTATATCGAATTTCATGATAAAGAAACAAACGCTGTAGTCCCTGACACTGACAGACGGACGGATGTTGTCTCCACTAAGGCGTTTCATTCTCCTTCGTAGAAAAGGCAAAAAATGCTGTGTTCTCTGTGAAATAGGAACAAGTTCTAAGTGAAATTCAGATTACTTTTAGTCTTTTAAATTCTGAAACCGAAATGTATATAAGAACGACAGCACCCTCTGGGGATACAAAAAAAAGTAGTGTTTGAGCATCTAAATTGTAAGACAGAGAACGTACTTTGAGGATAATACTCGTTTACACGGATACTGACAGGCACACTTCTGGGGGGATCTTGCTTAAAGTCGCCTTAGCCTGGCAGGCGTAAGCAAGTAAAATACGAAATAATAAAAGGATAAAATGTATAGTTCAAAAGAAACAATGGGAAATGAAAGTTTTATAACTGTCCTTTCATATCAATTATGGCGTTGAATGTCTTAAAATACATTTCGTTAATTCGCGTTTGCTAATAGGACTGTAGTCGAATTTTTGGGTACTCAAATTAAGCAATATAATGCTTAATTAAGAGTACCCAAAAATTCAACTACAATCCTCCTATTAGTTTCGTATAGCCAGACTCTGATATCCAATTAGTGACTTCACCCACCCGTCTTACGAACCACGCGTGTACAGAACGTCAGTGACGTGAAAGACGACCCAGCGCTTGATTCCGGGTCAGGGGCGACAGCTGCCCGCATCGTCTCGGTCACAGCCTGACTCAGCAAGTACGGACCTGATTCACGCCACATGCTATCTCCAAAAACTTCAGTTTCTGCTGCACATGCAACTGAGATACGCCGGTAAAATAGGCGGCGTTACTCTAAGGGAATTCGATCCTGAATGTACGTATAAAAACCACATAGCTGATTCAGAGTGTGGACACACCCATTCTCAGCTCACAGCGATGTGCGTTGAGCAGTGTTACCCAAACTTTTCTGCTCGCGGACCCCTTTTGGGCTTCGAAAAATAACCACGGATCCTCACATCCTTCCTCACGTAAATACAGTGTCCGGAAGATAGGTATCCAAAATTAAAACTTTATGTCTTAGAACCGATTTTAGATAACAACAAATACATACCAGTAGCATACGTCAAAATGCATTGCATGATTTGCCTTAATTAAAATGACTGTCACTCGCTTCGTGGGTAAAGGGGGTTTCTTAACATTCTAACGGTTATACGAAATAAACATATCGCCCGTAAAGAAGTTCCGCCATTATTTTAAACAAAACATTATTCCTTTAATTAAAAAATAGGTAAACGTCAAAGTAGCCATTACAAAAATGTATCCACACGATCCCCTGGGAACTGGTCGTGGATCCCTTGGGATCCGCAGAGCACATTTTGAGAACCACTGGCGTAGAAAATCACACGATTAAAACCAACATATGCACTGTATTTTCATACACAGAGTCAATTGACCCATACATATGTTTCGGCTTCAAGAAGCCATCTTCAGGGGGTCCCAAGTTTACACGTACTAAACGTCCATTAGTTCATCTAATAACGTCTCTTATATCACACATAATACCAGTATTTAAGCATATAAAATCGTACAATATGTAGGGGCAATTAACTCTTTGTATGAAAATACAGTGCATATGTTGGTTTTAATCTTGTGATTTGTTATCATGATGCACAGTGAATATAATGTGAAACTCACTGGCGTAGAGTACTAGCTCTGAACGCGCTTGTGGCATTCTGCGCTTGCCCCCACCCCCTCATTTCGCTTTAAACATGTTCACGAACTTAACCAGTAAACATCGGTGGCAATCGCATTACTTATTGGTCAAATACTGCACCGACGAATACCCACGTTCACTTGAGTGCCCCTGACGCGACGTGTGACCGTTGGTATAACGCATTTAAATACGGGAGAAGACAATTGTCTCTAACCGTGATAGGAACACGAGTGTAACCCTAACAACAACGAAGCTTTAAACTAGTGATTCACAAACTTTTATAACTGCAAGCCACTCAGACAGAAGTAATTTGGTGAAGTGCCACTAAGGGGCTTTAAAATGATATTGATGCAGTATAACCCATATATCAACAACACAGGCTATGTACGCATAAACGTAACGAGGCGCATTCGCGCAACCTTGTTGCCGTGGGAAAGCAATAAGTATTACACATTCCGAGTGCGTGTCTGTAGCCTCTGTTCCCCAGCACGCAAAGCGCGTGCGCTATATTATGTTGTCATCTGTGGCCTGTCTGGCTCTACCATATTTATCCACATTATCTCAGAAACGGCACGATTTTCAAAGAAAAGAAGTTATTGAACATAAATGTGTGTTTTGATTTTCTCAACAACTCCTATCTAAAACACTTATCATTCTAATAAGAACTGGGCGAGATACTATCATAAATGGATATATGTCTTCATGTAAAATACCCGTTATTCTTGTCAGACTTTAATGACACTTGAATTTTCTCGACAGATTTTCGAGAAATAATCAAATATAAAATTTCATGAAATTCCGTCCAGTGCGAGCCGAGTTGTTCCATGCGGACGGACAGACAGGCATGACGAAGCTAACAGTGCTTTTCGTAATTTTGCGAATGCGCCTAATAAAATATATTCATTATATCAATATGTTTTACTAAAGGTTCCACGGGCCACTTGGGAAAGAAGCGAGGGCCACAGGATGCGTACCACTGTTTTAAACCTTCCGTTCCATACAAACACCAGCACCAACGAACTTATCTGCGCTAGTTTTGCGGAACTGCGGACTGTCAATGGCTCCAATGCCGTCTTCATTTGTCTCATGACCTAAAGCAGCGGAGGGCACACTATTACTCTCCCAGTTTGTTTTATTATTTATATACATTTCAAGAGGTACAAACGAAGTTGTCCTATGCAAGCCATAAAGGCATATGGGGAGTGAAGGCGTAGCTCCACACATTTTGAATCTCGCACTAGAGAGGAGGAGTGATAAGCTTTACGCCCCTGCTACTTCATCCCTGAAGAAAGACCCCCCCCCCCCCCGTACTCATTGAATAGGAGGCTGGGTGCTTCAGAGAACCAATAGATATCTTGCCCCTGCTGGAAATTGAACCACGATTCCTCGGTTGTTCAGCCCGTAGCCTAGTCAATATACGGCCACACCAGGCCTGCTCAACCTTTGTGGGGGCAGCTTCGACAAAGTTTGGTCCATATGCGGGCAACATGAAGTTCATACACCGAGCCCTTGTTTTAAGCCTTTTCGCTTTAACGCCCCTTATCAATTTACACCACTTCTTAATTTAAGCTCTCTCATTTTCGGTTTAACACCCTTTGACTGGCTGCGTTCTACTACGCTAATCCCTTCTTTCTGATGGAAATATGATTTTTTTTATTACGCCCACTTTTTCAGGAACGAAAACTGGGCGCAAAAGAAGGGCTGGGCGTACTGATAATAATAGGAAGAATTTACAAAAATGCAAGGCCAGGGTGTCTCTATTTTTAGCACATTTTTACAAAATGAATTAGTAATGTAATGCATGTCTCCGTAAATAAACAGCTCATAAGTTTCGGCTTTACATGGGTAAGGGTTAAAAGACGTTATCTTACTTCAACTATCTCCGCGGGCAACATACACTGTTTCACGGGAAACATATTGCCCTCGAGCTACGGGTTCAGCGGGCCTGGGCGACACTATACCAGCTCCCATACCGTTCAAGAACCGAGAACAAATTACCCTACTCCGGGTACCAGGTAAGGACTAACTCTACTGAAATGACTGGGCAACGGGAATGCTTGGGAGAAAAATTCTGCAGTTAAAAATACACTATGAGCGCAAATGCTGGCCCTTACTGTTACGCTTTATTATTGTTATTATTATATGATTATTATTTCAGATACTTAATTCATTACTTATCGCTATCAAACCAGACGCTAATACCACATACACATCTCATACTGCTGATATCATGTCGCTTTCAAGTGTTTCAAAAAGTAAAAGCCTAACAATCTGCACACTTTCAGACGATCTATTATCACCCATCGTTTCAGGACGCTATACCAAGTGTCGCTCCCATCTCAACATTTTGTGTATTTGACATGTCATTAGTATACCTACTGTAGAAAACTAAAATAAAACGCACAGCGTTCGAGTTACTCCATTGACATGATGTTAACAAAAATTTCAACGGGACAAACACAGACAGCATGACGATCGCATACGCTTACTGTTGCCTGTGTATGTGTATATATATATATATATATATATATATATATATATATTGTACATGAGGCGGGATATCTGTCATCGTGACCGGGCTACGAGCTGGATCACGGAAAAAGCTACTCCAGGCAGCAAAAAAATGTTTTACCTTCCACCATCGCGTCCAAACCGGCTCTGGGACCCACTTAGTTTCATAGCCAAAGCGTAGGTTACCGGTGGCAGTCCACCTTCAAAACAACAAGGTTCAATATTTCTAACCAAAAGCACCCCTATTAGCTAACATCAAGACTTCACGTCATCATTTCCAAGAGATTCATTTCAATGTCACCCGCCCATCTCCGTCAATTTTATCATCAAAGTTCATATTTTCTTTTCCCCCACATACGAGCTACATGTCAGGTCCATCATACCTGTTCTAAAGATAAAACGCCTTACCACTAATTCATCATGTAAACGACTTGATTGTCAGTTTAATTTAATTTCACTTGGACTGATGTAGCCTATTTCTCGAATAACATTATTTCCACAGCCACGTACACAACTGCAAGACTTTCCCTTGTATTTTGAAGCATCCACAAACTGGTTGACATCTGCTGCCGTCCCACTTTTATTACTGCCACGGCTCCGGTTACTCATACACGCTGCTCCCTTTTGATCACACGAGACTCCTCTCGGGAATACAGTAGTCCCCCCGTATCCGCGGGTGATACGTTCCAAGACCTACGGCGGATAGTAGCGAACCCTATATATAAGTCGTTTTTCGTTTACATACATACCTATAATAAAGTTTAATTGATAAATTACGCACAATAAGACATTACCAACATTAAATAATAATAAAATACATTGTACATTATTATACTTGTGGATGCGAGTAAAGCGGGCCAGCGTGGGTACAGAGGACAAAGAGAGATGAGTCATGTACTAAGCGTTGCGGGGCGGGCAGGTTTCACAACGTTACTCAGAATGGAGCGCAGTTTGAAACTTATGAATCGTTTATTTCTGGAATTTTCCATTTAATATTTTCGGGCGGTAAACCGCGGATAACTGAAACCGCGCATACCGAATCCGCGGATGCGGGGGTTCTACTGTATTTATCTGGAAGTGTGACGACGTCGGTTTTGCGTTTTGTGACTTATGTGTTGGCTCTGAACAAGCAATCACTAGATTTCTGAAGATTGAATGCTGTAATACACAAGAATAAAACCAAGAATAATCCGCGCGCTGATGCGACACCCTCTTAATGCTCACAAAAACCAAGCCCTCGTGTTCTTGGAAATTTCTGCACGGAATGCTGTTGGCTCCTTCCTGACACCAAGAAATAGTTATTCTTTTAATGTAGAACATCTCCGTTGACGTATCCATCATAAGTACATATTTTATTTTAGTTCTTCGATCGGACCCAACAAGTCGTATAGCATACGTTTCAACTTGGCAGCTAGTTTCGGCTCATAAAACAGCCATCATGAGGCCATGAAAAAACTATGAACTGGAAACCCTATATGTTGTTGCAAAGAGATCTCCCCCTTTATATCAATGAATACATTGCAAATGTATACAAACCAATTAGGAATGCTGTACATATATAGACTAAGTAAATGTTAAAGCTAAAGTGAATATTAAAAAGGCCAATGTTGTTATAAGAAGTAATATGGAATATTGAAAAAATTATTTTTAAAAAGTAATTTTAAAAAAGTGAGACAAGGAGTCAACTGTAAGGGTTTAGTTGTATATACGAGTATATATATACGTATATGAAGCAGTACTAGTATAAAAGAAAAAAAACATGCTACCGGCAACACCCAGTATGTTGTTATTGGTCGTCGTGCAAATTATCTTGAGAGGTCTGCGTGCAGAAATATATGTATATACTTTCCGACACTCCCGGAAAATTCCGATAATCTCCACGTCTATATAGGCCTTCCGATTGACCAATTAATCCGTATACACGAAAGCTGGGTAGTGCCAGAGCAATGCTCTTCAGGTGTGAAGTATTTAGATACGTTTTGTTGCACGGTTTTTGTGGGTATACTGTGGCCGGTGCTTGTTTTTCGTACTGCTGTTTACAGTCGACTGTAAATAGCAGTACTGACCAAATTACTACTACTACTACTACTACTACTGCATAACAGCCGAGTTTCGGGCCCTAGCCTTCTCAGTTTCTTGTCCCTAGATTTTCAGTCTAAGCCCAATATTTTCCACCCTACGGTCCCTAGCAGTTTTCTGGCATCTCTGGTCACTGCGTCTATCCAACTAACCTTGCCTTCCCTACTAGTCGACTACCATATATTCTTCCTTCTAAGACTTCCCTTGGCATTCTTGATCCATCCATTCACACCGCAGGTGTGTCCAGTCCATTCCAGTCTTCTGAGTTCAATATGTGCTACCACATCTACGTCCACTGACTTCATTATTACAGCAGATTCTCCACTGCACATTTTTCTGTATTCGCCCATATATTCTTCTAAGTATTTTCCGTCCAAAGGCTCCACGGGTCATTCTCAACTGACCCGACTGCTTGGTCTTATAGCTGCTGCTGACATGTGGAAAAAGAATTAAACTTTCATGAAAACAAGGGCTGTTGGCCCCATATTCATTTTCTGAGGCATGTACGTCTCCTGTGCAGACAGCAGTTAGTGGTCTAAACTTCAAACTCTTCCTGCATTTTCTAAATTTTGAAATACTACGAACTGCAATTAATTTCGATTTTAATGGTTACATAAATCGGATTACTAGTCGAAATCCCCAGTATAAGTCATCATCTTTGGAAGCCCAATATGGTATGCTAATTAATTGCAAATTAAACGGTACAAATGTAAGTGCAGAAGGAATTCGAAGAATGAAGAAGAGATTCGCAGACCGCGCAGGTAAAGTGCTTAATCAAATGTACAATATAGATCCACCTCTCTTCTTGGAAATTATGATTAAATATATTGTGCACTCCTTTAATTGTCCGTGCGTCATCTTTAATTGTTGTTCTCTATGACATGACGCTACTGAGAATACAAGAACACTGCAAGCCAAATCAATAACTGCCAGTTCTTGGCTTCTCAACGGAGCAATGCGGATGGACACGCCAGTGGGTGTGATGGCCAATCCGTAAGACACAAACCGCTCCATGTATAATAAAAACACGGTAAACTACTTAACGAATTCATTGGTTTCTGAAAGATTATACCTATATTATCTTACACAGTGTCCACTGTTTGAGGCACATTGCATATACATGACGTTTCGGAGGTTACAATAATCCAGTCGTCAGATGATGGTGTCATACTCATTGACTTAGTATTACTATTACTATTATGCCGATACCAGTGACCGCGCGGTCTAAGGCGTGGGTCTGCGGCCGCTCGCTTGCTGGGATTGTGAGTTCGAATCCCGACGGGGGCATGGATGTCTCTCTCTTGTGAGTGTTGTGTGTTGTCAGGTAGAAGTCTCTGCGACGGGCTGATCACTCGTACACAGGAGTCCTACCGAGTGTGGCGTGTCTTAGTGCGATCGTGAAGCCTCGATAATGAGGAGGCCCTGGCGCACTAGGGGCTGTTGCGCCATGGAAAAAAAGATCATTATCGTCATATTTACTATTATTATTGGATTAGTGGTGACTGTCGCAACCAAAGCCGGGACCGTCTGAATAACGGGTTCATACGTCAACCAAGGGGAAACATAAGCAGAATTAAAAAAACCAATCTTGGACTAGAACTAGCCTAAACCCAAACTGTCCACAGATCAATAACAACAATCGCCACTAATTCTAGAATGAAATGTAATTACAACCAATCGCCACAAGAGGCCAGTGTGCCCAACAACCAAAACACCATGGATTGGATTCATCTTGCTCAGGACACGGACAAGTGGTGGACTCTTGTGAACACGGTAATGAACCTTCGGGTTCCATAAATGCGAGGAAATTTCTTGACTGGCTCAGGACATATAACATTCTCATGGAAGACTCTGCTCCATGCAGTCAAATTGATGCGGTTCTCTCGCGCTGAAGTTTTCCCAACCTTCGGCCTCCAGAGAAAAATGGAGATATTACTGTCATTAAATACCTTTTGACTCTAAATGTAGTTCAAGCCTCATTTTCGAGCAGTCGTACAGGCCTATACAGCATATCGCGTTTCGTTACTTCTAGTTCTAGTGTAGCACTCTTACTTCGTAATCCGGTGTTGCCAGGTTCACTTGGCCTGGAGATAGACTATTCAAACAGTTTTTCCGTGATTTACCTCAGTTTCCGCAGGCAAATCCGGTACTGTTGATCAAATGAAGCCACGCTCGCTTCCTTCTACATACTTTCCAATTCATTTTGCGCTGTATATCATTTGACAATGTCACCCGGGATTTGTGCCCCCTTGAAATACATATAAAGAATTAAATTCTATCCAGTCCACTTTACTTTGTATAGACCGAAGCACTCATTACGATCATACACATCCTCAACGCTGTACAAACAGTGAAGTTGGTACGTACGTTAACAACAAAAGATGTGCAGAATGAGAGAAGTCTATGCCAGGTGAAAGGAGATCTTTGTTCCCATTCCGTCTATTATGCTTTTATGCAGAGTTTGCAGCTCAGATGTCTAAGGCAAATTACGTTACTTACGAGACCTGAGATTCTCACAGCAGTGATGACGTAGATCTGGATGTTACATAGTATCGTTTCGGAGGAGAGTAATGCCTACATTTCAGAAGTCCAAGAAGTGTCCTATCTCCGCAAAACCTTAGGTCATTCACATAATGGGCATAACAAAGTTAATTGCGAGAAAATAAAGGTATTACAAAGTTTTGCTTCCAGTGAATGCCATGGTACTACTCACAGAAATACCTAATTTACACCCATCTCACCACTACAGTTATTACGACTCTGATCCTAGCTCCAAACAGTGTGCATGAACCATGTAGTGGCCATTCTATATTTTGATGGCCTCTTCCTTCACGATCTGTGCCCAACATGTTTCACGATTAAAGCTACTGCCGTGCATAATTACCTCGCTATGATGGCGTAAACGGGCGTGGAGATAAAGATCCATAGTTTAACGTCGGTACTTTTACGCTCTGGCCGCCATTACTCCAGGCAGTCCTTTCTAGTTCTCGACTGGCAACTAGGTGGACAGGGGGGCCAGTCTGGAAATTGTTTGTTTTTGGTAGGTTATTTTATGACGCTGTCGGTGGTTTCGCCGTTAAACACTGTTTAATGTTCAGCACACGTTCAGACCGGCCCTGGGGTCTACCCAGCCTCCTGTACAATGGGTACCGGGTCATTCCCGGGGGTAAAGCGGCCGGGGCGTGGCGTTGACCCCCCACCCTCATCTAGCGCCGAGGTTCAGGAAAGAGCACAGTTACACCTCTACTCCCTCTCTGGGCCTTCATGGCCTGTTCCAGGGCGAAATTTACCTTTTTACCTTTACATTGTTGAATGGTGACGACTGTGAATGCATGGGAAACGATGTGCACGGCTGGTGTCTAGTTTTGATGAACCACGGAATTAAGTCAAGTGAATTTTGTCCATATCCGGTCACTTTTGAGGACATTTAATAAATAATGCTTGTGTTTATATTTCCATTTCAGTCACTGTACAACAGGCAGGGGTCAAGACAAAGTCGACTGTTAAGTGCAGGGGGCAAGCGGCCTGAAGAACATTTCTAGAACAATAAAAAGACTGCACCAGTACCTCTTAACAGGTAAGGCAGGTATCCCTCGGCATTCAAAGCCACCTTACTACCTTCTCAGCTACAGAAACAAGATGGCCTACCTTCTTCGACCTCACGAATACAGACGTTAGACCAGGGGTTCTTAACCTTTTTTGTGAAACCTACGGACCCCTTCTCAGAAAAATGTATTTAAATACATAAAACAGACATAGTGAGATCTATTGAACAAACAAAACTTCAGTTAGAGGTTAGTGGAAATAAAGTTGTAACTTTTTCCTCATCCAAGTTCACGGACCCCAGGTTAAGAACTGCTGCTCTAGACCAATATTCTTGCATGTATCTAAATTTCAAAGAAAGGCAACGTAAAAGTTAATTTGAATTTTAATAATTATTACAGCGAAGGTAGGCTTCTGCATGCGTATAGTGGACTGGAAACAAAACGCCACCTATTCATACCTTCGACATTAAACGATAAGTGATCAGTTTCAAGCTGCGAACATTTTATCTCCGGTAATCACTCAATGGGTCCCAGAGGTGGTCTGGATGCCGTGGCGAAAAGAAAATTTGTCTTTTCTCAGAATCGAATCGTGTTGCGTGATCGGCGAGCTATCTCGCGATTTTAGGAACACTTCATGCTGCTACTAGACACCTGGCTATCTCGTGACATTGAACAACTGTTCATATTGCTACTAGACATCTGGCTAACTCGTGACTTTGAACAGCTGTTCGTATTGCTACTAGACATCTGGCTAACTCGTGACTTTAAAAAGCTGTATGGCTGTCTCGTAACTTTAACCAGCTGTTCAGATTGCTACTAGATATCTGGATATCTCGTGACTTTAAACAGCACTTCATGCTGCTACTAGATGACTGGCTATCTCGTGACTTTAAACAGCTGTTCAGATTGCTACTAGATTATCTGGCTATCTCGTAACTTTAAACAGCATTTCTTGCTACTACTAGATGACTGGCTATCTCGTGACTCAGACTGCTAATAGACATCTGGCTATCTCGTGACTCTTAAACAGACATTCATGCTGATACGAGGCATTGTTACTTTATTTTCTCTTCATGGATTGGCAGATACCTTACATCCAATATAGTTTTCTCGGGCGCACAGCCGCGTCAATTCGTTTGAATACAACGTTTCGGGGACTAGCTCCGTCCCCATCCTCAGGCAAATCAGTTTTGCCTGAGGATGGGGACGGAGCTAGTCCCCGAAACGTTGTATTCAAACGAATTGACGCGGCTGTGCGCCCGAGAAAACTATATTGAATCATGTCGCTGCGAAAGTTTTAAAACTTATATAGATACCTTACATCTCCCTCTACCTATCTACCCTATCTCTTTTTATATGCAGTAATCTCTTTACCTATATTGTCTCCATAAGTTTATGCCTTATGCCCGTTATCTGCTAATCTTATACAGATTAAACCCGTTCAAAATAAAATGCTGAAATAACCATACGGGTTTCTTTCAATTTCTGTTCCATTTGGTATTATCACCACCGTAACGGTGGTGATAATACCAAATGGAGCAGTGAAGAGTGAAGTGAACTTATCAACGTACCCCTGATGATGGCCGAGTCACGGCCGAAACATATGTAGGGTGAATTGAACAGAAATAAAAAGGTGCATGTGTTGGTTGAAGAAATTGAAAGTTAATGTCAAGATGCACGGTGAACACAACATAAAATTAAGACAGTTTTCGTTTTTTAAAAAAAGCCTGTGTCATTAAGATCATTATGTCATACAACAAGTATGTCACAATACAATTTATCCCCCCTTACTACCCAGTCCTAAAACGTCAGAATGTAGCACGCTTCACAATTTGTGTTTCATTGATAGTTTCTCGTCCTCTTAATACACTGTTACAGTGCTGAGCGCACGGATAAAGAAGTCAGTTCCGTCACCAACAGCATGTCCTTCCGTTAATATTCTTCAGTACATACATACACAACTTTTCCAGCAAGTCAGTCACTTTCTTCATTTGTCTGCTTAGCCATGGACATCCTCGTGTGCGCAAATATCGGTTAGGAGTTTTATTTCCAAAATTGGATTTTATATCGAAATATCTCCGGCGTTTCATACAAGTGACCCCGAGTTTTCGAGACACTGAGCTTATTGATCGGTTTCCAAACCAGCCTCTGTTGCTCACTGGCTTCTACTTCACTGTTGGAGACTGCTAACTTTGGGATGAAAAACCACGTTGTTACCGAACTACACAGCATCACATCCAGAAAACAGAAGTGTCATAGTACCCTCCGTGAGAACTTCAAATATCGAAATTTTACTTTCGTATTTCGTAGACAGTTTAGTGACAAGGCTGTCATATAGAAGACCGAGGAATTGTGGTTTGATTCCCGGCAGGGCCAAGAGATTTTCCCACCTCCAAAACGTCCAGAATAGCTCTGGAATCCCACAACCTCCTATCCAATGGATACCGCAAGTCTCTTCGGAAGGAAAGCGGCCGGGGCGTGAAGTTGACCATTCAAACATCCACCTACTGCCGGGACTGAGAATGCGTGGAGCTATATTCCACCACCATGTGCTTTCATGGCGTGCCCAGGGGCAACTTTACTTTTATTCAAGTTCAAATGAGTTTATTTTGGAGACTTATACCCATGACTGTAAACAGAATGTTCACCACAGACAGTTTATGTGCGTTTTTAAGCAAGCTGGTACTTTCCGATCGCCAAGACCTTGACCCGTTTAATACTCAAAATGAATACCAAAGCACTACTGTAAATAGACCCTAGTGCAGTAAGTTTCAGTTTCTCAGTCTCTTGAAGTGAATGTCAAACCAGCTCGTAGGAAAATTTCTGAGTTTTCTCGTTTCAAGCGGTCATTTTTAGAAGCGTGCCAGAACAACTGCGAGAAGATAATGTTAGCTTCGTCATGTCTGTCTCTCTGTCCGTCCGCATGGAATAACTCGGCTCCCATACGATGAATTTTCGTGGGATTTTGTGTTGGGGATTTTAACATTCCGTCGCAAGAGTTCAATTTTGGTGAATATCGGACAAAAATAACAGGCACTTACATGAAGACGTAAATTCATGATAATGTCTCGCTGAATTCTTCAGCATTTAAGAGCATGTCATACAAACACTGCAGAGAAAGACAAAATGCACTGTTCTGAAAACGTGCAAGCCGGATAATTACAGCACAAACATAAACAGTCATCACACTTAATACTTACTGCTTTCAACCGGATGAAACTTCGGGGTTAAGATTTGATTCGCATGATGGACAATTAAGGCAAAATACAAACAAAGGCATATTATTAAATACTGGGCGATTCTTATAGAACGAAAGCCAAATATTTAGGTACTTGTAAATTCCCGGGCATTTCATTCCGAGTCCAGCCGTGAGTCCTTCGCCTCGTTCATTCTCGGTGGCAGGTTGCAGCAACCTTAATTTCCCGCGCGTATGCCACACGTCAAGAGAATCCATGGCTATGATCCAGAGTTTCTTCGAGGGTTTTGTGATTTACAAGGACCTGTGGCCACTACTATCGCCCGACTTAATCCTTCCTGATTTCTTTTTGTGGGGCTGTCCTAAGGAAGACTCTTCCGTAACAAGTCGCGCACAACTGATGCACTGAAAGAGAATATTACAAACGAAATCAGGCAAACTAACAGCATGATACCGAGACACATTACCGACAACATGCAGCGCCGCATCCAAATGTGCCTGGCGGAGGACGGTGGTCAGTTCCAGTATACGGTGGACGTCAATTTGTTTTAACATGAAACATGAAGTAGAGTGTCAAAATACGACTGGACCAAGGGGAGACGAGAAGTGTGAAGATTGGAAGAGGAGTTAGACAAGGTTGTTGTTTGTCGCCGATTCTGTTCAACTTGTACAGCGAGTACCTAACCAAGGAAGCTCTTAAAGGGTTTGGAGACTTCAAAATAGGAGGACAAGTAATTAGCACTGTGAAATATGCAGATGACATGTGCTACTGGCTAGGGAAGAAAAGGTGCTACCGGGCATGATTGATAGACTAATTGAAATTGGAAGACGCTATGGAATGGAAATAAATGTGGATTAAAACGAAGGTAATGAGAATCTCAAGGCAACCATCCCCAATGAAAATTATGATAGATCAAGAGCAAGTGGAGAATGTGGAATATTTCAATTATTTGGGTAGCACGATAACAAATGATGCAAGGTGTAAATGTGAAATTAAATCCAGAATTGCCATGGCAAAAGCAGCATTCAACAAGAAGAAAAATCTTTTCACCAGCAAACTGGACTTAAATTTACGGAAGAAACTAGTAAACTGCTACATTTGGAGAATAGCTTTGTATGGTGCTGAAACATGGACACTCCGGAAAGTAGATCAGAATTCTCTGGAAAGTTTTTAAATGTGGTGCTGGAGAAGAATGGAGAAGATCAGTTGGACCGATCGTGTGAGAAATGAAGAAGTATTACACAGAGTCAAGGAGGAGAGGAATATCCTACATACAATAAAAAGAAGAAAGGCTAACTGCGTAGAAACTGCCTTCTGAAACACGTGATTGAAGGAAAGTTAGAAGGAAGGATAGAAATGACGGGAAGACGAGTTTGAAGACGTAAGCAGCTGCTGGATGACCTTAAGGAAAAGAGAAGATACTGTAAATTGAAAGAGGAAGCACTAGATCGCACTCAATGGAGAACTCGCTTTGGAAGAGGCTACGGACCTGTCATAAGACAGACTACAGAATGAATGAAACAAAGTATGTGTCTTATCAACATTATCAAATTTTGTTTATCCGCTAGTGATCTATAGCTAAATATTCGGGGTTCAATATGAATCAACCTGTACGCATTAATTTATACTTGATTATAAGTACATAGGAAGGGGCCACATACGATGGATGAAATTTGTTGTGGGATGACGTACTAATCAAATTACGTAGTCTTCTTGTTACGTCACATTCCTATGCAATTATAGATTTTTTATTCTTACGATTTATATGATGCATAAGTAGGAAAAATGCAATCATATTATTTAATATTTACCGTTCACATCTAGGAATATGAAATTTGGTATGAAAATGAATTATGAATAAACAAGTAAATTGGGTAAGAAATAAAGCATTTCTGTTTGAGAGTCAAAAATGACAAAATGTTTCTACAGGCTGAATCTCTGGAGTTTATATGACCGAGAAATTGAATATAAAGAAAATCATGTACACATGTAAGTAATAAATTATTCTAAGAAATATAACAGACCCTAGTAGCAGTAACAGGAACCGGGATAACTAGTCACTACAGCGATTCGCTATGGGCTACACGGTTCGGGGTTTGAACCCCGGTAGGGTAAGGTGTTCCGCACCCGTCCAGACCGGTCCTGATGCCCACCCACATACCCGAAAAAGTAACATGATTCAGAAACCAAAGAAGGATAACCGGACGGATCAAAATGTTAGACGATCCAGGCAGAAAAAGGACAATGTGATTTACTTGCCACATGGAATGTTCAGAGCTTGTTTAGAGTAAATGATGTTAAGGAGTTAGTAAATGAACTCACGAAATATAAAATTAAGATAGCTGACATTCAAGAGGTCGGATGGCGAGGAAACAATATAACAGATTTTATATTAGTCTCACCGTGCATCTCTTTAATAATTCACTGTCCACAAACGAACTAAATGCAATTTCTCACTTTCACTTTTCTTTGTTTACAAGTTCAACCCTACGTATGTTTCGGTCCTCTTAAAGACCATCATCAGGGGGTACAAAATTACGTTCAATCTACACCCATATACATTCAATCTGCGATCACAATCAGTTTCGTCAACCTGTATGCAGGCCTCAATCACTTTTTTAAGTTAAAATGTAAGTACATATAAAACACTGTATATAAAAAACTTTAAAAAGATTCGTCATTATCTAAAATGTTAAATCAACCACGTGAATATCTTGTTGTCTCGTCACCTTTTGCTAGTTCTCTGGTATTTGTATCTTGGTTTGTATTATTGGTATTATTGCCTGTCGTGTCACGACAGACAGTCCATCCACACCGCACACACAGGACACTCACAAAAATAAAAACAGGACACAATTTAAATAACTACCAATAATACAAAACCAAATTGAATATTACGGCCCCAGAAATACGTAGGAAAACCCACGCTCAGATTAAAGAAAAATAGAGCCCCAAGCGAGGATGGAATAACAGCAGAACTTCTAAAATATGTAGGCAGAAATCTATGGAAAAGAATTTATAACCTGATAACTATAATACGAGAAAATAAAGACATGCCAGCTGACTGGTAAACAGCTGTTATATGTCCCATATACAAAAAGGGCGATAAACTACAATGTGAAAACTATACAGAAATTTCTCTGCTGAATGTGATATATAAAACATTTACAAATAATCAAACACAGTACCTAGAAACATACAATGAAGAGATACTAGGTCACTACCAATGCGAATTTAGAAAAGGACGGTCCATTACTGACCAGATATTCACACTAAGACAAATTATTGAAAAATACATATTCATTTAACGCAGAAATCCATCAACTGTTTATAGATTTTAAACAAGTACACAACAGTATAAATTGCCAATAGTTGTATATATTAATGAGAGAGTTTGACATGCCAACAAAAATTGTTAACCTGGTAAAAATAACATTAAGAAAAACTATGAACAAAGTTCACATTACTGGGACACTATCAGATAGTTTCGAAACTACTAGTGTACTCAGACAAGGTGATTCATTTTCTGTCTTACTATTCAATTTAACTTTTGAGAAAATCACACGCAATAGAACAGTGAATCCCAGCGGCAGTAAATTTTATAGAACCAGACCGTATATGACCAATGCAGATGATGATGATGATGATGTGCCGTGGTTGCGCAACGTATCAAGGAACTCACGTCATCATACCTGTTCTCCCTAAGCATGTTACCTTACCTCCCCCTTCCAACTTCCTTCCTTCTATCCGTACGTACCTTAGTCTGAGACTTAGTCCGGTACGGACTGCTGAAGGGAACACTTCTACCCAAATTCGGTCTCGGCAAGTATTTCTAAATTCAATTTAGGTATCCCCTGAAGCAATACACCGATTACCAAGCAACGACTGAAATCTAATCTAAGAAACTGCATCTAGCTGCTATGCAAGGAACAGTACTGCACTACCGACGACAGGATTTATAATTTCGCACCGCAGCAAAGACTGCTACCCACCTACAAGTATTAAAATGGAAAGGTATCTGAACGATGCTAGAATAATTTCCATTACACGGAATCTTAATTGAAACAAAAATTCGTGGCTTGTGTACGGGGACACAACCGCAATCGTTTAAGGCGTGAATCCGTCTTTGTGTTATTAGAGGAAGGGAAAGATGTAAATGAATAAAGTCTTGGTGGTTATACGTGAAGTATAATTGTATTTATCAAAGGCCGATGATAGGAGAAGTAAGATACATATGGCATAGTATTTACGAGGGCTAGTCAAAAAAGATTGAGAATGAATTTATTACTCAGCAAATACGTTAGGCAGAGTCCAACTTGATATGGTCTTTTTCAAAGTAGTCCCCATCGAGCTGTATGCACTTGGTCCAACGTGTCTACCAGTCCTGGAAGACGTGCTGGAACCCATTTTTTGACATCGTCTTCAGAACCGCCTCCGCCCTCTTCAGAACGGCCGTTGAGGAGTTGAAACGCTGGCCCCGCAGCTCCGATTTCAGGCGAGGAAACAGAAAAAAGTCACACGGAGCAAGGCCCGGGCTGTACGGATGGTGCGGCACACATTCGATGTTTTTTCGGGCTAAATATTCGGCAACAACGTTCGAAACGTGAGGGCGTGCATTATCGTGGTGTAGGCGCCAACGAGATGGATGCAGCTCAGGGCGTTTTCGTCGGATGTTTTCGGCCAGGGTCTTCAAAACTGTCACTGCCCGAAAAAACATCGAATGTGTGCCGCACCCTCCGTACAGCCCGGACCTTGCTCCGTGTGACTTTTTTCTGTTTCCTCGCCTGAAATCGGAGCTGCGGGGCCAGCGTTTCGACTCCTCAACGGCCGTTCTGAAGAGGGCGGAGGCGGTTCTGAAGACGATGTCAAAAAATGGGTTCCAGCACGACTTCTAGGACTGGTAGACACGTTGGACCAAGTGCATACAGCTCGATGGGGACTACTTTGAAAAAGACCATATCAAGTTGGACTCTGCCTAACGTATTTGCTGAGTAATAAATTCATTCTCAATCTTTTTTGACTAGCCCTCGTATATCGATTCCATCTCTTTACAAACTCTTCAGAACGAACTGCGACAATAATATTGTCATTTCTTCTCATTTCATCGTTTAATGTTTCAAAGTTATCACATTCCAAGTCAATCTCCATCGGTTCAGGAGGCGGCGCACTCGAAGTATTCACGCCGGCGTTGACGCGCTCGGCTTTCTTACGCTTTCTATACAATCTGCATCGTTCGGCATTAGTCAATTTGGGCTTTTGTGATTCCTTTTGAAATTTTCTTTCCAATGATATACGTTTCTTACATTTCTGTTCATATTTCCTTTGCAATTTTTTCGACATTATGAAAATGTTCAACTCAGCACACTTATCGGCTTATAACTTTACAAATTTTATTTTATCGGTTATTATTGCTAAATAATATTGTAGATCCTGTTATTCTCTACACATCGACACCAATTTCAACGTCCTATCTCTTCGCAATCCAAAGTTACACTGCCCAAACGCAGCGCGGCATCGCCATTTTCAGTGTTCACGCGCAAGCGCTACCCCCCCCCCTCACCGCTGCACACCCCCACTACCCACCATTTTAGATACGGACATCAACCCTCTATCCAACAAAATTTAAATCATTACATTATCATTTATAGTTTACGAGATATAAGCGCGACAAATCATGCCATTTTTTTAGTCGCTAGAGTATTCGTAGAGACCCCCCTACACCGGACCGAATTTAAAGACATATTCACGTCAAAACGGGGAACAGCAGGGCAGCGTAGTCGGTGTCGTGACACGGCTACGGGCTGGACGACCGAGAAATCGTAGACCCATTCCCTGCTAAGGCAAGATATTTACATTTCCTCCGAAGTGTTTACACCAGCCTCAGATTCAGTGGATACTGGGGATTCCCTTGGGATAAAGCGGCCGGGGCGCGAAACCAACCACTCACCTCCACCTACTGCCGAGGCTAAGGATAAAAGGAGCTACACCTCCATTAACCCACATGCTTTCACGGCGTTTACAGAGACTTTGCCTTGACAAAGGGAACGTACTAAGCGCTTCAGAGGCGTTGGGAGAAACTGGCGAGGAACCTGTCTTAGAACACAAAATAAGGACTATGACTGTACCTGTTTTGTAAACTGTAAAGGGCAAACAAACATTCAGGTCTACTATGCATAACGAAAGGCGTCGTAACCAATGTCAAGCTGGACCAGCTTTTTTAAACTCACATTCCGCATTCAGCTGAAGTCGTTTAAAAAAGTACATGAACTAACATCATTCAAGCAACAAATCGATGATGTCACGGCTATAAAGCTTCAACATGATTGTGGACAGAGATTTTAAAGGTAAAGACAAAGTTGTCCCTATCCACGCCATGAGGGCAAATAGGGGGAGTAAAGGTACAGCTCCACTCATTCTTAACCTTGGCACTAGATGGATGTAAGTGTTCAGTTTCATGCCACGGACGCTTTACACCCAGAAGAGAACGGCGACACCTATTTAAAAAGAGCCGGGGTGGGCCCCAAAGCGGGTCTTAACGTTTTGGAAAAGAGAAAAATCTCCTGCCACTGCCCGGATTCGAACCCGAATCGTCCAGCCCGTAGCCTAGTTCAATAAACCGGCTGCGCTATCCCGGATCAGAGATTTCAGGCCTCCGAAATATTTTTTTCCATCTGAATTAGTTGGAACATTAGTAACTCAGAAGCAAGACGGGTCATTTGACTGGCTACAAACCAGGAGACCGGCATTTTATTCCTGAGAGGGACATTTTGCTCCTTTCCACCGCTCCCAAATTGACGGTGCCGTTCATAAAAAATCATATCCATACAGGCCGGAGTATTTTTCCTTTACGACAAAGCAGAAGCAGTATGAATCTGATTAGTTTATATCGATTCGGTGTCCGTGTCTAGAATACATGGAGCCTTATGTCTACGCCCACAGCATATCACCACGGCATGCAGCTAGAGTAGAGATACAACCCAGTTGTTTGAAAGTTTTCAAGCACATACAATGGCTACTTCCGGTCCATGACAGGCACAGCGGCAGCTGTCGTTACAGCCTTGTCCTGAATTGCCGCGGGTGGAATGGTAGCACCTGGCAAACCAATCCAACAAGATCTGCGTTCTTACCCATAGCATGGATGTAGCTTCCGATTTTATATTTATAACCACGAACTCGAACAAAATGTCCATTGCAATAAGAGTAACAAAACAGTTCAGAAATCAATTCGGTACCAGGTTTGTAATAACTTACTACATGGGTCAAGAGTCCGAGTAGATACGTTGCCCCGAAAGTTACTCCATCTTGCACTAACCTGTGACTGAAAACAATGAACCACTGAAATGTGGCGATTCGCCAGACAATTCGAATTAACTAGACAATAACATGGACTAAAAAGAACGGCACATTTCACGTCACGACATTTATGTACCGTAGAAATCGTTACTTATATGCGGCGTGCTTCAGTTAGCTAACAGGTGTTAAATTCGACGAGCTGAAATCGAGACAGCACCCCAACATGCGACTTTCTGCAAGCACGCACACGCATAGACAGCATACAGAAAAAAAAAAAGACTAATATTCCCGTGTTCCAAGGCGTGACGTAACATAGAAGTAGCACTCAGTATCCACTGAACTGCAAGGATGAATGACCGACAGCGAGTCTCAACACGGGGTAAGAACAAAAATTTTTTCCCTGGCAGAAATCGCAAATTTAAATATGTTTTAAAGGAGTTTATTAACGAATTAAGAATGTAGAAAATTTTGTAAGCAAATACATTTTACTGTCCGTAAAATTTACTACTCTTTTAGCGAGGCCACTTGTTATTCCAGGAAAATGATATGTTCGAAACTTTTGAAGAGTGAAAAATAATACCTCGAATTTAAGATAAACCCCAATTTTCAGTTCGAAAAAAATGTGTAAAATAGAGTGCGTCCTAAATTCGAAGTAATGCGGTATGCTGCAGATTTCGAGGTATGGCCCAACAACGTGTTGACCTATTCCATTTATGTTATCAACTTAAACAATACAGACTGGAAGACAGCTGCCACGCCTTCATTATTCAAGTGACCTCTGAACACATTCATACGTAATGCTATTGGCTTCCAAGTCTGTAGTGAGTTGTGTCAGTAGTGCTTAGTGATGCAGCTTGCTCTGTTAAACTAGACGAGTAACTAATTACCGTGCTTTTGTGAATATCCGTGAGTGCGTAACCATGGCAGGTTATTCGTTTCGCGAACAGGCGGATATTAGTTTTACGTATGTCGCGCTAATGGTAGTCGTCGCGATGCCGCGAGGCTCTACAAGGAAACTTTTCCAGACCGAAAGCAAACATTTGCCGCAGTGTATCGTCGATTTGCAGAGACTGGAATATTAGCACCGGTTACTGCGGATCGAGGAAGACTGAAAGTCGATCGTACACCTGATCTGGAGAAGCACATACTGGAACATTTTTCTGGGGACCCAGGTATCAGCATGAGACAACTGTCGGCAGCGTTCCCTGTTGGTCGTATGAACGTTTGGAGGGCACTCCATGAACAGCTGCTGTACCCTCAACATTTACAACGTATGCAGGGCCTAACGCCTGCTGATCACCCACCACGGAAAAACTTTTGTCGATGGTTTTTTCAGCAAACCGTTAGTCCGTTGTTTGTGGTCATCAGTGCTCTTCACAAATGAGGTAAATTTTGGTAGAGATGGCATCACAAGTGTCTACAACTATTAGTGGGCAGAGGAGAATACACGTGGTGCAAGCCGTGCTAGACACCAGCGGCAGTTCAGGATTAATGTGTGGGCTGGTATTGAGGGTGACTGGTATGTTCACATGTCTTTGTCACGTCTTACAGGGAATGACTGCTGGAAAATGTGCCTTTGGCAGTAAGAGCGCAGTTTATGCACAATGAGGCTCCGGCACATCTTAGCCGGCCTGCGTGAGATGTACTCAATAATACCTATAATGACGAATGGATAGGCAAAGCAGGAACAGTTGCATGGCCCTCACTTTCGCCCGACCTCAACCCTTTAGATTTTTATCTGTAGGCACACTTAAAACCCCTAGTGTATTCAGTTCCTATTGAAAATGAAGAGAAACTTCACCAATGCATTTGTTATGCCTGTCAAACCATTCGTAACCGACCCAGAACCTTTGAAAGGGTGCGAAAGTCCACGATCAGAAGTGTCCATGCGTGCATCGATTCAGGTGGAGGAAAATTTCAGCATCTGTTGTGAATGTGACTTGATAAACAGTAAGGACTCGACAGTTACTAAACGGGGAACGTGTATTGTAAATGTATTAAGTCAGTGGTATGTAAAATCCTACATAGTTAAGGTATGTGTTGTTGAATGTAATACTTCAAACTCAAAAACCACTCATTTCCGGACATATGTTTATATGAACCCGTTGTTTGTTTTGATGTCAAGGACTTATGCTTGAAGTCTGCCCAAGCACTTTAGGTTACCTGGTATATAATATCCCAACCCAGCGGGCTAAACTGCTAAGTTTTAGGTCTAATGGTTAGAAATATTAGACTGATTAACACTGCAATTCTGACAACAAATGACATAAAACAATTGATATTTATATCCCAATGGGGCAGTGCGACATACAGTGGGCCAGAAGCAATTATTCCTCCTACGGTGATTACAAAGTTTTGAACTTCCAGGTATCTAAGCATTCCATTCCAAGACTGCAAATAAGAAATAGTAAGAAGCACTATTGGATTAATAAGCCCTTAACACATCGTACGAATAATGACGCTGATCTAATACTATCTTAATTTGACGTCGTGTTCACCGTGCATCTTAACATTAATCTTTAGTTTTTCAACCAACAAAGGCACTATTTATTTTCGTAATTTTTGTTCACTACACCCTACATATGTTACGGCCGAAACATATGTAGGGTGTAGTGAACAAAAATTACGAAAATAAATAGTGCATTTGTTGCTTGAAAAACTAAACATTAATACTAATCTATCAACATAACCAAAAATGAAGGCCAATCATTTTACAGTCTACTGCAATCAACATGTATAATCTTCAAGAAAGTACATTAATAAATAACTTGTCTCCCTACCCCACTAGTTTCAACAGCAAGCCAGTAATTGTATATACATATATCCAGTTATTCCGCGTATGAGAAGTACTAATAACATTCTACAACTTGGCAATAGATTATTAACATAACCTTATGAACATACATGTAAAATCAACTTACGCAGGCAATTATATTCTAATCGTCCGTTTGAAACAGAACATTTGCACCTACGATTATTACAAAACATTATCAGCATAAAATATTGTAGTAAATTAAATAGGCACAAACTTTTTTTTTAAATATCTTAAATTATTTTAATTCGTAGAATTCATATTCTGCTAAACATGGGATCCCAAGTTTAATAAATCACGGTTTTGCACATAATATGAAGGCAAAGCTGTCCTGTTAGGCCGGGTCCAGACTTGAGCATTCTGCCGCAACGTTACAGCGTAACGAAAAGCGCGGGGTTCTGCTCGACCGGAGGTGTAGGTTCGGACAATACGGCGCGCATTCCGGCGAACGAGCTGCGCGCTCTGATCCACCAGTTCGCTGCTCCTGGTGGGGAAGATGTCTTTACAGGTAGCTAGCGCGGCCTTCATATTTGTGAACCACATTTTGTCCAGGAGAAGAAAGCGAAGAGAAAGACGTTGGTGGCAAACGGAGTTGTACAGAAAGAGGTCTGTGTACAGTGGGACCAGTTTGTTAGCAGACTTGAAGTTCCAAGCTGTCAGTGGACAGTACAAGAATTTTACTCGAATGACACCAGGAGATTTTGAACTCCTGATTAATTTAATCGGTCCGAAGATTGTGAAAAGGGATACCAGATTCAGAGCAGCTATTCCAGTTCAAGAGAGATTGGCAGTAACATTGCGATTTTTGGCCACAGGCGACTGGTACACCAGTCTGCAATATCTTTTCCAAATTTCTAAACAAACAATCAGTGAGATTGCACCCGCAGCATGTAAAGCTATTGTTGAGGCACTGAAGGAAAATATACAGGTAAGAAATTGTATATTTCTAAAGAGCAAACTGTTTTGCACATAAAATCGATGGGTTGGAGCATTGAAAAAAAACAAATAGGTAAAAATGTAGGGGAAGACCGCGTAAATTGGACCACTTCTTAAATTGGATCATTGCTCTAGAAGTTGACAGATAGTAATGGTTTGCACTCCAGAGGCAAAAAGTCGAAGCTTGTTGTCGTTCTGTGTAAAGGAGGGAGTTGAGAGGTGATCAGGTTATGATCCAATGCATGGGGTGCCGGGGGCGGGTCCACCAAGATTGTAAAAATGTGGGACCGAAGAAGAAGTACCATTGTGAAGAATGCATTTAGACGATTTGTGTATACGGCGAATCATGAGTTGTGGACATCGCTGTAAGAGATGGTTCCTGAGGTCTTTGTGATCAAAAACGTTCCTGTCAACATGGGTTCTATTCTCAATGGTTATGGTGCTATGGGCTTTCTTTAACTCTCGTAAACCCACTCCTGTGAACCGCGCGTACTGCATGCGAACGTCAACACGTTTGTTCCCACTAATGAAGGCGGGTGATGTACGAAATTCCAGGCTTATCTCTTGCACATGAACGCAATTCTTGCAACTCGATTCTGGCCGGCAGCAGCAGTTTTCCTTGTTGTCATCTGAAGCTGCAGCGAGCAACGCGCACGCACTGTTCACAACCCAGCATCCAGGTGTGGAGGGTGGGATTTGCGAAAACCTGCTTCAAGCACAGGTCACCGTAAATTAAATGTAATGTCATGAAGTTACATTTCTTTATACGCTACATTTCTCAGGTAATGTGTTTGTTTATTACTTTCATTCCATATATTTTCAATAATCAGCAGAGGAAGGAGTGATGGGAGAGGAAACCTGGGATGCTGGGGAGGGGGTGGGGACAGGACACGAAACATCAAAATTCCCCTGGTCGGCAGCGAATATAATATTACTAATTTCACGCTGCACTATGTTCCTGGTTCTCGATGAATAATTTCGCAACTTGTTAGCGATGGAATTACCGAAACTTCAGCATTCGTCGTCTGCGGAGGTGGCTGCCGCTGCTGACGACGTCAGTATTGTGAATGCCTTGTCTAGCATTTCGCATTCTTCCCTTCCTTTCTTCATCTTCTTCTTTGGTGGGACAGGCATCGGACTGACTTCTTTCTTCAACGGGGTCTCCTTCCTCTGGCATGGATTCACTGCTAACAATCTCGAAAATTTCAACAATCACATAACAGCTATTTCTGAGACAACTTTATTAATTAATTACAATTTTCTTCCTGTCCACAAATCAATTTAACTTGTACTTTTAAATAGACTTTTGTATGAATAACTCAGTAAGTAACATTGTCTTAAATGGAGAAAGATTCTTTAGATTTTCCACCACCACCCTATTCTTCCTTTTTCTCTTCTAAAAGAAGAAAGTAAACTGGTCTTTTACTTTTACACTCTTCGGGAACTGTCCCCATCGCTGTGGCTATCATCTCCCAAGCGTCATGCTTCTGTAATTTGTTATAATATTGGGGATGGTTCGGATCCCACAGAACAGACGTCTTTTCATACAACTGAATCAAATCCAACGTATTCCTTCGTCCACTCCATTGTAGCTCCCTCCGCACACTGACTGTGAAACAGAACAGTGGACAAGTGCCAGTATCAGCTCGACGTGAAGATCGCAGCGAGTACAGAAACACGTCCAAACTTGCTGTAGCGGCGTAACGTAACATCCTTTGATGCGCGCTGGAAAACCGACAGTAGGGTGGATCAGCCCGCGCAGCGAACCGAACAGAGCGAACGTTACTGCAACACCGTCCGGACCTGCGATTCGCTGTTACATTACGCTGTTACGCTGCGGCAGAATGTTCAAGTCTGGACCCGGCCTAAGATGCCAAGCAGCCACAGAAAAGAAATATGCTCGACCCGAGCGCTAGGAGGGTGGTCAGCACAACGCCTCGGCCGCTTTACTCCCCGGAACCGATTATACAGGGGGATGGGTGGACTGGATGGGTCCGGAAAATCTCGCCTCCACAGGGCCTGTATCAAGTTCATTGAACAGACTTCCAGTCTTGCAAATGCAAAACGTTCTTTCTTTCTACCTACTCATTGCAGGTGTAGAGGATTATTGTTGCGCCTGATTATAACCGTTGCACGGAGAGTAATTGTTTTATATTACCATAGAAATTTTATATTAGATAGATGTGTCGAGAGATGTTAACCAGATTAACGCAGTGGGCAAGCGTATGAATGGCAGATAATTAGGCCATCTGTCCAGTGAGACAGCAGTGCTAGGGCAATGGCAGATGGAGGGAGATAGAACTAGTTAGGCGATATACTAGGCGCCCAGCGAGTAGCTAGAGGGACTTGGTATTTGTTCCAGTTTGTCAGTGTCGAGATTGATGGGTTTTGGAACATTCTGGAGTATTTGAAATTACAGTTTTTGGACCTCTTAAATCTTGAGGAGGAGGATACCATTTCAGGCATGCTCACACATTAAGAAGAACCAGAAGGGCTCTTATATGGGGTTCATACGGGTTTCAGCATGGGGGACAACGTTAAATCATTAGTAGCCAATGAAGAGAGAGTATTCAAATTTGTAACTTTTCGCATATATTAGGAAATAATAAAATTAGCAGTTAACCAATTGGGCTCAGGATAGGGACAGGTGGCGGGCTCTTGTGAATGCGGTAATGAACCTTCGGGTTCCATAAAACGCGGGGAATTTCTATACTAGTCGACGACCTGCTAGCTTCTCAAGGACTCTGCTCCATGGAGTTAGTTAGTTAACCAATTGGAGACAGCGAGAACATTCAAGTAGTGGGATGAATTTGACCGGGATACCAGCTACCGCGTACACACGCCAACGGGAGAAGCCGCTTGGACTTGGCTAGGCGAAGACGTGATTTGAGTCACTCCGATTTTGGCAGTAACATTTAAAATTTTAAAATTAGAAATTTATAAGTGTGTTACTTAAAAGGGATTATATTGACTTTCATAGTGAAATTGGTTTTAAAAGTGACAAAATTATTCGGTGCCACAGTCAGCAATAATAAGCAATAACTGTAGAATCGTTTTAGACAGTGGCTATAATAAAGTAAAAAGAAGATCAGTGCTGAAACATTTGGTTAAATTAAAAAAAAAATACAGTGTTAATTACTTGTACATGTGTTCCTGCGCCTCTGATGAACCACTTAGATTCCCTGATACCAAAAGTATATCTACCGGCTGAGAGCTAAAATCGGGCATGTGATCACTCTCAATGACAGAAACACACTCGGTAGGACTCCTCTGGACGAGTGATCGGCCCGTCGCACGGACCTCTACCTGATAACACACAACACTCACAAGAGACAGATTTCCATGCCCCCGGCGGGATTTTTTTTAATGTAAAACCAAACTTTATTATGTACTAGTAGTTACATTCCAATATATATAAGTATGTTATACATTGTATTGCTTCTCAATTGATGAAAAGTGCCTGCTATGCTTACTTCTGCTAATACTGCGTGACTTACGATCATAATCGTGATGTAGTTATAATGAATTCCTGAACTACATATTAGCCATTTCCTCGTGTAGCTGTGGACGCGGTGGGACGTCCTCCGTCTGATGCCCATCCTTGGCCTTGACTGCCCGCCATTGTCGCAGTGTACTCCGTGCACAATGTAGTGTCTCAATAATCTATAACGTCCAGGTAGTTACCACAAGTGTTAAGTCCCACACGATGTGTACGCTCCTTCCATCTCGCCCTTCTGAGGAAGTCTATATAATCTTCCATATTTAGCAGGCTGTTATCATGCACATATTGAATCATATTCCCCAGCATCCATGTTGTAGCATTGTGTCTCTGTGGCGGGTATATTTGAAAAGACGGGACGGTGATCCAATCGTCCGGTACGTGCCTTGCATTAACACGTAAAAGAACCGCAATTCGTTGTCTCGTCCATTCCCATATAGCACTAGTTTTGGAGCAAGTGGTGTACCTATGTATTAAGGTGTCCGTTTGCTGACATACGTCACAAGTATCGCTGTCCTGTAGATGAATAGCATGTAATCGCTGGCTGGTTGGAATTATACCATGCAAGATTGTGTACCAAGTAGTTTGAACGCGTCGTGGAAGGACTTTATTGTTGATATTGGCCCATACTCTTTCCCATTTAAGTTGTGGTCTTTTGGCCTGCACTCTAGGCAGCAGCTTAGCGTGCCCTGCGCAGTATTTGTGGAATTGTGCGGTGTAAATGCATCTGAGTCTTTGCCGATTGCCCATGTGTTGTCGTATCTCTGGCATATATACCCCGTCTTGTAGGTATGCCCGCAAGTATTCAGTTTCCATTGATAAGTCCACTCAATCAGGCGGGCAGGCAGTTTGCATGAGTCGTTTATGTTGCATTATCCACTGTGCCGTTAAGTTGTCTTGTTTCGTCAACTGTTGGTGCATTCTGTTAAGATAAAGTGCTTCACATTTGGCCAATACGTGAATCATCCCTAACCCTCCGTCTTTCCTCTTTTTATATAATGTCGAGAGTGGAACGCGGAATATCCAGCCAGACCATATAATCTTGGTGATGTAGGACGTAATTGTGCTAGTATACTTTGTTGTAATCGGTAGTACTTGTGCAGCAAACCACAATTTTGCCAACACCCACGTATTACACACCCATATTATTTGCTGTAGGTCTAATCTGCGGATGTTCTGGTCTCGGACACCTACGTGTAATTGCTGTAGTTTCTTATTCCAAGTACTTTCTACTGCTGCAGGTATGTTCGAGCCAAAAGTAATTCCTAATATTGTGGCCTCAGAAGAATATCTTAGTCCCGCCAAAGGCCGTGTACGGTCCCAGTTCCCAATAGGGAGGGCCTTTGTTTTAAACCAGTTTATCTTCGCGCCAGAGGCTTCTTCATAACTTGCAATGAGGTGATTTAGGGTGTGCGATTCCTTTTCGTTGTTGATTATCACCGTAATATCATGACGTAGCATGTTCGTACAAGGAAGTGATAGCTCCCGTAATTCGTGTTCCGTATTTGTATCTTCTCAGAACACCGTACATGTACTCATGTGAAATATTGTTGAAGGCGCTTTGGAAGTCGAGGGTGACAAGACACATGCCACCCCTCCTTGTACTTCCTGCCGCAATTACGTCACGCAATGCTGTCGCTGCATCTAAGATGTTCCTTGCCCCCGTAGCACTATATTGAGCATCATGTAATACGTGGTGTGATGTCTGTTTGATGCAATTGGCTATAATCCTAGCACAGATTTTATAGTCTGTGTTCATTAGTGTCAGTGGGCGATAGTCCCCAACTGTTTTTGGGTGTGTGCCTTTTGGTATACATACTATTATTCCTTGTGTGAATTTCGGAGTCGTGTGGCCCGTTGTAAAAAAGTATTATACAGTTCTAGTAACTCGTGTTGTAGAATCTCAGTTCCCCATTGGTAGAACTCTGCGGTTAGGCCGTCAGCCCCAGGTGACTTGTTTTTCGGCGCCTGATTGATGGCTGCCTGTAGTTCCGTCAGTGTTATAGGTTGCTCCAGAAGGGCTTGTGCGTCGTCTCCGATGTCATCTTCGACGGCGTTGTATATCCGTGCCCTGCTGTCGTGTTGTGTGGGTAGGGGGGCGAAGAGTGCTTGTAGTTCACTATAAAAGGTGCTACTAATGTTATGCTGCTCAGTATGCTGGTTGCCTTGGATTCGAACCCGCAATCCCAGCATGCGAGCGGCCGCAGACCCACGCCTTAGACCGCGCGGCCACTGGGATCGACAGTACTAATATAAATACAAAGACAAACAATTCCGATCACAAGGCACATACAGCAACGTATTCGACCACTCGAAAATTGGAATCGTGGGTTCGAATGCCATTCGGGGCATGGATGTTTGTCCGCTTTCCTCTGCGTTTGCTGTCCTGTGTAGGTAGTGCCTTTGTGAGGGGCCAATCCAGTCCAAGAAGTCCTACCACATGTCTAAAATAATTCACAGTTTCAGAAGTTAAGTCTGAATTGGAACACGCCAGATGGCGTAATCCGTACGAGCTGAAGACGAAAAATAAATAGTTGTAAGGTACGGATGGGCAACGTACATCCGCTTTGGTTCTCAGTCCTACTGACCTTGATATTTACCGTCGGTCATTCATTCGAAAGGTCTGGCAAAAAGCTCCAAACAAGTTTCGTTCAAGGATACTTCATGAGTCACGGCAACACAAAGAATTGGTAAACCAAGCTCACCAAAACAGCCTGGAAATTGCTTTGGTATAAACAGACGCATTTCGAAGATAAACGTTGGTTTTATGGAGAACAATATTAACTCTTTGAAGGTTGGTGATTACTGTAGGTACCGCCAAGTTTAACACCAAAAACTCTGCATTCCGCCCACACGGTGTATTTATGTGTTCCGTACGATTCTGACAATAAACAGCCATTGCGGCGCTGCACAGCATTTACCGATTGATCTTTCACATGAACACCGTGTTCTCCGTGAGGTACGAACTGGATCTTTATGGAGTAAAGTACAGATTAATTTCAATCTTTTTATGAGGCTTTACTGCATAAGCTGTTATACCGGGGAGCTCAACCTCTGCGCTACAACTTGGCGCAATCAGATAACTTCCGGACAGGTTTTTCTCCCATGGCCAACATGGCGTGGTGGCAATGCACATACTTAACACAGGAATTTTTCTTCTAGTTTAAAGTTTGAGTAACAATGAATGCTGACGTTCTTACTGGGAAATGCTTGTCATGCTAGCCACTCTAATTCACGACTCTTTTGGAAACCAAAATAAGAATTTGGCCGTGACGTAGTTCAGCTTTCACTCCCGTACGGATCATTAAGAAGCCTACCTTCTGATTTTGTGTGCGACAGGCCAGGTTTCGTAACTTGAACTTTGGGCGAAACGCAGAGTTAAATGCTTTCTTTTTGCACAAACTGCAGTAGGTAATGTATAGGACATTTGTGTGAGATTTGAAGTCCTCGGGCCGATGATTGTAAAGATTATTCTGTCTTCTGGGATGTGATGCATAGTTTGGTTACAACGTTTTGGAGGAATTTACTACCTCCATCTTCTATGCAACAACGCCATCTCGCGCGAGCGGCCGTATCATTTTGACAAGATTCTCCGTAAACGCTGGTTTCTAATGTTAGTTTCTCAGCATAATTTGACCTTGGTAGTGGTTTCGCAGAGGGAAGTCAGACAATTAGATATCTGTGACCAGGAACCGAGGGATTCCAATTAAAAATACATGGGGCTGAAGTGAAGTCGTGCCTTGCGAGGGTGAGTTAATTCTACAGTGCCAGACAGACCTTTCTGTTGTATTCTGTCTGGTTTGAGCTGGGCACAAATACGACTGGGCTTGTTATAAACTAAACCCCTCACAAACGGCAACCAGAGGAAAATTAATGGACTTATGTCATTGACAGAATCTATATGTTTTCTCTGCAAGCTTTGCCCTAAGGGGCCCCCCCAACCACACTGTCAAGGCCAAAGGTTTACTCCTGAGTAACAATATCTACCAGACTATACGGTATCACATGCCACAAGGCAGTCGTCTTCAGGACAGGTCCCTTTCGATACCATAAGGATATACCTATTTATGAAATGATTTTGAACAGTCAGGCACGAGGCTTCTCTTTACCGTCACATCCTACCCAGTTGTCTATTCGATGGGAATCGGAGATGCTTTCCATGGCCGTGAGTCGAAAAAGGGCAAACCTGACTCACCTTTACAGCCGAATGGCTGACATTTAATACAGCAATATACTGTACGTCTGATGAGAGATGTTATTGCCTTCTGCTAAAAATAGCCTCTTTTTGCAGAGGTACTTAGACACAAAGAGGAAGAACTTTACCTACTAAGGCTCCAAAAGTATTACATTATCTGGCCGACCGTAATACTGCGATCTGATTACAATACAGCCAGAAATTAAAACATGCCAGTACAACCTTACTCTGAATCTCAGGAGTTCAACTGCAATGTAGGTACAGTACGTGGTACATTACTCCATCTCTGAGCACTTCACTCTCAAAATGGACAGAGTATCGGCGTTCTCACTTCATACCGTCTGACCTCAATTACGTAGGCCTATCTAAATCTTTCATAATTTTCATGAAGCCCCGTAATAACTCATATGCATGTCAGACCCTTAATACAAAACCACCTTTCTTTGAACATTCTGCCATAAAAAAAATATTTATATCTCCGGACCGGAGGTACGAGTTTAACTAACAAATGCAGCCCTGCATCACGTGCTGAACTCTTACTTTCGGTAAATTGGGCGAGTAAAGGGTAAAGGTAAAAAGGTAAAGTTCACCCTAGAACAGGCCATAAAGGCCCAGAGGGGAGTAGAGGTACAGAACTACTCTTTCTTTAACTTCGGCGCTAGATGGGGGTGGGTGGTTAACGCTACCCCCGGCCGCTTTACCCCCGTGACAGAGACCATGTACCCACTATATAGGTGGCTCGGTGGGCCCCAGGGCCGGTCTGGACGGATGCGGAAAATCTCGTCCCCACCGGGATTTAATCCCCGGACCATCCAGCCCGTAGCGAGTCGCTATACCGACGACGCTATCCCGGCCCACAAATTGGGCGAATGAGAAAGACAAAATAAAAAGGTGTTTTCTGGTATGACTCTGTGTTGTCTGGTAGAAATTCAACGAATAGTAGGAATGGGCTATGTTCACTTTCAGGTACAGTAAATCACCGCTAGACTAAATGATGTCAAATTCCAGAAAACAGTATCTTTCTCTTTCACGGAATAACCACAAATCTCATAACAAAGAAAACGTTAACGTTATCATTGCACAGATTACCTAGCATAATTGAGAATATCGCGAAAACTTCTTGCCGAGGCCAGCCACGGGAAATAAACCCAGGCTTTCTACGGAACGCTAGATATATCCGGCGCTGTCGCCTGCTAACTTCTCTAGTAGCACACAAATCACAGTGTATGTCATTTTTCACACAACTTTCCCATTCTGGATAACTTACACATGCACATCACGACAAGTTCCTGCACATAGGCTACACGCTGTCACTTCAAAAAGTCCTCGCGCATTACGCTTTGACCTGTTACAATAAATAATGTGAATACTCGGCGTACGTCAACAACTCAAGTATGCAAGGATGTAGTCATATCCGCTCGGGCAAATTTATATTATCAAAGCCCTCGAACACTATTACTCTATGTAAATGCCTTCAAAGACTTGCTGCTATAATTCAGTAGTTGAGCACCTGTGAAGATGACGCTTAATGTAAAATGTTATCACAGTGCACGCCATGAAGGCTTAGGGGAGTGGAGGCACAGTTCCACTCCATTTTAACGTTGGGCCTACACGGCAGTGAGTGATAACCTCACGCCCCGGCCGCTTTATCCCCCCGGCAAAGGCCCCTTGTGTCCATTAAATATGCATCTGTATGGGCTCCCAGGTCGGTCTGGACGTTCTGGAAAATAGAAAATCTCTTGCTCCCGTCGGGAATCGAGCCACGATTCCTTTGTCGTCCAGCGCGTAGCCAAGTCACTATACCGGCTACCCACGGGCAAAACAGAGAGCATAAATCTGAGTTCATATACCCTACAACAGTGTTAATCAACCTATGGGCCGTGACAGTCGCCTGGATGGCACGTAAATTCTCGAAAGCACGAACTTCCATTAATAACTAGCATTAAAACGTTACGACCTGTAAAAATGCATGTCTTGGAAGCACAAAAAGCTTTATTTTTATTGATGCGTGGCTGTGTGTTTTGATACAATTACCGGCGGGACGGAAGAGCATCATTGCTCTAGAATACAATGAGAAACTGAGCCAATAGATTCAGGACCTCCCGTCTGGTCACGAAAAAGACATAGCAACTTCAGACGATTGAATTATCACAAGAAACTGTAAAGGTTAATATATTACAGTGCTTTGCTACTATTTCTGTATGTTCTCAAACCTTTACAGCAAGTTCAGATAAATGCAGGGGCAATGAAAATAGCGAAAACTGGCATGGATGTAGACGTATGTTTACAGCCTGTGTGCGCGTACGCAAGGACACTGTCTTGCCTTGTAAGACTGTCTTGCCTTGTAAGAGAGGTTTGACGTTCTGATGTATCAATTCTGTTTCATTTATGAACTTAAATGTGGCAGGACTCACGTTTCCTCTTTGCCATCATTAAGGCGATTACTTCAAATACGATGTAGTAAGAGGAGTATTTACTACTAAGAACACCACCGTTACTACCATGACGATAACTAAAACTATAAAACGAGCCTGGAATTTCTCGTGCGATGTTATGACATTGAGAAAACATCAGTATATAAATGGCAGGTTCAAGACGTGTTGCCCTACCGATATATATATATATATATATATATATGTGTGTGTGTGTGTGATGTGTATCAAGTGCTCCAGTGGCGAGGTCCATTTGTTGAAAGGACTATTGGCACAATTCGGAACAATTTTCACTTCCTCCTATTTCCTTATTTTTACTTTAACATCAAATGCCACATTTGTATTACAATTTCTTTTCTAACACGGCTTTTACTGTTTTTTTCATCCAAAGGCACGCTTGTGTCTAAAATGTGTTATTTCTTTCGCTCTATCAAAATATCAACTTCATTATAATGGACTGTCCTGTCGATGGGTAAAATGGTGTCCCAAATACTGATTATATTTTGTATTTTACCGAAACACTACTACTATTACTACTACTACTATCACCACCACTTCTGCTAGCAGTAGAGTAAAACAATAACAGGCATAAAATAAAATCTTCGCACCTCTCCCGGAAGAAATAGTATTTGTATAAACGTCTGCGTGACGTAACTTAACACACAGAACATGACGCCGTGTTTCACCTGAAGCTGGAGAGCACCAGATGATTAAAACGACAATTTGTAATTACACAATTTGGAAGTCAAAGCATTCGAAAGGTTGAGATTTGTTTGGTGACATTTGTGGGAGTCGTCTGTAAAAACAGTGATCATCCGTTGTTTCAGGATTAAAATGTAACGAATCATCGAAAGCGCAACTGATTTGAAATATCTCACAGTCGAGCAATGCGTACTGCTCCGTCTCTGACAGGAAGATCTGCGCTTTAATCGACTGATTCGATTCCGTACGGTTCCACGTTAATATACCTGACGACATCCAGTTTTGCTGCCTTGCTCAGATCACTAATTATTGCCAGTTAATCTGATATCACAGGTCTCTGCGACGAGCTGGTCCCTCGTCCAGAGGAGTCCTACCGCCTGTGGTGTGTCTAATGTGTGTGATCATGAAACCTCGACGAAACGAGGAGGCCCAGGCCCATATAGGGCTGTCGAGCCATAGGAGAGAGGAGAAATCTGACATCACAAGGCAATCGACTAGCAGATTTTTATCCCCCCTCCCCCCGGGCAGTGTCGTGGCCTCCTGGAGACTTTCAGCCTGCTGTAAGCACCGCAGCGGGAGAGACAAACAGAATCTCTATCGCAGTCGGTTAGGCAGACTTCAGGGAGGGGCGTGGCACCACATACCCATCTGCAGCAGGTAATGATACCTACACGTGCTAATTCAGCCAGTTACACAATACACACAGTAAAGATCGTAAGATGTTTGGAAACTACTGACAGTGAGCGCTTTAATTACTAATTTTCCAGTAATACTGTCACGCACAGTGAAACCTCAACACATTAAAATTTAATAGAATTCTGACGATTGTACGTCACATGTGGATTACTCTGTGCCTATGCGCATCGTCCAGCGTTAAATATAAAACACTATGTTTTGGGGATAGGATGGGTCACTGTCCTCAAGATAAAATAAGGCTAAGACTTACTCAAATAGACATAAGAGGTAAAGCTCTTCTCAATCTCAGGGCTCTGCGAACAGCCATATTTATCGGACCCAAACCTTTCTTTCAGCCTGAGAACGGGAACTGATCCTACCCTCAAAACGTAGTTTTTAGGCGCCTTCGCAAAATTGAGAAAAGCGACTATAAGCTTCGTCATGTATGTCTGTCTGTCTACCGTCCGCATGAAACAACTCGGTTCCCACTGGACGGATTTTCATGCTATTTGATATTTTAGTACTGTTGAACTTGGTTATAACGACCTCGGTTTGTGCGACACCTCGGCTATAACGCTATACATTCTGTGGTACCAACTAATTCGCCATAAGGCACGTGTTTTTCTGCCGCGATTAGTACGACATACATAAGAGCATCTGCCTCGTATAAAACGACGTTGCCAACCATCCGTTCCAATATAATTTTCCAAGAGGTAGGCTATTTTCAGAATACAACCCTCTCTTCGTCCTTGAGAAGACAAGCCCTGTACTCTTTCAGGTAGCTACATAAATTTCAGGCCTGCGAAATGACAATAGTAACGGTAAAGCATGATTTCAGGCCTCCGCTACGTTGTAAATGAGATATTTGCTCTTCTGGGATGTTACGCAGCACAGATTGGTAGCTGGTTACCGACGTGTCTTGGACTGCTTGACCCTTGAAGATGGGACCGATAGGTTGTCCCAAAACGTCGGTAACTAACTACCAATCTACACTGCGTAACAACCCAGAAGAGCGAAGATCCCAACGGTAATTCACTTTGCGCGTAAAGTTGCCCTCCACTTTTCTACTCCTATGGGGGGGGGGGGGGGGGGGGGGGTGAGCTGACGTGTGTCGTGAAGTCGTTTTAGCAACACAGAAGTGACAGTGTAGCAGTGAGCGGTCCTCTTCTCCTGATAATTTTTGTTCGTCCTAAATTTTAATTTTATGTTAATGTATTTTTAGCGTAAGCCTGTATGGAAATTTACAATTACATAAGAGTAATTTTTATTCTTTTTAAATTGTAACAGTAATTAAAATTGAAAATAGATCACAGCGTAAACATTTAAGTAATATGCCTACAGACCTGTAGTTTGTCTTAAACTGTTTTTCCTTCGCTTTTACCATACATCTCGCTTAGAGCGACACTCGTTTATAACGACATAATTTCTTCGGTCCCCTTCATGACGTTATAACCGATTTCGACTTTCCGTGATTTCAGGCTACCACCGCGATATTGATGAGATCTGCGGTGTTCTGGGGTGTTACGCAGCGTCGAGTGGTAATCCTTTACCGATGTTTCGGGACAACGTATCGGTTCCGTCTTCAAGGGTCAAGATCTCGACTTCGACTTATTTTTCGAAAATCAGTCGAGAAAGTTCAAGTTTCATTGCAGTCTGACAAGAATAACGGGCACTTTACACGAAGACGTATGTACATTTATATTATGTCGCTCAATGAGAAAGAAATGTTTCACATATAAGTTGTAGAGAAAATCAAAACACATTTTATGTTCAATAAGTTTTCTCCGAAAATCGTGCCGTTTCTGAGATAATATGAAAAAATATGGTAGAGCCAGACATAATATGGCGTATGCGCATTGCATACTGGATAACCAAGGCTACATACACACACTCAGAATATGTAATACTTATTGCTTTTCCACGGCAACAATGGTTACGTGAACGCGCCTCTATGTTACGTTATACGCACATTGCCTGTCTTGTTTATTTTTAACATGGGGCGACGGATACCGCCCACAACGTAAACCACACCAAATCCGATGAACGTTACCTCGCGGGACCTCCTTTTAGTTGCAGAATTTACTGTGTCTGCCACTGTCCTCAGAATTTTATATTCATAGTTTTACATGTCTAATATCAGCAAAGCCGTTCATTAGATGACAACGTGACTTTTGGCGAGTTCAAGATTCCCCACGGGAGTTCTTAAAGCGGAGTGTTCGGTACAAGAAACACGCCACAATAGACTCTCTCTCTCTCTCTGTGCTGATCGCTTCAATGCTGGCCTCTGCGCACCGAACTGCGTCAGTGCATTTTAAGGTAATTTAAATTAAAACGTCCTCCATCCTGGGCAGCAGTTGGAATTTAAATCCCAGCGTAAGTGAAGGGTTAAGAATTAGAGCTACAAACTGTTCTGGTCACATACAGTCTCCATGTTATCAAGGCAACCTGATGGCGGCAGAGGAAACCGTTTCGGTTCTATACAACAGCGGCACGATTTCAACATGCTGTTTGTTTCAGCACTTCTCTCGTTGCACGCCGCGTTTAACTGAAAACACGTGGAAACTCGAGACTACGGGAAAAGCGCTCCCTTAAATTAAACAATATTTAGACCTAATAACAGTGGTTAAATTAAAACTGTAAACAGCTACTCATAGCCATAGGTGACGAAACTACAGAACTGGTTTTGTATTTGAGACCTAAACGTAGATCTAGGAAGCACGAACGCACTAAGTCATTGTCTCTTTGTACGCATGCTCCTGCGACGTAAGAACAAGAGTAGGCCTATTATAAATGTGCACATGGGTCGAAAGATGGGGCGGTGTTTTTTTAGACACTTCGTGCTTACGTAAAAAACTACAGGTACGCTCTGTATCGTTTCAAACTTTTTTAAACAGATTTTCACACAATTTGCACGAGTCTGACGTAAGAGTTAAACTCAAGGCACAGTAATATGGGGCTCTAAAATATAACAACCCTATCTTCGAAAAATATGTAACTTTCGTTCGGATACTCTTTCACTGTACAGTTTAGAACAACATAAGGCCGTGCGAGAACCCTCATTTATCCTTCAGTTTGACAGTGATAACTACGGGAAACTGCAGACAGGAAAATGACACGCGATATCACACTTCCGCGGCGGTGTAAATCAGAGCTTCGCTTTTCTGGGATGTTACGCAGCGTTGATTAGTAGTTATTTACCGACGTTTCGTGACTACCTATCGGACCCCTGAATGTGGGACGGACAGGGTGTCCCGAAACGTCGGTAACTAATTACCAATCAGCGCTGCCTGATGTCCCAGAAGAGCAAATATCTCAAAATGACACCTTACTTGATGCTGTATTACAAATAGGTCTTGGGAATTTGTATGTATGCAATATTGCTTTTAAGTACATACAAGTAATTACAAATATGAAGATAGAGCACAGCTTTGAGGATATGTCCAACGAATTTACCTTAGCTTGTCTAGTCAGAAATGTGTACTGAAGAAACAAGCTATACACCCTGCCAAAAAAACATAATAATAGTAATAATAATAATAATAATAATAATAATAATAGCAACCTGTAGCACATTCGCAAATAACAGCAATGACAAAACCCTGATTCCAGTATAACTCGATCCAACGTTATCATTCAATATACGCATAAGACAAAAACGCTAACCCAATCACTACATTATATTTTCTTGCTGGATTATAAACTTAAAAAACTACACAATAAATTAACAACACAAAGTTTAAAGCACTGGACGTCTGCGCAACAGGACGGTGGATTTTATGAGTTCTATTCAGTATTACTTCTTGTTATTATTATTATTTATGATGGTCCACTATGGCAAGTGAATGCGAAATTAAATGAAGCTCGTAAAATACTTGCGTAATTTTTGTAACTGGACACTTTCGTTATCTTAGGGGGCACGGCACTGATTAGTGTACCCACCCCCGGTTGTGGTCAAATTGGAAACAAAGTTGGCTGTAGTGTCACTGATAATGATAATGATGATGACGATGACGACTATGTGATGGTAATGACAAAAAGGAACGGAAGATGGCAGTCCTTATGCTGCGTCGGTATTTCAGTTTCAATCTCAACCAAAAATGTTACCTTCAGGCAGTAGCAACGCTTAATTGATCAAACTGCCTTCCAGAATGCTTCAAGTTCTTGTTCACAGCATGCATGTGGCGAATAGAATTTCACATGAATATTAAGAGCTGCGAAGTGATTTTATGGCTAGCATGATCAGTGCCGCAGGATTATAAGCTACCACTATCCTTGTAACTGGTAGTAAGAAAAATTGGAAACTTCGGGCACAATCTTCGAACTGTAGCTCTGTTTCTCACTCGCATTACTGCTGGCGACACTTCAGTTATTTTGTCATTACCTAGACACCTGGGCTTCGGGTTACAAGAAGTACGCTGTTTTGATTCGTGATGTGATACGCACATTCTGATCTTAGCCTATAGGTTAATTTCCCCTTCACACCACACAGCTACAGAACGAGTTGTGAAAAGGCGATTAGTTCACAGCACAAGCGATATTGCACTTTGTACAGATCTTCACTAAAATTTTGGGCACTAATTAGAATGACAGTTGGACGACGCCCATCCAAGTAATATTCACTTGCTTGTTGTGGATCGCGTGACGGACTTCAGTGTTGCTCGGGGTAAAATCGAAACACATCACCATACCAATGAATCTTAATTTGCAAATCATGCAGCCAATCCAGTCGTACCAGACACCGTCACTAGTGACGTCGTCGGCTAGTTCACTCACCTCGGCATGAGGAAAACAGCAACAAATATTCATAATAAAAAAGAAGCAACACAAAACAGAAAGGCGACTACTACTTTAACGCGCAGTCTAGTCGATTCACGGAAGTTGCAATAACTAATGTTCTGTGAACATTACAACAATTGTATTTTATTTAAAAAATTAATTTCCTCATTCAGTGCTAGTTCTAACACGATAACTGAACGTCCTTGACTTAACACATCCGTCAGTGTCAAAGTCTACATCGCATGGGCGTTACAGTTCTTGGACTGACGTCTAATTTAACATCGAGTTTTCCGTTACAGAGCCTCAAACAAAAACGTGAATACATATAATGCAGCTTAGTGTCAAATTGACAACACAATTTTATGACGATGACATGTGTCTCTTGCGGCTTTGTCGGCTTCGAGATAAATTTGCAGTTTCTCTGTGTGACAATTGACTTCCAAAATAACAACCTTGTAGTTCGGAATCCACTTATTCAATAAATGGCAGCCAATAAATTTACTGCCTGCGAAAGACCACCATTTACAGAGTTATGCATTTTTTACTTTCCAAGATGAGCAACTCAGCTGTCGCTACCGCATCTTTGGCTGTAATATGGACGTTCATTGCATTCAACTCAAATAAATCTTACAATCTTTCGCTTCTACAAATGTTTCTCTTTACTATCACGTCTTAAGCCCTCAACCTGCAATAACGAAAGCAAGTATTTATAAAGATAAATCACCAGTTTCCTGAAAGGCTGTTACAAGGGTGGAATCAATAAACTGTTCATTTGGTCATCGTTTGGACACTTGTGTCGGCAGTTTACTTCAGGTATTATAAAACGTTTTGTCCAAAGTCTCAGCCGCTGTCCGGCCAGCGGCCAGCTGAAAAATCTCCTGTCAACACTTTGCATTGCTTCTGGCTTGGATAAAAATCTATTCATTCGCATCGTCATTTGGTAGTAATAATAATCATATATAATATCTACGCCTTCAGATATATAGGGCCTATATTCTTCATAAAACAGCAAGTGTAGTAAAAAAGAGATAACAATCGATGTCACGTGCCAAGAAAATGTCGCGTCAATTTGGGCAAGCGTGCCACAGGTTCGGCAGCCCTGGCCTAGAACACACTCTGTCTGGTCCGTTGGCCAGCCCTGTTTTACACACTCTGAAGGGGTGTAACTTGACGTTAACTCTTTCAACTTCCTCAGATTCAGGGTTAATTGTAAAAAAGTAAAGTTTTCCCTCTCTACGCCATGAGGGCATATAGGGGGAGTAGGGGTATGGTTCTACCCATTCTTCACCTCGGCCTTATAGGGAGGCGAGTGGTTAACATCACGCTCCTTCCGCTTTAACCCCGGGAATAGGGCGCCATACCCACTGAATAGGACGCTGGGTGGGCCCCGGAGCCGTTCAGTACGATTCTTGAGGGGAAAAACGCTCTTGCCCCCACCGGGAATCGAACCCCAAACTGTCCAGCCCGTAGCCTGGTCATTGTACATACCAAAATATGGTTTAGGTTTCACAATTTGTGCTTAGAAATCACAGGTTTGCTTCACCCACTTTGTTGACTTGTGCAGCTGCACTACTCTTATTACACCACACTAAGGCAATATTTTCCGTACCGCACCTGAAAGGCGATTGTCAAGTGACTGCTCTCTGAGTTAGTGGCGCCGCTTGTGGCTGCACGTGCGAATCGCAAAAATACTCATTTTGAGACAGCTCGGCGCCGGCGAGGACTGTTTCTTTTTATTTCCACTCGAGGGCGCTGCATACTTCGGCGGAAGGGCGACCAATTTACATTTCGCCGGTTACGACGGAAGTCGTGCGTGGAAAATCTGAGTTTACTGACACCACATTTCCGTTTATTCCAGTGACCTCCTAGTAACCATTATGGGTTGGCACCCCGTGCAGCTGCCCGGCTGGCCCGCCCCTTAATTCGGCCCTGGGTAGACTTTATCTCCATGAACCAGAATCCTACGGTGAGTGACACAGTTACTCAAGAAATTCTGTGGCTTTTAAGAGCTCCGACGGTTCATTACAGTGCATACAAGGCCGGTAATGGCCGGTAATTCCAGACCCTTGTGTAGACTGAATCATTTACTTTCCGTCTAGAAAACCACACATTAAGAATAACGCAGTGGGATAGCGAAAATGACACAACCTTCGTATTGTTTAGAGTAAAGTATCCACAGTAATCAGTGGCATTACGTACAGAACATTAATGACGCAATTTGAATGAAAAATCCTACGGAACACGAAGACGTATATAATGGCTCAAGGAAAATATGTTTGAAATGTAGACAGCAAATGGTTCACTGGTCTATCTTCAAGGTGAATATGACGAAATCATTGTGTTTCATGAGATGAGAACATTCCATGAAAAGCATCTAATTAACAGTTTTCAAAAGGAAGGTGCAGCACCATGGCCTTATTCTGTAAGGCCTACATGACGTCGATCTATAAAGACAGTCAAACCTCTGGTCTTCAAATGATACTGAGTAGTTCAGTCTTTTCCCTAAACACAGGAATTTTTTTCGCTTACAGTTCTGATGCTACGAGACAAACGGCTTGCAAGGAGACAAGCTCTTCTAAAAAACTGGCATAGTTTGGCGCTGAACTCGGACATCTGAACGCGAATGAAGCAATAGCCTGGCGTAGTTACTAGGAGTGTCCTTCCGAGAAAACTGTAACCCCTATCCATGATAATGGAGCCGTGTATTTTAAGCGACACAAAGTGCCCTTTGTCATCTCCTCTCCAACTCAAGGTCCCTGGCGTATCACAGCAGGCTCCAGTTTCATTTACACCTTTGTGATTTCGATTACTTATCACACGTTGCATAACCCACAAACGTATTTGCAGTATTCATGCCACCTCCGGGAAAAACTCAAGCCCTTAGTACTTCAGATGGATGTCAGGCCGACTGACGACTCGTACTGTCACACAAATATACAACAAAGACGGCTAGTGCCAAGAATTATAAATAAAAAAACTGCAAAGAAAAATAATGTTGGTTACTCAGGACTACGACTTTGATCTTGTTAGTGGTTTCGCGGTGAAATTGAGACGGTTAGATGTTTATGACCAGTAACCGATGTGTTCGACTTCAAAATACATTGGGCTGAAGTCCAGTCGTGTCTTGCGCGGGCGAATTAATTATACTGTTTTCTGTTGTGTTCCGTCTGGTTAGAATTGTGCATAAATCTGATTTTAGGTTCGCTGTAAACTGAATACCTAACAAATCTGTCGAAATCTGTGGAGACGTTTTTGACAGCATCTGAATGTCTCCTCTGCAAGCTTCATTCGGATATATGGGACTCCCACCCATGCTGTTAAGGACAAAATTTCACCCCTGAGTAGACAACAGTACTTATGTGTATTGTGTCCGCTTATTTCAAACGTGTCCCGTGGACACATATTTGCACAATACACGTTAAGTTTTGGCCACTTTCTCTTTACATTTAACCCTTTAAAGCCTCGGTTCCTTTATGTACCATCAGGTTTAACATTAAAATGCTCTGCATTCTGCCCACAGAGTGCATTTATATTCTTGAATGGATCTCAGAACAAACAGCGATTATTTTCCCATAGTATAGCGTTATCTGACTGGTTTTTGTAACCGAAACGGTGTGTTTATTGTGCGGTACGAACTTAATATTTAACTATATTTAATATGTATAGTAGTTGGCTATAATTACATAATTCAGGCTAATCTTAGCCTTTAAATGATTAACAGTTCAGAAGTGGGCGTTAATAGCATGACTGAACAGACCAAGGAAAGATCAGATTCATGATATGAATTACACGTAAATATAATAAATTATAACGTTAAAAGTTAATGTTGCTGTTGTGCCTAATCATTCTGCCGCAAAGGCGACCAGCGGTTAAAGCGCCACTATTTCCAAACGTCAGTATTTTGTGGAGTGTGGTCATCCCCACGCTCCGGCCGCTTTATTCCCTTGCAAACAAAGTACTCTGCGGCCAGTGTGGATGAGTGTGTGGGTAAAATTTGAAAATTACTGTCTACGCTGGAAATTGAATCCCGACTGTCCAGATCTTAGGAGTCAACGGAACGTTAAAAAGATTCGTAATTCTCGCTTGCAACAAGCTGAAGGGTTTTACCACAGTACACCAGCACCCATGCCGTTCACTGTAGGTCCTCCAATGCTATAATGTGCGTCTGACAGTGTCGAACAGACCCTACCAGCCAGCACGTTTTATCAAAACCTCGGCACTTTATCAGGCTCAACAGTAAAGTGATCAGCAAACAGAGAATTTTAATTCTGAATACCCCAAGAGCTCATCACGATCATCACTCCTGAGTGTCCGTATTCTGCCCAAAACAGCATACTTCAATGTGCGGTTTACACTGCAGAGCTGTGTGGATGTTAACTACAGCAGGCGGGGAATATTTGGGAGACAGTGCGACGAAATCGAAAATGTGGCGATTGACAGCGAAGGCTTTGATTTAAAGCAATGACCACTCACCCGATGTGTTATCTGCTACTGTTCTGGCGCATCGTCTCCAAGAGAATCTTCCGTTTTAACTTCCATGATTCCTGAATTGAAACCCATTCCATCAAAAAGTAGCGGGACAGCTCAGTCGGTACAGAGACTAGGCTACAGGCTACACAACCACGGAATCGTGGTTCGATTCCTGGCAGGGACAAGAGACTTCTCCCTTCTCCTAAGTGACCAGACCGATTCTGGGGCCCACCCAGTCTCGTATTCAATGGGTTCCGGAGGTTCTTTCCCCTGGGGCAAAGCTACCAAGACGTCAAGTTGACCACTCACCTCCATCTACAGCCAAGTTCAAGCAAGAAAAGTGGAGGTATACCTCCACACCCCATATTATTTCATGGTGTGTACAAGGACAACCTTACCGGCATAAAAGTTCTTCTCTCCTAACGCATTCGCACCGTGATTGCCAATCCTCTTTTGTCTTACTGTTTAACTTCCCTCGCAGAGTCGCCTAACATCTGTCCTAGAGCAAACACTTTGTAGTGTGTACTGTAACGAAGTTATGCATTCAGTGCTAACTCTGACTCATACTATGGTGAGCGTGAAAGGAAACGCCGACTGACTTCGAAGACCTCATCTATGGAATACTGTACTGGTAAGCTGTATTGCATGTCGTCATCCAAAGGGAATGTCTCTACCTGGAGCCCAAGTATCCCATAATTTGTGCTTTTCTGACGTCTGAATTTGGGACTTTGTTTAATTTTACTTTGCGACAAAGATGTTCAACATTTCAACAATGCAGGGGGAAAGACTCTGTCGAGTTTTTCTTTCACCCACATTTCATAACTGTCTTGATTTTTCTGGTGATGGTAATCACCAGTAGTCCGTGAAGACTTTCACCGGACCTAAACAATGATGAGGCCTTGTCCTTTGGACACGTGCAAATACACATCGGAGTATAATTAATTCACGATTTGTTCTGAACACCTGAGAAAAGAAAGTAGGTTTTATCTAAATAAATTAATCTTTTCAATACCAATGTTTACTCATAGGTAGCACCTACTAGATTTTGTCTGCCGGATGCCACTTTGCTCTAAATGCAAGGCAATAGGATTTAGTTCTCTCCTACTAGAATAGAAATTTCCTTATAATTTTCTTCAACATATTACTTTCTTGTACACAGACTTCTGCCTCTACTTTTCACCGAACCACTTCCACATTTAGAATCTTCTTTTCTTACATAAGACATGCACAAACCTACGTAACACAGCTTCACTGAACCTGCCAGCTCCGTCGACGTCTTTTTCCTTTCTTATCCGTGGTCTTAAATGCCCATTCACCACAGTCAAAGAGCCCTTGATCTGAAGTGTCCGACTCTCCAGTGCTTTCTCAGTTCTTTTCCGAGTTTCTTGGACAGGATTAAAGGACTGGTGCTCTCTTATTGTAGGAAATTCAACATATGCAAAACAACTTCTCCAGTTTGCGAATCAATTTCTTTACGTGCAGTATGCGACAGTTCGACACTGCGCACTATCACACTACACCGTCTGAAGAGATGTAAACAGCATATGTTGGCGAGAAAACGTTCATTTGCCTATCATTCTTTACACCACACATTTCAAGTAATTCCTTTCTTTTTGTGTTTTCTGTAGAATATCTAACAACCTATGTGTTGCTGCTGCTTGTATGTTTCGTCTCAGGTAACAAAATTGTTGCTCTCGGTTCTTGTTCACTTTTCGGTCGTTCGGGAATGTAACCTCCAATTATAAAAATGCGCTTATAGGAAACAGTGACGTGCTCTAAAAATTTCGCTATGCGAGCTCTCTCCAGGATCGTAGGGAACCGCCTGTACTGTCTTCTGGAACGTGATGTTGTGCAGTGTAACATATGTACCGGCGTTTCGGAAGAACCTACTGTTTCCATACTCGGGTTAGACGACATAACCAGGTTCCTCCGTGACGTCAGTAAATTTCTACCAGACTACGCGGCGTCACATCTCAGACGCCAACATTATTATTTACGCAACTGTATGATGGCAGAGCTTACTTATCTACAATATGAAACATAATTGCTTTCCAGAGGCAAAGGCCAAACAGACAAGCCGGAGCAGCAGCCAAACTTCAAACAACATCTGACGATCACCCAGGCTCAGAGATACTACAGCCAGTGTACACATATTAATTTATGTACACAAACGTTCTGCTTTTTAAGCTGGAGAAACTTTCATACAGATAGGAAATTTGTGTATGGCAGTTCACTTAGAAATATACAATAAAATATTAGTATCAGGCAGTTTTATTACGAAGAACAGTGGTTGATACAAGTACCACATCCTCCAAAGCACTTCAAAATAAAATTCCCTTCATTCTATGAATCAGCAGGAAAAAAATACTTTCTCCATGCATGCTTGCCAATGAAGACAAAATTACATTTATTAAGCCAGTGATTTACTTATTATTTATTCGAAGAACCTGCACAGTCAGCGACAAAAAATAAAGCAAACAATGGAAACTGAAATCAATGAAATGCTAATACTGTTCATGGCTGTTTCCATGGCCTAAGGCGACTCTGTTGCCACGATTAGGTAAACACTATGAAGGTCCTACTGTTCGTGATGTGCTTCAACTCATACCTTTGATGGCGTGAACAAAGCTATGAAACGAAGTAAGACGCTCCACCTCACGTATCGAAATCCTAACATTTTGAAGAGACAGCAACTTTGTTTTATTTTGTGGCATATTTTACACACATGTAGAGGAACGATTGAGATTAAAATGTACACATATCAATAGCGGGCCTGTATGACCTCAACTTATTTGTGAGAGTGGGGTAATTGTAGCTTTAAGTCGGGCAAAGGAATAAAGGAACGAAAGAAAGCAGAAATAATATTAACTTATGACGTAAAGGTCCACAATCCCTTATCCGAAGCTCTTGGGGCCAAATGTGTTTCGGAATTCAGAATTTTTCGGATTCCAGAAAGGTAATACGGTGCATATACCGTATATTACGTAACATCACCGGCGGGGTACGGGGCAGCACCCCGTAATCAAATACAATGGTATCTCTGCAGCGAAACGTGTCAAAATTCGCACTAAGTGGAATAAATAAAGACTATAAATAGCATTAGAATTTATTGATATACGGTAGTAATAAGGGCCTGGATAGCTCAGCCAGTATAGCGACTCGCTACGAGCTGGACGGTCCGGGGATCGAATCCCGGTGGGGGCGAGATTTTCAGCACCCGTCCAGACCGGCTCTGGGGCCTACCCAGCATCCTGTACAATGGGCACCGGGTCATTCCTGGGGGTAAAGCGGCCGGGGCGTGGCGTTGACCACCCACCCCCATCTACCGCCGAGGTTAAGGAAAGAGTAGACCTATACCTCTACTCCCCCTCTGGGCCTTCATGGCCTGTTCTAGAGTGAACTTTACCTTTACCTTTTACTGTAGTAATAAACTAGTGGCGTGGGTCAAAACATTCGGTTTCAGAGCGTTTCGGATTTCGGAACTGCGGATAAGGGATAGTAAACTTGGATTACCGCTTCGTACAGATTCTAGAATCATGCGCATTAATGAGGCGATGACTTAAAGACAGTACGCTGTAACTGCACGTACGGTCTACTCAAGCGAAAATTACGCGCTCTTCGCCTCTCCACTGCCGGCAAACTCGCACGCACGCACATATAAGTCTGATTCTGACAGCACTGACTTGTTCTACGACCTAATGCGTCAAACGATGACATGTCACACACGTTGCACCACTGCAAAATAACAGCAAAAGAGGCATGTGTGTCTTCTTATCTTCCGATTCTTTCAAAGCTGCTTCCAGTGTTATTGACATATGAACTATAGACGTGTCACTGCTGAACTAAGCCGATGACGATGCTAATTTACAAAGCAGCATACAGATAACAGAAGTCCTATTTGGCTCAAGTTCCAAATCACGCTACAGCCGGCTCCATGCCTGAGCATTCTACCGCAAAGTAACAGCGAATGCGCAGGTGTGGACGTTGTTGCTGGAACATTCGCTCCTGCTGGCTTCGCGGCACGGCCGATCCAGGCGGAGGAAAAACCGTGGGTAGTTTGCTATCCAAAAATACAAAGATAAAGGTATACAGAACTATAATTTTGCCTGTTGTTTGGTATGTGTGTGAAACTTCGTCTCTCACACTGAGGGAGGAACATAGGCCGAGGGTGTTCGTCGAGAATAGGGTGCTGAGGAGGATATTTGGGCCTAAGACGGACAAGGTAACAGGGGAGTGGAGAAGACTACATAAAGAGGAACTGAATGATCTGTACTCATCACCAAATATTATTCGGGTGATCAAATCAAGAAGAATGTGGTGGGCGGGGCATGTATCACGCATAGGGGAGTGGAGAGTTGCATACAGGATTTTGGTGGGGTGACCTGAGGGAAGGAACCACTTGGAAGACCCTGGCGTAGATGGGAGGATAATATTAAAATTGATCTTCAAGAAGTGGGATGGGAGGGCGTGGATTGGATTGATATGGCTGAGCTCTGACCGCTAGTGGCTTGCCCATAATAACAACGCATTGTTTTGTACAGCAAGTTGTGTTTTATGTTAATTCACTTGTACTTTATGCCATAAGGGCCGTTAATTTGTGCACCCCGTCTTAACAGATGCTGTATGAACAGCTAAATTTATGCTGGGGTTACTGCCGTCGGTGAAATTAAAGGGATAAGAAAATAAAGTGGTCGGGTATTATTTGTTCCTGTCATTCGTTGATGCAACTGTGGACAGTCTGCGGTAGTGATTTTACTGGACTGGAAAGGATATTTCGTGTGAGCACCAACAATACACAACAACAAAAACCATAACAACATTCTACTACGAACTGAAGCGACAGCAAGGTAAAAGACAACGCAGTACCTGTCTGGTGCTACATGGAGGGACTGAAGTGTCAGGATGGTAAAGACGGCAAAGATAACCTGCCATGTAGGCACAGTTGGGGAGTAGAGCTGTAACTTTACTGTTTCTTTAACCTCGGTGCCACCTTCCGGCCGCTTTAACCCCCGGGAATGACCCGGTACCCACTGTATGGGAGGATGGATGGGCCTCAGGACCGGTCCGGGCGGGTGCGGAAAGAAGTGTCAGCATGACAATACATTACTTGTCGGGTACTATATGGCCTTGACACGGTGGGCAGGGTCATCATAATTTCAGCAATATGAAAACTCCAAAGCCGTTCAAGTTCATACAGTTAAGTTTTGTTAGTTTCTTTTAGAAGGGCCCCGCAGCAGAAGCTAGGGACACACCGCAGCCTTGAGGCTTATTGAGCAATCGTTGTGGTGAAGATGAAGAGAAAGGTGATCAGTTTTATTTTATTTTTCAAAGTAATGGAGCACCAGTGGAATGAAATTGACAGGGGAAAACCGAAGTACTCGGGGAAGAAACCTGTCCCAGTGCCACTTTGTGCACCGCAAATCCCACATGGACTGACCCGGGATCGAACCCGGGCCTCCGGCGACTAACCGCCTGAGCCATGGTACGGCCTTGGTTAGAGTTACTTCACGACGCTGCATCTATTACTGAAGTTAGGTCTACATAGCGTACAGCGTCGAATGACAAATGTTGAAAATATGCGAATAACGCATCAGGAAGAGTGTGGAAGCAACGGGACATGACCTCTTTTAGCATGGAGCTCCGAACAGAATTCATGGAACCTACGTTTCTACTGCACAAATCTCCAGTCCTACAGGCCTGTCTATTAAGTTAGTATTATAACGTTGGTTTCGTTTTATTTCTGTGAAGGAACTTCAAATACAGGTTATGCGCAGCTGTATTTGTCCGACGTAATGTCAAAGTTTCGCGTTGTCGCCATGTTTGTAGCTGTTGACTTACAGTCAATACTTCATGCAAAACGTACAGGTATGTTTATGTTGTCTCTTCGTACCAAATTTAATATGCCTAAATTCCAATGGTCCATTAGGCATCGCCATCAGACCGAAAGATCAAGAAACTTTTCGGACGGCTGCCATGTTGCTCTTTTACATTTCACAAAAATACTGACGCAAATGAAGTCACATACGCTTGAAAGATCAATTACCGTACACTATTTCGGGGCCCTGAAGTAAGTGGCTTTAGTACCACTCCCGCTCATAAAGCAGCCTTTCCGCCACGTTATATAACTCTTTATAGGAAATTGAAAAGCACGTCTTTGCGACGGCATCCAAGGACACAACGTTCATACCAAGTTTTGTAAAAATCGGTTGACCGTTTGAAGAGTGCAAATGCTAGTACACGTTCTGATGTAGTCAAGCCTGCTTTTTCCTTTTCAGGAAGGAAGGTGGGCAAAGAACGGATATAAGCGCTACGAGATACAAACACAATGTTTGTAATAAATCTCTTGATTCAGAACACAGGCTTGCACCTAACTGTGAGGAAGCTTATACTTCAGAGAAAACGTTATCGTATTGCTCCATGTATTATATGTTCACTTTGTTAAGCTGTCAAAGCCAACAGCTATTTTAAGAGGGAGGGCGCACGAGTCTTCTGTCGGCAGTCGCCACCTCCTGGACTGTGCGTAAGAAAGCCGGTCAACGAACTCAGCCCGATACGACAAAGGCTACAGATAATCCAACATTTATCACGTTAGTCTAAATGTTTCGTGTCAAATAATTTAGACTCCGAAGCTTAACTGTCCTGTGAATGTCAGAGCTAACACCTCAATCCTAGGAAAGAGATATGTACTATCGAGTATTCCAGTGGCATTCAACCAATTTTGTTCGCGTACCCCCACATATAATTTCTCTTCAACTTTGTACCCCCAAAGTTGTTGGTGCATAATTCAAGTTATACAGTCTATAATCTACATCTAAAATAAGTTAAATAAAATACATCAAAAATAATGTATTAAATAATAAGTTTTAAATGAGAAAAAGGAGAGTCAAGCTATTAAATAACAAATATATTATATGCACTATGTAGAATAAAATGGAACTAGCCGCCCAGATAAGAATCGCATAAAGGGGGAGAGAGAGAGAAAGAAAAAAATGGCGCTCCCAAATCGCATGTCCTTATGTCCGGGTCTCTTGTGGCTAACCCTAAATCTGGCCCTGATTAGTCAGTGTTTATCATGAAATAATATATTTATTTTTTTGAATTTTACGTACCTCCCAAGATGTCTTCGCGTACCCCCAGGGGTACGCGTACCCCAGGTTGAATACCACTGGAGTATTCCGTTTCGCCGCGTCAATTGGTCGATCCCTTTAAGATGAGGGCAAGACGTTGGCTCGAAACGTCGGGACACGATTACCCATTCACATAGCATCATATCCCAGAAGAACGGGCGCCTCAGTTGCGAGCACCTCTAAATTCGCATATACCATACAGTTTTACATCCCATCTACTTTTCCTACCGTTCTTTACTGTTCCATCAACAACGTAATGCAGTGTTTATAAATAAATGGCTTGAAATGTCTGTCAATAACCTGACAAACAACAAATGTTTGTAACAACTATATATTTAAGAGGCTTGTTTTAAACTGCTACAATCACGTGGTACGTCATGCAGAAATCGGCAAAGAACACATCTCACTATCGAAGCTGAGGTGGGTCAATACAAGGTACGTTAACGCTACTCTCTGCTTCCATGGGCCCCAAATGTTGCCCAAGTAATATTTATGTATTTATCGCTTTCATTCCTTTAAAGAATAATTCCTCAAACTGTGGTAGGTCAACCATTGTTTACTGGTAAGTGGCCTTCATGAAAAATCGAAATATAAAGAAGATAACATACTTAAAAATAAATAAAACATAAACCACATTTATTTGCTAATATGCAAGACTGCTGGCAACATTATATAACTCATCCCTGGTGTCAGCCAGTCTTTCCAGTTTCAGCTTTTTTATTTTAAAACAAAACATACTGGTGGTTCCAATTCGCAATACTCAGACCAACAAAATGCACAGCACTGTTTCTTAGATATTTATATCATATAAAACATTCCTACATGTTTCGATCCCCAAGGGATCAAAATCAGGGAACCAACCAAAGCAATACTGCATAAAACTAAATTAGCAACTTCTGTACACAGTAGACATGATGTCAAAGAGTCAAATAGTTCAAATGTAGACAAGTCTATGTAATATAGTTGTACACGTGTGCTGGATCACGGTATCTCGGAGGCAGCCTACGTACTTAATGAAGGATAATACAGTACTTTGGTTGGTTCCCTGATGATGATCCCTTGGGGATCGAAACATGTAGGAATGTTTTATGTGACATAATGTAAATATCTAAGAAACAGTGCTGTGCATTTTGTTGGTCTGATTGTTGCGAATTGGTTATCAACCATGCACGGAATGAACGATATAAAGCATATTGGGCGTATATTATTAATTTCATTTGGTGGTATGCGAGCGATAAAGTTTGAGAACCCCTGCATTAAAGCATGCGTATAAATATGTTACAGAATACACAACAATCGCTGGACGTAAAATTTATTTGTATTTTGCTCTAACTACGCAAGGCAACTGATCAAGGTCCAACTCTCCTTTCCTCCCAATCTATCACTCAAAAGCGCGCGCGCCTTTCTTTGTCAACTACTCACTGAAACTCCTCGTCGTTATGAAAGCTAAGATTTGAGGATTGCGGCTACAAAAGCTATCAATGCATTCCATCCAGAGCCCGTTCGATCCAGTTCATTTCTTGACAGTCTACTTATGACCTGAAGATTACCCTTTAATCCAGGGCCGGATTAAGGGGCGGGCCACCGGCCAGCTGCCCGGGGCGCCAACCTGTAAGGGGCGCTAAGATGTCACTAAATGAGATTTAGCAGACTGCATAAAAGGAAAGCTGGGCGTGTTCCAAACTGCGAGTTTAATAGTGAGTGGGACGGAGAATTTACTTTTACTTTGGGGCTGTGCCGGATGTGTTCTGGTGCAACTAAAAATCTTAACATATGCAATCTGTAGAGGCAGTATGATCAAACATAAGGGTCAGACTGAAGGGCAGATGATAAATGTGGTATGAAATTCTGCACTTTAAATACAGTTTCGCAACGAAAAGCAAGTTTGATCAACTTTCTGCAGTACCAAGTGGGAAAGAAATGAGTGAATTCTGGCGCATCTGCCTCTAGAAAGTTTTCCTAACTTTAGAAACTTCGCACGGAAATATGTACGAGTATGTCGGTTTGCAGTACGTACTTCTACGAACAAGCGTTTTCGGCCACGAGTTATAAAAAAAAAGCAGAAATCATGATTAAAGAGTGGTAATCTCATGAATCTTCTTTTCGCAACAACCAACTTGACACTGGACATCAGCAGCGTACGAGCAAACAAAGAGCGCCAAAACTGAAATGTAAGTAGGCGAGAATTTTTAAAATGTTAACTAAAAATTTTATCTACACGTACTATCCCCCACTCGACAATCCTTGGAGTGTGCCTATCATTTTGTTTATGTATGAGTTTTTAGCCCAAATTCCATGCTATTTGTAGCTATTAAAATTTAGCATTTTTCAAAATTATTACATGAAGAGATTTCAGAGAAAAGTCATAAAATGTAGAAAGAGAAACAGGAGGTCGGACAGCGCAGATATTGTATCGAAAATAGACGCAAATATTTCAGTATTACTTATGAAAGCCCATCCCAGTGGTTGAGCCGTCTGAGGAGTGGGTCTGCTTACTGGGATTGCGGGTTCGAATCCCGCCGGGGGCATGGATGTCTGTCTCTTGTGAGTGTTGTGTCCTGTGTCTAAGTGTGATCGTGAAGCCTTGATAATGAGGCCCTGGCCCACTAGGGGTGTTGCGCCATGAAAAAAAAAAAATAGTCATTAAAGAAGCTATACAGTTTATCGCAATCTAACACCAATATGAATAAAATAAATAAAATCCGATTTTTCAGTATATTATACTATGTTTTAAGAACACTTTGTGGCACTTCGCCAAATGACTCGTGCCTGAGCGGCCCGCTTAAGGAACTAAATTTTGTCAAAGTGATGATTCTACAACAAATACCAATATGTCCCTATACACCACTATACAACTGGTCTTTATAATGAACATAGATTGTGTTCTCTTTCAGGCAGGAACTAGATGTTTAAATACTTTTCAGACAGCCTTCCCAGGGTTACAATAAATTCCGTCCTTCAGTTACAAAATAATCCGATGTGTTTGGATGGACCGTACCTCACTCTTTCAACGCTTCTTTCAATGACTAATGTTAACTTTAAATGCAATTTCGATCAATACTAAGTCTTTGGTTATCCCGGATATGCTGATTGATATGCCCCCACACGTCACATGTGATGGTGGCCCAGAACAAGCACCAACATGCTTCCGCTCTCCCCTTAAACTTCATTCACTTCCTCTGCTTAGGCCTATACAGTTTTTGTTTACATGGTGAAGGGCCCCGCAGCAGATGCTACGGACGCACCACAGCCTGAAGGCTTTTTACGCAACCATATGATGATGAAGATGAGCTGTTTTTTACAAAGTTTTGCATGTAATGGAGCACCAGTGGAATGAAACTGACAGGGGAAAACCGACAACTCGGAGAAAAACCTGTCCCAGTGCCACTTTGTCCACCACATACCCCACATGGACTTGACCCGGGATTGAACCTGGGCCTCCACAGTGAGAGGCCGGCGACTAACCGCCTGAGCCATGGCACGGCCTAGGCCTATACAGTTAATGATATACTGAATAGCCAGCCATTTTCAGAACATTTCACTTGTTGTGAGGTTTGAGATGTTCACAACAGTGTTCCTGAAGATTCAAGTCTTCTGGGCTATTACGCCATGCCGACTGGTGAAGAGTTACCAACGTTTCGGAGTATCGGAGGAGCGTAAAATCCACCTTCAGGACCAAGCAGGTCATTGCTGATCAGATTCACACCCGTATGACAGGCAGGACTCACTACGTGTCAGAGAGACTACACAACAATATTTGTTAGTCTTCTAAGCCAGCAGCACAACAGGGCCGACAGATGATACTGGTTTGTAGGAACGACAGCAGCAGGTCACAGCCTCGAAGAACGCGCTACTGACCCTGAACACTGCGCAGCACTGACGTCACAAGTTTTCTCTCCATCATTCAAGGTTTCCATCATTGCGAACTGAATGAGGACTTCACGGCATAATCTGACCAAGAAAATAATTCAGACACGCGCACTTTGTAATACACAACCTAATCCGTTTCCATGTCTTCCTGTGTAATGCAGAGGTTATACAGAGGTCAGCACCATCTCACAAGAAATGCAACACTGTATCCCCAAAATGCAGTTTCTAATAAAAATACAACATAAAATTAAAGTTCGCACGTTCTAAACTGTGGCCAGTTTGTGGTAGGATACAATATACTACTTTTAGTCACTTGATAACTCTACGGTAATCGTAATTACCGTAATAATCATGCACGTGCATTATGAAGCTCCTCGCGATTGTGTTGGATCAAACACATGCGACTCAAACTTAGGTTACAGAGTGAAGGATGTCCCATTTCTAACAGACGAAAACTGCAGTTTGTTTCATTCTAGCCGTGTATGACAAACATTCTTGGGACCCGTAAGAAAGCGGATCTAACGATTCCAGAACTCCTTGGGGTTTATTATTAATCAGTGTACATATGCCTACACGATTTAGAGACTAAGAGACGTTGTACTGTAATTCTGCAACTTAGCCATCTGAAACATTCAGGAACTCCCTCGAATTTCCAAACTCCCTAAAGGATTTGGAGCCATCGACTGCCGTCCACATGCTCCATATGACAGCTATTTCAGAAGTCGCGTTAATTACGTAATGCTTTGATTCCACTAACCCTCGGTTATTTCGAGCAATTCATTATTTAGACATTTAGACACGCCCTTCAAATGCCTCGTACACTGTGTTGGACTGTTTTCTTATTTCAGAGATTTCTCAACACGTGTGTTGCCTGCTATTTGTGTAACTTCTTCCCACATGTCATATCAATCTTTCAAGAACCCATGACACTAGATGTCACGGACAAGTAATCTGCGTTCCCGGTTGCATATATTCTCTCCTGACAGGATGCTGTAACGGGTTGGTCTACACTGATTCGCTCGCGAAAAAGGACACAATAAATTCAGTGCAATAAAGCTTAAAACAAATCCTAGGTTCGCAAAATTGCAGCAGTCACCAAGATCCGGGTATGTATACTGGAAGCATTTAACACAGGTTGGTAGTTACGCGAGTTTATCGGACTCGATTTCGTTGGTTAAGGAATCTTCTAAATATCATATTATTTCACACAACGGCTGCGGTAAGCGCGCCTGATAGGTGAACAGATGATCGTGCTATAAACGTATAGGTCCTCAACCAATCTACGATCTTTCAGTATTTCGAAAATAAATGAAACGAGTACAGGTACAGACAGGTAAAGGCGAAGTTGACCCTGTGCACGACATGGATATGAGTGGTTACATTCACGCTTCACTTCCGGGGAAAGAGCTCCCGATAACCAGTGAATACGATGGTGGGCGGCCCCAGAGCCGGTCTCGGCGCTATCTGGAGAAGAATTTCTTGCCCCTTACGGGAATTCTTCAATCAAATAAATACGAAAATTATAATTTAGAACTACTTAGCCTTTGAACTTTGCTCATTGTTCAATTTCTCCAGAATACAAAAAAGGAAACGCAACGTTTCGCAAACCTCATCTGATGTCATCCTCACGTAAAAAGATGGAGAAGCCCCTCCTCAGTTTGGCCCATGTGACCCAGCTATTCTCGATTTCTGGGATATTTATGCATGATCAACAAAATACCCGCGCCCAAATACGTGGGTCGTTCAAATTTAAACGAGAATTTAGTTCCCTCTCGAGCACAAATCAATTTGTATGAACGTGCTTGCGCTGACAAGTTACGACATGTTTAAACTTGCAACCCACACTAGTTGGGTCCCTCTCCACCTCAACCATCAGGTGCAATCAAGATGGCAGAGCAAGAAGTACCCAGCAGTGTTGCGCAGCGAATAATTATCAAATTTCTCACGAAGGAAGGTGTCATTCCTTCTGAAATCTTTACCAGGTTTCAAGCAAAGTTTGGGGAGGAATGTTTGTCACAGCCAAGGAAGGGTGTTCAGTTGGGCGAAATCATTTCGAGAAGGACGAGACCGTGTTGAAAATGAACCTCAAGCTCGGCGACCAAGATCTTCTGTCAATCCAGACAACGTTTTGAAAATTTGTGAATTTATTCGGGCTAATCGTCGCATAACTGTTCTTGAACTGTCACAGGAAGTAGGAATTAGTGTAGGGAGTGTTGAAGTAATTCTGCACAACGAGCTGAAAGTCAGTAGAGTGAGCGCAAGGTGGGTCCCACGGCTCCTGTCACCGGAGCACAGGGAAAGAGGTTTAGTGGCCGTTACTCAACTTTTGCAACGATACGAGAGAGAAGAAGCCGAATTTTTTGAATTAATTGTGACCTGTGATGAGACGCGGGTCCACTACTTCACTCCTGAATCAAAAAGAGCAAGCAAGCAAGCAGTGCAAACACACCCATTCTCCACCCCCCAAATAAAGCGAAAGCAATTTTTTCAGCGGGGAAGATCATGACTGCTGTGTTCTGGGATTCCAAGGGTATCATTCACCTGGACTTTCTCAATGGTCAAAAACCCATCAATGCGCAGTACTATTCAACTCTCCTGAATGAAAAAGTAAAGTCGGCAATCCGCTTAAAGCGAAGAAAAAGCAGGATTCAGTTTGCTTCCTCCAGGACAACGTTCGTCCTCACACTGCGGCTTTAACGATGGCAACTCTACTGAAACTGAAGTGGGATGTCCTGCCTCATCCACCGTACAGTCCAAACTTAGCTCCATCTGATTATCATTTGTTTGGACCAATGAAGAGGGTTTTAGGAGGCAAGAGATTCCGGAATAATGATGAGGTCATTGCAGCGGTGCAAAGTTGGATACACAAGCAACCGAAAACCTTCTTTGAAACTGGAATTAAGAAGCTTTGAGAACGTTGGCACAAGTGTATGACAGTCAACAGGGACTACATTGAAAAGTAGTGTGTAATACTTTTCCATTTTATTGTGAATAAATTTTTTAGAAACGAATTCTCGTTTAAATTTGAACGACCTTAGTATAAGATTACTACGCAGGAGATAACATAATTCTTTCATAATTACAATTGTGTGGACGGCCATGAAAACATAAAACTAAGAGAGAAAGGAAAGTCGAAATGAATACCATCAAAAGATACCAAGGATTTGACCACAAAACACTAATAGCATAGAGCTACCGAGTCCGTCGGACTTATCCCAAATTCTGCCCAAGCAAAAAGGAAACCATGGCCATAAACCGCTGGGCGCCAGGCAGTACGCAAAATGTGCAATGTAACAAGACTCACTGTACTTAGTGTCCGTCTCCTAGCAGCCATTACAGTTAATGTATTCGAAATGTGTACTTGCCTCATTCTCCAAATTACCGCAGAAAGGACCAGAATTTAAAGAGTCGCGAACATACCCGTATTCTTGCACTAACCTAGAACAAAAAGAAAACAGAATTACAAAACTGAAGGTAACAAATTAAACTGACTACATATTACACACACTTCTGGGTAGTTCTGTGTTCACTTCGAAACTTACGGTGACAGGCTTTCAAATACTCCAGCGACTCGGGTTATAATTTGCATTTGCAGGGATAGACCCAACACAAGAGACATTATTAGCAAATATAGGTGTAATAAATGAAAGCTCCACACGATTGTTATGGCGTTTATGGAGACCATGGAATGGACAATTAAGAGCCACAAGGGGTTCTAACTAGAAAAAATATGAAGATTATGAACAACAATCTGAGAAACACGGGCGTTGCTGTAACTCTGAAGATGGTGTTGTCGGCACTGTTTTGAAGAAGAAAACAGGTAGCGATAAAGTTATCCCCATGTAACATGAACTCAGATGAGGAAATGAGGCACAGTTCCACTGATTCATAAACTCAGAGTATACAGAGTTGTGTGGTCAGGTTCACACCCCTGTCGTTTTACCGCCCGGTGAAGCTTCCCCAGTACCAACTGACTAGGAGGCTGTTAGGCCCCCAGAATTGGTCTGAACGCTTTGGAGAAGGAAAATAAAACCAGTAAAGAATGATGACACAAAAACCACCTCAGATCATTATTTATTCATCATCCTTATTAATTGTCGTTTGTGAAATAAAAACCAATTTTTCAAGAAGTCGAAACTGCAGTACTATTCCATTTCAGATCATAGTACAATATAGCATGTCCAAAAAAAGAATCATACAAATCCATCCCTTCACACATTTCTTACTACAGACGACGGAAAGACGAATTAACTTCAGTGATTCAAACATACTCGTATGTCAACATTAACACAGCCAAGTTGTCTGACACAAGAATGACACGAATCTGACAAAAATGCAAACGGTCATAAGGAATGAATATGTATAATTCTTGCATGGGCATTCTGTAATATTTTTTGTACATAAGAAATAAATAAATACCAACTACATGCACTATCTTTAACACATGATGAGGCAGTTCGAAGGATTCCTGAGGACGTGTCGTTAAATACACGTACGTTTCATCAGCCTAAAAGAAATGTCACATAAATGTTAAAGAACTCTGTACATGCGTCAGAGTAAATTGTACCTACCACATTTTAACGCTAATATATATATTACATCCGCCACCTATTAGCGGGATATATTAGCAATACACTTCCGTAAGAACGTGACAATAGAAACATTTGTGAATAGCCACACATCTACACAAACTGTTGCACACCGGGCAAAGGTCAAGAGGCCTATACTGCATACTTTCCTGAAATAACAATGAAGGCCATCGACCGAAATATGTGCATTCACTCTTTTTATTATGCAGCCTCCGTACTTCCACATGCATTGCTAACACCAGCTTTTTGGCGGCGCACGTGAGTGCAGTGTACAAAACAGCGCCTAACTTCGCAAGATGCTCCCGGTACAAATTCGAGGGGCGGACTCAGACGCGTTGTGACGTAATGAGCTACGAAGATCGAGATGTGCATAGGCCTGTTATTAAGAACTCGACGGCGCATATACGAAGTGTCCCCCTCTTTACGGAAAGTAAATAAAGGACAGTAAATAAAGCTAACATTAAAGGTTCAGATAAACATAAAGCGAGATGAGGTTCTCATAGCGGTGTTAATGAACGTTCCAATCTTGTGGGATATGATATCGTGTCGACTGGCGAATAGTTACCGACTTTTGCCTACGCACTGCAGATGGAGGCAGGAAGTTCCTCCAAAACGGTGGTAACTTCACAAATCGTCACGGCGTCATATCCCATAAGATTCGGAATCTTTAATGAAATCAGTTGTACCAACCTAAAACCGTTCTTCAGAAGAGAAACTGAGAAGAGATACTTTATGTGAAATTCTGTCCTCTCCCACACAGAAAACACAAATGAGAGATCCAACTTAACAAGCCCCATGTGTCAGAAACAGCGTGCAACAAAAAACGGCGTCCAAAAGCAGCAGTCTATCGATTGCATTCTGCAGCACGACAGTTACACTAACGTTCGGGTCGAACGAGCAAGCAGTCGGTGCAGCAAGAGGACAACGAACAGGCAATAAGATCGAGCTACTGCAGGGCCGGATGCCAGCAGGTCAGGGCATCCTGGGTGTGGTCTGTTGCAGGACCAATCGAGTACTCATTCGAACAGGTGCAACAGCACTTCAGAATACTATGGCCCCCCTCCGGCTATACGCCATTGCCGTCAGGTTGCTTTTACAAAATTTAGGGAGACGTGTACGTTCCGTACGTTTACTGATGGCATCGTTCAAGACAGCGTGAGGTCTACTCAAAGCAGGGATCGGACCCCATAACCCAGTGTTTGCCAGCCAGGGTTCCACGATAAAATGTGGAAAAAATACACACAAATTTAGGAACACCGTGAAGAATTTCAAATATTTTTCTTACAATGTATGCCGACTTTTACATGTAGCAGCTCCTTACAAATAATTTAAATTACAATAATTTAGTAGCAGTCGAACTTCTCCCCGCTTTTTCTGGCCTCTAAACGTTTTCATAGGTCGGGGTTTCTCGGGATATGAAAAATTATTTTATGGGTTCCTCCATGGAGAAAAGTTGGGAAACATTGTCTTAACCCTTCGCCTTCATCCCGGGCTCCATACTCCACCTAGTGCAGACGTCAAGAATGCGTACAGCTATACCTTATTTCTCCCATGATGATTAATGAAGCACACGAACAACTTTTCCTTTTTATCTTCACTAAACCATCTACAATCAGAAGCTAAACTTTCTCACATTTTTTCAATTTTACGTCCGATCGTCTTAGGGCGTTACCCGCGTATCGCTCCAAATAGCTTCTGAATGAAAGCATCGGTATGAACCCTGTGCCACCACAGGGTAACTCGCTGCCGTCACCCGTGATGACTGTGCAGAACCCTTTTGTAGAATAGTGGAGCTCTTAAAATATTCTCTCTTTAGGTAATATTTACGTAAAATGTAAAATAATAGGCCTAATACTGCAAACGTCCAAAACGTTTTCGATCTGGTAATAAGTTTATACACTGCCGCTCATACATGGTATTGTGAGGTGAGGGTTTAAAAAATTAAAGAAAGTACGAAATATTTTTGTTTTCGCTGAAACAGGTGGGATGAAACAGAACTGCGAATTCTATAAAAAGTAGGGCTGTTGTCACTATACAATTTCGGATGCATTTTAAAGAGGTTCAGTCACAGTCACGTCGATATGTCGATAGAACTGTAGCTCACAAAGCAACTGCTTGAAAACAGATTTCTGTCGTTAATTTTGCAGGTAAAATCCCAGTTAAGAAATGCAGAACTTTTAAAGGTGAAGGTAACAGCACACAGCTAGGGAACGAGGAAAATATGCACAAGGAAACATTTCGGTGTTTATACAGAATAAGGACTACTTTGCCTGGGGCTGTCAGAGCAATTGGTATTTCAAACACAGAAACCAGTTTCAAATCGGTTACCAAAACCCTCCAAAACAGGTCAAATTTTCAGCAGTAACCATGCATATTAACTTTAAATAAAACAGTCGAGCCTAATGCAACAGAATTCCGATACCGTAACTTTACAGCTTCCATGTAATAAAAAAAAAAAAAAAAGGTGTGCGTTATGGCGACATAAAACATTTAGCCTCTACCGCTGGTCGTTTCCACTTTTCGGTAAAAAGTTCTATACCCCACATTTGACGCCTGCCCATCGCATTCATGAACCACTTGTTTCCTCTGCAGAATGTCCCTTTTATCTTATCCCTGATCAATGCAGCTTTATCGCATACAAAGCCTGCATCCACTGGGATATCCCGCCACTGCTGCCGTGCTCAGGGACACCATAATAGGGACACTCTTTATTTCACTCTTTGAAGATCGTTCCCACCAATCTGATGCTACAGTAACTTTAATGTACGAACATCTGTATCGTCCGTTATATTCAGGATTAGACCTACTTGTGACTGTAACAGGTCAAGCGTATTTACGTTACTGCTGTCGTAACTTAAACTTAAAAGGGTGTCTGTACACAGTTTACAGATGCTTTCGAAGGCAAAGTTAAAAAGGTACGATAGAAATCGTCACGTACTGATCAAATCTGGGCATAAGTGATACAAGCTGGAGGTTAAAACATTACAGCCTACTGGTATATTTTCAGATCCACGAACGTAATGAACTGCCCTAGTAGTAGCAGCAATGTGCCTGCTACAAGACTGGCCGTTGCAATTATAGCGTAATTGTTAAAAATTACATAACAATTTTATCAAACATTCTGTTCCCAACATTAGCTCTACACATAGACCAGATTACTAGGGACAAGTGATGATTTCGACCACAGCAGATAGACCAACTAACGATCAGATACTGAAGGAAAACTGAAGCACAACTAGACAGTAAGCCGACATAAGTTACGGACTTACGGTCTATATTCAGTTACGACAAGTTTCGTACAGCTTTCTCACTGAATGCCATAACCCAACTTAGCCTAATTAAAATGTCTTTAAAATATACTAATAACCGTACAGGTAAGCATCTGTCTCATACGTTTCCTACACTGAGATGCCGTATATTCATCGTCTTTCAACTTTACTTCAGAATGTGTCATTCGGATGGTCTATGAAGTAGGTGACATCAACTTCTGGTTTCGAGTGATATCAATTTATTTGGCCAAAACATCAAAACCACAGTCAACACATCTCTATTAGACGCCACTTCGGAGGTTCGTTTATAACTAAACTCTGATAAAACTAAGCATGCGTATGTGTTAATATCTCGTCGTTAGAACTGAGATAATTAGTAAATCCTTTCAAAATCGAGAATGTGGCAAAGTTCATTTTGTGTGAGCGTTTGTCCATAGTAATACACCTTCCAGGTACATAAAGGTGGGCGAATTTCTTAACTAGTTGTGATTATTGCCTTCTCAAGAATGGCTCTGCTTCATAAAAATATTTATTCTTAAAAATTACTAGCGCAGTTCCTTGTACCTGCTCGAAGACTCAACAAGGCCATCTAATCAGAATTTATAAAACCAACTTTACTATTGGATAAATTTATACCTCTACACATTTACTGATATTATTCACGGTTTATTTTATTTCTGTACCTTACTTATCACTGAAGGACAGATTTTTAATATTGCGTACGTCTCCCGTCGCCACATTCGGGCTCTTGTTAAGACTGCATTGAAACTTCGGGTTCTAATTAGTTGAGATTTCATCATTATTTTCCCTTGTCAAGAAGGACTCTGCTTCATGAAGACAGTTACACTAAAATCTTATTAGTATTTCCTCGTACCTGCTCCAAGACTTGACACCTGAGCAGTACTCATAACGTTCTTATTAGCGTACAAGCTATTTTATATGTGGGCCTAATCTGCAGGCATATCTGTAACTGCCTCAGAATCCAATTCATCCTAAATCCAACGGTTTATTAGCCACCGCCACTGAAACCGAAAAAAAATTTTGGTACGGCCGCCATGTTGTTATTACACATTCTACAGCAATATTACCTTAACAAAACGTGCACACTTTTCGAAGATATATTACCATACATCATTTGAGGACAGTAAGGCAAATGTCGCTTCCGTTTACAAGATCGGGCGGTCGCCATGTTCTTATCACCGATTGTAAAAAAAAAATATAAAATTACGGCTTCTAGATGTCCCCCCGTGGCCAAGCGTTCATATCAATTTTTGCACAACTAATCAACTGGTTTAAAAGTTGGAACGGAAAAGCGCTACGAGCGCGCGCGCGCGCGCGCGCACACACACACACACACACACACACAGAATAGTTAGATCATAAGCACGTATCTGTTTCCTTCTCAGGAAAGAAAGAAGGAAAAAACGCAGAAAGGGAAAAACAAAGCAAGTTCCATGGTTTCGTTCTTCATATTTTACTTCATCATCATCATCCAACACGAGTTAGGCCTTAATAGGCCTGTTTCGGCCTTGTATTCTAAACTTTTCGCAATAAAGAAATATACAGGGCATACACAAAAGAATGGTGCGGTTTCAAAAGTGAATAAAAAATTTATTTCTCACCTTACACGGGCACAATATACACCGTCAGCGGCGGCAACTGTCCAAGTTTCTCATTTGGTAATTACAATCCTACAATGTGTGCACCCTGGGTCACACGACACACATCCACACGGTAATCAAACTCATCCCAGACCCGGTGTAGCATGTCCGCTGTAATGGCCTGCAGTGCATGCGTTATCCGATCACGAATTTCATGGATGGACGTGGTCAATGGTGGTACATAAACGCTGTCTTTAACGAACCCCCAAAGAAAGAAATCGCACGGTGTAAGATCTGGCGAACGGGGTGGCCAAGGGAGAAGGTTCTTGTCTCCATTTGCAGCAGCACGTCCGATCCAGCGCTGTGGAAGAACACGATTGAGAAGCACTCGTACATTCCTGTGAAAATGGGGGAGAGCCACGCAGTAAGCATGAGAAGCGAACTGCTGGTAGCGCATGAGAAACTTGGACAGTTGCCGCCGCTGAACATTCTTTTGTGTATGCCCTGTATATTAAGAGTTAATGACTGACACTACGTATCCTTATCCAGAGTACACAAGGAGCTAATAAAACCGAAAACGACACTGCGGATATCATCCGTTGCCGATTTCCAGTGCGCATACGTAAGACGATTATCTACTGTGTATCATTATGGCAACGGTCGTTCAAGGTCGGGCGGACTGATTATGGGAAGATGACAAGGACGGACAAGGACTGTCGCATCTGAGTTCCAAACTGTTTTGTGCCCTAATGACAAGCGCGTATGACCAAATTTCATGTGTAACCTCAGTGGCCGAAAGACTAATCACACTACACTGGAAACCAACAAAACATGCAGGGTACATCAGTAGAAATAGAATGAGTTTGTTTTGTGCACGAACTAAAGCCTGGCTTGCGACGAAAGTTAGCCTAAATACAAGAACGCACCCACACAGCACATAGCCACGTTCACATAACATACTTCGAAATCGGATCAAAAGCTTCATCACGTATCACAGAAATGCTACAAAGGTCACACTCAAATGTTACGGACATATGATAAAGTACAGTGTATTTATGCACAAATATCACAAAACGTAATGACCAACACTTTGTGCGTGCAGCCGCATGCATAAACACTTTGTGACACTGATATTTCCGAGTCGTGTTTCACAGAGACAGAGAATGTTTTACTTCACGACGCTGTCATTTGCTGACATACTGCATAGCATCGGTAATAGATTAACGAAATACTGAGTAAGGAGAATTAATGGAATGGTAGAGAGAGGAGAAAACTGAAGTAGCACTCTGAGCGTAACCCGTCCCAGTACCAATTTGTCCACCACAAGTTCCACACAGACTGGCCTGGAATCAAACCCAAGCCTCCGCGGCGAGAGGTCGGCGACAAACCACTTGTAACTAAATATTACATTTGCTTATTTCCGAAACTGGAGCTGGGACAGCGTAGTCGGTATAGTAGCTGGGGTACAGGCTGTATGACCAAGGGATCGTGGTTCGATTCCTGGCAGGTTTAAGAGACTATTCTCTTCTCCAAAGCGTTCAGACCGGTACTGGGGTTCACCCAGCCTCCTATTCAATGGGTGCTGAGGGCTCTTTCCCCGGGGGCAAAGCAGCCGAGGTGTGAAGCTGGCCACACATCTGCATCTTATGTCGAGATTAGGAATAAGCACAGCTCTATTTACACTTTCCTAAATTCCTTCACGGTGTTCACAGGGATAGCTTACTTTTTATTAAAAACTGCTGTGCCGAACAAGTTGGCATAGGCGGTAACGCTACTGACTTCTGACTTGTATTCGAGAGTGTCCCACTCAATGAAAGAGGCCCCGGTACCCATTCAACAGGAGGCTGGCGGGGATCCGGAACAAGCCTCGACGCTTTGGGGAATATGGCTCTCTTATCCCTCCTGGGAATCGAAACACGATTCCTCGGGCGTCATGCCCACAGCCTAGTCACTATAACTATCCTGGCTCCCAGATACAAAAAGATAGTTCCCTGCAAAAATCAGGAACGTTTCCGCATCATATCGCTTATTTTTCTGAGACAGTTCGGACACCAGCACAACAAACGTTAGTTCACAAATCCTTTGAATATGTGGCAAAGTTCAAATATTGTATTCAGGAGTGACACCAAAATCAAAATTACATTCAAGAATAAATTAAGGCAGAATGCTGCCGAAGATACAGTTCGGAAACTGTTGCCTCCTGATAAGCAAACAAGTAAAGATTTTGCCTGTTAATGTGCATGGGAAGAACATAGCGGATGTTCCGAAACAGGATGCTCTGGGAAACATTTGAAACAAAGTGAACGTAACAGGAAGCTGTAGAAAGCTGCATAACTAGGAGCTTCATGGTTTGTAATACTCGCCAGATATTAGAAGATAAAATCCAGGACGATGGGTTGGACGGGGCACTCGGTACGCATTGTGAAGAACAGAAATATGTACAGGATTTCGTGGTAAAACGTGACGACTGTTTGAAGCCCTATGCACTGACAGGATAATATTAATATAGACATTTAAATGGGAGGTGTAGACTGGATTGTTCTGACGCAGGTTAAGGACCAATCGCAGGATCTTACGAAAACGATAATGGGACTTCGGGTCCAAAAAATAGGGGAATTTCTTGACTAGCTGACGACCTCTTAGCTTCTCAAGAAGGACTCTGCTCCATACAGTCAACTAGTTCAGGAACCACTACTGACTGTACTGTTTGTTCTTAACTGACCTACACCAAAGTTAGTGTTATAATGCCCTGTTTTTCACGGTGGGGTGTGTTAAATATCGAAGATCGAGCCACAGTTCCACTTAAAAGAGTAAGCGTTCCCATACGTAGAGCATTATCAGACAGCCGGGGCGGGGATTAAGTGGCATGCCAAGACCATTACTTCTCCTTACTTTTTTTGGATGGATTCCAAACAACTATTTGTTTCGGCCTTGAAACTACTGGACAAAGGAAAACGCAAAGAAAAGGAGAAGAGTTTACCAAACAGAGCAGGTACACGAATAAAAGAAATCAGTTCTGACACAGGTAATTCAGGCCAGTATGTGTATTCTATACGAAAAATACTTCCAGTCTGTTTAATACACCTGTTAATCAGTACAATATTAGCTTAACAGAAGTAAATAAAATAACGGGTGGCTATGTAAATATAGCTATGCAGAACTGCACTAGAAATGTGTCCCGAGTTTTATCACCTTATAAGCGATATGTTCACGAAATGAATACTCACGTTGCAAACAGACGTAAAAGTCAGACATTTGAAAGTCCTTTCATTATCAAATTTAACTAAAAAATCGGAATATCAATTATACTGAAATTATGTAGTCACACGACACAAACAACAATTATCACGAACAGTCCACTCTGATAACAGTAAGATAAACAACCACTAAACTAATGGACAAATCACAAAACCTTCGGTAGGAATATGTCAAAGTAAGTTCAAGTAAGATTTCACAAAACAACAGCAAACCTGTACTGTCGTTTTAACCTGAATGTGGTTTTTACAAAGTGTCGGTAAGAATAAAATCGGAGGCAAAGTAGATGGGATTCTTTAGACCAGTTTCTGGAAACAAGTTAAGGGAACATAGGAGAAATGAAACAGAAGAACCTGATGAAGGGAACATAGCAAAGGATACTGAGAAATACAGAAAGGAATGGTCAGCCGACGTAAAAACGATAAGGGATAATACACTGCCAAAGAGCACATAATATACAGACTTCGGGGAAGAATTAATGTCGGTGGACCTGAAAGAAGGTTGTCGGATAAGCAGATGCCTAAACCTTGACCGGCACAGAAACGTTTACCCCGAAAATGGAGCCACATTATACTCTCCTCAAAGCTAGTGACTTTCGAACAAAGGCGCTGACTTGCAAAGAAGAGTAAGACCAAACTTACCTACTGTCTTAAATTACCTACTGTGTCTAAATAATATCACGTTTCGAATCGAAACTTCAACTCCAACCCACAGAAGGGGAAATAACTCACGGAGGGATTCAAACACTCTAGAATCTGCAAGACAGCGAAACATTATACGACCATCAGACACTTTTATCTTTCCGCTAAAGACACCAATCCGCTTAAAAATCCGTGGGTTAGGGGCTGTGACAGCCATCAACTCAGTTGGCTGGCAGCAATCCTAACTTCACTCTTGGCCAGCCATGTACTCAACTTTATGGTGCGCCTTCCCTATTGGTACGTTTTTGTGCTTTAACAAACGCTGCGGCTTCATATCACCAAATTAAGCCTTCCATTCACCAGTGCCGGGTATTACGGCAAACGCATTTCGGCTCTACTGAGCCATCACTGTGTCGTGGTACAAACATTATTCGAAAATTCTGCCAATATTAACAATACTATAACTGTCACAAAAGCGTATGTCGTAATATACGACAGTAGTATATTAGTTGGTGTATTACATATCTACTTAAGTGAAACTACTGGTAAACTGCTATCCAACCGCAGTTACTGACAATGAGACAGGACAATTCGAAGGAGCCTGGACAGCGTAGTATATTGACTAGGCTACGGGCTGGGCAACTCTAGGTCCCATCCTGTCTTATATTAAATAGGTACTGGGGGGGATGGGTCTTTCCCCCAGGGGTAAAGCCGACGGAGCATGAGACTGAACACTCACCTCCACGCAGTGCTGAGGTTAAGAATGAGTGGAGATTTATATCCACTCCTCCTATATGCCTTCATGGCGCGTAAAGGGACAACATCACCTTTCACTGGACAGCTCGAGTTGTCTTTGGGAGCAGCCAGAAATGTGGTTCGAGCACACAAGCATTTCTGTGCGAAAGAATCAAAGTAAAAGAAGGTAGCCTCAAAAGAAACCCGCTTCACATGACCTCCACATTGTGACTGGTCAAGGCGCGCTGAGACTTGAAAAGAGAACAGCAGAAACTTGAAAATGCTGGTCTGTTCGCGGTAATACATCAATCTACTCGTATTAACGAAGGGAACATCCACAGCTTTGACTTGAAAAGTCTCTGCACGGTATATATATGTGTTCTTACGCAGTTATTGATATAAATATGAATGCTGGATGACGATGTTAAGACGCACAACTACATATACTTTTATCAGAAAGTTCAAGCTAATTCAGGCTACTTACATACGCTGGAATTCGCGACAGCTCATTCGATATTATGACTATGGACTAGACCGAGGAAGTGTGGTTTGATTCCCGGCAGAGGAAAGAGATTTTATCTTCTCCAGAATGTTCAGACGGTCTCTCTGGGGACCACCCAGCCTCGTATTCATTGGTACAGAGGGAACTTTCCCCAAAAAAGTGGCCGGGACGTGAAGCTAACCGTATCCATCCACTATCGAGGTTAGAATGACTGCAACTATACATCCACTTCCCCATCTGCCTCCATGGCGTACACAGGGACCACCGTGCTTTTACGTACGGTGGAAATCGATAATCAGGCAGGTGTAACTTGACATTAAGCATACCTTAGAAAAACGGGGGACAACTTCAGGGTTTTTGAAGGAATGTGAGAAATATGCGGCATAAATTCGGTTGCTTAAAAACAAGATCAGGCTGCATTCTAACGACCTGCTGGTTTAATGTCAAGGCAGACTCAGCTTCACCTCCAGTCCCATGACCATCTTCACAGAAAACGTTTATACGTAGTAAGTGCCCACCTTCAACCGAAAGTTGCAGACTTGGACTTTGCAGCCTGGCCAATGGCATGCAGTCCAAAAATACACCTGTGCGTGGTATGACGTAGTCTATCTCTCTCTCCGCCCCTCTCACAGTTGCTTTCTTCCTTCTCGATTTCTTCACAAATTACTTCCATTCTGAAGACAAATGTAAGGTTGCGAGATCTGAGGTTCCCACAGGGTCGTTGCTGAAGTTGTCCCTGTGCTTGACTAAGCATCACGCCATGAAGCGTAAGGTGGAATGGAAGTATAGCTCTAAACATTCTTTATTTCAGCTCTGGATGGAGGCAGTATTCGGTTTTATACCCCGCTCGCTTTATCCCCGAAGAAAATGGCCCGGTACTCACTGGGTGGGTCTCAGAATCGATCTCGACACGATAGAGAACAGCCTTGCCCCTACTGTGAATAGAACATCCATCGATCAGTCAGCAATATCGTCACTACACTGAACAAACCATCATAACTCCCTTAAATTCTAACTCTTCTAACACACTACCCAACAAACGGCACTTACAGGTTTGCAAAGACTTACTTCGATCGATAAGAACACGTATGTCGATAATAAATGCACTTATACGCCTCTACGGAATGGTGTTCAGGTACGGGAGCAACTTCGAAATAATAATAATAATAATAATAATAATAATAATAATAATATAGAAGGCCAAAAACAAAATCAAATATAAAAATTTGAGTATAGAAATTCAACGAATGTGAAACATGAAATGCTTTGTTTTACCCACAGTTACTGGGGCTACAGGAATTGTTACTAAAGAGCTAAAAGTACCTGGAAATAATACTAGCCAAGCACTCAATACTCTTCGTAAAAAACAGCTATAGTGGAAAAATCACACATAATAAGAAAAACGCTAAAATTGGAAACTTGAAAGCCTGAGTTGTGGAGTGCACCACTGCTTAAAGAGTATAATTACCAGAGCAAATAGCATGAGATTAGAAGACATAATAATAATAAGAATAATAATAACAATAATAACCCAGAAGTTAGCAAACTTCATCACTTTAATGCCGCCCAGACGTAACTGCATGTACCAAGTACTGTAACACTGAACTCTGCATTTGGTCCACGTAGTGTACTCCCTAGAAACAACAAGCCATTATGTCCCTATAAAGGGGGCATGTAAAGCTGGGGCTCGCGGGCCGCACGTGGCTCGTTTGAATTCTTTTGGCGGACCGCCAAACTTTTTAAAAATGTGAAAATTCTAAAAGATTACAATTTATAAACAGAAATGTTTATTGGGTAAGATCGTAAAATCAACTATCAAACTGTCGAGAAAATTCTTCGCCATTCCACATTTTTATGCCGCTAAATATGTGCCACGGTTGACAGCACATACTTGTGGGAACAATTGTTTTCACTCACAAACGAAACAAGAAATCTGAAAGATGAAGATTAACATAAACGCATTTGTCATTAGTACGGAAAGTGGCATCAACACAAATTTTAGTTGACAATAAACTAACTGCAAATAAAAGATGCCACGTTTCTGGAAAAGTTTCTGATTAGAGGTGAGTTATAATAGTACCCGACTGGATAATCTGATTTAGTTTCCTTGCAGATTCAGATTTGGATCCAAAAATTATGTTATTTACGGTGTCGTGGTACTTTCACAGTATTATACTTTTCTATTTATTTTTAAAATTGTGCAGCCCAAATTCAAATTCCTTAGCCCACTGCGACCCCCACGCACCAACGGCTTTGAAAGAGAGCATTAACCGACTTGTCTTTGTAACAGAAGCTCACTGTATTCTGCGTCAGATAGAAACCGAAAATTGATATTCCGTGTTTTAACTACATGACGCTACGTAGGCCCGGGGTAAGCGTTAGTTAACTAAGTTATACCGACCCGCTTTTACAAGCCTGTTCACAACGTCATACTTTGAAACCCCATACAATGCAGATTAATTTTAGTCTTCAAAGTGCTAAATACACTGGATGACCATCTACGAGTAAACAGCTAAATTTCTCTGTGCTGAATGATGTACCCTGCGAAGAGCGCGTACGGTGCAGTGGAGCATTCCGGACTTCGGTACTTTCATACGGGTATAAAGTCAATGATCAATTTCATGTACCGATTTTTTAACCTCAATTACGGAGTCCCCGATAGCATTGGGACAGGAATCTGGATGGGACTCAGGGCCGGTATCAACGCGATGGCAAAGAAACAATCACTGCCCTGCTGCGAACCGGAACTCGGTATTCCAGTCCGTAATTTATTATTATTATTACTACTATTATTAGCAATAATCTGTACGCGAGAAGCTTAACACACTTCACTGCTGCCAACTTCGAGAATGGACTACTTCCATGGCCACCCAACGCCTTGTTGGTGCGGTAATTAGATAATGCGTGAACTCCATCTTGATCTTCCGAATGAACTATGGAGGTGCAAGACGAAATCCCATTCATTTTTCTCGGGTCGGTAAAAATTGCACTTTGGAAACGTGTTATTAGGAAGTGTCGCAGTGTCTGTATTTTGAGTTTTGGCAGAGTGATGAAGTGCGTCACACTGACATACCTTTACACACGCGTGAAGGAACCACATCTGTGCTGACGACGGAAGGTGGGGGGGGGGGGGATGTTCTAATGCAAATACGAAACAGATGGCACTTCAGCCACTATTCAGTCTACCTGCAATAAACAGCCGGTGAGCTATATTAGACAAACTCTGTATCAGGCAGCTAAACACAACACAGAACAGCGGTAATAAGAATTCAACGTCAGTCGCTTTTAAATGGTTAATTAAATTTAATTTACCGAGTATCTGGACTTCGCCGCCAGTCCTACTACACTGAACGCAACAGTCTGAAACAGATGGAGTTTCGGCAACGTCGTATTCTGTTCGGAATATAATATGAAGGACAATGTTCCTGAAGCCATTTAATCTATCTATGTGTCATGCATTTGCTATATACAGAACAGGAAGAAAATCCTTCATTGCTGGATTACATGTTATAGTGGTTTCTACGCCGTAAAATATTCGACGTCGTCAAACCTTCAACGATTGTCTGCCGCACCTGACAGACCGACACAATCTTCCAATGCAATCAAGCAATCTGCAACCTTTGTATGTGTTTTGAACAAAGTGCGTACAATAAAAACGTAATACGTAGGCAAGGAGTGTCTGTGTGCTTCATCTATGAAACTAAACTACTTACTGCCCACGGATATTGAAAAAAAAACTGGTAAGGGAATATATAGTAAATTCGAGTGCCGAATTACATTTCGGTGCGTATCGGGCAATTATAACTTCTTAATTTTCATAAAAACTAAATGAAAGTGGCGGGATTTGATTTGGGGTTCTCATAATGGTGTTGCTGGATTCAAATCTTCTGGGATGTTACGCCATAACGAGTGGTAAATAGTTACCGATCTTTCGAAAATTTTTAGTAAAGCAATCGAAGATGAAGGCACTACGATCGTTTGAAACATCGGCAACATTCTACCCGTCGACACGGCGTAATATCTCAAGAAACTTGAAACTCCAATATTTGAAACATTCTTCTATTCCAAGTAGCCTGTTTAATGAAATGTAACAAGACTGAATTCTGATCAAAGCGGCATCTCTAGTGTGACAAGCTTTTAACAATGGGGCTTCTGTCTACAGTATTGAGCACCAAGGTCAAAGGGCATGCAAAATGGCAAAAAGATCGCTTTTAGCAATAAATTTTTAATTAAAAAATGAACAGAACACTGAAGGCAATAGCGTCTTCTGCGAGGTAACGTCGTGAAGTCTGGTAGAAATTCATAGACGTTACGAAGGAACGCGCTGCCCCCAACTTCGGCATATAAGATGGAGACAGCAGGTTTAACATCTCGAAACTGCTCTTTAAGAACTTCTGAAATGGGAAGTTCCATACACGAAATACGTGGAATAAACACGCGAATCATCGCATGGTCGGTAGACTGCTAGTTCTACCCGGGCAACTGAACTGGTATACCACAAGTGGTGTACGTGAGAACCTGGGTCTATATATATGTATAGGAGAATGAAGAGCTATTGTTATGTTAATACATCTACGTTGTTAAACGTTCCGCACAGGTTGCAAGTTTTAAGGCACTGGAAAGTGCTGCTTACCTCTTTGTTCTGTCCTGGAAATCTTTTGCAGACTGTCCACCACTCCGTCCCAATTCCATCACAACAAAAGACCAGGAAAGGTCTAAGCAAAAACTTTCCTTGGGAGTATTTAACAGTTAAAACATATTCTCTGGACATGAAAGCCATAAATATAACTTCTCTACATGAAAAACATGTCCTGTAAAGATAGTCTGTTAATTTACAATTTAAAGCAAATCATGAGAAAAGTGTGATTGTCTCCATTTACAGCGACTTATTAAATAGGAACAAGCTCACTGGATATTTTCCCAGATAAACCGAGCAGCAAAATAATATTACATAAGCGGCAACTCACGCGCCAACGCGCGCTACAAGGTTCAGTTTTGCAACCGTACAGTACGTACCCACAACTTCCACGTGCAAGCATTTACAGCAGAAACGAAGAAAGTTCATTTGAAGTCTGGGAAAAGTTTTTAACGAAAAATAATTAGTCATAAAAACGTGGGGGAAGCATGAGACACAGGCAACTGGTGGTCGTACTCAAATCCCTGTCTCCAGAAAACAAACCGAACGCTAAGGAAGGAGACGTGCGCAAAGAAGTTGCCGCCCCTTGGTTAGTTTAGGGTCCCCGCCATTACACCGAACGGAACGGAAACGTAAGAAAAATGCACATCACCAAAATGTTGTCCAGAATTTCTTTGCATGCATTCGGCGCCCGAACAAGAATTCACAACCTGAAGGGCATTACTTACTTGTTCAAAAGTGATGACATGTTCCGTCGACCCAGCGCACACTAGCACGAACAGACGCGAAAACGTACTCAACCAATCTGCTGAAATTCTAGCAGAAAGACTCCTTTTCGCTTCCGTTCGTCTGGGTGCTGTGCGGGGAGTGTTTAAATGTTACGCAGGGAAGTTCAACGCAGGCATGGGGACTGCACAAAGCAGCGCGATGATGATCATGATAAAATCGAAAAGAAATATAGTAATTCGTTTGCTGCCAAAATACCTACTTCTCACTCGGGATAGCGTAGTTGTATAATGGCTAGGCTACGACTGAACGACTGCCGTGATTCAATTTCAGGCAATGGCAACAGCTTTTTCTTTTCTCCATAACGCTGGGACCGGCTTTGAGGCCTAACCGATGCCAAATTCAATGGGCACCGGCGGCTTTCCCCAAGAGTAAAGCGACCAGGGCACGAAGCTGAACACTTATATCCACGTACTGCCGAGGTCACTCTACTACCCACATGACATCGTGGAGTGCTCCGTGTCAACGTTACCTTTTACCTTTACCATGAACAACCTACGTATAATCGTGCTACTCTCTTTAAAACATGGGAGAAAGAATCAAATCAGCATCACCAGACCCGGAATTTGCACCAAATGCGAAGTCAAGCACACAACACGTGACTCACATCGGTCGGTGTGGCCGATCAAGGACAAGGCCGAGGTGAATGCACCGGGAATCTACAGCGTTTTCAAACGAGTCATACTGCAACACGTCCGATAATGAGGTGGGCTCGAACATGACCTATTTTACGGCAATGTCCTGGAAGACGTGCGAACATCACGTGCACGCTGAGATTCGTATAAATGCACTTCACTAGACGCGTAATTGAAACACAAACACAGGAACATGCGGTATAAACTTAAACTGCACTGCATATTCTCGATGCAGACATAACACGAGAATCGGTCAGAAAATAAGTTTACAATGCACGTAATGTGTGTTATTTTCAAGTAAAATACGAACAGTTCATATGCAACTGTACTGCCATCGCACTACTCTTTCACAGTTTCCGCCACAATTGGAGCACTGATCGTGTCGTGGGACGAGCTATCTTATTCCCTATTGATAGGAGACTGTGCCCTGTACCATCAGTCATCGTGTCATAACTCTATCCGCCTCGCGATCATGTAGGTCGATGACCGCCAAGGTTTTCCTTCGGCGCTGCAAACCAATGATAATAGCTCGGTAACAATTCTCCCGACATAATAATCACAGTCAGTGTACGTGATCTGGCGACAAAATCATACGCCATGTAAACGTATTTTCTGACCGATCCTCTAAAATCTGAATAGTACAAAGATGTATTAGCCCACTTTCCTCCCTGAAGAGCAAGAATGTACATGTAAGATCATGTTGTCTGTCTCCGCTTCAGCTTCTCAACAAGAACACGGAAACTGGTATGCCACTGGAGGCCACCAAAACGTCTTACATTTTAATTTCCTAAAACCATTAATAACATTACGTGCACAGTTCTGAGTCCAACTCTGGTTTCATTATGTACATTACTTTACGCTTATAATCTGGCCCTAAATATAGACAAAACAAACAGTAAAGTTTCTATGGCATAATTCATTACTACATGCATTAAGTAAGTACCAGATATACAAAAAAGTGCACAGCAGAGCTGACAAAATCGAAGTGCCTCATGTAAACTGATAAACAACCAAACTGGAAGAATGATTAAATGATTCCAGTCTGAGGTGAAGCATGTTATGCAGTTCAGACTGTGTTTGATATTATTAACACTGACGCATTCAAACAAAATTACTTCGTCTGTTTTCATTCTAGAATGGAGTATAGAATAACTTTTAGAAAGAATTTAGTCTCGCACCCACTAGTGGATATTCACTCTAAAAAAATTGACAGGATTCAAAAAATTCATGTACGTGGAAGCCTACTTCCGAACTTAGAGACTTTACTGCAAACCTTTACGAATGCTCATAACTACTTTTTAATTGTCATGGCCCTAATTACTTGCAATATTTCAACAGATAACCAACGTACAGCAACACACAAGCCAAAACGCAAGACCTCTCTGCCAATAATTTATCTGTTACATTAAACTATGTAACCTACCCAATAATTTTATACTGTTTTATTAACTTTATTAATATTTTACTTTCGTACAATTTTTTATATATAGTGATCATTGATTAACATTGTAACATTATTATACATAATTATGGCTGTTACGATTAATTTTATAAATATTGGTCTATGCTAAAAAACTTCAACGACCCCCTGAAGATGGCGATGTAAGCAAGCCGAAATACGTATTGGGGCAAGCTATAAATAAAAGAAACCATTGACATTGTATGTCTATGTGCATTTGTTGGTATAAACTGTTCAATTAAGCAAAAAATGCACGGTGAATGCAACGTAAAATTTACGGACTTTATGTTTAAAATTAATGGCACATAACCTAAAACACTCAGGTATGTTCACCTGTGCAGTGTTAGCAACACAAGGGATATGTAAAATAGTCATAAACCAACTGCCAGACTTTCACGTTTTCAAAAAAGTGTATACTACACGTCATCAAAATCTTCAACAGTCTGCAGTCTAAAACGCATGATGAATAAAATGGTGTGCTTTGAAGTAGCATTAAAATACTTAAGTAAAATTTCACTTAATCTCTTCTTTAGTTCCTAATGTTTAAGGACGACTCACAACACTTTTGCAGGTTCTTTGTGTTTCAGTCTGTCTGCTACATATATGAGAATTTAGTGGAACATTCAATTTAAAAATACTTCGAACTGTCCTTGCCTGTATCTTTTTTATTTTGTAACTTATTCCTAGTCCTACAGTCATCCTGACTAACTTCTGAGTACATAGAATGTATGTAAATATGTAATAGTAAATATGTATGTATGTGTTCTGATCCTTTAATACTCTTTCGTTTATCACAGGGATCTCCTGTGTTACGTACAACTTGTTCTTATGAAGTGAAGAATAACGCACAATGGAGACTTCACCTCAAAGTACTCACGTATGTACTGTACGGGTATACATACATTTTTATTATGCACGCACAGTATCCACATACAAATCAGACACTGTCACAACTTTCCACCACTTAAACCTTAAACCAACGACGTGCACGTGATTGATGATTGTGGCAGTATTTATAAATGTCATTTACTATCTAGTCAGTTCAAATGGCCATCATTTTCCCGTTTTTCTCTGTGAACAAACCGACCTTCTAAAGACCCTAGCCTGCATAACATGCCACCAGCCAGCACCTGTTGGCGGTTACTGACGCAAGTAAAGGCGGGCCTCTTGCCAGCCACATCCGAGTGTCTTGACCCTCTGGCAAGTAGCAGCCGAGATTTTCGTTTCCTAACTACTAATATAGACCATAAAACAATCACACCAAGCGACAAGCTGCCCTTTTAACCGCGACAAGAGAGTGTGTGTGTGTGTGTGTGCATTCTTACAAATGCTACTGTGTTAGGACGGACTGCACCTGAGGGAAACAGTTCTAAATATACCGTAAAGTACAGAAGTTTGTAAGCAGATGCCACGTAGGAAACAACATAGATTGAGGGCGCTTGGAAACAAGGTGTCGAGGGAAAAATTTGGACCTAAAAAATGAGAAAGAAACATGAGGCTGCAAAAAATTAAAACATGAGAATTTCGTAAGTTTCACTGTTCACCAAATGTTATTACTATAATCAAATCGAGGGGGGTGAGACGGGTGGATAATGTAAACGAAGAGATAAACCATAGAAAATGTTAGTCCGAACAGAACACTTGGAAGACACATGAATCGATAATACTAAAATACGAAATTTCAGTACTTTTATTAACTGCCTTTCTCACAAAGGAACGGAGCGTGGGGGAAAAAATGGCACTCAAAAGATAACAGATTACATTCAAAAAAGGCCAAAACCACATTCAGACAGATATTCAGTGGTGTCATAAATCTTGGTAATGTAGTACAATATTCCGAAATCAGAGCTACAGTTATTGCAAAGATCAAAGAAATACGGGGGGGGGGGGGATGTGACAACGTAGGATCAGTAGAAGGCCGTGAACAACGTAAGCACTTTACTGTCGATTTCACACGTCAATAAGGTTATGGTAACATAAATAAAAACGAACGTTTGTAATAACGTGATGCCGAGATGCGCAATATACGTAACAGGATTAATTCAAATATGCGGATACTAAACCCGAAACCAAAACTTTAATTCACGTCAGTTTTGAAGAAAACTATATGGCAACTTTTCCTGAGGCGGCATGCTTTTAAAAGACAAATATCACTCACTAAAGGGCTGCAGATAGAGGCTGTGTACCACGTGAGCAACTAAGAATGTGATGAAGTAATGAAAGTTTCTCATTCAGATTCAGGCCAAGTAACATCACGATCGAGCTTTCTGACTGCAATTTTTGTCGTTAGCGTAGGTTACCCTAGACAAATTTACTTTACTTCGTACATGTCACAGAAGAGATGTTCAAATTCATTATGCCGTCGTATGACTGGCACATTGTGAGTTACAGAAAATACGAGTATGTTCATTCATTTCGAACTCTGTCTTACGACAGGTCCATAGCCTCTTCCAACGCGAGTTCTTCATAGAGTGCGATCTACTGAGATTTCATTTACCTGGGTCTGTCATCCAGAAGGTTTCTGCTACAGTAAAACGGTAAATGTAAACTTGTCCCTGTGCACGTCATTAAGGCACATGGAGGAGTGTAGATACAGATCCACTCATTCTAAACTTGGACACTAGATGGAGGTCAGTGTTCAGCGTCACGCCCAGGTCGCTTCACTCCCGGATACCCACTTAAGAGGAGGCCGGGTGAGCCAGTCTGGACGCTTTGGAGAAGATAACAATCTTTCCCTTGTCCAGAATCAAACCACAATTCCTCGATCGTTCAGCCTGTCGCCTAGTCACTGTACCGACTACAGTACCCCGGATCCCACTCTATTTTAATAATAAAGGCTGTTGTTAAAAAATTTGAAAGAGAAGTCAAAATGTGTTCCGCGTTGTCATCCTGTACCTACTTAGTACATAGGCTCCTGTAATGGCGCCAACAACGTTCAAGCGGTTTACACTTCATAACTTCAATGCAGTGTTGCACACTGCGCCCGACTGCCTATAACAAAAGAACTTCTTACACGTAAAAGGTCTGTGGCTGACGAACAATATTATTTGAAGGATTTTGAAAGAAATACATTCCTAGATCATGAAGAAGGGTAAAGCTGCACCTGTGCTTAATTAAGTATCGTTCCGTGGAGGTATACAGACCTTGGACAATAGGGATCTAATTCAGTTGGGTTCCGATCCCGCCATGGGCGTCTGGAAATAGTATCTGGACTTTTAAAACAAAGATTTTCTACTTGTTATTCCTTTATATGGACTTTTGTTAGAGCAAGGAGCAAGGTCCTTGATAAGACCTGTGACTTTGCTTGACCAAATTCTAATTTCATCCATTCACGGTGTTAGTGCCAGTAAGTCCTCTGTGCTACTTGTGGTCTATGCGCTCATTTAACAACACTCCACGTCTCGACTTGTATTCACCAGATAAATCTGTTCGAATTTCGGTCCGCCTATTACATATCCTGCAGACTGTCGTGCCTTTTCTTCCTGGCCAACAAAGGGATAATAATTTCAAACACACTAGGACTAACACCTACCAAATCCTTGTGTACTCACCAGTAATAACCAACTTTCGCATCTCCATTTCGATCGTTCAACATAAGCCTAAAATTTGTGGCGTACAACGACCTTTAGAAGGAATTAGTACACATATGGATACGGAACAGAGTTGTTTAGCATCGCAAATCGTCCTGAAAACCGAATTCCAGGATAAGCAAGGTCAGTAGCACAGGGATTAGGTACATCTACAAGCTCTATCGGGTCGTTTACTTAACCCAAATGTGCAGGTGACGTCCCTGTGCTTAATTAAGCATCACAGCACGAAGACGTACTCTAGATGGAAGTGAGTGGTCAGTTTCTCGCTCGGCCTTTACTGTTCCGGAAACTCAATACGCATCGGACACAGGACTGGGCGAGCCCCGAAACCAGTCTCGAGGGCACGGAGAAGAAATATCTTTGTCTATGTAAGAAATACGACCCCGATCCCCGGTTGTCCAGAAAGCAGCTGAGTATCCCGACTCCATAACCCTTTGAGTGAAGATAATTTTCTACTGTGGGTCTGAAACCATTTAGAATTTCAGCTTTTACAAACTGGCCGTAGTAATTTTACGAAACATGCTGTTGGCACTATGAAGGCCAGAACGTGACCCATTCTGGCCGCAAACAACAAGGTGGTAACCTCTGACACGAACTGAACTGCTCCATAGTCTGCATGGAACACCCCTACATGTTCCTTTCTACAGTCGTGGAGTATGAAATATGACAACAGAGTTACACCCGAGGAGGAAGAGGACAGGTCTACTGTAAGACGTTACTGTATCTGACCTGACACTGATATTAATTCTCACTGCGGCAGTGTACTAAATCACTTGGAAATTCCATGCGCTACAGCTGACAACTCTATTATTTACCTTTTGATGATAAAATTATAAAGGAAATGAAATCATTAACCATTACGTAACAGCATTTCTGCCCACCGATACGGTACGAATAAACGATACGACATGATACCGAAAATTTTCTCACAATTATTGCGTATGACATGCAATAGAGACGCTTCTGTTTATTTTAAATCGAAGTTCTGTGATTAAGTTTCAGTGTAGTGCAAAAATCACGATGTCCCTGTGCTTAATTCAGCACTATACCATGACAGCATATGGTGGAAAGGACGCACAGCTGCACGTATTAGGCTAATAACATCGGCCATATACAGCTTCACGCCCTGGCCGCTTTACCTCTCTGGAGGAGCCCCGGGTGTCCACTGAATAGGCAGCTTAGTGGGCCCCAGAGCCGGTCTGAACCCTTTGGAGAAGATAAAAATCTCTCGCCACTGCCGGAAATCAAACCACGATTCGTGGTCTTCCAGCCCGTACTGTAGTCACTATACAGACTACGCTAGCGTGTCCTTCATTTCAATGTTAAGTATATACATCAGGTGCGTGTTTATTGGGCAGAAGGTGGTTTCTGCTGATGGCGAACAAGATTCGGACAGAATACGTTCATCTGATGAACACACCCGAACAGAAACGAGGAGAAACCCTAGCAACATGGACTTAATGTAGCCCCTTCTGAAACTGAAGAGGAAGATAATAGAAAAATAACCTCCAGCCAGCACAGTAATACGATAAAACCTGCCTATAACGGAACCGTAAGGGACTGGATTTTTTCCGTTGCAGGCAGGTTCCATTTTTTGTAAGTACTTAAAGTCTGGCAAACCAATCTGCTACAGTTTCTTCTCAAACATCGCCAGCTTCAACACAGACTTCATTAAACACAATTCTACGCCTGTTTAAGAAACTTCTAATCATTTCTTAGATTACCTAAATTCACTTTTCCCCACCTTTTTAGCCACTTATTTTGCATGTTCCTGTACCATTGTTCCAGACACTGAAAGGTTTTGCTGTGTGGCACATACAAACCACTCCCATGCAATCTCATTGCTGTATTCATTTCAAGTTTCGTTTCACAGGACCATAATAGAATTTAGCCACTGGTTTATTTACAACTTGGGTTTTAATATGTCATGCACTTTGAGTTTTACCAACGTTAAACTTTGCCACGATTTGTTTTGCTGTCAACTGTCTTTTTCACTTGCTTCAGTCACTTCTACTTTTGTGTTGAGATTAATCGATACTCTTCTTTGGAGGCAATGCCTATGACTAAATGAAAAATTAAGAAAGAAAGCTTTGGATATTGTACAATAAAAAGCATGGTTGTCTTCTGCTGCGGGGTAAATCTTCCGCCAGCATGTCTAATTGTGTTATTTTGACTGGAACTTGGAAACACTCAAGAAATGCCGCTGTTCGGGATGCAAAGGAGTACGGTTTGGATTCGCTTAGTGTGTTTGTGCCTGTGACTACTACATATGCACAAAAAACTACTACCTACTGTAAAGTGGCATTCAGTTCTTTGTCAGTAAACCAGTGTAATATGGACTGGTGTTATATACAGTTCCGTTTACTGACTGTTGAACCCCCAAAATTCGGCAGCCTTCGGGCCAAACCTCTGCCCACTCTTCTTCTGGCCTAGGTACACTTCCTAACAGTATCTCCACTGCCGATAACCAATAGACAATGGAACGGCACGGTCATGCTGAAAGTACAGAACGGAATAAAATTAAATAAAACATTAAAATTTTCCGTCCTTCCTTTGTTTCCGCGTTATACAGTTTCCGTTCTTTATAGATGGTGTTTCTTACAAGATTCTCGGGACTGTCAAATTTTTCCGCCACAGACAGGTTCTTATTACCTCCAGGTCCCGATGAAGATAGGGTTTACTGTATTTACACCTATTACTCTACAAGGAACAGACGAATCCAAGCTTCAGCAACGAGTCGCAAGCTTGCGTTGTGTTCGCCGTAGCTTCGTTGGTTCTTCCACTGTTAAACAAATATCATAAATGCACAATAATATGATATACGTATTTATGATGAAACATGAATACAGCACGTAAATATATACACATATAGGACTACACATCACATTATGATTTACTTGAAGGAGCAAAAATCTCTACAATTAACAACGAAATAAAAAATGAAACACTCTTATTAAATGTGCAGAAACGTCAATGGTTACGTACCTTACCGAGACGATGTGTATAGGTTAGATAATAACTGCTGATACACAACAATGGCGATCTAGTTTGTGAAGCACAGTTATCACTACGATAAGTCGAACTTTCGACTGTTTTGCTACAATAGCCAACCAACATCAGTCCAGAGAAATCTCACAGTTCGGTTGATGGTCACTTACGTGCGACAGAATCAGTAACCTAACGGTGGATGCATATTGGCATGCTTCCATATCAGTAGAATACCAATTTGTTCACTCCAAGGGCAAGCCATGTTAATTTATTCGTTTCATGGACACGAATTACAGACCGCGCCTTTCAAAAAATTGCCTGTATAACTGCTTCGAGAGCGACACGGCGAATTGCCATTTCAGTAAAATGAATAATATTATCATATATCAAAGAATTCCAGTATTAAGGATCTCCGATATATTTTATGTAATGTGCGGAGAGAAAAAGAATTGCACATGACAACCATGAAAATTCTGAACATATGTGCGTCGCACTTGAACGAACGGACGCCCTACGAAACTGCTCACAATTTGGTGCCTTCAGTAGACCGCATCTGTTGAAACGTCATGGATATATTCGGCAGCGTGCCACGTTCTGTAGCCAGATAGTATACACTTAAGTCAAATCGATTCGCATTTCTACTATTAAAACGCAGTGGTAGTGTACACACTACTTGTGCCAAATTTTTACAGCTGTGTGATATTTTAAAATAAGCTAAACCTTTTTAGCGTATTCTTAGTGTACAATGGGAGATGGGCTTATAGTAAAATCATACACATTCCAACAATGATTTTACAGCCAACTGACGAATTTTCATGAAACTTTCAATGAGTGTCACACCACCATGGCCATCCTACATTTAGGCCCTACACTTTATAACTATTTCACAATGATATCATCATGGCGCGAGTGACACTAATAGATCTAAATGAAATGTATGCAACGGTAACTTCTCCCTTCTATACAGTACGTGGTTTCTCTTTTGTACTTTTTACGACTTCGCAACTGTTTTGCGCGTTTGTATTTTGTGCTGTGATTGGGATTAAATAAATTCCGGGTGTCCAGTTTGGCACTTCCACAAATGAGCCAATGCCAAGGATACAATCACCTTGAACGATCGCAGGAAATCAACACAAAGCTTAATCTTTAACCTATTAAAACAGGAACTAAAACAGCAGAGTAACTAGTGGGACGAGGGTGTTTAAATGAAGCTGAATAAATACGCGCAGTTTTATCTACATTTCTGCACTCACTTCAACGTATGCCAGTCTCGAACACGTTGACTTCTTTCTTTTCTCACGTCACGTCGTTGTTACATATTTAAAGCATGTTTCAACATTTATCCGCTTGCGTTTGCTCTGGAAGCCGGGTTGAAGTAGTCGGCATAGTAACTAGCCGACGGGCTGGACTACCGGCGAGTCGTAGTTCGGTTTCCGACAAGACACTCTTCCTCAAAGTACCTAGACCGACTCTAGTTCCCACCCATCGTCCTAGACAGTTGTATCGGGAGAGCTCTATATGGGGTAAAACGAGCGTGAAGCCGACTACTCACCAATATACTTTCGTAGCGTTTGCAGGGACAATTTCAGTTTACTTTTACTGTCTTTGCCCTAAACACGTTCAGGTATTTCTGACATATTCGAGGGCTCTTCTGCGTGTATGTCGGATGTCCATTTATGGGCAAAGCAGCGCATATCTGAATACTAGATGAATGAAACGATTTGCAATAGTTAATAATTTTATTGCGTTAGATGATTTAATTTAGTCCTACGAAATGTATTCCTTACTTGAACTGCTGGCACCTGTTGACTGCTACATGTGACAACGTCTAAATTTGTATCTAAGCTGCCCACAACGCAATTATAGTTTTCTATAACGTAATAGTTTATTTTTTTACATTCTTAAAGGAAGTTAAGTTTAAACTGATGTTAGAAAATATTGTTCTTCATCAACCGTCCAACGAGAAAAGCGGGTTGGGTTAATTACCGCACTGACTTTTTGATTACGGACCTATTTGATGACTGGTTCTCATAGTGACAGTATGTTAGCAGCCCATAATGCATCAACGAATTCCCTGTTACGGAGCACTCAGTAGACCTAACGTCGTAATATTGTTGTGAGAATTATTCTGTTGCATTAACGCTATTTGGTTTGGTCTTTAAAAGCCATACTTCATATGAATACAACGAGAGGTTTGCTTATAAAGCGGTATTGCATCAGAGTCAAAGACACCACACGTCTGCAAACACCTGCAAATCGTCAAGAGTCAAGTATTCTGGGATATTACACAGTGTTGACAGTTACATACATGTAGTTACTACTATTTTTGAACTGCTTGACCCTGAAGAGTTATTATGCTCCTCCGAAACGTCGCTATTAACCAGTACACAAAGCGTGATATCCCTAAAGGGTTGACTCTTCATCAGCAACGCCGTGAGAACACCGAATCTCGCACCTACGAGACTGTTTCCAATGGCATACAAACTTGCAGAAAATAATCAGCCCCTCTCTTGAAATAAAAGTTTATTTTAACGAATTACTATTAAAATGAGTGAATCCGGGTGCCATATTTTATTCGCATGTGGACTGTTCGCGTATGTTCCTTGATAATTCAAACACGAAGAACACACGGCGAAGCAACACAATTAACCTAGAAATAAACCACGTGAGAACTTCAATTCTCAATGACAGGAAGTTGTAATTTGCGCTGCAAAGACGATGGGACAGAAGACGAGTAAAATTAACTTTCAAAGTGGTTCATGATCACCCTGTACCTTAACTGGAATAATATAAAATAAAAACCACCCAGATACAAATGTTTCGGTCTTGCATGACCATCATCGGGTAATACACATTCGCACAATTCGCGTGTAGTAGCTAACATAAACTGTATTACTCGCAACTTCACATGAAAAGCTTGTATAAATGTATATCCATGATAACGGTCTTGCTGGATCGAAATATGTCGGAATAAAATAGAGGCCCCATTATAACTGGATGGTTTTTATTTTATTTTATAAATATTAAAGTGCTGTCTTTGATAAGTATCCATACAGTCTGAACGACAATGTTATAACTACAGGATATAGCATACGGTCTTCGGCACAGTGGAGGGCGCAGTTGGTTGAGGCACTGCGCTACAAGCCGGAAGGTCGCGGGTTCGATTCCCGATGAAGTCACTGGAATTTTAATTGACTTAATCCTTCCGGCCGCACTATGGCCTTGGAGTCGACTCAACCCCTAAGAGAAATGAGGGCTGACAACCTTACCACCTTCATGTGCCTCAACCTTCTGGAACCCTATGGGCCTGTCCACGCCTGTATTGGGATAGCAGGGTGAAAGAAGCTGAAAGAATCAGTCAAGTCAAGTCACATATTAATAAATTCTACCTACGTCATCTTATCCACAAAATGCAGGTGTTAATTCGTTACAAATGAAAGCTGTTGATTGGTTGGATTTTAAACAGATGATGACGTTTACAACATTAAAACACGCACAAATTTTCCAGAAATCTAGGAACCACCTCAAAAATCTGGGCGCCAGATGGGTGACATGAAGCAAGTTCCATACTGAAGACTCACAAATATAAGGCGCCACCTTGCAAAATTTGGTCACCCTGGCGCCCGGGATTTGTGCACCCCTGTTTTAACTTAACTTATTGGTAGATCGCTTCAGTCAACACGCACACGAATAAGAATTACAGTAACTCTTGTTCAACGTGAACTTTAGAGCACTGTACTGTCCATGGAAAACTACGTAGAATAACTCCGTAAAAGTCACAAAGAGAATGGACGTTATACGCAATAATAAAATTCAACATCAATCCTTTCCTCTCCATTTATGAGGCCTGACATCCTTCTGCTCTGGAAGATGACCACTGCTTTCCATAATAAATGTAAATATGTCATGTGTCATAACAGTGTCCGAGTTCCGAACTGACAGTAATACGTATAAATGTGGTACGTGATTCTAAACATACCTGTATGAATGCCAACAGGCGTGAAGTTAAAGTTCCATACACTGTTAGACCTTAGTGCTAAAATGCTTATTATACTTATTATACTCCGGCCGCTTTTACCACCACAAAAACAGCCTCCTCGTACCTAAACGTACGAAGGTGGTTAGATTCCACAGCCTTCTGAACGTGACACCGAAGAGAAAAATTCCTGTCCGTACAGCGAATCGAACCCGACCGTCTAATCTCCCGAGTGATACAAATGCAAAAATGGCCGGTGAAGATTGAGTCACGCGAGGCATGCAGCCACTCTGATGTACGCCAAGCCCGTGTTACATTTCGGCGCTAGCGGTCAATCACATCGTTGGTCTTGTTCTAAAGTACAATGTAGTGTTGGCTACAATTCACTTCTTTGTGAGCTGCACTTAAAGATCGATGTCTTTGGAAGCAAAATAAAAGTCGTCCCTGTGCATGTCACGAAGGCATATGGAGGAATGGAGATACAGCTCCATCCATTCTTAAACTCGGCACACGACAGATGTAGTCAGTTTCACGCCCCGGCCGCTTTACCTCCGGAAGCCCCCGCGTACCCTATTAGTAAGAAACGGTGTGGGCCCCCCATTACCGGACTAGGCACTTTAGAGAAGCGAAATATTTCTTGCGCCCCTCGGCAACTGAAAGGGATTCTTCGGTTGTCCATCCCGCAGTCTAGTCACTATACCGACTACGCTATCCCGATTCCTGTCTTCAGAAGCAAACATCTCGTAAATAAGCCACAACCGAATAGCTTCAGAATCAATAAGCAAAATGGTCTCACAACTGTTTTCAAATCTGCATGAGTCACCGCTCTTACGGAAATAAAAGAGTAAGTTTGCAGGCTGCAGGAAGAGGTGAGCTCGATAATTCGGGACGCGACCCCCCCCCTTCCCCCCCAAGAAAGAGCAGGGTCTCTCAGTCTTTTCAGTCCACAGCCCAAACTCACATCACACTGTCTTTGCGACCCAAACTGTTCCAATACTTATCCATACAGCACCCCAGCAATTCGCAATAAATTTACAGCGTCACATTAAAAAAGTAGGCCCATGAGAAGGCTCTGGGTTTGAGAATCCCTGAGATATGACATTTCGCTCTTCTTGGATGTTACGCAGCGTAGATCTGTAGATATTTACCGACGTTTCCGGACAACCTATCGGTCCCATCTCCAAGGGTCAAGCAGCTGCTTGACCCTTGAAGACGGGACCGATCAATTGTTACGAAACGTCGGTAAGTAACTACCAATATACGCTGCGTGATATCCCAGAGGAGCGAAGATCTCATTTACACCGTGGCGAAAGCCTGACATCCCTGACATATTTACGTGTAACAGCCATGTCACTGTTTATTTCGTTTCAATGTGTTGCGCTACACCAAGGCACACGCCGTTCGTACTTCCTTCAGTCTTCTCACTCCCAAGTAACTAAAGGTGACTACTGCTGACTGGTTTGCCTTATGAATCATTCACAAACCAGAGAATCATAAGCATACAACGCCACAACACTACACAGTACAACGACAGCCGCGTAACACTAAAAACACATTTCAGAAAGCGGCCAAATAGTAATGGATGCAACGAGAACAACGGTTTTGCTACATCATTCCAAAACATTTAAAATAAAGAGCAATCATCGGGAATACGTGCAAATAACCAAAATATTTGCACAGGAGGCAGATATATTGATACGCATTTTTATCACGTAGGTCTTCTTGAAATGAATGAGTGTAAATCGGGGTCCAAGAAAAGAATAGACACTAACGTCTGATTCACACACACACAAAACACCTTCCTTTTCTTTCTTCCTTTCCCACTTGAGGCAGAATGCTAGGTTGATAAAAAGGAAATGGATCAAAATAATACTATATCGTCCATATGTTCCGAAAACCTATGAAAAAGCATTCCTAATGTAAGTGGGATTTCTTCCCGTACCTTACAGGTAATGTCCTAAACCTATAACTGTATGAAGAGGGAAGGGGGTGGGTGAGGTGGGATATACTGGGTTTAGTACGCACACAGTATGTGGGCCGTACTGATTACAAAAGCCTGAATCTAACGATTAACTAATCCGACTAGAAAAAACCACGTCCGAGAGCATGGGAGAAAGAGTTTTATATAACGACGCTATCAGTTTCTAAAATTACACTGGTGGTAGATAAATGAAATACGAGTACGCGGCATGGGAGGAATGACAGTGACAGGGGAAACTGAAGTACTCTGGGGAAGACCTGTCCCAGTGTCACTTTGTCCACCAAAAGTCCATACGGAATGGTCTCGGACCGAAGCCGGGACTCTGCGTTGAATGGCCAACGACTATCCGTCTGAGCAATGGCACGGGCAACAAGGATATGTTAATGAGACATTTAATGCTTCTTGTACTTCTGAACGCTTCCATTAAACTGCTCTATCGGAAGCGGTATCAGCTGTAGGAAAATCATATTAGTATGTTAAACCCTACTGTAACAGATCACTCGACAATAGTCTGTGATGACATCGTTCACTCTTGCACGACGCCACTGAAGACGAAATACGCTTAACACCACAGACTTTCTTTCTCCGTACAAGCTGGAGTTGACTGGTGAGCTATGCGTTGATGCCATTATTAACGCTCAGCGAAAGAGCACCCGATACCATTAGCTAGATGGTTGGATGGGAACAGAACCGACATGGACGTGGTGGAGAAGCTAATACTGCTGTCACTGCCTAGAATTAAACCCCAGTCAACCAAGCCATAGCTACGGCATTTTCAAAGCATGGCTTTTAAGAACGAACTGGCCTATACTACCTGAGCGCTAACGCCGATTCATGTAACGAAAACCCCGCAAACCTCTCAAAGAAGCCTTGTGATGATGGGGATGACGAAGTTGTGGGGTTCCCTTTCTCTGCCTGTTGTACTTCCCTGCAGACCCTGAGCTGAAATCTGTCGCACCGAAATGCGTGTCACTGCCGATGGCTGTCAAAACAGTTATCAGTACCAGCATTCCTGCGAGCAGAATGCTTCGACTGGAGGCGAATATAGGGGAGTACGTTTGAGGGGAAAACTGACACTTCTCTACGGAAATGAGGAGGTGTATATCTTTGGAACTTCTTTACGTGGTCTCAGTACAAGTCATTTTACTAGATGAGCCAGAAGCAATTGGAGACAAGGATACCACTCATCTCACCATTTAAAGAAACATGGCTTAATATTTAAACGTTTAAATCTGTACTACTTTGAATAAAACTGCGTATTATACTAGGCAAAAAAATAACACAATGAAACAAAATAAAATCACGCCTGTTTAAACTATAAGTGAATCTTCAAAATCAACACTAGTGACTTCTTAAACCATTCTACGCCATCCTATCCCATTCATTTTAATCTTATCCTTCCCTCTACACCTAGTCTTCCAAGAGGTATCGTTTATGTTTCCTCACCGAAATCCTGTAGCATTTCTCTTTCACCCATACGCGCTACATGCCCCGCCCATATCCTTCTCGATTTGATAACCCGAATAGTATTTGACGAGGAGTATACGAGGTCTGACACAAAAAAACGAGACTGTGTCTGTAACTATTTCTGTTTTGACAAATTCAGCAAATTAACTACGATCGCCTTTAAAGTAGTTCCCTTCTGAGTTAACAAACAGCTGCATACGATGCTGCCAACGTTCAAAGCAATTCTGCATGTCATTTTCTGTCAGACTGTTGAGGATCTCCGTCGTTTTTACTTTCACATCTTCTACCGATAAAAAATGGGTCCCTTTGAGCACCGACTTGATCTTTGGGAAGAGGTAGAAGTCACAGGGAGCGAGGTCTGGCGAATAAGGTGGGTGCTCCATCACAGTGATGTTTTTATTCGCTAGAAACTGCTTCACAGACAAAGCGTTGTGGGCTGGCGCGTTATCCTGATGCAAAATCCACCCGTTTTGCCACAATTCCGGTCGTTTCCTTCTCACACTTTCCCGTAATTTCGTCAACACTTCAATGTAATAGTGTTGATTTACCGTCTGGCCGCTAGGTACCCACTCTGCCATCACAATACCCTGGATATCGAAGAAAACAATCAACATGGCCTTGAACCTCGAACGACTCATGCGTGCTTTTTTTGGTCTTGGAGATGATGTTGACTTCCACTGCATTGATTGTCGCTTGGTTTCCGGATCATACGTAAATATCCAAGTTTCATCACAAGTAATGACCGAATTCAACAAATCTGGTTCATCCTCAGTGCGTTACAAAAGGTCCGAACACAATTCCTGGCGGCGTTCTTTTTGTTCATCTGACAGAATTTTTGGAACCATTTTTGCACAAACCTGTGTCACGTTCAATTCTTCCGTTAGAATTCGTCGAACACTTTCCCTATCCAAATTAACTTTCTCAGCTACTGCTCGAACACCCAACCTTTTGTCTTTTCGAATCACATGTCTCACTTTTTCAATGTTGTCATCGTTAACAGCTGCGCGTGGCCGGCCTGGGCGATGATCATCTTTCACGCTTTCTCTGCCTTCCGAAAATCGTTTGTGCCACTCAAAAACGCGTGCACGAGATATGCAATCTTCACCATAAGCCTCAGTCAATAATTGAAAAGTTTCCGTTGCGGATTTCTTAAGTTTAACAAGAAACTTGATGTTAACTCGTTCACTTTTGCAGTCCGACATTTTCCGTCCGAGTGTAAAAATACGCCTATATTTGAAGATGCGTCAACTTGTACTAAGTGAAGCGATCGAGCTGAAACTTGTAACACTGTGACAGGACAGATCATGTTCCATAACCGTATATTTGTTTCGTCCCCCCACTCTTGGTTCCAGAGCTATTGGGTTAGTCTCGTTTTTTTTTGTGTCAGACCATGTACCTCATGAAGTTTCTCACTAACCAATTTTCTCGAGCGTCCTGTCACTTCCTTCCTCTTAGGCTCAAATATCTTCCTCAGCGCCACAATGACTAATGTAACAACGCAACACGTTACTTGACGACTGTAATTTAATGCGTAAAAGGCATTCCGCACCAAGCAACCTGTGGGCAGAATATACATGCAGTCTTCACTGGACCGGTATTAACCAGAATCTGGACGGCTACCGGTTCCTTGCATTTCACTGCCTTTTCAATCTCATTAAGTAAATGTTCTTTCACAACCTTGACACACCTAAAGATGATTATATTCGGCACCAAATAGCGTCGTTAAACACAGTAGTAACTGAAACAAGCAATGGAGTATAATTATGAAGAGCGTAACAACCGGAGGTTAAGCTGATGAGATAAAAATCACGCGCAAAACGGATAATGCGTTTCAGCACCTGAGGCATTCCTTACGACAGCGTTACGTTCAAATTGGACTAATGCTGCAAAACGTTGGAACCAATACTGTCGTGTCACAAATTTACTTTTCTAAACATCGCGTCGTGAAATTAACTAACAATGCGAAATGCAATTCTGAAGTCCACTTGAATTGATAATTATCCTGGTTATATCTACATGAAGACAAGACAGCATGTGCGGTGACAGGCAGCGAAGTTACACACTGATTGCTTAGTCACCAAAATGAACCACTTTCACCTCCGGATAAGGGTCTGGTTGGTCCTTCTGGAAATATTAGAAAGAGACAAATCCCATCACACCCCCACCCCTCAAACTCGAATTCTGGAGGGAACTCATGGTATGGCAGGATGTCTTGCATCATGGTGATAACCGGAAGGAAAATTCATGCGATGATGCAGGGACACAAGTGTATTACATAGAAGAACTTATGGCATGGTACAGGGACTTGCATGACAATTGTATAGGAAGGAAAACTCACGGCATGGGATTCTATGCACACAGTATACCTTGAGATTTAGCAACCGTCACTGTGCTTGTAACGTTAATTTATTCTATGTTATAAATCACGTATTTCACTGATGCATTAGATGCTGAGAGGCAATATGAAGTTCGAAATGATGTACCGCGGGAGACTTCTAGAAGGAATTTCGTGACAAGTAAGGCTGATCGACTTCAGTTGCCGATATAACACAAGTACAAAACAAGCATGACGGCCGTGTTGTGAAACAGATTGCATCAACAAACATGTGTTCTAATTCTGTTCCAACTTCACAAGGGAGATAAAACGTCCAACTTCCTAATGCGGAAGATGCTGACGAAACGGAATGGCTGTACTTTTACTTTAAAACATGCGACCGTGAAATCAAAGTATACTGCCTTATCACACTGACCCTGTGCCCTCGACAACATGCACGTGTCGGTAACGATCCCCAAACGCCTAACTGCATTTAATGGGTACGTGGGGAGGAAGGGTTGGAGGGGAGACTTCGGTTTAGCCTAAATATACAGAAGTTCTTTTCGCTTAAACTAAACACTCCCACTGCGCTTTAAATAATGACGTATCAGGCACCTGAACGCACGACCATTACAGTGAATATAAAAATATCACAGATAAATGCGAAAGCCAAACATCTGAAGCAAACTCACAACAAATTAATCAACGGACTCTTACGATACATTCCATTGTTAAACTCAGCCTCGTCATTACAAGCTACAAATTCACAGGGACGAAAATTATTCTTATCAACGCGTAGATTAAATGTAATGACACAATAATGCTCGTTGTTGTGTCTTGTCTGTATGCAGTACACATGGCAGAAGTCCGGAGGTCATGCCTGTCGGCTCGTGCGTACGTGTCCTTGACCACTAGCGCAGCGAGCATTCCTCGGCCCAAGCTGTTAGTCACCGGTCTTTCACCGCGAAAGCCCGGGTTCAATACCACGCCAATCCATGTAGACAAAGTGGCACTAAGACAGGCCTTTCTCCGAGCATTATCATTTCGCTAATATTCCGTACTCATACTTCATCAAACTCCAACTACGTTAGACAGTCTTTATCACTTGACAGCGTCATTTTCGATTCCCGATGGTGTCATTTGAATTTTTATTTGACATAATCCTTTCGGTCGCACTATAGGCCTAAGGTCGACTCAGCCTCTAACAGAAATGAGTACCAGGAACATTTCCTGGGGGGTAAAGGAGGCCGGTGCGTAGGGCTGACAACCTTACCATCTTCATGTGCCAACTGTCTAGCAATCTGGGAGCCTCAACCTCCTGGAACCCAAAGGGACTGCTTTACCTTTTACCTCTGCGTACCTTCAATTAGGCCTACGTTACACGATTTAGATCACTTCTATGTTATGAACCTGCACTACGAATTGTTCAGCCTATTTAAGGTGGCGTCGTATAAGTTCTTATATTCCGCAGGCCTACTTTACATGGAGCTCAACTGAAACTTAAATTTAATCAGAATATCTTCTATCCTGGAGGCAGCACCTTCCTCCGAAACTTTATCATCTATGAAACTACATGGTATCACGTCCCACACAACAGCAATCGTCATGACCTGACAGTAGACAAATGTTTACACAATATGAAGTCTCATACAGATACATAACTTCTATTTCAACGTTTTCGATGTGGTGTTGGCGCACATGTAATGAGAAGTCAAGAAAAAGAAAAATTATGATTTTACAAAGTGCAGCATCACTGCTGTTTACCTCTGTCAGCAATACACAATTTATGAAGTATATACTATACACTATATACTGTATACGAATAACCATCCCCAATAAAAGTTATGATAGATCAAAAACAATTGAAGAATGTGGAATATTTCAATTATTTGGGTAGCACGATAACAAATGACGCAAGGTGTACACGTGAAATTAAATTCAGAATTGCCATCGCAAAAGCAGCATTCAACAAGAAGAAGAATCTCTTCACCAGCAAACTGGACTTAAATTTAAGGAAGAAACTACATTTGGAGCATAGCTTTGTGTGGTGCTGAAACGTGGACACTTCGGAAAGTAGATCAGAAATACGTGGAAAGTTTTGAAATGTGGTGCTGGGGAAGAATGGAGAAGATCATTTGGACCGATCGTGTGAGAAATGAAGAAGTATGTATTACACAGATTCAAGGAGGACAGGAATATCCTACATACAATAAAAAGAAGAAAGGCTAACTGGATTGGTCACATCTTGCGCAGAAACTGCCTTCTAAAACACGTGATTGAAGGAAAGTTAGAAGGAAGGATAGAAATGACGGGAAGACGAGGAAGAAGGCGTAAGCAGCTACTGGATGACTTTAAGGAAAAGAGACGATACTGACAACGGCTGTATTTCGTTTTGTGTTTCTGCAGTTTTAAATTTCTGAATACTCGGAAGGGGGGGGGGGGGGGAGTTTCCGTGAAGATGCTAAGTATTGCCATCATCGTCAACAATAATTCTAAAACTCAGTAATATGTCTTACACATGGACAGAGTCCGTCTTGAGAAGCTAACAGTTTCTCAGCTAGTCAAGAAATTCCCCGTATTTTATAAACCCGAAGGTTCATTACCGTGTCTCCCACAGACCGCTACTTGTCCCTATCTTGAGCCACAAAAAATGCAGTCATTCTCCCATCCTATTTGTTTACAACACATTTTAATAACATCCTGCTATCTAAGCCTACGTCTTCCTGGGTCTTTCCTTCAGTTTCCCCAACAAAACCCTGTCTGAATTTCTCCTAAATCTACTGTCCTAAAGGTAAATAGTATAACTGGCAATTTCATTTCTCCACTAGTAAGTTACCTGAACATGTACTTGCCTAAACTTTTTATAGTTTTTTTTTGTGTTTAGTAAAGGAGGCGGCGTTGGTGTTAACTGCAACCACAGTTCCCCAACCCCCAAATTGCCATTCTCATTTCTTGGTCTGAAGAACCGCTGCTTTTTTTAGGAATGTGACAAGCGTGGCTGTCGACGGATTGCTGCATCACAAGCCTCAGACCCTTTCAACCTCCAACCGGAACACCGCACCCAGATCATTAACACGCAGTGAGAGGAGGCAGATTTCAAGAGACTGCCTTAGAGTGAAGGCACACACCATGCGGTATAAGTAATGCGAAGTTACTAAAAACCAGTTCATCTGCCTAGAACAGAGTGATGTGACATTTCCAGTGGTGAAGGCCGCATGTTTTCTCACACTGTAACCAGAGATCGGTTACGTACGTATATGTAATCTGACGTGCAGGTGAGTTAATTTGTGTAGTGCCTGTTAACTGATGAACGCTTTAATATTTTTACATGCCTCGGTAAAATGGTTACAGGGGCATTGCAGGGGTACAGTAGTTGACGTAAAAATATCTTATTTTCATTATTTAATAACACTGTATCAACTGGAGGATTTGTGTAGAATGTCTTCAACTGATTTTCCTCTGTGTTTAGCATACCAAGCAATCCAAAGCATACTTTGCGTACAAAAAAGGTCGTAGGCTGCTTTAACACACAACTGGAAAGCGCTCAAGATACATGAAGTTGAACTGCCAAAAGTAACAAACAGTTTGGTAGCTGTCGCCGGTAGTCCTGTACCATTACCGTATCCAGCCCGCAGTTGCAAACATCTTGAGCCCATTCCATCCTCATAATATGTAGTCTAAGGATACCAATATATCCTCCTCGGTCTCCCAAGTGATGTTTTTCCACAATAAGTCTATACATTCAGTTTCTACCTACATTTTATCCACGATTTTTTATGAGTTTGTTATTAGGGCCTCTTACAAACGCTGCGAAGGTTGAGGACTTCTTCTGTACTCCACCAGTTGAGTAGCCTACTTGTCTGATTACGATTTCCCAACACTGTGCAATCTACGGACTACGTTTTTACGATCTTTCTCACTCTATAGGGTTCTGACGAAGGTGTATGACATTTCAGCTCATAGACATGTTGAATACCATCGCATATATTTAAATACAATACACTACGTTTCGGGGACAGGAGTACCCCGAAACGTAGTGTATAATGTTTACATACATACAATGTAAAAACTCCAAAAGATCTGAGTTCAAACAATGTTGTCTGTTTGATAAATATGAACGCCCAAATTTTATTTATAAAGGACTTGTTATACACAGAATTTGGTTATCTTTCACAGGACAGAATATTTAGTAGTAGTAGTAGTAGTAGGTACTGTGGTATGGTTATAAGTTGGTAATAGATCGTCTAATTTAAAAATTTTACTTAAGGATGACGTTATATAGCCTTTAAAGGCCACTGTTTTCTGGACTGTGGCGCCGTATGGTTTTCCTAGAGTGGTACATGTCTGCCAATCTACGTGACATCACATCCCAAAAGACAGTCATCTACGTAGTCAACGCCGTGCAAAACCAAAAAACCTTTACAGTGTATACAATATACCGATACTCCTAATTATATGCGAGTGCGAAAAGTGTGTTTTCACTTAGGACGCGACCAGCTAATTTAGAGCAAATGAGCGGCGGTGGGAGGGAGGGAGGGGAGCAGTCACGTCTACGTCGAATCACATCTTGTAAATCGGCAATGTCCGAAGAAATCTTTCATGTTCCATGCAAGACAACAGTGACTTGATGGGTTTATTTCTTTGTTGTTAATTGAGAAAAAATACAGTATGTTTTTTAATGTTTGAGAACGAAGGAGAAAGAGACAAATCCATGTTTATAGGCCACTTAGTTTCGATTTTGCGATTTCACCCCATGTGAACTGCTCTGGGATTGCCACTGTCGCAAAAATCGAGTACCCGTGCGAGTGTATAAAACTCACATATCACACACAATATATTACATGCACACATATCACACACATACACAAAGAGTATTTTTCTGAGCCTGTTGAAACACACGACTGAGTTTCACACACCAACGTTTTCCTGCACATACTTAATTCTCGGTTGTAATCACATAAAAAAGGTACAGGTAAAGTTGTCCCTGGCCGATCCCAATGGCCGCGCTGTCTAAGGCATAGGTCTGCGGCCGCTCGCTTGCTGGGATTGCGGGTTCCAATCCAGCCGGGGGCATGGATGTCTCTTTCTTGTGAGTGTGGTGTGTTGTCAGATACAGATCTCTGCGACGGGCTGAGCACTCGTCCAGAGGAGCCCTACCGAGTGTGATCGTGAAGTCTCGACAATGAGGAGGCCCAGGTCCACTAGGGACTGTCGCGCAACAGGAAAAATTCTCCCTGTCCACGCTATGAAGGCATACGAGGCGAGCAGAGGTACAGCTCCACCCATTATTAACTTCGGCACTAGATGGAAATAAGTGGTAGACTTTTCGCCCCCAGCCGCTTTACCTCCGGGGAAAAGACCCTTCATACCCACTGCATAGCAGGGTGGTCCCCTAGAACCGATCTGGACGTTTCGAAGAAAAGTCTCTTGTAACTGACTGGATTGGAACGGCGGATCATCCAACCCGTAACCTAGTCATAATACTGACTGCACTATCCCGACTCACCTTGCTCGACCTGTGGAATGTGAATATTTATGTCAATGAATGACGGAATTATGTGATCTCACTGCTCGATCCACCGACATTCGTGGAACTGGCAATGCATATGAGTTTAACTTATCAACCTACTGACGATTTTAAAACAATCTGTTCCACAAACAGGCTTGGGGAATTAACTGAAATAACACTGTTATTAATTTACTGACTTAAGAGAACTCGATTACAGTGAAGAAACATAACAGCTAATTAAATACCATCCTAACGTAAATAAGGTCCCACAATGTGCATGCAATTTCTCTGTAATTCTGGCATTTCATCAACAAATAATCATACTGCTTTTCATCTTTCTATGACATCCCTTTTTCAAATATAAGAACCTCCGTTACCCACTGAACAGAAGGCTGAGTGGGCTCCAGAACCGGTCTGCACGCTTTGGAGAAGGAAAAATCTCTTGCTCCTGCGGGCAATCAAACCACAATTCCTCGGCCGTCAAGCCTGTAGCCTAGTCACTATACCGACTGAGCCATGCCGGCTTCTCAGTCATTCGAAGACAAGACGTGTTAACAACCAATCAGTCTGGCTAACATAAACTCCTCACTTTCCTAACATTCGCTCCACGTTGAAAGTGTCAAATTTACTTACAAACAGCCGGAAGTACTGCAGCGCAAAGTTTTCAGCTCAGGGGTCAGGACAGAAGGACGTCGCATACAGTAGCTACGCATTAGGCTGCACACACCAATAATTGCACAGTTCTGTCAAGCTCAGACCTGTAGCCTCTATTCTTTGTGAACATACCGTCATGACGAAAGTGCGGGGTGAGGTCTTGCAATAATGCTCTCGAGTAGGACACTATTCCGTTCCTGCAGTTTCAGAATACGGCGGACGTTTCTGCACCGAACAGTTCGGGGAAAACTGCCATAACTACAAAGGCACAAAAGCACAGTGGTAACTACGTCAACCAGCTGTTTTAATATTAAAAATTCTGCATGTTGTACACAGGGTATATTTATGTGACATGTTTGATTCTAATAATAAACACTCGACGCCAATAAACTAAAAACGTACCACGGAGTTTAACTGCACACAAGATAAACGGCATACACCAACAACAGGGTGCGAACAGCAACGTCCCTCTCATGGCAAATAATATTTATAGCTGTAAGACGAACGAAAGAACATGGCGCTGTACGACGGGGAGTACAGTAACAGAGTATTAAAGAATTTAATCCTGGTCGGAACGCAAGACCTGCGAGACAAGACTACTATCAAGCATCGATCCCTTGACCATTAAAATTGCATGCATCCTTGTAACATCTCTTCATGTAACACCCTGCGGAGGCACAAGATGACTAGAACAATGTTGCAGGCCGATTGTCAAAATTGTACTACAAGGGCAGTAGTGACTTTCGTGTGTCACACAACGCTAGTGCGGGTATGAACTTACGTTTGAGATCTCATAAACTGCGCTTATAACGCCCGAATCCAGAATTCTGATCGTATTCGTTACAGCCTTCACGAATTCAAGTCAATATAATAAAGCTAACGACAATATATAACACGCCACCTATACCTGAGATTCTACCAAACACTGACTATACTGACAGGTGCTACGTGTTTTTCGTCAGTCAATCCATGTAAATGCCGTGACAATACCTCCAACTGGGCCACAATCGCTTGCTCCTACATCATTTATAATTCATTATCCACCAACCATCCTGCCATACGACGCTATGAAGCCTCTACTAACAGCGTTGTTAAACAAACCACCTGTACTTTCTTTTTACCCTCAAGATACGTTCCCATTTGTGATGTGCGTTAGTACGCACATCACAAATGGGAACGTATCATTCACCTATTACAAATTTATTCTTATATTAGGATTGCAATGATCAATAATATTCTTTTTTAAGCGAGAGCGTTTCTGACGGAACATTCGTGCCAGCTGAAATTTGATTGACACACTTAGGTACAAATGACGACGCAGGGCCCAGTAAGTTGGAAGACACCCATTCGGAATAATAATAATAATAATACGGAAATGACTAACAGACAAAAAAAACATCGCAGAGCAGAAATGTAGTGGTATTAACACTTCAGAAGCACAATTCTATCTCATACGAAAACTGCACGAAACCCACCAAGCAAAGTAAAACCTAGTGAGGTACGTATTTAACGGCACCTGAAAATGTAAAGGTCAAAGAATCAATGAACAGAAAGAAAAACCTACAACAAAAAACATCTAAGACACAAAATAACACACAAGAAGAGAGTCAGACTTTGAGATTAATTAGCACATATACTGACGCCAAAGATAGAAGCCCGATCGACATCTTGAACATCCCCTCGACGTCTTACGTTTCCCCTCCAGCGTACGTTGCTATATTCTCCTCCAGCCATCTAGCCATTCAGCTGATAGGAATGTTGGTACTGATAACCACGTGATAACCTTCCCTAGCAACACGCGTTTAGCCTGGTTGACGCAGGATACAAGGGGCTGTCATCTCCACCGTTCACCAGACTTCTTTATAATATGACGTAAGCGTCCGGCAGTCATAAAGGCTGCAGAGAATTGTCTTGAAATCCTTCTCGCAAAGAAATCGGTAATATAACACGGGAATAACACATCATGAGCATAATCCATCGAACTATAATACATCCTCTGCAAACAAAAACACGCGCATCTACACATATGAAGTTGATACGCTGTTCTTAGCTGACGCGTGCAAGCTGCCAAATAACGGTCACAGCTGGCATTCGCTCGCACCGCAAAACATACGTGGCGATGATGTACCGAGTCTGCAGCACAGCAATCAATGGTTTAAATCCGGAATAGGTTAAGATAATGAAAACCCCTGTTTCCTTTCACATTAACATTAGGGATAGCCGCATCAGGCACTCACCAATACAGCTAGTTTTGGAAATTTAAGTCCACTGGCATGTTACGCACTTTTCAGAGGAACGCGTACCTCCATCTTCAGGGTAAAGCAGTCCAAGATCCCACTATTCTTGCACTGGATGACCATGAAGAGGCGCTACGCTCCTCCGAAACGTCGGTAATTATTTACCCGTCGACACGGTGTAAAATGCCAAAAAACTTGACTAAGATTTATGCATGCCTTGTACATTCATACATAAAACACTTTAAAATATCCGATCTACACGGGAAGCACAATATTCAATGCAACATCTCCGGTTCTTTTTGATGACCACTGCTGTTCGCAAACATGCGATACTGTGATACCAGATGTTTGTTGCTAGCGAAGGTTATCACGCCATTCTCACTACCAACATTTGTGTGGACAATATTTCTTGGCGACTAAAGGGGAATATAATAAGGAGGTAAGCTGGAGGGGGAAGTGTGACAGTCCGAGGGAGATGAAGAGAAGGTAGGTCCATGGGACTTCTCTCCTTAGCTTCACTATAGTATTTTAACAATGATACTCCTATTTCCATAACTAGTAATAACATCACTAGTACGTGTGCATGGTCTTGTCTCGCAGTGGACGGGGCTGCAGATGTGCCCGCTATTAAACGCATTTCAAATACAAGATTAGGACCCACTTTATACTCACACACACTACATACTGAGCTTTGAACACTGCAGTGCCAATATGTGGCGCGTGGACACGGCAGCTTCATTTTCTACTGCCTTCGGCCTGGGTGCAGAGGCTATGCTATTCACTGCACAGAAGGTGGGCGGGTCCCAGAGCCTTGCTGGACGATGTGGAATCGAGCTGTAGTCTTTCAATCTGCAGACTGGCTCGTTACTGGCAGCCTCGCAGCCTTGGTAAATTCGATTTACTTACTAATGGTCCACCTAACGATAATATCAGTACCTGAAGTTTGTAGAGCACCGAACGGCAGCGTTATTAGCGAATAATGAATTGGAAAGGATGCGGAAGAAGCGGTCGTGGCCTTATTTGAAGTGCTATCCTAACACTTGCTTGGAGGGACTGACGAGAACCATGAAAACCTCAGCCAGCATCATCGGTGTTCGGGCGAGATTTGAAAGGCGGCATCTCCCAAATATGAAAAACAGGAGTCACCGTTCGAGGGAACTTGCTTTACATGCCTTATGTATTATCATTATTATTATTATTATTATTATTATTACTACTATTATATTACCTCGCCTTATTTTATTATCGCCACACGTATTGCCAAGTTTATGAATGACAAGCTATATCACTACTCCGCCATACGCCTTCATGGGGCCCACAAGGACAAATTATTATTATTATTATTATTATTATTATTATTATTGGTAGTCTCAGGCTATGCCCGGTGTTACTGAGCACCCAGAGGACGAATCATTTGACCAAGTATCTGCTGGGAAGTTGTGTCAGGGAATTTTGAAATGAATGTATAATGCCGGGAACATGCTAAAATGACACGATAGGAGTTTTCAACCTCGTCATCAGGTAAGCAGGTGTTTAGTACGACCACTTTTGTGCCTGGAACATTATGCGCGGTGGTAAATTGAGCCTGGTGAGTCTCTGCCTAAGCATGCTATTTGTACTGCTTTTCTGCATTTGTGGCTTGCAGACTGTCGGTGAGTGGGTCTGCTACATCAACGAATGCTGTCTGCTTGTTTGTTTCAAGCACTGTCATGTCTGGCCGACTGAAACGAACAATCTTGTCCTTTCACAAGATATGATCCCAGCAGAGTTTGTAGTTGTCGTTTTCCTGGATTATATTATTATTATTATTATTATTATTATTATTATTTCCTTTTCAAAGACATCCTGTGTCACACCCTAGATATCACCGGCGGAGGTGCATCAAGTTGCAACAAGATATTCCCGATTTCAAAGCGGTCTAGCAAGACGCGAAAGAAACCGTTTAACAAACGGATTCCAGGAACTTCTTACGGAGCGTAGGTCAAGTCGTTTTTGAGCCCTTGTGCACAGAGCAAAGTGAGAGTTCGCAAGCTAAATATAGACCGCAGCAGGTGTACAGAGGGGATCGCAAAGCTAACCGAAAGAGAAGTCGCCAGCCCTGGCGGGTGTAGGACGCAGCCAGCAATGCAGCTACCACGCAGATCAATACGGAATACAGTACAAGCCTTGCCATCATCGTGATGTCGGCTACTGCTGCCTAGTAACAAAGAGCATGGGCGCATCGGGTGAATGGATGTATTGATGCATTTGAAGCCTTATTAAAATGTAAATACGCGTTTAAAATAGCATGCATTAATTCCGTATATTACACAAACACTTCCGAATTTTCATACATTGTAACAAACAAAATGATATGTAGGCAGAAAAACCAATTCCATAACGTCATATCAAGAAGGTACAAACGCAAAACATGTAGGACAATATCATTTATCATGTCACAGGATGCATTTCCTCCACCCACCCACACACAAAACAGCTCTTATCAACAGTCCCCCTCTATATCGGACAAGCAGCTGGAAAAACACTCTTGTCTCTGCCTCCCTAATACATACGGATCCCTTCAAACTTAATTTCAAATTTCTTTCTGCTCCGTAATAAGTATATAATGAAGAATTATATATATATATCAGTTTAATAATTAAATAAAAATGTTCCCGTTAAAATTCAACAGGGAAAGTGGGGGAACATAATTTTGAAAATTCTTTGGTTTTGTTTGTACGTTTCAGAATACAAGAGAGTCTGTAAGCATGCACTTAAGCACCGTGTGCCTAATACAGGCTGAAGAAATTATGTGAGAAATTATCCGAATTTCAGAGAACAGAATATGAGTTAAGGCAGCATAAACATTGTGACGCAAGGAGGTTGCATCATCCAAGCCACGTTACTGCAATCATCCGCACACTAAGGTATGGCAGTACACTACAAGAAATATCAGAGAAAAAACATAATATCGATACCTGAAAGGGAAACTTTGAACCAACATTATAAACAGCATAAGTACAAAGCTGTATATAAACACAAATCAATTTAATGTGGTCTACGAATGCAGAACGTATTCTTGAGGCATCCTGTGGTTTATATTACAACTTCAATCATTTCAAAACACACAGTACTCAAACCAACAAAATGCACTCATGCTGTTGGTTTGAGTGTTGCGTGTTTTGATTAGCGACAATGCACGGTATGAACAATATAAAATTAAATCATTTCGTTACGTCTCATGAATCAGGCGATTAAAAACTAAACCACTTGGATCTGTCCAGTTGTCTTTCTGACTTAAACTTTCCAAAACAAAACTCTCACACACATTTTGAGCACACTGTGTATATCACCGTAAATTCAATGTCACATTACACTTTCGCAAGGGTCACAAGTTTGTCCTCTGCCACCCCTTTTATGAACTGCTTATATTCTTATCCATTATTTTCAGTATTAGTCGGTAACACAAAGCGACTGAAAAGGTATCACACAGCACCCCACAGTACTGGCCTACAAAACAATGCATTTCTCGCCTTTTTTCAGGGCTTCTCGGAATATTTCACATGAAGTTTGATGCTGAAACACAAGTGAACTTTTCGCTGTTCTGCGGTCTGCATCTACTTCGTATCCCATCTCGATATTACTGTACTACCGCTACAAAAGTAGCAAAGAAAACCCATTTTCGCGAAATCTCTGGCAACAAACGGAATAAAAACCAGTCTGGAAGCTTCTGGTTTCACCCCGCGCTTTTTTTTTTTTTTTTTTCGAAAATATGAATCACGATTACACCCTGCAACATTTCCTGGTGTGATTCGTCTCATACAATTGTGATTCTACTACTTGTTCGGAAAACGCGAATCAAAAATAAACATGCGCAAGCACGGTAATATCTTAGTTACATAAATTTTATTACACACAATAAGATCCCTAACATGTATTCTTCACACAACAGTAAAGTTACTAATATTATGTTGGACTGGGAATACTAATGAACGCTAACCACTAGATTATATCTAGTGCTAAATGTCTCCGTATCATCTGTACGCTCTCTTCTTAGCACACGAATAACAATAGTATTTAAACGGACCTGGTATTTGATACATTAAAATCACTTCCATTACCAACTCCCCCACCCCCCGTTAAAGTACCCGTACACTTTGTGACGACGACCTACCCTCGTAATAACCGAAATAAAACAACAAATCGTTGAACTCACCTAACGTCGTGATGGCGCAAACTCAGGCTGTTTCATGTTTGTCATCATTTCAAGTTATCAGAAGGTGTCAAGTGACAAGTCTTTTTTTCATGGCCCCATAGGTCCAATCGTAATTTTGGTAAGCATTAGTGGTATTCTTTGTGGTGCGGCGAGTGGACTACGTATTCGGTTTCAGGTTTGGGCGCGGCAAGTAACATCCTGCCTGTTCCGTTTTAGTTTCGGGCCACGGTGAATGGTACCTTTGCGTGTTCGGTTTGTTTCGGCTGCGTCGAATAGTATCCTTCGTGTTCGTTTCACTTGCCTGCCTTTGGACTAAAGCTCATATGGACTGCAGTAAGTCTACTTACCTGATTCCATAATCAGACCTGCTTCATAGTAACTACTGCCACGTATGCCTTCAGCACTTATGGGTTTCGTTGCCGTATCAAGTTTGTCGAATTTAATAAAACCGGCACATATATTTGGTACACGAGTGGGTGGGTGGGAGGCTATGTGCTGGATTGTCGGGTTTCTTTTTTCGGTAATGATAACCACCACGTGTAGAATGACTGAGGCCCAGTCTCCCAAGCAGCGAGTCTCAAGATCCTTTGTCTGTCAGCAAAGGTCGCAGAATGTGAAAAAGACCACTCACCTCCGTGTAGCACGCCGGGTGTAAAAACGTGTGTACAACTCCACTGTCCCATGTAGTCATGCCCTGGTGATTAAGCACTTCACAGTGTGAGTACTGGACATGTTTTCGGCAAATCCTAAACAAGTATAAGAGTGCGTACCCAACCAAGAGAGTCCAGTCGAGTCGAGTCTAGTCAGATCGTGAGTTGGGGGAGGGGGGGGGGGGTGCACACCGACCGAGTCGAGTCCAGTCAAGTCCCGTACGAATCCAATAGGTTTTTAGTACTATTTGAACAGTGCACAAGTAAAGAAATCTACAACGATGGCAAATTTTAACCTGCTTGTTTTGCACACAATTATGTGGAGAAGGAGGTTGCGTTGGAAGAGACGAAACACGTGGGTGCATCCAATAAACATGAAGGGACTGGAATTTGGAATATTCAGCCCTTCTTCCGTGCAATTCTTACCAAACGCCGGCTATGTAGTCTCCATTTCTATGTTCACAACCAGAGGCATCGTAGATTGCCTGGTGGCCCTTGACTTGAAAAAATAAACTTTTCTAGATTAATTTCCCAACGCAAAACAGCAGCCGTCATGCCCGATCACTGGCGTCCTACTGACGAAAATGAAACATGCAGCATAAAGACTCTCGACTCAGCAAGACTCATGGGACTCGACTCGACTCGACTCGACTCGACTCGGCTGGTGAGTACGCGCCCCAACTGTCAAAGCTGAACATCCTTTTTAATTTCACAACACCCAAAGTAGCGTAGGCATGAGCTTACACAGGGGCATTATTTTATCTGACCAATATCGTTTGTCAATTCCTGTCTGCTTACTTATGGTACAGGACGCAGCCCACTCAGCGGCGTGCCCACACGCGCATTAATAGAGCAGCATACTGGCGTATCTGCATCTTCAGCAGAAAACGAAAAAAAACCTGATGGGTTTGCACACACAAAAGGCAACTGCGCTTCACAACTCCGTGACAGAGATCGTGAAGCGAAACTGAATTTTGTGAATTAATATCGTCGTGGGGTGCATGGAGAAACAGACCCCCCACTTTTTCTCTTTATCGACAAATCTCGACTTAATATCAGTGGGTACGTGAACTCTCAGAAAATAGTTACTGGTCTGCATAAAATCCCATATTAATCCAGGAAGTGCCATTACATGACAAAGTTTGTGCGTGGTGTGCTATGAATGCAACTCGGATTATTGGGCCCAGTTTTTTCTAATACCATAATTGACACCGATGTTACACTCATTCTGACTCAATGCTTTGCACACGTGACCCAATGAGGGAAACTTTTCTTCTTCTTAAGCAAAACACTGCAATTCACACCACACAATTCTAATCGTTGTTTACAGAGTGTTTTTGGTGACAGAATAAAAATCAGTAGATCGCAGTCTCCTTATTTTCCAGATTTCAACCGGTGCAGTTGACTTTACTTGTGGGGCATGTTAAAGGATAAAGTGTATAGCAATAATCATTGTACAGATGCGGATATGAAACAAAGCATTCAGAATGTAGTGTCTTCAATTTGACCGAGAGAAATCTGAAGTGCAAAGAACGTGTTGTTTTTAGATCTGATGCGTGTCTGAGAGTGGACGGAAACCTTTTCCAGCACGTTATTTAAACATGGCGAGTAAACCCACATAATGCCGATCCCGGTGGCCGCACGGTCTAAGGCGTGGGTCTGCGGCCGCTCGCTTCGTAGCCTGCGGGTTCGAATCCCGCCGGGGGCATGGATGTCTGTTATGAGTGTTGTGTGTTGTCAGGTAGAGGTCTCTGCGACGGACCGATCACTCGTCCAGAGGAGTCCTACCGAATGTGGTATGTATGAGTGTCATCTCTAAACCTCGACATGGTCGAGGCCTAGGCCCACTAGGGCTGTTGAGCCAGAAAAAAAAAACCCACCTAATGTTACTTGAAATACGTTGAACTACCCCAACTCACGGCAAATTGGAATAGCGTGAGGAAATAATGAACGGTAGTGGTAAGATAAAAAATGACCTAATAATATTAAAATGTATTATATCCACGCAAATATTAAATTAAGGCATCATAACTTTGCGATGACAGCCCACCAATTAAAGTTTCTTCAGTTAGTTTTACAATTGGCTACATATACGCTAGTGCTAGGGATTCGGGAACTGGAAGACCCTACGTGGACATAAGCCAAAAATGTTTTTCACGTTATGCACTGGATTAAAGAACACCTAACAGCAGATAGGTTGGGTCATGGTGTCTTGGATACATTAAATGCCTCTATGTGTGAATTAAGGACACACTTTTGTGTACAGAAGGACGGTACTGATCCACGGACTAAGCTGAGCATAAGTGAAAACTGTAAATACGACGTAAGGTATGTTGTAAATCTGAAACAATAAACAAATAAATTTAACAGCCAAGTTGTTCAGAAATATAGTAATTTCCGTTCCTCCAGTTCACAAACCTTACGGTAGTTTGTTGCTGAAATCCCCGTACACACTATCCCAGTCTTCTGATTTTTATACAGACAAAATGATAGAAAATGACAGAAATTCAGTTACTCCTCCACCTGGTACCGTCCTGCAGATGATGGTAGGGACTCGTACAGTAAGAAAACATCCACATTTCAACAGGACTGTGAACTCAGCATACTGCACTGCAGTTACGGTAACCTGTTGAACACAGAAGGCAAAGTCGAAGCCCATTGATAACTGACGTCTGACAATCGGTATGTCTTGGTGTCGAGCCCCTTTATGGAAAAGCGTAGGCGAGGTATTTTTTTGGTGGGGGGGGAGACGGCTGGTCCCCCCCCAAAAAAAAAACTCGCACAAGCTTTCTCTACTTTAATCTTTTAAATATTATATTTTATTAATATTATTATACATTCAACATACTTCCTCAGTTCCTTTTAAACTTATATAACATGCAATTTTATAAACTTCATAATATCTCAATTTCTAAGGCTGCATATCTATCTTATGTATATTACATAATAATATATTTGTAAGGTTCGAGACCTCAAACTTCTCATGCATCTGTAAACTCTCCTTTTTATTTTTGCGATCAGCCTCGTGATGTCTATATTAGCCGAAACATGCAGCTGGTTTTGTTTAAGAAACAGAAGGTGTGTTTAGACTGAGTATATCATACTTCTGGCTATACTCAAGGAATATCTGAAAGCTAAAATTAATTAACTTGAAACAAACAGTAACAACAAGAATATCAGAGACTTGTATAGTGGCAACAGGGACTTTAAGAAGGGTTATCAGCCTAGAAATTATGTAGTAAAGGATGAGAAGGGTGATTTGGTTGCAGACTCCCACAGTATTTTGGCTAGGTGGAGGAATCACTTCTCTCAGCTATTGAATGTACATGGGGTTAATGATGTTAGGCAGACTTAAATACATACAGCAGAGCCACTGGTGCCTGAGCCCAGTGCCTCTGAGGTGGAGATGGCTATTGAAAAGTTACAAAGGTACAAATCACCAGCAGAAGGTAGGACAATTCGTTGACATCCATAAACTTATTAATTCTATTTGGAATAAAGAGGAATTGCCTGAGCAGTGGAAGGAGTCAATCTTTGTACCTATTTATAAGAAGGTCGATAAAACAGATTGCAGTAATTATCGAGGCATATAACTTTGTCAACCACATACAAAATTTTATCCAACATCCTTCTGGCAAGGTTAACTCCATATGCAGAGGAAATTATTGGGGAGCATCAGTGTGGATTTAGACGTAACAGGTCGACTACTGATCATATATTCTGCATTCGTCAAATACTTGAGAAAAAATGGGAATACAATGAGGCAGTGCATCAGCTATTTATATACTTCAAGTTAGCCAATGATTCAGTTAGGAGGGAGGTCTTGTATAATATTGTCTTTGAGTTTGGTATCCCTATGAAACTAGTAAGGCTAGTAAAAATGTGTCTAAAAGAAACCTATAGCAGAGTCCGGGTAGGCAAACATTTGTCTGGCACATTTCCTATGAAGAATGGTTTGAAACAAGGAGCTGCTTTATCGCCATTGCTTTTCAACTTTGCTTTGGAATATGCCATTAGGCGGGTTCAGGCATACCAGGAGGGCTTGAAATTAAATGGTACACATCAGCTTCTAGTTTATGCTGATGATGTTAATATACTGGGCGGAAGCATACATGGTATAAAGAAAAAAAAGAAGCTTTAGTAGTCGCTAGTAAGGAGATCGGTCTAGAAGTAAATGCTGAGAAAACTAAGTACATGGTCATGTCTCGAGATCACAATGCAGGACAAAAGGACCTGAGGGAAGGAGACCACTTAGAAAACCCAGGCGTAGATGGGAGGATAATATTAAAATGGATCTTCAAGAAGTGGGATTGGAGGGTATGGACTGGATTGATATGGCTCAGGATAGGGACAGGTCCTGGGCTCTTGTGAATACGGTAATGAACCTTCGGGTTCCATATAACGCGGGGAATTTCTTGACTAGCTGACGACCTGTTAGCTTCTCAAGAAGGACTCTGCTCGATGGAGTTAGTTATAGTACAAACACAAAGCGCATGAATCACCATAAGATCAACAACGCTTGCTGACAAACAACAAAGCCAATTTAATGGCTCAGTATTGCATTTTTTTGGAAAACTTTTAACAAAGTGTAATGAAATTTTACACTACAATTCATCTTCAAAAACGCTATTTTCTCTCCGGACATATTTCTCCCCCCCCCCCCCCCTTTATTTCCCAAGAATCTGAAGTCATCATATGGACCGCCCAATTTAGCAAAATGGAATAAGTTCGCTGCCTTTTTCTACCACACATTCTTTACAGAAATGTTTCAAACTACTTATACTTGAAGACAAGTAAGGTAATAATTATCTGACCGAGTACTGATGAAGGATATTAGATTCCCCCACTGTGCCTACCAGTGGGTCCGAAATTTTCAAAGTTCCGTTCTCTAATCTTCGTCACCATCCACTTTAAGTACTCACAGAGCACGTCTACTCGTTTATATTTTGATGTATTTTATATCAAAATCGAAGTACTTATTTAACGACGCTCTCAACTGCTAAAGTTATAACAGAGTCAGTTGTAGATGAATTAAGTATGAGTATGGAGCACTGGCGGAACGACACAGAGGAAGACCAAGTAGTCAGAAAAGACTTGTCGCAGTGCCACTTTGTCCTCCACAAATCCATAGACTGACCTGGGATCGAACCCGGGCCCACAGGGGACATGCCGTCGACTAACCGCACGAGCCATTGCACAGCCTACATTTTATATCATCAGGAGACTACACAGTACACTGGTAACTTTAGATACGTAACACAATGTTTATAATGTACTCTGGTAATTGTGGAGTCAAAACGGAAGGGTCATAGTAACTCTGAACAACACAACTGGAGAAGGCGTTCTTCAGGAAATGGCAATTCGTTCAATAAACTTCAGCCAAACCCTCTTTGCTAACATAATTCGCATAAGGGAGACGAGAGTGAGAATTCCAATTCAGATTTATTCGATTCATATTTAAAGCAACTCGTTCTCATCCACAATACGAACACCTGCCTTCAATTATCTTCTTCGCAGGCACGACATTTTGATTTAATATCTAGACACAGCGTGCGGACAGCAGTATCTGTATCTGTCACTCTGTATAGCAAGCCCGAACACGCAATAACATATGCCTACTTCTTCTCCAAACATATCGCCCAATCTTGAAGAGGACACATGTACTGGGTCAGTGGTTCCCAACTTGTGGGCCGTGGACCCCTACGGGGCCACAGAGTCATTGCAAGAGTTTCGCATCATACACAAGCTAGATGTGGTACCAGATGCAAGGTTGAAATCTCATTGCTTCAACCAGACTTCCAGGCTCTTAAATCTGCAAAAGAGCACCAGCCATCGCACTGTCATGAATAAGCACACATACCTTCTCTATGCTAAATAAATGTCTCGCACATAGGATATGTGAACACTGTTTTAATGTATGTAGACGCTAATGTGATTAATACAAATTAACTTTAGAGCGTTACTGAAATCATAGTAGCTTTTCGTCATTATCATATGTAATTCCTCAATTAACAGATGCTGTAGCATAACTAGTACCATGTGCGGGCCCATAAAATTATTGACGTTAAGAAGGGGTTCCCACACTCGAAAAGGTTCAGACTGTGATCTTCTAGATTATGACACCGTACAGACTTTCGGTTGGGACTGACCGCATCATCAGCCCACTCACGTTGACCTTGAAGACAAGGGCGGATGTTCCTCCGAAAAGTTGTTACCCATCTATTATGGACATGACATGAGTAGGGGCGAAGTGTATGTAGGCGGGACGGAAGAATCACTACACTCCTACGTACTGTACTGTTGCTCAACACTTCCTGTCTCGCAGACATCATTTGTTTGATTTCGCTCTCCTGTAGTGAAGGTAAGTGGACCGATGTTTTTGGGACACAGCGTAGCCGACCGCCCTGCCTATCCAGCTCAGACGACTTCTCGTGACGTGCTCGCAGTAGAAGACCACAATTCAAAGACAACAATCTCTCGAACGCCACCATTTTAAGCAGTGATATCAACTTAACCATATAAATCTCAGTGGTAATTATGTACTAACATATAAAAACCGTGCATTTTGAACATATGGTGTCGTCCTCACAATAAACAGCGATTATTTTCCTAAACAGATGGTCTTTGTGATATTACTCTGTTCTCTGTTAGGCACACAGTAAAGTTTCTCCGCACGATGACCAACCTTCCTAGGCGCACACAGACCCCCAATTTACGAGTGGCTTTAAAAAAATCCATGACTTCCAAGAAATTATGTAGGCAGTCCGCACAGTCATACAAAATCATGAGAACGAAAATGTTGGCAACACTGAACAAGGCGAAGCCAAACACACAAAATAAAGAAGTTGAAACTTCGTAGCAGTCAAGCTTACGACTGTTCTATTAACGAAACTGCCGTTTGGAGGCCTATAGTACAAGATAAATAAGACACGGCATAATCTGCTTTACAAAGGCCGGATTGATAGCCCTGTATTTATTGTGCATATGTACCATTGTAAATAATGTTTCACTTGCTTGGTCCTCCAAAAGTACAATTTTTTAAATATGTACTTGACAAGGCCTGGCAAGACACTGGATACAAGAAAGACCCGCCCCCTCATTAGAGGTGGCGCAATGGTCAGCCTAACTACCCGCGGGGCTCAAGGCCAGGACGTTCAGACTGTCAGACGCAGAGTGACTGTGCTCCAACGGGTTAAAGTGCCAATTTTGATGGAATTCATCCCGTTGTACTTATAATAAACTAACGGTAATTTGTACTTACTGTCAAAGACAACAATTAATATTTAACGTCAAAGACAATAATTAACTGTTGTCTTTGACGGTAAATACATTTGAAAAGGGATTCAGTAGATTTGTTCAGAATCTTTCTGTGTTAGATGCTTTGTTCACGTTCAACAGACGTACTCCGTATTTTTCTGCCTTTTAAATTTTATATACACTTCAGAATCCAAATGAATCCCACGCGGTAACTAAAAATGTGTAAACTTAACTTAATAGAATTCATACCGTTGTGTCTTCAGAAAAATATTCAAAACATTATTAGTCTAACACAACAGTGTTTTTATTTAAAAGCTACATGTTTCGGTCTAGATATCGGCCATCACCAGGCTACAAAATACTATCGTTAAAAGGCAAGTAAAAATGCAATATAGCCTGATGATGGTCGATATCTAGACCGAAACATGTAGCTTTTAAATAAAAACACCGCTGCGTTTGACTATTTAATATTGTTTTGAATATTTAAAAAAATATAAACTATACGCATGAACAATAAAGGAACGGAATTGCCTCCCTTCAAGCACTGGGTTTACGTTTAGCTGGCATTGTTTCATAACCGTTAAAACTTTTTAAATTTACTTTCCAGTGTGCAGTTACGACATAATTGGTACCAGGTTCATATATGATATTTTGAGCTTTCCTGAATAATAATGAGACTCGGATGAGAGCAATAATATAAACCAAATGGACAACTCGCCAAAACGCACAAATAAAGTCTGTAACGCCAACGTTTGGTCATTAAAGGGAACTACGCAGTACGTAAGCACGAAGCAAGAAGTGTGGGGTCAACGTTACTGTAGGTCAATGCCAATGTCTTTTACCAAGGTCGGACACAGCGGGAGAGAAAGGTGAACGCGAATTACTGGGCGGTGACTAAATCCAGATGTGGGCCACTATCTAGAGGGCAACAGGTTACGAACTGAGCACCCCCACCTTAGCCCCAAATGTCTGGCATGGCATAAAGCAGTTTCTTAACAAACGTTAGTCATAAAAGAAGTTTTCATGAATAAGAATTGATTTGTGAATCTGAGAAATACAACTCAGTTTTTGCGAGATTTGAGGTTCTCACAGCGGTGCCGTAGAAGATTCAAATCGCCTGGGATGTGACGCCGTATCGACTGGTAAATAGTTTCCAACAGGGGCAAATATTCCTACAGGGGTAGCCATTCTTTTTGGACTGCTTGGCCCCTGAAGGTGGTGGCGCTACGATCGTTAAAAATGTCGGCTAACTATTTACCAGTCGAATTTGCGTAACATCCCAGAAGGCCTGAATCATGATAACTCGCCTTTTGCTGGGTCTGCGTTCATCTGCGATATTACGCGGCGACGTGTGGTAATTGTTTACAGACGTTTCGGGACGTGTCGGTAAACAATTACCACACGTCGCCGTGTAATATCTCAGAAGAGCCCATATCTCATCAACATCGCGGCGGAAGCCTGAAATCACCTTCTGCTGTCTGATCTTTCCATTTCCTCCCCCTCCACACACACACACACACACCACCGAAATGTGAAATATTGTGGGCGAAAGGATGGAATTTTAGGAAGGGGTGCCGAAAAATTAAGTCTTCTAGTTTTTTTAACGTTAGCGAAACACACGTAAGAGTACGAACTGAACTGCGTTCAATTCGTTAGACGTTCCCGCACCGCGGAGCCGCACTTTAAACTTCTGCCGCTAGAGGGCTCTGAATTGTGCTCGTAACCATGGTGCAGTGTAACGTCAGTATGCAAGTACGGATAAAACAGAGTTGTTGAGGTCACTGTTTCCTGATTGTTGAAAACGTGCCTCCGATCGACATTCATCGGAGAATGGAAGTTGTTTTTGGAAAGTAATGTGTAGACATCGGTGCTGTTCGACGTTAGGCTAAGTTTTCTGGGACGTTAAAGGCGTGATGCATTCAGAATTCAAGCCTACTGGCACAACCATTTGCTCTGAGCGGTACTGCGAAACACTGGTAAAACTGGAAGCACGACATTGAAGAGTTCGTCCTCACGTGGAGCAGCCTCTCCTTCAACATGTCAGTGCTCGACCGCACACACGAGCAACAACTGCAGAGATTCGACGTTTTCGTTTCACCGCCCTGGATCACCCACCCATCATATAGCCCCGACTTGGTGCCATCGGATTCTAATCTCTTTCCCTATCTCAAAGAACATCTTAAGAGGGCATCAATACGAATCGGACGATTAACTGCGGTTAAGTTGTGGTTCCGTCATCAAAATGCACAATTGTAACGAGAAGGACTTATGAAACTACCTGAACACTGGCGAAAGAGTGTGGATCGCAAAGATATTACACAGAGAAATAACTATAGAGAGGTAAACAATAAAGCTCAAGAAAGTTACCTTTTTGGTTTTATCGGAATATAAGTCCCCACTTCCGTACAAAAATTACGAGGTATTACTTTTCAGCACACGCTCGTACAAACTTTGTGAAAAAGATTCTAACAATACCATTATGGCATCCATGTTAAATTAATTAAACGTATTTGGTCGTTTCATAAAGACAGCATTTCCCTACACTGCAACCACATAACGACGTAATAACTGCATTACGTCCAAATCAATTCAGGTCTACCTGTACGATGTAACATGACTCAACTCACAAGCTTAATGCATACAAACTAGAAAGAGTGGCTGGTGAATCGAGTAACGACTCTTGGGGCAGGTCAAGGGCGGCCATTATCTTTGTTATTGTACGTCAACACGTCTTATCACAGAAAAGCTCATTCGTCCTTCCTACATAGATACAAAAAGCAGAAGAGTTCACGGGATACTCGCTTGTGGAATAGGCTCCAGTCCGTTATAGAACCTTCCGGTCACTAGACCGAGTAAGGTGAAGATCGTCTTACAACCCTGCGATACTCCACAGGCAGTCTTAAACGCTGTACATCAGACTAGCAAACTTTGCCTCTCTTTATGCATCATAGCTTTCAACTAATTCAACACTCATCGCAATTTTGGGTTATAACATACCGTTGTACTGTTCACCAAATAATCAGTCCCTTTGCCGCAAAATACGATCACAATGTTTTACTGATTAGTTCATTAGGCCCGACATGATTGGAACCAATGGTTTATGATCAAGGATACAGTGTTTTTGATTAACTATTGGGGATTTACAGCATATAAATGGCATACGATGAACCGTTCAATGACAGAATGACCATCAGAGTATTACAGTATTTCCATAGCACACAATCTTGCGTACAAGATACCATGTAACGGACATGTCAGACCCACGCGCCAGAGGTGCTGGTGAGGAAGATTAAAAAGCACGTGTTTACAGCAAGAAGTTACGGCCGCTGTTACAATCATTATGTTCGTACAGTACCCCGCTGCACATGGTGGCGTGACCCATCATCCACACTCAGCAGAATCTATAGGTCCTCTTTCCGTGTTAAAGTCGTGATTTTTACCGAAGCTATTTTCATCCGATTTATTTTTTCTAGTTACATAAGATGGAAGTTGAAACAGTACTGGTTCAGTTAGGCTGCCAGATGCTGACACTACACATTACATGCGAAGTTTGCAGCTGCGAAACACGAACCTCATGGCGGAGAAAAAAGGTCTTTCCGGACCAGGTGTAAAAAAAACACGGTCGGATGGACTTCACTGGCTGCCGAAGACTTTTGGCTGGTGACTGATTTCATACTCGGCGTTCGGGAATTGGCTTTTGGAGTTTTACCAATGTCACTCGGGCACCTGTGGCATGCACGAAATGGCAAACCGCATCTAAGGAAGTTATGATCAACATAATTAGACAGTGTTACAAATCATTCCCTTTTAAATCACATTATTCTGCCACTGTCTTATGCACGGCGTGCTTGTGTTTAGGATGAACAGTACGGCAACAGCAAGAAATTAATCTTGAGTGCCCATCGAAGACGACAGCTACAGCAAGGCGCCAGAAAATATTGGTGCATGTTTTCCTGGCGACCAAAATATCTGTCTGACTAATGAATTAAACTTTATGCTACTAATATAAAACCCACCGAAAAATTATGTTCGGGACGTGGCAAACTGGTGTTTCCAATGTTACGTCAAGGCACTTAAAACCTTACATTCCGAAGCTGATCTGAAGAATATATACAAGTTTCATTTAACATCAAAAAACACAACAGACATCTACTGTGAAGTCAATTCGGCTACTGACGTTCAGAAAAAAAAATTCAGAAACAACTGACACTATTTAGTTGAAATGTCGAGTTTTCTATCTGTAACAACCAGGTGGCACACATCAGTTTTTTCTGAAACTCTGTGGTACCGCGGGCCTTTTACATAGTATCACTACTTCCGCGGGCCACCCTCCAAAAATTATTTAAAATCGCTATAAAATGTACGACTGGAATATTTACATATGTGAAAGCTAGGTCTACTTAAACTGCAAAAATTTATATTAGTCAATGAAAAGAATTGTTACAATACAGTAATGTTCCTAGTACAAATGACAACAAAACTAAGATTAGTAAAACAAAAAGGAGAAAGAGCTCAATTCGCAGAGCCCCGGTTAAGAAACACTGGCACATATGACTACAGCTGCCCACTTAAAAGGTTCGATACACGATATGAGGGTTGATGATCATTTCCTTCGTTTATAACAACGTAGTAAGAATAACTTATATTCTGAAGTCTGTTCTAACGACATGCTTAAGAATCAGAGCAGACCTATTAACCCTTTAAAGACGAAGTGTAAACTGTTTCGTTTAAAAACCCAGTTCGTACCGCGCAGTAAACACTTTTCAGCTCGGTTAAAAAACAAATCAATTTATGTTATATAAGGCAAAATTCGGTGTTTGTTGTAATACAAATACAATACACATCAATACAGTGTGGGCAGAATGTAGAATTTTTGAATGTTAAAATTGTTGATGCATCCAGTAACCATTAGGCGTTAAAAGGTTAAACACGCTGCCTGCAGAGCTTTAAGATCTGGCCCACTCACGTTTTTAGATTTATGAAGTTTTACTATCCTCCTTTCGGAACACAACCGCAATCAGCGTTGCGGAACATTCGAAATATTTTTGTCTGTCAAAGACTTGTGTGCCCACAGCACTCCGCCCTATATTTAATCTCTACATGCACGTTTAGTTATAAACCGGAAGGTTATTTTGATCCCTAGTTAAGGCCGCGTTATTGGGCGTTTCGAGCTGTTGTGCTCTCGAAACTTTGGGATCCAATTACCTATTGACGTGGCGTCACATCCCATAAGAACGGAACCCCAAACACAGAAGGGGTTGCTGGTGAGGTGAAACCCGTGCCCCACACAGATAACCCTACCACTCATGCGAGGGGCTGCATGTGTCATGAAACCAGCGCCCCAAGCAGCTATCACTCATGGAAGGTGTTGCATGTGTCATGAAACCAGCGCCCCAAGCAGCTATCACTCATGGAAGGTGTTGCATGTGTCATGAAACCAGCGCCCCAAGCAGCTATCACTCATGGAAGGTGTTGCATGTGTCATGAAACCAGCGCCCCAAGCAGCTATCACTCATGGAAGGTGTTGCATGTGTCATGAAACCAGCGCCCCAAGCAGCTATCACTCATGGAAGGGGTTGCATGTGTCATGAAAGTGCCCCACGCAGATTATCCCTACCAATCACTCATGGAAGGTGTTGCATGTGTCATGAAACCAGCGCCCCAAGCAGCTATCACTCATGGAAGGTGTTGCATGTGTCATGAAACCAGTGGCCCAAGCAGCTAACACTCATGGAAGGGGTTGCATGTGTCATGAAAGTGCCCCACGCAGATTATCCCTACCAATCACTCATGGAAGGTGTTGCATGTGTCATGAAACCAGCGCCCCAAGCAGCTATCACTCATGGAAGCTGTTGCATGTGTCATGAAACCAGCGCCCCAAGCAGCTATCACTCATGGAAGGTGTTGCATGTGTCATGAAACCAGCGCCCCAAGCAGCTATCACTCATGGAAGGGGTTGCATGTGTCATGAAAGTGCCCCACGCAGATTATCCCTACCAATCACTCATGGAAGGTGTTGCATGTGTCATGAAACCAGCGCCCCAAGCAGCTATCACTCATGGAAGGTGTTGCATGTGTCATGAAACCAGTGGCCCAAGCAGCTAACACTCATGGAAGGGGTTGCATGTGTCATGAAAGTGCCCCACGCAGATAATCCCTACCAATCACTCATGGAAGGTGTTGCATGTGTCATGAAACCAGTGGCCCAAGCAGCTATCACTCATGGAAGGTGTTGCATGTGTCATGAAACCAGCGCCCCAAGCAGCTATCACTCATGGAAGGTGTTGCATGTGTCATGAAACCAGCGCCCCAAGCAGCTATCACTCATGGAAGGTGTTGCATGTGTCATGAAACCAGCGCCCCAAGCAGCTATCACTCATGGAAGGGGTTGCATGTGTCATGAAACCAGCGCCCCAAGCAGCTATCACTCATGGAAGGGGTTGCATGTGTCATGAAACCAGTGGCCCAAGCAGCTATCACTCATGGAAGGGGTTGCATGTGTCATGAAACCAGTGCTCCACATAGCTACCAATCATGGAAGGGGCTGCATGTGTCATAAAACCAGTCCCGCATACAGATACCACGCGTGGTATAGGCTGCAAGTGTCATGAAACCAGTGTCCCACACAAATACCAATCATGGAAGGGGTTGCTGGTGAGGTGAAATCAGTAACCCATACAGATATCAAACAACACTCCGCACAGCTAGCAGGTCATGAACTAACCTGTACGAGGTCTCTGCTGTTCACAGTCACAGGGCGATTGCTGCCACGATTCATGTAACGTGTAGGACGGCTGGAGGGTCAACTGGGGATAATGTCAAGGTAAAGATGTCCCTGTGCATACCATGAAGACCTATGGAGGAAGAAAGGTATAGCTCCACTCATTCTTAACCTCTGCACTAGATGGAGGTGTGTAGGCCTAGTAAGCTTCACGCCCCGCCCGCAGCACCCCAGACACCGATTGCTTATCAGATTGGGTGGGCTCCAGACCCTGTCTGAACATTTACGAGAAGAGAAAAATCCTTTGCCCCTGCCGGAAATCCAACAAGATTCCTCGGTCGTCCAGCCGGTAGCCTAGTCACTGGGCTATTAACGCTAATATTCTCATTATCCATGTTTTCAGTTCACTCCAAATTTATGTACACCGAACAGCAAATTGCACTGCCAGTCACTGGAAGTCTTCAAGGGTATATCAAATACCAATGTCGTTAAACATCGAAGAAGGCGGCAACGAACAACGTAGTATAGCAAACGGGACCGAGCCCACTGAGAAGTTAGTTTTAAATGGCAGACTTACAACGAACATCTGTATCACCGAGCCAGCCGACAAATGGATATTTTTTCACGTAACAACGTGAGTGCTCTTTTCCTGCCTTCCTTTCTTAAAAAAATTGGCCAATAACATCGTCACTAACACTGGTTTACAAATTAGGTATAGTTATGCTACAGGGGCAGTGAAATTATGTATGGCAATAAACCTGATTACCACCACACCTCGAAATGTAGTCTAAGTAAAAAACCGTGCTTAGCTCAAGGATTGTGCCTGGCACGATGTTTTCAAATAAGACAGTATTACCTCATCTGAAACGTTACCGTATAAGCCCAAATATAAGGCGGCTAACTCTTTCCCGTTGGGGTATTTGGAGAAAAAAAAGTTTAAGAGAGGCAGATATAACACTAAGAACAATGCATAAGTGATCTTATGTACCGTATGAACTTAACTCAGTATACCCTTTTAGCACAGACATTCAACTTTACAGATGTAATCTTTATTCAGAATTACCAGTTGCCTTTGGCCTCACTGACAAGGTGACCCCTGCTTTTCCGTGCGGCTATTTCTGAAAAACCCCTCATTTTATATTTTGGCTCCTATCATATGTACCCGTAGCGGTGACGGTCAAGCTCGCCGAATCGCTCCGACTAGTGTGTCACGCGTACTACTGCCATTACTACAAAATCACAACCCAAGAGCAGCTGTAAATATACGCCTACCTCACAACCATCCGCGGGAAGATGCATGGACTCAAAACACGAACATTCGCGAACAACAGATCGCCCGTGTCTACGGTTCAACGTCCCTATTTTTTCACTAATTTCTGGAGACGATTCTCGAAGAAGGGTCAGTCATGTTCTACGTTCGCTTGTAAGGACTACGAAACAGCGGAGCGGGGCTGACAACATGGCTGTCCGGAAGATTCTTCCACCGTTATTCTGAATACGAAGCTAAGTATCTCTGTTTGTAACCAACGATAATACATATGAGATTCAAGGATCTCAATGACGATGCCGATGGAGTTTACTCTCTTCTGGCATGTGACGCCGTGCAGCGGTATAAATTTACCAAGTTTTAGAAGGAACCTGCTACCTCTTATCTTCTACTATGAACGTTAATGTATCTCTACCAGACTACATGAAGTCACATCCCAGAAGCCAGTTATCTCCAAGAGACAAGTGTTTTATTTCATGACGCTGCCAATTGCTAAGATTACATAGCGCTGGTGGTAGATGAAAGAAATGTAAGTATGGAGCACTGGTGCAGTGATAGCGACAGGGGAACCCCGAAGAACTCGGATAAAAACCTGCCCCACTGCCACTTCGTTCACCATAAATCCCAGAAGCATTAGCATGGGATCGAAATCGAGCCTCCGAAGGGACAGGCCTGCGACTAACCACGTGAGTCATGGAACGGCCGACGGTGTCTCCAAGAAGAATAATTTATTGTGATTGTTATTATTATTATTATTATTATTATATACTAAGATCAACACTTCATTTTAGAGGGGCTTAGATCATTACGTGCAATGTATACACAATGCAGACATACATATCTAGTGCAGCAGTAAACAAAGAGATAAAAGCCTTTTAAATCAATAAACAATAAACATCACTGTATTAAAATAAGATTCCCTTTCATCAAGTGCAGACGTATGCTGTAGCATTAGTACGTGTGTAACAGTCTCTCAATAAATACTTGTTGAGTAATGTATGGTACGCGACAGACGGTCGATATAGTTTGTATAATAATATACAAGGACGCGTACCATGATAACATATTGCGTAACTGCAGCACAAGTGTATGTGAGATAGCGTGGAGACAAACTGCAGCAACTACATGTATTGACATCAGACATTCCTACAGAGTGCAACCAAATTTCAGCATTAACACGAAACTTTTGTAGAAACACGTTGCAAACAAACTACAGTATTAATATGCAGAAAAGCTTGCAAAAACAGTAATATTAACGAGGACATCGCAGAAACATTTTACAGAAAACCTGCAGATTAACACATCTCAGCAGAAGCAGTAAAGGAAATGCAAAATTGTCCCTGTCCACAACATAAAGGTATATAGGGGAACAGAGGTATAGCTCCTCTCATTCTTAACTTCGGCACTAGATGGAGATGAGTAATCAACTTCTCACTCCCCGGCAGCTTTGCCCCCGAGGATACAACCCCGGGTACTCATTGAATAGGAGGCTGGATGGACCCCACAGCCGGTCTGGACGTTTTAAAAAAAATCTCGGCCATGTCAGGCAACAAGTCGTCCAGCTGGTAGCCTGCTCACCATATCGAGCATATCTCGGCTCAGCAGAAGCAGTCTGCAAGCTGCGGTATTAACATGAGACCTCTACAGAAACAGGAAATGCATATTATCTCTAAATATTGCAAACGCGAAACTAAACGTCTGCCGTACACTTGCACTACGAACACTGAAGAACGTACTACTAGTGGGCACAGCATAAAACGGAATACGAACTGTGTGTTCGGTCATGATGAAGTTAGGTGAATGGTTTAATACGAAAACACTAATCAGAAAATTTAAAGTGGCGGCTTGTGAATACAAATCCGCTTCAAACTGTCAGATTCGATTATGTATAATGTAGCCCACTTCTACCGTTTCATAGATGCATTTAGCCATGCTGTTGTTCCATCAGACTACAGCGTCGAGTAATACCATAAATCGTGAACAATAAGTTGGAAAGGATGTGAAAGTAAGCGAATGTGGTCTAATTTGAAGTACTGGCCAGACATTGCCTGAAGGGACTGAAGAGAACCACGGAAAATCTCAGCGAGAATAGTTGCTATCCCAGCCAAGACTCGAAAGGGGTACCTCGCGTATAAAAGAAGCATTATCGTTAGCATTTCAGCCAAATGTTTGTGTCTTTGTGGGACGTTACGTCTTACGGAGCTTGTTATGTTGCAATAAATGGAGGATAAAGAGTATATGACATATTACACAGAACGAGAAAATTAGGTTTAAAGTATGAAAATATGATCACAGAACTTAGATCGAAACAAAAAGCAACTGGATTCAGATTCTCCTTGGATGTGACCACAGACGTTGAACTCTTGAAGATGAAGGCCACATGTTCCTTCGAAACATCGGGTACCATTTACCAGCGACGCAGTGTCACATCCCAAACGGTCGGAATCCTCAAGTACACCGATGTGTAAGCATCAGAACTCGTAAAAACCGAGGCTGGCAATACTCAACAACAGAACTGCCTACAGGTCAAAAGATCAGACAAAATTAAAAGCTACAATTTACGAAAACAAGTGCTTATACAATAAATGGAAGACCAAACCAGAACAAACAAGGACTGTACGTTCCTTAATAAAATGTAAATTAAACCCCCAAAACGCACAAAATAAAATGTTACGGACTTACGAAAATTACTCAACAGATAGGTAAGAAGTCTGCAACATGCTTAATTCGTGGAAGATCTTTTTTAATTATCGAAAACTTTCCCATAATAAGTACACAATTATTTCACACCTTGGCTATTGGAAGTTCCTACTTTAGTAAATCAAGTTGAAAGCAACTGTCGATTTATAAAGTGGCAAGTCACTGCACATAATCTGCCCCCCACTCAGTCCTCACAATCGTGTTTACTTATTTCTTGTGACAACAAACTAAGCAGTGTAAAACCAATAGGTATTATGCCCATATACATTACGTAAAAAAACTCAATGCAACTTCTAAATGCGAGCCCTTAGGTTTTCACAGGGGTGCATATGAAAATTAAAGTCTTCTGGGATGTTATGCATGTCGACCGGTAAATAGTTAAGAATCGTAGAGCCTCCACCTACAGGGACTATGCAGTCCAAAAAGTCTGCTTTGACTTGCTTCCTAGGAAAGGCGCTCAGAAACACTGTCCAAATTCAGTAAACCCAGGAATTAACTGTCGTATTGCTCAACGATGGCCAATTATTGCCGGAAATAGCCGGGAGCTGTGTTCCTGTCACATAATGCCCCAAAAACGTTGCTTGCCTAAACGTACGTTTACATCACACTTGTGGATGGCAACGCGTAAATGGCCACATTCAAGATCGTCCATAACCGGACGCACATGGGCAATGACATCATAAGGGTAAGGTGTTCTAATGCAGAGAAATTGTGCATAACTTATTTTCTCTTACCTACACTGTTCCTCTCTTCCTGTCTATCATCTAGAAAAGCAATCGAAGCATCAACGATGTATAAAATGATGCACTGTGAAAATTCACAAAATAATTTAAACATAAAATATTCGTTCAAAAATGTCACGAACTGCCTGTTGTCATTCAGAGGCACTTCAGTATAACGCTTCTTTTCCAAGAGCGGGTAAAAGGAGCCCTAGACTGTGTTTGCTGTTAGTCACAATCACGCGACAACCTTACCTAAAGACATGCGCTTTGGGTGGTTTATATAGGACAGATGAGGAGTGGTGTGGAAATGTAACAGTAACTACACAGTGGAAAGACTCTAGTGCAGTCATCTTCATCATTCACACAACTTCTCTCCGTGGTCTCCATATGCTCGTAGTTTCTGATTTAATTAACATAACCAATCGCAGGCCTACTCCATTTTGCACTCACATTGAATAAAGAGTCGAGCCACAATCCCATCAGCAAAATCATAAATTATGAAGGTCTACATACAGAAACCCACAAAGCATAAACTGGTCCCAAGTAAGTAATCTATGCTAATTTCACTGTAAGATACAAATCAAATGTGTTGGAAGTTAATGCAGTGATCCTACTGTTTGCTGCACACCCGCTGAGGTTTACTAGGATCGATATTACAGTGATTAGCAGGCCACAGACTCAAGCACTTTCGGATAAACTATTCAGCGCATCCATGTCCACCAAATCTCATATGACCCATGTTAGAATAAATATTGGACCACACGCTCCGAATGGCTAACCACAATACAGGTTTCTTGCCCTCGTCCTACTCGAACTAAGACATCATTACGAAACCAGTAAGACACAAGTTGGGACACGGCCGCTGTGCATAACATTTCCGGCACTTATTTTATATGCATTGTAAACCCTACATATGTTTCGGCTGTGCTTTAGCCATCATCAGGGGTATAGGACCTGGATAGTGAGACAATGCATAGTGCCTAGATATTAAGAAACCTAATACGAATCAAAGACAATGCAGTGAGAGATACAATTAGTGGACACTTCAAGAGAAACTCCTGATGATGGCTAAAGCACAGCCGAAACATATGTAGGGTTTACAATACATATAAAATAAGTGCAATATTTGTTGGTTTATATATATAATTATCTAAAACATGCACGGTATGTACAACTTTAAAGTGATTTCCGGCACGTTTGCTGTTTTTGTCCCTACACTTTCAATTCCTGACATTTCAAGAAGAAAATCGATGATGTACCTGAGTATCTTTCCGCGTTGGGTTTCTTCGTATCTTAGCAATAGATTTACAGTCAATTTATAACCGATATTTCGTAAACAGCAAGATTTACAACCGGCGTTCAACTGTAAATTTTGACTGTCAACCTTTCCTATAGCTTTTGCTCGTACCTGTCACAGAGCACAGTCTGTCTCAATTATTAAGAACAATCACACCAAGTTATTACCATACACATGAGTAGGTATTTATGTGAAGTATTTTCCTTGCCCGATCTTGACCAAAATCGGAAGTGTTAAGTTTCAGTAGACGTCCCAAATATGTAACTTCACGAAAATCCGTGTGATGGGCGTAGCGCTGATCTATGCGGACAAACGGACCGACGGGCATTACGATTCCAATAGGCACTTCACGCAATTGTTTCACGAATGCGCCTAAAACTGTCGTAAGAGCAGAACGTAGAGTTGTGCATTGTCTGAACTACGCCAACGAACAACAGTCCTTTATTTTCGCCATAAACGCTGAGATGTTATTAAGTAAGCGTAAATCCACATCGATCGAAACATAATAGATCCTTTCTACAGGAGTCTGACAATAATATGCGAAGGCGGTTACCTTCAGTCAGCTGTTCCTTTGGGGATGAACGTATTTCCCTGTCCAAAATTAGGCACTGTATACCAAATTTAATCGCATACAACATGGAATACAACCAATTTACATGAATGATTCGATAAATATTTCATATATTTAGGTAAATATTAAGTAGATGCCCCGACCACATTCGTTCCGTGTTCTAAGGCATGTACTGTCTGGACTGCCGTGACACTGAAATCGTGGGTTCTGATCCCACTCTGGCCGTGGACGATATTCGCGTATCTTCCATATCACTGCTGTCCTGTATAGGCAAAGTCCTTCATATGGCTGATCACCGGCCAAGGAGTTCTGTCAAATGTGTAAACAAATTGAGTTTCGAAACTTAATTATGAATTACAAGGCGGGATAGCGTAGTCGGTATAGCAAGCAGGCTACGCGCTGGACGATCCGGTTTCAGGCAAGAGAATCTCCTCTTCTCCAACGAGTCAAGACCGATTCTGGGGCCACCCAACCTCCTATTCAAGGCGTACCGAAGCTCTTTCCACGCGGGTAAAGCAGCAGGAACGTGAGGCCCATGACCACCTGGAACTGGTGCTGAGGTTAATGAGTGGTGCTATATCTGCCTGGAGGGACTTAGACTACGAAACCGCTGTCGGTGTCGTGGCCGAGATTCGATCCTGACACCTCTCGAATACAAGAACAAATACAAGCCTTTGAAACCTTTGTACTTTGGATTCCATGAAGATTCCGCCCAGGCGCTGCAACATGTAGGAAATTTACATGTTATGAATGACTTTTAGTCATTTTATGTGCATTCCGTTTCTACCTCACATTAAACCCACTTCGCCTGCATTATAAAGAACAAATGGTTACTGATATTTAAGGAAATAATCGCTATTTATTGTGAGGGATCTGACAGAACACAAAATACACTGTGTGACAAAACGCAGAGATCCTTCCTTGATGTTAATGCAGGTGGTAAAATATAGCAGCCACTGTTCTTTATAAGGTAAATATACAACACGTGAGTACCTTTTCTAATTTAATCAATTTTCAAGCCCTAAATGTTGGGTCTGTTGGTAAAAGGACTCCCATATTCTCATACTGCGAAGTCACTACAATTCCTTCATATATTGACTCCAAAACAGCTGGTTTAATACCCTACTGAGCTCTGCGATTAACAATGGAATAATAAATGGAAATATGTGAGACTGTTGCTTTACAATCCTGTGTAATATTAAAAGAGCAGCTAAGAACCGCGGTAAATGACCCCACATAATTCGCATGTTGTCTTGAAAATTTTCCTCATCTTATTACGATCCTTGCTTCAAATTAAAACTGTCTATAATCTGGCTGAAAGTCTATCGTTAAAAACACTCCTTTGTTGAAAGACGGCACAATGACGTTGCTGAAACAACGTGGCAGTACGTAAGGTCAACTGGTGCCAGGTCACGGTTAACATGAATTACACCGATCTGCGAGTCTGCTGGAGACTGCGTGAACAAATCACGCTGCAAACTTGTAATACCTTGAACTTATTTTCTTCGGTCGAAGAACTTCCTACTTTCTTACTCTCCCTCTCGCTCTCCCCCCCTTACTTCAGTTTGTCCGTGTCTTTGTCCCATCTCCCGATTTTTCTCTCTTCTCAGCAGCCGTAGCACGTTGCACTCTACACCAAGCCCCAAGGCCTTTGAACGAGTGCGTAGGCGTCACTTCGTAGTGGGACGAACTACAACGCACAGCTTGCCTAAGCTCTTTGTATCTTACACTTTCATTTTGATTTCCGAAAGAAAATTATATACAGTTCATATACGCACAAGTGAAAGTACCTGTCCTACGCCAGCATTTTTTAAAATAAACTGCCCTCAAATAATAAAATTGCTTGTTTATTAGCCTATACCTACGAGACAGAAAGTAACAGGAGAAGGAATAAGGTGGGCAATGTACGTACAACGTACGTAACACTGTGGCGCGTTCGCGTTATGTTCGTAACCCCTCGGCACTCCTAACAGCCTAATAGCATTTCATGCGATGAGAGCACTTTTACGGCGATAAAACATCCTTAGGTCTTCATTTAAGGTGTCCTATATTTTTGCCCGATTTTAACCAAATCTGAACTCTCGACAGATTTCAATGAAAGTCCCCAATATAAAATTTAACCGAAATCCTTCTAGTGGGAGCCACGCTAATACTTTTGGACAGACGGACGGACAAGATGAAACTCATAGGTGCTTTTCGCGACTATGCGAACGCGCCTCAAACTGTACAATGAGCAGCTTCACAATTTGTACGCTTCGCCAGACTTTAGTACGATGATGATGTCAGAAGGATGAGATGGTCGAGGCACGTAGTCCGCACTGAAAAGATATAAGGAATTAGAAAGCCTGCAAGTCAAAGACAGGCGGGAAGATAATATCACAATGGATGTTACAGAAAAAGGCTGTTGGTAGGTGGTCTTGATTCTTGTGCCTCGAGACGGTGTCCTGTGGCAGGCTCTTACGAATGAGAGAGAGAGAGAGACAGAGAGATATAGAAGTGTTCCATTAAACAACACTGTCAATTGTTAACACTGTATAGTGTCCGCGGCAGCTGAATAACCTACGAGTATGGAGCACTGGTGAAGTGATACAGAAAGGGAAAAACGGCAGTACTCGGAGAAAAACCTGTCCCAATGGAACATGTAAAAACAACCCTCGGATTCCGTAACAGGAGGTGAATTTCTTGACTGGGTGAGAGACTTATCAGTCTCTCCATGTAAGTAAACCATTAATATACAGTCCCACTTACCTCCGTTATATTAAGTATTGCCAAGGTAAATTATAATTATCGAGTTACGCACTGAATGTCTGCAAGCAATGACAGCCGTGTTCTGGACAATTATCGCACTACACGACTGGGTATGGCCACCCTATGATTGAACTACACACGTAGAAACACAGAAACGCCAGATGAAAGTATTTTAAGATACAGAGCCATGTGCGTTCAGCGTGCGCGCGTGCACTCAACCATTGACAAAAGCACATAATTGCCATAATTACAACTTAATTTACTTCCTAACCAAGCCGTTATACTTTACAAACAATCAAACACTGAATTACAACGGATGGCGTGGCAACTAGGCTTCAACCCAAATCTATCATTCAGAAAAAGCTACATTTTTACTACATAAAAACAATAGGACTTCCCACCAACAGTAGCGTTGGGCTTCCTCACACAGTTAGATAGGAGTGAAATCTTGATGTACAGGGGTTTAATAAAATATAGTGATACCGAACCGTCTAATGTAAGTTGCTTTCACAACTACGTTCCCATGTAAATACTATAACGCAACCGAGGGGAATTCTCAGTGATTTGCAAACTTCTGAAAGGCGTGCTTTATTTTATATCTAGTTCTCACATCCGGGACGTAAAAGTGAAGTTTTCCCTGTGCACGCCAGGAATGCACATAGGGGCCTGGAAGTATAGCTCCACTCATTCTAAACCTCGCTATTAGATGGAGGCGCGTAGTCTGCTACACGCCCCGGCAGCTTTACCCCATCGAAAAGCACCCAAGGCTCCCACTGAAAAGGAGGCGGGGTGGACCCCTGCCCTTACAGGAAGTCGAACGAAAGGTCGTCAGTGGTCCATTCCGTAGCTTAGTCTCTAAAGCGACTGATAGACCCTAGCTCTTTCTTATGGCCGTAACGAACTTAAAGCCTCATAACTGTGGTTGCCTCACGATCTGGTCCGCATAAATAAACTCACAGAAAAGACAATGAACTATCTTAAGTTCTAAAATAAACACTCCTTTCATGGTAAAGATAGAATTTCACACGTTTCTGAGAGTTTTTTTTATGCTATGATGAATACAGGTAGAGGTGGGTCAGCTCTTAGGGTCTACTAAGAGCTAGACGACCATGGGCATTTATTTGAGAACCGGTGTATTAGGCAAGTTTTCCCTTTCCGCATAAAGGCATAGAGAGTGAGTAGTAGTTGACCTACATCTTCTTAACGTAAACTTAACGCCTCAGCCGCTTTACCTCCAGGAAAGCACGCCGATATCCATCGAACAGGAAGCTGGAACGGTCACAGAGCTGGCCTGAATGTTTTGGAGATGACAAAAATGTCTTCCCTCTGCCGAGATTCGAGCCTCGGATCGCCCAGTCCGTACCTAGTCACTATACCGTCGACACTACCCAGGTTCCTTTAGCATCGGCATTAACCGTCTATGCCCAATGTTAAATATGTGTACCATTTACTGTAACATTAAGAAACGCGTGACTGCTCCACGCACTGTATCCATGTGTTTCGTATGGCTCCCACAAGAAACGACGGTCATTTTCCTAAACAGCATTAACCGATTTACGAATATTTCTAGGCAGGAAGTGCAAGTGTATATATATTTTAATCAACGTCTGCCTTCAAGGTGATAAGACTGTGTTAAACCGCATTGCAGTCGCCCTTGTATCTATGCCTGAGCAGAGACAACTGCATTTACACCTTTTGACAGACGCGGGGGTGCGGAGAAGTTTATAAGGGACGCAATTTAATGGACTCCATCCCGTTGTGTCTAATCATCATTCACATGGATACAAATTATTCCGTGTAACACAACATTTATTGTTACTTTCAAACACTAAGACTAGTGGCCAGCCAATTACTTGAAGCAGTACATAGACTTACACATCACACTTTAAGTTTACTTTTACTCTTAAACTGCATTTCAAGAAACAGTCCTAAGAAGTTTTAAAGAGCATAAAAGGAAGTATGCAACCGTCTACCTACGTGTTATGCTGTCAAACACTACAATATTATTGTAACACATGTGTGGTGTAATACTTGAGAGATCTCTCAAATAAAAACATTTTACCTTGCTTTTTTAAGATTTTGTAGAAGAACGCCTGATGATGATCGTTTTCGATTGAAACATGTAGCGTTTGGAAATAACAATAAAATATCGTGTTAGACGAAATAATTTGTATCTATGTGTATCACGTTCTTTAAGCTAAGTGAATAACAACCATAATGAATCTGCGTACTGAGTGAGGCAATGAGAAGTAACTACATTTTTGTGCGGGCATCTACACACTCTTCCCTGCACTCGTCGTGTTTTGCGGTGTCCACATAAATTACAATATAATTATGATGCATACACCATTCAAGAAACTGCCTACACCTTCAGGATAACAAATTATTCTCTTTTCGCTGCAGGAAAAATAAAATCTCTTTAATTATCTCTATATTTGTCACTCCTGGCAGCTGCTGTTGATATTACGAAACTTATTCACGACCCACGTGTTTATATTGGATTAGAAACAGTTATACAACATTTAAAAACGTAATGCATGTAAACAAACATGGGTCAACATACGCTACATATGTTGCAAAGTACTGGTTAGGAAAAAGGAACAAGCTTAATAAATTCGCTGTTTTGTGTTCAATATGAACAAATGCAATACGTTACGTTTACATTAATGGTCATATACCTACATTTGCACGCCCTGAACGCATGCAGACTATACACGAAAACAAAGCTTTAAAAATCGATGTCAAGAAGCTGAGCATAATGTTCACCGCACCCTGCACATACCAACATAACAGGAAAGGTGCACTCTAATGAAGTAAATACATTTTTTAAAAAATGCGTTACCTGTGAATTCTCCTATTTAATTGCGTGCAAAGTCCATTTATTGCAGACGAAAATCCAACACCAAGCTAACCGAAGTGAATATAAGCTACACTGCAGAGCCAAAAATTATTTCCTTATTTTTTGATAAGTCTTTTAACACACGGGAAAATATTTGCAGTAAATGCTGTAGTTACATATAACATTTATATTCTAAGTCAAGGAGCAATGTTTGTACTTAAGCACCACGCCACGAAGGCATAGCTCCACTCAAGCTTAACATCGGGACTAGATGGAGGTAGGTGGTCGGCTTCACACCCCGGCCGCTTTACCCCCGGAAACGAAAACCGGTATCCATTAAACAGGAGACTGGTTGCACCCCGGAGCAGATCTCAACATTTTGCAGTAAAGAAATATCTCTTGGACCTGCTGCGGTCCAGTCCGTAGACTAGTCACTACATCGACTAAGCTATCCTGCCTCCTTATTTGAGTTTTCTATAAAGAATTATACTGGAAATATAATAGCCAAAATTACACCACATGAATAAATTTTGTTTAAACTCTCCACATCAAATTCCTTCAAAACCCTTTCATAGCTTCCGGGATGAAGCATGCAGACGAACGGGCAGACACGATGCAGCCATTATGAATTCACTTCATGCAGCTGGCATACTGAAAGCAAGAAGTTTTCACTACGCCCAGAATTCAGCACGATGTCACATTAGAAGTCCATATATAACAGCGTTAGACATTCGGAATACGCTTTGCCCTATTTCACTTAAGCACATTAAAGGATCGAGTAGCTTTTAATGTATAACAGCAGTAATGAACTCATTAAAAAATAATCTCTGACTATTAGAAGAACCTATGCATTGATCTCTATTTGCGTTATCAAGCGAACATCATAAATCCGATTACTCATTCGGTCTAGTTTCTGTACGAACGCCTGAAGATTACAGCTTATACTTACCTGCACAACTGTCGGTGTAAGGTAACGTTACAGCGGACTCTGCAGCTTACATGTGCAAGAAATTGGTCTCCAATACACGTATACTGCACGGTCAGCAACTTATCCCTTTCCGTTGTAAAGTGAAAATTTGATCACGGCCTGCGATCGGACTGCCAACCGAACGTCGCGATGTAGTGGTAAAAACTACTGCTTGTTAGTCTTGGAGTCTTCCAAGTTTGACCGGAGGTCCGACTATCCTCAGACACCTAAAAGCTGCCCCAGGCCGTTCCCTTCTACGTTTCCTCAAGCTCATTCAAAATCATCTTGCACTTGCTCCTTCGACCTACCGACAGCTGAGAAGGGATGTTTCAAAGATGGAAACGATCAAGGCTACAGCGCGTATATCTGTGCGTCATTCAGACCTGGGGAGGATGCGCTCAAGCTCACAGAACCGAAGAAACACCATAACAAAGTCAACAGTCTTCCTTGGACTACAATATTCCAGTACAAACCATCAAAGGCAAAACATATCTGGCAACATAATGCTGAGAGATACGATAAATGTAAAATTATGCACACGTGAAGATAATCCAGAATTTAATATCACAAATTTTAACCAATGACATTAAGTTACTTCACAAATAAGTGCAGGTGGAAAACGATTTCCATAATAGAAACTGATATATCGCCATGCCTCGTGGAGGAGCATGAAGCGGCAGAATTGCAAGTTCACATAGCGCTGGACACATTCCATAGCTGGTACTAAAAGTGTACTTACAAATGAGGGTATTAACCTAAAGTCGTGGTTAGTATTTCTGGACCTTCCTCGAGATTCACACAGTTCTGTCGCGAATAAGAGATGTATCTCCAAAATTGTTTTCGTGACGGACTGCATGCAACTGGTAATACACAATCAAAATTTTTACGAAGAACGTACATGTAGCGACATACTACATAACAAATCAAGAAGTCTGGAAGGGCAGTTCGGCTCAAGGACGTACGCACGTCCGTCAGCTATTTGGTTTGAACACAGAAGAATAGCAAGAAGGAAGTTCATAGCTGATATAACTCAGTCAGAGAAGTTACTGATTTCCGTTTGGACGTCCGGGGTTCGAATCCAGGCGATGGCAGAACCTGCTTTTCGCCTAGCCATGCAGACTGGCTTCGGGACCCAACCAGCCTATAATCCAAGGGAATCAGGGGCGCCTTCCGCGTAGGTAGAGTGGCCGGCGTGAGAAGCACCATTTAAGCCGAGAGGCTACAATTCCATGGAGCTCTATCTTATTCGTGTGTGGTACGTAATATCAGAGAGCCTCTTTTAAATAAAATAAAAATGGCTGCTGTTACGACAGGAACAAATCACGAGAAGAAAACTAATCAGGACAGGAAATGCTAGTATAATGTAACATTAAGGCGCTTTCAGATCTTTCCATCTTAATTTGTCCGCTAATTCTAATTCTACTAATTCCATGTCCTGTTTTGAAAAAGAAATGACGTTCCACCTACCACAAACTCTTCACACACATACAGGCCACTACTAGTTGCTGTACCGACATTCACAGAGGGCAAACAACGCTTGTTCATGGCCTGCTGTGTACGTACAATGCGCCTAAACCAGTGTTTCTCAAAGTGTGCTCCACGGATCCGAAGGGATCCGCGACCAGTTCCCAGGGAACCCGTGGATACATTTCTGTAATGGCTACTTTGCAGTTTACTTAAGGAGTAATGGTACAACTTCAGCAACGGAAAAGGAACATGAGATTTCGAACATGGAACGTGAGGAGCCTGTATAGGTCAGAGTCACTTATGACAGTGGCCTGGGAATTAGCGAGGTACAAATTAGATATAGTGGATGTACAGGAGGTTAGGTGGGATAAAGGAGGCACAGTAAGAGCAGGGGATTATACTTTTTGAAGTAAAACGTCTTACATTTCGGTACACATAGGTGGGTCACCTCGGCGCTCGCGGTGTCAGACTTTCGCGTTACCTACGTTTCTTCACAGTGCTCCGCGCCTACTTCGACTACAGCAGTGAACGATACATAGTTTGAAAGGTAAGGAATATGCCTACACGCTGAAAAAAGAATCATCGAAAAATCTTGAAATCTGCCAAAATGGCGGCCATGTCAAAATCACCTACGATTTTCACACTCTCACCATCTAACATCTTACATTTCGGTACACATAGGTGGGTCACCTCGGCGCTGTTTTTAAAGGTTCACGATGCCGAGACTAACTAACGCACAAAAGCAAGAAAACTATCGAAAACGGAAGGAGGCAGAGGAGGGTTCACAGAGGCCGGAACATCAAAGAACGAAAACTACACGAGATGCCCGTCCTGCTCACCGGCGACTTCAACCTAGATACTCGTCCCGGCAAGAATAACAACTGGTTCATCGAATTCATGAAAGAAGAACTCGGTCCAGAAATCCGCAACGATCCCGCGCAATCTACCACGCTAGGCGGCAGCGCGATAGATCACATCTTCACCAGGCGTCTCTCCCATCTCAAGAGCGTAAACTACGCGACTTACTTCTCATACCACAAGCCACGGCTAACCATTACAGAGACATAAGCACATACATATAACAACTTGTAAAAATTTCTGAAAAAATACAAACTCCAATACAGTCAACGTCTTTCTTTCTTTCGCACTTCCCTCACTCAAGCAGCTAAAACATTTTAACACCCGCAAAAAAAGATCGCCAACATTCAACTTGTCGGCGTGACGTTTTACGTACAATTTGCGGTTCAGTCGTAGCTTGAAACACCGAAGATATTTTTCAATGGAAACGGAAATGAAAGTCATCAATTGGGAACAAGAAGCTGGCTAAAATGCAGTGGTTACTGGATTCCAAAACAAAGTAATGTAGATAATCTGAATAATGTACGTGAAGGAAGACAAGAAGGAATATCTGAAGCTAAAATTAATGGACTTGAAACAAACAGTAAGAACAAGAATATCAGAGACTTTATAGTGGCATCAATGACTTTAAGAAGGGTTACCAGCTGCAATAACATATGCAATTAAAACGTCATTGCATAACCTAAGATCATGAACTTGAAGAATCGTCTTTTGGGATGTTAGGCCGTGTAGGCTGGTAAATACGAACGTATCGGAGAAGCGTACGGCTTCCATCTCCAGAGACTGAGTACCTCCTCTTCGTGGACAGCTGGGCAATGAAGATGGAGGCACTAAATTCATCCGTAAGGTCGGCGACTACTGAGCAGTCGACAGGGCGTTAACATCTCAGAAGACTTGGCGCTTCATTACCACCCCTGTGACGAAACCAATCTACTTCTCTTTCCAGTTATGGCGAGAAAAGGAAATATACGGTACTTAAAAATGAGTTTCATCTTGGAAAGAACAGCATTAGTAGCATCTGGGAAGGCAAGCAGCAGCCCTGCAGTTGTTTGAAGCAGACTACGATAAAAGCGAGTTTACGTGGCGTAAGCACAGGCGTAGCTTGGGGGGTGCAAGGGGGGGGATCCCCCACCTACATTTTTTCTACCTAATAATATTTTTTGGCTACTGAGTTGAATATGGGCAAATAAACGACATAAATATTTTCCGAACGATTATTTGGGTGGTGTACAGGCAGAAAAAAATGAAAAACCTGCGTTTTACTGGACGCAGAATAGACGCATGGTCGATTTTGCTCCCTCCCAGTGTTATTAGCCAAGTGACGCCTGTGGGCGTAATTTTAAGCTACTTAAAAAGAATTCCAACACAGATGCGACCTTTGAAATGCAACAAGGCACCAAATGAGGTTATGCATTCCGTATAACACTTCTGCACTGCTTCACCGCAAAGACCAAAACACAATCCTTCGAAACATCGGTAACCATTTATCAGTCTGCACGGCGTACTATCCCAAACGACTTCAATCTGCAGCAACACTACTGTCAGAACCTCAAATCTCGCAACCTTTCTGTATAATATTCTCACCAGACTGTGCTGTAAATGTACATGTCTAAATAGGCCTGTTGCCTGTACTGGTGATAAAAGCAGAGTCTTAACGTGGATTTGGGATCCTCATAATATGACATACATGGGAAAAGTTTCTGTGCTTATGTGTGTGAATTTTATTATTCCTTCCTGTTTAAACTGAAGGAACTCCTGGTCTAATAAACATACACTCCACCCTTCTAGTATATACCTAAAGATTCTTATGGGAGACACCCCCAATCCTGACTGCTTCCGCTGCACGTGGATCGTTTCCCCACCAACATGGATTCGGCTAACAATATGTCTAAGTGACCACTCCGGGAAATTCTAGAACAACCACAATGGGCAATCTGATCTACAAAAGTTGCCAAGTGAGTAGGTGGGCAAGTCTCCTACGATATGACAGGTTTCCAGTTTACGGTTCTCCCTCCCAAGTTCATTAGCACACGCATTACTGCAGGAAATTAACAAAGCATTTAACTAAACCGGACGGAAACCGAACACGCCGTATTCTTAACAAAGCCTAGCAACTGACCACATTGTGACTTGCAAGATGATTCTAGTCTTCTGCATGACGCCGTGCAGACCGGTATATGGATACTAACCTATATGGTGTCAAACCACACAGGACTGGAATCCTCATCAACCCCGCTATGACACCTCACGTCTCGCACAGCTGACTTCTTTTTAAAAATCATTTGACCAGGCTTCGTTTTTCAGCTTTCCATTGCTGTTACAGCCAGCAAAGGTGAGCTGAAATTTTTGATCAACCTACGATCCAATGCGAGGACTGTCTGCAGTAAAGCTAAGGGCCACAGCAAACAAAAAGAGGAACTCCTGTGAAGCAAGTACAGCCTGTGGACGGTTGTAAGGAAGGAACGTACCTGTAAGAGAATGAGAGGTAATGAAAGAAGCAGCCCCAAAACCATAACCGCCACGCCCCTCAACCTTTCCCATCTGCTCATACTTTCAGGCACACAAGAGAAAGGACACACACAAAAGCTAAAGGTTCGGACAGACAGCTGCAAGTCCTCTGTGTAAACAGGTACAGAAGATACACCATCAGCACCAGGTACACAACAGAACCTCCTTTTTACGTATGTTCTCTTCAAGACACAAACACAAGCCAAGCAGGTAGAAACGAAATGCTGGTCTCCTATTGGTTGGTTTCGGGGTGCTAAGCTCGTTTTACGCGATGTCTATTTCTTGAAGTCTACAAATCAAACACAGTATCTCCACTCTTCAGAGAGTAGATTATACCCTGAAGATGGAGGCAGGAAGATCCGACAAAAACGCTCACATCCACATACACAACCCAGAACAGCGACGTCTAAGGTAAAGACATGCATATGAAAGCAGAAGTCACACCATGAAATATCTTCTAGAATGTGACGTCTTGTAGTTTGGTAAAATATTAAGTTTCAGAAGAATACACCGAAGGTAGGAATGGTAAGTTTCTCCGCAACGTTTGTAAATATCAACCGGACTACAAGACATCACATCTCAAAAAGAAGTAACTTTCACAGTCGATGCAGTGAGAAAGTCAAATCTCGCAAACTAACTCCAGGTTGCTGGATGAAAGGCCAACTCCGCTCTGCTCTGTTCAGAGGCACTGAAGTGGGCGTAAGAGGTAAAGCTGTCCCTCTACATGCCATGAAGGCATACAGAGGGAGGAGAGGTATAACTCCACTCATTCATAACCTCAGCATTAGATGGCCTGGTCAACCTCACGCCCTGGCCGCTTTACCTCCGGGAAAACAGCATGTATTGTGCGTGTACATTGCGTTATAACAGTAACTCTTGGATCAAACAGTAAATATGGTGTGCCCAAACTCATTAAAGCAAGTGTAAAATGCGCTATAACTGTGACTTCTACAAACTGTACTACGAGGGCTGTCCAAAAAGTATCCGACTATATTTTTTCCCGCGGTAAGTAATGGCGAAAGGGTGGGGAAACTGAGCGTAGTGGTAGAAGGGACTTTCATGCGCATGCGTGATTTTTTGCTGCCTCGCAACACCGCCGGATGCGTCTGTCGCTGCCAGATAGCGAAGTGGTGTAACACGTGTTCATCGCATTCTCGTTTCGCTCAAGATGACAGAAAGTTTGGAGCAGCGATACTGCATCAAGTTTTGTCAGAAACTTGGGGATACCCAAGCGGAAACAATCCGCAAAATTCAGCAGGCTTTCGGTGATGATGCAATGGGGGTCACTCAAATTAAAGAGTGGTTCAACCGCTTTAAAGATGGCCGCATGTCGGCGGACAGTGACCAGCATTCCGGGAGACCGTCAACGAGCCGAAATGCTGATGTCATTGACAAAGTGCGGACATTGATCATGGAGGACCGTCGTTTGACAGTCCGGGAAATTGCTGATGAGGTTGGGATCAGCAGAGGTTCCGCAAACACGATTTTAACTGAGCATGTGGGCATGCGAAGAGTGGCGGCAAAATTTGTGCCCAAGCTGCTTTCGCCGGAGCAGCAACAACTCCGCCTTGAGGTCGCGCAGGACATGCTGGAGTGCGCCAACAGGGATCCTGAGTTCCTGAAAACTGTGATCACTGGTGACGAGTCGTGGGTGTACGGATATGACCCGGAAACCAAGGTCCAGTCGTCACAATGGAAGCATCCAACATCCCCGAGGCCCAAAAAAGCACGACACGTTCGGAGCAATGTGAAGGTGATACTGACTGTTTTCTTCGATTACCGGGTGTTGTGCATCATGAGTACGCACCACTAGGCCAAACTGTTAATAAGGAATACTACCAAGAAGTCCTCCGTCATCTTCGTGATGCAGTTCGGCGCAAGAGACCGGAGCTGTGGGACGCACGCAACTGGCAGCTGCATCACGACAATGCCCCAGCTCATTCATCACACCTGATCCAGGGTTTCCTGGCTAAGCACGGCATTCCGCAGGTTCGCCAGGCTCCCTACTCTCCTGACATGGCTCCTTGTGATTTCTGGCTGTTCCCGAGATTGAAGACACCGCTAAAAGGCTCCCGTTTTGACAGCCGCGAGGACATCATACAGAACGCGACGGCGCAGCTGCACACCATTCCAAAACAAGCCTTCCAGAATTGCTTCCAGCGATGGAAGGACCGCTGGGCTAAGTGTGTGGAGTCACAAGGGGCCTACTTTGAAGGGGATTAGGTATTGTAACCACCCAGATACAGAACTTTTTTTTCCCGGCCCAAGGTCGGATACTTTTTGGACAGACCTCGTATGAACACTGCGAAAGAATATTCTCAAACCCGGTGTTACAAACTTCCTGTGATACAGATTCCGGAGGGAAGAGTTTTCATATGACAGGAATAGTTTACATTTTGAAGTCTGTAAGATCGGTGAAGGACAACCCTCAAATCCGAACACCGGAGACAGTAAAACAAGTAGCATATAAAACGTATGGCTGGCCACTGGGAAGTGTCCCAGAGTAGTATACACAATGTATGAAAGGGACAAACCTACGGGCAAAAGTAAAGTGTAACGTAGAATCAGATTAGTGTGCAAGTATGAGATCTGAGGCCCTCCGAGCGGGATGTGACAATGTGTAACTTGGTAGATGGGTACCAACGTTTTAGAAGAACTTGCTGCCTCCGTTCTGTACCTGAAAACGGAGGCAACAGGTACTACCTACCAAGCGAGAGGGAGTCATTACCAAGAAGCAAATAATCTTGGATTAGAAATCATACTGACGAACTGGTAAAACCGGCGTTAGATATGTGCATAATATTTATTTCAGTAATTCAAACACGCGTATTGGTTACCAATCACAAAATATCAAAAGCTCAAGGCACAGAATTTCATACCATACAATTAATCATTCCTGGGTGAATGTAACAACCTTCTGTAAACCACAAATAGTTCTAGTACTGTATACTATCCGGGGATCGAATCCCGGTGGGGGCGAGATTTTTCGCAGCTCTCCAGACCGGCCCTGGGGCCCACCCAGCCTCCTGTACAATGGGTACCGGGTCTCTTTCCCGGGGGTAAAGCGGCCGGGGCGTGGAGTTGACCACCCATCCCCATCTAGTGCCAGGGTTAAAGAAAGAGTAAAACTATACCTCTACTCCCCCTCTGGGCCTTCATGGTCTGTTCTAGGGAGAACTTTAGCTTTACTGTATACTATCAGTATAGCGGAAGTCGACGTACTGTGAACTAGTCTTTCAGTCTGTGGCATAGTCTTTGTATTTTCGAATGGGTGTAGTTGTTTAGAGTATATTCTTGCTGTAAACTTTCAAAAAGAGGTACAAAATATGAGATTTACGGTTCTCACAACGGCGTTGATGAAAATTCAAGTCTTCTGGGAAAGTTACGCCGTGTCGAATGGTAAATAATGGATGAGTCAAAAGTCGCGTTACACAAAATTAAAGTGTCTATGAATGTAAGATAATGTAGGCAACTTTTTTGTTCGCTGTTGGTACTAGTGTCTTATCGCGATTGTGCAAACTTTCTGACTGAAGTGCTGCGTGACTCTCCAGCTGACCGAATCAGTTTCCGTAATCCTAGAGCACCATGTTTTCTCTATCAACTCTATACTCGTATTTTACATTGCGGTCGTATGCGAAGGTGAAAGAAGTTTCAGAGAAGACATCCTGATGATGTTCATCTAAATAAGATGGCAATTCCAATATTGTTGCCTGTTTTCGTGAAACAGGTAGTGTACAGAATAAGAAAAACGTGGCGACCATCCGTGTTAACTGCCGAAAAACTTGAAGATGTGCGTTGGCGGCTGCAACAATCTCCAAGGAGAAAAGACTCAGAAAACTTGCGTCATAGGTACAATGTCCTACTGCACTACCCAGAAGGCTGTCAGACTACTACATGTGTTCTTATATCATTAGGGCTGTCCAAGAACTGACAGGTCCGGACACAGATAAGCGAGTACAGTATTGCAGGTGGTTTCGGCCTTTCGTCGAGTAAAATGGAATAAAAATGCTCGATATGGTTTATTTTAGTAATGAAGCGTGATTCCCCATAAACAGTCAGAACTGCAGATCTGGTGAAGTGAAAATCCACGCGCGTTACACAAAAAATCTTTACCTCCAAAAAAAAAATTGGTGTATGGTGTGCGTCGCCTCGCAGGCACTTATCTGGTCCCACCTTCTTCGAGTCCACAGTTGACAGTGGGGTATAAAAGGACATCATACCCCAGTTCATTTCAATGTTGGAAGAGGATGAACACCATAGTTTGTTTCAGCAAGATGGCGCCACATGCCATACTTCTCGCGAAACGATTAATTTCTTGAAAGAGTACTCTCACAAATGTCTAATTTATAAAGGTCTGTGGCCCCCCAGATCACCAGACTTGTCACCCACTGGTTCCTTTCTCTGGGGGCATCTAAAAGGACACGTATTCAAGACGACCCACATACGTTTGAGGAACTTAAGGCCAACATCGAAATTCAGTTGCTCAAATTACAGGTCAATTGCTACGTACCGTGTCTACAAACATCATAAAGAGGGTTCGAACCCCTACTGGTGCTGGAGGAGGTCACTTTGAACACCTACTGTGACAATTAAAGACGGTACTGTAAGTTGTTTTTGCATTGTAGTGTACAGGGTATGTGAAATATGTATTATATTAATAAATGCACAGTGTCCCATTTGGATAACGTGACTTTTAAAACACCCTAAACTAACCGACGTTTCGAATGATCGCTGTTCCTTCATGTTCAGAGTCAAAATCAGGACTGCTTGCACATGCAGATGAAGGCCGTACGATCTTTCGACACGTCGGTACATATTTACCGATCGACACTGCGTAACATCCCAGAAGATCCCACGACACCTCCTACAAATTACCCCGAGGCGTTTTGTACGCACAGGCCAAATAATCGAAGAGGCAAACAGCTGGTGCACACATCTGTACGATGTGAGGTTCTTACAGTAACAATGATGAAGACTTCATACTTCTGAGACATGACGCCCTGTAGACTGGTATACAGGTACGAGCGCTCCGGAGGAGCTTGTTGCCCTTATATTCAGGGTAGTCCGCGAAAAATGGGTATACTATGTAGTGGAAGTACATGGTAGGCGAATACAGTAGCAGACCTAGGGAACAGTCTTCCACTACATTCCTAGCAGTATGGTATACTGTATGAGGTAACAGAAACTGTGAAATGAAGCGGCAAACATTTTGCCACCATCACAATTTTCTCACGGAAGCTCGAGCGTTCCGCAGAACATGGTTTGGGAAACGATGCTGTAGCCAGATATAACCCCAAGGCATTTATATAGCCGAGGTTAGCGCAGTCGGTTTAGTGACTAGGCTTTGGGCTGGACAATCCGGGGTTCGAAATTTGGCAGGGGCAAGAAATTTTTCTATTCTCCAGAATGTCCAGACCGGCTCTGAGGCCCACCCAGCCACCTATTCAAAGGGTTTCGGGGCTTCTTTCCCCAAAGAAAAGCGGCCGGATCGATCCATTTAAAGCCGAGGTTAAGAATGAGCAACTCCACCCTCCATATGCCTTCATGGCAGATATATGGAAAACATTCCCTTTACCTTTAGAGCAGGTGTGTTTGGGAATGTGCGTGCTCTCCTTCACGGCGGACACCCCACATCGAAGAAACGACTCTATTCCCTATCTTCCGTGCCTTGAATATTCAAGTCTTCTGGTACGTCACGTCGTATAGACTACGAAACGCAGACGTTTCGATTCGAAGGATCTTAGTGCCTTCGAACCGTCGGTAACTATTAACCAGTCGATACGGGGTAACAATCCAGGAGACCAGCATCTTCAGGAAACCGCTGTGAGAACCTCAACTCTCTCGCTTCTGTACTCTGTTGACAGCGTACTCAGTTTCGTTTATTCCTAGAACAATGTTGACAGATGACACACTTCAACTTTTCTGATAACGATGGAATGATACAAACTCTACTTTATCTGTAGCATTCTGCTATGCTATTAACTAAAAATTACCACACTAAGAATTCCCCTTCAACACAGCTTTACTGACTTGCTATATCAGACTTTTTATATTCAGTGAAATACAGATGAAAGTAATTTTGACCAACATCGAAGATCTAGGCATTAACGGAAGGTCAATATTGAAACGGATCTTAAAGAAATGGGTTGGAAAGACACCGACTGGATTCATCTGGCTCGGGCTAGGGGAAAGTGGCGCATCCTTGTAAATGCGGCAATAAACTTTTCGGTAGCATACAATTCGGGGGAAATTTTTACTGAGGACCAAGAACTCTACTCCACGGAATTAGTTGTTTAGTTCGGCAGATAGTGGGCATATTTACCAATGGCCTTGGTAAGGTTAACTCAGACCACCCACATGAATATGAAAGCAAAGGAGTAATTTCTTCTTCAGTTCCACCACCGCCCCTTACCTCATCAGGCACTGAACCGTAAACTACAAAAGCACAGGAGCACACAGCGCCTGTTTTCTATCCATATCCCATGGTGCGGATTATTGTACCCTCTGAGGATTGCTGGATATATAAATAAATATGAATATGAATACATTGTCCTTCTTAACTAAAGTACCAAAATTCACCAACGTAATAAAGGTCAATGCGGTATAACGAAATATCGACGAACAATTCTGACGGTTGTTTTGATTTCAAAACACATATTCTCCTTATTGCTACGGAAACCCTGTACCGAAAATTTCAAGAAGCGGAGCCGCAATCATTTAAGAAACTGAATGTTCGCGTTATATTATTATTTAGCGGTCCTAGGTTGACAACACATCGTAAAATGCGATTGCAGTATACCATGTACGTTATTGCTATAAGACGCTGCATTCTGCGAACACAATGTATTTACGTGTTTCGTATGATTGTCAGCACAAAGACCGAGTATTTCCCGAAAAGAGCATTAACAAACTGCTTCCTGTAATGGAGTCAGTCACATTTTGTTTACTACGAGTATTAGACAAAAAAAAAAGTCTTTATATACTGTATCATTCTTATGAAAATCACTCTTTAAAGAGTCAACCCTCGACATCTGAAAGAGATTTGCTTAGTCTGAAGGTTCCCAGACTTCGTCCGCTTGTCCTTCTGATGACAGTAGTCTGCAGCTTTGATGCAATAATTCTGACAGGGCAAAACCGAAGTACTCTGAGAACAACCCACCCCTGCACCTAAGCCCGGCACGGTCCCGTCCCACACAAACACACACACATCACACAGTGTACGTCCGCATATATACACATACCTATATGCAGTAAACGCCCAGCAAACACAAGTGTCCTCGTTAAAAACCGAGCGCTTAGCGCCGTTTAGGGAGATAATTGCTTCTGATTACGATAATCATATTAAACATACAAATACACTGTGTAGCAAAATGCACAGTATTTAAATGATACAGCACGAGGAACATACAGTTACCACGAGGCTTTAACGAGTTCGGAATTTCAGTAAGACACAAATAATATGTTACGTATCTTGGTGTTGTCCCGTAACGCAAAACCGAGAAGAAATGCAATGACATGAATATAAACGCATTTACAGATTTCGGGTATGCCATTTGATATGTGTAGTGCAAAATTCCCCTATTTTTTATTCTGTCCATACATTTACGTGACTTTAGCCTGCCTTACGTGGTTAAATGCTTCACTTCTCACTAATGTGATATGATGATCATTATAAATGAATCTAGACGATCAAGGGTGCCGTAATCTCCTTAAAAAGTAAAGCACAGCGGTTACCATATGTACCACGCGCACAAACACTTAAAAAGCTTTACAGTTTGCCCACACAGTACATTTACGTAGTTGTTATTATTCTGAGAATAAACGGGGAATATTTCTGTAAAGAGCACTAACCGGAGAGATAACGGCTTACAGAGTGTGTATCTAAAATGCTTGGACCAACTTCACGAATGAGTTCTTCACACCAAAAACAAAGAAAAAAGTTTATATGAACATATATCCGGAAATGAGCGTTTTTTCAGTTTAATTGGAAGATTAAAATCAACAATAATACCTTAATTACGTACTATTTTACATAAACTGACATAATACATTTACATTACACGTTCCCAATTTAACAAATGTTGAGTTCATATGGTTTATCAAGTTACAAACGCTCAAAATATCTTCCACCTCAAAGCACGCATGGACACGTGTGATCATGGACTGTCGCACCATTTCTAAAGTGCAAGGGCTGTTGCGAAGGTTTGACAGGCATAAAAAATGGGTTGTGAAATGCCTCTTCATTTTGAATTGGAGCTGAATACACTAGGCGTTTTAATTGTTCCCACAGATAAAAATCTAAAGGATTGTGGTCGGGTGAATGTGAGGCTGTACCTCGAAAACTGTTTGCCGACATACAACGATATGAACTTTTTCCTTGTTTTTAATGTGGGGAACTCACTCCTGAAGTTTGTCCAAGCATTCCAGATACACTCTGTATCCAGAATAATTCCAGGCTTCAAGGCCCGCGCCATGGAACAGACGGTTAGTCGTCGTCCTCTCACCGCGAATCCCAGGCCTGTCCATGTGGGATTTGTGTTGGACAAAGTAGTCATGCGACAGGTTTTCTCCGAGAACTTCGGTTTTCCTTTGTCACCTTCAAGCAAACGACACTCTTCCGGGAAAGAAGTTAAAGGTTTGAAAGGGTCAAAATCAATCTGCTAACACTCACGTCCACAGAAACAAACATCAACTTAAACCAGAGGGCCTGTATAAGCCATTTATTGTCTTCTGACCACTGAAGAATCCAGCAATTTTGGCAGACGTGAGGTGGCAAAAGGAGGATACCAGTTTTGTTTCGCCTACCGCTGTATAAAAATCGCTAGTAGGTTTCCGCGTGACAATTTCACCCGCCAAAAACTAACATATGACTTTTAGGGAGCAACCCAGTGGTCTGTATTCAACGTTTGGCAAGAACTTCCAGTCAGCTGACGGTACAGATGGTAAACAAATGCTATGCGTACACAGTCACACTTTGCCATCGCGACAAAGTAAGGTCAGGGCGAAAGAAGCAGATAACCTTGAGAAGAAGAAATAAAGTACATTCACCTGTAAACGATTAAGAGGCGAACTTAGGCACTTAGGTCAGGGTATTCCATCGCCGTATAATTTACAACTTCGAGATCATCGTTTCATTTATATCAAGACTGACGATACAATACAGCAAAAGAAAGAAACAAAAGTGTCTATCAACTATAAAAACTTGCTAAGCTGTTAATTTTAGTATTTACAACTGTCAAGAATACTGTCATGTTTAGGTATAATAATCCCATAACCCAATATGGCACTGTCGCTCCACATTGAGGGTGCTGCGAATCTACACTACTTTAAAAAAGTTAATTAAGTATTTAAATAACGACATTTGGGTTTGGACGCGTTTGTCGGTAAGATTGGTAACAGAGATTCAACCGGAGTCAGACGACAAATGAGTCTTGAACTACAAAATACTGATTGATGTATGTAGACGCCTGTTTTAAACCTGGGGTGCACGAATTTTTAAAACTCCAGTCGCCAGAAATGTGACATAATGCAAGTTCATACTGAGGATTCGCAAACATTAGGCATCAACGTACGCAATTTAGTAGATACGGTGACCAGGCACCAGTATTTGTGCACCCCTGTTTTAAACACATTTTCTTTTCCTGTAGGCACAATGAAAGAGAACTACATTTCATGGAACAAAGAAGATTAAGCACTTAAGAAATAAAAAAGGGTGGTAAATCGTATTCCTGTAGCCTTAGCTCTCCATGATAAGTGGGCCCCTGTCACCACTTTATGGCGCGACCTCGAGTTGCGGATGGAGGAACGGCCTCCGGATGTGGAGGATAGCTGCGAATACATTTAATAAGCAGTCGCGGACAGTCAACAAGGGGTGATCCTCCAGTTTGGATGTTGGGCGAGGTGCTAACAACTCCTCACCGTAAAAAAATACCATATTACGAACAACTATACAAAGCCTCGGACCTGAACTGATTCTATGGTACAACTTAAGCAACGGAAAAGGAATATGAGATTTGGAACATGGAACGTGAGGAGCCTGTATAGGTCAGGGTCACTTATGACAGTGGCCAGGGAATTAGCGAGGTATAAATTAGATATAGTGGGTGTACAGGAGGTTAGGTGGGACAAAGGAGGCACACAGTAAGAGCAGGGGATTATACTTTGTTCTATGGAAAAGGAAGTGAAAGTCATCAATTGGGAACAGGTTTTTTTGTACACCAGAGAATAGTATCAGAAATTAAGAGAGTAGAGTTTGTTAGTGCTAGGATGTCATATATGGTGCTGAGAGGTCGTTGGTGTAATATCATTGTTCTGAATGAGCATGCACCAACTGAGGAGAAAAGTGACGACTCAAAGGACAGTTTCTATGAGGAATTAGAACAGGATTTCGATCATTTCCCTAAGTACTATACGAAAATTCTGTTAGGAGATTTTAATGCAAAACTGGGGAGGGAGGATACTTTCAAACCGACGATCGGGAATGAGAGATTACATGAGGATAGTAATGATAATGGTGTTTAGAGTTGTAAACTTTGCCACATTAAAAAATCTAGCTGTTAAGAGCACGATGTTCCAGCACCGAAATATTCATAAATACACCTGGACCTCTCCTGATGTGAAGACTCATAATCAGATTGATCATGTAGTGATAGATGGATGACATTCAAGTATACTCTATGTGCGATCTTTCAGGGGAACTGACTGTGATACTGATCACTATCTGGTGCTTGCAAAAGTTAGGGAAAGACTGACGGCAATTAAACAGCAGCACAGAAGTTTGATGCGGAGAGATTTAATCTCAAGAAGCTAAGTGAACTAGAGGTTAGGAAACAGTATCAGATAAAGATCTCAAATAGGTTTGCAGCTTTGAAGAACTTAAATGTCAGTAAGGACATAAACAGGGCTTGGGAAAACATTAACGAGAGTATAAATATCTCAGCTAAAGAGAGTCTAGGGCTGTATGAAAGGAAGCAGCATAAACCATGGTTTGACGAGGAATGGTCAAAATTTTTAGATCAAAGGAAGCAGGCTAAAATGCAGTGTTTACAGAATCCAAACCAAAGTAATGTAGATAATCTGAACAATGTAAGACGTGAAGCTAGTAGACATTTCAGGAATAAAAAGAAGGAATATCTGAAAGCTAAAATTAATTAACTTGAAACAAACAGTAAGAACAAGAATATCAGAGACTTGTATAGTGGCATCAATGACTTTAAGAAGGGTTACCAGCCTAGAAATAATGTAGTAAAGGATGAGAAGGGTGATCTGGTTGCAGACTCCCACAGTATTTTGGCTAGGTGGAGGAATCATTTCTTTCGGCTATTGAACGTACATGGGGTTAATGATGTTAGGCAGACTGAAATACATACAGCAGAGCCACTGGTTCCTGAGCCCAGTGACTCTGAGGTTGAGAAGGCTATTGAAAATCTAAAAAGGCACAAATCGCCAGGTATTGATCAAATTCCAGCAGAACTGATTAAAGCAGGAGATAGAACAATTCGTTCCGAGATCCATTAACTTATTAATTTTACTTGGAATAAAGAGGAATTGCCTGAGCAGTGGAAGGAGTCAATCATTGTACCTACAGGTATCCCTCGATTTACGCCGGGGATGCGTTCCTGGACGAACCGGCGTAATATAATGTAAATCAATGGGAAGTCAATGACATGCTTTCCCGGCACCCAAACATTGACGAGTAATATAATGACACTGCATTTAAAGTTTTGAAATAACGTAAATATAATAAAGGGAATTTAGAAAATATATTTTGTACGCTTACAACCGGCAATGGCGTAATGAAGCAGCGTTAGTTCTCTGACAAAGTCCCTGGTTGACGATCGTCACGTTTTTAAAGAAAGCATGCAGTGTGGACTGTCGTGATTCTTCTTTCTTTCTATCAAAATTTCATGATAAGGCCTCATGGATGCCATAACGCTCCTCTTCGCTGTAGCACTCCGCTCCCAGTCGTGGTCAATCTCGCAGAACTCATCAGTGAGTTGATGTCTGAGCCGCTGCGCTGGAGATCACTTGTCTTCATTTCACGTACAGGAGGTTCTTCTTCCTCTCTTTCCTCCTCTTCCTTTTGGCCCAGTTGTGCGGCCAATTCTTCTAAGTCTTCATTGGAAAGAGGCTGCCCATTGCTTTCCAAAAGTTCTGTTATATCTTCATCTGTCACTTCGTCCAAGCCCACTTCTTGTGCTAGTCTTCTTACGTCATCTATGACGTTCTCCACTGGTTTCATTCACGTAAGACGCCGACCCATAGAAAATCGCGTAATAAAAATAACCCCGGGACCTCCGCAGAGATTAAATTTGTCCTTTGATACTTTAAAGCGCCGGGAATGAAATCGCATAACAGCAAACTCGCATATGCAAAAGTTTACATTTTACAAGCAGCTTTTACCGATTAATCGATCTCATTAGAGCAAAGTCGCGCTAAGGAAACATACGTAATTGCAGAGATGACCGTATTTATAATTTTTATTCAAAATCAGCGATGTAAGAATTACGATTTAGTATAAGAAGCAGTAGGAGAAAAATTGTAAAACGTTATAAATAACAGTAAAATATATTTTTTCCACTTTCCAAACTCCTGGGTTCAAAATCGGAGTTATTCTGAATCGGCACAAATCGATGGCTACCTGTATTTATAAGAAGGGTGATAAAACAGACTGCAGTAATTATCGAGGCATATCACTTTTGTCAACCACATACAACATTCTATCCAACATCCTTCTGTCAAGGTTAACTCCATATGCAGAGGAAATTATGGGCGAGCATCAGTGTGGATTTAGACGTAACAGGTCGACTACTGATCATATATTCTGCATTAGTCAAATACTTGAGAAAAAATGGGAATAAAAAGAGGCATATATAGACTTCAAGAAAGCCTATGATTCAGTTTGGAGGGAGGTCTTGTATAATATTCTCATTGAATTTGGTATCCCTATGAAACTAGTAACGCTAGTAAAAATATGTCTAAATGAAACCTATAGCAGAGTCCGGGTAGGCAAACATTTGTCTGACACATTTCCTTTTAAGAATGGTTTGAAACAAGGAGATGCTTTATCGCCATTGCTTTTGAACTTTACTTTGGAATATGCCATTAGGAGGGTTCAGGCAAAGGAGGGTTCAGGCAAACCGGGAGGGCTTGAAATTAAATGGTACACATCAGCTTCTAGTTTATGCTGATGATGTTAATATATTGGGCGGAAGAGTACATGCTATAAAGAAAAACACAAAAGCTTTAGCAGTCGCTAGTAAGGAGATTGGTCTAGAAGTAAATGCTGAGAAAACTAAGTACATGGTCATGTCTCGCAATCAGAATGCAAGACAAAATCACAACATGAAGTTAGATAATAAACCCTTTGAAAGGGTGGAACAGATCAAATATTTGGGAACAACCCTAACAAATCGAAATTCCATTCAGGTAGAAATTAAGAGCAGATTGAAGTCGGGGAATGCTTGTTATCGTTTGGTGGAGGATCTTCTGTCTTTCAGTTTGCTATCCAAAGATACAAAGATTAAGATATACAGAAGTATAATTTTGTCTGTTGTTGTGTATGGGTGTGAGACTTGGTCTCTCACACTGCGGAAGGGACATAACTGAGGGTGTTCGAGGTTAGGGTGCTGAGGAGGATATTTGGGCCTAATTGGGACGAGGTAACAGGGCAGTGGAGAAGACTACATAACGAGGAACTTAATGATCTGTACTCATCACCAAATATTATTCGGGTGATAAAATCAAGAAGAATGAGGTGGGCCGGGCGTATAGCATGTATGGGGGAGGGGAGAGGTGCATACAGGATTTTGGTGGGGAGACCTGAGGAAGGAGACCACTTGGAAGACCCAGGCATAGATGGGAGGATAATATTAAAATGGATCTTCAAGAATTGGGATGGAGGCATGGACTGGATTGATATGGCTCAGGATAGGGACAGGTGGCAGGCTCTTGTGAATGCGGTAATGAACATTCGGGTTCCATAAAATGTGGAGAATTTGTTGACTAGCTGACGACCTGCTAGTTTCTCAAGGACTCTGCTCCATGGACTTAATTAGTTAGTTAGTAGCCTTAGCTCTAAATAAGACTGGACTAATACCATACACAGGAATAATTCCTTGTACGTATGCCGGTCGGAGTGAAATTGTATGCTATTTTACCTGTTCTATTTACGCACCCTGGACTTTTTACATAGCTCTTGTAATACACAATTAGACAAACTACGAGTTGATAACCAGTTGTCTCCAGTATGCCACCGCATCCTAAAGATACCAGTTTTCAAATTTATGTCTCTAAACAGTTGTTCTTGCTCTTATAAATAATGCAAAGTACATTGTCTCAGTAAAGGTACAGCCCGGTCTCCAGGTTAACCTGCTTCTTAATAATTAACGCTAGAAGCATGCATGAAATAGGCTATAAAACCAATGAGCAACTGTGTATTGTTAGTGACGTTCAGTTTGAGGACAATCAGTTATTTTGTATTCGTATTATCTGTATCCAAATTTCTTAAGAGTCCAAGCGAGAACATAGGGAGTCATAGACTCAACACTGTCACTAATTTGTCTCTTTTCACTTTGTCTATTTTCACTTTATATTCCACGTGTTCTCTTTATCCCCTTAGGCAGGTCTCTTTGCTGAGTGAGGTCCGGAGACTGAGGTGGTCAGGTTTTGAAGTGGTTACACACACTTATTAGCAATCTCCGTCCTCGGACCTGTTTCTCCATCAAGTCGAGAGATTTCTCTGTCGTCTTCAACTTGCGGGCCGTGCCACAGCTCTGGCGGTTAGTCGGCGGCATCTCACTGCCGATGTGAAGATGCAGATTTCGATCCCATATGTGGATTTGTGATGGACAAAGTGGCATGGGGACAGGTTTTTCCGAGTACATCAGCTTTCCCCTGTCAGTATTATTCCACCAATGTTCCACAATCTACCACCTACATCTACCATCGACGCTACGTAATTTTTAGACTGACAGCGCCGTTAAATACAACATCGCTCTCTCTCACTTGAACTTCAGGTTACGCGCGAAGTTCCAACACTGCCAAAGATTGTTCGCTAAAGTCTAAATGCAAGTTCCCCAGAATACTGAACTGGAAGAAGAGTTTCGAAACTTAGCTCGAATTCCTGAACTTACGCCACTACTTTATCTGCGAGGCTACGTAAAACAAACGGTGTTAATCTGAAAATCGGCAATACGAACCATCTGAAGGGTAGAATCAAAACTCAATATGTGACAAAAACCAAATTATCAAATTGACAGATGGGCCTCAAAAAATTGACAGTTTCACTTCATGTTGCGTTCCATTCACGTGTCTAGAAACGCCTGAAAACCGCATGATGGCACACTGTAGTACATCGTTGTTCTATATTTTACAACATATTTTGTAATCACAGCAAATCCCACATACAAGTGCTGCAAACATACGCTTTCGTGGGTTTTCTTCAGTGGCATGGATGGACATTTCAAAATATGATATGCACAAAGAAACTTATTTTTACAAGAATTGAGATGCTGGTATGTTATTTTGTCTTGTTCGGTTGCCGGTGTAAAGTTTATCCACTTCTGTTGTACTGAGAAAATCAACATCTAATCCTTGAACTTCCACTCATTCACAGACATCGGAACACTACTTAGCATTAGAATTCTAGAGATCCTAGTTCAAACCCGCTTAGAGCCGATTATTATAAGTTCCGGTGACCTTACAGGAGAACACCGCAATACTGTGATAGAAGCCACAGTTGTTCTAACCGAAATGCAGTTTAAAATCACCTATAACACACCAACAAAACTCTGCAAGAAAATTACGAGCTAAGTTCTGTTCTGATGTATCAAATTTGAAACAATTCGACAACAGTAATCTCCGTACAGAATAAGCTTGAGTGATAATTACTACTGTAATGCAGTAAATGTTAGCTACTAACGTCGAAGTAAGAATTTAGCCTACAAAAGTTCTGGTATCTCACTAGCATTGGAAGCAAAAGTATATCTTGTCCCATCTAAGGCATATAGACCTATACCAGCGGATCGCCAATACTGTACAGACTGCATTCGGATTAAGTTTTTAATTATTTTAAAATTCGGCACAAACCAATCATCCTACAAATCTATTTGGAAATTCGTCACAAATTCTGATTTGAAAGTGCAGGCATTATATATAGTTTATACATTGGTATACATACAATGTGGACTGTTTCAACAATGCTGTGTCAACATAAAAGTTTACTTCACCTAATGAATTCCCCCCCACGTACACTATTCTCCCGCACTTCTGCACAATTCGTACAGATTTCAGTCCTCCAATATAAGCAGAAAGAATGTGATTCGCCAAACACGATGCTTGCGAAACGTCCGACACCCCTGGGGTATATATCGGGTGAGTCGAGGTATCTCATGATGGTAAAACGACCTGCCATGGTTTATCTTTAGAGGGCGTTTTCAAAATGTGAATCATGCAAGATGCAATTATGTCGAGCATCCGAAGCCAGCAACGAAGGTCCAACAGACATGAATTTGGAAACCCGTCCAAACGGCGCTAAATTCGTGCAACTGACAAAAATTGGAACTCCTATGTCCCGTTCAAATTTTTGGTGACGTAGCGAAGCAAATCCGCTCCAAGCCCGTACCAGTTACGTGTCTGCGTTGTCCTGGCGCATACAAACTAGGCCTATATACTGTGTACCATTATAGCCCCAAAATACATTTCGCTCCCCCCCCCCCCCCCATTATGTCCCTTCACAGGCAGTATTCCTAGAAATGCAACTAAATGAACAATGAGTTGATAAGACCCATACATTTCGGTCTGAACATATTACAGCTGTTTCCAGTAAATGTTAATGCAAAACACAAGGTATGAATACCTTACAAGTAGTAGTAGTAGTAGTAGCAGTAATAATGTGTTGTAAAGATAGGCCTACATGTATAAAAAAGTAAACTGTGAAACCGTAGACGCAAATAGCGACCACAGCACCACAGTGGCCGCGTCATCTAAAAGGTTAGTGTCTTAGGCCACTTAGGCACTAAAATCTTGAGTTCGAATCCCACTTGGAGTAAAAGATGTCCAGATTCGTTGTTTGTGTTAGACTGTGTAAGAAGAGGCCTTGCGACGGGCCGATCCCCTATCCGGGGAGTAATACCATATGTCTGTTAACAGTGGTTCCCAGGCTTTCGGAACACGTGTAACTTCAAATAATTACGCGGACCCCGACATGTTAAAGATGTACTTTGGCTCCGTTAATTGCGAAAATACATGCTGACAAAAAGCTGTTATGAACTCATTAACCGCTGTAAATGAATTCACATCCGACTCATCATAAGAATATATTTCTTTTTAAATTGCAGTATATGTGTGAGGAATTCATCAACGACACATATGAAACTGGAGAGTGGCCTAAGGATTTCACTGAAGTTACAATGGCTGCCTTAAAGAAGAAGCCAAAAGCTACAAAATGCAGCGACCATCGCACATACAGCAAAGATAGTAGCGAGGATACTTAGAAGAAGGATTGAAAGAAAAACTGAGGATGCACTTGGAGAAGATCAGTTTGGATTTAGAAGAGGAAAAGGAACTAGGGACGCAATTGGGATGCTGAGAATATCAGAACGAAACTTTGGACACAGATGAAGAATTGTGTGCTTGCGTAACAGACTGGCAGAAGGAATTTGCCAGTGCAAACTGGACCAAATTAATGCACATCTTAAACTGGTATCGACTGGGGCGAAAGCAAATTGATCGACACATTGTACATGGGTCACCGAGTCTATTCAACATACACATCGAATACCTTCCCAAGGAATGTCTTGAAGGGGTTGGAGACTTCAAAACTGGAGGAAAAGTAATTCGCGCTGTGGAATATGCAGATGACCTTGTGCTACTGGCTTAGGAAGAAACGGTGCTACAGGGCATGACTGATAGACTAAATGAAATTGGAAGGTGCTATGGAATGGAACTGAACGTGGAAAAAACTAAGGTAATGAGAATCTCACGACACCATCCCCAGTACAGATTATGGTAGCTCAAAAACAACTGAAGAATGTGGAATATTTCAAATGTTTGGGTAGCATGACAACAAATGATGAAAGACGTACACGTAAAATTAAATCCAGGATTGCCGTGGCAAAAGCAACATTCAACAAGAGGAAGGCTCTTTTCACCAGCAAACTGGACTTAAATTTAACGAAGAAACTAGTAAAGTGCTACTTTGGAGCATAGCTTTGTATGGTGTTGAAACGTGGACATTTCGGAAGGTAGGTCAGAAATACGTGAAAAGTTCTGAAATGTGGTGCTGGAGAAGGATGGAAAAGATCAGTTGGACCGATCGTGTGATAAATGAAGAAGTATGTATTACACACAGTCAAAGAGGAGAGGAATATCCCACATATAATAAAAAGAAGAAAGGCTAAGTGGACTGGTCACATCTTGCGTAGGAACTGCAGGAACGAAGGAAAGATTGAGGGAAGGATAAAAGTGACGGGAAGACGAGGAAAAAGACGGAAGCAGCTACTAGATGACCTTAAGGAAAAGAGAGGACATTGGAAACTGAAAGAGGAAGCGCTATATCGCACTGCGGAGAACTCGCTTTTCAAGAGGCAAGAGACTTGTTATAAGACAGACTACGGAATGAATGAATGAATATATGTGAGACGTTTTATTTAGTCTGCAGAAGGTGTAAGTGAAGAACCCTTGAAACAGTCCTCGCGTCGCCCGGGGGTTCGTGGCCCACAGCATGGTAACCGACGGCCTAAAAGATTCGAAATGGAAGTGGTCACTGGACCTAATCCGTAAGGCTGACGAAAAAATCAGTAAGCATCTACGTATACATCGCGACAACCAACGAATCACGTTTCACGGAGAACATTGTACAATGCTTTCGGGGGGGGGGGGGGGGGAACAAAACTAGGTCGAATGTGAATGAATGAATATGAATTCCATATATCAGTTATGTTACCGTTCGTGTGCTTTGTATTAACCAAATATTAAAGTCAGAGTTTTCGTAACTGACCTACAAAGGGGCCCGTACCTATGTGTAACAGAACTACTCAACGTCAAAAGCAGAGAAATAATTTACAGTATTTTCAGACCAGTATGAGAATAAGACAGAGCCAGCCAGCCAGTATGAATATCCTTCCCATTTCTTCAAGATTACTGCCTTCTGGGATGTGAAGTCGTTCCACAAGTACCTATGTCTTGCTTGAAGATGGCCGCGGCAGGTTGTTCCGAAAACTTGGAACCCTCCTACCAAACAATACGGCGTCACATCCAGAAACATCGTAAACTTGACATCACCGCCATGAGAACATTAATTTCTTTCTATTTCTTGAGCATTTTACTCATATTTACTGCCGCCTTTGCTTTCATTATCATTTGGTGGGTGCTGTCAAATTTGCTCAGTACTTTGAATTCTATAGGCCTAGTTTTTTTACCTCACCCGCCTTGTAACCCATCCGTTTTTATCTCTGTCTCTCTTTTACCAACTCCTCTCTATATCTCTCTACCAAAAATACGCGGCCCACTCTCTTTCCCTGCTGCAGCAAAGGGGAAATTTTCTCCCAGTGTTGTCGAGTAGGGGAAAGGCTATACTGTTCCACAGGGACGCTCCAAAAACCGGTCAATACAACAACTCAACCCCCTGGCTTCAAGCCTTATTCGCGCCAAACAAACCTAAGAGACAGATTAGTGTGACGTTGAGAGAACGAGAAACGCGGTAAAGTGAACGAACAGTTGCACCGCTGCCACTGCACGATCGTTAAACAGTCTTCCATGCAACCAAAGTATGCAAGTGCATGCAAAACAGCTTGCAATTTCTTAAAATTTCAACTTATTTTTACTATAAGTCAGATACCATCTCATATTTCTGAAGTAATATAGCATAAGCAAAAATCTTATAGTTTTGCTTATCAGCTTGTATTTTTATACTTTCTTAGTAATTATACCAACAAATTCGTTTTATTGTGGAGCAACCTCTGTTTACAACTTACCAATTACAAACTTTGTTAAACCAGTTAGCCACATTAACCTTTGGTAACCTTTGTAACTTCTCCTTCTGATTAGTTGATACTCCTTGATAATGACCCAGGAGGGGTCGAAACATGTAGGAGGTAAACTGTAGGCAGCTGGGGCTGTTCTACAATAAAGTGTATTTGTTGGTTTGATACGCAAATTCACTGAACACACGTGCTTCTCACCAACCAATTCCATAACGTGAACTTCATTAATATTATTTTGTGTCCTGGAATGGAAATGAATGTGGAAAAAACTAAGGTGATAAGAATCTCAAGGCGACCATCCCCAATACAGATTATGATAGATCAAAAACAGGTGAACAATGTGGAATATTTCAAATATTTGGGTAGCATGATAACAAATTCAAGATGTGAAGTGAAATTAAATCCAGAATTGCATTGAAAAAAACAACATTCAACAAGAAGACTTTTTACCAGCAAATTCGACTTAAATTTAAGAAAGAAACTAGTAAAGTGATACCTTTGGAGCATTGCTTTGTATGGTGATGAGACATGAATGCTTCGGAAAGTAGATCAGGAATACCTTGAAAGTTTTGAAATGTGGTGCTGGAGAAGAATGGAAATCAGTTGGACCGAGCGTGTAAAAAATGAAGTATTACGAAAAGTTAAGGAGGAAAGAAACCTCCTACATACAATAAAAAGAAGGAAGTCTATAACTGGACTGGCCACATCTTGCATTGCCTTCAGAAAGAGGTTATGGAAGGAAAGAGAAAAGGGACGGGAAGACAAGGAAGAAGACGTAAGTCGCTACTGGATGACCTTAAGGAAAAGACAGGCTACTGGAAACTGAAAGATAAAGCACTACTTCGCATTCTGTGGAGAATTCGCTTTGGAAGAGGCTATGGATCTGTCGTAAGAGAGACAACAGAATGAATGAATGAATGAATGAATGATGCGTCCTGGCTTGCTGAGCGGCTAGTAGTTCCATGGAGTATATCAGTTTCTCAGACTCTCACGCAGGGTGTCGTTCACGCGATGGTATTCTGGGTTATCACACCGTGTAGGATAATAAGTGTGTTCCGATGCTGTGGAGCAACGTGCTGCCTCCATTTCAGGGCGAATGAATCAGGTTTACGCGGATGATGAAGTGACTGGGAGGAGGAAATGTGTCGATTAATACGAAGGTTGTAAGAACTGTGGTTGATCAGTTATGGAAAGGGAAGAGTGGACAGATCTTGTGCCGAGCCAGGAGTAAAGACACGACCCGAGCAGCATGAATACAGGCTACAATAAGCCGACGAAACTCACCCCGCCTCCGGGCCAGTTACAGCCAACTCGTATCGTTATAATGCGGGAATCGGGTATACCCTTTACGTTACAACTTAAACATTGTAACCAACTTTCAGGAAACACACGCACACAAACACCGCGTTGGCTGCACTCGAATTCGTTATGCTCTTGCCTCAAATTTCGGCCCGGAGACTGGCAGTCCTCGTCCAAGGTTTTTGTGATTTTACTCAGTCCCTCCAAGAAGCCAGGATACTGCAGTCAGTACAGTGACTAGGCTACGGGTTGGATGACCGAGAAACTTTGGTTCGACCCCCGGCAGGGGCAAAAGCTTTTTCTTTTTTCAGAAACGTACAGACCGCTTTGGGGCCCACACAGCCACCTATTCAATGGGTACTGGGTGCTCCTTACTAGGAGGTAAAGCGGCTCTGGCGTGAAGCTAACCACTCAGCTCAATCTAGTGTTGATATTGAGAATAAGTAGATCTATACTTCCAATCATCCATATGCCTTCATGGCGTACACAGGGACAACTTTACTTTACCGTACAGGATTGTCCATTACATCAGCGAGATCAAAATATCGACAATGTGAACTTACGTTTAGGCAGATAATATGCAAGCCTGCATAAATACTTACTTTTTCAACTAGGCAATATATCTCATATGACGCCATTACCCGTTATGCACTGTACAACTATAAATATCCTAAATCCGATTATCTGTAGTTGGTATTCACTTTTCATTTTCTATTCATTGTACTAGACCTAACATTAGAATTCAAAGATTCCAACTTCTAAATTACATTCCAACTAACTTTGCACATACAGCTCAATTTCCATGGTGTCTACTAGGACCATAAATGCATGGATCCATTCCGAGAAAAGCAGAGATGATAAGAGATTGGTTCCCCGCTCCAACTAATTAAACGATGGAACTGTAATTAAACTAAGAAGTGACCCATAAAATTACAATTCGTAATCAAGTTCCACTACCTTCATCACAAAACTGACAGGTCAAGCAGAAACAAATCCACAACTTGTGAAACTGTGCCACTTTTTTTTTATAAAAATAATTTTTCAGCACTCAAATGCACATTTTGCGAACTGGTTCAAATTAATAATTAAACTAGAGGTTTATATCTCGCTTTCTGGGACTGCGGATGTCTGTCTATTGTGAGTTTTGTGTGTTGTCAGGTAGAGATCTCTGGGTCGGACTGATCACTCGTCCAGAAGAGTCCTACCGAATGTGGTGTTTCCGAGCGTGATCGTGAAGCCTCGACAATGAGGAAGCCCTGGCCCACTACGGGCTGTCGCGCCATAAAAAGAGGTTTATATTACGGTCTTCTAAGATCTGCGACTACACGGTGTCGTAACGTGAAAGACCACAATCTATATTTTCACCGCGTGAAAACCTGAAATCTCGAAACTAGCGGTTAGTTCAGTGAGCGCACGGTTCTTTAAGCAGAATTAAGAAAATCAATAAAAACGCATGGAATGGCATAGCACTTATTTAACGGATCCCAGCCAGACGAACACTGCCACGCCCTCCCATCCTGCAGCAATCACATGCGGCCTGCCCACACGTCAACACGGCGCGGCGTGGCTGCACCATAACGTTGCGACTTCCCTCTAACAGCTGGGATGTTCTCAAATTACTGCACATCTCTTTCACATTCAAATGTTCAGTAACTGAATTATATATGACTGCTTTACATTACCAACATGTCACGGGAATTTGACGTTCTTTGGTTATCAGAATTCGGTTCGACTGTCTCCTTTCTAAACAAATAAATTACCCGAAGTTGGGAAAAGAAAGTTACGTACTGCAATATATCACATGATTGAATTTATAAAGGGTAATGCGGATATGCTAAGCGAGATTTAATTCCAATAAATAATCTGAGAAATTTCAAGTACTTACTAATTCTAGGAAATAACAAATGATTATTGAGTAGTGGCGATTTAATTAAGGTGTTTATACCCATGTGACGTCGACAAGATGAACGGACGTGAACAACTAACTCCAAGGAGCAGAGACATTCTTGAGAAGCTAACAGGGCCTCAGCTAGTCAAGAAATTCCCTGCATTTTATGGAACCTGAAGGTTCATTAACGCATTCACAAGTGCCCGCTACCTGTACCTATCCTGAGCAAGATCAATCCATCCATGCCCCTCCATCCCACTTCTTTAAGATCAATTTTAATAATATCCTCCCATCTACGCCTAGGTCTTCCAAGTTGTCACCTCACCTCTGGTCTCCCCACCAAAACCCTGTATGTACCTCTCCTCTCCCCTATACGTGCCACATGCCCCGCCCATCTCATTATTCTTGATTTGATCACCCGAATGATATTTGGTAAAGAGTACAGAGCATACAGTTCCTCGTTATGTAGTCTTCTCCACTCTCCTGTCACCTTGTCCCTCTTAGGCGCAAATATCTTCCTCACCACCCTATTCTCGAACATCCTCAGCCTACGTTCCTCACTTAATGTGACTGACCAAGCCTCAAGCCCATACAAAACAACACGCAAAATTATAGTTTATTTTGATCTTTACATTTTTGCATAGCAAACCGGAAGACAGAAGATCCTGCACCGAATGCTAGCAAGCATTCCCTGACTTCAATCTGCTCTTAATTGCTTCATGAATGCAATGTTGATTTGTTAGGGTTGTTCCCAAACATTCGAACTGTTCAACCCTTTCAAACGATTTATTACCTATCTTTTTGTTGTGATTTTGTCCTGCAAGCTGGTCTTGAGACATGGTCATATATTTTTAGTTTTCTCAGCATTTACTTCTAGATCAATCTCCTTACTAACGACTACGAAGGCTTCTGCGTTTTTCTTCATAGTATGTATACTACCACCCAATATATTAACATCGTCAGCATAAACCTGATGCTGATGTGTACCACTTAATTTCAAGCCCTTCTGGTGTGCCTGAACCTTCCTAATGACATATTCTAAAGCAAAGTTGAAAAGCAATGGCAACAAAGCATCTCCTTGTTTTAAACCAATGTTCTAAACAAATGGTTGCCTCCCCTGACTCTGCTATAGGTTTCATTTAGGTACGTTTTTATTAGCTTGACTAAATTCATAGGGACACCAACTCAATAAAAATATTATACAAGACGTCCTACCTAAGCCAATCATAGGCTTTCGTGAAGTCCATAATTAGCTGATGCACTGCTTCATTGTATTCCCATTTTTCCCAAGTATTTGAAGAATGCAAAATATATGATCAGCAGTTGATCTGTTTCGCCGAAATCCACACAGACGATCTCCAATAATTTCCTCTGCATATGGAGTTAACCTTGACAGAAGGATGTTGGATAGAATTTTGTACGTAGTTGCCAAAAGTGACATGCCTCGATAATTACTACAATCTGGTTTATCACCCTTCTTATAAATAGGTACAATAATTGACTCCTCGTACTGCTCAGGCAATTCCTCCAGAATCCAAACGGAATTAATATGCTTATGGTTATCAGAACGAATTGTCCTGCCTCCTACTAACAAACCCTACTCTCTTAACTTCTGATACTATTCTCTGGTGTACAAAAAATCCTGTCCCTAATTGATGATTTTCGTTTCCTTTTTCACAGAAAAAATGTAATCCTCCGCTTGTAAGTGCCTCCCTTGTCCCACCTAACCTCCTGTACACCCACTAAATCTAATCTATACCTCGCTAACTCCCTGGCCTGTAAAAGCTTCTCGCATTCCATGTACCAAATCTCAAGCCCCATTTCCACTGCTTGTGTTGTGCCAAAGCGTCAGTTAAAGTCCGATGCCTTGTGAAGTGTTTCGTAACATCGCAAGTCGTTACGGTGAGGAGTTGTTAGCACCTCACCCAACCCCCCACGCTGGAGGACCACCCCTTGTCGGCTGTCCGCGACTGCTTATTCAATATATTCGTAGTTACCCTCCATATGTGGAGGCCGTTCCTTCAACCGCAACTTCAGGACGCGCCATGCTGTGGTGACAGGGACCCACTTATGTGAATAGGCGTGAAAAACACATATAAACATGAAAGTGGCCCCAAAAAATAATTACGAGCGACAAGCAAAATCACCTTCTCATTTTTTATATTGCTTCATGATCCCCATCCTAGGTTGGTTCTACACGAAGATACTGTACAGACATTGCAAGGTCAAACGATAATCAACAATCTGATAGTTTTGTCTGATGCATCAAGATGTCGGTCTGTCTGTCCTGGATCTGATAACTGGTTTATCGAACCCTTGCCCTACCAAAGGCTATACTTACCGACTGAGCAACACAAACGTACATTACACCAGAATGGTAAACTAAGATCACATAATTATGCGAATAATTCGATTCCTACCACCAAACAACACACCATATCTAGTACACAGGTCAGTCGGAGAAGTTCGTGAAAAATCCGGGTCTTACCTCCAACACACAGTACAGTATCTGTTTACAGGAATCAGTCGGGTAATGATGTGCGGGAAAGCTAACAGTCGACGTATCAGGTCTTCTGGGAAGTGACGCTGCGTCACCGGGTACTTGGTTCCCGACGTTTCGAGACAATGTAATGGTCTCATCTTGAAGGGCAGAAAGGTCCACAGCGTCACATCCCAGAACTGATACTTCATTCGCACCGATGATAAAACCCACACTCGCAACGTAACAGTTATTTACTCTGAGAACTAAACGACACCCATAAGCACATACTGTGGGCGAAATGCTGACTTACCCATTTTGATTGGAGGTGGCAAACTGCATCAACACAATATAATTTATAATCTCTCCCGTTCCTGGATGGTAAATGTCATACGACTAACAGGAAACACAGTATTTCATCTAACGAACTTGTTATAAAACAACCAGGCAACATACCACAAATATGTAGCCCTTCAAGGAGGAATTTCTTACACCTCCGGAAACCTCTGTAATACTTGGTTTCTAATGTAAGGTTTCAAGAAAATAGAGGCCGATATTACGAAGTGCGAATGCGTTTTAAAAATCTACAAAGAACGCAGTTATCCCTAGTTTCTATAACAAAGAAAGACAAGACCAGCTGAAACTTTCAGTTATCTTCTGCTGCAAGGAAACGTTAGGTTCGTCTAACTGTACCTTTCAGCATGTAACTCTTTCTGCGGCTTTGACGAAGCTTGTGAGGACGTTTCGGTACTAAGAGTTACGCACAGTCACGAAGATGAAAAACACAGGCTTTTATCAACATTTGTATTGCTCGGCAAAATGAAATCATTACTCAGTAAAACACGGGAGTTCAAATATTTAGTTCAAAGAAAAGATTTCCACGCAGCCTCGTCTAAACCCAAGTAACATAATGCATGCCAGACTATTCGTGGCCGATTACAGTGTCCGCGCCATCTATCACTCGAACACTAGGATCGTGGGTGTCATTCCAACTCAGAGCACACATATATGCCTGCGTTTCATGTCACATTACTGGTAGGTACGATGGCCGACACATCGTCCAAGAAGCCCTACCAAATGTCTGCATGAAAATTGGAAACCCGGAAAACGGGAGTCCTGTAGCGCCATAGATAATAGCGCAAAAAAGAATGTACACTGAAGGGACACGAAGATGATGATGAGGCGTGTACCACGCAACCAGGAAGCTCTGGTTTCCTGCAACGCTAAACAGGGGCAAAATGGCGCTATTTTGTGATGCGTTATGTTAACAAAACCCTATTTCTTTTTCACTTTATTTTCATTTTATACAATCCGCAGACGTATTATTACGCTCTACACAGGTGGCATAAAAACGGGGAAATGAATACATGTCATCCAGCGGTTAAACAATCCATCGGCCAATTACAAGCATACATGCTAAAGAAACGAAACACCCGAGCCATTATTAGAATTATATAAAATCACTGCTTGTACAGTTCTGCAAGTACATTTTTCAAAATCCTGGTGATACAATGAAGCTGTGATGTGCTTGAAAGTGTTTCTGCGAAATCAAGCTTCTCGATAAGGCAGGCAGTTTCTTAAGTACAGCTATGTTAACGAAAATGTAATATGGAAATGTAAAGTTGAAGTTCAAGAGTTCGCATCGGACACAATGTGGCAACTCGATGTCTGGCACGAAACGGGATACGCCCTCTTCGTGAGTCGGCAATATGACACTTTAACATTACGAACACCCGACGGCCTTGGGTTATCTCATATTTTTTTATTTAATCGAAGACTTAGAAGTCGACCTCTAGGCTTCCAAGACTGCGGGAGAGGCCACAGCCCAGTTCACGCCAAGATCCACGTGCGGCCTCCAAAAGAAAGGACAAAGACTGGAGAACTAGCAACAGGCTGCAGCTGCTTGCTGCCTAGATATGGCGGGAAACTGCTACAGTGAACGCAAGGCCAACCCACAAAAACTGTCACATTTCTTGTAATGCTGTGTCCAGTTTCACGTGTAAAGACTCGAAAATGAGTCCGCACGGTGTTACAATGTTTGATAGAGCACTAGTATTATCAGAAATGCGCACATCTCAGACACTACATGCTACAGTAGGACGCAATTTAATAACGAACCCTTTCCAAAATCAAATAATATTGCAGCAAACGAGATAACAGCACTGATTAACGGCTGACATGGCAATGTTAAACACAAACAAGTCAAAACGTACATAGAAAAAAAAAACTCACCTGTATGTGTTCTAAGATGTGCTTTCAGATGAGAACTTTTCCCATAAACCTTGCCACAACCGCTGTACACACATTTGTGAGTCTTTCGGATAATCACTGACCTCGTTGATGGTCTACTGGAAGACGAGGAATTCTTGCGTCCTGATGTGGACATTGTGGCATTTTTCCGTGAGAGCTTGGATGGCAACTGCACCTTTTTGTTCAAGTTCGACACATGCACATTCACCTCTACATCTTCATCTTCATCAATCATAAGTTCGTCGCTTTCATCACCTTCCTCATCATGACTGCTTGGTACATTTGGTACCGGTTCCTGCTTGATACGTGTTAGATCTGTTAAAATTCGGGCTACCATGTACAGTGAAGACGATTCGTTACTGTTTGCTGTTACCGTAGTACCAGGGACATCCTGTTCCACAAATACGGATGGAATAGGGGCGTTAACGCTTTCAACAATAACGGCATGGTGGTGATTACTAACGTTGTTGTTATTACTATTATTATTCACAATGCCATTATGATAACAGCTGCGATCCCTGGTTGCTGTCATAGATCTGTGTGATAAATCTAATGGTACCGGAATCCAGTTATGATCTTTGGCATGTGACATTGCCAGCAAGCATTGAGCAGCGAAATTTATATCTTGATCCATTGCTGAAGGTGGTGAAAATTTTACAGGATAGATATATACACGAATTAACAACACTTCTATTGTCAGTCGAAGGGCTCCTGAAGTGTTACAGCCCCCGACTGTTATCTTGTGACCACCAAAAAAATAATACAAAGTGTTCTTTGTTAGGGTTCACGTCGCCCAAACACCTACACTACACCCAACCACCGACGCCACAACACAACTAACGTGAACCATGTGCTCGCATCTGATCCTTGCGTGGAGCGAGGGAGCTGTGGTCACATGATCACCCGCCCAGCGCTCATTGGGTGTCATGCTCACCACTAGTAACGCAGAGTGAAAAGAACAGGTAGGCAACCCCGTGGAAACAAACTTCGTCTACACCGCCATCTACGAAACCGGCATGCGTGTCTGTGGTCCACGCGTGGCCCCTGGTGGTAACTTACGAACTATGTAGCATGACATCGGTACCGTAGCGTCCAATGCTACATACCCTAACAACCCCAACTTCTGGAGCAATCAAAATTCTAGAAAAATTTCTAAATTGTAGTCTTCCGGGTTATGGGACCATGTAATCTGAGCGATGCGTAACGGGGTTTTCCACCGCAACATACTGCCTCCATCTTTCCCTGGCCTGTGAAGATAAACACAGAATGCTGCTCCAAATATTCATAAACAAGTCCCAGCCTATAGGATGTCCTAACCCGGACAGCAGTATGAATCCTCACCACTGTGAGCACCTATAAGTCCTATACAAAAAAAATATTAAGAATAACTGAAGTGGGGATAGAGACATCACATTCAGAAAACTGAATTACAGAAGATGCAGTCACAGTGTTTAATACCACATTCCTTTTCCACCAATTGTGTACTCTTTGTTTTATGTTTTGCTTCTCAAACAAGGTGATAAAACGAGATCTGAAATACTGGTTACAGACATAATTAGTAAAATTACACATTTTAGTGTCAGGACCACATATTGTGAATTTCTACTAAAAGGATATCACAAAGACAATCACACACATGCACACATGTGTGCACACCCACACCCAAACACACCAAAAACTACTTACAGTGTTATAAGTTCTAGAGGGTTAAATGACTTTACAATAGATACAACTGCCTCCATTATATATACAAATGTCACCACATGACATAAATGAAATACACACTTCATAACTATTATCATACAAATAAAAAACTTAAATTCTGATGGTGCTATTTTCTTCACAGTGCACACAATAATTATAAGTTTATGGTTCAGAACTACATGTCAGTAAAGTGGAATAAATGACAAGTTACAAATTACATAGGTCACAGGTTGGTGCCAAGGCATTGGAGAAATAAATTGCCTCTATTTTCAGATGGCCTGTGAAGATAGAGGCAGGATGTTCCTCAATGAGAACCACGGCACTGCACAAAGGATTAATTTCAGTTGCTCCCTTCAACTGCTCATGCTATCACCCCACTTCTCTTGTACCTTTGGCTGCCTATGTACACAGCTACCATAAGACTGTCATCTGATTCTACCAGACAATATGGTGTCTTAACCCTGACTACATTATGAATTCTCACACCTGTGTGCACCTCAAATGTTATGCCAATCCAAAGTGTGGACATCAACCTACAAAATGCAACACGTATTACAAGTTCAAGAGCTATATGTACATAAAAATGGAATGAATTATAATGTACAAAAATATAGGTTGTGCTACGTCATGAGCACAGTAGCTCCACAATGAAACAATATGTGCATGAAATGTAACAGATATCATCAATAGTATGTGGAAATGTTCTCCAGCTTGTAAAATGGGTCCAGAATGATTCACACATTTCTACAACTACTATTTCAACTTAATGATTCTGCTGCATTAGAAATCCATTATATCCTGTGTTATACTATACACATTACAAATGTGCAAAATTTAATCATGCTCATGAATTTTCATAGTCCTCATATATCTACAAGAAACATATTATTTCTTCAGCATATACACTTACAGACTGTTGACTAAAATGAATGGTCTGAACGGTCAGTTTAAAAGTAACACTCCTTATTTTTACCAGTATGAATGACAGTTATGTATACTAGAGCTGGTAATGCAAAGCTGAAAGTTCTGAAAGCATCATGTTGTCTGGTTTTGCCATAAAGCAACAGCAGCAGCACATCAATTCCTTTTGCAGACATGCAAAGGCTTGTTGTTAAAGCCAGGTTTTCAACTTATAAATTACGCTCATAATAGTAGTTGCCATACCATTTCTTAAAAGCAATTAATCAGCTTTTCTCAAGCTTCTCACTAGATTCCATGCATCTTCTTTACATCACTGTTGTCACAAGATAAAAAGTAAGTCATTACTTTCATATCAACCTACTGGCATGACAAAATCTGCACCATCCTGTTTATGGCCTGCTGGGTAGTTGCTTCATTCAATGCCTGATTTTTACTCTTACATCACCAATGAAATGAAATTCTTGTGACACCCCTTACAATTCCATCCTCAAGTCTTTGGAAGTGAAGAGAAAAACATCAACCTAATCCCATCCCATCCCATCAACATCAATATTCTCCTTAATGGCATCTGTGACATGCATATCGACTGAATCTAAATGACACAACTCCAATATCATACGCTCAAAAATAGTGACTGCAGAACCAACAGATTGTACCAACTTCTGAACATAAGTATGAGAACATTCCACACTGTTGTACTCCTTAAAATCTACATAGACATCAGCTGGTGACAGTGCTTCAAGACATCAGACATTCCTTGCTTTCACCAAAGTTGCCATCACAAAGCAACACATTCTTAAGAAAATCCTGATTCAGGGGTTAGGCCTGAAGATTTGGGAATATGTTTTCCTCATTCACCCTGAATGTTTACAGCTGCTTCTACAGTGCTGCTCATAACACAATGCATACAAAGATGGACTGCTGCTCTGTTCAGGTGTCTCTTTCAAGCTGCTATGAAATCAGTCCCTGAAAAATCCTGGCTGCATACATGCTTCTTGTGCAGCATTCCTGCATTCTGCACATTGCACAGCATGCCCACTCCATCTGCACACATGAGCCCCATGTAAAAACAAACCTAAGAGTATAAAAATTTAACTGTAATTTACATGGTAACTGTCTTATATATTTTCCATACAGAGTAAACTCCATTTGTGATTGAAATTATTGGTAGTGTACAGTTTTTGATTGCAACACATTTTGCCAAATATTAACAATAATTTCTTTCGAAAATAACAAGAGGGTTGATGAAACACTGGAGATTAATAAATTGGTCAGCAAGGATCCACACAGATTACAAATACACAAATGTGAAAATTACTGTATACTGTGCAAACAACATGTACGAGTATAACTCATGCATCTTACATTAACTGCTATATTTTCTACTTCACAAGAGAATGTTTATAAACAATAAGATATAATCTTAGTTACAGAATGAATTTTGCTGAACACTGAGACATACTTACCATACAGGATTATGAGGAAAGCTGATGAATTTCAATTCAACATTCTTGCTACATTGTAAGCATCCTCGGGCACAGCAAATCTTCAGTCTATTGTTGATCTTAATAAACACTAATCATTAATCCTAGTCAACAACGTTTTCAGTTTTTATTGAATATTACCTTCATACACTTTGTGTTACAATTATATACCATACTTCACAGACTGAACATACAGCACATTTCATTATTAACCTATAATTACCACTGAATATAATCTTCTCTCATCTTGAATCTACAAAGACTGAAATCACCTAAGAAAACATATGAATTTTTTGAACTAATCATCAATTCTAATTCAGTATAAACGGAATGCAAAATATACTAAGACTAGGGTTACCATAAGTCCTCTTTTCCCCAGACCTGTCCTCTTTTTTAAGGCTTAAAAAATACATGCTGGTGGATTTTTTACACATTCAAAAATGTCCAAATTTTCAGCCAGCAATGCTGAAACAATAAAAGAGTCCTTCGCTGATGAGGAAAGAAAATAATGCTGTATGCATTAATTACCAACTAGTGCAGCCATACTGAAACTCAGTCCCTGCCACAGATCATACATGACAAGATATGAAACTCAATTAAGTTCAACCCCTGTGTTGGCCTACCTAAACATCTGTATAGGTTTTGTGTCGTGCTGTGTACGGGCCAAGTCCTCATTCATTAGCAGAACTACCTGTTGCCCACTCAACCAACAATTATGGAAACAAGATTGGTATTTCCTGGTAGAACTGCATTACTGTACTTGGAAGTCCCTATTCATTGACAGGGTTATGTAATGTACCTGCTTTCTATCTTGACCAGCTGTCGCTGCACATCGAGCTGTACATTTGAACGAGCGATAGTGCACAGCTCGATTTTTGTAATGTCAGGTGATTGTTACTGCATAACATTTAAAAACATGTGAACAGGTAATATGGCCTCTAAGTAAAAAAGGTTAAACAAATTGAATATGGAGAGAAAAAAAAAGAAGTGCTAGACTTAATTGCTAAAGGTGTAAGTCAATGAAAAATTGCTGTGCAGTTTGGTGTTGCAAAATCCACTGTTGGGAAAATAAAAACAGGGGCACAATACTGAAGGCTTTGGAAGAAAACTGTAGCAATGAAAGGAAAGGAAAATTATGAACAGATAATGGGAATGTTAATGGTGTAATGCTAAAAGTTTTTCTAAAAGTGTGGAATGAATATCCTGGTTACTGGACCAGTGTTTCAAAACAAAAATCAGGGAAATTCTACAAAGGCTTCATGTCAAAAATTTTCTGGCAAGCACTGGATGGCTTGAATAGTTCAGGCATGACACCACATTAACTTTTGATTCCTATCTGGTGGATCAGCAGGAGTAGACATGGAAGAGTTGAAGGCTGGAAATCAAAACTGCACCAGGTAATAAATGAATACTCACCATGAAATCAATTTAATCCAGACAAGATGGGATTGTTTTATTGACAAATGCTCAGAAAAAGCTTCAATCAGAAAGGGGAAAAAATGCAAACGTGGAAAACTATCCAAGGAAAGATTAAGAGTTATTTTCTGTTCTAGTGCTACTGGTGAAAAGTTAAAGCATTTAGTCACTGCTGCACATCCTCATGCATTCAAAGAACACCTGATAGACACCAAGCAAAGGCATGGATGACCAAGGCCATTTTTGAATAACGGCTTGAAGCTTATGGTAACAAAATAAAATCATAAAATCTTGCCGCTTGTTGACAACGCAACCAGTCACTCTGTGACAACCATGATGAGCAACGTAATGGTGAAATTTCTTCCACCCAATCTAACATCTGTAAAGTTCAGCCTTTAGACCAGGGCATCATACAAGCTGTAAAATCGCAATATCACCAGCAGAATTGCAGAAATTAATAACACAAAGTCTGGTTTTAAGAAATTAATGTCAGCGTTACATGCAACTCGATGGTTAAGTAGTGCCTGGGAACAGATTTCATAAGACAAAATTGTGAAGTGCTTCCAAGGAGCAGGATTTAATAACCACCAGGAACAAAACGAAGAATGTGAGGAAGATATGGAACCAAACCAAGTGATATTCTGTCTTCCACTGGATGTTCAGAAGGACTTAGCATTAGTCAATGAGATTGAAGCTGGTGATACAGACCTCATTGTACATGAAAAAGTGCCCTCTGCCCTAGATGAAGTTCTGAAAGAAATTTTCAAGGAAATGGAAGTAGAGCACCAAGACACACATTGTGAAAACAGCGATAGTGGTGACAACAGTGACATAGTGAATACAAATCACAACAGGCCATTACCTAACCATAAGGAAGCTCTCCAGTATGTGTCTCCCCACAGGCACAGTCGATTGCAGCTAAAATGTTGAAAAGACATTCAAAAATCACTGAATATTTTTCACCAAATGACAATACTGTTGCTTAATTTCAAATAACATTATCTTATAAAATACTGTGTTTAATATACAGAGTAACGTTCCTCTTTACTTTGGATCCGTAAGTTTCTGTAAGTTGGCCAACAGTATCAGTTGGGCAGCTTTGAATGGAATCAAAGGTGGCCAACAAAGACACATATCACTGTGTTACCTTGTCCCACATTGATCATTAAATAATCTGGTCACTTTACATATATCGGTAGGTAACATGCACCAGCCTGCAGAACAATCCTGCCAGCGCTCTTGGATGCAGGCATTTGTTCCTGATGTTTGCCCACCAAGGTTGGTTGACACATAGGGCCCTACAAAACCATACTATATACCCATTAGAAGAATATAGCTATGTACAAAAGGGGCTGGGGTAGCATAGTCAGTACAGTGTCGTGGCTACGGGATGAATGATCTGGGGCACGAATACCGGCAGGGGCAAGAGATTTTTCTCTTCCAGAACATCCAGACCACCTCTGGGAGCCACACACCCTCCTATTCAATGGGTACTGGTGGTTCTTTCCCAAGGGTAAAGTGGCCAGGGAGATACACAAAATAAGGCAACACAATTAACATCAACTATCAGCTACATTTACTAAATTTCACTGTCTTTTTTATAACATCCTTTTTACAGTTAAGTACCTCCTTCATCCAGTCACCACAACAACTCACATTAATGCACATTTAACTTAAAAGGCACCTAATATAAATGTGTGTTGAAAAATTGCATTAAAAATGAACACAATGGTAAAAATAAGAAGTACCACTACATTTCTGTATAATATAATCTATAAAACATGTTAAGCTAAATTATGTTTGGCAATATCAGAAGCAAACTGACAGAACTGTACAAAGGAGTTTGCCACACCAATATTATTACTTTATATATTTTATACAGACATTTTTAAAGAAAATAACTAGTCACATAAATAGTCAGTATGTATATTTTCAAAGAAATGAAGACAAATATATAATACTTTATCACCTTGCATATACTCCTTTCAATAATGTCAATGTTATTTAAAATACAAAAAAGACTTAATAAAACATCTAGTTAATAATATTGGCAGTGAAGTATATGCTCTCTGTAACAGCTGGGGAATCTGACTGTTTCTGGAACACATTATATGGTATATGCATCTTCTCTTAACATCATTACTGCTATTCTCCATCTGAATGATAGTGCTTGGCAGCTGGAAATTAAATTTAAAACTTGTTAGAGCAAATGACATAAAAGCACATAAATTAAGTTCTTTATACATGTGTACTTCCACATGTTTGTTGACAGATTGGCATAAAACATGCCAATAATATTTTTCTTCAAATTTGTATACTTTGATAGTGCATATAATTTGTGCCATATGTCTTAAGTTAAAAATTATAAATTATCAGTGAAGTGAGACACACAAGATCATTATCTGTAGCATCTGAACTGAATTTAAGGACTTGTCTGTTACCTAGTATTCTGAACAGAAAACAGTGTTTCAGAAACTGGATTTTTTACCATCCTCAGGTAAAAATGTGAGAAAACACCTACTGACTTGTGTCTAAGAGAAAGAGCTAATCTGGACAGGTTGAACTAGGATCATTTTTGTGAACAGGAGATAATGAATTCGCACCAACAATTTTGCAGTTACCTCCTCCTTTCTCAGTCTTAGGTCTTCATAGACACCTCCAAAACTTTTAGTGTCAATTTTTGCATCACCTCCCACTAAAAAAATCTGATCCTAGTAGTTGACATACATTTAGCGGACTCAGTTGTCAAGTTACTGAGATGGAATGAACTAAGCACGTGCCTTCTACACTGCAACCTGAGTACAGAAACAGATCCAGTGTTGGAAACTTTATGTTCTGCTCAAATATCAGAGACAGATGAAGTCCATCAACCCAGCAATCCTAAGTACACTATACCATTCTCAGAATCTTTTAGACTTGGGCCACTACACATTTATGTTGATCACAAAATATAATTATGGAGAGATTTAATGCTGAGAGCACTAAGTTGTAATCTAAGGCCTTAATGTAAGTCACCTGGAAGAACCAGGGCATATGAACAACAATCATTAGGCATACATAAAAAAGTTACTCAGATACTTGAAATGTTGTCAGCTGAGATATAGTAAATACAGATTCCAACTTATGTGGAACTGAGGAGAACATCAACAGTACTGACACAAACTGGATTTAAACTGCAATATTCACAACACTCATGAACTAATTAATTGATAAAATCAGGTTCAATTACAATTATTCTCTTAATAATCATATTAAACTACTACCTATTATACTACCTATTTTTGAAAGAATAACAGTAGCAGAGCAGAAGGCTCAATATGGCAGCTACATGAACATCTACTACAGTGACTACACATAACGAAAATACAGTGGGTTATCCTTACCCAAGATGCATGCTGTGCAGCAATTCTGAGGTAACTACTGTGTGACAACAAGCCTCAGTCGAAGGGAAAGAGGTTTCTCCCACGTGTCATTACTGATAAAGTTGATAGGGTGACTGTCAATTATGACATCAAATGTCCCAGGATGTTTAAGTCTTCGTTTGAAGTGCAGTGCCCACACTCCCTGCTTTTTCACCATTTCAAACTGATTGTTCTCATTTCCTCTTGAGATCACATATTCAAAGTCATTCTGCATACAGAAAAAATAATCATGAAGCAAGTGAGGTAGTGAAAACATAACCTCTCACTTCTTGGGTGTTTATCATATAAATTAATACTAAGAGTACAGTATGGGTAGCCCTTGTTTTATGCCCTAGTCGTGTTCCTGAAAAGGTGGGTGTAAATCAAAAATAATATTCCATAAGAAATAATGGAAAAGGTGGGGGTTAGGGGGAATCATACCAATGACAGCCTGTTCATATGCAGTATATATACACATACTTATTGCATTATTGTTGTGTTCCTGACATTAATATAGAAATAAACTACTTGCATATACTTGTCATGGATGGTACACATTGCATATCATCGCTGTGACAGGTAATTAAATTTACTCTCATCGACTTCACAACTCAGTCGCTGAATTACCACCGTTAACATTCTTGCTGCAGTTAGGTTAGGTGTTGTGTCATTTGTTGTCACCTCACTTTTTCTCTTCCTGCCTAGTTCGTAGTTTCTACGCTCCTCATGGATGGTAGATTTTTCATATTGCCATCACGGATGATTAACTTCACTCTCACATGCTTTACTACTCAGTCACTTTATTACCTACACATCATACATATCACCACTGTTAAGATAATTATTCATCATCATGTCAGTTTTTTCATTCCTCGACTGGGTGTGTCAGTGCGACATTTGTAGGTAGAACAAAAGTTACTGTTAAATAAAGGCAAACAAACAAACAAACCATGTGATGTGAAATTTCATGCATGGTCTAAACTAAACGGCGAGCCCACGGTGACTGATGCAGCTTGCAGTGAGCGCACAGCCTCCTAGTTTTGTTCTGCACAATGAGGTTTGTATACGCTTGGCAGCATCCTAGTGTGCAGCCAGCCAAAGGGCGTTAAACAAAAATGAGGGGGCATAAACAAAGAAGTGGTATAAATTGGCAAGGGAGCAAGGGCTACCTCTATATTATGACTGTACATAGTTAGGGTAGTCCCAGCCGCCTCAAATGCATGTGCTGGAGAACATGACTCACTCTAAAGTGTAGAGTTGAGAGTACAAGAGGGTAAGCCCCCCCCTTCCCCCCTTTGTCCCTATCTCATCAGTCATGGCACCTTTCTAAACATAGTAGTAGTAGTAGTAGTAGTAGTAGTAGAAGCAATGATCAGTCTGTAACATTTATATGCTGGTTTTAGTTCAATGATGGTGTTGTAAATGAGTTGCACTAAGTTGTACAGGGAACAGGATCTGATATTCTGTGCATATAAGGCACACACACAGAGACGGACAGAGAGAGAGCAGAGATGCTTATCACATTGTATTCTTGGAGAAATGGGATCTGTAGTCTTTCCTTTAAATGGCATAAAATTGCTAAAGAATGGGGTTCAAAATGTTATTTCATGGATATACATGAAAAAAAAGTTGAAGAGTTGAGTCAAGATTATGTACTGTGTGTATGTTTTGCATTACACTGTACTCCTCAAGGCATACCCTAGTCTCTGTCGCTCTTCTGGCTGTACTGGTAGAACTAGAGATACAGGAGTTACTGATATTAGTTCAGAGTGATGTCAAACAGTGCACTCATGTTAAACTGTGCATTATACTATTTAAAATACTGTATTGTAATATCCTGTGTTGGTTGCATTTTTGACTTCACTACCCACAAAACTTGCCAAGGAAATCAAGTACCATAGGCACATCAACCCCTATCACTCATATCATATCATATCATAGCCGAATTCTGGGCCATAATATTCTTGCTACAGGACACTAGAATTCTAAACAAACCATCCAGACACAGGACTCAGGTTATCAGGGAAGGAAATATCATCAGCACAAAAGATGGTTTTCCTTGTGGCAGATTGCAGAAGCCTCTCATTCACACCCTGAAGGAATGCAAGAAGAAACGTTACTCAGCAGGATGGTGTAGAAGTAAGGCTCTCTACTTGCATGCTGGAGGTCATAGGTTAAATCTCAGGTGGGGAGGTCTTCTATGTCTTCCTCTGTCCCTCCACATAAATGTCATGACAGTAGTTTCATTAGGCTATCATTGCTTCCTCTTTAAATCGGTCCAGGTCATCACACATCAGTGATACCACGATTTCAAGCTATACAGTCTGAGGTACTGACAGCATAGTCAAACAAAGACAAGCCTTGACATAGTTTTCCTCTGCCTGTGACCTTCACATGGGTTCTTTAAGTCTTCCTTCATCCTGCGTTACAGTAGTTGCCCTTTTTTTGGTCTAGCATTTTAGCTACCGAGCCCATTTTACACAGTTGTTCCAAAGGTAACAAGCTAATATCTCTCATATTTGCTTATGATTTTCCTCACGTATGAGCGTCACATTTGGGTCCCACAACATCTGAGGCTAGTTTTCCTTCCCAACAGGGTTATTCATAATTCCCTGACACATTTCATAAAATCGATACACTTGAATGGCGGAAGGGATTGTAAAATGCGACCTACAGATGGGAAGAGAAACTCTTCAAGTTTTTTTCTGCATACCTCGTAAATGTTCTATGTGTCCACCCTTTGTGACACGGCAGACATCAAGCCAATAATCCATTTCTACTCATACCCACTGTAGCAGACCAGGTGCTGCTTTGCTGGCCACCAAAACCACCTGACCTAATGCCATGCGATTTTTTCTTATGAGGACATGTTAAGGACTCTGCCTTTCTACTGCTTCTACCACAGGATCTGCCTGAGCTGCAAAGACAAATCATTGCGGCCACTTCAGGAATCGATCATGACATGCTGCAGCAGGTATGAGCAGAAATAGATTATCGGCTTGATGTCTGCCATGTCACAAAGGGTGGACAAATAGAGCACTTATGAGGTATGCAAACAAATCTTGCAGAGTTTCTCTTTCCATCTGCAGGTCGCATGTTACAATCCCTTCCGCCATTCAAGTGTACCGGTTTTATGAAATGTGTCAGGGAATTATGAATAACCCTGTATATACCAATGTTGGAGTTACAAAGTGTTAGTATCATACCGTGGTGTTTGCTGCACCAATAACTTTTGCTTGGCATGAAACCACTGGTGGCTCTCATGGTACATCCTGAATGACTATGCATGAGCTGCTGGTGTACCTCATGGTAGCCAACGTGCTAAGGTTCCCAATGGCCCATCCTCCCTACCCTATTCCCAGCTCCAATGGGTGGCTCGAATCCTCCAAGGCCTATTTCTTTCCCACTCCTCTACATAACAAGCCACATTCCAAAGCTGGCTCACTCCTACCCTGAAGATGTAGAACCAACCTACCAGACCACATAGTGTCATAATGCAGAGGACCACAACACAAATCTTCACTGCCATGAGAACTTCATGTCTCATATAAAACTTAGACACCATGATAAAACAAAAGACTTACATTTATGTGCCATTAAATATTATAATTACTATGACACTACTTGCATCTAATACTCATTCCTTATTTGACAATCACACTTCTTTATTTCATTCTGCACTTACCTTGATTTTAGGCTTCCGCCGTGATGTTGACGAGATCTGCACTCTTCTGGGATATTATGCGGCGTCGCGTGGTAATATCCCAGAAGAGCACAGATCTCATTCTGCACTTGTTTGCAGTTATTAATCACTAACCCCTGTGCTAGCCACTAACTTTGCATTCTGTTTAAGCAGACACATGCTCTGACCACAGTTTTTATTGGTTATGGATAAAGTCAAGATATGATGTAGAACAATTTATACTGGTTCCCCATTATGTCATGATATAGTCCATGAAAGAATATGAGTAAGCAGACACAAGCTTGTGGGAAAATTGTGCAACAATTCTCCATTCAGTCACTGCCAACCTCATAAGTAACGGTATGATGGTGTTCAGAATGAAATTGGTGGGCATCAGCTACTGTTATTACAGGATGAGCCTTTGCCACTGCATGTATTAAGTATATAACATTTATTAAGCCCCATAATCTAACAATTGAAGTAATTTAAACAAACTGACATATTAAGCCATCAAGAATGTCTTCTTGCAAGCCAAATCCACATGGTTCAGTTACAAGGGAAATTTATGAATTAGCTTTTAGGAATATTTGGATATGGGTGTCATGGGAACACCCCAACTGCTTCATTTATGTGAATGCTAACATATTTCCCTCATAAATGAACAGGACAGAATTCATGCCAGTGACCACTGTGGATTGGTACAATGCTAAATAATCTTGATACCAAATTTCAGCAGTGGTCATAAATAGTGGCCATGGTATTTTTACTCCGAAACTCTTAACAGTCCTTACAGTATAAAGTAACTGGTCACAATATTAAAAACATGAAGACTCAAAAACTATTCCCAGTGCCTCAAAATTTTTTAATCATTACACAAGTCAGATGTTCAGATTTAATGTACCTTAACAGCTGGCTGAAGTTTCACTATTCTCATTCGATGTTTGGTTTGTGCTAAACTGAGTTTTAGATATAACATTTGTTCATCATGATGGTGTCTTACTTTCTTTTTCCAATGTACGCTGCGTTTCTGCCAACAACAAAAACAAAAATTATAAATAATACACTAAATATAATTTCGGTCCTCCAGCTTGGGGGTTGGGCGAGGTGCTAACAACTCCTCACTGTAAAAAAATTACCATGTTACGAAACACTATACAGAGCCTCGGATGCGAGCTCTTGTGAGTGCGGTAATGAACCTTCGGGTTCCATAAAACACGGGGAATTTCTTGACTAGCTGACGACCTGTTAGCTTCTCAAGAAGGACTCTGCTCCAAGGAGTTAGTTAGTTAAATATAATTTCTGAAAAGTGCAGTGTCACTTGATATGACCCAATCCCTAATTCTTCAAATTTAGAATTTCTGGGTTGTTACAACACGTTAGGTTTAGGTGGATACTAATATTTTGGAGGAACATAGTGCCTCCATCTTGGGACAGAAGTGAGTGTTATCACAATGAGCTGGGTTATATAAGCAGATTTCAAGGGAAGTGGCCAATCAGATCCATAAGGAAGAGAGGAGAAAGAACATGATCTGAGCCAACAGGAACAGTAAACAGAAATTCTCCAGAAAAATACTGTGATAAAGGCAGCATGCTCCCCTGAAATATTGGTATCCACCTAAAAGATGACACAGTGTCACGACCCAGACTACAATCTGAGCAATAACCACCATGAAAACCTGGAAACACACACATGCCCTAATTTGAAGACTGTAACTGCAGGTGTATAAGGTATCAGAGAAAATCAATCTCCATAGGTTGCTAAAAAGGCAAACCAACTCTTCCTTCACTACTGTTGAACTAGGAGTCAACTAAATTACACTGAGGCCACAGAGAAGTTCCATACATGGAACAAATGATGGTACTCAAGGCATCCAACTCTCTGCATACTGCCCCTTTGTCAAAAAAAAAAGTGCTTGTTATTAGTGAAGGTGATGGTTATCACTAAAAACATTAGTGAACAGGATGGCTACATGATTAGAAGGAATACAGGGAAGTATTCTTAACAGGTAGTGTAAAAGCTCAAGGGAGATGTTGAGGTGGTCAACCTATGGGGCTTTCTGTAGCCTCAGTGTGTCCAGTGCACTGAATCAGTGGAAAGACTAGCACGAAATCAGTGTGCTGAACTTAATTCAGGTTTCATGTGTATACACTGTGATCACAAAGCATTTAATAGTCTTTCTTACACCATTTTATTGTTGCTCTTTCTTTCTCCCCAAAACCACCCCCCTCCCACAAACACACGCACGCATGCACTAACACAAATGGATAGAATCAGGAAATAATTTTCCTTGTATTCTGCACATCAAGAAATGTTTGAAGTGAAAGTGGCATTCCAAATTTCATTTCAGAGGAACATATTTCTGAAACTGAACTGCGTCACATCCCAGAAGACATTAAACTTAATTTTTGCTATCACAAGAACTTTATATTGATTGTGTTCATGCATTTTGTGTGCAGAAATAATAACCTAAGCATAAATATCAAAGCAGAACGACATACCTTATGTTGTGACTTAGATGTAGTGTTTGATTTCCTGATGACTGGAGTTCCATGACTTATATATGTACTGGTCCAGTTTGATGTAAATAGTAACCCACGAAGCGATCTTCTATGACGATTCTTACCATTAATCTAATGATTCAAATGAACAATTAAAATATACCTTACTCTAACAAAATTGGTGTATTTCTTGCCAGCTAAGTACAAACAAGTAAACAGCAAAGTAGTTAAAATATTTTGTTAGTTATTAACCAAAGTTGCTTTTCACTATAGACATGGTTGTACATTCACATTCGCCATTTAAATAACTGGCAGCAGAGTTTTAACAAAAATTATGCCCATTTCATTACTGGCCCTGACTCCAAAGGATCATGAAACAAAAGAATTAATAAATGAGGCTTAGTGAACAAGAAGAATGTATGATGACAGTGCTAATGATTTGTATTTACTGCTCGAAGTTTCTTGTTTCATACCTGCAAGTACAATACAACTGCAATCACAGATAGGTACCATACATTGTGACTGTTACACTAAACAAGCTACAGAACAGTGCAAGTCATAAGTACTTGAAACTTAAGTTTACAGACGCTCCCCGACTTATGACATGGTTCAGCTCTGATGACCAGGTCGTAAGTCAACTTTGAAAATACCTTATACACATACATCCACCACCCACTACCATCAATCATCACAGCCATATATATAATTGGTGGTATCAAATGTTCCTCCCAGGGGCACTGCCTTTTCAGAGGTTTATGTTAAAGCAGGCAGGGAGGACTGTGTACTCCAAAGAAGCTGGTAGCTATGCCAGCGGTAGCACAGCTACTGGTAGGGTCACCCAAGCCGAAGAGGTCTCAGCAGAGAAGCCAGACAAAGAGCGTCCCACAACGAGGGGGTATGGAGGGGTCTTTTAGTCATAAGCCAACCTCCCTAGGGGAGCACAGGCCAAAATCAAAGCCTGGCCCTCCAGGTTGGGAGTTGGGCATGAGGCTGACAGCCTCATCCTGGCAAAAATGATGATGTTGAGAAGCCCAAAGAAAGATGCCAGAATGATTATAAAAAAAAAAAACTTTGCAAATGAGGAAAGAAAATGAATCTGGTTACGTGGAATACTTTCAACTTAAACAGAACTGGAGGATTTAAAAAGTTAAAAGATGCACTACACATGTATAGAGGTGCTACAGCAGCAGTACAGGAAGTCAGATGGTGTGGTAGTGAAATTTTAGATTCTGGTGACTGTACAATATGCTGTAGTGGAAATAAAGACCAGTCACTGTTTGGAACAGGATTTATAATCCATAAAATATTATAAACAACTTACCATGGATTTTCACCCAGAAAGTGATAGGCTGTGCTCACTGGGAATGCAAGAGAAATTTCTTAATACAGCAATAATATGTGTACCTGCTCCAAATGAAGACAGAGACAAAGAACAGAAGGATGCATTTTATGATAATTAGAAAAGGCTATATTTAAAAGCTCTGAAACATGACATAAAAAAGCCGTGGGCGATTTTAATGCGGAAGTGGGTAAGGAATATGGTTTTGAACAAAATGTTGGAAAATATAGCCTGCACAAGGAGAAAGATGACAATGGATGGAGGATGATAGATTTTGCAAGGGCCAGGAGCATCGCAGTCAGTAGCACATTCTTCCAACATAAAAGTATTCATCTACAAACATGGAGGTCACCAGATGGTTTATCTGCTAATCAGATTGATCATGTTATGAATCTTGTCATGCCATTGACATTACAGATGTCAAATCATGTACAGGAGCTGAATGTGATAGCAATCATTACATGATGAAAGTGAAATTATGACAGAGGATTGCAGACATTGGAAAGACAAAATGACAGAAAAACATTAAACATAACACTGCCAAATTAAAAAATGTGTTCAATACATAGGAATATAGGAAGCAGATAGAAGAATATTTAGAAAAATTGGATACTGAAGAAGAGACCACAGAGACCACATGGAAACATATTAAACAGTCAATATGTAAAGCAGCAGAGAATGCCCTACTATTTGTCCTAAGAGGCTAAGATGCAAATGACTGCATGATGAGTGTAAGGCTGCTTTAGAAGCATGTAATACTGCACGTATGAAAATGTTGAAAGAGAAACACAAGCTTACAGGAATGCACAAAAAGAAACAAAATTCATCTGCAAGAGGAAGAAGCAGCAATATGAAGAGTAGGAATTTGAGGAATTACAAGAAAGGTTACAAAATAATGACTCATGTAAATTCTATGGAGAAATACACAACATTAGGGAGCATTTTCAACCAAGACCCTCCCTTTGTAAAAATAAACATGGTGTCACAGTAGAAGATGAGAAAGGTATACCTGCAGTATGGGTGGATGACTTCAAGAAAATGTTTAATTGTCTAGGTAAGGGAATTATAGCTGAAGAAATGGTATATTCTGGACCAGAGCATGATAACAGAGCTCCTTCCATACAAAAAGTCTCAGCTATCATAAGAAAGCTTACGAATAATAGAGCGCCACGTGAAGACAATAACAGCAGCATTAGTTAAAGGCGGAGGCAGGATGCTGTGGAGAAAGATTGATATACCGATGGAGACAGTGTGGAAGGAGGAAAAACTGCCAGAGGAGTGGAACAGTGCCATTATATGCCAAACATACAGAAAGGGTAACAAGATGAAGCATAATAACTACCAAGGAATTTTACTCTTGAAGGTAACGTACAAAATTTTTACACAATTAGTGGCCAAATATCTTGAACCTTATGTACAAGAAGTACTGGGTGATTATCAGTGTGGTTTTCATAGTGGTTGATCTACAACTGACCAGATTCTCAGTCTGCGAATAATCTTACAGAAGGCCTATGAATATAATGTGGATATTCCTCAGTTATATATAGGTTATAAAGAAGCAAGTGATAGTATTAATATAGATCACATGACAGAAATTATGAAAGAGTTTGGAATACCAAGTAAGTTAGTTAAACTGGTTAAGATGAGATTGGAAAAGACTAAAAACATGGTGAAAAGTCAAGAAAAGATGTCACCTAGTTTGAAATGGTTACAGGGCTGAACCAAGGTGATGCATTTTCCACACTGTATTTAATCTGTGTATGGAAAATGTTATAAGGAATGTGAAAACAAACCCAGGAGCAGCAATATATACATGATGTGGTAGTTTTGGGATCCGCAGTAAAACATATTGCAGAAATAGTAGAAGATATGACAACTGTAGCATCACAGCCTAGAGACAAGATGGCGGATACAACTGTGGCGTCCGGTCCGAGCTCTGATAGTTTGTGTAATAATGTGGCTAATATCAGTAGCACTCTTTGTATAAATTGTGATAATTTAAAAAGTGAACTCCAAAAGTTACAAGATGAACTTAAATCTGCTCAGCTGATCATAGATATACTACAAGAAGAAGCCAAATCAAGTAACGCGTCAGAGTGCATTAGTGCATCGAAACATGAGTGCAGGGCTAACTATTCTTATCGTAAAGAGTGTGATGAATCAAGTACTAGTGACTGGATCCAAGTGAGAGTAAGTCATGCAACTAAGAAAAGAGGTAATAAGCCATCTTTTACTGGCCATCGAGTGCAAACGTCGAATCGTTATACAGTATTAAGTAATCTTCAAGAAGCACAAGATAATTTACCAAAGACTGTGTCGCATTCTGCGAAAATTTCATGTGTAAAAAAGGAATCTTCCAGTTCAAAAAAGCACACCATTCTTTTAATAGGAGACAGTCATGCAAGAGGCATATCAGAAAGATTGGCTTCCTATTTGGGACCTTTTTATCACTGTACAGGTTATGTTAAACCTAATGCTGATCTAAACATTATTACATCTACTGGAACTTCGGAAGTTAAAACCCTTGATAAAAATGATGTTGTTATAGTATACGGTGGTGCCTTGGATATTGCCAGGGACAACACCGCAAGAGGGTTGCTTTCTACTCAACAATTTATCAAAAAGTGTGCGCACACAAATGTGCTAATTCTAAATGCCCCTGTAAGATTTGATTTATCAGCCTCATCATGTGTCAACAAGGAAGTCTCTCACTTTAATAGGAAGATGCTTAAGCTGATTAAACCTTTTGATTATGCTCAAATGGTGAATGTTAATCTACAAAGGGAGCAGTTTACGACACATGGAATGCACATAAACAGGCAAGGAAAAGACGTCACCGCACAGTATTTGGTATCAGCAATCCACAACATCTTTATTAATCATCATTGTAATTCTCCTATTATCCTCAAGTGGAGAGAAGATCAGCAGGGTGGGGATGTTAATCTGTTAGGACTTGTTGAAATAAATATACTCAATGAGGATTCAGAACTAGCTGCAATGGATGAACAAGGAAAGTGTTTCAATAACTTAAAACAGAACCCAGTTAGTGGTATAGTGCAAAATACAAGCAGTGATATAACACAGAGTGCTTATAGTGTAACAGTGCAAAGTTCAGATTGTGGATCCTCAGATTTGGATAATTTAATTAGTGATGTAACACAGAGTGCTGATGGTATTTCAGTACAAAGTTCAAACTACAGATCCCCAGATTTGGAAAATTTCACCAGTGGTCAATCTAGCATAGATAATTGTGCCATGCTTCCTTCAGTGCATCCTTCTACTGAATCTACAGACTTTAGTAAATGGAAAAGGTCTATAAGGCTTCCCAAAACCAGATCTGATGATTTTTTATGGACATAGTCTATCATTTTTCTGGGTCGTCTGATAAGCTAAACAAACCTCTGATTCTTGTACATCAAAATATCAGAGGTCTCATCAGTAAAACAGATGAAATAACTGTCTCCTTAAGTTTAGATAAAATCAGTCCACAAGTTCTTTGTTTTTCAGAGCATCACATGTCAGAGAACAACCTAAGTCTTGTAAATATTGAAAATTACTCATTAGGGTCTCGCTTTTCTAGATGTAGGTATCAAAAGGGTGGTGTTTGTATATTTGTTCGTAGTGATATATGTTTCAGTCATGTTGATTCGTTAAATTGTTGTGTGGAAAAAATTTTAGAAATATGTGCCGTTAAACTTGAATTCAATGGCAAGGGGTTAATTATAGTATGTTTATACAGATCTCCTGCAGGAGATTTTTATCAATTCTTGAATTTGTTAGAACAGCTTTATTCTTTTTGTACAGACCATCTACAGAGTTCCTGGTATGTGGAGATTTTAATGTTGACTATTTACTTAACGATAACCGAAAACAGCAGCTGTCGGTTTTACTAAGCACATTTAACATGATACATACTGTTAATTTTCCCACTAGATTACAAAATAACCATGCCTCAGCTATTGACAATGTTTTTGTTGATGAATCAAGATCATCTTCTTGCATAACATTTCCTTTATCCAATGCACTGTCTGATCATGATGCGCAGTGTCTCATACTTGATAAATATTTTGTTACTGACAATAAAACCACTAATAAACTAAGAAATAAATTTAAATCCAGATTAGTTACTTGTGAAACTATTAATTATTTTTCTGAACAGCTATCTAATGAAACATGGGAAGAAGTTTATCATAATACTGATGTTAACAGTGCTTTTAACAAATTTTTATTAACATTTTTAAACATCTATGAAGCAAGTTTTCCTATTGTTTACTTAAGTAATAGCAATGACAAAAGTTGGATTACTACAGGCATTAAAATATCTTGTCAACGTAAAAGAATTTTATATAATATTAGTAAACATAGTAACGACCCCAAAATAAAACTTCATTTCAAAAAGTATTGTCTTATTTTAAGAAAAGTAATTTGTGAAGCAAAAAAATTACATTACAATCAGTTAATTGCAACTTCTAAAAACAGAATAAAAACATCTTGGAATATCATAAGAAATGTGTTTCATAAACATACTAGGTCCAATTATATGCCCTCCTCGTTTAAAATGGATAATAAGGACATTCAATTTAAAGATGCAGCTGATGTTTTTAATGATTACTTTTTGAATATAGCAGACAACTTGCAAACACATATAGACAATATGAATTCACCCCTTAGGTTATTAAAGAATGCCTATCAGACTGTTTTTCCGAGTATGGGAGTAATCCCTGTAACTAAAGGAGAAATTATCAATATTATTTGTTCCTTAAAATCAAAGAAGTCTTCTGGCTATGATGGTATCTGTCTAAAATTTTAAAATTGTGTAGTATGGCTATAAGTGAGCCTCTTTCTTATATTTGCAACATGTCTATTATGACTGGTGCATTTCCAGATCGTTTGAAGTATGCAGTCATAAAGCCTTTGTATAAAAAGGGTGATAAAGTTGATATAACAAACTACAGACCTATTTCTATGTTGACGGTATTTAGTAAAGTCTTAGAAAAAACTATGTATCATAGACTAAATCAGCATCTACAAGTGAATAATATTTTGGTGCAGGAATAATTTGGTTTTAGGAAAGATTTGTCAACAGATCATGCTGCTTTCTCACTTACTTCTGGCATACTACAAGCTTGGAATGATAAACTTCTAACTGCTGGGATTTTCTGTGACCTTGCCAAGGCGTTCGACTGCGTTAATCACGAGATATTGATATCGAAATTAGAGTATTATGGTGTTCATGACTGTAACCTAAATTGGTTTAAATCCTATCTATCAGATAGAAAGCAGAGAGTGCACCTTAAAATTAATGATGATCAAGATTATTTCTCTAAATGGGATAGAGTTAAGCAGGGAGTTCCTCAGGGATCGGTTCTGGGACCACTCTTGTTTATTATTTATATTAACAACTTGCCATTATGTATTAACAAACTTGCCAATGTTTTTCTTTTTGCTGATGACACCAGTATTTTGGTCACTGAAAAGAATCACTGTGCTCTTAAGCACAAAGTTACGGAAACCTTGTCCCTCATTGTAAACTGGTTTACAGCTAATAAGTTGGTTTTAAATATTAACAGAACAAATATTATTAATTTTGCCCCTAAACAGTCTGCTAACCCTTTTTTGGCAGTATCTTTTGGAAATTTGGTTATGAATGAAGTTCCTGAAATAAAATTTTTGGGTTTACAAATTGATAAAAAATTGAATTGGAAGAGTCATGTGGAATACATCCTTCCTAAACTTAGTTCTGCCATTTTTGTAATCAGGAGTTTATCTTACTTTATGAGCTTAGAAACCCTGCGAATGGTGTATTTCTCTTACTTTCATTCTATCATTAAGTATGGAATAATCTTCTGGGGTAATTCGACTAATATTTCTAGAGTTTTTAAATTACAAAAGAAAGTGATAAGGATTATATCTAGAGTGGGACCTAGAGACTCATGTAGAGGTCTTTTTAGGAAATTGGATATTTTACCATTTTCATGTGAATATATTCTCTCTTTGATGTTGTTTGTGATAGATAATCAAAATAACTTTTATTCAGGTTTAGAAGTTCATGGCCTGAATACTAGAAGTAAAAATCAACTCTACCTGCCAATTTCAAATCTTTCTGTTTTCCAGAAGGGCACCACGTTTACTGGTATTAGGTTATTTAATAGCTTGCCTAGGACCATTCAAAGTCTTAGAAATGATAGAACTAGTTTTAAAAATAACTTGTTTTCATATCTCATGAATAATTCATTTTATACTGTAGCTGAATTTTTGGAACATACAGTAAACAACTAATTTCAGTGTTGGTTTTTATGAAGTATTTCTATTGTATTGTATTATCTCGTTAGTTTTGTGTGTTTTTGTGTTGTTTGTGTCTTGTTGTGACCAGTTTCATGTCCATTGTATCTTGGACTTATGAAATGTGAAATATATGTATGTATGTATGTATGTATGTATGTATGTACAGATTGGCATGACCATAAATGTAACAGAAAACAAATACAGTAAAACCTCGTTGCATCATTCCAGTTACCGTCCTTTTCCCGCATTATTGTGTGCCTTATCTGGTCCCGAAACTATCCCCATATAAATAACACTATTTTTCCCCGCCTCGATCGGTCCTCGAACTGTCGTTTTATCGCATCGATCGTTGAAAAATCACGGTCCTGACGCAACATTTTCCCGCATGGATAGTTTTTTTAAATTGAAACGATGATTTAGTGCGCTGTGCGCGCATGTATTGCTGTCTTAGTGCCGCCTGGATTGCCTGCTGCATGTTGAACCAAATATCAGAATGAGAAAATTGCCTTAATTTCTATCATTTTGGTTTCCCGCGAGATTGAGATGCATGTATATTCTTATACAAGATCTTCGAAAGACTCGGGAAAAGTTACTGTTTTACTTTGTGTTAACAGTGATGGAAGTGACAAACAAGTGCCGATTGTTATCGGAAAATCTTCGAAACCGCGATGTTTCAAGAATATAAAAAAATTACCCTCCAAATACCACGCGAACAATAAAGCGTGGATGACCAGACATTTTTTCTTCATTTCTGCGTTCATTAGACGCAAGTATGGGTGCGCAAAACAGGAACATTCTCCTCTTTGTGGGCAATTGTGCCGCACATCCAAAGGATACATCGTTTCTAAGAAATGTCACACGGTAGCCGGCAAATTGCACAAGTGTGCTCCAGCCCCTTCATTTAGGGGTAATAAAGTGTTATAAGCAACTTTATAGAAAACGCCTCGTAAAAAACAGCTGTTTGCTTAATGGATGCAGGCAAAGATACGAAAAAGAAGATAAACGTTTTGGAAGCTTTGCACTACACTGTGGCAGCCTTGCAACAAGTAACCCAGCAGACAATCGAAAATTGTTTTCGGAAAGCTGGTTACGTGCAGGGAAAATCTTCAGGCGATAGTGACGTCATATTGACCAACGATGACGACGATTTCCGCCAAGACTGGGAAAAGTTCAGTGGCATGAACAAAGAGAAATTCGAGGACTACGTCTCTGTGGACAGTCACGTGGCAACCAGTGGTGTAGAAACAGTGCAGGAGCTGTGCGTGAGCCTCGTGGCGTATAGGAGTGTGCAGGGGGAAGAAGAAGGAGAAGAAGATGGCGAACCCGAAGTTGTGCCGAGCTTTGCTGAGACGCATGAAGCGCTGACGAAAGTAAAATCTTTCTTTTATGCGCACAGCACGAGTGACAGTGATCGTGAAAGTGTTCTAGGCCTTGAAAAATCCAACTTTGAATTCAGGCGTACAGTTTGCACAAAACAAACGTCAATGACAGATTTTTTCAGCAAGAATTAATAATAATCATTAAATTGTTCTTATCTATAATTTTTAATTATTTGCCGGTACTATCGTTTTCCCGTATGTATCGTTTTTGTTTTCCACCCCCCTGAAAAAGATGCATAGGGGTTTTACTGTATATGTTTAACAGAAAGAAAAAGCAAAATCAACCAAGAGAAAATGAAGTAAATGGACAGAGATATGAAAATGAAAAAATGTTTAAATATCTGGGCTCCTTGGTAACAAAGATAAACGAGGTTGAAGCAGAGAGAAAAGCGAGAATTATTGCTGGTAATAAATGTTATCATGCATTAGGCCATTTACTGAAGAAAAGATACGTAATACAGTCATTAAAAGTATGTCTCAATAAAACAATTATAAGACTGACTGTGACCTATGATGCTGAATCATGGACTCTTAACAAATAAAATGGAAAGCAATTTAATGATATGAGCAAGGAAAATACTGAGAAAAATATATGGACCAACATATGGAAATAGTTACTGAAGAATTAAAATAAATCAGGAAATTTATAACAAATTTAAATCTCAAGATATTGCATTCATAATTAAAGTACATGCCCAAGTCATTCCGATTGAATGGCCTGGGCATGTTGTAAGGGTGGATGGTATACAAGGACAGTCAAGAAGTTACTGGAAGGCAAACCAGGAGGAAGGAGGAAAAAAAAAAAAGAAGACCTAGATTAAGGTGGATGATGTTGAACCAAACTTGAGGAATATGGGTGTAAAAGGATGGAGAACAAGAGCTTTGGACAGAACAGAATGGGCATCAATCATGAGGGAAACCAAGGCCAGCCAGGGCCAAACTTAAAGGGCCAGAGTGTTAAGCAGAAGAAAAGAAAGGAAGAAGGTATCAAATGTTTTAACTCAATTTGACAAAAGAAAACATTAAGAGCATGCATTGAACTTACATTACTGTCTTACTGAACTTACATTACTGTCTTACTGAACTTACATTACTGTCTTACAGACACATTAAGTGAACCAATTGGAGAAGCCAGGGGGAACAGGAAGATCAACAACAGCTTTATCATCTTTTCAATCATCTTCAGCACTGCTTTTGCTGGTAGAAGGCATTGGTTCACATTCAATTTGATCTGCACAGTTTGTTTCCTCACTATAAATTTCTACATAGCAAGCAAGAGCTTGCTGAATTAAGTGGCCTACTTTTGAGAATCCTTCAACTTTTCAGTCCATTTTTTCAAACTTTTGCACTGTATCATTTAATTGACCACCCAGCCTCCTACTCAATGGGTACCAGGGTTCTTTCCCAGGGATAAAGTGGCTGGGGTGTGAAACTGACCACTCACCTCAATGTTGTGCTCAGGATAAGAATGGCTGGAGCTATTACCTCTACTCCCCCTATATGCCATGATGGTGTAGAGATGGACATTTTTCCTTTTTTTTCCTTTACAAATTTTCTGCAGATCCTTGTTTATCCTGTTGCTCCAGTTGACTGTTTTTCTCTCTTGCTCCTCTGCAATTTTCTGTGCCTAGACCTCCATTTAGTCTTCAACGGTAAGCTCTTCTGCAAGATTTTCAACAGGTTGATCTGTATCTTCAGTGTCAATCTCAAGGTCAAGTTGTTGTGCAAGAAGCACAATCCCATTGCTAATTTCTTCCATCACATTTTCTTCCATATACTGTTCATATTTTCAGTAGTGACTTCAGCCCACCTTCCTGTAATGTTCTTAGCTGCATAAGAAGCATTGTACTCTTTCTAGAATGCTCTTAAAGTTTTCTCTCCTTCAGCTGCAACTGCCTGCTCAGAGGTGTGTCTGAAGTAATAAGCCTTGAAAACAGCTACAGCTCCCTGGTCTTTGCATGTAAGACACACATGATATCATGTGGCAGATAAACCATTTGCACATTTGGGTGTAAATTACCTAGAATGGCCTGCAGCATTATCAAGGTTCAGTAGAATTTTGAAAGGAATGTCTTTTTTGATGACTTATAGCATAAAGCAATTCATATACCATACCAGTTTTCAAATAGGGCTTGCATCACCCAAGCCAGACACATTGACTTGTAAGCATGCACGCTGCATTGACCAACTGGGAGGTTTACTGATCATATCATGGTCATAAGTATGAGTAATCTTAAGTGAATGGTGTCATAAGTTGGGAAGCAGCTGTACTTTAACAGCGTTAATACTTAAAAAAAAGTGAAATTTATTAGATAAGTAGCAGCGTATGTTCATTATAATAATATTCAAAGTACCTTATGCTGAAGACAATTATAAACTTCCTGGAATTTTCCAAGACTGAATATCAACTATGTACATTGAGCTACATTGGCATTATATGCTCCACAGTTTACATACCTTACAAGAGAAACAACCTTCTGTAGAAATGAGCTTGTCTTGTGGTATCTGATAATGTTCAGAATCAATAGGATAGGTCGGGACATTTCCTATATCTTCTCCTGTATAGCTGTGGGCTACAGGATTTATGGTTGACAGGCAGTGCCCCTGAAAAGAGAGACAACTAATGAAAGTGGCACAAAGTTCAATTACCATCTCAGACACTTTAGATATGAAGTACAGAATAACAAACACAAACTTTTAATCAATTTGATCTTTTATGAATATATGCATATCTACACACCCATGAGGGATACATAACTGCGTTGATAAAAAATAAGGTCAAGAATTCTGATAAACCTATAACATGCTTTAAGAAACAGTATTTTTACATGGTCAAACACAACCTTTATCAGTAAACAAACCTTGTTTGCATTAACTTTAGTGACATATGTCTAGAATTACGCAGTCATCATCAGGCTAATCTATGAAAAAAAAAATGTAAAACTGTACAAATACAAAACATAATGTTTCAATTTACTGGGAAACAGGCAACCTATATGAGGTGTGTGAGCACTACCCTGTTCTTCTTTACTTGTTCGCTGTGACTTTCAATAGATATCTGGTATGTATCATTCAGCTGCGGTGTGTACTGCCAGTACACACCGCAGCATGAGACACAAACAAGATAAAACAGCAGGACATAATTACTAAATGACCATCAAATATACAAAACCAAGAACAAAAACAGCCAAAGGTGTAGAAAATAACATAATAATCCACACTGTTGCATTTTACTATTTTAACACGAATTTTGACAAATTTTTAAGGATTTTATACTCTGTGTTTTTATATATATTTTATATTCTGACTTTGTAAGTGATTGTAACTTATACACAAAGAGATTGCACCAGTATAATGGCAGACGTAACATTGGATGTGAAATGAATGTAGTTTATGAACCCCCTGAAGATGGCCTTATATAAGACCTAAACATATGTAGGGGTTGATTAATACATAATAAAAGTGAAAGTGAAGTGCATTTCGTTGGTGTTTTAAACAGTGAATAACAAAGGTTATGTCTGACAGTGTAGAAGTACTATTTGTTAATACAGATAACACAATGGGATGCTAAACATCAAAGACACACAGTGCCTCTCAGACAAAAAATTCTCAGATACAAAGTTTTCCTGTGTAAGAAGTTCAATTTGTAAATGCCCGCCACAACTCCCACACTATTAATGTTAAATTTAACTGCACATAAATTTCTTATGTGAAAGATTTTCTGCTTTAGAAGTGTTCTTTTTTCAGATTTTTATTAAAAATTTCCCACTTAATACCCCGCAAGGGCTTTACAGCCATTATCCTTTTCTTGATGGTCGAAATGTACCATATTCAATAACCGATTGTGAACCATTTCACTGCTTGCACATGACCTAGTGCTGTTGGTTCCTAGTTCCACAGTTTTTGTTAGTCACTTGTTACCAACTGAAGCACATGAAAGAGATGCCACAGCAAGGTCTGAACTTCAAGTGTCATTTTGAAGATTTTGTTGCAGTAGATGAATGTTTCTTAATGAACACTAAAACTTGTGTAATGAGAGCTCTGAGGTAGAGAGCATAAGTGAGGTCAATGAAGAAAGTACACCTGTGCCAACAATTTATGACTTTAGGTGGTCCACTGTGACTGCAAAGCCTCGATAATGAGCAGGCCTGGCCCACTAAGGGCTGTTGTGCCATGGGGGTGGGGAAGGCAGTCCATTATGACTTGCATTTTATGATTTTTCTCTTAACATTAAAATAACTGAATATCCAAGCTTCCCTGATAATATATGGTAAACCATGCTATTTACATTAGTACATTTCTCAATAGCAACAACTTTTATACATATATTTTAAACCACGGGTTTTTATGATTGTAATTTTATACCTGTGGATTGGTTCTGACACTTCTGTAATTTCACTTTATACTTTTTAATGTATACATCCTTTGTATTTTACCTCCCTGATGATGGCCACATGGTTGGCTGAACCATGTAGGAGGTCATTGTGTATATAAACTAATTTTTGTATACTTGTGTGCATTTGTTGGTACTACTCTTATGTACATATAAAGTAACAAACCTTCAGGCTACCATAAAATGTGGGGCATTTCTTGACTACCTGAGGAGCTATTAGCTTCTCAATAACTACTCTGTTTCGTGGAGTTAGTTACTTATATCTTGCTGTCTTAAGTTCTAAACACAGCATTCAGTTTCATACTGATGTGTTATAGCCGTATATTTAAATAAATTGAATTCAACAGTGCCTATTCATGGTATATGTTTATTATTACCAACCATTTGCATGACTGTGCATTTTGACATATGCAAGCAATTTCTAAAATTATAGGTGAAAGACTTTAAACTGAAGTATATACATACTTGACCAATGCGCTGGTATCCTGTTGGGCAGCCACACTGAAAATGGTTGCCACCTAGTGATGTACAGCCAAATGCACATGGACTCCCTGCACAGCCAGCACTCACCTGAACAGAAGTGTAGAGAAGGTAAAGTCATTTTTCACATTTTGGTCCACACTGCAGTGTTTAGTTTGCAATTGTACTTCACATAAATACCATAACAACACAGCATTTGTATGTTCAGAACATAAAATTGGTACTGATGTGAAATAACCTTGCAAAGATAATTAATGTTTGTTAATGGACCACACAGGCCGATCCCAGTGGCTGTGCGGTCTAAGGCGTGGGTCTTCGGCCGCTCGCTTACTAGGATCGTGGGTTCGAATCCCACCGGGGGCATGGATGTCTGTCTCTTGTGAGTGTTGTGTGATGTCAGGTAGAGGTCGCTGCGACGAGCTGGTCCCTCGTCCAGAGGAGTCCTACCGACTGTGGTGTGTCTAAAGTGTGTGACCATGAAACCTCGACGAAACGAGGAGGCCCAGGCCCATATAAGGCTGTCGAGCCATACAAAAAAAAGAAAAAAGAAGAAGGAAAAAAAAAAAAAGGACCACACAGTGTGACAGAAATGCTATAATGGTGTCTTCAAACCTCTTACTATAAAGGTTAAACTGGAAAATTTTCAGATTGTATAACAGCTAAATAATTATAAAAAGTAATACAAATAGTAAATTTTAGACAAAGTTGATCTTCATGGATGATAATTTACCAACCAATTTGCTCAAACTGTAATGAAACAAAAAACATTCAGATATTATTAACGTTTTATAACAGTAAATATCTTGAAATAATAATATCCAGTTTTATGTTTTCTTCGGTTTTTCACATTTCTACTTGGGCTCTGTGAAACAGCTTTGCAAAGGATGTTAACTTGCAATTTACTAATGCTACAAGCTCATGCTCCACTCAAGACATCCTGAAGTTAAGACTATATTTGTTGACAAGGAATGCTGTCCTTTCATTTCATTTAATTGTACAACACTTGTATGACATCACATATGGAAAGCTTGACACCATAACTTATATACAATTTAGACCTGCTTTAAAGAGGTTTCTCCTTACAAATTAATTTTATTCATTGGATGAATATTTTAACTGGAATTCGACTAAAGATCTTGGTCCTTAGTAAATTTAGTAAATTTAGTAAATTTATTTTATAAGCATATTTTTTATATACACAACTTATAATTTAATTTATTGACTTTTATGATAAATAAGTTTATATTGTTTGTAATGTTAAATTGCTACAGTACATTGTATTTTGACTGTCAACTTTGCTTATGTAAACTTGACACATGCTTTTCATAAGACACATGTATATAATAATTGACTGATTCCACGTCCACAAGGTTTTTTTTTCACCTTGTTAGGATTTATGGGATGTAAGCGAATGTGAATGTGAAAGGTGCCTGTTCTTCACCTAAGGTTTTCTTGAAGTAAACTCTATCAAATTAATAAAATGTCTTACCTATTACGACAGTGTTACAAATCTTACATTCTAGTTTGGCGGATGAAAGAAGTTCCTGTACCCATTCTGTCTAGGGTTTGTATTAACACAATTTAATTGATTATTTATTATTAACTTATGATGAATGTTGACCATTCCTGTATTATTTACTGCTGTGGTGGTATACAGTGATTTCATAATGCATTACATGATTACTATGCAGTAAAACAGCTGCAGGCATACACAACTCTCTGCACTATAAAATGTGGGTTTGGCTAGCTAGCAACAATACAGAAAAATACGAAGGGAGACTGCTGAACTGCAAGATGTTATAAAATAAGACAGTACGAACGGGAATGCAACAGCAGAAAGAAGCAGAACATAACAAGAAGGTAAAGTTATCCCTGTGTACACCATGAAGGTATATGGGGGAGTGGAGGTATAGCATCACACATTCTTAACCTCAGCACCAGATGGAGGTGAGTGGCCAATTTCATGCCCTTTCCATTTTTTTTCCCCGAGGCATGACCACTGGTACCCAATGAATAGGAGGCTGGGTGGGCCCCAGAGATTAGAAATAGAGAAAAATCTCTTGCCCCTGTTGGAATTTGAGTCATGATTCCTGTTGTCCAGCCCACAGCCCAGTCACTACAGTAACTGTGCTATAATTATTTTGTACATTAACTGCATGGTGGGTTTATAACAGAAATTGATGTTTTTATGTTATAACTTTAAAACTGAATAGACTTTTTAAGAATATGTCCCAGAATTTGGTAAATACTTTCATCTATAAGGAATTATGTTAAGAAACCATAAGTGTTCCTGCCTACTAAAGGAACATACTTCACTGAAGATGTCATTATACTGAAATCTGAAGTCAAGCATTTGATTTCCATATCTTTGTTATAATTTTGATTATGTAATTTAACTTTTCAAAATGTTTACATTTCCTGTTATTGTACATGCAGAACATCTGACCACAGAGAACACTTAGCTTAAGTATCACTATTTTGTCAGCCATGTAGAAAATTGATGTTACCTGTATGCAGACAGAGAGTGCTGAGTCAAACTGGTAGCCATCAGGGCATCCACAACGATAACTACCGAAAGTGTTGTAGCATGTGCCAGTGCCACAGGGAGATTGGTTACATTCATTGTCATCCACACACTCATTGTGGTAAAAGTGCTGAATAAATCCTTCTGGACAAGCACACCGGAATGTACCAACTATATTCTGTGCAAACAAATATGACACCATGATGATGTAAATACATTTCAGCCTGGCTTAGTGAGGTAACATAAAATTGCATGCAACCCTTCAACCTCCTTTGCCAAACATGGGTACATGCTTCAACACATACAGAGCTCTACATTTTGCAGACAAATATCATGATGCAATACTTGAGTCCCTCACAGCAGTGTTGATGAAGATTACAGTCTTCTGGGATGCTATACTGTGTCGGCTGGTACACAGTTACTGATGTATCAAAGGAGCATAGTGTCAACAAGGCATAAGACCTGAATCTTAAAATATCATGACACTGCTATGAAAAGACCTTGTATTTTAAGAACAAAAGCACAAGCCATTGTGACGGCTATCACAGTAATACCGTAACGATGACAAGGTAAAGACTAATCACTAAGCAAATTTGATGTGGTAATCTTATTACTACCCTATACTGAACTTGATTTGCAGCAACCCTACACACCATCTCAGCAAAACCACATAATAAATTCAGTAGGCGTAAGGGACAAAAATATTTTAAAGATTTACCTGGCAGCCATACCCATATGGGCATTTAGAATCATCTGTGCATTCATCTGCATCTGTACAAAATGTTCCAGTTGAATCCAGCTTGAATCCTCGAGGGCAGATACATTTGAAACTTCCTAGCGTGTTGATACAATTTCCTGGTGGTGGACAAGTTCCCGTCTGCTCCACACACTCATTTATGTCTGTGAAAGCAAAGCATTATAGTACCACTTACAAAACTGCACAGGTAGGGGAAGGTGTTGTACCTTGGGCCAATTCTTGGTTTTAATTTTTCTGTGTGAACAAGATTAAAAGTTGTAAAGTTTCAAATGCTGCATACTGTTGCACGTGTATCTGGCAACTGAAGTATATTTTTTATTTCAACACTGCATTATTTTTATGGCTACTGATAACATTTAAAGGGGAGAAGGTAAAGCAACCCATGGTACAACATATGGTTGTACCTTGGGTCACCCCAAGTCGTACCTTGAAACAGAATTCAAGAGAAGGGTAAAGCAAAGAGTAAATTTATTTTTCACACTTTGTGTAGGTACAGGGCATACAGCCTACTGCACTAATGAATACAAAACAACTTACATCATCAGGAATAACTAGAAAAGTGTATGCAATCAATATTCCTCCAATAACATTTACTTAATATATCTATAAATGAAGAACAAGAAATGTGAAAGATAAGCTATATCCAACTTAAAATAAGTTCAGTTACATGTACTCTTATACACTTTGCATAGCTAAAGAGGCAGCTTTACTCTATTTCAAATTAAATGCACTAAAGTCAACTGGAAAACACAGATGTGATGCTTGACATTTGGACAAGCCTACTGGTAATGGGGGTGGAAGTTTCCATAATGTGTCACTACTAAGAATGCTGAAATATTAATTTTCTTTGCCTAGGATAAATTTATTGGTATGCTCCAGATGTTTGTAATGTATGATTTCATATTTATATCCATGAAATCACTCATTAATTCAGCTGTGTAATGTGAGAGGCTCCTCTTCTATGCCAGCTTTACTAAAATAAAATCACCTTTTGCATCATCACCAACTGCAACACTTTCTTCAGTAACATTTGCACTTTCTTTTTTACTCACTTCTACATAATCATCATTACTCAGTTCTGCATATGGGACCTCTTGAGGCTCATCTTCAAACTTGTCAACAGTAATTAACCTCTTATTTACAGTTTTCTTCTCAAGTGTTTTCCCTGAATATTTCCTTTTACCCTTTTCAGCTCTTTGGTTTTCAATTTCATTCTTATCTGGTGTGCCTGTTATAATCTCGCTTTTTTTATGCTTTCTTCCCCATTTCTTTTCGGTCCAGCTTTAGGGAATGTCTTATTATTTCAGGGGAAACTTTCGTGCTCCCTATAAATCCAGATGATGTTTCTTCTTCATTGTTGTCCTTGAAGCTTGAAGGTGCATTGGCTGGTTCTGTTACCTGAGTGTAAGGTCTGTCAGTGATATAAGAGGATAGGAATTCATTTCTATCAAAAATATTTTCATTTCGAGGATAAATTCATGTCACATGAAACCTTTTTTCAATGTTCTGTTTCGTAAATGCCTTGCTGAAAGATTTTCCTTTAACGCCTGCAACACTATAAGTGGTTACAAGTTTGCCTGCGTTTGAAAGCATCCAATCATTAAGGCAAGCATTGTAATATACTTTATATGGACCAAAGACAGTGCAAACCAATGGCTGTAAATTATATGACGTATTGGGTGGCAGTGTAAGAAAGACAATGCCATTTTCTTTTGCCACGTTGATGGCTGGGATTGATAAGTGGGACTCACGACTGTCTAAAATCAAAAGAACTGGATCTTCCTTACAAGACATTTCACATGTGATAAAATACTTCAGACAGTCAGCAAAGAGCCTCTCTCACTTGACCAACCTGTTGGGTTTGCACCTTGAATTGAAGATGTAGGAGCAGCAGTCAACATGTGGTTCTTGAAATGTATTCTTGGAAATATCAACATTGTTGGAACATGGTTACCAACAACATTCAACAGCAACAATCATTGTGACAGTTATCCCTCTCTTCCCTTAAGTTACACTCCTCACTTGCTTTATTCCCTTAGCACAGATAATTTTGGGAGGAACATAAACAGCTGAATTACCAGTCACATCTAAATTATATATTTTATTAGCTATAAAATTGTGTCTTGACCTAAGTCCCTTAAAATTTTCAAAAAGTGCTTTCACGTTTTCATGATTAAAACTCAGATCAAGTGAGACTAATAGCTTCAGGTTTTCTCAAGCACAAAGATTCACGTTTCCTCAGTCCCCGGAGCCACACATTATTACCAGCACTTTCATTCCTTACCCAATTCTCTGGTGTAATTATGACATATTCTTTGCCACAGTAAAAGGCAAGTTTCAGACCTTCCTTCTTTGTGACACCATAATGTCAGTCTGCAACCTGTTTGAAATAATCAATTCAAGTCTCTGTGTAGCAATGAAAATTTTCTTAACATCATTTCTGGCTGTGTCCTCAAAATCAGTAAGGCTTTCTTGTTCTTGAAACCTCAACAAATGACGGCTTAGTAGTTTTTGGAATTCCAAAATTAGGTGCCACCATCCTTACTTTTGTTTTCATATTAATAACATCTTTGTGGCTCATCCTATAGCTATTGAATCTACCGTTTTTCTTGTTTTACCTGACTTGCTTCATGGTATTCTCCTAGAAACGGAATAATTTTTATTCTGAATGTACTGACATACACACCATGTTGTACCTTGGCCCATGACCCGAGGTACAACAAGACATGATGGCCCAAGGTACAACAATTGACCAAAGAAGTAATAACAACATTAATTTAATGGTTAGTTTACATTAGCAGGCAAACTAAACAAAAGTTTAAAAACCAACATATGCACTGTATTCTTGCAAGTAAGTCAAATGCCCCTACATATGTTTCGGCTTCAACAAGCCATCTTCAGGGAGTCAAGGTTCTACATATGCTCGACATCCATTAGTTCATTCATAAGCACCTCATATGTAGAAATTAAAAATGGTAAAACACTTTTCCGTACTGTATCTACTGTTTCTATCATTAACACGTGTTACATTTCTGCAATGACTTCAGCAGGATTTATTGTATGGTCCTGAAGTCCAAGCCCAGCATGCTAACCCATGGGTTAGACTGTATGTCACTGATCTATTATAAATTTACATTACTTATATATGGCATGGCATTAACAATAAAAGAGCCATAGAACTGGAAGTCTGTGCATCATGGCTGTGCCTGAATCTTTCAATCTTGAAAGAACTAGAAATTTTCAGATTGGTCACTTGTAACTTCAAAATGTCTATTCATATTAAAAACAAGAACTATTTACCTGTACATTGGTCTCCAACCTGATTGTAACCTTTTGGACATGAACATTTGTAGCTGCCTTGTGTATTGACACATTCATGCTGGCACACATGCCGTCCTGTTGCACACTCATCCAGATCACGACAACTGACTCCATCAGGGTTTAGAACAAATCCAATTGGGCATGAACACACAAAACTTCCATCTGTGTTCTGGCATGCAAACTTACAAGGTGAAGGAACTTGTTCACATTCATTCACATCTGAAAATTTATATACAGCAAAGTTTTAGGATATTAAATTATTGCAGTACACTGTTTAACCTATTAAATATTGTTAATCTGAACATTTGAATTTCTGGTGCTGTTTACCAGAGTTATAGAGCCATTTGGCTGCCATTTTTCCCAGTATGGGATTCTAAATGACAGCAGACTCCATTACTTCCCAGTGGTGATGGCAAGATATAAATTCTATCTTGATCTCAACACATGGCCTGAAAACGAAATACATCTACAGCAGTTCCTTTTCTGGGCACTGAACCCAATGACTGTGATTTTTTATGTGGTTATAAAACAATTTCAACACAAAGTGCCTGTAACTCTGAGGGATAAATTCTGAAATAAGTGAAAACCTGAGGGCCAATAATGCAATTGAAATGCTGGATATGGGAAGGGTTGGAAAGACTGTACATATAGGACGGATAAAGACAGGTAACTGAAGACAGCATGAAACTGAAATATTTACGGCAAAGATGAAGCTAAAAATCAAACAGATGTTGTAAGGAAGAGTTGGAGGCTGGTACAGGCATTAAGTTGCCTAATCTGTGCAGAAAAAAAAAAACAACTTGAGACATTACAAATACTGTATTCCTTCACATATTGAATTCTGATATATCACATACAACAGGATACATAAAGTTGCAACCACAAACATTATAGTGACTTTATCATTTCAAACTCAAAGAAATTAAAAGTACATATACACGCAGTGTATGGAGGGAGCAGGAGGATTCTGGGTCTAATTCTAAGCAACTGAACACCTGAAAATATAATGCATCAAATCAGCATAAAACATGTTCATGAGCTTCCTCATTTTCCATCCTCCAAACTGTATTCTGTATTCCTTTAAGATAAATATAAAATAGAAAGTCCAGCTACGGTGCATACTTCCAAATACCCTGAATGATAAATGAAATAGAGCAGATATGTTTAGCGAAGTGCTCTGGTTAGTGAACTTCTTTGCACTAACTAGTTATATACTGGAATATAACATACCAAGACAACGAGTTCCACCATGATGAGGCTTATAACCCTTGTTACAGATACATCGATATGAACCCAGGGTGTTAATGCATCTTCCATTGCGACAAAGATCTGGTATTGTATTGCACTCATCGATATCTTAAAAACACAGAAGAAAATGGCACATAAGATGTCAGGCTTTCACAGCGGGTGTTGCTCAAATGATAGTCTAGGGTAGCTATTACACCATGCAGGATATCCTACATGATTCAATAACATATAAGACAATAAACTGAAGAACATGGTATTTTACAATCATTCATCACTGAAACATTATACAGGGTGTCTACAATGAAACGCCCTGATTTTGGAGAGTTTTTAAAAATAGGCAAGTGGTTTTTTTCAGGTCTTAAGGGTCTCCTGCGTACTACAGTTGAAATTCCTGCCTAAAGTTTTATGCTACCTCACGGGCTACCGTTGGGGCGCTGTTGTCATTTCACGCAAAGATGGCGTCAGCTCAGGAGAAGGCGCTAGTTGTTGTGTGGTTTTCTGAGTTTAAGTCCATTGTGAGGGTGCAAAGGGAGTTTCGTCGTTTTTATCAGAAAGCAGCACCAGATGCCAAGAGGATTAAAGCATGGCACAACAAGTTTCTGGAGACTGGGAGCATCTTGAAACGGCACGGAGGAGGTCGGCAACATGTCTCCGATGAGAAGGTAGAGAACGTCTGTAAAGCGTTCATCCGAAGTCCAAGGAAGTCAATTCGTCGGGGTTCACGGAAACTGCTGATGCCATGAGCAACTTTGCATAAGGTTCTCCGAAAGCGGTTGCATCTCTATGCGTACAAGGTGCAGATTCTGCAGGAACTGAAACCAGAGGACAAGCCACGGCGACACAATGTTGCCTGTGACATGCTTGACCGAATCGACAGAGACCCCAACTTTCTGACAAACATCATGTTTTCAGACGAGGCCACTTTTCATGTCTCTGGTGCTGTAAACAGGCATAACATTCGGATATGGGGATCACAGCAACCGCACAGTGTCATGGAACATGTGCGATACAGCCCAAAAGTGAACGTTTGGTGTGGTGTCATGTGCAACATGATCATCGGACTGATTTTCTTTGCGGAGAAGACTGTCACAGGTAGCTCATACCTGGACATGCTTCAGCTCTACGCCTTTCCTCAGCTGGAACACCTACAGCCAAATGTCCTGTTCAACAAGACGGTGCTCCACACCACTGGTTGCTAGACCTGTGGTGAGCTCTGAATGCAACATTTCCAGGCCGTTGGATAGGACGAGATGGACCAACGGATTGGCCTCCACGTTCCCCTGACATCGCGTCGTTGGATTTTGTTTTGTGGGGCTACGTGAAAGACAGAATTTACGCCACTAAAGTGCGAGACCTTCGAGACCTCCGGGCCCGGATTGTGGAAGCTGTCGGTACCATCACTCCGGACATGTTGCAGCGGACCTGGGCGGAGCTCGATTACAGATCAGATATCCTACATGTCACCAACAGTGCTCACGTACAAGTGTATTGATTTTTTCAATTAAACTTGGTGTGTTGTGTGACTGATATTTGTCAATAAATAGGCCATATCTCTATTCCTTACTTCCTGAGAATACGTTAAAATTCGGGCGTTTCATTGTAGACATCCTGTATTGTAATGTTATACACAGAAATACTTGGTAAAAGTACATAAACTACTGTGGATCCACAGTAATGATTAGAGACCATCTGTCCACGTTGTGAATTTCTTCAATAAAGATATTCTTGTACAATGAAGGATGGCTGCACAATATCTAGTACCAAACTGGTAGTCTGAGATAGCTGTCTGTACCTTAGAATACAGGATGGTAGTTGTGTTTACTGAATTGTTTCTTTGGCTTTCGATCAGTTTCAGTGTATGTACTCCCCTTTGCACAAAATCACCTATCTTGTGTTCACTACTGGTAGGACTGACAACACACATGAGACTTTCCTTATGTCACTGATTCCTAAAGAGGGCATCAGGGGCATACCTGTCCCATGTTTGAGTGGTCATGGTACACTCATTTTAAAAATAATAAATTATCCATCCTTGAAACTGTAACCACTTGTATGGCACAGTTGCTTATTCAACTAAGACTGTAACAGGGCATGTTAAACAAAAACACTAGCCAAGCATTTCTGCATTTTCAACTCACCAATGCTAGGACTCTGACAGGAAGTCATTTCTGGGATTTACATTCAATGTTTACTTGGTTCTTGGTGTTATATAAATGTAAAGGGCATAAAGTTCAATGGTCTCATAAACAGCATTTAAGGCAGTAACTCTTGTAAGTTACCATTTCATTTGGGGTGCCTCTACATGAAGAGCACTGTCCTCTAGGATGTGAAACCTTACCATGGCCATCAACTGAGTATCCTGATTCAAGACAAAGATCCTGATAATCATCTGATGTGGGAGAGGGGCAAATTTCACAGTGTGGGCCCCAAGCAGCACCCATTGTACAGCAGCAGTCTGCTCTTGTCACAGACATGAGCCCATCAGTGTGACTGGTGCATCGACCTGCCACTAGTTGCCGGAAACAGAGGCCAACACGACGATCTGCAAAATTATAATGTGTCACAATAAAGAATATAATTTGCAATGCCAACACTGGAGATTTGAAATATCCACAGAAAAATCATGGACAATTCTTATTAATTTCTGTGACAGAACAGAACAACTTATTTATTTATTTATGCATTGGCACAGAAACGGTATATTCACAACACATCAAATATTAAACTTTCTTTTCAGTCATTCACCATTACATAAACAAAAACATTTTTGCAGTTTATTTTACTGCAATAAGGCCAGTAGCAAGAGAGAAGAGCATGTTTATTGCAATTACAGTTAATAATCTCACCAGAGTTGCTGCTATTAAGAAATTTACAGACTTATTGTCCAATAATGGATAAAGGTAAACTTATTATTCGGCCCATGCACTTTACAATGAAGGCCTATATTATATGTGAAGGTAATACTCCATGAATTCTTATCATCTACATGCTCAATTTGCCATCATCCTTCATACACAACACTCCAGAGATCCTACTCCCCATTCTTACACCAAGTTTCAATATTTCCCAGAGATACTACTCCCCATTTTTACACCAAGTTTGAATATTTCAATCTATTATTCTGCTAACCTTTCTTTTACAGATCTCTGTATTCCTTACAACATACTGGACATACCTATGCATTGTTTATGGTCATGACTGGGCTCAAATCCATCATAGCAATCACAGCGGTAACTTCCTTGCAGGTTTATACAGTTGCCGTTCCGACAAACATTGGGATTGGTAACACACTCATTGATATCTCGGCAGTCATCTGTAAGGCCTACTTGCTGGTAACCCTCAGGACAGATGCACATGAATGTTCCAATCAAGTTCTTACACATGAACTTGCAGTTATTGGCAGGTGTCACACATTCATCCACATCTGCATTACAGTAAGAGAAATATAAATAATGCTTTCTAACAAATACAAAAGAACACTTAAGAAACACAGGACACAAATTTATGCTTAGTCTCCATATGTAATTTTATTTGTATGCATCAAAACTTAATCCTTCAAAGACCAAATTACAATAATACTTTTTTATCTAAAAAATTTACATATAAGAATTAACATTAAAATAATCTGATTTATGTATTTCAAGAGATATTTTGGGCTTGTATTGCACTGACTGTTGCAGTCAAAAATGCTGGACATAAAATACCATTATTCAGAAAACCTGGTGCTGTAAAATCAATAAATCACATGAAATTTGGGGGAAGAATGGAGGGAGGAAGGAAGGAAGGAAGGGTGGGAGGGAGGGAGGGAGAAGAAAGAAAGAAAGAAAGAAAGAAAGAAAGAAGGGAAGGGGAGGAAAAGCTTGCTTAATAATGTTGGATATATGACGAAGTAATTTAAGACTAAAAACAAAATATACTTTTTTACAGCATACATCCTTAAATCAAGCAAAACAAAATTTCAGTAGTTAAGAGTAAAATTAGGAATAGATAACACATCTAGAAATCTATGATCTGTGATTTATAAGAATAATGAGTGAAAAAAAATTCACTTGCAAGCTCTCCATAGCATGATTCCTTCTTAAAAAATAGGTCAAAAACTTCACACGACAAATGTCCAAAGACATTTAGTTTCAAGATATGAAGACATACCTCTCACATCTGCCAACAGAGTATGTTGCTGAATGTACTCAAGACACACAGTGCACACCATGGCTGGTTTATCAAATAATCATGGAACATACACACGACAAATACTGTGACATGATCTTAAACCCTGGTGATGACAATAGTAGACACAGTACTGATGCATGGGAATACACATTACATTATCTTGGTCGTCATCCAGACACTAACGTGTTTTGACAACTGAAGCAGTATCTACATGAAACAAAGTGTAACACCTATAACACTCACCCACAGATTGTACAAACACCAGCCAATGAAGGTGTCATAATTGCAGCTGTGGAATAAGAGATGTGGAGAAGCTCAAACAATATTACATGAGAACTGGGACTATCCCAATTGAGGGTCCTCAAAGTACTTCTTGACATTTAACTGGATCCATACCACTATATGCAGAGCACATGTCTGTTTTCAGACAACTGTTCTCTACGGACATAATTTTGCAAATGGGTGTGACATCATGCTGTAGATGATCTCTCTCTCTACAGCATCCTATGGACAAAGCATGCTTTATGCATGAGGGCATGTCAACATCCACAACAGTCACCTCTGAGCATGAGATGCTCATGCTATCTGATAACATGGGTATTAAGTCTGCTTCAGTGTCAACATTTAGGCTGGTATCACCAAGGATGTTGCTCTGCGCTCCTGTCTGCTATCTTCTGATAGGCTGACTGCTCAACAATATCATCATTTTCTGGAATGTGTTTCACTGGTGTTGCTTGAAGATATGTTTGTAGCTGTGAGATGGAGGCTGTGGTTACAGCATGATGGACAGCCAGTGGGATATGTCTGGCAGTGGTTGAACACAGCACATCCAGGAATGTGGAATGGACTTGACGAAGCTGATTGCACAGCCTCCTCAGTCATCAGATCTAAATCCGATGGATGTTTACATGTGAGCTACACCTGAAGCAGCAAGCAGTGTGCTTACAAGGTTCCTCCAAGGACTATTGAAGAGCTTGTAGCAAGGTTTCAGGCAGCAGTGACAACCGTCATTGCCCATACATTAAGGTGTGTTCAAAGGAATGTCATGCAGTGCACTGTCATCTGCCTTGAAATGGATGGGGGCCATTTCAAATACCTAGTGTGACTATGAGGCACCCAAGGTTTGCACCATTTGACAATGACATGTACTCTGAATTAGGACATATGTATTACAACGTTTTTTACTTATTTTTTAACGAGAAATCATGCTAGAGAAAGCTTATCCCTTTACGATGGAGAGCATCATGGGAGTATCTCAACACATGTAAACAGAAATGGTGGGTAACCCTCTGAAGCATAAATTTTATCTAAAAATATATAAAAATTCAGCTCCTACCTCATAGTAAACATACTGTATCTCCACTGCACAGACCAATTGGTGGCCGCTGTTTAGACATATATTCACCGTTTATTTTCAGAGTCATGAGAAACCCATGAAAACACTCTGTGTACAAAATACAAAGTTTTGTAATGTTAAAGCAGGTGGTACTTCTAATTACCACCATGCCTTAAAAGCTTAAGCCTCAAGACTACTGGACTTAACTGGAGTGAGACATATTTCAAACAAGGTTGTAGAATCTGAAACATGTACTTAATGCCCAATGCACTTTTCCCCAAAAGTCTTGTGGCTATTGATATATGTAACTAAACAGAAGGGATTCTAATGCGGTCACCTCACAATTCAAGAAACATCTGTCCTGCCTGTTATTTGATATTGTAAGACATCATCAAAGTTGGCATTCATGAAGCTGGAAGCACTAACAGACAATGCATCTGGAAGTAATACTAGAGTGAAGGCATGATAATTATCATTATGCTATGCACATACTTCCTAACTTGTTCAGTTGTGGCAAGGAAGGGAAACAGGTTCTTGTTAACATGATACTGAAACTTCAGATTACATATGTGGGATTTCTTGACTAGCTGAGTGACTATTAGCTTCTCAAGAAATACAGCTCCACAGATTTAATTAGGGAATCCTCATTACGAATGTTAAATTTTGTTGCCATAATTACATACACAATTTTCATCAGCTGTTAGGATAACTTTGAATAACTCCTCAACACAATTCCAGTTTTCTGGAATATGATACTGTATCTATTTACCAATCAACATGGCCTCATACCCCAGGAGACTTGAACCTTCATTAGCATTGCTGAAAGAAGCTCCAGTTTTGCAAATTTCATACGTTTCTCCACATTGAAGCAACAGTTAAAGGCAGAAGGCAGAAGTTACAGGTAAATGGTTCTTAGTCTACTCCTGTACTAGCAGTCACAAAATGTACATACTTCATACAAAACTCTTTGACTAAAATGGCTTGATGCAAGTCATCATTTCATGAATAATCAATGTGAGATTCGAAGTTCTCACAGCGGTGTTGACGAAGATTCAAGTCTTCTGGGATGTCAAGCTGTATTGCCTGGTTGTTATTGATACGTGAAAGCAGTACAGTGCCTTTATCTTCGGAATCAAGCAGTCGAAAACAAGACATCTTGGACTGCTTGACCCTGAAGATGGAGCACTACATTCAAGACACCCAAACTGCTGACCACCTGAGATCGCATAACATCCCTGAGGAAAAGAATCTTCATGAACAGTGAACCTTTTGTTATTTCACCATAAATGATGCAATCGAGCTACTGATGGCATCCAAGATGCTTGCCACTTTTCAAGACTTTCTTCCTCTGGATGGATGTACTCGAAACCTCTTGCTCCAAAATGCTATTTGCATTGCCTATTACTATCTTTTCCAACATTCTCACAAAATTTAATGCACAAGTTTTGGTCTGCAGTCTTTTAGACAACATTACAAGCTCACCATCAAGCAACAACAGGAGCTACGAACATGCCTAGACATGCAGGAACATGAAAGGACACATTCATCACACCTCCATGATAATTTAAAGCAGATACAAATTCAGGCTCAATACTTTATGATCACATCACACAAGCATAAACAAACGAAGGAAAGTTCCACACTGTAACTGTTGATACAGAGATATTACTTCACCAGCAATATAAATATGGGTACTACAAACTTCATTTTGTCATGTAAAGCACTTAATTTTTAATTGATGCTGTTGAATTGACTGCTACCCGCCAACTGTCAACTGAATCCTGTAATTTCAGGAATTTAATATACAGTTGATTTAAGACACAAATAAGAATACCACTGTATATTCAAAAACTTACAACTAACAACATTACAGCCAGGGGTAGTTACACTGGGTGTACCATATTATTCATCCAGCAACACATGTCTCAAATGGAACCCAGACTATAAAGCAATGTGCCAATGTAAGAAACTTGCTGTGGTCTGGTTCAGAGAACATACAGGAAAGCCCGGTGTAAAGACCTCTAAGAAAAAGTATAATGCGAAAACATACATCAGAAACAAAAATTGAACAAAATGTGCCTGCTTGAATTTTCAATGATTTTCTCGTTTTATTCGATACTCGAATTTATCTGACAAGGAACATTCCTGTCGACCATCATGAACAAAATACTCAAAGAATACATTATAATATATAGTGGGAAAGCACAAAATTAATCAAAAAGAAAAAAAAAACAAATGGAAAGGAAGGGAAGTGGGAATGTGAGTACAGAATGGATTTGTCGGTTGCATCACAAATTAAAGGGGCATATAACGTGAAATATTTTTATCTAGAAGTAAGTTACTATATTGTATAGTAATCTGACTGACATGGGATAATTTTAAAATCCCAAATAAGAAATAAAATACTTAACATTATTTTAGTATTGCTGCAGAAACTTAATACATTTTGGATCTGAAAACCTATAATCAAAATTCTGTCTCAAGTTTACCTTGGCAGTGTCTCCCATCTGGTGCCAATGCATAGCCATATGGACATATACAACGGAATGATCCAGGAACATTGTGGCATCGGAAGGCACATTGATTTCCCATCTCCTGGCATTCATTAACATCCTCACACACCTATAAAATATACAAAAAGCTTATAAAGTATTATAATCAGGACACCTAATAAATAAGACTAAATGGGTAGTTAGAACTGAAAAACTATACTACCTGCATTGGTCCAGGGGCAAAACCTTCACTACAGGAACATTCAAAGCCACCATCAACATTGCTGCAAGTTCCATTACCACAGATATTCTTTACTGATATGCACTCATTGTCATCTGGAATCAGACAAAGATACAAATTTGCTGCTAATTTGTCAGATTATAATGTCAGTGAAGTGGCAGAAGATTGAATCACTAGATTGACAGTTTTACCAGGTATGTGAGGACAACAGCAGAGGAAAAACCTCCACAAAGAGTATCCCACACCTGTCCATACAATTAGTAAATGAATATGCCATCTGTATAGCTACATATCATCTGAAAACTCAACCACATTTGTTTGTATAATCACTTACGGGGTGTTCACACTCTAAAAATTTCACTGAAATTGGATTACACTAACCTTTGCCAAATGTGGTTTTGCCCATTACAGTTTTGACTACACCAAATTCAAAATAATAAAATATATGCAAAGAAAATTTGTTAAATGCTCACAAATTAAAAACAAATGGATAAACATGGGCAATTACTCACTCAGTCACTATGAAAGAAGGCAGCATCAGCTACTCAAGCACTGTGTAAACGTTTCATGTCCAAAAATGTGTTCATTTAAAGCATGGGGAAGGAGGAATGGGGGTCCATAAGCTTCCACATTCATGTAACCCTGTTTTCCCCAAAAGAAGTTTGTGCTACATGGTTTTGTCCAACATGCCATGATCACCTCTCCTAACCCCTGCATTGGATAGGGATCACTGTATATATTACTGATGTACAAGTACTATGACAACTGCAGAACACCATCTTTGTACTGGCATTTGATAGCTACTGAATATTCCCACTGAACTTAATGCTTTCCATGCTTCCTGTGCATTAAACAATTACCAACGTAAGTCCAACAAAATGCACTTGTCAATTTTATATTATTATTATTATCACTTCCTCCTACATGTTTCAGCCCTTCTGGGCCATCATCAGGGAGAAATTCATACCAGGGGAACAATGTATAAAACACTAATGTGTAACATCACTAGAAAGTGCAAGCATGTGTGTGTGTGTGTGTGTGTGTGTGTGTGTGTGTGTATATATATATATATATATATATACAGTGAAACCTCTATCCATCGTTTTTCAGGGGACCGGAAAATTTGAACGATACATACGGGAAATGATAGTACCGGGAAACCATTAAAAATTATAGATAAGAACAATTTAATGATAATTATTACTTCTTGCTGAGAAAATCTTTCATTGACGTTTGTTTTGAGCAAACTTTACTCCTCCTCAATTCAAAGTACGATTTTTCAAGGCCTAGAACACTTTCACGACCACTGTCACTCGTGCTGTGCGCATAAAAGAAAGATCTTACTTCCATCAGCGCTTCATGCGTCTCAGCAAAGCTCGCCAGCTTCTTCTTCTCCTTCTTCCCGCTCCACACTCCCGGACGTCACGAGGCTCACGCACAGCTCCTGCACTGCTTCTACACCACAGGTTGCCACGTGACTGTCCACAGAGACGTAGTCCTCGAATTTATCTTTGTTCATGCCACTGAACTTTTCCCAGTCTTGGCGGAAATCGTCGTCATCGTTGGTCAATACGACGTCACTATCGCCTGAAGATTGTCCCTGCACGTAACCAGCTTTCCGAAAACAATTTTCGATTGTCTGCTGGGTTACTTCTTGCAAGGCTGCCACAGTGTAGTGCAAAGCTTCCAACATGTTTATCTTCTTTTTCGTATCTTTGCCTGCATCCATTAAGCAAACAGCTGTTTGCACGAGGCGTTTTCTATAAAGCTGCTTATAACACTTTATTACCCCTAAATCAAGGGCTGGAGCACACTTGTACAATTTGCCGGGTACCGTATGACTTTTACATTTCTTAGAAACGATGTATCCTTTGGATGTGCGGCACAATTGTCCACAAAGAGGAGAATGTTCCTGTTTTGTGCACCCATACTTGCGTCTAATGAACGCAGAAATGAAGAAAAAATGTCTGTGGTCATCCACGCTTTATTGTTCGCGTGGTACTTGGTGGGTAATTTTTTACATTCTTGAAACATCGCGGTTTCGGAGATTTTCCGATAACAATCGGCACTTGTTAGTCAGTTCCATCACTTAACACAAAGTAAAACAGTAAGTCTGTCTTTACAGTTTTTCCCTCCATGACAAGACTCTCCTTTGAGAGCCAAGGTTCTATCAGGAAGCACGTTGTAGAAGAGCCCCGTCTCATCCGCGTTGTAAATATCACGTTGTTCGTAGCCCTCCAACAAAGATGGCAGTCTTTCCAGCCACGCTTCCGTGCTTTCGCTGTCCACTGCCGCACTTTCTCCGACTAACTTCTTGTATACTAGGCCATGCCGGTCCTTAAACCTCGCTAAACCATCGCTTCAAATTAAAAAAAAAAAACTATCAGTGCGGGAAAATGTTGCGTCAGGACCGTGATTTTTCAACTATTGGTGCGGGAAAACGACAGTTCGAGGAACAATGGAGGCGGGAAAAAATAGTGTTATTTATATGGGGCTAATTTCGGGACCAAATAAGGCAGACGATACATGCGGGCGAACGACGGTAACGGGAACGATGGATAGAGGTTTCACTGTATAATATATATATATAGTACGAATATTGATTAAAACTTGAAGATTAAAATTATTATTATTTACAAATGTGTGTTCAATTGTCATAATTCATATATTATTTAAACAATGCAGTACAGTATTATATTTGAATTCATACATCTATTGCATTTCTTCCATTATATTGCACGAATCCACTTCCATTATGTTAGATTGTGAGGCGTATGATGAATAAAGTGTGTTCACTTAAACAATACACATCACAATGTAATGTAATGTAAAGTAAAGTAATGTAACGTAATGTAATGGGACTGGAATCATAAAAGAGAACTGAAGGAATGTAGTAGATGTGTGAATGCAAATATGATATTGAACTGCATTCTTATATATATATAAATTACAACTGAACACATATTTGTTAATAATTTAATCTTCAACCAACAACACACATGCCAACATACCTGCATGTAAATGCACTGTCTAGTCATGTACACCCTAGTGTTTTATACATCATTCCTCTTGTATTAAGTTCTCCCTGACGATGGACCACAACAGCCACAATATGTAGGAGGAAGAGATATGTAATAATAATACTACAACAATAATTACAAGTGGATTTTGTTGGACTTATATTGGTAATTCCCATATAACTATATTATATATATATATCCTTACCAATACACTTCTTGCCAGTTTCGTCAAGCACAAATCCAGTGGGGCACTCACAACGGAATGACCCATCCGTATTAATGCAGTCACCTCCAACACAAGCATTTGGCATGAAGGTGCACTCATTAAGATCTTCTCCAGTGTCTCCTCGACCAGCTCCTTGTGGACAAAGCTTGTTGAACTCAGCTGCAGCAATCACAATCACAGTAAATAATCAGTTGTTACTATCATTTTACAGTGCTGGAATAAAATGTGTATGAATCATTTACTTGTTCTGCTTCATGGAGTGAGTAAGTATTCATATTGTGGTATTCTGGGTTATGACAGTTTTCCAGCCCCATAGGTGGGTGCCACTGGTTTGGAGAAACAGTCTCTGCCTCATCAGGATCTTCAACCTGAAGTCACCCACCTATCAGAGCACAACACTACATCATAACCTAGAAGAACAAAACTGATTCTTCACTATTGTGAAATCCTCAAAGGCTTACAATTTACTGGATCTTCTAACCCCATAACAGTAATACAAATCCATATTTTGTGATAATCCAATATACAGGTTCCATTATTTCCTAACAGTAAGGGTGAAAGGGTGACAGAAAAATGTGATGGATGACAGCATTGACCTACCACTTCATTAAAGTCATAAACTGTAACTGGAGGGCAATTCTGCCACATTTACAACATGGAATTTTCTAGTAAACAAATTGCAAATATAAACAAAGTCAACTGACATAATCTACTATCTATGGTGTGATTATTAGATTGTGAGTCTGAATGATTTGGGAAATGTGGTGATCTTTACCTTCAACATAATATCTGTTCAGATTCACTGACTCAAATAGACTCACAAGTTCCAGAACCCCTGATGTCAGACTATCAAAAATTGTTGACACATCCTGAAATCTCTTTTATGATCATCTTCCAATGTTTACAGACTTACTTGAAGGACTACTGACAAAAACAGCTGTGTACCATACAGTAAAAGCTGTCTCAAAATGTACATTTACTGTTTGGCATACTGTATATCTTATGGCAAAATCTTGGAACAACCAGTGGCTGGTAGTTAGCAAAGCAACAGTCAGGTTGCAACATGCATTGCTGTTTGTAGTCACTTCTGGTAAGGTTGGTTAATATGTTTATTTAAAATATGTAGGTACATACATACACACATACGTAGGCATGTCATAAAGTAAAGTAAGAACAGACTATAATGGTGTGGTGAAACTTATTTATTGCTGTAATCAAGATTCTTGATTGTATGCTGGTCCTCCAAGAAAACAATGCAACAAACTGAATGAAAGGGATCTACACCAAAAATAATAACTGAAAATCTTACTTGGTGATCTGAAACACTCTTCATGAAATTGTGGGGGGAAGAGTTCTTTTATGTTCTCTTTTAAGTGACAGGACTGCTACAATTCATGGGCTAAAGACTACATTCAAAGAGCTTTACTTTGTTAGTGAAAATCAGAGCAGCATTTAAATACAACACTTACAGAAAATAATAACAGAACTTTACTGAACATGAGTTAATTGAGACACTGCTAGAGACATAAAGTGGAACCAATGTCTAGGTTGATGCAAGGTGGCAGATGGTTCACGGCCTCCACAAAAGGACTTCCTACTTTAATTTTCTCAATTTTATTCTTGTGAGATTTGAGGTGATGATGGTGAAGATTCATATCTTCTGGGATTTGCTGCTGTGTCACTGGGTAAGTATCTTCTTGGACTGCTTGACACTGATGATAAAGCTGCTATGATCCTTCAAAATATCAGGAACTACTCACCCAATGACACAGTATTACGTCCCAGAAGACTAGAATCTTCATTTTTTAGACGAGTTCACGAAATTGCAAAAATCAACTATTAGCTTTGTGATGCCTGTCTATCTGTCCATCTGCATGGACCAATTCAACTCACATTGGATGGATTTTCATGACATTTGATATTTTAGTGTTCTTTGAAAACCTGTCAAGAAAATCCAAGTTTCACTGAAATCTGACAAGAATAATGGGTACTTTACATAAAGAGGTACGTACATTTATGAAAATATATCACTGAATTCTTCTTAGAATGAGAAATGTTTCAGACAAAAGTTATAGAAAGGATCAAAACACATATTTTATTGTCAAAAACTTTTTTCTGAAAATCATGCCATTTGTGAGATAAAGTGGAAAAATATGGTACAGCCAGACAGGCCACAAATGACAATATAAAACAGCACATGCGCTTTGCATGTTGGATAACTGAGGCTACAGACACACACTCAGAATATGTAATACTTACTGTTGTTTTCCATAGCAACCATGGTTACATGAGTGCTCCTCAGTGTTATGTCACATGTAAATTGCCTGTCTTGTTTAAAATTTATTTAATTACATTTGCAGGATCACTTACTATGATGTTGGATTGCTTGCATAAATTACTGTTGGGAGTTTAGTATGAGAATGTTAGCTGCGTGGTTTCATCACTTCGTAATGTTCAGTTCTGTTCAGCAACATCTTTGAGACTATCTGACAGAACCAGTTTCTTCAAATGCTCACGTCCTATTCATTACACAATTCCTTGAAGGACCACCACAAATACTATAACGTAGGCAATAATATTTTTGCACTTGCACAACAGTGTTATGGTTAAAAGTTGTTTCCACAAGAAACACCTTCTGTGTTGTAGAGCAGGACATCATCTTCACAACTAACACTGTCAAACTGAATTCATAGTCCTACTTTGCACAAGTGCACCAACATCAGAACTAATGGCCATGTAGGAACAAACCCATAAAATAAAGCAAACTAAACAAAATTAAAAAAAGACCCTTGTGAAGACCCTACATAAGATGGCCTAAGTAACTTCCACACGATTGTTACAGCCAACAAAATAATGGTGGCTGAATATAAAATGTGGAATGGACATAGGGTAGGTGGATCCAGAGAACCCACTCAATTACAGGACCTTACCAACTGTTTCTGCAGTAACAAGGTGGTTGAAAAATTCATGCTCTATGAACTATGGATGAAAAAGTTATAAAAAGGAAAGCAAGTTGAATACACAAACTGTAATAGGCTTCTCCCTGTTACCACACAAGTGTTTGTCATATTTTTCATATTATTTTTCGTTTTCCATTGTCCTTTGTCCCCTCCATTGCTCCAGACATCCAAGTGTTGACAGACACGGTTTCATTAGTAACTGTACACCAAATCATACCGGTACTTAAAAATGAAACACTAAACACTGAAGTTAATCTTGATTTAAAAAAATATAGGTAGTATTGCTCAAATGATGGCATTCTAGGTTTTTATACTGTGCTGGAATAAGAAGTGTGTTTCAACGTTTCGGAGGAACGTGTTGTCTCCATCTTCAGGATGGCTGAATTAGATTCAAGTGGCTGCTGAAGTAATTGGCAGCAGACAAAAGCAGAGCAGAGAAGAAGCTTGCTGCTGACCTCTTGCCAGCAGGGTTATTCATGGTGTTGAGCCTGATGAAGACTCATGACTACACTTTCATTGTCACTTTGCCTTTACAGTTTTAGTCACTGTCACAGAACCTCTTTTCTGATAAGAGGATTTGATGCTGTCTGGGTTGTGCATATTGTATTGCAAATAAAATACTCTGCTGCACTTCTGAGATGTCTGGGAAAATAATGTGTATCTCCGTTATATGGGGGAGAGAAAGAAAAAAACTTTGCACACACAAAACTTTCTGCTGCACTTCTAAGAGTGTCATGGAATGTGATGCACATACACTGTATACACTACATATTCACACACTGTTACATTATGTACAGAAGGCCTCTGTCAGTGCAGGCTTGTGCAGAAGGTTCTGTCTTAATTTAGCCATTCTGAAACGGCAATAAGTCAATTGAACAATCATACGCCTCACTGCTGCCAAGTTTAAACCCTTTATATCTCCTGCGTATGTCTTCTCCTTGACCAATTGCATGCACATTTGGATTCTGATGATTCTGGATAACTTATGTCCATTGTTTGCACAATGTAGTTATGTAATCACAAACATAAGAAATTTTGAATGCCACAGGTAACTTACAGACCGCTGTGTAACTGTCCAGTTTACTGATGTTGCAGAGAACTCTGTTCTGCAAATGCTGCAGCTTTGAACTCCCAGGTAGGACAGGCATATGTCATTACTTACCCAATCAATGATTTATGGCAGTCAGCTTTACATTAGCACTTAATTGCTTGAACTGAAAAAGTAATGATTCCTGATTCCATATATATGTGCCCAAGACCTAGGGAAAGAGAAGAGGGGACAGATCTTGTACTGAGCCAATGGCAAATCCGAGTTTGAAGTTAGATGGCCACAGTAACAAACGGCCCTTTTCAGGGTGCCAAATGGTGAATCCATTCCCTCAAGGAAAGAAGGCGGAAGGCATTCTCCAAGAACAGAACAGTTTCACACTCCTTAGGCAGCACTACATCATTTGAATATCAGTGCCCACATGAATAAAAAATTTCACTCTCCACCTTCCACCTAATACATGATAAAGCACAAACAGAAGCCTTACAAATGTAATGTCACACACCACTTTTCATTCCTGACCATTTGATGCCCTGAGAAGGGCTGTTTGCTTCCTTGGCTTCTAGGTTCAAACTTTAAATTCTCATTAGTTTGTTGACAATATATCCCCTCTTTGCTTTCCATAGCTCTGATTGGCCACAATCCTTGCAGCTTCCTATGTAACTGATATATTTTCCCCTCACAATCACTATCTTCTTCAGTTTTAAGGCAAATGCCAGGGTATAATTCAAAGACAGGGAATGGTCCTTCCCAGTCGCAGAGGCCACAACAAAGTGACTCTCCGTCAGGCCTTCGGTGGATGTGATTGAGCCACTCTGGGTTCAAGCCCCAAAAAGCCATCCAACCAAAATCCCCCGCCAATGGAAACATTACCGCTTGCAGTACACATACTTAGTGTGATAACATCAAGACCCTCATCCAAGAGGGGAGAACAGTCTGCATAAACAAGGGTCGTGGTTATAGTTATAAGGTTGCCATATCAAAAGCCCAGTGATGTGTTCGGCATGCAGGCATGGCTGAACACATCATGGGATGTCGATTTGTGCTTCACGCATGTCTCCACTCATATTTAGTTTCATGGTTCGTTTGGCCCAATCACTTCAGCGGCCACTTGAAACCAATTTAGTCACCCTGAAGTTGGAGGCAGCACATTCCCCCGAAACTTCAGAACACTTGTTATCCTACAAAGGTAACAGCTCAGAAGAACATCATTTGACAAATGTTACATGTCACAAAGAGTAGCAATTCCATGTTGTACCATCTAGAAGTTATACAACCATAAAGAACTTATAAAACACAAACCTTTCATATCCATTCTCTAATTCAGAAGGAACAAGATAGTAAAAAGGACTGGGAATTGCCATGTTGTGCTGATGTTTTGTTTAAGATGCTAAATTCCTTAGAAGGATTGAAGCATGCCAGAAAAGGTATCAGGGAAGTCAACACAATGAACCAAAAAGAAGTCACATAATTAAGTTGCATGGCATATATTCTTCAGCAATGTCTGTACCAGCAAAGTTATACAGTGTAAAGTCATACAATACCTGAACCTTGGCGAGGACACTGTTCACATTGTCGACCCCATGCCAAACCCATGGAACAGCAGCACTTCTTTGCAGTGATGGGTATCATGCGGGGATGAGAACACTGCCCTAAAACAAACTGCTCAGTTGAAACACCAGAAACTTTACCATAAGAGACCATTTTACAGTTTTTTAACATTCAGTATCAGCAGCATATGAAAAACAATTTCTTCAGATCTGAATGTAAAGGAATTTTTACTAACTTGATCTACCACAAATGTAAAGGGCACCTGTATTAGATATCAAATTTCTTGTAACCTCTGCAGTAACAAGGTCAGTTTGCATCATATTTTCAGCCTGATATAAACAGGCTATAAGGTATTACTTATTTGTGGCAGAAATAAAATGCATGCATCCTCCGGGAAACTGTACTGAATCCAGGGGCTTTGCAAAACACAGTCCATGAATTACTAATGCTTAATGTTGAATGGAAGTCTATTAACAGACGAACAATGCTAACCTCTATAGAATTCATCATAACACAGCTGCTCTCGGACATCAATACACTTCATACCATTTGGACTGAGTATGTAACCTTCAGGGCACTCACATATCACCCCTCCATCTGTATTAACACATGCTCCTTCCTCACAAATGCCGGCATTCTCCACACATTCATCGATGTCTGCATGAACAAGAACATGATCTTTATTAGTATTCTGTAATCCCTTAACAACAGTCATTTTAACTGGTTTCTTTACCTTACTAAGAAATAGTATGGCTCTACTGTTCTGAGGCAGAGATAATGCCTCAGTTAATAATTTATCATAATCATCATCATTCCATTTTATGTGGAAATAGTCATTAATAGTAGATTACAATTGATAAATTATAGATTACAAATATACACATAATATTCTGCATGATAGCACAGTAGTCATGGATATCCATAATATAATTGCTAAATAACGTGTGATCAAGAATGAAAACTCATGTAAAAAGTATAAAATCAGGCTATTACTATCAGATGTGATTATATTTAAGTATTATGATTAAAATATTCCTCTAAGGTATAAAAGGGATTAGAAAGAAGAAATTCCTTTAGGGCGGGCCCAAAATGTTTCAAGTCATTCTTTAAGGCTTTTATGTTTGTTGGTAAATGATTATATAATCCTATTCCCATATAATATGCCCCTTTTTTAAATTTGGTCAAATTGGTGTTTGGCGGATGTAAATTAGCATTATTTCTTGTATTGTAATTATGAATATCCTTGTTCATTTTATATAATTGTATATTATTGATTATATATATTAGCATGGAATATATGTATTGTGAATAAAAGGGAAGAATTTCCATTTTGACGTAAATACGTCTTTAAATTCGGTCCGGTGTAGGGGGGTCTCTACGAAAACTCCAGCGACCAAAAAAAATGGCAAGATTTGTCGCGCTTATATCTCGTAAACTATAAATGATAATGTAATGATTTACATTTTGTTGGATAGAGGGTTGATGTCCGTATCTAAAATGGTGGGAAGTGAGGGTGTGCAGCGTTGAGGGGGGAGGGGTAGCGCTTGCGCGTGAACACTGAAAATGGCGACGCCGCGCGGCGTTTGGGCAGTGTAACTTTGGATTGCGAAGAGATAGGTCATTGAAATTGGCGTCGATGTGTAGAGAATAACAGGATCTACAATATTATTTAGCAATAATAACCGATAAAATAAAATTTGAAAAGTTATAAGCCGATAAGTGTGCTGAGTTGAAGAAAATTTTCATAATGTCGAAAAATTGCAAAGGAAATATGAACAGAAATGTAAGAAACGTATATCATTGGAAAGAAAAATTCAAAAGGAATCAGAAAAGCCCAAATTGACTAATGCCGAACGATGCAGATTGTATAGAGAGCGTAAGAAAGCCGAGTGCGTCAACGCCGGCGCGAGTACTTCGAGTGCGCCGCCGCCTGAACCGATGGAGATTGACTTGGAATGTGATAACTTTGAAACATTAAAAGATGAAATGAGAAGAAATGACAATATTATTGTCGCAGTTCGTTCTGAAGAGTTTGTAAAGAGATGGCAGTGGGCCGATGTCCATTACGAATCGGCGTTTGTCAAGAATGAGTTCGGTTACGTTTGTAATGTTTGTGATCGCTTATGGTTTATGAGAGATTTGAAGCCAGTTAGTTTAAAACATTTCGCTTTGTTAAAAGAACATTAAAACCTTTGTAAGAAACATCGATGTAAATACTATGCCATATGTATCTTACTTCTCCTATCATCGGCCTTTGATAAATACAATTATACTTCACGTATAACCACCAAGATTTTATTCATTTACATCTTAACCTTCCTCTAATAACACAAAGACGGATTCACGCCTTAAACGATTGCGGTTGTGTCCCCGTACACAAGCCACGAATTTTTTTTTAAACAGATCCCTGCATGAATCTCTAGAACCTGAATTTGTCATAATCCTAACCATCTTTTTTGCAGTTTAAAAATTTTATACTATTTCGCGAGTTCCCCCAAAAAATTATGCCACAGTTCATAACTGAATGTGCATAGGCAAAATATATCATTCTTATGGTCTTTTGAGATACTACAGTTTTAATGGATCTTAGTGCAAAACATACTGAATTCATTTTAGCTATAATTTTATTGATGTGATGTTCCCATGTTAGGGAGGTATCCATTGTTAATCCTAAAAATTTTAGACTATTAATATTAGAGATAAAATAATTATCATATGAAACAATTGTATCATCTACCTTGTCATTCCTAGTTTTAAACTCCAAAGTATGTGTTTTATTAAAATTTAGAGACAAAAGATTGCATTTAAACCATTCATTTATATCTAGGAATATCTTATTCATTGCTATTTTTTTAAATCTACATTGTCATAATGAGTTACAAGTACACTAGTATCATCTACATATAAAGTAATAGATGTGTTCCTGCTTGCAACTTTAGGCAAATCATTTATATAAAAAATAAAAAGCAAGGGGCCAGGTATAGATCCCTGTGGAACCCCATTTTTTACTTCTTCCCAGTTGGAGGATATATTCTGCTTAATGTCTGTATTATCAACTACAACTTTTTTAAATCTTGTGTTTAAATACGACTTTATCTATGAATAAAATTTCCCCACTATTCCATAAAACTTTAATTTATCAAGCAATATTTTGTGATTCACACAATCGAACGCCTTTTGCAGATCTCAGAATTTGCCCCCCAACATATAATTTATTATTCATCGCTGTTAATATCTCATCTATTAATTTAATGAAGCCTTTTCCGTGCTAGAATTAGATCTAAAACCATATTGTTCTTTTACTAATATATTGTTCACAGATATATGTTTATATAATCTGATATATATAAGTTTCTCCAAGACTTTGGAGAAAGATGTTAATAATGATATGGGTCTATAATTTGACATCATAAGCTTATCACCATTTTTGTAAATTGGTTTAACTATAGAATATTTTAATCTATCAGGGAATACTCCTAGAGATAAAGACTTATTACAAATATAAGTCAGTGGGGAAACAATAAAAGGTAAGCTTAGTTTTAGTATTTTTACACAAATCTCATCAAAACCATATGAGTTTTTTGTTTTTAGTGATTGAATAATATTTTGTATTTCATAAGTTGAAGTATAGTGCCACTGAATATTTGGAAAGGGATACTTAAAACTTTGAAACAAATAAGTTAAAAATTTTGAATTGTCCCCACTTTTATTACTATCTCTTTTAATATTATTAACTATTGTGTCTGCCACTGATGTAAAATATTTGTTAAAGGAGTGAGCTATGATATCCTGATCATATGTTAATCTATTGTTAATTTTTAATGAATGAATCCCCATTTTGTGATCTGTTTTATTTGTTTCAGTTTTAATAATCCTCCATGTAGTTTTCATTTTGTTCTCAGATTTTATAATCATTTTATCGTAATATAGTTTTTTTGTGGCTTTTATAGTGTTGGACAGTATTTTACAATATCTTTTATAATACTGTTTGAGAATTATAACCTTACTCCGTCTAGTTATCAAATACAGTTCTTTTTTCCTAGCACAGGAAATCCTAATTCCTTCAGTTATCCATGGGTTACTTATTTGATTCGATAGAACTTTTTTCTTGAGGAAACAAGATTGAAAATTTACACAGGGATATGAATATTCAGAACTCTTACACATGTCATGGGCAGTAATGGACAATTATGAAACAGATGAAAAGCAGTTGAAAATTTAAGTAATGCGATGAAAACCAACTACAGTGTTGTTTTCTTAGATACCTTTGATACAGTAATGTGTTTAAGTCCAGGTCAGTTTCATATACACTAATCCATTACTTAAAATTCTAAATAATTCTTACTGTTGCACTCTTACTTAAGGCTCATGTAGGTGGAAAATGCTTCTGAATACATGAAGATTATTACTATACTAGCCACGTGCCTATCATGTGACAGGCTGCCATAATATTCACATGTTACTATACTGAAATGCTGTAACCACTGATAGTAATCATTAATAATCAACAACAATCAATATGGATCTACACTAATTGATATAAATGAGTAATAATCCATAAGTACTGATTATTATCAATTAGTATTGATAACAATTGACCTAGAGTGTCACCCATTTACTCACTCATGCCCTCACTTTCCTTTGTTCTTACAGCAAACGAGCATTAATTTCATCTATTAGTGCTGCCATCTGGTTGTACAATGTTGTATTATTTGCTCAATACTTTCAAATCCCCTTTGTTGGTATCTTCACCTTGCCGTGGTAGAGGGGCTTGTGAGTTCCAGTGACCCTGAGAGCTAAGCCGGTGGTAGCATTGCTACCAGTAGGGTCTCCCAAGCCGGACAGATCAAAAGGGTAGGAACCAGACGAAGAGAGATGCCTAGGAGATGGGAAACCGAATGAAAATTCCCCTGATGCCGGAAGCAGCGACATCAGTAGCGACATGAAGCACAGAGCAAATGATGCTCGAGATGGTTCATGATCATGTAGCAACAGGCGTGACCAGAGTGGTCTGAACAGCTGCTGTACTGCGATGTGGAAAGCAAATGGAAAAACTACCACATTATTACTTTTCCTGGATAGGCTCTTCCAGAAACAGAGACAAATGCCAAATGCGAGATGCTTCCTCTGGAGACAAAACATTCCGGAGGTAAAATACTCCCCCATTCGGATCTCCGGGGGGGAGTGTTTCTAGGGGAGACACCACGCGGTAATGACTACAGACAAAAGCAGAAGACACAGAATGAACATAACAGCTTCAAGATAGGCACTTGGAACGTAAGGACCTTGAATCAAGGAGGAAAACTCGAAAATTTGAAGAAAGAGATGCAGAATAACACAGTGTCTGTGCTAGGTGTTAGTGAAGTGCGGTGGAAGGGTCAAGGTGAAATAAAAAGTGGTGATTATGCAGTGTATTATTCCGGGGGTGACAGTGCTGAAAGAGGCGTAGCAATAGTAGTGCATAAAAGCGTAGTGAAAAGTGTTGTTAAGAAGAGTGTGTATAGTGACAGAATCGTTGCTATTAAATTGCAGGCAGAACCGGTAAGTATATTGATAGTGCAAGTGTACATGCCAACATCGGACTATGAAGATGACAAAGTGGAAGAGTTGTATGATATAATTGAAGAAATTCTTGAAGAGGATGGAAAGGGTGCGACAAACACGATTATAATGGGAGATTGGAACAGTGTGGTTGGAGATAAAGCACATCACAACACTGTTGGACCATACGGACTGGGAAGGAGGAATCGGAGAGGTCAAATGCTTATTGACTTCTGTGAAAGAAATGGACTTGTTATAACAAACACATGGTTCAAAAAACCTAAAAGAAGATTGTACACGTGGAAATCACCAGGAGATAGGAATCGATATCAGCTGGACTATGTACTAGTGAAACAGCGATTCAGGAACAGTGTGAAGGATGTGCAGACACTGCCTGGAGCAGATATTGACTCTGACCACAATTTACTGGTTGCAAAGATCTGCACCAGATTGAAGAAGATCATGAGGTTCCACAAGAAAAAACCAAGATGGGATTTGGAGAAGCTATATGCTCAACGACAGGTAGTACACGATAGACTAGAAGAACAGCTTGGTGCAATCAAATGTGAAAGTGGGAATGTGGAAGTGCAGTGGAACAATATCAAGAAATGTGTGTTAGATACTATGAGTGGTTTGGTTGGAAAAGTCGAGAGGAGAGCAAGAAAGCATGGATTACACAGGAGATGATCAGTAAAATGGATGAACGAAGGAAATGGAAGAATGTCAACAATGAAGAAGGAAGGAAGAACTACAGAAGACTGAGGAACGAATTGAAAAGAGCCACGGACAACGCCAAGAAGGAATATCTGGAGAGCATATGCGACGAGATCATAGAATTTCAAAGAATAGGACATTATGATTTAATGTACATGAAGACAAAGGAACTAGGTTGGAAAGAAAACCATGGGATTCAAAACATTGGCATCGAAGACTCTCAAGGCAATATAATAATAAATCAGAGACGAGTATTGCAAATTTGGGAGAATTATATCACAGAGCTCTACGATCGAGCTAATCGACCAGAACATCTAGACGTCGAACCTGAAGATGAAGTAGATGAAGACGAGAAAGGCCCTTATATTTTGCAAAGTGAAGCAGAAAAAGCTATCAAGGAGATGAGGGATAAGAAGGCTACAGGAGATGATGATGTACCTGGGGATGTACTCAAATTGTTGGGAGAAGGTGGTCTAAGGCTAATGACACAGATGATCAACAGCATGTATGTAACTGGAGAATGGCCCAGAGATTTTATTGAAGTTACAATGATTGCCTTAAAGAAGAAGCCCAAAGCTACAAAATGCAGCGACCATCGCACAATCAGCATCATCGCTCATGCAGCAAAGATAGTAGCGAGGATACTTAGAAGAAGGATTGAGAGGAAAATTGAAGATGCACTTGGAGAAGATCAGTTTGGATTTAGAAGAGGAAAAGGAACTAGGGATGCAATTGGGATGCTGAGAATAATATCAGAACGAACCTTGGTCATAGATGAGGAATTGTGTGCTTGCTTCATAGACTGGCAGAAGGCATTTGACCGTGTCAACTGGACCAAATTAATGCAAATCCTAAAAGGAATTGGGATAGACTGGCGCGAAAGAAGATTGATCAGCAAATTGTACATGGAACAGAGTGTCAAAATACGACTGGACCAAGGGGAGACGAGAAGTGTGAAGATTGGAAGAGGAGTTAGACAAGGTTGCTGCTTGTCACCGATTCTGTTCAACTTATACAGCGAGTACCTTACCAAGGAAGCTCTTGAAGGGTTTGGAGACTTCAAAATAGGAGGACAAGCAATTCGCACTGTGAAATATGCAGATGACCTTGTGCTACTGGCTAGGGAAGAAAAGGTGCAACAGGGCATGATTGATAGACTAATTGAAATTGGAAGACGCTATGGAATGGAAATGAATGTGGGAAAAAACTAAAGTAATGAAAATCTCAAGGCAACCATCCCCAATGAAAATTATGATAGATCAAAAACAATTGGAGAATGTGGAATATTTCAATTATTTGGGTAGCATGATAACAAGTGATGCAAGGTGTACACGTGAAATTAAATCCACAATTGCCATGGCAAAAACAGCATTCAACAAGAAGAAAAATCTTTTCACCAGCAAACTGGAATTAAATTTAAGGAAGAAACTAGTAAAGTGCTACATTTGGAGCATAGCTTTGTATGGTGCTGAAACGTGGACACTTCGGAAAGTAGATCAGAAGTATCTGGAAAGTTTTGAAATGTGGTGCTGGAGAAGAATGGAGAAGATCAGTTGGACCGATCATGTGAGAAATGAAGAAGTATTACACAGAGTCAAGGAGGAGAGGAATATCCTACATACAATAAAAAGAAGAAAGGCTAACTGGATTGGTCACATCTTGCGTAGAAACTGCCTTCTGAAACACGTGATTGAAAGAAAGTTAGAAGGAAGGATAGAAATGACGGGACGACGAGGGAGAAGACGTAAGCAGCTACTGGATGACCTTAAGGAAAAGAAAAGATACTGGAAATTGAAAGAGGAAGCACTAGATCGCACCCTGTGGAGAACTCGCTTTGGAAGAGGCTACGGACCTGTCGTAAGACAGACTACAGAATGAATGAATGAATGAATGACTTTCAAATCTTTCTTCAGCCTTGCCTGCACCTCACAGAGCACATATTGTCTCAATCACAAAAACGCTTTCTACAGCATCAGCACATATTTCACAGAGAAGACAGACTCTCTCAGCCCATAACTTTACTATAGCAATCCAGGTGTAACATGACTGGTAAGAATGGCAATCAGGGAGGGTGACTCATTTACTCACTCATTCAATCTCTCACTCCTAGTTCATTATATAAGGTAGATTTGAGCTATAATACAAACAAACCCAATTTCATATTAACATTCCAATATATAACTGAAAAGAAAAATATTAATGTATCCTACACCTACCTAATTACAAACTATACCACTTCAGGTAAACATTGAAAACTAGAGGGACAGGCATATGCATACTGGGAAGTGAACATACGTTCCACCCATTCTTAACTTCAGCACTAGATGGAGGTGAATGGCCAGCTTCACACCCTGGCTGATTCACGTCACGAAAAATGCCCTGGTACCCATTAAATGGGACACCTTGGAGAAGAGAAGAAGCTCCTGCCCCTGCTGGAAATCAAACCCTGATTCTTTGGTTGTCCAGCCCACAGCCTAGTCACTACTGAATGAGTTATTCCAGCTCCCTCTGTAAGCAATACTTTTAAGGAAATATTCAAATCTCATCCATGGTGTTGATTCTTGCTAACACAGCCCATATAGCACTCAAAGAGAAGAATTGTTTCTTATAATGCAGGTGCTAACTCCCCTTTAAGTACCAATTCCAAGAGCCTGATCTTGTTCTTACCAGCACTCAGTTTCACTACCTTTATAATAATCTGCACATGTAAATCCACATCCTCCTCTACCAATTAATGTTTCCACTCTCATTCTCTGCACTCCTTTTTCCCTTCTACCAACTATTCAATAGCCACAATTAATCAATTCCAAATTACCTTTTAGTTTTAAGTCCAGAACAAACTATTTCCAATAGCAAATTTTCTATAATTCATTGTCCAGTACATTAAAATTCTAACAATGCTACGTCAAGGCAGTGAAACGATAGATATGTAACTTTGTGTTTCTTGTATTACGGGGGCTAACTTAATCAATACCAAAGAGTAAGGGAAAAATTAAATATACTTTTATACTAAGTATATAGAAAATCAGCCATTGTTAAATAAATACCTTCACAGGAATTTCCATCTGGACCAAGTTCATAGCCAGGTGGACAGCTGCAGACATACGAACCCATCAAATTCTGGCACTTTCCTGGAGGGGGGCAAGTTCCTGGAACCTATCCCACCAAAAAATCAAGTTTAAACTTAAAAAGAAATTAACAAAATTTCGTTACTTTGCAGCATCTGACTTTTATAGTACTAACCAAAGTTCTATGTTCAAGATACCATAACTTATCTTCCCACATTCTCTTTTTCCTTAATTCTGCTAACACTTTTCCCATCTGTTACAATGTTTTACAAAGTCCCTTACACCAATTCTCTAAATTTGCCAAAAACTGGAACAGAACAGAATTTTAGAATTATCACATCATCAGTACAAAAAAGTATCAGCAATAAAATTAAAAAGTTTAATTTATATGTATCAATAAAACAGTTCATATGCATACAACTTGAATTATCTTTTATCAATGTATATGTTTCCCCTTCAGGTCAAATTAGCATGTCTCACCATCATCGACCAACATTTCCATTAGTACAGCAAAGCCTTCTTCAATCTTTTCTTTCCCACCATAACTGATCTACTTGCATGGGTGTCCACCCCTCTTCATTCTTTCGTGTATATCTCCTAATTGATTTTTTCACCTAGTCTTCATTCTCATGTACTCACCATCCACGTTTTAACGCTCTCAAAAATCCTATTGCCATCCATGCGTAACACAAGTCTTTATCCTACAACTCACAGATTTTGCAGAACTTGTGTAATGTCCTGGTTTTGGATTTTATTCCCCGTGTTCATTTCTGACTGGTCAGTAGAAACTTCACCTCTTGAAATGTGCTTATATTTGCAAGACTGGAGGTTCTCACAGAGGTGTTAATGAAGATAAAAATGTTATGCAGTGTCAACTGGTAAATAATACTGTCTGATGTTTCGATGAATTGTAGTGCCTTCACCTTCTGGGTGAAGCAGTACAAGAAGACCTTAACTCTTGACTGCTTGACCCCAAAGATGAAGGTGATATGATCTTTTGTAACAGTTGTGACTACTGGTGAGTCAGCATAGTGTTAACTTCTCAGAAGAGTTGAATCTTCATGTTTATATTTCTCTTAATTTGTATGTAAGGAGCTGTGATATGCTTCTGGACTTACATGCAGTGCAAGTGTGTTACAGACATTTCTGGAAACATTCAACAAATCTGGCTTATTAAGCAGGAAAATATCTTAAAAGGGTAAGCTGGTAAGAGATTTGTAATTCTGCATTTGAATTAACAATCCTCTCACTAGAACATTATTCTATACAAATTCTGCATTAAAAGATTAATTTTCACCATCAAACCCATTTCAAGTCCTGCTTTCTTCAGCGATTTTGACACATTGCAGAACACAAGTTCCTTTTTTTACAAACACAATGGTAGATGAATAGTCTGTTCTTGCCCTCACTATTCCATAAGTATTGATCCTACCGTACAATATTTTGTTATTTTCATCTCTTTATAGCTCAGCTTTTCACTTATAGACTGAGTACCGTGTCTCATATTTTAAGTTCACACAAAAATGCGAAGTTCTTAAATCATTATTTTTGCAAAGAAAATTTTAGGCAGCATCCACCATGTTTATAAAATGCAGCTTTTCTTGATTGACAGCAACTTATGTTTTATGCTGGTTCTTTATGCAGCAGCTTGCTAATCACATGTTCAATAACTAATGGTTCTACAGGATGGAAACTACACGTGGGTGCACACACACACGCACGCACACACAGAGGCAATTTAAGGTGAACTTTTTCACACAGAATATTTCACGTTGTTGAAATTAAAGTGAAACAGTTACGGTCACTACACACCCTATTAAACCCACGCTGATTAGTGGTTATCTCATGCATAGGTCATCAGCACTTATTATATGGGTCTTAAAGTATTTAATAGTTTACCGTCTTATATAAAGGTTAAAATTAATGATATTAATAAATTTAAATGATTAGTTAAGAACTTTCTTTATTGTAATACCTTTTATACTTTGGAGGAACAATTTTAATTATTTTAACCATAACAAAAGTGAGAACACAATATGAATGTTTCATGTTCCACGTGTAATAGTTTGCTTAGGTTTCTGACTTTTAACCTTATTTCAATAGTTTTTGGTAATCTGTCATCTATACTTATTAGTAGTACAATTGTATTTATTATGTATCGATATCATCACTTATTGACAAAAGCCTATGGCTATGCTTGTTAAGTATATAGTTAATACATTCTTAAGTGTATTGTATGTTATTTGATATATTGTATGTTATTTGAAGTTACTTGATGAATCCCATATCCCATGGTGCGGATTATTGTACCCTTTGAGGATTGCTGGATATATAAATAAATCTGAATCTGAATCTGTTGCATCAAGGTGTGAAATACACATGCATAAACTCTTAATCTGTGGAGAAAACAACCTTGAAGTTCTTGAATCTTCAAGAACTGAGCACTGTTTCATCATGGGATGTTGGTAACAAACTGAACAAATGGGATTTTGATGCAAAAATGTATCAAGTGAGTGAAAAATTCATTGTCATGAAATTTTCATACTTCTTAGTTGGGAAATTTTTTTAAGCAGGAAATGTATTAAAGTGGCAATACGTATGTATGTTAATCACAGGGGAAAAGTTTAGTATTAAAGTATTCTCCCTTCTTAAGCAGGATAATTTCTTTAGCGAGGACATCCTAAGCAAGTTTCACTGTACTTGTGAGTGACAGTTTGGAGTAGGTTAATGCAAAGTATTGGGGTGGGGGAGGAACATTATATATTGCTGTGTGTTGTACTGTTGAGTAGTTTAAGAAAATGTGTCAAGACAGAGAATTCTGGTTTTCTGGCAAATCAATCTGAAAGGATTCACTGCACAGTACTTATCTGTCAGCACACTGTACATACTACTAACAATTCACTGCAGTACTCATTTGTCAGCACACTGCACATATTACTAATAGTTCACTGCAGTACTCATTTGTCAGCACACTGCACATACTACTGACAATTCACTGCAGTATTCACTTGTCAGAACACTGCACATACTATAGTAAAACCCCTATTTAATGAATTGCTGGGGGATTAGAATATATTTCACTAAATCGAGGTTTTCATTCAATGGAGGTTACATTATTTATTTGGAGCTATTGTTGAGACATGAAAAAATCATCACTAAATCCGAGATTTCACTAAATGCGGGAACATTAAATCGGGGGTTTACTGTACTAACAGTTCACAGCAGTACTCAGTTGCCAGCACAGCACATACTACTAACAATTCACTGCAGTATTTTTTGTGAATTCACTGCATATACTACTAACAATTCACTGCAGTACTCATTTGTCAGCACACTGCACATACTACTAATAATTCACTGCAGTATTCACTTGTCAGAACACTGCACATACTACTAACAGTTCACAGCAGTACTCAGTTGCCAGCACTGCACATACTACTAACAATTCACTACAGTATTTTTTGTGAGCTCACTGCATACACTACTAAAAATTCACTGCAGTACTTTGTCAGCCCACTGCACATACTACTGGTATTAGGCATATATGCACCCACCTCATGACATTCATCTACATCCCTGCAATGCTGGCCATCAGCTGCCAAAATATAGCCATCTGCACACTCACAGTTGAATGACCCCGGTACATTACGACATCGTCCATTGCGACACAAGTTGGTCATGATACGGCATTCATCAATATCTGAAACATAAGGAAAATATTTCTTGTATTAAATCATACAATGAACGGCACTGCACTGTGACCATCTGCTTTCCAATTAATTACAATGCAGATGTCAGCTACTGACTTTCATTAACCTGTCGTGTTCATAACTAATCTTTCAGTTTTCCCAAAACACACCTGAATAACAGAAATAAACATACTTCACAAGCACTCCACACTGAGTGATATTTGAGGTTCCCACAGTAGTAACTATAAAGCCTGCTATGTCTTCATCACTTCCAAGAAGACAGCAACCTGCAATCAACTACATGATCAGATTATTCAGTTACGTCCGCTAAAAATATATGTCAAACTTACATATTGCAGCTACTGAATTTTCCTCACTGAACTTCAGGAATTATTCTAACATATATAGATAGATATAGGGTGCGTTGACATTTTCCCCCCAAAGGTATCCCTACTGTGATGCAGTAGTGGGGATTGCATGGTCAAATGATCCTGAGAGCTACGCTGGCAATAGTGTAGCTACTGGTAGGGCCTCCCAGACAGGTCAAAGGTGATGACCCAGACAAAAAAGGATACCCTGGTCCTCCAGGTTTGGGGTTGGGCATGGGGCTGACAACCACACACCATAAAAATCGTTCTGTTCAAAAGCTTCATTTTGGAAGCAGCTAAGGTCCACCAAGGACTGTAATGCACGAAGAAGAAGAAGAAAAAGAAGAAGAAGGAGGAGGAGGAGTGATCATTCTACACTGCAGTGCAGAAAAATCACTCATGGAGTAAATATCAGGTATCAAAGCCTTGGGTCTCCACTCCATCAAAACAGGAGATATTTAATACTACAAAATGTTTGGAGACAGTCTTTTACATTTTAACATTTTATGTTTTAATACTATACATGTATTTTAATCTGAATAATTTTAGTGTTACTGTATAGTGACTAACTGTTGTGTAAAAAGCTAATGTGTGTATATTATCATTTGCCGATGTACAATACGCTGCTTATGTCTTTGTAATATTGGCTCCCTGATGATGGCTGCAATACGTAGCCAAAATTGCTTTGTGCAGTGGTTGGAAATAAAACTTGTATGTGTAATCAGAGGAGATTTCATTTGGATATCTCCTTATACAACTTAAACAACACCTTGTCCAATTGCACTAATTTCAGCCCTTCATTGTCTGTCTCTTGAAAAGGTCCTTCACACTTTCACTTGATGCCATAAACAATCATGACTGGTCCTCCCATTTTTTTATATCATAGATAGTTGATGATAAATGTGGTACGAAGTCATAACCTCTCTTCATTTTTCAACACTTTCAATCGCCCTAATTATTTCAAATTTCTGTAGAACTGTTAACGTTATGTGTTTGCTAGCAGTACCTTGCTTACTTATCTTTGAATCTCCTGAAGCCACCATAATAGCTTCAACAAAGAGTAATGCATGCTACATATAACAATTAAAATAGAATTCGCAGTAATAAGATGGAAACGAATGCACACTAATACACAAATTGCTGGTGGTAATAATAATCTAGTAATAGCATTAAGACTATTTTAGTAATGTACACTTCACATATGGCATCTGTTAGACAGAAGGAGTAATATAGGTTTTATCTAAGTGACAGCTAGCTTCCACGTAATACTACGGATTGTGCTAAACAAGTGGTGTGACCAGCTAGTTGCTTGCAATGCCACCAGGATGTTGGACAATAAGACCTTATAGAAACTTCCAGTATCCTACTTGGACAGAGTTTGTGCTAGCAACATAACATCCAGGTAACCCAAGATAAAGTCATGGAATCAGTATGCTACCGGAAGTTATGGTAAGCAAAACTTCTGGTCTTGGGACTACTTTCCTCCAGTGCCAGATTATCATGAGTGCCAAATTGTCAGATGCCAGATTAAGGAAATTTTACTGTATTTTCTTGTCATGTCCCTGGAGTATAGGTTATGTACAAGTTATGTCGACAGATTTTGCAGGGTTGGTCTGTCTCCATTTTTGGGTAGAAAGCATGAGAGAGGGAACTAATGCTCAGTCAGACTTTTTAAATCTTGTTAATTCTTACTGCTAGCCTAGCAATAATACTGTACATATACAGTAATCTGTATACCCTACAAGTCAATTTCCAAGTAACATTCTCATACCACAAATACATTTTAGTAACTTTTTTTTATTATTACATGTTATAAACTATGAAAAGTCCATTATAGCACACAGCAAAGCAACTAGGTACAGATTTTGTTCATATAAAGAGAATTTTCTTCCACCTTAATGTTCAGAATGACTGAGGACCAACCTAAACCCATTAGTGCTTTCCCCTGGTGTGTAAGTCCCCCATATAAGTCTTCATGATATGACATAAGAACAACATTTTAATGGTGTAACTAATTTACAGTATGGTTTATAAGGGAATATACCAATGCAGTCATTATTGTGACTGAGCTTGAAGCCTGGATAACAATGGCACTTGTAAGATCCAACTGCATTAGCACAAGTGCCATTGTTGCATATGTTGGGATGCCGTTTGCACTCATCTATGTCGAGGCATGAGTCTCGTGCTGGTGTCAGCTGGTAGCCACTGTGACATATACACTGAAAGCTTCCTTGGAAGTTGTTGCACTCTCCGTTGCTGCAGATTCCAGGTCTTTCTGTGCACTCATCAATATCTGTAAATGATAATGTAAAAGAGTATTAAGTGTGCTGAAAATTCACTTTTGGCAGGTAGTACACTCGGAATATGTGGCACGTACAAGGGAGATTGAACAAAATGTTTTCCCACAGTGATTATCAGAGATAAATATTCAACACAATATGAACCGGGATAGAGTAGTTGGTACAGTGACTAGGCTAAGGTTGGACAACCAAGAAATTATGGTTTGATTTCCAGCAGGTACAAGAAGTTTTATTGTCTCCAAAGCATCCACACAAGCTCTGGGGCTCACGCAGCCTCCTATTCAAATGGCACTGGGAGCCTTTCACCCCGTGATAAAGCAACAAAGGCACGAAGCTGGCCACTCACATTGATGAAGTGCCAAGGTTAAGAACATGTGGACCTATTCCTCCACTACCATGAACCACAGTCAAATAAACCAAACATTTTCAGGTTGCCAAAATATCTTAATTGGTTGCTAACGGCCCCTGCCAGCAAAAATTTAATTTCTTGGTGCCTATATCCAAAGCTATCAGACTATGTCAAATTCATACATGGGAACACCAGGAGACAAAAGCATACAGCAGTGGCTATAATGTTCAGTGTGTTTGGTGGGCCAAAAAAATCCATTTAGTGTGTTTCAATTGAATCTCCCTTACATATGTGATAGATGTGAACAGGTCCTCACCTATACAGTCTCTGAAACTAATCCCTAGTTTGTAACCTTCTGGACATTGGCATTCAAAACTTCCTGGTGAGTTGACACATTGAGCATTGCCTCGACAAGGACTTGGAACACGTATGCACTCATTGTCATCTAAAAAACAGAATTACATAACGAAATTATTCAGATAAAAGGAAACTGGATAAGGATTATAATGTCTGGTATTGTCCAGGGTGAATGATTTGCTGAGGTAACATACAGCCGTGATATAGTAACCAACTGAGTTCCTAAAAAGTCCCATTCACCCTTCATGGAAAAGTATTATAACATATTAATTTTTATACATCTCACGTTTTGTAGGTAATTAATATAAAACAGCCGTTTTACTGCAGAATACTTTCACCTTACAAGATACTTCTTTTTTCTTTTCTACTGACCATCTGCAAACTGTGCAGATATGTTATGGCTAACAACAACATAAGCAATCACAGATACACACAATGTCACACTTGAACAATGGTGACTTGTGTGTAATCAAGCACTAAGATAAGATGTGATAAACCAGACAATATTTCTAGCAGAATGTTGTCTGCAAATAGTGACATAAATTTATTTGAAGAATGCATCCATTAGGGGGTGACTTAGTAACAGGGGATATAAATTGCCTTCAATATGACTATTAAATGTAAGTGTCAAATACAAAGGAGCACAAGGTTGTGCTCCTTCGTATTTGGGACTCCCTGAGGATGGTGCCTCAGCACCATAACATATAGGAGTTTTTAAAACTGTAAAGTAAAGTCTGTAAACCTATTATGTGGATTTGTTGGTATATATGACTGATTTTAAGTTATATGATGCTCCATGACTAGGCCAAGCACACTATGTCAGCACTCCTGACACCATTTCAGAAACAAAAATAAGCACGTTACTTCAGAGAACTTCACTGTTCTGTTCCATGTGAGAGTTGGTTCAATCTATTAGGAGTGAAAAATCTAATAAACTGAGTCATCAATTAACAGAAGAAATTAAACACATGTGTCTCAACACACAAAGAGCCTTACTAGCATGCTGTGAAGTAAATAGAAACAATATTCTTGGACAAACTTGGACCAACAAAGTCATAGGTGCAATATAGTCTTCTTGGGCGCACAGCCATGTCAACTCGTTTGAATACAACGTTTCAGGGACTAGCTCTGGAGGATGGGTACGGAGCTAGTCCCCGAAACGTTGTATTCAAACGAGTTGACGCGGCTGTGCGCCCGAGAAGACTATACTGAATTATGTTGCCGCAAAAGTTTTAAAACTTATAAAGTCATAGGTGCACTACTGAAATCAAACAAGCTAGCAAACACTAACATCATCTGTAAGTGCTGAATGTTGAAAGTTTCTGAGTAGCATCATCACGTGGAAACATCATATGAATGGAAATTAACAGCGTCACAGTGACAGATTTCCTGTGGAAAGGATCCACTGTAAACAGTAAAACATGTTGCAAGTTTATGAAGGACAGTCTGAGGCCATACATTCGGCAAAAACTGCACCACGACGATGCATTTCTGCATATCTCTTCAAAGACTATGGGAATAATCACGCTGTTTTTAGAAGTTGTCCCAAAGCTGCCTTATTTGCCTGACCTCTGACTGACTATCATACTTTCAGACCTCTAGCTGTGACACTTAGTCATTTACCAGACTATTATAAGGTGTCATAACCCATAAGACTTGAATCTTTTATCAAAACTTACTAGGGTGCACACATCTAAGGGCTTGCCTAGGGAACTGGACACAGCTCTGCTGGCCCTGGCTACATGTCATAACCCAGCATGTTGCTGCTGTGAGAACATCAAACCATATATAATTTTTGCACTGACATGGAGGTGCAGCGAGCAGAGCAAAACTGTTTGCATCATGGTGCTGATGAAATAGTGTACTGAGAAAGAAGGTGGCTATTTTGACATACAATGTCGGTTACTTGTACTGTAAAGCAATACAAACATTCACAGCAAAAACAATAATTGTTTTCACCTGAATTATCTTAAAACATAGAAAGACACAGTCAGACACACTTGAAATTGATAAATATATGTCTCATACCAATACACTGATGAACATTGATGTCATAAATAAATCCTCTATCACACTGGCATTCAAAGCTTCCTGGTATATTCATACATCGTCCATGGTTGCACATTGTTGGCATGAGATGACATTCATCTATTTCTTCTGTCTGATTAGTAATACGATTTTGAATATAACCAGGTTTCATCTTTGGGCCTCCACATAATGCAATCCCGTCCTCTAGAACAAAGTACAAACATGCTGTCTTCAATACAAGAAACAAAATCATGTACTGCAATGCAGTAGTAGATAAAGATCTATGTAACTAACTTCTTGCTGTGCATATTTATGACTATATATACAGATATACCGTATATTCTCAAATCTAATCCGCATCCGAATCTAATCCGCACTCAAGTTTTTGGCGATTTCTTAAACGAAAAAAGTTAGTTCGCGGTTCTAATCCGCACCTTTCCTTCAACCACCCCTTGCCCACGGGGTGACTGATTGAATAATATTGGATGTTACCAATGCGTTAAAATCCGACGCTACGCCTGGGGCCGATGAGTCATACCGATAGAGGCGGGTCCTTTCTCAACAGACGTGCGCAATCTCATCTGAAGCCAGCTCACGCCTTAGTTGTTGAAACGTGGGACGTGCTTGTTCCAATTTGTCGTGTACCGTAGTTATGGAAGAGGGACGCCTGAAATCTAAACGACTCTCATATACGGCAAAGTTCAAACGTGAAGTTATTCGGTGCGCAGAGGAGAATGGAAACCGCAAAGCCACTGCAATTTTTGGAGTTGATGAAAGCAACGTTCGACTGTGGCGGAAACTGGGTGGAGAGCATGGATAACGATTCAGTTATGAGTGATGACGGTGAGTCTGATGAATAATAAATTATAATAATAAATAATAAAATAATAAATTATTGTATTGTATTGTTCTTACGGCACGTACAGCAGCTCTATCATTTTTCCAAAATCCAGCTCTCGACCGCGAATCTAATCCGCATCTGATTTTTTAGCCCTCTAAAACTGTAAAAAGGGTGCGGATTAGATTTGAGAATATACGGTACTTCAATTCCATATTATTAAGTCTGTTCTTCATTAATGTATAGTTAAGATGACTGTCTTCTGGGATGTGACACTCTGTAGTCTGGAAAGGTATGTACTGACATCTTCCCTGATGATGGAGGCAGGAGGTGCCCCTGAAGCAATGGTACACATCTGCCAAAGTACATGGTGTCACATCATAGAAGACAGGTTACTTCACAGTCACTGTAGTGACAACCTCAAAAATCACAATGTAAAATTAGTTTTATAAATACAGGCATCCCTCACTTAGCACACTTAATTGGTACCAGAAAAACAGAGCACTAAGCGAACCTTTCCCATAAGAACTAATGTTTGTAGATCTAATGAGTATCCTCAGCTTATGCTTCAATGATAATTAATTCCCAACATCAGGTATATTTCAGTACTGAAATCAGATTAATGATTAGAAGTGCACAAAGTACTATTTAATTTTTGAAGCACTTAAAAGGAGTTGTTATCTTTCCAAATTCCTTGATTTGGTTTTATTTTTCAAAACAGATTTTCTATCGATCCTGCTATGCCTAACACTTTGCAAACACTGAGCTGGTGTTCTCCTTCAATATGTTTAATGACATTCAACTTCACTGCAAATGACAAGCTTTTCACAGGCATCTTAAAAGAAGTTTTTTTCATATACGTGCTTTTGCTGTACTGACTGTTTAGACTGCAAGTACTGCAGAATTCATTCATCTTAAAAAGTAAGTACTCACACATACAGAAAGCATTCCTGGCCTTCACAGCCAAACTTACACCACACAATTGATGCCCTCAAGTAATCTTCAAACTCTCATTTCTTACTGTAGAATTCAAAAATATCTAGATCCCTACACACTTCACATATCCCATTACATGTGTAAAGCCAGCAATGAACAACCTTAACCCTTATAGGCCCAACATCAAATTACACTTGACAGTGCACTCAGATGTGCTGGGTCCAACATTGAGTTCAACTCGATAACAGAATTTTGCTGTGATTGAAACTGGTTTTCTGTAAGCTCCTGCCACACAGTGGCTGCCCAATGAATTCTGGAATTTAAGCAATATTTTTTCATCATCCAAGGAATGTAGCCTGCTGTTTACAGTACATACCACACAAGGAAAAATTTTAAAGTGTAAAATGGTTTAAGACATTGAAGTCACAATAAAAATTGATATTCTTGTTCAAAATTAATTTGAAATGGGCCATTGGAATTCACAAAAGAAATCTGGACTGCAGAGAATTAACAACAAAATCTGGAAGGGATCACAGTTGGAACAAAATACAAAGTTTGGTATGGTGCTACATGTCATGAAATGTGCAGAATGACCTTGGTGGTATGTGAATGTGGCAGACAAGATACTGTGAAGCACAAAAGAAATGTGATGGGCATGACAGGAATAGTTAAGATTAAAGAGGAGGAGGGAAGAATAAGCTGTCTTGTGTTACCAATTAAGCCCTCATAAGACTTACTCAGTTCTCTGGGGGAAATGATATATTTAGTGGAAAATTATATTTTGTTCAGCAAACTATTTTGTAAAACCTTAAACAAAACATATACTGAACGTCCTGATTACAAAGTATCAGGAAATAAAGTACATGTATTATATGATCATTTCATACAGTTTTGTATAAATCACATACTAAAGGTAAATTATGTAATTACATATAAAATTCAACTTTCACACTCTTATATAAAAACCCTGTAAATGACCACAAACTGTTCCCACTGTCTACTTTCAGGCAAACATCCTAAAGAAGTTCACTAATATACAGAACACTCATAAATTCAACATTCTTCTTCACCTGACCTACAGTTTTTTTTATTCCAAGATAAGGTTTTATTTACTTGAATCTGGACGAGGACATTCTTGGCATGGAGTTCCCCAGGCATGTCCCAAGGAACAGCAACAAACCATACGAGTCTGCTCATTCATCATTGGATTTGTGCAGCCTCCATCACTGTATTCCAGGAAGCACTGGCCCTTCCGCATATCCACACATTCCTCTACAAAAAGTAGGGCATGTTTGTCAGTAGCTACACAGCAAATACAGGAATTCGGTAGTTGCATTCCTCGTGGGCCACACTCCTGTGAAGAAGCACCTAAGTACTATGGGCCTGTTTGATGGTAATCCAGACTGCAGATTTTGCAAGGTGGAGACTGAAACAGTGTACCATATTATTTGCTGCTGTGAGGTCTTGGTTCACCAGCATTATAATTTCTTTGGGAAGTTCTTCACTGAACCAAAATATATAAACATGGCTTTATTAAAAGACCTGTGCCACTTTGCAAAAGACACAGGGCTAATGAGCATGTGCTAAAATAACAACACAGGGCTGTACAATAAGCTTTAGGCTGCAGTGCATCTGGAGCTTCTGCCAATGGGCTCTTTGGGAAGAATAAGCAGAAGAAATACAGGAATTGCTGAATTTATCAGTCTCGAATTCTTGCTGCTTATAACCTGTTAAAGACTACGAACCTGAATTTTCTTTAAAAAACTCCTAGGTTCAAGATACTGTCTTCTGGACTGTAACACTGTTTAGTCTGATATCTACCAGATTAAACGGCATCACATCCCCCAAGACAGTAATCTTCATAGTCACCACCATCAGAACTCCAAAAGCCACTTCCCTGGTTTGTGTTTGTCTCTTTCCTGTATTAGTAAAACTTACAAGTTTCAATTTCAAACTTTTGGTCATGTTTAATTTCTGGGGATTATTGGAAAAATTATAAATGACTTACATTTTTAAAGATAGGCCACTTTAAAGAAAAGCATATGGACTGCAGATATTCTTTCATTTATTCCAAAATTAAATCCATTTGTGTGGCCCCAAAACAGCAACATACCTACATCTAAACATGCTGTAGCAAGGAAGGGCTTCATGTTCTTATGTTGGTACATATTTATGAGAAGTTATAAAATCTCAGTCCTTGCTGTTAACACAACTAAATGTGTGATACATTTTCCAGAATGTAAGACAGCCTTCCAGTTTTCATCACCTAGGCTGAGAGCTGAGGGGAGAGATATGATGATTTACAAAATTTTTAGTCAGAAAACCTGAAGAGAACAGACCACTTGGAACACCTAGGTACAGATGAAATGATGTCATTAAAAATACAAATGGTTAAAATAGGGTGTGGGGATGTGGACTGGATTCATATGGTTCAATATGGGGCACCATAAAACTGGGGAATTTTTTTGACCAGCTGCATGGATGTAACTTAAGGTTAGTTCAGTTAACTCAAGTAAAGTAAGGAGGTGGGTGGGTAGTTGGTTGGTCGGCCAGTCAGTTGGTTATAGTTAGTTAGTCACTCAGTAACTCAGATTTTATCCAAGTTTCAGTTTCATAGATTTGTTTCGATTGTAAAATGCATGCATGTTTTACATCAACTTGTGCCTAGGTAACAATAAAAGGCATCACAACCTCATGCTGATACTGTACAAGTCATATGCCAAAACTGATGAATAAATGACATTCATACTGCCTAAGTGAATTTCATTACCACAAGTTTTTCATATGATTCATGCATCTAAATAATTATGACTATTTATTGCAGAGCAAGATTATGAGATTTTAAATAGTCTGTCAAAAAAAAAAAAAAAAAGAACTTTTTTATGCACGAAATGACAATAGATTACCACAATTTAGTTGTGCTCCGTGTAATAAATACTTTGTCAAATACCGAATAGCAACAATTCTCCAACTGTTCTGTACATTCCACACAGTTTGCCTGTAAGTCCCAAGATTTTCCAACACATAAATGCAGATATACTTACTTCCATTTGGCAGTAGCATGTAACCATGTGGACATACACAGTGGTAGTTTCCAATTTCATTAACACATGATCCTACTCCACAGATATGCAGATCCTCATCACATTCATTAATGTCTGAAATATAAAGGTAGTGTTATCCACAAATATGATTTCCTTTAAGGAATGTAATAGGAAGATAAATGTATAGAAGAACAATTAGCATTACTTCAGGAAGTAGACAATACCATATTTACTTGAACATAAGATGACCCTGCATATAAAATGACACCCGTCACGAAATTAGTTTTCAGGAAAATACCGACATGGAATACGTTTAACTTTGTGTGTGATTATAAGGTGACTCCATTTTTCAGATGATGGCTCAGTACAAATTTCTCATCTTATATACAGGTAAATACTGTAGTTGGTGTAGAATAAGGTTACCAAACTGAACAATGCATAGCCCATACTGAGAATCCACATATTTCTCAGAGAAGATAGTCACCTGAAAAATCTTAACATCAGAAGATTAGTATTACTGTCTCAAGGTTCTGGTGCAGGGGTGAGCAAACCACAGCACATGGGCCAGAAGTAGCCGTCAAAATATTTCATTCTACTCCATTCTTAAAAATTCAGTCCTCATGTACAAGATAAATAAAGTATTACAGTACAATGACAGAAATAAATAACATATATAAGAATTTAAATTTTTAAAGGAGAATATAATTTAGGGTCTCTGGCAGACCTAAACATAACTAAGTAGGCCTACTGTTTTCATTTTGAACACCTACAACATGTTGTGAGAAAGTTCTCACATATTTGGCGTATAAGGCAGAGGTGTGTTAAGCCAGTGAGAACAAGTGGTATATGTAACAGTTTTTGAACTGCAGATATTTTTTGCAAAGCTCTCTGGTCAGCAGTCTATCTCAAGGGTTCACAAATTTCTTCACTGGCATACCAGTAAATGAAATTTAACAATTTCAATGTAACACCATTTTTTTTTTGCATTTAAATAAAAAAGCTGAAATTGGAAGGATTAAATGGCAGTAGGGATGAGTTATATAATGTTGATAGCAATGCTGTGTATTAGCAAATATATGTGGCTTGTGCTTCATTTACTTCTTAAAATTTTTACCTTTTGCATATTTCAATTTTTTAATAAGGCTACATGCAGTAAAAAATGTTTTGGCACACAAGCAGTGGTATGTGTACCATAGTGTGAAAAAGCTACCTACCCAGCTCCCAGGTAATATAACTTGCCCACCCCTGCTCCAGTGTGAGTTCTTAATATATAAAACTGCTTTACAGGTCAAAAGATTTCCTTTCTAGTGCTGCATCCAGCCTATAGGCATCCTTAGTTTCAAGGCACTTGGCTGCCAAAGTTACTGTCCACAAAGATGAAATACACTGTTATCACTATTTTGTCAATAATACATTTAATTAATTCTCACAGCAATAACCTACCAACACACAGGGCATTGCTCTCATCCAGACGAAAGCCATCATTACATGAGCACATGAAGCTGCCAAATGTATTGGTACAGTGACCATTATGACACAAGTTCTCATACTCCTCACATTCGTTGATATCTTCCAGAAGCACCTACAAACATATGAAATAGAGTACAGTAAAAGTTGCTATATGCGGCACCTCTGCGACCAAAGGGTCACTGGATATCATAATTTGCCAGACATTAGAACACTGTATATCTTAGTGTACACAGCAACCTCACAGACATTTCATTTGTTAATGGATAACCTGTTATGTTTCCCCTGCCACATTTTCTATTCCCTTTTCATCACTACTTACGTAACCTGGTGTATATATAATTACAGAGACCTAACAAGATGCCAGTAACTAATGGCCAAACTCTCGGAATTGGTGAGGCATGCTGCCAGCTGATGGAACAGTGAAATGTAATGGGCCTCTTGGCCAATTTCTGGTTAACAGAGCTTTCCATATCATCAACTGCCACACATCAGAGCTTTTCCTGCACACATGTAAACTGTACTGAAAGAAACTGATATAAAATTACACATTGATATTCTGCACATTTTAAAAATTGTCTTTAGTGAGTGCTGCTATATTAACAGCTCTTTACTGGAATATGTTTATAAAACATTGCTGAATTATTTTGTTCTTTTGAAGTTCTGTATGGGTGGAGGGTTTGAAAAGCAATTAAAATTTATAGATGTTTATCTGCTCAATATGGGGATACTGTATGTCCTCAGCAGAGTATGAGTGAACTGAAGTGTTTAAGGATAGCTAGACAAGCGTTACTGATACAGAACACTCAGGAAAGCCATCCATATCAACTCAACAACAGTCAAGGCTCTCCACTGCTAATGTTAGAGGCACACAGCTTGAGTTAAATATATTCAAGATTAAGTAAATGTATTTTGATCCAAATAAGATGATTAAAAACACAATACAGGAAAAATATGATAAACTTCACAGTTTACTCTTCTCTTAGTATTCTTAGTGTAGTTACACTAATGGAAACGGAGTTGGTTTACACACTTGCTCAGGCAGATAAAGGGGAAACAAGAAGGGCACACAGAAATCTCACAAGGAAACTTCTTAAAAAGTGCTTTAGGATTTTACATAAAGAGTTTAAATGCTATATTAAATCTGTCAGTTTGGTCCTATTAAACTAAAATTTGTAATCAATTTTTTCCTTATCCCACATTTTTAAAGAAATTATTCTGTTATATGGCACACATTTTGAAGGTGTAAGACATAATTACATCTATTCAAATATCAATTTTATATGAGATTTAATGTTATAAAAGTTCTGAAACAAAAAAAAAATTGTAACAACAGCCAATGTACAAACTGAATGCAGCAAATTATAAAGTAATTTTCAAATACAGAATGACATTAGCAACTTACTGTGATACTATTTGGCCTGTAGCCATTGTTATTTGGGCAGAGAAATTTATACTCGTCAGAGCCATCTTGTGGACACAGTTCACAACGCGGACCCCATGCCTTGCCAATTGTGCAACAGCATGTTGCCTTGGTCACAGATTCACCAATCTCCTGGCTACAGCGTCTGCGTCCAGTCTTCTCCTCTACTTTCATGTAGCAGCGTGATTGCCGGCGATCTGACAACATGTGCTACGTTAAGAAAAGTTGGCCACTAGCTCACATCTGTGTTTAAGTATGTTATAAACATTTTAAAAAGCACTGTGTTGTTCTTCAGATTTCAAAGTAACACGTGGAATTATGACACTATATATAGCAAAATGTACACATAAAAACCTGCCACTGTTAGCAGAATACTGTTAAGGGGTGACCTAATTATTCAATCATAACACTGGTCTTCTTAAATCAGTATGTTATAGCACGCAAGAAACTGCTTAGGACCTTATTTATTGCATACATGTTACAAAAGCATTTATGCCAATATTTCATTCACCAGCATTTCAGTAAGAAATACGTAACTGAATCCATATTTTAAAGAGATCTATAGAATCTGATAAGGCAGAATATCCTAGTAATTATAAGCATAGGTGTAACTTGGCCATTAACACTGCGGGTGGGCGGGAGGGGGGGGGGCAAAATTGACCATGGGTATTAGGAATTCAGATGCCTCCATTCTGCATCCCATAAAACACAGGTTTTTCATTTTTTCCCCTGTCTTTACACCACCCAAATAATCATTTTGAAAATATTTCTATTTTTTATTTGCCCCTCTTCAAATCAATATCCAAAAAATTATTCTTAGGTGGGAAAAACCCCCAAAGTTACGTGTACGATTATGAGTTTTGAGGTTCTTACAGTGGTGTAGTTGAAGATTCTGTTCTTCTGGGATAAGATGTTGTGTCACTGGGTAATCAGATATCAGGATTTCAAGGTGATGCAGTGCCCTAATCTTCCAGGGTCAAATAGGTCCTTATGGCAGTACATTCCCTTTAAACAATGCGATGTAACTGCCCACTGATGCAGGGCCATATCCCAGAAGAATGGAATTCAACTGCCAACTAGCATGGGGTCATATCTCAGAAGAATGCAATCCTCACCTTAGTAATTGTTGGAATGGTGTTCAACTCTATAGCTCAGCATGCCAGTTACTAAAGAAGGAAGAGTTTCCAGTAGCAAAAGCTTTCAGTCAATCTTCAGTTTAAATCAGACTGATTGCCCTTATAGTATAGAATCACATAAGCTTTTTGTTTAAACAAAGTATGGAATATCTGTACACCCAAATGAATGAATAACTGAAGAAACATAATTTGAAGAGTAACAGTCAAAGGAGATCAATAACTCTCTGGAACAGTCGGTTACACCTCAATGAGCAACAGCACCGGCACCAGCAACAATAATAATAAGATACTAAACCATAAATAAATACAAAAAACAGGCTTCGCAAGTTAATGTTTATCTGTGAAGGTATCTTAGGCAGCTTAACAAACGTGGATCCAACAAACAATTAAGTATTTGATCCAGAGAACAACTTAAGTTTTAACTGACGTAACAACAGAAGGTACATACATACCAACACAAGCATTTCCAGCTGGTATGAGCTCATAATTAGGAGGACACTGGCAGATGAATTTTCCCTGGGTATTAATACAAGTTCCATACAGACAGGCTTGAGGGCTTTCACACTCATTAATATCTGTGCAGTTGCCTGATAAAAAAAGAGACAGGACATTTCAGTCACTGGTACTGTAACATCATGTTGACACTTCAAATACTCGGACACATAAAGAGAACAATGTAATGTTAAAAATAGAGAAGTAAAAAGACTAACAGACTACAGAGTATCACATAATAGAAATGAAGTATGCTTTATATTATTGTGTTAGAGGTATCAATAAGGTCATAATATGAAGACTATTTTTCAAATAACAAACACGCACATGTATGCCCATGCACAAGTGTGTGCATGCGTGTGCATGCACACACATATCCAGCTATTATCATCCTTGTTTCTGCCACTTCTATTTTTCTTTCATTTCTGTCTATGTTTTTCTACCACATTTCAATTGGACATTATTTTACCAAACTGCCTGTGTACTGTTCCATGTAAGTGTACAGATGTTTGCTCAGTCTAAAGCCAAATGAGACACTGAATTGGCAAATCCAAGAAGACATGGATAAGAATAATTTTATACGTAATGTTTATACCACCGATTTCTGCAAATTTTGTCTAAAACATTTTTCAGGGCTTTGAATATTAACGCTTTATGGTACACTACCAGATGCAATGTTAAACTTGTCACTTTGCCCTCGAAGCTTGTGTGTAAGTTTACTTTGTTCTCAGCATAAAAACTGATCATTTTCAACATCATTAACATATGAATGTTTGCAACACCCTTGTGCAGGTACGAACACATTCATAAATCTTTATATAGACATGACTTTCTCTTAAAGGGGGTAACCTTAAAAATGTTTACTAGATCACCATATTTTATTTACTGACAACTGAACTGTAAGGTATGCTTGGTGTAGCATTTACCCTGCATATAAAATTGTAACATGTGGCAAATCAGAAAGAGAATGTAGTATGAGGTTTCAGGCTTTCACAGTTGTGCAGGTGAGACTCAGTTCTTCTGGCATATTGCACCACATCACTGGGTGATGGTGCTAACGTTGTGGGACAGCATGGTGGTCCCTCCTTCAAGGGTCAAATGTTCAGCCAGTGATATGGGACAATAGCCCAGAAGAATGGAGAACTCAGACTATCCTTAACTACATATAGCATAAGTGTTACACACCTAAAACATGACATGTTTACATTTGTTACAAGATTTTTGAATAATGGGTCTTTTATGCGCCTAGACACATAAACCACGATCTGCAACCAGTTCTTCCCAACATCGCTCAATTAAAAACAGCATGAAAGTTGTGATTTGCATACTATGTGTGTGTGTGTGTGTGTGTGTGTGTGTCCATCTGTGTAACACACTACGAAAAAACTCAACTCTCAGAGTACAAGCAGGCATGATCACATGTCTGCATACCATATTATATAGCATGTAAAATGCTCCAGACCGTTTATAAACTCACCACCAGAGCCATCTAGTGCATAACCTTCGTCACACTCACAGCGGAACATTCCAAAGATATTCACACAACGACCATAAACACACAAGTTGCTGAACATCTGGCATTCATTAATGTCTGAAAGAACAATGAAAAGAGGCTGACAATCACTGTAAGCAAGACTCTTTGACATCTACTGAATTCCAACATGACCCACAGGGAGTAACACCTCACATGAAGCATAACAGATTTAGACACATAATTTCCAAACTTCTGTTTATGGCCCCATACATTTCACACAGACTACAAAGTAACATACAACAAATTTTTAAGATTAACGACAACATAATCAAATTATACAACCAAATAAATTCAAACACTTTGTACATTTTGGTCATATGTATCTTAAAACCAATCACACGGCATACATCTTCAAAAGTTACTTTCTGGTCTACATTGATACACCTATAATAAAAAACAGACAGCTGCTTACAGGACCTCAGTCATAAAAAGTGTAAGATTTTGAGTGGCTCTTGATAGGTAATGCATCCAAAATTTTGGAAAGACACTGGATGCAGAATTACATTATGCAATATTTTCAGAACATTCTGAACACATTAGAATTAAATTCTTGCGGAGTGAGAATTGAGGCTTTCACACTGATGAAGATTTACATTGTGGTCTTCAAGGTTATAATACCACATAGCCTGGTAGCCTGTTATGAATGTTCCTAAAGTAACATGCTGTTGTCCCCATCTCAGGGTATAAGTCACATGACAGGGAGGTTCTTCCAAAACACTGACATTCACCTACCAAGACTACTTGAATTTCTTAACCCAGATGACAACCTAATACCTTTCAACAAGTTCTCATGAGATGTGCTACAAAAGACAATTCTTGCAATAGAGCAAAATCATAAAGAAGGTAAACACTAAAACACATAAGCACTGCTGTCTAATTCTGGTCAAATGTTTGTAATTTTTATGAGAAATATAAATAAGATACCTTGCCTAAAAACTGTTACCTTTCATTATGAATAACTTTGTGTGACAACGTGAATAAAAATACAATTCTACTACCATCTTATAGTAGTTCTTGGGGGGGGAACCTTACAGGATAAAATCTGGATGTTAAAAATTGGGAACTTCGCATCCCCAACTGACCCCAAATTGTTTAATGATGATAAGTTTTCTACAGAATATGGCTGCATTCTTAACGGTATGAAATAACAATACCTAAAATTATGACTTGAGAATACCATATTTACATGCATACATTTTGCATTACTTGTTGAATCAAAACATTCCCGGAACTCAGCCATAAAACTTAAGTACTTGAAGGGCAGAGATTTCCAGTCTAATCACACACACACAGGAGTGCACGCATGCATACACTTGCTGTAAGGGTTTTGCCATGCTTCAAAGCACTTGTGACAGCCTCCTTTGGCATGGTACACAGGCCAGCTGTTGCACTGCATTTGATGCCTTCGCATGTCAAAACACATTGACCTGAAAGCCCCCAATTTTAGTCTAGAGAACAACCAAAAGTCACAAGGTGAAAGGTCCAGAAAATACTGTGGCATGAGTGTGATTTGTTTTTCCACCAAGGATTGCTGCACTGCCATAGACTTATGACTGGGCATTGTCATAGTGCAGGATCCATCCCATATGCCATTTTTCTGGTCATTTTTCTCACTTTGTCCCATAAATGTGACAGCACTTCCACACGGTAAGCAGCATTCATAGCTGTCCCTCCAGGCACAAATTCATGACAGACAATGCCTCTGCTATTGAAGAATGCTTCAGCACGACTGTCAAGTTCAAATTCGCCATCCAAGACTTATTTCACCCTGGGGACAATGTGGTGTACCATTTGGATGACTGTCATTTAATTTGAGGGTTGTAAGTGAACACCCAACTTTCATCTCCTATAACAACCCTGCCTAGAAAGCTGGTATCCTGCAATCATATTTCACACAATTCACTTGCAACTGTCTTCCAGCAGTCCCTTTGAGCATCGGTCAGCAATCGCAGAACAGCCTTTGCACAGACCCATTTCATCCACAGTTCTTCTGTCAGAATTGACTGTGCTGCTCCAAACGGGATACCCACTTCATTTGCGATTTCAATGATGGTTATCTGCTGGTCAACAGGCACTGGATTTTTCACCTTTGAAATTGTTTCAGTGTTCAAAGAAGTTGAAGGTCTCCCACTGTAAGGTTCATCTTCCAGCAATTCTTTCCCACTTTTGAAGAAGTTGCACCAGTCATAAATAGCTGTTGTTTAAGAGCATTATACCCATAAACAGCTTACAATGCCTGCAGCATTTCTGCAGCACTCTTTCCTGGCTTGCACATGAACTTGATGTTTGCTCTCTGTGAGAAATTGTGCCAGAAAGCTTCGACAAACCTTTACTCAAGCATCTCTAGCTCACAACTAACAGGTTACAACTTGCAGCCACTTGACAAGCATTTGCACGAAGGAACACACCTTATAGCAGCCCGCTGCACCCCCTTACCCAAGAAACAGGTGGAGGGGGTGGGGCAGAAGAATTTATTATTATATTTTAGCAGGTCAAGGACTGAAACTGTTAGAGGATGGACAGATGGACGGACAACGCCCCCCCCCCCACACACGCGCGCGCGTGCACATTCATGCATAAACACAAACACACACATGGGGTTCTGCTGATGTCTGGCTAGGTAAATGGGCATAGATGGTTAGGATTTTGTATGTTCTGTATATGCATATCCAATTGTTATATCAGCAGAAAGCCATTACTTGCCCTCAAGTAACCCCCAGAATTTTGATACACGCGCATTATCCATCAACCAACAACAACAACATGGGTGCTGCCACACACAACATGCACGATGCACCTGTCTGGGCATTATACCCTCCCATATTGTCTCTCTCTTAATAATACTACCTCTGTAGCTCCTGCATGCATAGATCATATCACCCATACTACAAGAGACTGCTACCAGCTACTGCTGAGCAGGATCAGAACTCTTTCATCATCCATTATTTTGATTTTCCTCTTCTTATTGTACAGACAGTCTGATTGCTCAATTAACGAGTGACATGCCTAGGAAACTGAAAGCAGGTAGAAGAGGGGAAGCTGTGAAAAAATAATCTGTTATTGTCAGTAGAGGAGTACTGATGGGTGCCTTATCTTATTCACCATGAACAGAGAGTAGATATCATCCATATGAAATTACAACAAATTATCAATAATAGGCAGAAATTTAGAATTGTGTTAATATGGGGAAATTTAATATTAACATAGCAGGACTCAAAACAGTGGTTACAATTTACATACAAAAAATGTAAATTGAATTTTTTCTCGCTATTACCCAGCCACAAATTTCCTAACCTAAATTTAACATGTAAAATTATATTCTCCAAAAAGTATTCACATATTTTTTGCACAATTTTGAAACTGGAACTTTTGGGTAAAGACATGCAAAAATTAGCCAAGTAAATAACAGAGATATAAAGAATAATTCAATATACTCTTCAGACCTGCGTCCTTCATTAACTAACCTACACATGCCTGTTCACTCCTCTCATCTGGATGCATGAATCCCATTTCACATTCACATCGGAATGAACCAGGATAGTTCAAACAGTGGCCATTTTCACAAAGCGTTGGGTCAGTTGAACACTCGTCAATATCCACGCAGGAATAGCCATCACCCCGGAAACCAGCATCACAGGCACACTAAAACACACACACATACCACAGACTTTCACTTAGATACCTTAATCTCCACACTTCTAGCTGGTTAGATGAATTATGTACGAACCATCAACTAAAAGGAAGAAAAATTAGTATGGCTTTGCCAAAATTCTACAGTCTTTATACAGAAATAATAAAAATATTACATCTACCAGCTTAATGACTGCACTACAGTTACATCACTCACAGATCTTATGGACTGGTATGGTTTTATTTGGGAATGACTTCTGGGTTGAGTTGAACAAAATGAGAAGAAACCATTTAAGGATCAAAGCATGGCTGGCAGAAAATTATTAACTTGCATTTTAATAAAATGATTTTCATGGTATAAAGTGGATTCATCTGGCCTAGAACAGGGCCCAGGGATGACTGCTTGTGAACAGAGTAATGAATTTTAAGCGTAAAAGGTAAAGCTGTCCCATTACAGGCCTGGACAGGCTGAGGCACCCAGATTTCAAGACAATTGGCACATGAAGGTGGTAAGGTTGTCAGCCCTAGGCACCGGCCGGCTTTACCCCCCAGGACATATGCCTGGTACTCATTTCTGTTAGAGGCTGGGTCAACTCAGCCTATGTCAATCAAAAATTCCAATGACACCACTGGGAATCGAACCCGTAACCTTCCGGCTTGTAGCGCGGTGCCTCAACCAACTGTGCCACCATGTAAACCAATGAATTTTGGGGGTTCACAATTACAGGCAATATTTGACTAGCTGAGTTACAGCTTCTGAAAGAGATCTCTGATCCATGGGAGTAATGTCCTGATGACATAAGGGAGTAAATTCAAGGTAAAGTTGTCCCTGCTTAATAAAGCACCATGCTGTAAAGACAAATGAGGCATGAAGGTATAGCTCCGTACACATTCACTAAAGTAACAAAACTGCAAATAGTGTACTCCATGACATAATACACAGACTTTTCCAAGATGTTCTTTAGTTTAAACATGTCAGACGGTTTCATGGTACCTGTGTAAACACGCTTTCATTTATAGCCATAAGAAAAGTATGGCCTTCCCTGTGCCACTTTTTATGAAAGTCACAAATGCTCAACAGCATTATGTGCAGAACTCTTATATCAAATTTCATCCAAACCAGACAATAGCTGTGGAAAGTACAGATAAAAATTCAAGTACTCCCATATGTAAAGTATGGGTTTCATTCAGCTGACTTTCATTAGACACACCACTCTATAAACTGTTGTAGACAACTCCTGTACCAATTGGGCAAAATTTCATTCACGCCCTTAAGTATGACTTTTACTGCACCTAAAAGGTACAGCTATCTGATTACAGGTCTGGAGAGGCCCTTAGGGCTCCAGGAAGTTGAGACTCCCAGAATTTCTATACAAGCATCACAGGAAGGCGATAAGGTTGTCAGCCCTCTGCAATGGCCGCCTTTAATCCCCAAGAGATATCCCTGGTACTCATTTCTGTTAGAGGCTGAGTCAACCCCAGGGCCATAGTGTGACCGGAAGGATGAAGTCAATAAAAAATCCCAATGACCTGATCGGAAATCGAATCCGCGAATTTCCGGCTTGTAGCACAATGCCTTACTGCATCTATGTTCATGAAAATTAAAACCAACTAGTGCAGTGCCTTACTGCATCTTCGTTCATGAAAATTAAAACCAACTGCTCAATGGCATTATGTGAAGCTCTACAGCATGAAATTTCACCACAAACAGTGAAGAAATATGTAATGTATGGGTAAAAATTCATTTATGTCCTGTGAAGTATGACTGTCACTGAGCCAGTTTTCATGAAACTGAAGCTTACTTAAAGCGACTTTTGTAAAGAACATCTCTACAAATTTTATAAAAGTCTGACAAACGGTTGAGCCACTGATACTAGCTACAGGTAGACAGAGATATCTCTACATGAGGCATTCTTTTACTACTGCATAAAGAAAGCCCAAAATGATAAAGTGTAGGAATCTTACAAGAGAATGCCACAGATTTTCTCTCTGGAAAGGAATGTTTCAGATTACAATTAAATATCAAAATGTTTTTCAAGACCCAAATTTCTTATTTTTCAGATGGATTTTCAATAAAAAATTAAAAAAGATAAAGTTCACCCTAGAACACGCCATGAAGGCCCAGAGGGGGAGTAGAGGTATAGCTCTACTCTTTCTTTAGCCTTGGTGCTAGATAGGAGTGGGTGGTCAGTGCCAAACCACAGCCACTTTAAACCCGGGTAAGAGACCCAGAGGAGGCTGAGTGGGTTCCAGGGCTGGTCAGGATGGGTGTGCAAAATCTCGCACCCACCAGGATTTGATCCCCGGACCAAGTTTTTTCAACAGATATCTATAACTTCCTTTTGAGAGTCAAAGTAATTTGGTGCCAAAATAAATTTTCATTTCTGAAACTTAGTCTTACTAGTTACCAGATGAGAGAATGAAATCACTGGCATCTTTAGTTTGTGTAATCAATTTGTATAGAATTTTACACCAAATGTACTGGGTACCACTAATTAAACAATACATTAAATAAGTCATACTAAATTATAAAATTAAGTTGTGATAATCAGAGTGAGAAATTCAGAAAATTACAACATAATAATACCTAAACAAATCTTGCCCTCTACATTTCATTTTAATGAACCAACAAGAATCAACTTGGTCTTGAGACAAGAGGTGTATCCACATACATTATGAATGTAGGCACTTAGCAGTGTGGCAAACAATGATCTCAGATATATTTATCATATCCTGGACAGGAGACAGGATAGGACTTGATACTTTCATTGCATTAACAAAGGCTATTAGGTGAAAAACTTAGGAACTGTGGTTCAATTCCTGGCAGGGGAAAGTGATTTTTCTGCTCTGCAAACTGTCCAGACTAGTTCTAGGGCTCACTCAGCCTCCTATACAGTGGGTACCAAGGTCTCTTCCTCTGTCGACAAAGTGGCCACAGCATGAACCTGACCACTTACCTCTATCTAGTGCAAAGGTTAAGAATGCCTGGAGATATACCTCCACTCCCCCACATGCCTTTATGGTATTCACAGGAACTTTCCTTTTACCTTACTACTTTACTTCCTACTGTTAACAACAGAAATGCAACTAGTCACCCTGAAGATGAAGGCAGTTATGTTTCTCTACATCTACATGGTGCAGAAACCCCCAGAAGAACATCATTTGAGAAATTAATTCTACTAGACCCCTAAACCAGTGACCATACAACAGAAATTTCCTTGAACTTTGAATTTAAATAGATGACAAAATTTCAAAGGAGGAAAGAAACATCCTATATACAAAAAAAAAAGAAGACTAACTGGATTAGTCACATCTTGCACAGGAACTGCCTTGTAATACACATTATTGAAGGAAAGAAAGGAAGGAAGGCTAGAAGTGATGGGAAGATGAGGAAGAAGATGTAAGCAGCTACTGGATGACCTTAAGGAAATGAGAAGATACTGGAAATTGAAAGAGGAGGCATTAGATTCCACTCTGTGGTAAACTTACTTTGGAAGAGGCTGTGGGCCTGTCATAAGACAGACTAAGAAATGAGTGACAAAATCTATACTTTACCTTGAACGAACCCTCTGTGTTTATGCACTGAGCATTCTGATCACAACCACCATTATTAGTGAGACATTCATTAATATCTCTGCAACTTACTCCATTACCAGTGAAACCATCTCGACAGCGACAGAAGTACGAGCCCTGAAAGAAGAACAAAAAGTATGTAACAGAATCACGCACAGCTAAACAATCATACACAGGCACAGACACAACCTGAGATACGTACGGGGGTGTTGATGCAGTCAGCATTCATGTCGCAGTTATAGGAGCCAAGTTCACACTCATCATCATCTGTACAGCCTGGACCACTGCCAGGCTTTGCTGAGTAACCTTCCTCACAACGACACATGAATGAGCCGAGAGTGTTGTCACATTCCCCATTCTCACACATGTCTTCTTCCATTTCACATTCATTCACATCTGGCAACACATAATTTTCTATTAGCTTACCTGATGAGATACTTTACAGCCTCAAAAAGACAGAACCATATCATCATTTACAGGGTTGAAAAACACTATTGCCTTATCACCAATACTGACACAAACATTTGGACTGGCAACTACGAGGTATTTCCTGTTCAGCATTTCGCAGCCGACTTTTGAAATTCTGGAATTTTCACTCTGTCACTTCTGGTACAGAGGAAATGGTAAAATAAAACCAAATTGAAGTTCAGATCCACAGATCTACATAATTTATAAATCATAACAATTCTCTTTTAAGCCTGAACTGCTGCCATTATCTCATGCCGGGTCTGTGTGTGTTTAGAACAAAAAGCACAGCAACAGAAATGGTTATTATCAAAATGTACTCAACAGATATAAACAATAATAATAATTAAAATGTATTTCAAGTAACTACAAATCTCTTAAGGAAGATTTGCCTGGTAATCTCTGTCAACTTTGGATTCTATTACAAGAGCTATCTCCCTAAAATTCTGGGTAATGTGCTGTTTCAGAGCATAGTATTAACTAACAGGGTAATGAAAATCATACAGCCTTGAACAAACCTACACACGATGTGCTGTCTGGGCCTGGAAGCAAGCCCTTAGTACAGATGCAGGAATAACTTCCTGGTGTATTAGTACACTTGCCACCATTACAGATGCGTGGATTCTCCTTACATTCATCAACATCTGTACAACTCCGTCCATCCAGAAGTAACATGTAACCAGTACTGCCAACATAAATTTTTGTTCCAAATGCATGTCAAATACAGATACTGTTACCATTGCATGGTGAAAATGTAAATCCAGTTATACTAATAACAAAATCAGTTCTTTACCTACAAATGCAACTAAAAGTAAATTAAACTATACTTAAAAAGTAAACTGAAAGTTTACAAGAAAACTTCCCTGCAAAACTTATTTTGTTTCAGCTTCAAATTAGCATTACCACCATTCATAACTACCTCTGGTATTTGGAACATTCATTTGCTAACTTCAGTGCACCCCATGTGAAAACTTCTTCAAAGAGAAAGTCAAGTACCCTTCTGTACCCAAACCACTACATATCAATCCACTCCAGATTCTCAAAGCTCAGGTCTGTGTATTGTCATGTGTGCTGTTATATCTTTCTTTTAACACACAGTCTAGTCCGTGATCTTCCTCTTCCTAGCAACTCCATTTTTCATCAAAGCAACCAGTACTTCATCAAGCAGCAGCCTTTAAATCCATCATGGTGACATACCAGCTCATGCAGTTTCCTCTCCAATCCTCCCTATGTTACAGCACTTACTCCTATAGCTTTCCAATCAGCAACCAACAAAAATCTATGAACAAAGTCACCAAAGAGCAAAATGACTTTATTCTGTGATAATCAACCAAAGACATAAAAAAGCAGACTGATGAACCCCATACCAAGATGTCCAAATGTAATCTTTTGCAGTTTATTACATGTCTGCTTTTGGATTGTGTCCTGCGCTCTGGTAAAGAGACATGAATATATACCATGTGTTCACTTCCATACCAACCTCCTGATGTGCCCCATTCAGTTCCAGTTCCTGAGTTCCTTGGATCACACTAATTGCATACTCGAAAGCAAAGTTGGAAAGCCATTGGAACACATTGCCACAGGCACTCAGAATAGGAAATACATTTTAAAAAATTTTACCTATACAGACTTTAAAACAGGTTTTGTTTAAGCACAACATTTAATTAGCCTTACTAGTTTTATAGGTATGGGAATTCTGACACCAACATGTACAGTGCTTCTTGCCTAAGTAAACTGTGGGCTTTCTTGAAGTTTACATATAGGTAAGTATTGTTCCACTGTAATCCCACTCTGGTCCAGTAGCTGACAAAATCAAAATACTTGATCGGCAGTTGACTGATTACATTGAAACCCAACCCGATAATTCTCAGTAATTTCACAGACATATGGAGTTCACCTTGAAAGAAGAATGTTGGTTAACATTTCACAGAAAGTTGATAAGAACAATACTCCTAAGTAATTACAGAGTTAATTTCATCTCCATTTTTATAGGTACACAGGTACAATAATCAATTCCATACACTGCTGTGGCAATTCATCGTTATTCTAAATGAAGCAAATAAGTTAGTTGATGTCCAAAAATAATGTGGAAGCAACAGTAACAAATGAAAATACTGTTCATGAAAAAATTAACAGTGTAATTAAATTTAATTGGGGTCAAAAGGCTGACTTGGGTCCTGGTGGGGTATACCGATGCCATAGGTATACACCATTAAATATCAGGAAATGCCCCCTTGTAACGGGGTTGGGTCAGAAAGTCCTATCTCTCACCTCCAAGTGGTGGCCCTGGTAATACGCTCTGAGGTGACAGCTCAGTGTAGCTGAGAGAGAAGGACGAAAGGCGAGTTTCTGGCGCCTTAAAACGGGAGCATTGGGCTAAGAGAAGGAAAACCCTGACAGAAAACCAAGGGGGAGGGGGGCCTCTGTAGATGGATAAAACCAGCCTCCCTAGGGGAAGGAACCCTGATTACAAACCCGGTCCTCCAGGGTGGGGGTTCAGCATAGGGCCAACAACCCTATCTCAGAAAAAACATGTGTTATGAAACCTCATGATGAGCCTCGGATTGGAGGCGAATTGTCGAGGAAGCTAAGGTCCACCCCGGGCTGTGATGCTAAGGAAGAAGAAGAAGATTTAAAATTAATTATTAAAATTTCCATCCCCTCTCTAAAACCAAAATGATTAAAGCCTATACAATTAAAACTCTATCTGTTATTTTGTATGGGTGTAAAACCTGCACTCTCAACTGAGGGGAAGAATAGGAATTCATGGAATTTGAGAACAAGATGCTGAAGAGAATATATAGACTTAACGGAGAAAACTGCATAATGAAAAGCTTTGTAAATTGTACGCTTCATGGCATATCAAATTCATTCAGACTGACTCTGGGGCCCACACAGCCTCCCACTCAGTGGGTACTGGCAGCTACTAACTGGAGGTAAAATGGCCAGGGCATGGGGCTGACCACTTACCTTCAATCCCCACATACGACTTCAGGACAACTTTACTCTTTCAAGATCAAGACAATAAGATGGTCAGGACATGGGAACAACAAGAAATTCACACAAATTTTTGCTGGAAAACCCAACTTAAAGAGACCACTTGGAAGACCTACAGGTAAATGCAAGAAAAATATTCAATTGGGTATTAAAAAAATAGGTTGACAATTTGGATAGGATTCAACTGGTGAAGGATGGGGTCCAGTGATGGGCTCTTAAGAACAGATTCCATCAAAGTAGGAGAATTTATTGATTTATTGAACAATTATTACATTCTCAGGGTTGATACTGCTCAAAGAGCAGGTTCCACCTTGAGAATGCAGTAGTTCATATTTGTGAATTACATCTGACGGGAGACAAGAAAAATGTGATAAACTGGCACTTCTTCTTTACTTATACACAAGTAATTACTAACCTACATGCACATGAATAGCTGCCTGGTGTGTTCATACAGATGTCATCACAACCTGCATTATCTGACTTACATTCATCAATATCTGAAACACATTAATCAAACATAAAAATGATAATGATTACCATCCACGAAGATCAAAGGCATTAATCAAAAACAATTGAAAAGTACACACTTGCCTTCACAGTGTGACTTCTGTCCAGTTTGCTGATAACCATCATCACACACACACTGGTATGTACCCATCATATTCTCACAAACTCCATTGGAACAAATACCACTTGTACGAGAACATTCATCAATATCTGAAAAATAGAAACAAAAATATGGCGCACAAGCACTCTGTTGCTTAATTTGAACATTTTATGGTGCCGAAATCTGGTCCACACATTTCTCATTGGGCCTCTTTCACACTTCAGATTTTGGATTTTTTAGGCTAGCTCTGAGATAGACATCACTGCCTTGGTAGTTTCAATTCTTTCAACTTTTATTCCTGATTAAATGAACTGGCATTCCTGACATGTCCCATGCATATTGCTATAATACCTTGAAAATGGAGAGTTGTGTGTATATTTGCATTATTGACAGTATAATTACCAAGTATGAAGTTGTGAAAAATCTGGAAATGCTTGAGCTTAAAAACTGATACCTTGTTGGAAATCAAATATGTTACAGCCCTAAATTTTTCACACTAACAGCATACTTATTCAGTTAAAATTCAGCTAGGGCCAGTAACATATTCCTTAAAGAGTATTCAGAAAATCACATACCTTTAAAAAAAGAGCTCCCTTGAGAGTGAAGGTTATGCCCCCTTAAGAATGTTATAAAAATGTGCTGGTAGGAAATGTCAGATGAGGTGAGAATTTGTTGCCAATTTTAATTTTCAGCTTATTGTTACAAGAATGAGATTTTATTGCACACCCTAATGACAAACTCAAAATGGCGAGCCGTACAATGAATAAGAATGAATTATTTAGTTTCATAAAAATAATGACTCAGTATGCCCATAACTTTCTTTAGCATTGTAACTATTTTAAATGAAGATTTTCATAAAGTATTTTGGGAACGTAAAGTTATCATTCTGTAATGAAATATCCTGTTCTACATCACACTGTGAAGTTACTGGGAATGAAAATGATTTTTTAAAATACTGCAACTAGGTACTATTTATGTGTCATAACGAAACAGCCTCTTTCGTAACACATGTCCACATATCATACTAAAAATGAAAGTGATTCTCCAGTGAGATTACAATTAGTATTCATGAGGACTACATATATTACTAAAACTCTGAAGGTAATTTTTAAGACATTAAAAGTTCCAGTACCTTTACAAGCCTTCTTATTTGGAGCAAGCTCATGGCCAGGAGGACATTCACATCTATAGCTTCCTGCAGTGTTAATGCACACACCTCCACGACAAAGACCTGGGATGCGCTCACATTCATTGATGTCTGCAAAAATTGAAGTTCTGAACATTCATGAATCAGATCCTTAATTTAAGCAAAGAGAGAATAAGTATTACACACACAAGTGTGCAAGCGTGCACGCACACACATGTATGCCCATGCAAACACACACACCTATTACAATCTTCAGACTGATATAAAGACTGTTGATGTGTTACATTTTACTGCGCATCAGTTAAATACTCAGAAATTGCATGCTATAAATACTGATCACTTTAAATTAGTAAGCGCATTCTGTAGGTCAAATGGTGAATTGAATTGAATTTACTTGCGTTCTATAAATCCGAATACAGGTTATTACTTTTGGATGTAGAACAGGTCAAAAAACTCCAACATATAGCTGATCCTGTACAATATAATTATCTAGAAACTGAACAGAGTTTAGTTTAGCATTCCCTACTTACTTGAAAGTATTCAGCTATAGTGTAGAAGGAGTGAGTATGTAAATAATTCTTTAGCGCTGACTTAAATTGTTTAGTGCCATTACTTAAATTTTTGATGCTCTGCGGGAGATTGTTGAACACTTTTATGCCAAATGGGTAAACTCCTTTTTGATATATTGATAAATTTGATGAAGGATGGTGGAAGTTATATTTTTGTCTAGTATTTATGTTATGGACATCAGAATTTAATTTGAATTTATCCCTGTTGTTAACTACAAATAGAAGAAGTGACAGTATATATTGCGATGGAAGAGGTAGAATTTTTAAATTCTTAAATAAATCTCTACATGAGCCTCTGCTTCTGCATCCTGCAATAATTCTGATTATTTTCTTTTGTATTTTGAAAATTTTTGTACTGTGAGAAGAGTTTCCCAAAATATTATCCCATAGTTCATAACGGAATGAAAATAGGCATAGTACACCATCTTCAATGTTTCTGGTGACATAAAGGGCTTGACTGATCTCATTGCATAACAAGATGCACTTAATTTGTGCATAGTTTGCTCAGTATGTATTTTCCAAGATAGTGCACTGTCCACATATATTCCAAGGAATTTTGTATCATATGCTTTAGAAATTAGTTTGTTGTCATAACTAATGGCCAGATAAATTTGAGGACTATTTTTAGTTGTAAATTGTATAAAATTGTATAATCATTGTATAATAATGTATGATCATGGAGGTTCACATATTTATGTGAAAAAGGATATAATGACCAAAGAAGTACATTATTTGCAAAAACTAGGAGAGAAAAAGTTTTTAAATATCATTAATTGAGTTACTAGCTCATAAAACTATTGTGATTTGTATATACAGAACTCCTGATGGAAAATTTGATATCTTTTTAAGTAAGGTAGAGTTAATCATTGAGAAAAATTAATTTTGAAAAACAAAGTTTTGATTCTACTTGGAGGCTGAAACATACACTTTTCCATAAAAGCAGAAATAAAATAGAATTACACAATTCATTTTTGAGGTACAATTTACGAAATACTGTAAACCCAGCTAGAATCACAAAATCTACACCAACATTGTTGTTATCATAATACGTAACAAAAATTACATAGAACCTGCAATAGTGACGGATTTAGGATTATCTGACCATTATACTCAAGTGTTATTCATTTATTTACATTAAAGTCAATCCAAAAAGGTTGGAAAACCTACTGGATATAGAACAAGCCAAATGAATTGAATGAACTGTGCATTGTTCAACTTCACGCAACTCCAGCGTTACCAACAAGCCATCACAAAACACACTTCTGCATCACATGACTCACACCTCTGTCTTTCTCGTGCCCTGAAGAGACTGACGCAACATGATGCAAGCCTCTCAATATCACATCACGCCACCTTCCTTGCTTACATCATCATGTCAATGACCACACATCTCACATCCAGCTGCGACAGCACACAAAGCTGCTTTTTCAGTCGCCTCGAACCATAAACAAAAATCCCCAACAAATAGTATTCAGTAAAGAGCATGAACTATGCAGCTCTTCACCATGCAGGTTTCAACAGACTCCTATTAAATCATCTCTCTTAGCTTCCAATACTCATCTCAGTATACTAAACTCAAACACCCTAAATTTATGTTCTCTTTGGATAAGAAACCAAGTTTCACACCAACACAAACAAGGGGGTAAAATTATATACAGTGAAACCTCTATCCATCGTTTTTCAGGGGACCGGAAAATTTGAACGATACATACGGGAAATGATAGTACCGGGAAACCATTAAAAATTATAGATAAGAACAATTTAATGATAATTATTACTTCTTGCTGAGAAAATCTTTCATTGACGTTTGTTTTGAGCAAACTTTACTCCTCCTCAATTCAAAGTACGATTTTTCAAGGCCTAGAACACTTTCACGACCACTGTCACTCGTGCTGTGCGCATAAAAGAAAGATCTTACTTCCATCAGCGCTTCATGCGTCTCAGCAAAGCTCGCCAGCTTCTTCTTCTCCTTCTTCCTGCTCCACACTCCCGGACGTCACGAGGCTCACGCACAGCTCCTGCACTGCTTCTACACCACAGGTTGCCACGTGACTGTCCACAGAGACGTAGTCCTCGAATTTATCTTTGTTCATGCCACTGAACTTTTCCCAGTCTTGGCGGAAATCGTCGTCATCGTTGGTCAATACGACGTCACTATCGCCTGAAGATTGTCCCTGCACGTAACCAGCTTTCCGAAAACAATTTTCGATTGTCTGCTGGGTTACTTCTTGCAAGGCTGCCACAGTGTAGTGCAAAGCTTCCAACATGTTTATCTTCTTTTTCGTATCTTTGCCTGCATCCATTAAGCAAACAGCTGTTTGCACGAGGCGTTTTCTATAAAGCTGCTTATAACACTTTATTACCCCTAAATCAAGGGGCTGGAGCACACTTGTACAATTTGCCGGGTACCGTATGACTTTTACATTTCTTAGAAACGATGTATCCTTTGGATGTGCGGCACAATTGTCCACAAAGAGGAGAATGTTCCTGTTTTGTGCACCCATACTTGCGTCTAAAGAACGCAGAAATGAAGAAAAAATGTCTGTGGTCATCCACGCTTTATTGTTCGCGTGGTACTTGGTGGGTAATTTTTTTACATTCTTGAAACATCGCGGTTTCGGAGATTTTCCGATAACAATCGGCACTTGTTAGTCAGTTCCATCACTTAACACAAAGTAAAACAGTAAGTCTGTCTTTACAGTTTTTCCCTCCATGACAAGACTCTCCTTTGAGAGCCAAGGTTCTATCAGGAAGCACGTTGTAGAAGAGCCCCGTCTCATCCGCGTTGTAAATATCACGTTGTTCGTAGCCCTCCAACAAAGATGGCAGTCTTTCCAGCCACGCTTCCGTGCTTTCGCTGTCCACTGCCGCACTTTCTCCGACTAACTTCTTGTATACTAGGCCATGTCGGTCCTTAAACCTCGCTAAACCATCGCTTCAAATTAAAAAAAAAAAACTATCAGTGCGGGAAAATGTTGCGTCAGGACCGTGATTTTTCAACTATTGGTGCGGGAAAACGACAGTTCGAGGAACAATGGAGGCGGGAAAAAATAGTGTTATTTATATGGGGCTAATTTCGGGACCAAATAAGGCAGACGATACATGCGGGCGAACGACGGTAACGGGAACGATGGATAGAGGTTTCACTGTATATTACAAGCCTACTTCCATATTAAAGCATATTGTAGTGTCTTGTTTTGTGTAACTAGGCAAAATTATTTTTCAAAATTTTATATTGAAGTGTTAATGGCAAATTTCAAATTTAAGTTATGGTATAAGCTAGGCTGAGCGAGTTACATGTGTTAACAACAGGAAGGCTGTATCATGTTGTATTCCCTTAGTAACAGTGACTCTTTTTTAGGTTTGCATACACTTTTGCTAAGCGCTGAGCTGGTAGTTTTGTGAGTGTGTGTACAGGCCGGTATAACTGACGCGGAATGTCTTTGTTAGCCATCTTTCGTCAAGACCAGACACAAATCTAGTGCTCAGTTAAGAACCTGAGATGAGCTTAGTTGCTCTAAATTTTGATTAGAATTTTGATGTACTAATTCCTGTTGAAATCCTAAAATTCATGGTAGTTTAACTTTTTGGAAATTGAAATAACAACCAAAGTAATAATTCTTTTGGGGAAATCCATTTTAATATGTCCTTCACAAGAACAGTAAGAGCAATGGAATAGATTAATCCCTTGCCATGAAACTTGAATGGACAGAAATATTGAAGTTCCAGTTTATTTTAACATTCCCAGACGTGATGGCAACAAAACTTTTAAGTACTTGTTTAAATAAGAAGGGAAGAATATTTGGTACAGTGTACATTGTTTCCTTAGCAGACTGGACCTGTTACATCCAAAAACCCACCTAGGCCCGAACATTCAGTGCATAGGTTAGCTACCAGTTGAAGTTTAATTTTACTGTGAGTGCATATTTTTTGTTTGTTATGCGTGGTACAGCAGTTCATCTCTGCTTTACTAAAATTAATTCAGTGGCAATAATGGTAAAAAACACTGGGTCACTACAAATTGGTAGGCACCAGTGGGATTGATCACCATGCCACTACAAATAGATGGCCTGGAGGTGGATGCTGCCAGGGACACTATACAATTTGGAGGCCATGGTGGGGATACCACCCCCACAGGCCACTAAAATATTCTTACTATGCTACCTCTGTTGATACAACCTTAACTGTGATCCAGACCTGTGTGATATGGTCACATCCTGACTGCACTATGCCATATTGCTTACCCATGCACACCTGCATCATCATGGTATTCTATGCCGCTATACCCTTACTTGTGATCCAAACCTGTGATATGGTCATATCCTGGCTGCACTACACCATATTGCTTACCCATGCACACCTGCATCATCATGGTACTCTCGTATCCTTCCTTGCAGTCACAGATAAAGTTTCCTGGTGTGTTTCGACATGTTCCATCTCCACACACACCATGCATAATGTTGCACTCGTCAATATCTGAAAATGCAATTATTTTGTTGACAACAGATATACCTGATATTATCTGCTTGTAAGACATTGTTCAGGTGTTTCACCCATCTCCCAAATTCCACATAATTTACCCACAAAAAATACAACAATTCTTTCCCAGCTATAACAATATTTTAGGTTACCTTTATTTTGTAAGGTGCACACATGCATGCATGCACATTTTCAGCCTCTGAACCTACTGACCAATTTAACGAACTCCACTATGAATAAGAAAGGTCATTAGAGCAGCTAAATGTAATCATTATAATAAATTGTTAAATTCCGCTGAAAATAAAACCAAATTTATATGGAGCATTATACACAATGAAACAGGAAAGGTGCAAAATGTCAATCATATACCATCGGCTTTTAATTTAAACCAGTCAAGTATACATATTACCATGCGGCTGAAGCCTTTAATGATTACTTTTTATACTTAGTGGACAACCTGAAAATGGATAATGTTAATACTGATCTAGCAATTTCTTTGCTTAAAAGAAGATTTGCTAATGAATATTCTGATATGATAGTTATTCCCATTACAGAATCTGAATTAATTTGCACAATTGCTTCTATTAAGAATAAGAATTCATTTGGACACAATGGTGTATCCAATAAAATTATTACATTATGTGGAAAATTTCTCAGCAAACCACTTACCTATATTTTCAATTTATCTTTAACTCATGGTATTTTTCCAGATTTTTAAAAGTATTCTATTGTTAGCCCCCTATTTAAAAAGGGAGACAGGTCTCAATTATAAAATTATTGACCTATTTCATTACTTACCAGTTTTACTAAAATATTTGAAATATTGATATATTGGAGATTTAACCAAAATACACAAATTCATAATATTCTTGTCCCAGAACAGTTTGGTTTTAGAAGTGGTATGTCGACTTGTAACACAATATACAAACTAGTAGAAACTCTATCGTCTGCTTGGAATAAAAGGAAATTTGTTGCAGGAATATTTTGTGATCTGGCAAAGGCATTCAATTGCATTAACCATGACGTGTTAATATTTAAATTATATTTTTTATGGTATTAGAGGAGTTTTGTTGGATTGGTTTAGATCTTACTTATTTAATAGAAAGCAAAGAGTAAAATTAAAATTTAATAAGGCCAAAACAGACTTTTCCAATTGGAAAATAATTTCACATGGGGTTCCTCAGGACTCGGTTCTGGGGCCCCTGTTGTTCAACATATACATAAATGATTTTCCAGGATCAACTGATAAGTATCCGAGTGTCATCATGTTTGCAGATGATACAACAATTTTAATGTCAAATAATAAAAATGATGAACTTGAAGAAGATTTTAACTCCTTCCTTATTCAAGTTTCTAAATGGTTTCGTGCCAATCAGTTGGTATTAAACGTAGAAACAACCAACTTACTTAAGTTTACATCACGTAAATCTACATTTTATCCATTAAATTTATTTTATGCTAACTATAGTTTAATGGAGGCAGCAACCATAAAATTTCTTGGTCTTCAATTGGACAGTCAACTAACATGGAAGGCACACATAAATTTTTTACTTAATAAACTGAGTAGTGTTTGTTATGTAATGACAAGATTGGTTCATATCTTAAACTTAGAAACATTAAAGGTTATATATTTTGCACATTTTCATTCCTTTATTAGTTATGGTATTATATTCTGGGGTAATTCACCAACTATGCACAAGGTATTTTTAGTTCAAAAAGAATATTAAGGATTATGTTGGGATTAGGCCCAAGATGTTCCTGTAGAAGCTGGTTTGTTAAATTGGATATTTTACCAGTTCCAAGTTTGTATATTTTCCTGTTAATTATGTTTATTTGTGATAATCTGGATAATTTCAAGACTAATTCTTTGATACATAACTTCAGTACAAGGAGTAAAAATCAATTACATCTACCAACTGCTCATCTTACCTCTATACAGAAAGGTGTTACATATTCTGCCTTTAGGATATTTAATGCCTTACCTAATGATTTACTACAATTGCAGAATAATAAGGCCCTACTTAAATCAACGTTGAGAAAATACCTTCTTGTCCATGCATTCTACTCTGTTGATGAATTCTTAGTACACTCTAAAAAAAAAGTCTAGTGCCCCTTTTCTCATCTTTATTTAAGTTTATTGGTTTTATTATATACGTATTGTTAATTTCTTTTGCTGTTGCATTATTATTGTAATAGCTGTCACACTTACTACCTGTTGTTTTTATTTGACTCGGTTGTTTATTGCAACCTAGACTGAATTTGTGTTGTTATATTTGACGAGGTTGCTTATTGCAACTCAGAATGTTAAATTTACTAGTGACTTGTTTCATATTCAATAGTCGATGGACGAAGTCTGGATTTCTGAAACATATTTATGTAAATGTAAACATATATATGAATGTAAAATACGAGGGTTATCCAGAAAGTAAAGATACAACACAGGTGGGAGGGAAAGGGAAATCACCGCAGACCATCCCGCTCACAGCCCAGACCTCGCTCCCAGCAATTTCCATTGGATTTTGCATTTAAAGAAACATCTGGCTGGCCAGAAGTTTTACGAAGACGAAGAGGTAAAAAACGAAGTCACTACGTGGTTGCATGCACAGGCGGTGGAGTTCTATGACATCGGAATACAAAAACTCGTACCCAGCCTAAACAAATGCCTTGACAAAGGTGGTGATTATGTTGAAAAATAGCTAAAGGTATGTGTTAAGAGTTTTTTCACTCGATTTTGTTAATAAATATTTTTAAAAAATGTTACTGCTTTTGTATCTTTACTTTCTAGACGTCCTACGTATTATACGTGACATAACGTGTAGACAGTCTACAAGACACCCTAACTGCACGCACCACCAACATGACAGCACACAAAACAAGCAGCTTTATATAAAATATGATCTGCAATACACACAGAACCATGATTTTATGCTTCAGTTAAACAATGACGTGCAGAAACAAGGAAATGAGCTACTATTCTTCACCTCGAACAAACAACTTAGATGGGACCCTGTGTTGGTGTACAGTGTGTTTCACATGTGCTTTGCAATTTTAATCGCGTATCTATTTTAATCTATTTTAACCTGTGTTTTTAAAGGTGATATTACAACCTACATGATTAGACATAAGTGATCTACACTGCATATGCAATTGAACGAACATATGGACGTGTTATAAGTGTAGTTTTTGACACCCTGAAGATGGTCTGAAATCAGACCAAAACATATGTAGGGGAATTTAGAGAAATTAACAAAACTATAAAATAGTTTTAAATAAAATGTGCATTTAGTTGGTTATTAAATATTGAATGAAAATGCACGGTGAATGTAAGATAAAATATAGGCACAACATTAGCAAAAAAGCATCCAGCATTTGTAACTCTCTCAGAATTCTTCAGACAACTGCATGTTTCTGAGTAGTTTTTTTTAACCCTTAATGCCTAGCAGTTAACACATGTACCACCAAGTCTAACATCAAAACTCTTGTGTTCTGCCTACACAGTGCATCTATGTGTTCCACATAATTTTTACAATAAACAACTATTATTTCCAAATACTGCATTCACCAATTAGTCTTTCTAAAGAAAACACCTTGTTGTATGTGAGATACGAATGGAATATTTATATACAGTAAAACCCCGATTTAATGTTCCTGCATTTAGTGAACTCCCAGATTTAGTGATGATTTTTTCATGTCCTGACAATAGCTCCATATGAACAATAAACTTCCATTTAATGAAAACCTCGATTTAGTGAAATATATTCTAATCCTCCAGCAATTCATTAAATAGGGGTTTTACTGTACTTGTCAATGCTGATCGATTGCAGGCCATTTTATGTGAGATCTGTGGTGGACAAAATGACATTGGGACAAATTTCTCTTCAAGTACTTAAATTTTTTGTGCCATTCTCGTTCCACCAATGCAGCATATTCATCTTCATGTATATGCTGCACTTACCAGAAAAACAAATAGGCTACATCAGGGAACCTTCAAAAAGAAATGCTCTTTCAGAATTCAGGGAGCACTGGATAGAAAGCACTTGCACTTTTTATTGGTTTTACTCATAGCCTTCAAAGGGTTAATAAAAATCAATATTCTGGCTGAAGGTAGTTCTAAAAACTTGTGGCTAATCTGCTGTCAGACTGTATGGGTATCCAGAGAGTTTCCTTACTTCATAAATGTGGTAGAAATTTTTAAATATTTGTGTCTCCATGAAAAAATTATATGGTAATATGCTACTAATTATTCTGTTTCTGTCTCATCTGACTTCTTACTCAATGGGCTCAGCTTGTTATAATAACCTTAAAAATCCCTTTCAAAGTCTTTTAACTCTATGTGACAGCTGACATGTCACAGCAGTGACTATGAAATGTCTTCTGGGATGCAATACCATGTAGTCTGGTAGATATGTACCCACATTTCAGAGAAACCTGCTGCCCCCATAATCAGGGTTAGACAGATTTGTCTACCTTGATGATGGGAGCAGCAGGTTCCTCTGAAACATCAGTATGTATCTAACAGACTACAGTAAAACCCCTATTTAATGAACTGCTGGGGGATTAGAATATATTTCACTGAATCGAGGTTTTCATTAAATGGAGGTTGTCAATTAAAATGAGTTAAATTTATCGTTTTTGCTTGTTTATTAGTTCCATTATGGTCTCTATAATAAAAATCCATTTTTCAACTTTGTATGCATAATACTTATATTAATGTTTTTAAAATAAACATTTAGAAACAAATTCCAGTGACAAGCAAGCCTTATTGCTATTGGAATTGAAATTTTCTGTAATGAATCATGATTACACAAAGTAATTTCAAAACTTTAAAAGTATGTTCAAAATTGACATAAATCTTTAAACAATTTTTCATCCCTCCTTTAAAAAGATTGGGTTCTTTTCCACTTCTTGAATTATTTTCACTTTTTCCGCAATTGTCAGCTTCTTTCTTTTACTAGTAGCCATTATTAAGGAATAAAAAAATATAATAAAAATAGTAGAAAGAATTTTTCACAAATTCTCCAGGTTTATGCAATGATCGCAAAACAGGCATGTAGCAGCAGAGTAACTTCTAGATAAGGTAGACGGAGAGGGGACAGGCATTACGTCATCAGGATCGGAGTAATGGACTGGCTAAGTGATTACATCACAGTTTCCCCTACCATTGCGCTTCCGCATATTTCACACTACTTTGTCTCACTTAGACATAGACGTGTATCATAATTTTTACGTACAATATGTATCTTTTGTGATTTTTTTTGCTCATGAAAAAATTTACTAAATGCGGGAAACGTCAAATAACAATTGAAGTATGAGTACATAATATTTTTCCACTAAATGCGGGTTTTCCTCTAAATCGGGATTCACTAAATGCAGGAAAATAATACGTTGTTTATATGGAGCTATTGTCGGGACATGAAAAAATCATCACTAAATCCGGGATTTCAACTAAATGCGGGAACATTAAATCGGGGTTTTACTGTATATAATATCACATCCCAGAAGACAGAAGCCTTCTTGTAATTCTACTTTCATGGAAAATATCAACTCACCAATGCACTTTATGCCATTTTCATCCAGTGCATAGCCTTGGTTGCACTTGCAGCTGAAACCTCCAACTGTATTCTTACAGCGACCATTGCTGCAGATGCCTGGGAATTCTGTGCATTCATTAATATCCTTCCGATCTATGAAGCCACTTCCTTTGGGGCACAGTTCCTGGTGAGCCTGAGTTCCTGGACGTGGACAAGACTCACATCTGCTGGTTCCTCTGTCCCCTCCACCCCAAGCTTCGCCCACAGAAGAGCAACAGCACGTCATACGTGAGAAAATTCCTTCTAGGGGATTAGTGCACTGCCCATGATGATATTCAGTGTAACATGCCTCATGTCTAACATCCAGGCACAATGTACCTGCAAACAAATAAATTGTATAGCCTTAAGTGCAGTATGTCAATAAACGGAGCATAAGTGATACTTGAGGTTCTCACAGACATGACAATGAAGGTAACTGCCTTCTGGGATGTAACACTACATACCATAATAACATTTCAGAGGAGACTGCTGCGTCCATCAAGCTCGATAGTCTTGTTGCATACACTATCTGCAAGCAATTCAAGCTCCAACAGTGCAAACCTGACTGTTGATATATGCATAAAAAACAATGCCATCAAAAACAACTGATGGTTACTTCTGCTCTTTTAAATAAATACAGCCTGTTTCATGTACTATCACACTGTACCTATACATACTTTGAAATTATACAGTATATCAGAAAACCACATCAGTATCATCAGTAACCTGTACCTTATTACAAATTGGAAAAACAATGATTTAAAAGTGTTTAAAAATAAGAAAACTTCATTCACCTGACAGCAGTGGCAAGTTTTTCTTGTGGAAAAATACACCCATCGAATGTGGTCATTTTTACGGTCTTAAAGTACCTTTATTTCTCAATACAATTAAATACACATGTAATTTATCACGGTGTTCTAGTGGTTCAGGCAAAAGCTGGCATATTACTCTTTGGTTGACTGCTCAGTGAACACATTATCCACTCAACCTTGTTCTGTTTTAGCACAAGTGCATAGCACAGTTTTCTACATGCTGTTAATGCCCATTAATATGGATCACTGAAATGGTCACATATACTGGGAACACCCTGGTCATAAGACTGATACTGATCATGCTTGTGTGACCATTAGCAGCATCACTTTGCATCCAGTGTAACCATAGCCTAAGGTGGTGAAACAGAGATAATTTAAAATGTGTTTAATTTATTCGTCATTAGTAGGAAACAAAATAACAAAAGTAACACTAGATATCACTAGTGTTTCTGTGTTGAGCATTTTCATTATGCATGCATAAAGCAAGAAACAAAGTTAATACTCCCACCAAGAAGGCGGAAATGGGAATGTGTCTTTCAAAAGTAAAAAATTTGTTAAATTTGCAGTAGAAGCTTTTGTTAACAGCTAAAAACCAAAAATGGATGCATGCTTGTATGTATGAACAGAGATACAGTCCTGTCAGATACATAAAAGCAGATGTGCATATATGCTGGTTGAAGAATGTGTGTAAATTCATGCAAATAAATAACCTGATACAATTACGAACAGCGAAGACATAGCTTTGTGAAGAACAGATTAATTAGAAAATTTACCATACAGGAGAGAGACATCCAAGATTTATTAGTTGGACAAAACACAGGTTAATGAAGGTCATAACTACACAGTAGACCCTGATGACTCATCTGTCAGATTGCCTTCAAGGCAGTCAGTCATGGAAGTCAGCTTGTGTGTTTGTTAAAGTCAATTACATATGTTCAACTTCTATGCCTCCTATAAGTCATTCCAACAGTTCAACTTCTACGGTATCCTTTTGACAAGTAAGAATAACATCTAAGATGTCAACAAGTTTATGAAAAAAGATAAATGATAAACTTATGCCATCACTTGCTAAGATTGTCAACCATGTGGAAAGGTTAAGGACAAAGATTTTACAGAATTTGCAGATGCTTCCACTTTTACCAGCTACCTAGTAGACATTTAATTCAAAAAGCTACAGCCGCATCCATGTGCAAAAATATGTACCCAAAGTGCGACTACTGGATGTCTGAAGACACAGAATGCTTCACAGCTGTAACAGCTCACTGTAAAACTGAACACTTTGAGCTAATATTTGTGCTCTTCCAGCATATTAAAATGAAAGGGCAGTACACTAGCCAAATCTGAAGGACAGCTTACTTCTGAATGGCAGGTACAGGATTACGGTACTTTGTTTTTGACAGATGTCAATATGAAAGCATTTTGAATATTCTCTCCACTGAGAACTACAAACCATTCATGTAGAAGAGCTGCTGGACAAGGTACAAATATCAGTTTCCCATTTCAGACATGTGCCGAGTCAATGAAAAGTTGATATATTACCAGAAAAATAATACTGCAAGGCAGCCATTAAATCTTTCAAATTGCATTCCAATTCACTGGAACTCAGTACCTGCCATACATATTACTACATGAATCAGTTATGGCCACTGCAGCACTAAAACACAAAACCTCCCAGTTGTATCTTGATGTGAGTGAAAAATTGTGCATTAACTTGTAGAAGTGCTAAAACCTCTTTATTCCATTACTAAAAGAGTGAGTGGGGTAAAGCATGCTACTGCCTCCTTTTTCCTTCTCTTAACTCGAACTCCACACTTATGGAGACAGAATGCAGGGAGGTCAAACAGACTGTTTAACCTTTAAAGAAACTGACAGTTTAATGGTCTGGGAAATTGGAGCAGAGCAGCACATTTATTGTACTAGTAAGTACAGCTGAACTGGGTTATAATGACCTCGTCTATAGTATAAAGCATTCTGTGGTATCAACTGATTGCCCCACAAGGCATGTAATTTTCTGCCCTGCTTAGTATGACATACATATGAGCATCTACCTTAGATATAACACACCATTGCCATTGCCAACAATGACAATAGTATCAGTAGTTCACTTTGTGCTTAAAGTATCCCTCTACTTTTCTACCCCTGCAGTTTCAAAGAGAATGGTAAAGTGATAACATGGCTAGAGTCACAAACGAACGGAAGGTTTTGAGAATCAAAGAAGAAGTAAGAGTGGTAAGAGAAATAGAAAATGGAAAAAAGAAAGCTGACACCATGTTGTGAATTTGGTCTCATGAATTCTATGATCCAATTAATTTGGAAAAATGGAACCAAAATCATTACTGCACTTGAATGGAACTGAATGAGAATAAAGAAATTTTGAAAGTATGAACGAAGTGACACCGCTGAGGTGTTGCTTAAGTTCTTTTAAGCATCAGAGAAATGACACTACCAGTCAACAGTCCTCTTCTCGTGATAAAAGCTGAGGGATTTGCAAAGGGGTTAAGTGATGAAGAATTTGTGTGCAGTGCTGGTTGGATTGACAGTTGCAACACAACATTTTCTTTGGGAAAGTGAGTGGTGAAACCAGGGGAATAAACAGTGATATGACCACAGACTGGCTTACTGTAGTGTGGCCCAATGTGTGTGAAGGGTATGCAAACAGTGATCTTTTTAACGCTGATGAGACTGGGATTTGTTTTATTAACACCTAACAGACACTAAAATTTAAAGGAGAGAAAAGTGTGGCAGCAAGCTTTCCACATATCACATTACAGTTCTTGTTTGTGCTAATGCAGATGGAACTGAGAAGAGGAATTTTAAATGATCCATAACCGTACATTGAACAATTAGATATGGTGACTAAAACCAACAAATGCACACAAGTCTACAAAATTATATTATAATGTAGTAATACCTCCTATATGTTTTGGCCAATCATGTAACATCTCAATGTATTTATTCTTCTTAACGCACCTCCCTAAGGATGGCCACGAGTGGCCAAAACATGTAGGAGGTATTACCACATTTATAATATAATTTCATAAACTTGTGTGCATTTGTTGGTCTTAGTCACCAAATCTGAGAAGAGGAAATTGCTTCTGATCGGGAAGCCACAGAACCCAACATATTTTAAAAACATAAGAAGTCTACCAGTATGTTACATTAAAAAAAAAAAAAGAGAGAGAGAGAGAGAGAGAGAGAGAGAGAGAAGAAGAAGAAGAAGAAGCGCTGATGGCCCCTGACTTGTTAAAAGCCAAACTGAGGCATTGGGACCAGAAACCTAAACTACAAAAACAAAGATCCTGTTGCTTGTAGGCAACTGTCCTATGCTTGAAAAGCTGGAGAACATTACGTTGCTGTTTCTTCCTGCAAACACTAGAAGCTTATTGCAGCCTATGGATCAAGGGGTGACAAGAAGTCTCAATTGCCACTACCACAAGCTCATATTATTAAGAATGATAGAATGCATCATGAAGAAGCAAGATGCTATAACACTGCTGGATGCAATCCAATGCACTGAAAAAGCATGCAGACAAGTAACTGATAGAACCATCCACAACTCTTTCCACCATGCGGAAATTTTATCAGCATAAGGAGTCAATGTCACTGAGAATGAAAATGGGGCTGAAGTTGCAACTGCTGCTGCTGCTGATGATGATGATGAATTACCTTTATTTGAATGGGTGCGAAAAATTGGTTGTGATGTTGTGGGACACTATGACTATGACATGTATGCAACAATAGATGATGACACTATTACGATCGACGCACAGACGAAGATGTTGTCAGAGAACTAAGAAATAAAGATGGGAAATTTGAACCAAAAGGAGGGGAGGAGGAGGAGGAGGAGGAGGGAGGAGGAGGAGGAGGAGGAGGAGGAGGAGGAGGAGGAGGAGGAGGAGGAGGAGGAGGAGGAGGAGGAGGAGAAGGAAGAGAAATAGATGTAGGATAAGGGGAAGGAGAAGCAGAAAGAGGAGAAAAAGAAGAAGAATAATGAGGGGGAGAAGGAGAAGGAAAAGGAGAACAATGAGGAAGGAGGAGGAGGAGAATAAGAATGATTAGAAGAAAATAAAGATGAGGAGAAGGAGGAAAAACAGAGGTGTCACTTCCTAATGTGTGCGAGGCTCTTGAACCACCAGGGTTGAGAACAGCTTCTATGAAGCCAGGGCAAAGAACAGCAAAATTATGTCACAAATCATAAACACTGAAGAACATTTAGAAAATCAGTATTGGGGAAGCCACAGAAGACAGATGAAAATCACAGAGTACTTAAGACTGACTTAAGTTTGTGAGTGCTTACAGGATGTTACTGCATGTACAGTAGGTATGTCTAAAAATTTTTTACTGTAAACCTAAATGTAAGTTCAGAATATAGAGAAATAATTTTTGTTCTTCCTAAATTTTAATTGTAAGTTAATGAATTTTTCTTGTCATAAACCCACATGCAAATTCAGAATCACAGTAGAGTACCTTTTGTTCTTCCTAAATTTTAATTGTAAGTTAATGTATTTTTTAGCGTATGTCTGCATGGAAATTTACAATTATATAGAGTAATTTTTATTCTTTCTAAATTTTATTTGTTATTTAAATTTAAAATAGAACACAGTGTCAAAATTAAAGTAATATGCTCCCTACATGCGTCTATTTTGTTTTGAAATATTTTTCCTTCACTTGTACCACACACCTTGCTTAGCGTGACACTTATTTATAATGACACAAATTACCCAGTCCCTTCGATGATTTTATAACTAAGTTCAAATGTTCTAAGATCGAGCAACAGTGCTGACAGCAATGGAAACAACTGACAAGGAAGAAAAGTGTCTGCATGAAGTGCATCTGACAAGACAGTTACATTAAATCAAACTAATCTATTCATTAACATCTTGGGTAATAACATGAGGTGGGGTGCTGAAGGAAAACTAACCACTTGAATCCAAAGTCAATCCTGGTGGACAAGTGCATGTGAAGGAGCCATCTGTGTTAACACACGTTCCTCCTCCTCTGCAAATCCCAACATTCAGGTCACATTCATTTACATCGGTACATGTCTTTCCATCCACCTATAAAACACAACAAATATGATTAACTTACAGAATGGCAATACAGGTCCAGTATTTATAATGAAATTAAAAGTTTTAATGCCATCAACAGTAACCCTTGACACAAATTCCCTGGTTAGGACATAAGTTACTTTGTAGACTGAAATGCAATTACCTGCACAGAATATTCATCACTGTAGGAAAAATATAACTACTAAGACAGTAATATTTGTGCAATTAGTAGAGCATCTCAAAAAGTTTTCTCGTGACTTTGCAGTTTGTCATTTTGTTCAAAAATGGTGTGTCCTCAGCAGCAGGCACATATTGTCGTGTGGTACATACAAATGGTATGATCTCAGCAACAGGTGCATGCTGCTGTGTGGTACATAGAAATGGTAAGTCCTCAGCAGCAGGCACATGCTGTTGTGTGGAACACAAATGGTGTGCTCTCAATAGCAGGCACATGCTGTTGTGTAGTACACACAAATGGTACGTCCTCAACAGCAGGAACATGCTGTTGTGTGGGACACAAATGGTGTGTCCTCAGCAACAGGCACACGCTGTTGTGTGGAACAAAACTTGTATGTGTCCTCAATAGCAGGCACATACTGTTGGGTGGTACACAAAAATGGTGTGTCCTCAGCAGCAGGCACATGATGTGGTGTGGGACATACAAATGGTACGTCCTCAGCAGCAGGAACATGCTGTTGCAGAGCACACACAATTGGTGTGTCCTCAGCAGCAGCAGCAGCAGGCACATGTGGTCGTGTGGTACACACAAATGAGTACCTTCATTATTATGCCGTGTATGCAGAAAGTGCACTAGACTCCTGGCATACGCAAGAGATTCTTGTCTTCTCCAAAACGTTCAGTCTATGGGGCCCACCCAGCCTTCCATTCAAAGGGTACAGGGTTCTTTCCAGGGAGTAAAGAAGCCAGGGCATGAAGTTAAACACACACCTCCATCTAGTGCTGAGGTTAAGAATGAGTGGAGTTATTAACACAACAAACTTATGTACTTAATAAAATACATTCAGAAGCAAGTATAAAACTCCTACATGTTTCGGCACTGGGGTGCCATCATCAGGGAGTTATTCTGATGGCACCCTGATGCCGAAACATGTAGGAGTTTTATACTGTAGCCGAACATTATTGGAGCATTTATATACTAGTATTATTGGAGCAGTTCGGCTCTCCCTCCCCACTCCTCTATATATAGTAAGAAGAAGAAAGGACCAGGTGTCCCGCGCCAGTTGGCATTCAGTAAAGGAAAGGAGTAGACGAATGGTATTGTGCTGACGTTTGTATTGTTATAATGGAGAAATAAAGTTAAACCATTGAAAAGAACAGTCTCATAATTTGGTGTGCATCAAATTAAAAAGTAACCAGCAACGATCGGTTATAAGAAGTGGCGCATCAACGTTGGGGCCCGGATAAAGAAGAAAACCTTCTTCGGTTACCACGGCACCAAAGAAAGAAAAAGGGATCTGTGTACACCAGTATTAGCCAGCCTCCGGACTAGCTACTAACGATGATTGTGCACTTAGCAAGCAACCTCACGTCCGACCTCCCTGGCAGCTTACATCGGCAGCCGAGCCTCCATCAAGGATCAGCGATCCTGCCCGCACGGCGTACATCGTGCAGCCTGATTCTACAGAAAGTCACCAGGTATATACAGTGTAAAAATTTGTGTACATCTTTGTGTAAAGAGTTGAAACAAAATGGCTGAGCGAAATTTGAGAAACCGAACAGTTCCAGCATCAGAGACTGATGAGAGTGAAAATCAAGTAAATAGTTTAGCAGAAGTAAGTGAGGTCGGTGTTGAAGATGAAACTTCAACTGACGAAGGCGTAGTAGTAACGGCTCCAACTCTGTTAACAAGGCAGGAAGGCAGCACTGAACATAGTGCAGTCATAGAACCAGAAAAAGCAACCATGTCAACTATGCAATTACAGATGTTATTGTTAGATGTTGTAAGCAGTCTGAAAGCGGATATTGCTACAGCAATTGAGACACTGACTTCCAATTTTAAGGCTGAGAATGTTAAATTGGCGGCAGATATTACTTCTAAATTCCGGGCAGAGAACCAAAAACTAGCAGAGGAAATGACAGCGAAATTTCAGCCCGAAACAGTTAATCTGAGAGAAGAATTATCGCAGAAATTTCAGAATGAGATAACTAACATGTCGCAGGATTTTTCTGCCTTGCGTAATGATACTGATAAGGAACTGCAACAAGTCAAAGTAACAATAGAAGGTATAAGTGATAATTTGCATGAGAAAATTAATGCCCACATTGTGGATAACAGAAAGGGAATTGAAAGGATCGCCCATGAGGTGAACGCTAGATCTAGGCCCATTTCAAAACGTCCTAGCACAATGTTCATGTGCTCAATTTAATGTCCCTGTGTCCTGCATTACTTGCTATGCATCACAACAGTTTCATCTTTTCTCAAAAATCAAATAAGCCATAGCACATGTTTTTGCTTACCTTTGCATAACCTTTTTGGCAGTCACAAAGCCCATGACATATCTCACAAGGGCTGCCCCATGCCTGACCAACTGAACAGCAGCATTCAGATTTTAAAGCGAGGCGAGGGAGATTGTTCTCACATCGACCACCAATTAACCTTGTCCAGCATGACCCCTTCCTGTTATCTAAATAAGAATGGTACATTACAGACAGTTTGGGATATGAGGAAGGCAATTTAGTACTTGTTCATGTCAAAGATCAGTGTGACTTCAGAAAAATAATTTGGCTGCCCTATATGTTGGCCAGAACTCAATAACACAAAAATTGTTGTTAAACAAAGGATAATTTATATTCCATCCAGCAAACCATTAAACTTAAATTTCCACGTTTCAAACCAAAAATTTCTTCTCGAATGTTTTACTTGTATAAGACACTAAATTTGTGTAATATGCAGCAGTTTTAGTTAAGTGAAAGTCTTCAAACATTCTCATTTGTACTGTCCAAGCATTCTGTCTTTCACCTTTCTCACAGGAATGCCTACTTCTTCAGTGATTTTGGTACAAGGGACATTTGGGCACCATCCACTTTGTTTATTATGCTCAGTTTTTCAAATATTGAGAGTGGCTTGATTTTACGGCCATTCCTGATGTGGCCCTATTCAAGGAGGTGTTTTATAAAATCAATGAAAAGATTTAATGACAAAGTTAATTCAACTTTAAAATCAATTAATCAAAGCATTCCATTTAGTATAATCACTGAAATGAAACAATTGCAACAAGTTCCGGATTAAAAACCACACTGCTCCGTCATGTAACTTTCCCACGTATTATGGGGATGCGTCTACATATTTCCATCTTTCACATATCCAACAACCGATTTTAAACACAGATCATAACACCTTGCTAGCACAACACTGGTTTTTGACGAGTGGTAGTAGCCATGTTGATCATATGTTCAGTAACTAATCGCTCTACAGGACAAAAACTTGCACACATATACAATGTGAAGTGAACACAAAATAAACAAGTATACACATTTTGTGCACTGAATACTTAGCATTATTCAAATTAAAGTATAAAACAGTTGCAGTCATAATGCCCTCCATTAAAAGACACTGCACATAAGTCTGCTGTGACATGCACGAAAGTGTAACAGAGAGGCAGAGGCAGGATAGTGATGACATTACTAGAGATCATAAGAACTTCTCATTGCATGCAGGTACAAGTCACTGAAAGCTATGATCAGAATGCTTGTAGAAAAGTCTGTACTCAACAGGGGGGCTTGGGTGATTGCAAATGGGAGGGGTTCGAGCACCATGTTTGCCACATGGTCAGTCTCCCTCAAGTTTTCACACTGGAAATATCATTTAAATGTATTACATGCAGAACATAACTTGCTCCAAGTTAATTTTGAGTTGGCAACAGCACATTGTTGTAGGGCCATGTACAGACCTGGCCTTTCACACTACAAAGTCATGTTGGCAGGACATGAGGAAAAAATACTTTCCAGACATGTAAACTACTAAATAACAGCAGCATGACTAGAAGCAAAATGATGTAGCAAATATGGTGATGGAACAGCAACAGAGGCCGAGTAGTGGGGACTGACTAATCGCAGTCTCTGCATCGCAGAAGAAATATGTGAATCCAGTTCTACACCCACATGACATGAGGTTGTGTCATGCTGCTGTGTGAAACTCATGTGTGGAAATGACCTTAAAGATTAACCTATACGAACTTACAGCATCATTTCAACACCATACGTTGGTAACAGATTAAACAGCCTCCCATAAATCCAACCCCTCGTCCGCACCTCAGGGTTATGTTGGCTGGTAACAGGTGTGGAGGGGGTGCCCTGAGGGAGACTACTCTGACACATGCTGGCAATCCGTACCCTGGGTCACATGGGAGGTGGTAACAGGTGTAGAGGGGATACCCTGTAGAGGGTTACTATGACACACGCTGGCTAACGGGGTTCTGGTCTACCCAAGCCAAGGTGGAAGGTATCGTGCCGAAGGCTGCATGACACTGGGGTAGTCAATAGCAGTGTCATGAATGATCCCCTTGGGGAACCAGGCCGCACCCTATTGTTTGTAGGCCTTCCTCCGCGTGGGGCTCCGTGGACGGTGACTGTATTCTTTTCCCTGTGTGTTGTGGGAGAGCTGCTTAAGTGGGGACTCCGAGAGATATGAATTAATTAATTAATCAGTGGCTCTGGAAACGGAGCATTGCCTTTTATAGGAGCTTCCCAAAGGCTCCTACAGATGTCCAAGGGTTTGTCTGGCTTACAGATGGCTCTGAAACATAATGAGGGACTGAGGCTCTTTGGGTAAAGAGATATGTAAAAGAAAGCTCTGGAAAGGGGCATCTCTCTCCATAGGGGCCCCATCAGGGAACATGGAGGGAGGTTCCTTTACCGGGGACTTAGAAAGGTGAGTCTCTATTTCATTAGGAGACCTTTTTCATTAGGGCTCCGAGAGATATGTAAAAGAAGGCTCTGGGAAGGGTGTCTCTCTCCATAGAGGCCCCGCTGGGAGAATTTAGACTCCTTCACCAGGGACTTCGAGAGACAGGTAAAAGAAGGCTCTGGAAGGGGAGTGTCTCTCTCTATGGGGGCTCTGAGAGGGGGACTCCTTTACTGGGGACTTTGAAGGATATGTAAAAGAAGGCTCTGGTGACAGGCATCTCTCTCCATGGGGGCCTCATTGGGGGAACTTGGGAGGGGGGACTTCTTCACCGGGGACTTTGAGAGACAGGTAAAAGAAGGCTCTGGAGACAGAGCGTCTCTTTCTGTGGGAGCTCTGTGAGGGGAACCTGGAAGGGGGGCTCCTTTGCTGGTGTCTTATAAAGATATGTAAAAGAAGGCTCTGGAAATGGAACATCTTTCTCTATGTAGGGGCTTCGTAAGGGGAACCTGGAGGGAGGGTATCTTTACTGGGGACTCTGAGAGACATGTCAGGGAAGGCTTTGGAAGGGAGCATCTCTCTCTTTACAGAGGCTCTGTGAGGGGAACCTGGAGGGAGGGCTCCCATACTGAGGACTCCAAGAGACATGTAATAGCAGGCTCTGGAAAAGGAGCGTTCCTTTTTACAGGGGCTCCATAAGGGGAACCGAAAGGTATTTAGCAAGGGAGGGCTCGGCCAATATGTTTATTGGGTCGGAACCTGTACTTGATATATTTTTATGTTATGTATAACTTAGAGCATTCGTGGTCTTATGCTGAGCCACAACACTCTAAGAAAGCATCTGCATTTTGGGGGCACAAAGGGCCTGTTAAAAAGACCTACGTGCATCGGGCCTCTAAGGGCTTGAACCCATTGGGTATTCAAACAGATTAAACAAAAGGAAACTCAGAGAAATTGTTTAAGGTTTTGATACGAGCAATGTATTAAACTGGTGAAAAATCCATTTAATCACAAATATTTTGTGCTTTTTAAGCAGGAAATTTTCTTATGCAGGAAATGGATTAAAAGGGCAGCATGTATGTTCACCACCACCACCACCACCATCAGTCTGGCGCTACAGTCCAATATGGACCTTGGCCTCCTGCACAATCCTCCTCCAATCATGTTGATCTTGAGTCTTCACTCGCGAAACTTGGATGCTCATCCTCCTGAGGTCCTCCTCCACGACTGTTATCCAGCATTTTCTTGGTCATCCTTGTTTCTTCCTGCTATAGATTTCTTCATTCAGGAGCTTTCTAGGCACACAATGATCATCCATGTGTTGCACATGACCCAGGCAGCTGATCCTCCTTGATTTAACAAATCTGACAATGTCAGCATGGCCCAGGATGGATTCGATTTTGTGATTTGATCTCAGTCTCCATTCACCATTCAAAAAGAGGGGTCCATAGATTCTTCTGACCATTCTCCTCTCACAGATCCTCAAGGCTTGATTCATCTGCAGTTCTCAGGGTCCAGGTTGCGGCTCCATATGTTATGACAGGTCTTATGAGCATTTTGTATAGTGCCACCTTGGTTCCTTTCGAGAGGAGGTACGACCTAAATAGTTTTCTCAGGCTAAAATATGCATGATTCCCTGCCATTATTCTCCCGGTTATTTCTTCATCTACCTTGTTTTCACTGTTTATATTAGCTTCTAGGTAAATAAAATCATTAATGCCTTCAAACTGGAGCTCACCAATGGTCAGGGTTTCTGGTTCCCTTTATGCCTGCAAGGGACACACCTTGAGGTGATTTGTTTTGGTGTAATTCATTTGTACATCAAGTATCCTTCCTTCCCTCTCTAATGCTTGGAATAGCTCCCTGACAGCTGCAGTACTATGACTCATAAGAGCAATGTTGTCTGCATAGCCAAAGAAGCTGGGTCATCTGATTCACTACAGTCCCCTGGATCTGAATATCCTGGATTGCCCCATGTAGCGCCAGGTTAAAAGGAGTGGTTGATAATGCGTCACCCAGCCTCACACCGACTCCAACAAGGAAGCTTCGACTGGCATGGTTCCCCACCATGACTTTACTACATGTCTGAGATGTCATTTTAATCAAACTGATAAGCTTGTATGGAATGCCATAGCTCTCAAGTGACCTTTGCAGTTGATATCGATCGATACAGTCAAAAGCCTGTTTACAATCAATAGAAAGCATGCGGACATCAATGCCATATTTGTAGCATTTCTCCAGTGACTACCTTAAAACAAACACTTTTTCAATAGCGCTTCTGCCAAGATGAAATCCACACTGGTATCCGTCCAGAATCTCTTCAGAGTACGGGCTTAGCTTTCTGGCCAATACAGTGGAGAAAATTTTGTATGCTACATTCAACAGCGTAATTCCTCTACAGTTCTGACATTCTGTTCTATCACCTTTCTTAAAAATTGGAAAAATAAGTCTCACATTCCAATCGTCAGGCACTTGTTCTTGTTCCCAAATCTGAATAATTGACTTGTGAACTCCTTCCTTCAGCGCTCTCCCTCCACACTTAAAAAATTCAGTCACCAAGTTATGCATGTTAATCATATGGGAAAATTTTGATGCAACATTATCCCGATGTCTTTGGTGGGAAGATTTCTTAACTGGGAGTGTCTTAAGTGAGTTTCACTGTATTTCCTAGAGAGAGAGAGATATCATCTTCAACAAATCCTGGGAAGAACTTAAGATGTCTATTCTTCCATAACAAATACTTTTTATACATACAGAAACCACCCAACTTTACAAATTACTAATTGTATATTTTTTACAGAGCTATCATGGATTCAGAATTTCAAAACATGAACTGGAATGGCTTTTACGTTGATCCCACCTCAAACGGATGCTTTGGTATTGTGTGGTTAGTTAATTTGAAAGTATAATACGGAACATCTCTCCTTCCTTATTAAATGCCAAAAGCACGCTAAAAATTACCTCATGAACACAATTCAGAAGCATAATGCCTTGAGCCAACTTGCTTGGGGAGGGGAGATAATAGTACCATTGCAGATACACACAACAGACAGCAGTATTAGAACTGTGTAAAATGATACAGACCCTCTGGCAGAATAAAGAAGAAAAGAACACTTTCAGACCAAGTTAATGTCACACAAAAGCATCCTGTACAACAAACTGTCAAATTTATATGAAAGGTAAATCTGTGTAGCGCTTTGACAGGCATGAAATCTGTGACCTGTTAAATAGCCTAACACTATATATTAAGAACAATAAAACACTTCACAGCTATTGAACTGTTAAACTTACCAATGCAGATCCTTCCTGTGTTGTCCAGAATAAAACCTGGCTGGCATTCACACTCATACGAACCAACACTGTTCACACAAGCCCCATTAAAACAAGCCTCAGGTCCTAGTTCTGCACATTCATTAACATCTTCACACACCTGAGTGACAGGATTGAGCTGGGTGCCTGTTGGGCAGATGCACTGCACAGGGAAAATTAAGTGTCACTGAAATTTGAGTTAGTATACTAAAATATCATTATGTCAGCAGACGTCAGAAATGTTTTGAAAAACAAAATTCACTAAAATGAAGTATAGTAAGAATACAGAATTTTAAATAAGACCTTTTCAAGGAAATACATACATAATTTTTATAAGCTTAGTCAAACCAAGGAGCTGTTTTTGAGTAATAACGCACAGTAAGAACAGTAAACCTTAGGGCTAAATACAACCCCTGAAATACAGTGAGCTGTCAGTGGAAAAATTAGTTTTCACACATTCCAAAAGAAATTTCAAGTTCCTCTTATGAATTCAAGAAAATCAGAAATGACTCTGCCTACCAAACAAGGCCTACAATTAACCTTTTGGCACTGGAATTAAATGCCTGGTGGGAGCTGCATAGGAAAGTTTATTAAATGTCATCACCTTAAACTGACACTAGGCGTTTTGAACATCTCACTGCATGATGGGTATACCTGATGTCATGTGCCAAAGGGTTAACAAACAAATGGTGAAGCCTGATCTGTTCCAGTTAATTAAGTCAAGCAAGAAAAAATGTGATTAAGTTATGAGGTTTTCACAGCTGTAGGGTCAAGGACTGTTCTTCTGGGACATGATGGATCGCTGGGTAATCGGTTCCTAACGTTTCAAAGGAAAATAGTGCCTTTTGAAAAACTGTGAACTGATTACCCAGTGATGTGGCATCTATCCCAAAAGAACAGCGTCCTCAAAAGTGTGTAACTTAAAAAATAAAATCAATTTTGGAAGACGCAGGACACTCTGTGCTAACATGTATGTCCTCATCACCCAGGTTTGAACTTGACTGAGAACATCTGGGCCCCCACTAATGAGTACGTTGTTATAAAGCAAAGTTACTTTCCTGTTAGATACTGCAAAAGGAACAGACATACAGAGATAACAGCAATTAAGAATTTTAAAATACTGACAGAGAACTGATATGAAGACACTGGTACTGCATTTGTGCAAGGCCCATGGCTGAGTCATTAAAGTGACAAGCTACATCAAACTGAACCACTTGCCAGCAAGAGTGTTGAAATGTCCCTTGTCACTCCAACATCTGGGAGCACTCTACAGCCAGTATCATAACTAACAATAGGAGCTCCTTCACCTATGCTAGCTGAGCACTCATTTCGATCTACTGCCAAGATTAAGGTTGCAAACATTTTTACCTCTATGTTCCCTACACACCAAAACAATAAGTTTACCTTTTACTGCAGCACCAAGTGCACAGCTCTCAGTACTACAGAATTTAAGAACAAATAATATCCTGATGGTAACCAGTGGCAATTTAAGACTGCTCACTCCATTTAAAATTTACAGTGATTTGAGGGCATTGACTAATGCCAGCATCTCTCTTGTGCATGAAGTGGTTCAACCCTAATACAGTATTCATTTCCAATTTGTTATTTTTCATATTTACACCAAACACACTCATGTTATTATTCTTTGAATGTTTGACTTTTCACATAAGGGCAATAATCCTTTTCCATGACAGAATCGCAAGAAGAGCATCATTTTTTAAGTAATCTGGTCTGGGGCATGGGGGTATATAAGTGCTTATAAATATGGAGATGAGAGGGTTAATATCAACATTACATATTATTAAAAGATACTTCTACTGCTCTGAGGAACTGAACTCTTTCTAAGGCTCTAGGAGTGAAGACAGTATCCAGGTAACTTGGTTCTTAGGAATGTGGTTTAAAATCACACACTGATAACATGATAGGCAATTATGACCCCTCTTGACATACCACTGCCTTACCTGGAAGCTGCCTGGGGTATTCCTACACTGTCCTCCACTGCAGACCAAGTCATCCAACTCACATTCATTAATATCAGTACAAATTTTCCCAGTATTATCAACCTGATACCCCGGGTTGCATATGCACCGGTATGATCCTATCAGGTTCTCGCATGCTCCATTTTGGCAGATACCTGGAGTCTGTGCACATTCATTTATGTCTGAAATTAAGCACAAAAATGAGTGGGACGAAATTCAGAAAAATTTATTTCAGCTTCTTCAACAGTAGGGGAATTCTGGGATCATTTGTAGACTTTTTGACAGCAGAGGGTATTATGCTCATATTCTGGTCAACGAGAATAAAATTCTGTCCACAACAAACCTTCACCAACTGTCTAAATATAAAGAACAGGTGATATGATTGCATGCTTCAAAGAAAGTCTTCTTGACTTTAATCTTTGTGAGATCAACAAAAAACACCATAAAAATGTCATCCAGGTTGTACCATATCCTTGAATTGGCGAAAAACGCTTTCCTGCAATGTCTGCTCTTGATACAACTTGTTTTCCATTGTCTTCTCTGGAAATAGGAACTTCCATGCACTTCTCTGACATCAAATGAACAATACATCATGATCTGTTCCTTCAGTACATCCATAATAAAATTTGTCCTTAACAAACTGCACTGAAATAAATTTGTGTTTATTGATCTCATCATTGTCATAATCACTGCTGCCATCGCCATGGGCACCGCCACTGCCGCCCCCAACAACAACCACCACCACCACCACCACCTGTCTTATTATACACCAATATACCTCAACAAGCACTCATATTTGTAAATCCTATCAATATGACATGAATAAAATTCAGTGAAGAAAATTACAACTGTACACTGCAGATTACAAACATTTTCTTCATCACATTCTATTTCATACATTCTTTCAAAAATTGCACCCATATGACATGAGTCAAGTGACTGGAAAAAGTTTACTTTGAAGTATTTCCATCCAACTCTATACATTTCTACATCCAAGACATTATTTTGGATATCTCGATCTCCGGTACAAAACTTCACTGGAAGTTAGTACAGTAGGTGGTTTGAAGTGAATCAGGTATACAGACAGACATACCCTCCACATTATGTGTTTACTTTATTCACAGTAATGAAAATTTGCATTAAAATGCATACAAATACACAATCTGCATGCTGATGAATAAGACTTACCATCTCCATTGAATGTCATTCCTGCACCGTGTGGACAAAGAGTTTGAAATTCAAATGAGCCCTGTGCTGGACATGGCTGGCAGGGAGTGCCCCAGCCCATTGGCTGACCAGTGATCACAGTACAACAGCAGCAGCTTGACTTAGTTACAGGCATTGCAGTTGGATTTAAACACTGACCATCTCGATACTGGGAGTAGCACAGGTCACGGCGTGTATCTGAAGCAGATGGCAAACCCTGCTTAAGTTACTGATATGTATCAAAATTCTTAGTGTGATATTTCAAACATTAAACACTGCTGATTTCCCAAAACTTCAAACTTAAATTATGTAAACACATTTTTCAATCAGCAAATATTCCTTGCCATATACAGGATGGTCCAAAAATGACCTGTATTTTACTCTACATTACATACTGTACAATACATATAATGAGGTAATGACAAAATGATAAGTTATTTCAAGCGTTACATAATTGCAAAGGTATACAATGTTTTTTATTTATATATGAACTTATCAACTGCATGTGAAATAAATCAGAAAGCACTGGTTGGATTGGTAGGTACAAGTATCTAAAATTTAAAGTCAGAAACTGATGAAATAACTGCAATGTATATAAACTGTAAATGGTATGAAGACTGTGAATGGTGTATTAGGAAGGATGTGAAAGGAAGTGATGATAGCCTACATTAATGATTACACTAACGGCTTCTCAGGACTGGGATAAACTATGATAAATTTCAATCATTATAGCAACCAACACCAAACCCAATGAACCTGGCTACTTACCTTCATGTAGTGCCAAGGTTAAGAATGTATGGATCTACATCTGCATTTCCCACATGCCTTCATGCCATGGAGTTTAAATAAGCACAGGGACAACTTTACCTTAACTAACTAACTGACTAACAAAACTAATTACAGGTGAGGACTGATAACTTCAGACTTGTGGGGTGAGGAAGTGGGGTAAGGAGCAGGGAACAGAAAGCTGGGGAAAGCCCACACTACCCGCATTCCTGAATTACCTTCCTAGTCTCATGTTACTCGTCTCTGACTAACGGACCAACTGACAAACTCCATGAAGCACAGTCCTTGAGAAGCTAGTAATTCCTCAGCCAGTCGAGAAACTCTTCATATTTTACGGAACTTGAAGGTTCATTACCATGCTCACCACACCCCACCACCTTCCCCTATCCTCAGCCAAATAAATCCAGTCCATAATCCCTCATCTTATTCTTTTAAGATCCATTTCAATATTAACCTCTTATCTGTCCCAGCAATCCCTTTCTTCCAGGTTTTCCAAGTAAAAACCTACATACATTTCTCTTCTCCTCCATGTGTGCCACATTACAGACTCAATCAGAAAATCAAAATGTTTTTTTCTTACAGTATTTTAAGTCTCGCTGATCCCAGTGGCCGTGCGGTCTAAGGTGTGGGTCTTCGGCCGCTTGCTTACTAGGATCGTGGGTTCGAATCCCACCGGGGGCATGAATGTCTGTCTCTTGTGAGTGTTGTGTGTTGTCAGGTAGAGGTCTCAGCGACGAGCTGGTCCCTCGTCCAGAGGAGTCCTACCGACTGTGGTGTGTCTCAAATGTGTGTGACCATGAAACCTCAACGAAACAAGTAGGCCCAGGCCCATATAAGGCTGTCGAGCCATAAAAAAAAAATTTAAGTCTCATGTAACTGTATATTATGGAAGTTACTGAAATATATGGAAACTTTCCATAATTCAGAATTATTAAATGAAAGGCTACATAATATTTATACGCAATGCAGCAGAAACAGTAACCTCACATTTCCTTCTTAATGTCAATACATCAGCAATTGTCAAGATCAGTATTATATAGAGTAAGGTTTTGCTGCTCATTCCACATCAGCCCTGATAACCAAAAAGATCTGCTATATACCTGACAATTTGCAGAGGGTCACAGCAGGATGCAGTGTGTCCAGTTTGTTTTTGTGTAGTGTTTTTATCTGATATGCACATTGGAATGCATGTGAAATTCAGTCTAAAAAGTAATGCCAACTGTCCGTCCCTAACAGTAAATGAACATATCTCTTACAGAAATAAGTAATGTATTACAGTAATGTTTACCAAGACATGACCTTCCATCTGGACCAAGTATGAACCCTGTCGTACATTCACAGCGAAAACTTCCTTGTGAATTTATGCAGGATCCATGCTGACAAGGGCTGCTTATACATTCATCTATATCTGGAAGATGAATTCAGAATGTACAATATCTTCAAATATCACGAAGTCCTCAAGCTAAAATCCCAATCTTCTATTACGAAAGAAAGCCTAAATGATGCTTTGATAACACATATGAAAATCACTTATCACTGACATGTTGAGTGTTTCTTATGTGGTTTAAATGACTGACTTTTAATATATGTACGAAATCTATATCTCACATTTGGGAAACATTAACACAAGCAATATTATAGTTTAATACATCCTTTAGTATTGCTGTGTTAAGTATGCTGTTGTAATGTCTAACAATGTGAAAAATTCCTTCCATGCAATTAGAAACACACTACAGACAATAATTCAAACATGAAAAACAAAACATCAGTTGGATTTATAAAAATTGTTCATTACTTTTAAACTAGTATTTTAATGTAATACCTTAATGCTTATTCATTCATTTCATATGACACACCACTAACTGAAAATACTGGAGCTAAACTGTCTCACTCCCAGCAAACCTGCTGGTTGCTGAACTGCCAGCCCAGCCATCGTTCACACTACTTGCAAGAAAACAAAACATTCTATACAAAAATAAAGGATTATTCATGTACTAAGTAAAATATTTCAAAAGGATGTTACACACCCCATTTAGTGACCAGTGTAGAAACTACATGGTCAGACTGTGCTGAGAAAGAGGTACCTTTGTTTTTCTTGAACTGTGTTATTATCTGAACATGGTTTGATATGGAAGCTTAAAAAAACTAGCCTTATTTTACCAGGGCTGGATACAGGTGCAAATGTGTTAATTGCCACACTCAAACAGCTATAGTATGTTTTCTTGTTTTGATGACATTAGCTAAGCAGATGGCTGTGAAAGTTACTTACTGTATAAACATGTGACATAGCTATGCAGAAGTTCTGTAACGATTTACAGTCACTAATTTTGAAACTTCCATATTTCTTTCATGTGGGTATTTTGTGTAGAAAAAACAACTTGATGCACTAGCGTGTAGGTTTTGTGCATTCCTTACCGACACACACTTTCCTGTCAGGGCCAAGCCGATAACCAGAATCACAGACACATTTGAATGAACCCTCAATATTCACACATTTGCCATTTCCACACATTCCTGTCTGAGAACATTCATCGAGGTCCACACAGAAAGTCCCATCCAGTGATGGTGTAAAGCCATCCTGGCATACACACCGATAGGATCCAGGTATGTTTTCACAGCGACCCTTCAGGCAGACTCGTACATTCTCATAACATTCATCAATATCTAAATAAAAAAAATTTTCCCTGTTATTACAGTTTCTTATATCTGCTGTGCTTGTTACTTCAAGCTCTTTCTGAATAAAATATTTTATACTAGCATAATGTCCGCTAATACCTCAACAGAAAACATATTGTTGTATACATTATATTGTTATTTTCTACACATTAAATACAGTTTGACTGTAACACTGAAACACCAATACATGTGTGATATCATAGTCTATGTCCACACAATTAGAAAATGTTAGGATCAATAACTGACATGTTACCTATTAATCAACTTTTGAAACATGAAGGTTCATTACTGTGTTCACACAAGCCCACCACCAGTCCCTATCATGAGCTAGATAAATCCCTCCACACCCTCTCATCCTACTTCTTAAAGATCCATTTTAATATTGTCCTCCTGTCTATGCCTATCATTCAAGCAGTCTATTTCCTTTAGGTTTTCTAACCGAAGTCCTGCATACATTTATTTTCTCCCTCATTGGCATCACATACCTCACCCACCTCATTATCCTTCACCCGATCACCTTTCCTTCTACATCCTTTCCAATTCATCATCCATTAATCACCCCATCATTTCACACTGTGTGAGCTACTGATAGCAATTTTAAATAAATCATTAATAAATAAACACAAATTTTGGTAATATGCATACTTTAAAGGTTAATGTTAATGTTTATAATATTGAATTTTATGAGTCATCACCTTAAAAATAACATTTGGTGAGGAGTGCAAACCATGCACCCATTCATTATACAATTTTCTCCAGTCTCCTGTTACTTCCTTCCTCTTCAGTCCAAACATCTTCCTCAACAGCCTGACTGACAATAACTTGAACTTCAATATCTATTTACACAAATTATTTTAAATATTGTCCAATTATACTTATGCCAGCATTCCCATTTCAAAGAATTTTTGTGCTACTTATGCACTAGAAGATTATTTGATTCTTGTGATGGGATGACTCATAAAATTAAAAATTATAAACTCTTAGCGTATACTGCTGGTATAAGTGGACTGTATTTAGTTCAACCTCTGGATTGTAGGTTTCATCACCACACCAACAAAACCACTACTGTCTCAAGCTATACACTTCCGCACAGCTGCCCACTGCTATGCGCTGCTATACAATGCTGACTGTGTTATACAGTACAAACTGCTACACACTGCACACTGCAACATACTGCCCACACAGAAAGATAAGCACAGACAGCGACAAACATAAAAACGAAAAGAAAGAGAAAAAAATGACTCTCTCCATTGTTGATGTCACTTGACCCACCACACACAACGTTTGCCAACAAGGAAAACGAAAGCTTAAACATACTCCCCCCCTGCATTGGTGATATCTCGTATCACTAAAGTTTAAGGTTTCTGTCTTGCTCCACAGCTAACATTACTAAGTTATGAATCAGATGCTTAAGTTGTCCAGAACTGGTTCTCACTGTTGCTACTCTTATGTGTCCATCTGGACCTGGAAATGTCCTACTGATGATTGCTAATTTCCAGGACATGGTACTAAGTTGTCTTCGCAAAGCAGGACAAGCATACCGGGCTGGAGGTCTGGTTGCTTGTTGTGCCATTTGCTGCATTGTTGTAAGCTGTTCAGGTAGTCAGATGACCACCTCTTCCACAACTGCTGATTGAAGCGTTGAACCCACTGCCATCTGGATAAACTGTTCATTGTTGCATTGGTAACGTCTGGCTCAGGAAGGGACGTCAGCGGAGCACCAATAAGGAAATGACCTGGACTGAAATAGCTAGGATCATTAGGATCATTGGATAAAGCTGTAAGCGTTCGGGAATTCAAACACACTTCTATTTGTGTAATCTAAGTGCTAAATTTTTCAAAAGCCAATAAAGCCTTGCTGACAATTCTTTTCCAATGATACTTCAAAGACTTTATGCCTGCCTCCCACAGTCATCCAAAGTGGAGTGAAATGGGAGGAACAAAATGCTACTGAAACTGTGTCCTTGCTGCATAGTCATGCACATGCCTTAAAAACTCCTCAGACTTGAAAAACGCCTTCAACTCTCTATACGTGCCTACACAGTTACTGCCGTTGTCACTGTAGAGGTGATCTATCAAACCCCTTCTAGCTATGGAGCGTTTCAGTGCTACAATAAATGCTTCAGATGTAAGATTAGACACCAATTTGAAGTGTATAGCCTTAGTTGCCATGCAGATAAACAATGGTTCATAACATTTGGTTGTAGTTTTGCTTCTAAAATTGCCACTCTTTATCTCAAATGGACCCACATAATCTATCCCAGTATTTAAAAATGGGCATGTCTCTAAGCTCTTGCAATATTTGAAGACATGTTCCTTTGCTAATCAGGAACTGAGCTGATAACGGATGCCATCGCAGACCTAGTGTTTTGACACCTTCATTACGGTCCAGCTCAATGGGTACCTTCATCTCTCTGCAAGCAGGCGGGACTGCTTCTAATATGCCGGGGTGATTTGCCAAAACGTGTGCAGAGGAAATCCTCCACGTCCTAAGAGAGCTCTTGCCATAATATTAGCTCATCTTCTATGGTGTTGGCTCCACAAACAGCATCCATCCACATAGAAATTGTTTGTTAATGCTTCTGGTGCTAGTGAAAAGTCATTTGATTCATCTTACACAAGCTGCCGTAAACAATGTGTTGCTAGATAAGGTGCTGATGCTGTGCCATACGTTACTGTTGCCAGATCATATGTCTTTCATGGTTCCTCAACGGACTTCCTCACAGAATCCGTTGCAATCTCCTATCATCCAGATGAATCTTCACCTGGCGGTACATCTTAGCTATATCTGTGGTGAATGCAATTTGGTATGTTCTGAATCATAAGACAATGGAATACAAATCTTGTTGTATTTTCGGTCCCACTAGAAGACTATCAATCAAAGACAGTCCATTACTCAAACAACTTGAGCCTGCAAAAACATCATGCGTGCATGTTGTACTGCTGGAACTCTTGAAAACCGTGTGATGTAGAAGGTATTAAAACTCTTCTTCTATGCTGCTTGTGACGTCATTAATCTGGTTCATACAGCCAAGCTCTTCATATTCTTGCATAAATTCAGAATATGACTCATGCAAATCTGGATCTTTCTGAAAGCATCACTCTAGCTGATGGAACCTTCGCCTTGCCTCTTCATACGACTCTCCCAGACGGCCTTGACCCTTGCATCAAGGAAGTCTCCCTGTGTAACGTCCTCTATCATCTCGTGTGGTGTGCTTCTTGAAGTGTTCTTCACACAAAATTTCTTTCGCTGTCCATGTCTTATTAGGCAATTCTTCAATTTCCCAAAATCTTTGCAGTTGCTGATCTAGATTGTCATTATTGTGAATGAAGAAACTCTGTCTTGGAGCTTGTTCAGGCGCAGCTGGGGAAGGTATCTTGTCTGAAATAATCCATCCTAGTTCCGTATCCTGTAAGACTGGATAATTTCCTGGCCGCGTCTTCTTATCATGACAAAGAACTTCAAAGAACATGTCGGCTCCTAACAAGATGTCAATGCAATTCGGGCTGTTGAAGTTCTCATCTGCTAACATCAAGCCTTCTGGGATAACGCAGTCACTACAATCTACAAATGTGGCTGGAATCATTCCTGTTATCTTGGGAAGCACAGCGCAATCTATTTTGGTTTCCCAAATGCTAATTCTGGAATTTACTTCCAGTGAAGCTGCATAATGAATTGTCTTTGTGACTTCATTAATGCCTTGAACAGGTAACTGTACCCTAAATTTTCTCATAATGAAGCAGCTGAACTAGGTGTTCTGTTACAAAATGACCTTGTGATGCTGAATCCAATAATGCTCTGCATTTCACTAATTGTCCATATTTACCCCTGACATAAACTATTGCTGTAGCAAGCAGTATTTGTGAAGATGGCCTTCCCTTAGGTGTATGACAAACTGTCATGCCTGATTGGCTGTTGTTATTTTGTTCAGGTCTGGTCAGGTGTGGCTGATGTTCAATGTTACAATCATTACGATTGTTGTTTTTCTGAGTTGGCTTAGACTCACATGGCAACAATGAATTATGCTTTCTATTGCAAAATTTACACCTCCATTCTACACTACATTGTGGTGTCCTGTGACTGTTACCCAAACAACTGAAACACAACTGGTTCTGCTTAATTAGATTTAGCCTCTGATGTGAGCTTGCTTTCCTGAACTGCTTATATCTGTGCAGGGGATGGTTGCCTTTACACAAAACACATGGTTTGTATGTGCCTACATACGTGTGCTTGGTTTGCTTGCTTATGCTACTGTTGCCATTAGTATTCCTAGGTTGCTGACTTGCATGAATTAATCCTTTAACTTCAAGGAATTTAATTAGTTCTTCAAGCTCAGTAATCCCTTGTGTAACTACCTTCATTTCCCATTGCATTCTGGTTAATTCATCCACAGGCCCTATTAGTATCTGGGACAACACTTCATGCAAGGGTATGCCCAAGTCTAATGCTTTAACAGCATTTAAGTTGCTTTGAAACTGATTTATTAATGCACTTAAATCTGTGGTTGATTCTTTGTTGATCATTGGTAGTGACAATAATAACTTCACATGAGCTGCAGCTATTAAATGCTGATTGTTATACCCATCACATAGCAAGTTCCAGGCCACATGAAAGTTCTGCTCTGTAACTGGAAGATCTGTATTAACTGATGTGATTCATTGGTCAGTGAGGACAACAAGTAATGAAATTTCTGAACATTGTCTAGTGCTTGGTTATTAATTATCAAGCTGTTGAAAGTATTATGGAAATGTTTAAATTCTGTTATTCAACCTCCAAATTTTGGAATTTCAATAGTGGGCAATTTAATCTTAGACACTTATGAATTACTATTTTCATGCAGCGCTCTGGACGTCTGTGATTCTGCTGAACTTCTCCTGCTCTTCCATTATCTGCAATTATTCTATCAATTCTAGCTCTCACTTCACAGTACGTTTCTGTAACTGCTTCCCTATCTAGCTCATGCTGTTGCATTTCATCATCATCGTCATCATATTCTAGCTGATCCTGTACAGCGTTGTATTCTTCCCACACTTTCTCTAGTAAATGTAGCCTAACATTTACATCATGCACGTCTACATTTTCTTGCAAATTGTCAATGTATTTCTTAATTTGCATCACTCTTGCCTTGACTGCAGCTCTTTTTCTCACTAATGCCTTGCGTGTTTGGGAATCCATGGTGCTAAGGATTGGAAAGGGAACAGCCAACTTACCGATTTGTGTGCTGCCATAATTCAAGGTGCCGACTACGTACTCTGGCAACAATGCTGCATGGAAGCTGTCTTCCGCTCTGCTTGTGCCGTCACTTGCTGTTATGCTGTGTAGCGATCTTCTTGCTTAAAATTGTTCTGGTTGTGATGATCAGTAGTGTCCATGCTAACCCACAATATGGCACAGTAAGGACCAATGTATAATGCTGGTATAAGTGGACTGTATTTAGTTCAATCTCTGGATTGTAGGTTTCATCACCACACCAACAAAACCACTACTGTCTCAAGCTATACGCTTCCGCACAGCTGCCCACTGCTATGCGCTGCTATACAATGCTGTGTTATACAGTACAAACTGCTACACACTGCACCATACTGCCCACACAGCAAGATAAGCACAGTCAGTGACAAACATAACAAGGAAAAGAAAGAGAAAAAAATGACTCTCTCCATTGCAGGTGTCACTTGACCCACTACACACAACATTTGCCAACAAGGAAACTGAAAGCTTAAACACTCAGCAAGGATACATGCTTTAAAGTATGCATACTAATAAAATCAGTGTTTGTTTATTTATGTGGTTTCCTTAACAATTCTGTCAGTAGCACAGAGAGCGCCAAATGATGGAATGATTAATGAACAATGAAATAGAAAGGATGTGACAGGAAGTGGGTATCACATAACTTATGGTACAATCCTGGCATATGCCTTGACAGACTGCATGAAACAAAAACCCTCAAGACAGCCAGTCTTTGGGCCAAGATTTAAAACCAGAGCCATCCAAATATAAAGGAGGAGTGTCAGCCACTCAACTGCAGTGTTTGGTCTGTGCAATTCGTATTACAAACTTAAATAAGAAGTTCAAGATCACAGTCTTCTGCAATGTGATGTTGTGTAGTTTGGTATATAGGAGCCTATCTAATGAACAACACAGCATCACATCCCAGAAGACTATAATCTTAATACTTGCCACCATGAGCACCTCAATGTTCACAAATATAAATATACTGCAAATTATAAAATTGATATTAATTTTGTGAAGTAACAAGGTATAACCTTTGTCAGTACTAAAGCTGAAATAAGAAAACTTTCTCAATGACAACACATTTCTCTTTGTAACATCACACATATTAATTGTTTTTCCTGGATCTCTGTGCTACAGATGATGCTATTTGATTCTCACTGAAAACGAGCAAGAAAAAAAGAAGAAAAAAAAGCAATACCAAACTCAATTGCAATTCTTACCAATCTAATCAGTCACCATTGGTTCTGTGAAGATTTCAAACCACATAAAGGTTAAGTCTTTTGAAATACGACACCATGTACATTACTAACTAACTACGTATGTTTTGTACCTCAGAAGACTTTGATTTGCATGAACAGAACTGTTAAAATCTCAGATTGCAACTTACAATCACTTTCCTCAAATTACAACTTATAATCACTTTCCTCAATTTAGAAAAAAAACCTATTGTGCTGAAGGTACTGAAACAATGTTTCAGTAACTTCAGCACAAGGAAATTTTGTTGCAGTAGTGGCATTGGGAATTACAATTACAATTGGGAAATGCATCTTGCAACTTTTTGTAGAAAATATACTTCAACACTACACACAATTGTTTCCTCGTCAGGAAACATGCCTGACAAAGTTTATAATTTTTCTGCCACTTTTGCATTTAATGAGGAAGATGAATTTGGGTCTGTAAGACTTTTGCAGCCATCCTTCGATTTATACTTGTCTGATGTTCTGCATTAAACATGCCGCATTACAATTACTGTGCCCTTCCTGACATGGAACATTATTCTCAGAAGTGAACATATGAGGTTAGATTGTAGGTTTAACTTATATTTAAGCTCAGTCTCTGAATTGTTCTTTCAATACACAAGCTCTTCCTTCTTTCTCTTTTCTGATCTCCAGAAAAACATTTCTTGCCCACAATTTCGAAATATTATACTTATCAACTGTGATATCCTTCACTTACCAAACCTTGGATCTTACTAGGTTATCATGCACTAAACAGTATCCTTACAACATGCATGAGACTGATACAATTCTTTCATTATCCTGTAGTTATGTATGTTGGCAAGTGGTTAGAAATAGGAGCAGAAAATGTCTGTGGAAAGGATGGTCTTAGTTCATTAAGTTTAGTACCTATACTGTTATAAATTTTACCTATCCGTTTGCATTGTTTCACGTTGGGTTACTTGTTGTGTTTTTATAAGCAAAAGATATTTTATGTGTACAGAAATTGCTGTCTCAGTAGATTTTATGCTAAAAATTCAATAACAATTTTAAAACTGCAATAATTGCCCAGTGGTTACACATTTGACAAACATCTTACCAATACATGCATGCCCAGATGGTGACAAAATAAAGCCACTGTGACACTGGCATTTGAAGGAGCCATCCATGTTTATACACTGGCCATTTGCACACATCCCAGTCTGACTACACTCATCATGGTCTGCAATATAATAAACAAAATCTGCATTACTGTATCCCACTACACATCTAGAATAATTATGTCAAGGTCAGAAATATTCAAAACATGGGGTCTTATTTTATTTGACAACAATCACTTATCACTTCTCGCCACTGCTCTGCTGTGTGAGTGGGTAATCGACTGAGCGGGCTACATTAATATGATGAACAAGTCGACAGGACCTTGTAACTGAAAGTTGTCAGGTAAAATGATGATGCTATAGAAAATAACAGAAGTACGATTATTTTAATTTAAATAAAATGCACTACTTTCAAAGCAATTTATGATGAGATTCAGGTAAGTATAATCATACACGTAGTTAGATGTTTCCAAAGTGAATAAATAATACATGCATTCAAGTGCATGAAACATGAATATTCTTATTCAGAAATACAATGGTACAAAAATATGATTAAATCCTGCATTATTTTCTCAACTGATAAATATGCATTCACAGAAATCATCAACAGTTTTACTTGTTTTACTTATCACCCTGTTGTACTCCTTGTATTTTCACACTACTTTCTCATTTTATAGTGCATTAGAATTATGTTCTTGTAAATTAAATCCCAGGCACAACTTGACAATATAACCTGCACCAACCTATACAAAGCTTTCCATCAGAAGATACATCAAATCCAGGTGGGCAGATACAGCTGAAACTTCCAGGTGTATTTGTACAGTGCCCTCCTTCACAGTACTTCAGTTCAGAGCATTCATCAACATCTGCAAGGGCAAAGCATCACTTAAAGTATCTAATACAAATAACTTGAAATACAAAGGAGTCTTATACCAGCAAGATTTGATTTATTCTATATGTGTAACAAAATAAGCAAAGTAATATTTTAAAGTTATACAAATGCACTGTGAAATGATGACTGGCCTTCACACACTTCAGACTCGCCCTTTCGATAGCCTGGATAGCACTCGCACTGATAGCCATCAGGAGTGTCAATGCAACGTCCATTGCCACAAATGTCAGCTCGCAGAGCACATTCATTCACCTGCGTGATGTCACCTGGACTTGGATGGCACAGCTTTTTATAGGAGTCTATAAAAGTATTAAACAACTATGTAAGTTTAACACATCTACAAAATTCTACTTGAAAAGCAACTACCCCTCTGCATACATTGGAAACTTATCAGTTCATGTGTCACATTTACATGAAAATGTTTAACAATATGAAATATTAAACACTGCTTAAGTTTATTCACCAGTACGTCTATGAACAGAAGAGTCATGCATAATGTAATAGGCATTGCTTTTCTTTGACATCAATAAATTCCAGTTTTATAAATCTCCTAAGAAATTCATTTCATAAAACTTCTAACCTTTGAACATCACTCTTGATATGTCCAGTTAACAGTTGTGTTCTTATTCTGCACAGCCTTCCCCCTGTTTACGTGGTGCTTTTGTTCAAAATTTCACTCTTACACACAGCCAGTTAAGAACTCTTCAAGCATGGTGCAATGCAGTGCTGCAGCTTCATGAACTTACAAGAATCTGGAGGATTTCCTTTCTATTACCACAATGAACCCTGTTACAGGGTACATAATTTAGAAGTATTCTACTTCCTATAAGTGGTTAGCAAGACTGGTACCTGCTGCATTGTTAGAAGAGCTTACAACTTACAGAGATCAGTCTACTTTGGAATCGGAGCCCTGTACTTGCTGCCACTGCCACTGACAGTTGCACCATCCACACTGTTCTAAGTGCAATAGTGTTCCTGTCTGAACCCATCAGTCAGCCCCTTCATTCAGTATTTCAGTTGTATAATTATTACTAAATGTACCTGTTATTTTTACTACTTCAACCTTCACTGAATTATACTCTACAAGTTACTAGCCCATATAACACACATTATTGCATTACAGCAAACTAATAGTGTAGTACAGTCCAAGCACACTGTACAGCACAGATTTTGCCCTCCCAATGAAAATAGGGGATTTTGCTTCATTTTTTCACGACATTTCCAAAGATGCTTTTAGTTTTTCTCTATCACGTACCATTTGCTTAGGAACTGAACCACCTTGTTTCTTAAATTTTCCAGTGTAATGTGTTATACATGATCGTTCAAAGTTCGCACACTTCGAAGCTTATCTTTAATTTACGCCTCTTGATCTTGTTAAGGACTTAAACCTTTCACAAACACAGTCAGAGTTGTTGGCTTCATGACTGCAAGGGTGGAATCTGCTAGAGAAAGGTGTGAAAGTCACTTCATTTAGGAGACGACAGCGTGATTTTGAAAAGTTTGTCTTGTCCTCAAAAGATGTTGTGTATTGTAATGATGCAGATGGTTTGTTTGGAGCATTGGTCATGTTTATAATCCAGAAGAGTGGCGGCTTTTTATTGACTCATCGAAAGTCAGTTTAAAGGCTGTCCTTCTTCACAATGGCAACATTTGTCCTTCTGTTCCACTAGCATACTCTGTTCGTATGAAGCAGTATCATAAAAGTATGCATACTTTGCGCAACTGCATTGACTATGACAAGTTTAAGTGGAAGATATTTGGAGATTTGAAGGTACTGGGACTGTTACTTGGTATGCAGCAAGGTTACACAAAATACTGCTGTTTCTTATGTGAGTGGGACAGTCGCAACAAGAAACATCACTATGTATGTAAAGACTGGCCTCAGCGACACACTTTCACTCTAGGAAAAATGAACATTTCTTGTGAACCATTAGTGAATCCTCGAGATGTATATCTCCCCCCTCTGCACATTAAACTAGGGTTGATGATGATCTTTGTTAAAGCTCTGGACACAGATGGACAAGCTTTCATGTATCTGCGAAACAAGTTCCCCAAATTGAGTGAGGCTAAAGTGAAAGATGGAATCTTTATTGGTCTACAGATACAAGACGTTATGCAGGATCCGGACTTTCACAGCACTTTGAGCGATACTGAAAAGGCAGCATGGAATGCTTTCAAGTCAGTGTGCACTAAATTTCTTGGGAATCACAAAGCTAAGAACTATAGAGAAATTGTTAGTGAAATGTTAAAGTGTTTCAAAGTTATGAAGTGCAACATGTCACTGAAGCTACATTTCCTCGATTCTCATCTGGACCTTTTCCCTAAAAACTTGGGAGAAGTTATCGATGAACATAGTGAAAGATTTCACCAAGACATTTCCATCATGGAGAAATGGTTTGGGAAGACGGAACTGTGGGATGCTTGCAGAATACTGTTGGTCTATAATGACAGAGACCCTAGACAGTGGCTACAAAAGAAAAAGATCAAAAAATACATTTTAAAGTTGTCCACATGTAAAGTAATCTGTATTCAGTCTGTGAAAATTTTGTGTATAAATAAATACATTAAAAGCTGTGCTTCTTGGAAATGATACATGATAGGACTTTTTACTTGCAGTTCCTGATTCAGCTCCTTAAGAACAACTAAAATCACACTGTTTTATTCAGAGGGCAGAAAAAAGTTTAAATTTCAAGATACAATACAGATTCATTATAATGAATCTGTATTGTATCTTGAAATATTTGGTTCAAATCTCAACCAGGCCACTGATGGTCCTGACTGAGGTTTCATGTGATTTTCTCAGTTATTCTGGGCAAATGTCAGGAGCTTATCTCAAATTAGGCCCTAAGTGCTTCCTTTCTCATCCTTTCCAAATCACTATTCATTAATCACCCTACCATTTGATGCTATACAGACTAGTGACGGTACAATAAAATAAAGTATAAATTTCTAAAATACAACAGCCTAGTCCTAATGATGTGTGAGTAGTAATAAAATGCTTCTAATTTCAGACAGCAACATTCATGCACATAAAACTTTTTAGGTGCAATGGACAAATTTCTGCTGATCCCAGTGGCCACGTGGTCTAAGGCATGGGTCTGCGGCTGCTCACTTGCTGGGATTGCAGGTTCGAATCCCACCAGGGGCATGGATGTGTGTCTCTTGTGAGTGCTGTGTGTTGTCATGTAGATGTCTCTGCATCAGGCTGATCATTCGCCCTTAGGAGTCCCACCAAATGTGGTGTGTCTGAGTGTGATTGTGAAGCCTCGATAATAAGGAGGCCCTGGCCCACTAGGGGCTGTTGTGCAAAGGAAAAAAGAATGGACTAATTTCTAATCTTTAAGGAGACTTCTAAATGCCTGAGCTTTGATCTTACCAGTGTTAGAAGTGGGGCAGATGTCACAGCTGTCACCCCACCCTTTACCCATATTCATGCCACAGCAGCAGTCTTTCTTAGATAGCTTTATTGGAAGTCTGTTCTTGCACTGTCCATTTCGTGTCACCAATGTATAGCAGTGTCCTTGGCGTGCATCTAGATACAGGAAGTAAATCTGTACATATAAAACCAGCACATTCCCTCTGCATGGCTGATACTCCAAGATGCAAAACAATACACAGGGAGTAATGAACAGGAAATGGCCTAGCCTGTAAATTTCTTTAGAAACGAGTAGAACAATAATGGCACTTATAATTGTGATTATGATTATTGTAAAGGGAACTTGGATCAGAAAATGGTTTCTTTGCAAATATTCTTTGCACTGTCTTCAGCTAAAGAACAAACATTCTCTCCCAAATATGTTTGTTTGGTTTGGGTTTTACAGTTCATAGGCTGCTTTGCTCTTGTCTTATGTGGCTTTGGGACTACATCATGTTCTCCCTGTATTCAAAGATGGTAGGTAAAAATGAATAACTTTATATTCCACATACAGGGAGTTTCTGTCATCATCAGACTGAGCACTGCACAGCAGGCCATGTCATTAGGAACTGCGTAACAATGATGTCGTCTGCTGTTTGGTGCATAGTCCAGTAATAAAAGAAACTCACTGTATAAAAGCTATACTTTATCCCTGTGCTTAATCAAGCACCATGTCATGAAGATACACAGTACAGTGGAAGTAAAGATCCACACATTGATATCAGCAACAGATACAGGTAATTGGTCAACCTCACGCCCTAACTACTGCTTTACCAACAGGGAAATAGCTAGCATACCCACTGTACAGGAGGCTGGATAGGCCCCAGATCTGGCTGGACATGGAGGAGATCTCTGCCCTTTCCAGAACTGAACAAAGTACAAAGGTTAATAATAAATCAGGTGGTGTTTTTGTTGTCAGCAGAAGAAGTATCCACATGTGATGGAGTTTGACACAGTATACTAAACTATGGGCTGGCTTGAAGGAGAAGTGATGTTCCACTCCCATTATGGAAAAAGACTTTTCTCTTCATAACTGCAACCCAAACAGCTCTGGGCCCAACCCAGACTCCTACTGAGTGGGATAATGGTGGCTCTTTTCCAGGGGTAAAGTGGCTCATGCAAAAAGCTAACCCCTCACCTCCATCCAATGCCAAAGGTTAGGAAAAGAGGAGCTATACCACCACTCCCCATATGTCTTCATGACATGGTGCTTCATTAAGTACAGGAACGACTTCACCTCTACCTTTTACCATGTTCACCAAAATACACAGCTATCTGTGTCTAAATGTATTTGCTCTGTACGTCCAAAGTACTTTATGTATAAGAATCTAATACACATGTCCATAATAAAAAGACTGTTGACTGATATATATATATATATATATATACACTGCATATGGACAAGTGAACTATTCAACAAATAGATTTCCATTGAATGAGCCATCATAGAAACATTAATAAATTAATAAAAATTATATATGTTGAAATAAAAAAATAATGCAGTGCACTACACATGTTAAATACCTATGCAGCCTTTCCTGTCTTGGCTGGGAATGAAGCCCTGGTTGCACACACAGTAATATGAACCATCAGTGTTAACACAACGTCCATCTTGACAGATGCCCTCCTCCTTGCACTCGTCACGATCCTCACATTCATGAGTTTCTACACTGCGTGCCTGTCCCTCAGGACACTCACAGTTGAAAGAACCCACTGTGTTAACACATTTGCCACCCTGACACAGGCCTGGGATTGCTTCACACTCATCAATATCTGCGGACACAGAGACCATGAACTTTATCCACTTATGCACTCCAGTCCAGTCACTTGAAGGAACAGCTTTATGTTTGGATGCAGTACATGAAAGCCTGAGAAAAAAGAAACTTCCATGTATTTCAACAAAAATATATCCCGAGTTATCGTTATGGATGAAAGAGTTCCAAAAAGTATAAATGCTCTTTGATTGTCCCAGCTGTATGCACTGTCTTATAGCTCTGCAAATTGTAGTAACAGAATGTTATCTCTGACAGGCGGTACAACATTATGGTTGGAACTAATGGCACTATAACACTTTCTTCGGTGCTGCATACAGATAATCTTTTGTGATAACCTCTGTAAAGCATATGAATAAAAAATTACACAACACCATAAATTAAAGACTGTTATTTCTCACACACCTATTTGTCATATGCCTAAGTAAATAAAACTGTCGGGGAATTGTAAGGGGCCTGTTCATAAATGACCAATATCGGTAATTCTGCTTCATGTTATAACTTGAATCTTGCGTAGCACTGATTTCATCCTGCATCTTAAAAGATTCTGTGCTCTATTAATTTAGCACAATTAGATTTTATTTCACAGTCAGGATGTTTGCTTTGTCTATCCTAAGGAAAATCTAAAAAATGTATGCTTTGGCCTTGTACACATACAACACATACTGTATGTTAATATAAAAAAACTGTCCTTGTCTCTCACTTCGAATGTAGTGGCCAAGTCTCAAACACATTCAAAAAGAAACAGAAAAGAAACACAAACACCTATCTTAGTAATATGAGTCAAGAAATTAAATACACTCTCATGTAAGAGACAGATTAAGCATTTAAAAATCATGCTATGCTAACCAGTGCTTTTATTTTGAAAACCAATGAATCCTTGCAAACACATCTTTTCATAAGCACTCGACTGAAAAATGGGGAATGAAATGGCAAATGTAAACCATTTTATGTTCATAAAAATGTCTATCACCAATTAGCTAACAACCATTTAACCTCTGGAAACTGAAATATACATTCTTATATAAACTTTATGTGTGCAGATGGCAAGAGACATGACACACATCTAGTGTTGCAGCATACATTTTGCATGTATGCTTGTAACCTTTAATATCATAATGTAAATTAAAACATTGTACTGTCAGCTGACACACGTCATCACACAATTAATTCCACTGTTACACATCCACCCCTGTGACCCACTTATATGCCACACACAACCAGAAATTAACGAACACTTCATCTGACAACTAGAGTCGAAGAAATCTTCAACACAAAAAATGACATTGCATTGCCACTATTTATTTATAGCAACAACTTAAGACATTCAGCAGTTACGCATTAACCACACTAACTACGCAAATAAATGCCTACTGTACTAAGCAGTACACAGAAGAATGACAGTATTCTTTTACTAGAAAGTGCATACGACAAATAGTATATAAATATCTTCACTATAGCATTATTCATTATCATAACAGTTGTTTGCAATGATCAGCCTTTAGCTGACTCATTAAACAAAGAAATAGTAGTCATAAGCTGCACTAAACTACTTTCTTAATCAATCCATTAGCATCATATTTGGTACTTTAAATTTCAGCATCCTCAGCTTGTGTTCTGCTAAGGAGGGAGGAAGGAAGGAAAGAAAGATGGAAGGAAGCAAGGAAGCTTTGTAAATCTGTTGTATTCCTGTGTGTCCTTGAAATCTCAAGTTTCTTACACTCATTTACTGACATTCAAGATAAGAAGTTCCAAAAGGGAGAGAAACTTTTTCTTAAAAATTAATTAAAAATGCATGGTCCAATTATCTGCAGCAGCACTTTCTGTACTTCACAGATCTGAATGCGTAGAAGAGTCAATAAATCTAAATATGTCTACATCCTGAAAGGAGGAAAAGGCCTAATGATCTGAAAGGAATAAAGTGCATGGAGAAATTGGGAAAGACCATAAACTCTTTGGTCTGGATACTTTTTCTTGAAACTTAATCTGCTGTTTTCCTGAAAGAGTTTGACATGCTACCTTCCACAATTAAATTACAAAGACATTTTTAAAATGCTGACACTGATTTTTGCAGAATGGGTTTCAAAGGTTTTGCATATCAATAACCCTCTCATGCCCACTGGCACACCATCCACACCAGACTCCTCTATTAAGATTTCAAGTTCTGCTGTTCTTCTTTTTAACCTACTTTCCTTCCTAAAACAGAAGACAGTGGGTTTACAAGATTGCCATGATGTCTGTCCATCTGTCTGTGTGCATGGGTATTTTAGGTGATGAAATTATGGATGGTAATAGATCTTGGAAAATAAGTAACTTATTGTTTAAGGTAATATTTTTATAAAATGAAAAATAAAATAATGGCAGCCATGTGAACATGTTACAGTTTAATGGCAATAATTAATGAATCAGTAGACTCGGGCACATAAAACCTGGTGTGGAGATAGATCATAAACACACCTACACAATATACATAAAATACTCTTTGGAAGTAAAACGTAACAGACATAGGATGATGCAAACTGTGAGGTTATACCACATAAATTTAACATACACAGAATATGTACTGAAGTTCTTCACAAAAATAAAATAAAACAACAATATTAACACCAATGAATATGTAAAGGTAAAGCAATCCCATTACAGGCCTGGACAGACCCTTAGGGTTCCAGGAGGTTGAGGCTCCCAGATTTCTAGACAATCGGCACATGAAGGTGGTAAGGTTGTCAGCCCTACGCACAGGCCACCTTTACCTCCCAGGAAATATTCCTGGTACTCATTTCTGTTAGAGGCTGAGTCGACCCCAGGGCCATAGTGCGACCGAAAGATTATGTCAAGGAAAAATTCCAATGACACCATCAGGAATCGAACCCGTGACGTTCCGGTTTGTAGCGTAGTGCCTCAACCAACTGCGCCACCGTGCGCCCCCCATTGAATATGTAGGACTAGAAATCTGTGAAACACGAAAGTAGGCTTTGAGTTCTCCTTGAAACTCCATATTTTCCTTCAGTTTTACCAGAAAATTTTACTGACCCTTCAAACCACATTATTTGAATAGGCACAAAATTTCAGATGTTCAAAGTGCATAATACTACATGCATATTTATTATTGGCATGAAGACAAAATAATAAAAAGCTATAAGTTTATATATTCTGAATTAGCTCAACAGACATCCTACATAAGCACAAGTCCTGAAAGGGTTAATGATAAGAATTAAAAGAAGCAACAGTTAATTTTATTCATAGAACTGCTGAATACTGGCCAGGTGAGTGAGGCATATCATGCTGAGGGGTGCATGTGCACTGTACCTGCAGTGAGTGCCACTAAAATGGACAGTAAACTTATCCTTAAGAATTTAGAAATGACATGGTTCCCATAATGTGGGTCAGGATAGCACGGTCGGTATAGCAACACACTATGGGCTGGACGGTCTGGGGATTGAATCCCGGTGGGGGCGAGATTTTCCACACCCATCCAGACCAGCCCTGGGACCCACCCAGTCTCCTATAGAATCGGTACCAGGTCATTCTTGGGGGTAAAGCAGCCAGGACATGGCGTTAACCACCCACTGCCATCTAGCGCAGCAGTTTAAGAAAGAGTAGAGGTATACCTGTACTCCCCCTCTGTGCCTTCATGGCAGGCTATAGGGTGAACTTTACCTTTTACCTTTAACCATGGTTCACATAATTGTGCTAACATGAAGCAAAGTGATAATAGATTTCACCAAAAGAGAACTGCAGCACACTCTCATCATGACTCCGACCAGACAAAACAGGTTTAAACTTAATAAAATAAAGACTTTCATATTAAAGAATGTGAACCCAGAACTGAAAGTGAGCTTGCACATATGCTGAACTGACAGCCTGGACATTGAATTTTACTTTATAAAAGAAGCATGAATTATGACCCTGCTGTCTGTCTGAAACTAATAAACATGGCATTACTGTCTGTGTCGTAGCTAAGAAATTAATATGTACATAATTTGTTACAGTTAACATTAAAGTATTTAAAATTACTTGACCACACTAAAACAAAAATGTAAATGAAAATATAATTTTTATTCCAGTACAACAATACAATTCCAATTAAGAAGATAAATTAGGAATTCAAAATTCAGTGTAATTTTAGGCAGCATCAGAGGCACATAATATCTTTATTTATTAAATTATGACAAGAAACCTACATGTACTGTGTACCTGATTCCTTGATCTTAGTGAGTTATACCCATTTGTAAGTTGCACCTCTAATGGTGACTCGGTATTTAGAATCAAAACATGTAAGAGTTCTTGTTATAATTGAATGAATACAGATATTGTGTGCCTCTGATGGTGTTTACAATAATAATGAATTACAGGGGTACTCGGTAAAATGAATGCAATTAAAATTACGAATTATAAGTCATGTTTTGTCAATGATCTATCACTGGTCAATGATTGACAACAGCTTCATCCACTGGACCCAACTGAGTATGATTCCTCATCTCTTCACCTAGTGACACAAGCAGATCCAGTTTCCAAAGCCTTGTAGTTTGTTACAATGGACAGGCCTGAAACTATGTGATCCTAAGAATTTACAATTATTTGAAACACAATTCCACTGTTCTTTAACTTGCTCTGTTTGTACTGGCATTGTAATAAATGACAATACTAAACAGTCACAGTTAAACTAAACAAAACTATAAAAAATATTTATGCAATTCTGTTGTTTATCAGTAACTTCTATTCATAGGAAAAGGTTTTTAATCATGTATGTAACGACGAGCAAGGCACACATTTGAGACAGATAGGTCTGTCCATTAACACACTCCATCACATATTTGTGTATTCTTGTATAAAGCCAGTTAACATCCTGCACATTATAACATTTATTTAAAAGTATGCTGACTTTCCTCATTATTCAGTTTTCATTTAAACACATATTCACACTTCCCCCTTTGACTGCTGACTTACCAATACACTGCCCACTGTGGATGTTCTTAAGGTAGCCTTCATCACAGTCAAGGTGCATGGGACAGTGTTCACAGGGATGACCCCATGCTTGACCCACTGTAGCACAACAGAGTTGTTTAGTACACACCACTCCTTCCAGTTGGCCCTGGCACATGTCATTCTTGACTCGGGTGAAGCAAGGGCCTGTTCGGTAGTCTGTTAATCAGAATATACACTACATGCGGCAGTGAACAGGTGAGTAGGCTGGATATTACATTTCATGCTCATACTGCCTTATTGCCAACATGGGGTAGCTGATAACCACTGAAAATTGCTTTTGTATGGTTTCTGGGGGTGCCTAAAAGGCTTATTCTATCTCAAATGTTGTGTCAAACATATTTTGTATGCAAATTCTTACAATGCTCTATCTGCACTACCAGTTCATGACCATACATTGGTAGAGCTTCAAAATGTATTTCTTCACTGGGCCCAGAAATGTCTTAAACTGGTCCTGCCACCAATAATACTGTGGGGAAATCTGTGATGTCAGGCACTGTCCATTCTATTAACACATGGAGTTTCCAGAGACCTGTTCCAAAATTTTAATGTGACATCAGAATATTAGACAAATAGACTGTACACATCATCAAAGGGTATTGCTTGTTAAGAAGCTTCAAAACCTCTCCGTTAAGTGCCAGAGTAAAGTTAATTTTTTTCTCTCTTCACAGATAGTCACCAGTACAAAATTTAAAAGATCTACCAATATCTGTTATTTATTGCCAATGATAATTCACAGTGATGATTTGGTGTTTCATATATATATATATATATATATACATAACTTCAAACAGGGCTCAGATACCCTTAATGCCTTAAATCAATGAGACACTTCACAAAAATTACACCACTGGAAATATAACATTAAAATTAATTGTTGGGAAATAGGCTATACTCATGTGAATTGTACTGAAGTAGTACACTGTTGTCATTGCAGTGACACATATTCATTTTCAAAACAACATAAAATTCCTTGCATATTTCAGTATGTACTGGCTGCCCTACCCCAGAAATTTATATTGTTTAAGTACATGTGACATACAAACATTTATAAAAAATTTGTTTCATCTCTTCAGTTATATATTATCAACACGATTTGAAAACTCAAATCTGTTGCATCCTTTCACTGTAATATTCTCTAAGTTACCAGTTACCTCACTTCCACATGCAATTACCTGCTTCGCATCTTCTTCCTGTAAATCCATAGACACAAGCACATCTGTCTGGGCCAATACACCTACCACCATTCAGGCAAGGTTCTCGACACACCGCTAGGAATATATACTGATAATTAGGGCCTACGATAATATATAAGTTGTTCAGTAATTCAGACTGACACCAGTTCTGAATGCACAAAAATTGAATCAGTGTTTCAGGGTACCAAAACTGACTGAACATAAACAAATTTTATATGTATTTAATTATTATCACTCTCATGTAAGCCTAATAATCCTTACTTCACTCTCTAAAACACTACAGATTAGTATGTTGACCTAGATTTGACTCAATAAAATTTTGTAAGTTAAATATTTACTTAATACTAAACAAAACAGTATGCTAGTTACATAAAAGGCAATACTCACATGATCTGTCCTCAAATATGTCATTATGAATGCAACATACATGCTTAATTCTTTAAAATACATGATGATACAAATATAAAACACTAATCATATCACTGTAATTCAAAAATTTTCATACAACACGACGCGTTTGCAATGTAATTTAAGTCGTTCCTGAATGTGATATCCAAAGCAGACAACAAATTTTTATTTGAACCAAACAGTTCCAGTGGTTTGCCATCAGGCGTTTAAAATGATCTAAAACCACTTTAGCCAAACCATGCCTCAAACTAGGCCGAAACAGGTCTGGTATTAGGGTCTGTTACTATATTTATTTGCAGAATTACGTGTCTACATTGATTTTGTTAAGTTTATCGGTCTCATATAACCTCTAAGCTTCAGACAGTCGACATATTACGTAATTTCTGATTTCTGGCAACATACGTAATTTGCATATTCATAATCTACGTACACACCAAATTTCATACGCCTACATATGAGCAATTCAATGTTATGACAACGTGTGTAGACAGTATGTCTTAATTAACCAGCAGTCAAATTCTATCTTTTTGTGCCTGTCTGGCTCGGCCATATTTTTCGTACTTGTCTCATAAAAGGAACGATTTTCGGAAAAATTGTATGTGAGAAAAAATACGCGTTTTCATCAATACAAAACGACGTGAAAATCTACCCAGTATAAACCCACGTGCTACACTAGGACATACATGACGCAACTACTGAGGTGAACCGGAAATGCAAGTATTACCTCTACGCCACTGCTTGTAAAGTGGTGCTGCCTACCGGATATTTACAATACTATGTTCTTGAACCACGGACTATAGTGGTGATGATGATGATGATGACGACGATAGTGATAAAGAAGAACAAGAAGAAGAAGAAGATGATCTTGCATAGGCTTGCAGAGGAGGGGAAGCGGTTTCCCGGCATTTCAGTAGTCGCAGTAGATGCAGGGTTCTAGAAATTGTATCCCTTTGCTGGTTGTGCAACCAAGTACAGTTCGCGGATTTGCCGTCGTGTACACCAACATTTCAGTGTGATCGTCGATATCGTTGCAGTAAGTATTTACTAATTATTAGTTTCAGATATATCAATAAGTGTCATACAAATCATATTCGTGGACTGATGGCATTGTATGGAGCTGAAAAGTTTTATAAAGTACCTAAACCTACATTATTTAAATATTCCAAGGGACTGAGAGAGGGGGTAAAAGCCATACATTGGGTGGACCAACTGCTCTCTCTTTGAAGGAGAGAAAAAAATTGCCCACAGTCTAAACTTGATACAAAAGTGGAGTTTTGGCTCCTCCAAAAAGAATTTTTTGGACGGCATGTTAAAACAACATCACTGAGCGATTCAGTGGAGTTCATGGTGATGATTTTTTTCATCCGATTTAAAAAGTTAATATGTTAAGTCTGAAAAAGCCACAAAGTGTTGAAGTATGTCAAAAAAAGAGTACTGGCCCATTCATAATTTCTAAATATTTTGAGATTTTGGAAGAAGTGACATTTCTTCAAGGCAAATGGAACCTATACAAAACTAGCTTTTGTTTGGATGCCAGCAGAATTAGGGTTCTTGGAGAGACATGTACCGCTTACGACCAAGCTACCAGTGGACTGGGTAAAGAGAACATAACTGTTTTAATGGTAGCAAATGCAGCTGGTGAAAAATTACCATCATTCATTGTATTCAAAGGTAAAAATGTGCTGGACTCCTGGATGGCACCACCTGGGAAAGAATATCTCCAAATGATATATGCTGTGACTAAGAATGGTTGGATGGAGACAGAAACCTTTAGTAACTACTTTACAAGAAACTTCATACAAAACATTCACCCTGAAAGGCCAGCTGCGTTGATATATGATGGTTACAGTTCTCACATTGATATGGGACTTGTTGAAAAAGCAAGAAAAGAAAATATTGTACTTTTGAAATTGCCACCACACATGGGCCATGTTCTACAGCCGATGGATCTTGGCATTTGTAGGCTGTTAGAGCTAAAGTGAGATGAAATAATAATAAAATGGCAGTGCAAAAACTATGCAACAAATTTACAACATCAGCATCTTCATCCATAATATCAAAGATCTGGAACAACATCAATTTAAATATTCAAAATGGATTCCAACAAGTCAGAATTTTTCCCATTTTGTGACACTGTTGTTTCCAAAGAGCATTTTGAACCAGAAGCATATATTAGGTGGTAAAGTTTTAAACAAAGCCAAGAAGCTGCAACACTGTTGTCAGTGTCCTGTGTACAAGAAGCTGAAGCCTAGCCATCACCATCTTGTGCAGAAGCTGCAACATTGCCATCAACAGCTTGTGCAGAAGCAGCTGCAACATGGCCGTCAGAAGCTCATGCAGTAGAAGCTGCAACATTGCCATCAACAGCTCAAGCAGAAGAAGCTGCAGCATCTCTGTTGTTAAGGTTTCACACACACATGAAGTTGTTCCCCAGCCATCAATGAGAGTTATACCAATCCATCAAAATAAAACATTTGAAATATTGCTGTTAAGAGGAAGTAAAACAAATGCCAAATGTAAAAACTGGAAGAAAACGGATTTTTGGAGAAGTGGAGGTAACAATATCGGCAGAGGTAACTGAAAGAATGAAGGAAATTGTGAATAAAAAATGTGAAAAACAGGAACAGCCAAGAAAAAGAAGGAAATAGTAGCTGAGAGTGATGATGATGATTCTGAATGGTTAGAGAATGACTCACATTAATTTGAAACAGAATATGAGATTACAACAAAGGCAAAGGAGATGAATTTATGGAAGTGACAAGCAAAGATTTGTCAACTTTGATTGTGGGTGACCGGGTTGTTGTTAAGTTTTGTACTAAAAATGGGTTAAAATGTATATTGCACAGGTAACTGAAAAGGAGCAATGCACTGAAGCAATTCATTGGCCAAACATTGAAAATAATAATGAATAAACTTTTCAGTTTCTACCACCACCCACTGCTTACAAATGGGGTAAATATAAGTTTAATGTATGTTTCATTTCTTATAATCTGTGTCAGTATATCAAGAAGTAATCACAACTGCAAATAATTTTTTTTCTTCACCTGAGTTATGGTTCAGATAATTGTTTTTATTAGATCACTATAAACTAATGTGTTGTAGGAATTTAAATTGATGTATGTTCTTCCATTTTAATTTATCCCATTGAGATTTATATGATTTATATGGCAGAAGGCAGTTCTAGGTTACACTTCCCCAAAACATGAGGTAAGTGTAACTTAGATCTCATAAAACATGATTCGTGTTCCTGAGTCACAACCATTAACTGTGTTTTTCTTACATTTGTACCTCAGTTAGGTAGCGAGTCTGTAGTCCACTGTATGAAATTTCAACAAAACATCATCTAAATTCAGTGAGTAATCACATGTTAAATTTCAACTCTTAAAATTACTGATTCCGCCAGGGGTCACCTTAGTAGCTTTATGCAATGTTGCGGAAGTGCCTAAAATGTGCTGTGAAAGCAAGCCCAGCCCAGTTATGTGACAATAAAGAAGGCATGAACTGGTGGTTAAAATTCTTGCAACACTAATCTAGAATGAAGGATGAAAATAAATTTAAAAATACAAATGTTCTACGTACATTACTTTCTTAAGACAGCAAGGACCTGAAGAAGAGTTCTGTAATAGAGGCATGTGAACTTTTTGCAGCACAGGAATTAACGAGTACAGGAATACTGATTCTCCTGTAGCAATCTGAGTTAAATTCTGTAATGACAATTATTCTAATTTCTCAACTCACATGTTTGTATTATGAACATTACAGGTTTACAGCATCATATTATCAAAGTATTCCTGGCTTTCAGAGTTTGAAGCAATGGTAGACTTTCACCTCCAAAAACTATGGGAATATGAGATAACTTCTGAATTTCTTTGGGGATAGATGTTCATTACCACCACTCATTTGATTCGGAACTTATTGTTGCATAATCTGGTGTCAAAACCATCACCATTTCATCCTCACTTATGTGTTACAAGCATGAAGCAGACTTTATTAAGTAGCTGATAGACCCAAGTTATAATTCTGGAGTTCTGGTGAGGAAAGGAAATCCTGCATGTAGAAACTTCAGTTGTGACCCTAGGTTTTGGAAGCCCTGACTTAGGTGAACATCATTCATATAAAAGTTAAAAATATTGCCAAACATACTGTTTACCTCCTTCTGATGATTGCAGAGAAGAGAAGGTGCACATCAGCTGACATAATCATACAGTGGCAACTCAGGCCTGAGGCTGTGATCCAGTTTTGTGTTGCACATTACATTCTTAGCCTTGATCAAATTACGGGTGATGTGTGTGTAACAAAAAACTACTGGATTGGACAACAGGAAACACAGGGGCTCCCAAGTAATCCTCCTCAACAAAGGTGTGTTTGCAACATCTTTCACTTGGCGTGATCATAAATTAAACCCAAGAAAAACAGATACTATATCTATGTTACAGTCACAGTATTAATGTACACACTCTTGTTTTAAATATGGTATTTTATTAAACAGTCATTAAATTACTTTAAGGAAATACCTTATTTCAGGCTTCCACCGCAATGTTGATGAGAACTGCACTCTTCTGGGTTATTATGTGGCATTGTGTGGTAATATTGCAGAAGAGTGCAGTTCTTAAGGAAATACCTGTTTATTATTACAGTTCTGTCTAGTTTCTTGCCCTTTACGGTTGAATTTGTACAGTGACATCAATAATCCCTGGGAATATATATCTAATAGTAACACTGCTGAATAAAGTTTTTTCCTTGGTTATCGCCTGGCACACAAAATATTTCTGGAATGTTGCAACTTACTGCTCGTGAGTAAAAGCAATTTTTATTCCAGTTCAGAATTCCTACCATCCTTTGTGCTAAAAAGTGTGAATCTGTTTGTGCTTCTGCAATAACATGTAAATGACAGTAAGTATACATAAAACACACTTACGTTCTCCACAGAATTCACCTTGATATCCAGGTCTGCACACACATTTAGAACCACTACATGATCCTCCATTCAAACAAGCTGCTTGGCACATACTGCCATCACTCCCATCTGAAAGAAAGAAATGTTTTCACAATACGCATTTTGAGACATTGCAGTAGTACACATATGAGAACTACCACATTTTAATGGAAGTAGACCCCACTTGATTTGTTTGTGCATACAATTAGAGTACAGGATTGGAAATCATACTTCAAAGACAGATTTCTTTAATACATAAAAATGTAGTTTATATGACATCTTCTTACTACTATGTACAAATGCTATTCATGTTTGTCAAATATTTTACTCATGTTACATTATACACTACACACCAGATAAGTTCAAATAAAATTGTGCAGTTGTGGGAATGGTATCACAATTTTTGGTTCATGTCAGAGGTTACAAAGAAGAGATAGTCAAAAATAAAGACAATAACTTTCACTTCTTATGTTAAGTAAACATGATGTAACATTCTAATGATTACATACTTCACTGAATTGAGGTAACTGAATGGCAGTTGAGTCTGTTATCATCTTTCCTTGACATAATCAACCACAAACTCTGTATTAAAACTCTCACTCTGAATGTGTGTTATAAATAAATGTGGTCTACTTCATAATATCAGTCATACTTATGAATAAAGTATGGTTTAATGATAGATTCAAAAACCTCAAACTTATGAACATTACATAATTTTGTTTTACAAGCCCTTTATTAAGCCCTTTATTTTACATGTTTTTCACTGCTGAAATTTGGGAACCTGAGATCAAGGCCCTACCATCAAAATGATGTATTTTGTTTGTTTCTGCAATTCATTGCACATCCTTCTACTTGTAAATTGTTCAGATTACGTTCATCAATGTTGTGGCGTTATGGCTGAAAAGCACTGTTATAATCCTTAATATATTATATGTACAAATTTCATTGAAAGCCCTGTGCAGAACAGATGATATATTCCCTATTTCTTAAGCTTGAAAAGTTGAGATACTTGAAGGTGTATTACTTCTGACACTGAGATTAAATTCTGCATAATATCCTAATAAAATGTTGCCCTCATTTACAGAATTAACTGAAATATGTTTCTCATACTCGTATTATAACTATAATTGTGGTGTGTGTTTTGACATTTTAAAGGTAGATCTATGAGCAAGCCAACCTGTAAAATGAACATCCCAGCTGCATAAAATATAAGCACATTAACTTTCAACAGAGTGACCTACATGTTATACATGTTCCTCTCATGGCAATAAGAGATCAAAGTGTGTCGTTTATGTTAGTGACATAATTCAATGAAAAACCGAAATTTCCATTGTCTCAGGAGTAATACAAGCACGCACAAACAGGCACAAATGTGCACACAACATGAAGGGTAAATTTAATAAAATCATGCCTGCCACACAACCTGTCATCCTGTGTCTTCCAGTATTAGGAAACACGCCAACAAAAAGCCCATTATAATAAATTTATTGTTGGGTTAAATGGAAAAATTTATCTGCTTTGAAATGCCAGGTCCTCGAATCTATTCTGGTTGTGTGCTTAATCAACTAACTCCACACAGGATGTTTTCCTTGAGCAGTTTACAGTTCTTCAGCTAAAATTCAAGACAGCTCAAGACTAACGCATAAAACTTGTATACGGGCGTTTCCCGGTTCGAATCTCGTACGTGACACCGACTATCCACACTGATGTATTTCGAAGTTTCTTCAATCCCTCCTGGCAAGTACCGTGATATTACCTTACATTACGCCACGACCGCTTCCCTCCACGCCCTTTTAAATTCATTATTCATTGTCATCCTATCAATCGGCGCTGTGTGTCTATAATCTGTGTTACTGACAGCGTCTTTAAATAAATGAGCCGTAAAAGATATTACTTTGTAACATGCAGGTTCACCACAAAAACCAGCAACTGAAACAAATATTCTACAGCTGGATCCTGCCTTTATTACCGTTTAATAGAAAGCGACGAGGAACGTTCATATTAACCATAGCCGAATTTCCACGATTAACATCAGCACTCAGTCACTGACTGGAACAGAATTTGAGTACACTCTTATAAAATATAAGCCTGGTTCTCGTGTTTTACCACTGCAATATGAGAACCCGGCTAGTTTTATCAGTGTGTTTTCAAACTCTGTGCCAGTAGAGGCTGACGTCTCATGTTAACCATGTAAGCCGGGCTAACATGACTGACTAACGTGAGCACTCCGCGTTCGAACGGAATGTATTTGTTCAGCACAGCATCCGCAGTTTGCGTTATGCATGCATGCACCCCTGCAACAAAAAAGTTTGCACATAAACAATAAAAAGTAGGTAATCTCATCCATCATGTAAACCGTACAAAGCTCCCTCCAAATTAACTCTTTAAAGCCTAGTGGTTACTTTATGTACCACCAGATTTAACATTCAAAACGTTCTTCCCACAGAGTGCATTTATGTGTTTTTCATGGTTGCTAGGACAAATAATGCTTATTTCCTTATATATCATTAACTGATTGCTTTTGTATGTAACAGAGATGAGTGTGTTTACTGTAAGGTACGAACTGAACTTTTAAAGACAGTTGAGATTAATCACAGCCTTTAAAGTGTCAAAGCGTTTTCCAGACACATATATGTCGCCCGAACACTTAAAATGAGGTCACAGAACCCCGAATGGATAGTGAGGATGGGGCTCGAGGTTTCCACTTCTGCATACCGTTGTATTACCCTCCAGACCCCTCGCGCTGTGTCATCCAGCCCAAAGCGTTTGTTGATAACGAAGGTTATCATTAGCAACTTTCCTTTGAACAGGATGGATAGACGACGGAGGGGAATGTAGGGAAGTATGCTGAAGGAGTAAGCGTAACTGCCGGAGTGAGATGTGGAGGAGGTCAATCCATGGGACTTCTTGTGACCTCAGTAGTCTTCTCAAAGGACTAACTTTGCGACTCATCATCCTTCCCGCGTCTGTTTCGGCTGGATTGGATTCGATACCGCGTGAAGGCATGCTTCTGTGACCGAGGTTTATGCGATGTTCCTAAGTCCCAGTCACCCATGTGATATTGCTTCAAATAGGTCAAGAGCGTTTCAGTTCGACTCTCAGCCTTTACTACAGCATCCCGGAACATCAGGATTGAAGCAACAGCCAGTAACGTCAATGAAATGACAGAAGGGTAGGCTTATTTTCAGAGTGCGGTGTTATCACTTACCACCTGAATAATTCGGGGAAACTAAGGATCAAAATATGTAAAACTGTTTTCTCGTTCTATGTTTTGGATGGTTGTGTAACGTGATCTGTTACTTAGAATTTGAAATCAAAATACGGACGACAAGGAAGATCTAAAAATAGTAAGCTAGACTGATCTGATAAGACATGAAGTAAAGAGTGAAAAGAGACAATTACACGACAGCATCCTTTGTTATGGAATATGACGCCGCGTCATTGGCGTCCCAGCGTTTCAAGACAACGTACAGGTCCAAGAAGAAATTCCTTCTTTCACATTTGCATAGGCATCTCCATACATCGTTTCGAACCATCAGGAACCTATTACCTAGTGACTAGGCGTCATATCCAAAAGAACGGATACCTCACCTATACCGCTGCGTAAAACTAAACCTCGCGAATACACTACATGTTGTATATTCACACTAGATCTGATATGTTACATAAATCAAAATGTTCACAACCAGTTATACAGATAGGGAAAGGATGTACGCACAGAGTTCGGGGTTGAAATTTCACCAAAGATAGCCACTTGAAAGTTCGATACCGAGACTAGAGAATATTACAATAAGCATTTAATAATCGGCTGTGTGGTGCGAATTACACTGAAATGGTCTAAGGCACGCTGCTTGCCTATATGGTTAAACAGTCTAAATTAAAGGACTTGCCAACCAAATGTTGTTCACGAATAGACTGTCTCAAAAGTACAAGCAACTTGATCTTATTTGCATTTCGGTAATGGTAAGTCTGGTCATAATTCTGATCAAGTCAAAACTGCACACTATGCTGATGTGAGACGCATATTTGACTGAGTCTGCCTCTACACACTAACTGCGCTAGCAGGAACTCTAAAACGTGTTCGGACCAAGATTTAATTTGTCTTCCTGAATCTCACACTATTTTCATCTCTGTCTATTATTGCTGAATAGTCCCAAGCAACACAGGATGACTATATAAACCAACAAGCGTGTCGGACCTTAGAAACATTGAATGCGTAAATCACAATCGCAGCATAAATACAACCGCAGCTGTCACTGCGAAAAACATAATTTCCGCACCAGGTACAGTATACAGTCTACCATACACTATAGAGTTGATTTAGCAATTATCGGTTAGAGAAATGCTGTTTGTTTCTTTCCACTTTGCCAGTGCTGCAAATGAAAACTGGAGGCTGGTAACTCACATAATTTTAAAGCTTTGCCTCTACTTTATGTGTAGTCTTCGGTTGTTCATTTATACTTTTTTGCTGAATAATTGTATATTAGTAAAGACTATATAATCTTAGTGTTACGTTATAGGCTACTGAGTTATACAAATGTACATTTACGTAATGTAAAGCACATAATCGTATTAATACACTTACGTCATGCAGCTTCTATATTTCCTTAAACTTATCAAAAAGAAACCTTAATACGAAGTTCTGATGGTGAATTAGTACAATACGGCGTTAGAAAGGAAGATTGAAAAAATAAATGGAAGATAAAAGAAATAAAACGGATGGCTAGAACGACAGAGGTAAATGTAAGATTAATTTCTTACCTGGTCTTTGTTGTTGTGTAGATGGAGGACATGACGAAGAGACAGTGCCTCCTTCACACAGGCAGATGTTGGGTTTGATGCACCGACCAGGGACACACGGCCGCGAGCAGACCGCTGTGAATGCAATTAACAGATTCCACTGAATACCAAACATTATCGAGATAAACCACCACAAGTTCATTCCACTGCTTAATTTATGGGCACATGGATGTAGGTGATACCGCAATAGGAGAAACGTAACATGGTCAAGATGCAGCTGCACAGTAATGGATATTTGAGTATCTGAAGACGAAGGCGAAAGATAAAGAGGGCAGCGAAACATTAGTTTAATGAGGAGGATTCATTTCTTGACGAAACGTGTCCTGAAAAGTTTACAGTAGGAAACACAACACCACAAATAAAAGCAAGGGAAGGCGCAATGAACCTGCGAAGTACAGAGCGTGTAAAAGGAGATAAGTCATGAACAAATGATATAAATTATTCATCTAATTTGTGGCTGTATTTTTTGTCCTAAATATTTCTCGGCTTATCTTAATTCACTGAACTATATTTATTTAGGGGGGTTTTAACGACGTAATTTTCTCAGAATATGCATATAACATTGAATACTAGGGAGATAAACATAATAAATTGGAAAGGATGAGGAAGGAAGCGGTCGTAGTCTAATTACACGCACTCTCCCTGGATTTTCCTTAAGGAACTCAGAAAACTTTCTTAAAATCCAAGCCAGAAGAGACTATATTCAAGCCGGGATTCAAACCGGGCACCTCTCGAATACAAGTCAGAAATCTTGGCGCTTGAGCCAAGTGCTCGGGTAACTCTATCTAGCCACTAAGATTTTCGTGCATTTACTTATGTTGCCAACACTGAACCAAATTCAGTTTTGTGTATAAGTTGTAATGAGAACTGGAAACAACAAATTTCATCTATATTCTTTACCAGGGCGAGATTCTTATATTTAAAGGCTCTAGAGAAAGGACAACGGTAATAGTAGCCCATTTGCTGCTGAAAATTGGCCAAACAAGTACTGACATGCATAAGCCTATACCAGCATTTTATATGCACTTTATTACATGAAAACGCAGAGGGCAGTGACGTAACTGCAAATGAAGAAAATGAATCAAACCTCACGTTAGAATACTAACAATCTGAACTTACTTACATTATAATTTGTCCTTTCTTGGTCCTAATTTTACTATTAAATTGTTATTTTAATCATTTTGTTTCAGTGATCAGGCTTACATATATTCGTATTGCTCTCCTGTTAAAGGGCACCTGAACTTGGCGTGAACTCTAAATAAAGGAACTGAAATGAATCATTAATAGGTAATTCGAGACTTACTTTATTTGATAACTCCCATTAAATTCTAAATTACAGCAGGCCATTCTTTCATAATATCCTTCCTCTAGAGATATGACTGTGAATAAATGTGACAATTTCTCACAGATTTCGATCAGAGAATATACAGTTACGAAACAGCAAACATTATCTAATAGGGCCGAATACTGTTACATTTATTTAAGGATACCAGCAACATACGCTTACACCATTAGAGCTGAAATCTTGTTCTATTATGGCCTGGCTCTTTTCGGCCCGTCACAGGACTAGAATGTACTCTCGATTTTCCGGGGTATTGGTGGGAAGGGGGATACACGGTAATTGAGAGACACGGGAAATCCAAAACATAAACTTTAATGAGTCACGGACGAAAAATAAAACTGTAATTTATTTATTACCTACATAATAAAAACGTAGCTTACGCTTATTGTTTACATAAATAGTCCGTGATTTTTCTTTTGTATTGAGGATTTTGTTCGATCACTCGGCGCTAAACCATATTATTTCCCACCTTAGTCATAGTCATTAGCAAGTTACGATCGTGGACAGAAAATCCGCGCAAGTATAATCGACAGTACACTGTATTATCAGTAGTCTGCATAACAATAACCCATAAGCTGTTAAAGGTTATTAACTGGAATTAACAATTGTACTGTACTGCGTTACAAGCCCTATAAGGGACGGAAACATGTCGAGCCATCACAGAATATGATTTTAGCAATCAGGATATTGTATGGTGATGGAGTATTGTAACAAATGTGACATACATAACCCTGCGGCTAATCAAACAAGACAGGCAATGTACTTAAAAACGTAACATTCGGGCGCGTTCGCCTAACCATTGTTGCCGTGAAAAGGCACTAAGTATTACATATTCTAAATGTGTGTCTGTAGCTTTAGTTATCCAGCATGCAACGCGCATCCGCCATGTGTGGCTGTACCATATTTTTCCACATTACCTCATAAATGGCACGATTTTCGAAAAACGTTATTGAAACTAAAATGTGTTTTGATTTCCTCTATAACTTTTGTATGAAACAATTCTCATTCTAAGAAGAAATCAGGGAGATATCATAAATGTACAAGGTTCTCATATAAAGTATCCGTTATTCTTGTAAAATTTTAGTCAAACATGAATTTTCTCGACAGAGTTTCGAAAAATACTCAAATACCAAATTTCATGAAAATCCGTCCAGTGGGAGCCGAGTTGTTTCATGAGGACGAACGTTCAGACAGACAGACATGACGAAGCTAATAGTCGCTTTTTGAAATTTTGCGAAGGCGCCTAAAAATATACAAAAATTGCTTATACAGTAAGGAGAAATATTATGACAATATGAAATGAGCAAACAACTCATATATCGCTTTTCATAAAATCATGAACGTGAGAAAGATGAGCTTCAAGTAACATAATGCAATTATACAAACTAATGATCCTGAATAGATAGCTCAAACCTCGCCTTATTGGACTTAAAACCTTACTGCATAATATGCGCAATTCGCAGCGCTAGGGGCTCCCGGCTTTTGAAAATTACAAAACTAAAATTATGGTTCGCAACATAAACTGTAGCTACAGTTCGTAATTCAGCGTAAGACCTGCCAAATATTATCATAGTAAATAATCAGACAAATGTGAGACACCCTAACCACTCTATCAATCACTCTTCCATAGGCTGTTACGTAAGGTCAGGATTTTCCTGCGAGACCGTGAGATCACTGGAGTCACATTCTACAGAGTGCAGTGCGCAAAAATACGAAATGAGCCTGTGAACCGTACTTCAGAAGCCATAAGTCACAGGGATGGAGAATGTGAGTTTCTAGCGGCCGTGTACTTACGTATAACACAGAGTCCTGTAGAAGCTTTTATCGTCCATCCCGGGCAGCAATAATGTCGATACCTCGATCGACAGACGTTTGGTCTGCAACAGAAAACGTTAATTCAGCTGTGTTTAACCATCGCGATATACGCGTGAGAGTGAGTGATATGTTAACACTAGCTTAGTCGGTATGGCGACCAGGTGATGGCTTGATAACACGACCGAGGAATCATGGCAAGATTCGCGGTACGGGCAAGAGATTTTTCTCTTTCCTGATACGTCCAGACGGCTGTGGGGCCCACCCAACATATTCAATTGCTAGAGCGGATTCTTTCCCCAGTGGTAAAGCGGCCGAGGCGTAAATCTGACCCCTCACCTCCACCTAATACCGAGGGTAAGAAATAGTATAGCGATACCTTTCTTACCCCTCATGGCGTGTACAGGAACGATTTTACCCTCTTTATTTCGAATGTGAAGACAGGGGAAGAGGCTACTTTTTTTAATTCAATTTACTTAGTGCAGAATGTTCCTGGGTTATGATCCTGTAGGGGCTTAGAAAATAAAACTGCAAACAGTAGCAGCAGCCTGCGGTATTCGCAGGTGGCTTTGGGATATAAACAGCAAAGAACCCGGCTTCAAAAGCTCAATTTTAACCCATTTAAATCAAGTTATTTGAAGCATGAAGAAGAAGAAGCGGGGGGGGGGGGGGGGGGTGAGCGACACTACATTTATTACAGGATAGATAAATGAAAAATTTACTGCTCTGACGGTTCCTACACTGTGCCCACTCGTCCTTCTAATAAAGGTACGCTGGAAACAAGTTAGAGCGTTGGGAAGCGAAGAAAGTAAGGCAATGGAAACTTAGTTGACTGTTTGAGTAAGCAGCAGAATGAAGAAGCTGAGTATTTTGGCTGAGTTTTTGAATTCTATTGAGTATTTTGGCTCAGTTTTGAATTTTGTTGAATTTTTTGGCTCAGTTTTGAGTTTTGTGTTTTTTTTTTTTCAATCGTAGCATTGTCAAGAAATTTTGATAACGCATGAAGGGCTGCGTTAGGGAGGAAGTTTTGAAGTTAGCGTTCGGAGGGTTGCATGAAAAGCATGCAGTACAATATGAAATTTGGGTACCAACTTTCCAAGACAAAATTAATCTGCACTATTAAAAGTATAAAATATTCAGTCTAAGCGCAACTGTTTATTTCGGAAGGAAATCAGCTACATGTTTCGGCTAAAATATACAACCATCATCAGGCTGATCATGAAAACAAAAAGAAAAAAAATCACAGATGCATGGGTTTCAGATCTCGTACCAAACAATATATTGGTATATAATGTACATAACATGTTATATGCAGCTTCAGGAATATCATCATATATAGATTATAAAATCTGTATGTTTGCATAAGTTTTAAAAAGACTGAAAAGGATATTAATATATCGTGATTATAAAGTGTATTTACAAAGATAAAATTTGGAGGGAGGCGTAGGCATTATTTGGAAATGTGGCTTGTATGTGTTAGTTCCCTTGTGCAGTGGTGTCTCATTGGAACGTAAAGATATACTTGAGGATTTTGGATTTTTATTATCTTGTTCTTATTTACGTGTTTAGAAACGTGTAGTTGGATCTTAAGGATGTTTATGTATAATTCAAAAATTAATTTCTTCTTTTTACTATTTCGAGCATATTTCTGTATATGCGTAAAATCTTCAGATGGTCTTCGGCACGTCTCTGTAGTGGTTGGGAGCCTACAACCACAATATTCTATTTGTGTGTACATTCCATAAAGGTAATAGTATTTTGAGTAAAAATGAAACGGGGCACGCGGTGGCGCAGTTGGTTGAGGCACTGCTCTACAAGCCGGAAAGCCGCGGGTTCGATTTCCGATGGTGTCATTGGAATTTTCACTGACATAATCCTTTCGGTTGCACTATGGCCCTGGGGTCGACTCAGCCTTTAACAGAAATGAGTACCAGGAGTATTTCCTGGGGTAAAGGCGGCCGGTGCGTAGGGCTGACAACCTTACCACCTTGTGCCGATTGTCTAGAAATCTGGGAGCCTCAACCTCCTGGAACCCTAAGGGTCTGTCCAGGCCTGTAATGGGATTGCTTTACCTTTTTTTTTATAAAACACATGTAAAGATATCAATATATCTTTTCTCTCCCCTTGTAAATTCAAGCAACACTTTTGCACTCTTTTGATATTGACTCATTATTATATAGAGGACGACAGATAAATGTAGATGAAATTGTAACGTTTCCCCTGTGCACGCCGCCAGGAAAGCGTATGGGGGAGCAGAGATAGCTCCACGCATTCTTAAACTCTGCACTAAATAAGTGAGTGGTCAAGTTCACGCCTCGGCCGCTTAACCCCGGAGAAAGAGCCGGTGCCTATTGAATAGGAGGCTGGGCTGGATGCTTTGAAGAAAAGAAAAACCTCTTGTCCCTGCTGAGAATCGAACCACGGTTCCTCGGTCATGCAATTCAAAAGCCTAGTCAGGGTCCCGGTTCCTGAAATAAATGTTGTGTCTAAACTACTTCGTTCAGTTATTCCAACTAAGAAAATTTCATTCCTGAAGGAAGGAAAGTGAAAGATAATTGTTGTTATCCTTAAGCACCACAACTGTTCCAATTGATTTCAAGCCCCAGTCTTTCACGCTTTAGTAGAACAATATGCGGCTACGGATTGAAACCGGTATGTGGACCAGGAGGTAGGAAGTGGTAGTAAAGGTAAAGGAAATTGTGTTATTCGATCGAAAGTCGCGGACAGAGTGCCGGTTTGTATGTCGGAAGTACCGGGTTCAAATATCGACCCGAAGACCGAGAATTCGGGCTGAGATTTCCGTAATTTTTCACAGGCACTTCAGACAAATCCGGGATAATACTTCAAATTAGGCCACGACAGATTCCCTCAACATCCTCTCCAATTTATTAATCACTACCGATCCTACATTTCGACGCTGTAGTCTGAGCTGTTGACGGTGTCTTTATTTCAGGAGTCACAAGCCAAGAAAGAAATGAGTAACGGAGAATGAACCCAGTATTAAGTTTAAAAATACTTTATATCGGGCACGATAAAGAACGCCAGAGGTGAGGTACTCGTGCTCTTCTCCGACGGTACAACAACAACAACAATAAACGCACTATCTTCGGGGCAAATACAATAATAATTATAAGAGCGAGCAACAGAATGCATGTATGCCTAATGCTATTCTCATTTCTTACACTTCTGTAATATGTGGTGGTTTAACAAAAGTGTATTAACAGCTGATGTGAATTTATGTTTCGCACTGGGAACTCATATTCGCCAGAAATTAAAACGAACTGAGTAAAATACTGCATCATTTAACAAAAATACCTATGTTAAGGTTTCGTATTCAAACTGAATATCCACAGCACACCCAGCGTAAACTCAGAAACTGGCCGAGCCTAAAATAACAGAGCACGGATCGTTCGTTATGAGCTTAAAACTTTAAAAATTTGAATACACAATGTCCGTACACCAAACACTGTTTTTTTAGATTGTATTTAATTGGCCTTCGTATTCGCTTTCTTCAGAGACAACTTTATTACAGACATCATAGATCTGTTTTAAGGTAGATTTTCTGATTTATATTTGACCGGTTTGTACTAATTAACGTCGCCCAAGAACTCCTTTTACGGACCATTAAGACCAAACTGCATCGAAGTACATCAGCAGGTTCGGACACGATAAACTTACACGAATAGGCTGATGCGATCTCGTCATATGGCATTCATTTTATACACTTCATGCAACAAAGCGTAACGTTCTCGCTCACACGATGCACAGCGACCAGGACAATGGTTGTCAGCCATGACTGTACAGTAAATAGGCTTACATAATGTTAAACGGCTATATCTTCTAAGCGGAATGATATGTTTACTGCTATGACTTGCACCATTTTAAAGCTTATGCATTACCATTTTATGACCAATACAATCTGCATATTTTTACATTTAACACTATGTATTTATTTTTCACTCTGTATATGTACCATTCTATTACGTCCTATATTGACGTGACAAAACGTAGAAAGCTACGAAACCGCTCTCAAATATGCAGGCATGCGAACTCATGTCATCATTCAGTGACACTTCTATATAGTAGGCTACAGAACATAACGTTCTCTTTAACTATGTTACGCAGAAGGGCATTCACATGCAATACAAGATCAAGTATTAACTACATAACAGGTTTCGATGCAAAAAAGCAATTCACTGCTCCTGAATCGCAAGTATTTGTTACAACCACAAAGTAAGAACATCCTCTGACAAGCAACCGCATGCACATCAGTGCGGTCAGCAATATGAACGCCACAGACATAAGATCCTGGATAGGCTAGAAGGTTGATTATAACACAAACGAGGAGGAAACTCTCTGAAGGTCTCATAATTATTAATAACGCCTAAACAGTAACCAGTTTGACGCTATCCATCCCGTTGTGTTCAGAGAATTACATAAATAATACTACGTATAATACACAAAGGGAGCCGATCCCAGTGGCCGCGCGGTCTAAGGCGTAGGTCTGCGGCCGCTCGCTTACTGGGATTGTGGGTTCGAATCAGGAGTTGACTACGAGTAACCGAAGCAACAGGTTGTGTTTGCCGTAGTTGGTTACGTAAGCAGTGTTTTGTTGATAAGAGTGTCCTGTGGTGAAGTGAGTGGGGACAGGGGTTTACAAAATGTGCGAGCGTAGGAACATTATGGTATGTACTTTTGACCGCGACAGCCCACGCATTACAGCCATAGAGATACACGATTGGATATATGCGAAAATGGAAATTCCGGGGCAGGAAGTACAAATGATACAAATTGACGGGACTAAACGACAGGTTTATATAAGGTAAAGAATCAGGAGATCTTAGACGACATTATCTCGCACACACACGGGACTTTACCATACGCGCACAAGGAGGGGATCATCTCAAACGTAAAAATTGGGATGGCAGGTCTTGGTGGTCGCAGAATTCGAATGGCTAATCTGCCGCCAGAAATGCCACGGACGACCATTATCGAGCATTGGAGATATATGGCAAAGTGGAATATATACGAGAGGAAATGTAGTCTCGGGCTTATCATTACACAGTCAGTAGTGGGGTACTGATAGTGCACATAGACCTGTCAAAACATATTCCATCCCATTTGACGATTGGAGTCCACCGGACATTGGTATCATATGATGGTCAACCCATGACGTGCTATGCGTGTAATGAATCAGATCACCTGATACAACAGTGCCCGGGACGACAGTGCACACTGAGGCCGGAGGCTACCAACAGGAAAGAAACTTGGGCCACATTAATTTCACAGAAGGAAGGTAACATGACGATCAACAAGGCTTCAAGGGCTCATGCGACGAGAAGGACTTGCATGGGTCGGGATAAAATTGAGGGCAACGGGAGGGAGAGGAAGGAGGAGTAAGATGAGACGGGATCGGCAACACAGAAGCCGAAGGCACCGTGAAGCATATGCAACGACCAATGGAAGATCAGGAACAACCTTCGCACCCACCAGGGATGGGTGGGACGGAAGTGGTGGATGATGAGGAACGGATGAAAGAACGGTCAGTAGAGGAGGGACGGGGCACTGGAGAGACGGGGGGGGGAAGAGGTAGGATCGGTAAGGCCTCTGCGACCCACGCCGGGAAGAAGAGAGAAGAAACCCATCCTTCCTGGGTCGGGGGGCGAGACATCGAGAGCAGCTGAACAAGCGGTCAAACGGAACGAGTTCCCACCCCTGGCGGCATCGGACGGGGAGGAATGTCAGCCGTCTCTGCTTTTACGGGTACGGAAGAAGCAATGGACCGATAGACAAGGTATGCAGAGCGGGGGAAATCACCGGTTGCCACCAGCAAGGAGAACTAATTTGAGCCACTATGAGTCGCACTTACGCCGTTTACACGTTGAATGTCGCAGGGATGTCGCCGACGAGGATGGGAATGCTGAATGACTTCTGTCGTCACCACGAGATTGGCATTCTGCTCCTCCAGGAAGTCACCCGTGAGGAGTTTGCGGTTTGTGCAGGCACACGACAACATCGAAACGGACCGGCGTGGCACTGCCATTTTGTTGCGTCAACAGCTTACATTTTATAGGATTGATGCTTACCCTCGGGACGGGGAATAGCAGGGTATTATAAGAATACGTATATTGTGAACATATTTGCTCCATCGGGCGCGGCACGTCGGTCGGAAAGGGAGGCCTTCTATAACATAGACTTACCGTATTTATTTCGGTCGATGCCGCAGCAATACATCCTCGGAGGTGACTTCAACTGTGTATTGTCAAGGAGAGACTGTACAGGTGACCCGCCTATCAGCAAAGGGTTGGAAACATTTGTGCGAGGGTTTGGGGCTGAAGACTCATGGCGCGACTCGAGACAACGTCCCGTCTTCACTCACTACACAGGTCGAGGGGCCTCACGGATTGACAGGATCTACTTATCTAAATCCTTGTTCCCCCACAAAACAAGTGCCGAAATGTTGGCGGCCGCGTTCACCGATCGTAACGCAGCAGTATTTCGCCTCACGCTGAAAGCACCGAACATCTGGGGCGGCAAGGGGAGATGGAGACTAAACACAACGCTGCTGCAGGACAAGACGCGCAACAGATTTCACCAGCAGTGGGAGGGATGGACGAAAAGAATACCGGAATATCTTGGAATGGTGGGATGCTTATGCTAAAGTACGGATACAGAGATTCTTTAAGGAGGAAGAACGAGAAACTGCAAGAGAGAGGCGCAAAATCGATCAATTCTACTATACGTGTATCTATGACCTGCTGCGGCAAGCCCCCGACGATCCCCAACTGTCGACTTGCCTAACATATTTCAAGGCAAAATTCGTGGCCCTTCAGCGTATCAAGGCAAACCAAATCATGATAGACGCACAGGAACCGGAACCGATGCCGAATGAACGGGAAACGCTATACCATTTATGTAGGCCCGGCGGGCGGAAACAGGGAAGGTTGATTACAAACATGAAGGATGCAGAGGGGAATACACAAGATACGCAGGAGGCGATTTTGAGAACCACGACTTACTCTATTTCTGGAGGGTACAACGATATTCCGGTCGACAGTGAATGTGCAGAACAGCTCTGCCGTGGGATACAGAGTACCTTGACGAGCACGCAACAGGCACAATTGGAAAGTCCAGTAACTGAAATAGAACTTCGGCAGGCCATCATGCAAGGAGCCAGACGGAAGTCACCAGGAGTGGATGGTATTATGGTAGATTTTTACCGTTGGGGTTGGAAAGTAATAAAGACGGAAATGCTGGCGGTATATAATGTGATTTTCAAGAGGAGTACATCACGAAAGGACAGGCCAGAGGGATCAATGTATACGTTCCAAAGAAACCGGCGCCAGAGCAAATAACCGATTATCGGCCTATCACACTACTCAACTCCGACTATAAAATCTATGGACGGATTCTGGCCAATAGAATGCCCAGTATAGTATCAGGACTAGTGCACCATAGGCAACATTGCGCGGTGTCGTGGAATAAAATATTAGACGCCAACTCCGGCCTAAGTTACGACATAGCGCACGGTGAAATAAAGTCACGGGATTATGCCTGCTTGCTTTACACTTTACATCCGCCTTTGACATGATTTCGCATCGATACAGCGCATTATACAGTCTCAACTTGGACGGAAGTTTGCGAACGTATTGGGGTCGTTGTATGCGGAGGCCGAATCCCGTCTTCAGATTAACGGACATACGTCGAGCGCCTTCCCAATAAATAGCTCGGTACGACAAGGATGCCCGATCAGCATGATGCTCTTCGCTCTGGCTCTGAACCCTCTCTTAGTGGGCCTAGCAGATAGATTCACAGGGGTCGCATTGGGCCCTTATCATTCCAAGTTCACCTGCGTTGCTTATGCGGATGATGTCACAGTCATTATGGCGTGTGAACGGACAGCAACCATCTGCAAGATGCCCTAAAGAAATATGTACGAGCGACAGGTGCGAAGCTCAATTACAGGAAATCCAAAGCATTAACAATCGGGGCGTGGGAAACCACGGACATGATACTCTCAAACCAATATGTACAGGAGGTCACACTATTGGGCATACGCTTTCAGGCCACAGTTGCGAGATCTATCGAAGGAACCTGGAAGCATCTGGCGAATTCTGGCGAGCCCAAGAGTTGTATACACGAGACTTAAACCTGCTCCAACGCGTATGTGACACACACCTATCTGTTGTCGAAGATCTGGTATTGCACTCAGACCTTGTCTATCCCTTCAGGGCAGGCGCAGCAAATCACCATGTCGGTCCTGTGGCTTATCTGGCATGGAGATATCTTCAGAGTAGCCACTTCCACATTACATTTTTCCCGAGCAGACGATGGTCTAGGCTTAACACATGTACATGCCACATGTTTGACCTTATTCATTACACGACTCCTACTCCAATGTCGAAAAAGAGAAACAGTAACAGCGGTATGGATAGATACATGGAGGGGTCATACAGCGGGCAAACCCCCGAATAGATACAGTCTTGTACTGGCTGTAGAATGTTTGCGGACGTTATTTCAAGGTCGTGTATATCTTGGCTCAATTGAGATGGACGAGCCATTACGGATATTAAAACGGCGGATTTACGGGATACAACTCACATATGCGACGACGGCGATACAACAGGTGACGCTGCGGATTCAACGAAAGCACACAACTCACCAGTGGGGGGCGAATATGGCAGAACATCAGCGGGCAGCACCTCTCCACCAGAATCCGTGCTGTGTGATTTCGGGCGGTCCATGACATTTTCCCCACAAACGAACGACTGTACAGCATAGGCCTGCGCGACACCCCGATGTGCCTAGTGTGCAACCAGACAGACACCATCCTGCACCGGTTGACGTCTTGCACTGTTGCAAGAGTCATTAGGCATTGGACGCGTTTTCGGATTGCGATGATCCTCAGAGTGGACCAGCAGCACGTAACCTTCACGTGGCTTCTCTTCCCGGCAATGGACATCTGGCCGCCGCCACGACACAACGCCATCTTATGGGTACTGTGTCATATGATTTCCTTCTCGCTGCAGGAACACCCGACTTTGGACGTGCAAGATTACGTCGACTTCCTTCGGCGTTCCCGATGGAAAATGTATCTATCGGTGGAGTCAGAGAACCAAGGTTTATGGAACTGTCTTGACGCACTTGCCTAACGACTTTAAATCACATGGATTAGAGGGAGCAGTGTGAAGTGTTCAGGTGTAAGCAAGGCAGGGTGATGGAAATATGAGGTGACAGGAGGAGGAAGATGGCTTGGTGGACGGATAACACTCCGATCCAAGCGAATTGGTGTAATTGTGATTGGTATAGCAATGCTGTAGATCTATGTGCTGATTGAATAAAAGGAACATTAAAAGAAGTCCCGCCGAGAGCATGGATGTCTGTCTCTTGTGAATGTTGTGTGTTGTCAGGTAGAGGTCTCTGCGACGGGCTGGCCCCTCGTCCAGAGGAGTTCTACCAAGTATGGTGTGTCTCAAAGTGTGATCGTGAAACCTGAACAATGAGGCGGCCTAGGCCCCCAAGGGGCTGTCGAACCATTGAAAAAAATACACAACGGGTTGGATAGCGTCAAATTGATTCATAGGAGTTAAATTCATACCATCAATAAATATAAGAACTTAAAATAAAAAGTTTAGTCGTCATTTTGACACTTTTTAATTAGGAACTAGAATCCTGAATTTGTAAAACACTTAAGTTTTAAATTATACACCACACCGTACTGTATATTAAACCAACTAAATGCACCTTCACTATTAAAATTTAATAGTAATATATAACTTTCCCTACATGTGTATGTGAATTAAATGTAGTTTGAACCCCCTGATGATGGTCTAGGCAGACCGAAACATATGTAGGGAAAGTTATATATTACTATTAAAATTTGATAGTGAAGGTGCATTTCGTTGGTTTAATATACAGTGAGATTAAAATGCACGGTGAAGGTCATATAAAATGTATACACCACACCGTTTGTGTTAAATGACGCACCATCAAGAATTGCAAGTCAATTGTAATTTATACATTATATCATTTGTGAGATCTCGCAAAAATTTACATTTTTACCGTGAGTTTTTTTTTTTTTTTTTTTTTTTTTAAATAAACACCCGACGATGATCGGCTTGATCGAAACATACAGTGTTTCAAAAAATAATAATGAATGAAAGTTGTGTCAGACGGAATACGTAGTACTATTCATGCAGTAACCAGTGTTTACCTTCTTAAACGACGTTGTCAGCTGCTAAGTTTATAATTGCTTCATTGACGGATGAGTATGGAAGAGGGATTACGTGATACTGACAGGGAAAACCGAAGTGCTCGGAGAAAAACCTGCCCCAGTGCCACTTTGTCCACCACAAATCTCACAAGGAATGGCCTGGGATCGAAAACGAGCCTCTGAGGTGAGAGGCCGGCCACTAACCTCCTGAGTCACGCCCACTGGCAAAATGTTCATCTTCAATTTGGCTAATGCGTCCAAAGTCAAACCAACTGCGAAAGTTGCGTTTCTGAAAGCGGTGCTGATGAAGGTTCACGACTCTGAGTTGTTACGCCGTGTCAACTGGTTAAATAGTTACCGACGTTTCGAAGAAGCTTAACCCCTCAATCAACTAGATAAAAAGGCTTGAATCTTGAATCTAATCAACTGTATTGGCGATTCGTGACTGGAAAAACATGCCCAACAAGAGTGGTGCCAAAATTCCAGGCGTCAGGTCTCCCGGGCAACTAAATTTTGTACCGTGGCGTCCTCAGTGCTTCGTGTTACACTTCTGGCGCCTAGAATTTTAAGGTTGCATCTGGTTTTGGAAAATTTGTGTAGCCCTGCCCAAGAAGAATACGTATAAACACCACATGCCTTAATGCGACACTACTGACTTTAATGTTACTACAGTGAATATAGAAATCTGTCTTCTTCCTCTTATCCTCCTTTTCTTCTTCTTCCTGACAGGGTTTAGACCTTTCGACCTCTTCCGACTTCAGTTCCACCTTTTACACTGTCTATCTCAGGCTCTTCTTGCTGTAGGATGGTAATGAAGGGCGAACTTCGGGTATGTCTTCATCCTTTAGATATGTTCTTTCCAGCTATCTTAATTTTTTTTTCTAATTTTACCCACAATTGAAAATATATGTAACTCCTGCCTCATATTTTCATTTAGTATGTGATCATGCAGGAATTTCACTTATCTACCCTGTATGTGACTTCTTTCTTTTCAAGGACCCGTGATTCACTCTGACACAGCAAGGCCTGTACAACCATAACTGTGTAAAACTTGAGCTGGGTTTCACTTCTAATTATTTCCGCTAAGACCCCCTTCATTGTCCATCACACTACTTGATAACGATGTCATTTAGTGCAGACGTCACTGTCGTAATTGTAGCTTACATCACATCCTAAGCAGTTGAAATGTTGGGCCTGTTTGACAAGGAGGTCATAGTTGTTACGGGTGATTTGCACCAAATGGCCATTAATTATAAAAACAATCTGCATTGATTAAGTTTTATTGACCGAGATTTTCAGCTTATGTAACTTACAAACAACGATTATTATTACTGTTGTTTATAAGTTACATATCTGACAAACTCGGTCAATAAAACTAAATCAGTGCAGGTTGTTCTTAAAAAGCTAATGGCACAAGGTACCTGTTTGGTCTACAATTGCAGAATTTCTGTGTTGTTACTTCCTCCATATACTATAAATACTTTTCCCCCGCACGGCTGTCGATCTGTCCCGATCTGTAATAATCATTACAGCAGTTTTGTGTAACATAACTGCTCAGAAAAACAATTAGTTTAGCATTGTAATTACAACAGACTTAGCTGTGAACACCGACATCAGCAGCCTTAAAAGCAAGGAGCGTTACAAAGTGTTACGCAGTGATTGGAGAAGTAAGACTCTCAACACGACATTTTAACAATTTAAAAATTCCAAGCAATGATAATTTGGTGTATCAAATGTTGTTGCTGAGGAAACTATGACAGCAGTCGTATAGACTACGCAAATATGGCCACTAAAATGAATCTGTCCATATGGTGCATCTACTTGTATCTTCAAGGCCCAGATAAGAGGCGACAGTAACTTGGGAATGAGTTACTTAAGTGTTTTTCTGTGACAGTTTAACCGAAAATATGGAAGGCGTAATTAGTGTGAATATAATAGAATGATAAATTTTGAGCACTAATATTCTCCAGTGGGGCAGAGAATGTACCAGGTCAGTGACAGAATCGGTGGTTAGAATCACCATCCCCATTAACGATGTCTATATTTCTTGTAATGTAGGCCTACTATGTATATAGTATGACGGCGTCATTAAGTTAGGTTATTCCCGGCAACCTACTCCCCTTCCAAATACGCGGCTGAAATGGGAATGTCAGTTTTCGTCCACGGTCAGTCGAAGGCTTCAAAATCATATCCGTTTTCGTCCACGAGAAAAACAGGTAGCTCTGAAGCCAGTCGAAGGGTATATCCGTTTTCGTCCACGGCTATAGTTCATGTTTGCATCCCCATGAACAGTGCCGACCCCAGTGGCCGCACTCTCAGGCGTGGGTCTGCGACCCTTCGCTTGCTGGGATTGCGGTTTCGAATCCCGCCGGAGACATGGATGTCTGTCTTTTGTGAGTGTTGTGTAGGTAGCGGTCTCTGCGTGGGCTGATCACTCGTCCAGAGGAGTCCCACCAAGTGAGGTGCGACTGTGATTGTGAAACCTCGAAAATGATGAGGCCTTGGCCCACTATGGGCTGTCGCGCCATGGAATAAAATATCCCCGCCAATGAAAACAATACCAAGGTGTCCAGGTATGTGGTTGCCAAATCATACTTGGTCAGCTTGAATGACCCAACCTTTGTTTTCACCCCTATCCACCAACATGTTTAGCCAATTAGTTTCGATTAACATGTTACTCATTTTTTTTCTTTAGCAAATGAAGTTCGATTACTGTTTGTAACTGATCCTTGCTCATACCTTCTCCGCTCACAGTTTGTTGCTGTCATTGTTCTTATTCTGACACCATATGCAGATAGGTAAGAGGATCAGCTGGCCCTTCACTTGTTCATGCACTGTGTCGTCGGTGTTCTGACGTCACCACTTCATGTCCCGGTCTGGGCGCCAACGAGATCACTGCTGTCTCGAAACATTTAACTAACTGGATATTTTGTCAGCAGTAGTCTGAGGTTGACAACGAATGCCTGTGAGATTTCTCACTCACACTTATCGAACTACTTTTACCATCCTCACCCCGACATCAATTTATTCATAATTAATTAAGAGAATATCAAAATATGATTTACGAAAAATTATGAAGTGTTAATTTGCCTGATACAGTGACCAACAAAGAAGTCACGTTGCTAAGGGATTGGTAGAAGATTTAATTAAAAAATATGAAAGAGGAGACATTTCTAGGTTAGAATTTGTTTCCAAAGTTAGTTACAGATACAAAAAATATGTGATATAAGTATGAACAAACTGTGATAAAACGAATAGTTAAGCGCCTGATTGATGTAATTATACTTAAGAATTTCATTAAAAGGTGGCAGAGTTCATTGATCATTTTTAAAGTCACACTAATCGACCACATTATAATAAATTTTATTCATAGTAATACGAAATGAAAGATGTTTTCCATTATTTAGGAACATCACAGCAGAGTTACTTCTGAAACATATCACCCGTCAGATGTCGCCCATCAAGATTGATGCACTCGGTTCAAAACACTTTCCATTACGCGAAGTAACATAGCCGGTGGGATGGCATTAATTTCATCAGAAATTCGCTGTTTGAGGTTATGTAAGTCTGCCGGACGTGCTTGAAATACTTTGCTTTTCAACCAGCCCCATGGAAAGAAATCACAAGCCGAAAGATCGACCGAACGGGCTGGCCAAGAAATGTCGCCATGGCGGGAGATTATGCGATGTTCAAACACAGTTCTTAAGGCATTCATCGACTGCCGAGCAGTATGTGCTATTGCTCCATCTTGTTGGAACCAGAAGGTGGCAAAGTCCATATCACGACAGCGTAACTCTGGAAGCAAGAATTCATTCGCCATATGCACATACCGGTCAGATGTCACAGTAACCGCATTGCCAGGTTCGTCCTCGAAAAAATAAGGACCAATGATACCGAACGCTAATATCTCAGACCATACTGTTCCTCTCTGACTGTGAAGTGGTTTCACATGCAATTCATTCAGATTAGCTCCACTCCTGTTTTGTTCATTCACACAACCAGGCAGTTCAGAGTGAGCTTCATCTGACATTATTACCTGACGAATAACATCTGAATGTTCGTTCACTAAGGTAAAATAATTGCCCACAAAATGCACTTCTTGAAGCAAACTCACGGCCTGACAGTTCTTGTCCCATGTGTAATTGGTAGGGATGAAAAAGTAAACCAGAATGAAGTATCTATCCATCGGAGCGATCTGCTCGATATGCTGAGGGCAACTGAATGTCTACGTGCTTATCGTTTGGGGCTACGACCGATAGCGGCTCGTGATCTTTCAATGTTTTCCCGTTTCGGTACAGTTCTGACTCTGCCTTCAGGTTTTTTATTTGTTGCAGAAGCCGTGGTCTGAAATTCTGTACCCAGTTCTTGATGGTGCTGCGATCAGAAACCGTTCCATGTCTCCCAATGTTAAAATGTCGTTTGAATATCTGTTGCATTGGTATCACAGAGTCGTTATTTTTTAAAAACGTCTCTACGGCGAAAGCACGGTGTACAGGCGATCACTGATCCATGTTTACTAAATGGCGTTCCTAGCTGAACTCTATAACACAATTAGTTCAATCTCCTTTACGGGGCCACGATATTACTACGTAAATCAGAATGATAAATGGATTCTTCCCCATTCTGTATTTTAGTGCTTGTTGTAATTATACTTATTTAAGAATTTCGTTAAACTGAGGCTACAGTGCTTGATAAAAAATTGTTATTTTGTTTTAGTACATTGTTTTAATAAAGGATTTATCATTAAATTAGGTCAACTTTATTTTAAACAATCTTCTGCCACCTGATGTCTTCCGCAACTGCCTTTTGCTCATGCACGCGTTATGAGCCGTGGACGAAAAAGAATATTATACCTGTTGGTCGTGAACGAGAATGGATATGACCTGCTCCCTCCCGAAGAGTAGGGGATTAACCGTGGACTAAAACTGACATGCCCGCGGAGATTGCCGTTGCCAGAAAGTGATTTCGCGAATGGACCCACCGCATGGGGTCCGCTTATAAGCAAAATGTATTCGGTGGTGGCGACCCTCTACCCGGTATCCTAGAAGTTCGATCCAGCGAAAGGGTACTGTCATCGTGCTCTTCTAGCATGACCCATAACACCGGCGGCATCAGACCGTAAGGTGTTATAACAGTTGTGCCTAGCAAGGTTAGAGACCAGTAATGACAACACGGCACAACACAGAACACGTCAGAGAAGACTTGCACAAGCTATGGACCGAGCAGTTTAGTGTACCGGTAACTCTCTAGACTTCTATTTGCGAGGCGTTGGCTTCGAAAATTGGCGGGATACCGGTTAATTTGGGATAATTTGTTTGGTTTTCCTCAGCGCCTCCAAGCAAATACGGTGGACATTATTTCTAAGTCACCAGTCCTCCTACCATTCCGTGCAATACAATCTGAGAACCTGAAGCGTGGTTAAATAAAACATAAACAAACAAAGCTTTGGTTTTCAACCAATCCGACTGAAAAAAAAACGAGTATACACACCAGTCTTCAGCTTTTATAATAGCAGGTGCATTAAATTACGTGAAAAATCAGAATACCAGACCTCATGCACTACAGACAGACTTATTAATGGCATGACAATATCAGACGTAAGATGACCCCCATTCTGGGCAGGTGATGAACTAATTCCCCGCATTTCATGAAGCCCTAAAGTGTATTACCGTGTTCAAAACAGCCCGACGGTGTTCCCTATCCTGAGCGAGGTAAATCCAGTCCATAACCGTCCATGCTATTTCCTTGCGTTACATCTTCCCATGTACCACTATGTTTTCCAGATGGCCGTCTTCCTTCAGTTGTTCACTTCTGTTCTCTTCCGCGCGTGTCACATGGCCCGAATGGGCCTTCATTTGATCACCTTAATCGGTTTAATATTTGAAAAGGAGTACAAATCATGAAGCTCTTCATTAAGAAATATTCTTTAGAGTCCTGCTACTTATTTCGTCTGCGGTCCAAATAGCCTTCGTCCTGCGCCAACTCTTCTCGAATATCCTCAGGGTATATTTTTTTCCATAACCTGAGAGGACAAGTGTCACATCCATACAAAATGACAAGCAAAATTACGGGGGCAGTATGAAAGTAAGTCCTCCTATTTTCTATCAACATCTGTAATTGGAATTATAATTAAATTTCTTATATCATGGGTACATTCTTTACAAAGTTGAGATTATTTTCCCACAACGTCTCCTTCATTATCAACACACTTCTACCTTTGCTTGAGACGCTGTATGCTGGTCGCGTAAAACTCTTTGCTGAAGCGTCGGAGCTCTTCACGCACGCTTTGTTTCAGCTTTCCATCGTCCGCAAAACGACGTCCTCGGAGTGTATCCCTCAGGGGGACAAAAAGATGGAAGTCACAGGGTGTTAAATCGGGACTGTAGCGAGGATGAGGGGGAAGAGTCCACACCACTCTTGCAATTGCCTCCCTTGTGTGCAGACTGGTGTGCCGTCTGGCATTGTCATGCAGGAAGAGGACTTGACTCATCTTTCTGTTTGGCCGAACCCTTCGAATTCGTTGTTTTAACGTCTTTAATGTCTGCACATATCGCTCTATATTGATTGTGGCACCTCTCTTCAAAAATTCCACTAACAAGATTCCTTCACTGTCCTGGAAGACAATAGCCAAGACGTTTCCCGCAGAAGTTTGTACCTTGAATTTGTTTTCCCTCATCCGCCTACAGTCCCGATTTAGCACCCTGCGACTTCCATCTTTTTTGGTCCCTTGAAGGAAGCACTCCGAGGACGCTGTTTTGCGGACGACGACGAACTGAAATACAGCGTGTGTGAAGAGCACCGACACTTCAGCAAAGAGTTTTACGCGACAGGCTTACAGCGTCTGAGGCAAAGGTGGAAAAAGTGTGTTGATAATGAAGAGATTTTGTGGAAAAATAGTCTCAACTTTGTAAAGGATGTGTCCACCACATATGTAAATTTAATTATAACTATAGTTATAGTTTCTGAAAAAAAAGGAAGATTTACTTTCGTACCAACCTTCGTATTTTTCTAATCTTTACAGCAGAGAAGACAGAATATTCCGTAACGAAAGGCAGCAGGCATTCCCCGAATTTAACCTTCTCTTATTTCTTCTCGAATGCTATTCTTATGTCACTGTCTTTCCCACGTATCTCAAATTCTCTCACACTTTCAAAGGATTTGTTAGCTACCTTTATTTTTTATTTTTATTTTTTATTTTTTTGCTTTGTCCTTCGTTCTGACGATGAGACATAAACACATACTCAGTTTCTCTGCATTTACTTCTAGACCAACCTCCTTACTAATGACGAACAGAATTTCTGTGTCCTTATGTTTTTACCAAATAAATTAAGATTATTATCGTAAAGGAGAATCTGATTTATCCCATTCACTATCAATTCCTCCTGGTTTTCTGTGAACTTCTTATTAGCATAACCTAAAACAAAGTTGAAAAAAATGGTGATAAATTACGGAAAAATAACGTAAGAGAAAAGGTGGCGAAAATAAAATAGTTCAACAAAACAGCTCCGTTAATATAATAACTGGTTCTGGAAGACTTCGTGAGCGAAATACCTGAGTCTTTCACATAACATTTAAGCCGTTATATTGTTATCTCACAGGATATTTGGCATTGTTCTTAGACTACTTAATGTAATTCAGTAAGGTTTGGAACGAAGAAGGTTAAGATCCACAGCCGAATTTTGTCCGTTTTAGATTTTGAATTCATTTGGTTCAACGAAAATTTATAGCGGACAAATAAGTGACATTGTTTTGAATGAACTGCTTTAACTTTAGCATTATTTGCAAGTGTCTGGAACGAACACCTTTTGAAAAAATTAACATGTTAATGACGGATATATTTATATGTCCAAGCAATGACGCAGATAACCGTTCGCCCCCCCCCCCCCACAACACAATAATCAGCGTCCCCCATGATTATTAGCGAAGAATGGAATTCAGTCTGAAAGACTCACACCAAATTTTAGTATTCTGTACGTTTGGAGGCCCCCTGACCCAAGAAGCCTCGTGCGCCGCGGGGCCTGCTGGGGCCTTATCTAAGCCACTGAACGGAATCTCATGCGCCAGTAATCTACTCTTACATGTTAAAACGCTACACTAAAAATGTTACAGACTTATGCAAAGTTACATACAATATCGTGTATGTTAAACTTGCATCATTGGAAGCACTTTTAAAATTGAATATCTTCTTCATGTTTGGCTTCATACACGTTATGTCATGTGTTAACAATTACAAACTTTAGGCCTATATGATTACATAGTCCATTAAAGTACAGATAAATTTAAAATCGAATGTTAGATACACTCTACAAAATCACGGATCACATTCCAATAAAAAGAATTGCATCATGAAAGCGAAAATAAATCGAACTGTTTCAGATTTATATATAACTATAAAAGAAAAACATGTTACGAATATAATAAAATATATGTCAATAAAATACTTTGAAGAACATGTAACAGGATGAAATCCAAGTCTTCAAGTTTTCGGAGATGTTAATACTGTGTCCTATGACACATTAACATCCCAGAAGACTTAAATCTTCAGCAATATTGCTGTGAGAACATCTAATTTCAGCGACTATAAACACAGTTCTGTGCATCAGAGAAAGGCTTACATCAAGGCTGCCTTCAATGGACCCACCAGGAAGTCCCCCGGAAAAGTTAATAAGCGCACGTTAGAGAAAATTGTAGGTACGAGACTTCAGAACATTTTTCCAACTATCCTGCATGGTTGTCACTTAAATATTATTTATAGTTTCTCCATAGGAAATTCTCTCCCGGATATTTTTAATCATTATTCTTATCCTGAAGGCAATATACGGTTGTTTCTGCGCACAGGATGCCGAGTAAAACGAGACAGAGTTGTGAGTTTTGTGAGGTACCACTTCACAAACAACGGTCTCTTGAAAAATATCACACCTGAAACACTATAAGTCCATTCTTGTGTACAAAACGCCAAGTTATATCACGGTGCATCAATTACAACATAACAAATGTAAACAGCAACAATTTTATCTTAAAATATTTAAATACCCTTAAAGTGTCCGTGAATTTAAGTATGTAAATTAAAAGGACTCGACGGTATACAAGACTTAATTCTCTTTCCTCCATGACTGTTATCTTTATGCTACAAAACCAAAGCTGAAACCTAGTGTCTACTACTACTGCTACCACTACTACTACTACTGATATTTATTCAAACAATTATAAAACTTAAAATTTCAGAACAGAATAACCAATGCTCTATTAAATTTAAGAGGTTTTGGGTTAGGCGATTTTTAACAAACACGAAATACAACCGCCTTCCTTGCAACAATTGTACAATCTGTCTTACCACGCATCAAGCTGAACACGTGGAATGAAACGAAAAGATTTCAGCAGGACGGCAGCACTGTGCCTGAAATTTCTCTATTACAAGGCCCACCGTGCATAATCTGCACTAAGACCTACTCATCGTAATTTGGCAAATTTTCTATTCAATATCTGTATTTTACTAAATCTTTCGTTACGCCTAACTAAAATTTGTAAAACTTCTTAAAAAGGACGACCATGAATGTGATAATATACACCTAATGTAATCCATAATTTGTATTTTCATACTTTACTGATTTAGTTTATATGTGAAGTAAATAAATTCCGAAGTTCTAATGAATCAATACGAATAAAACATTTCAATCTACACGAACGTACAGATCTTCCACATAAATTTCACTCAAATCCAAGTAACTTCGGAAGTGAAAGGTGTGATAGGACACGAATATACTTGAGCACGGACAACACCGCAATCGCCAAAATTATCATTGAAAGAGAAAAACGCATACAGATTACGTCATTATATATTGCTTTGGTTTTTTGCCGGAGCAATGAATAGTTGTGTAACGACATTTGTTATAATCAATGGTATACTGTGCAACTCCAAACACAAACAACTGGAAAACAAGGCAAGAACTTGTACCACACGAGACTTCCGTTATGCTCGTTCAAACCCAGTGTGGCAGTTATTCTATCTACCACAACCCAGGGCCCTTCCCCAGTATGGACTACACAGTTTCCGAATGAATTTGTGACATTGTAACCCTCACTGGCCTCACATGTTAATTTATTGTACCGGCACATACAGTCTGATGTTGACAGAGTTAATCAACAGTGAGAAGTCAACACTGCAGAGTCATAAATTCTAAAGCTAACCAAGATAATTAGCACTAAACATATTGTAGAGCTTACAGGCATAAATTATACTGTTTTCGTCCGTAGCTGCATACATACCATGTCGAGAAACGTTCCAAGTAACAGTTAATATCTTCATAAGACCTTACATGCCCACATTTTTACACCAATATTTTTTTTAGAAGTTTGACAAACTTCCAGTTGAGCTCCAGGTAAAGCAGCGGTTAGGTGGACCAGTACTGACCAAATTTAAATTTTTCCAGCAGCCTTTAGTGTAATCCTCTAATACGATGTTTCACTTTTGGGTAGTTTGGCAGATGAACCATGAGAAATGACATGACATCCCAAATATCTGTTCAATTTATGCACGTATAAAACAGGAATTTGAGTTGTAATAGCATGCCGTCGATCTTCATTACCAAACGCAGACGTGTAAGGTCTGAACATTCACTAAGCATCAGCTTTACTCTTCGAAATGTTTTTCCAAAGGGCATGATGTCATCAAAAGTGTCTGGTTCTGTGACGCCTAAAATACCGTGCAGCTCTGTATTTCCCTCTTCAGAGTTAGAGTTTGGGCAACACAGCACACTTACTTTTCAGACACACACTTCACTTAATGCACAACAGTTTTGCCTTCTTAAACAGCAAAAAATGGCGCAAAATATTCAATACCAATGCTTTAGACACAAAGAGATTACAACTTTTATCAACTTTTATTTAGCTACATGTTTCGTCCATTTCTCATGTCATCAGGGACGGATTAAGGGGTCGGCCAGCCGGGCAGCTGCCCGAGGCGCCAACCTATAAGGGACGCTAAAACGTCACTGGAATAATCGGAAATACGGCGCCAGTAAACTCAGGTTTCCACACGCCACTCCTCACATAACTGACATGTATGTGTTTTCAGCGCGAATTCCATTACATTCATAGCTATTAAAATTTAACATTTTTCAAAAATTATTAAGCGAATGGACATCACAAGAAAATCGTAAAATGTAGAAAGCCAAATAAGAGGTCGGAGAGCAATTTTCCTAATTCTACGAAGAAATCCTATCGAAAAAGACATAAATTTACCAGCATTACTTGTTAAAGAATCTATACAGCTCATCGTAATCTAATAAAAATATGAATAAAACAAATAGAATTAAAATTTTCAACATATTACTATTATGTTTTAAAAATCCATCACTGCACTTGGCTAAAGCACTCGTGTCTGAGCGGCGCGTTGTTAAAACAGTTTGTGCTCCACAGACGTAGGCCTATAGAAGACAATAAAAAATGCCAACGTAGAAAAATGAACACTTCGAGATGACAAATATTTACAATACTATTAACCACGGCATTTCCTAGATTCTATAAAGCAGCTTCGTCACTTTTCAAAATCTCATAAATAGGGGTGCTGTAGCAAATGTAGCCACTATTATTACTGTGTGTGATTTGGAAAAAAAGACAATTTCAGAATATTCTGACCGATGTGAATTCATTGTACATGGGATTACTTATGTAATATAATGTTCATTGGCTTAGCCGAGGTTAAGTGTTTCATCGATTTCTTGAGTGTTTGGATTCAATTCGTTTTTTAAGAATAAAACATTGTCAGTTCAATGACTACTTAACGTATGGACCAGTAAACTGATGTTCTTTAACAGATTTTTGCTGCATTACATAACGTGAACACCGAATTACAGAGAACTGCAAAACAAATTATGTTTTATTGGAAAATATAAAAGCTTTGAAATGAAACTGAAAATTTTTGAACGTGATATAAAAAATGGCACTTCTAAACTAATTCCCAAAATCACAAAGACACAAGAATCATCTTGAAGTTCATGATAAACCAGACATTCATATCCTTCAAATGCAATTTTTTGTGTCACTGATTAAATTATCGAATCATTTTCTTCAAGATTTACTCCGTTCTGGTCATTTGAACAAACTACAAAATTAATAAAATGTAATATTAGAGAAACCGAATCTGGAAGAGTTGCAACGGGTTGATTTGAATAATTCTAAAATGCATTTCATGTACAAGGCCTGAATTTAGACGCAAAGATTTGGCGATTTAAGAGCTGAAATATAAAATATTGAAAAACTCGATTAGTCGGATCAACAGTCAAAAATTGTAGAAAATGGAGTTCTGTAAGTCTTGAGTTCCATTCCTGAAATTTTGACCGTCTGAAAAGTTAGCAATGGCAGTATTATCAGTGTTTTCTTCTACACATTCATGTGATTCATTGTTTTAATAATTAACTTTATCAAATCTAAATATACGAATAGTCTGAATGAATAGTTAGTGCTCCAGGCTATAGCTCTGAAAACAACCAAGTACACATCTGGTATAAAGTATGTCGTCTTTGGTGCAGCAGCAAAAGTCTCACTCACAGTAAAATATGTTCACTTGCTTCTCCTTACTTTTTGTATATTATAACATGAACGAATATTTAAAATTTTTGCTTTATTGCTGTCACAGTGACAATTCTTTTGTTGCCTATAAGATATTACTTCTAATAATTTTTGTAATTACATAAGTTAAAGCAATAAAATTTGCAACGAATTATTTAAAAAGGCTCTAGAAAAAGCTTATATTAATTTTAATGTCTCTCTGTTACCTATTACTTAAAGGAAATAAATGTAAGTGAATAAAATGGAGTATAAAATAGAATAAAAAATTAGCCATTCTTTCAGTTCCTAATAAACCTGTTATTGGTTGCCTAAACAGGCGCCCTAGGAATGCTTTAAGTTATTTTATTCTCTCTGTGTAATAATTTTTACATTAACAATAACAATATATATGATTATAATATTTAAGTTAATACATTTATTGCGTTAGTCTTTTGAAATGTGGAGTAGTAACATCCGCAGTTGCTTGAATATTTTCCTCCATATTGTTTTCCACGAGGATCCTCTTTATTATAATATACAATTTAATAATCATAATATATAACAATTAAAAACCATGGCAGACTTCTAGACACTATTTGCTGCTCAAAATTCCCGTGGGCAGGCTTAAGAATTTCTCCGAAAATTATCCGCAATTTGGACACGCGCCCTCAGGATTGGTCCCCAGCCCTGTCCTAGGCTTGTCATCAGGATATAAGACGCATTTGATATCACAATTTGAACAGCTACATTGCAGGAGTGACATATATTAAAATTGTACGTTCCTATACGAGTATATTAGTTCCATTCAGATTTCCACTACAATTTTCTTCTCCTGTTACTGAAGAACGATCTTTCAGTACAAACTTTACACATAAATATACTGTATATTGTAAGTCGTTGATAAAGTGTTCAATATAAAAGTTCAATACAAGATTACATACATAAGTACGCTTTACTACAGGCAGTTAAAATTAGTTTATTCAATTATTATTACGCGATGGAGTGGTTCCACATTGTGCGTTGGCAAGCACTGCTGTTACCTTTCTTCAGGTTGGAGAGATTCGACGTTGACTCAGTGGCGTGACTGGTCGCTTGGACAGCGTGCGTTAGGCGTGCTATCTTCTACTGTAGGTTAATGAATGCAATGAGAATGAAACCGAAATGAGCCATGATTTGTGGACAAAATACACTCTGCATTAGCGTAATCAGTAACAAATCGGCAATCGAGAAGGAACAAGGTCCAAAGAAATCCAGTTTCTTGTCGGGAGAACGGTGAAGTACACAAGTAAAGAAGTAATGAGTCAAGTCTGGGATATGACACCGTGTCGATTGGTAAATAGTTACCGACTCTGAATATGGAGATGACAAGGTCCTCCGAAATGTCGGTAACCATCGATCAAGCGAAAAAACTTCAATATACTTACACTACTGTGAAAATCTCAATATCTCGCAAAAAAAAGTGTGTATTTATTCATAATCACATCCAAAGAAGTCTAGGATACATTTATACAGCGTTACAGTGCCTACTCTTTTCTTCGCGCAGTCGCTGTACCTTCCCTTAGAACTTCGCAAGGCCACACTGTATTTCTACAAACCACAAGATGTATTTCTTATGACTGACCGATGTGTAGAAATTTTAACATCTTCAACATGACCATATGACTATGACAGCGTGTCCGTATTTACGAGCAATTTGGCCACAGAACCTTTTATGCTCGAAAACTTTTGCGGAACCCCTAATAAAATTCTTACATATTAAGTTAAAAAATATAAAAGAGTTAAGTAATAATAATAATAATAATAAACAAACTTTAAACGTTCAATGCACGTACTTATTTTTATAAATAATCACACTTCATATGCAAAAACAACTTTAAATTTAATATGATGTTCCAGTACACGAACTGCTTATTTGTAGTATATGGTTATTGTATTTATTCGATATTTCAAAGAATTAATTAATGTCGTAAAAATTAAAATTAATTTAAATTAAGCTTATAACAACAGTACTTAAATTATCATTTGTATATTGTAAAGTAATTTTATTTCGGAACCCTTACTATCACCCCAATCTGCTCTACAGTATTACTTTTATTGAAGACTAGCATTTCCGCTTTCAAACTTTATTGTTTGTGTCCTGTGAAATTTCACTTTTATACACGTAATTCAAAGTGCTGATTTTTCTCCACTCCAAATATCGCGCTGTTTCCTGCCGATATCTAGGTGAGAATGTTTAAAATGATACAGTGGTATTATCTCTCTGAATATATTATTTTCATACTGGGCTTCGTGCAGATATCTCTACATTTGGAGAGGTAGGGACAAGTAGTAGAAAAAATGGCATGGCCACCTTTCACAAAACAAACTAAAGTCCCAAAACTCATTACGTAATTGAACAAATTAGGATATATCTGAGATTGAAATATCGAATCCAAGATCGCACGGAATATACGCATCTTACACTGTAAATATGAACATAGGTTTATTTCGCTTAAAATTCATTCCTTAATTAAACTACACTGTCGAATGTCAAAGGCACACACACATGTACTAAGGTTGGGTGTTGGTTATTAGGCTTTAGTTACTAAGTAAACAGAAAACATTATGTGCAGACCAATCTCGTCCATCTGTCTGTGACCTAGTATTTGCGACTACATTCTTCATCTGCTTTTCATAAAATTCGTTCCTTACAAAAAGATGTGGAGTAAGAATGAGTGTCGCGAAAGTCGGCTCGGTGACAGTCATACTTTACTTAAGAGCTTAAATCAATTTCTATCCGTACTTTCCCCATTTCTTCACCGATCTGGGTAAAAAAGAACGCTACATAAAGGTGCTGAATGATAGTGAGTTTCACGAAAATCGGTGCAGTGAAAACCATACATTACTTGGGGGGTAAATAAAATGTTGCACTATTTTCTACATTTTTAGTCCGATCTGGATAATAATCAGTGAAGGAAATGTCCAAAAAATATATTGAGTGATAATGAGTTTCGGGAAAATCGGCACTGCCAATGCCGTATTTTACTTAAAGGATTAAATGAATTTCTATCCGTAAATTTCACATTCACTCTTCGATTTCGATTAAAAACAGTATAAAAGGTCTGCAAATAATGATGCTGATTATGTATGAATTTGTGAAAATTGGCCAGGCAAGGTCGTGTTTTTCTTATGGGCGTAAGGGAAATTCCATTTATGCGTGTACTATGAAACCGTATGACATTCTGAGAGTAAATAAATTGTCTGTGTACTGCGTTACGGAACACGTCTCGATTAGTTACTTGAATGGGTAAGAACGAAGTGGATAAATTGAATTTGAAAGTCTATGTGTGTTTGTTTCATTACTTTCTAGTAACTGGAAGGCAGTGCCTGTCACTAAGTCAAGAGGGTATGCGGGATAAGCAGGCTATAAACTGAATTTTAGGCGCTTTAACCATGCAATTGTAAAAAACTACTATTAGCTTCGTCGTGTGTCCCTCTGTCCGTCTGTCTGTCCGCATTAAATGCCTGAACTCCCACAGGACGAAGTTTTGTGACATTCAGGGAATTTTTAAGAAAAATTGTCGATATTCTCGTGCAAAAATTTTAGTTAAAATCTTAAAAAATAACACTTTACATAAAGATTTAGAATATTTATTTCTATTTTGGTTACTAGCATTACCATTGCCCTTTTAGTTAAAAGGGATACTTGGTTACTAAGGTTACCAATGCTGTTAAGCTTACTATAATAACCTCTGTTACCAAGGTCATCAGTGTTACCAGTATTTCAAAGTTCACTTTTGTTGCCTGGTTAAAAAAGTCACCTATGTTTCTTTGGTTGCTACGGTTATGCGAGAGCGACAAAAGTTCTTCACTCTGCAGATTTTTCTAACTGGTTTTTACATGTTACATATTATATATTTACAGTAAAATTTATATAATTTTACAGCTTTCGTAAGGAAAGGAAGTAGTGTAAAATGTATTTTCTAATGTGTGTTTCAGAAAATGACCTAGAAGATACGTGTAGCAAAAATTTTGAGGTAGGAAAACAATGTGAAAATACTTTTCTGTCCAAGGTTCCATGATATCCGGAAGGACACTGTTTGTTGAAGGTTCCCAGGCTTCTCCCACTTATCCTTTTGATAACAGTAATATTAACGAGAACGTGAGTATGCAGAATTGCTGGAATTATAACAGGAGAAAATCAAAATAATTGGAGAAAAATCTACCCCAGTGACGCGTTATTCACCACAGGAAACTGTCCCAGAACCACTTTGTTCATTACAAATCTCACATGAACTGTCCCGGGATCGAACCCGGGCCTCCGCGGTGAGAGGCTGGCGACTGAAAACAAGCTACAGTTCCTACTTCACAAAAAACACTCACGTCTCTGTCACGACCTACCAGTTGATAATCGCTGCCTCTTCTGAAAATCATACGAAATACACAAATACAGGTGCTACACACAGTTACCACTGTGCATTAAAATGTTACGTTTTAATTGCATCAAATTTTGATGCAGGGGCTATTATTTTCTAGACCGTATTATAGTAAGTACTTTTATTTTCCCAGTGACGCGTTATTCACCACAGGAAACTGTCCCAGAACCACTTTGTTCATTACAAATCTCACATGAACTGTCCCGGGATCGAACCCGGGCCTCCGCGGTGAGAGGCTGGCGACTGAAAACAAGCTACAGTTCCTACTTCACAAAAAACACTCACGTCTCTGTCACGACCTACCAGTTGATAATCGCTGCCTCTTCTGAAAATCATACGAAATACACAAATACAGGTGCTACACACAGTTACCACTGTGCATTAAAATGTTACGTTTTAATTGCATCAAATTTTGATGCAGGGGCTATTATTTTCTAGACCGTATTATAGTAAGTACTTTTATTTTTCCTTGTTTTTAAGGGTCGCTTTATATCGTCACTAGACGGCCATGACGATATTTACGAAGCATGTTAAGTAAAAGATTAGGGGGCTCTTAAATAATAATTCATGTTATCTTCATAAGGCTCACAAAGCTGTAACACAAGTCTTCCCTCTTAAACAGAAACAAGGTGAAAAACCGTTTACAGTTGCATTCCACTGACACACAAAAAGGGTAGAGCAGCTGTCTGGGCGCCATCGGAATAGAGAACTCGAGGCTCATAAGAAGGGACATTAAACACCGCCTTTCGAAAAAAAAACACAGCTACGATATATCAAATGCTGTTTAGCACTGTACATGTTAATTGATTTATTTGATTATTTCTGTCAGTTGCACTGGATATATTGCGTCGAATGTGAATTAAGAATTTGGAAATATGAAATAACTTGTCGTGGCTTATTTAAGGCAAGGAAACTAATCCCAGAATTTGTCTAGCAACACTGAGAAAAAACACGAAATCTTTAGATGTAATATTCTATCCCAGTGGCAGGATTTGAACATAAGCACTCCCACATATAAAGGAGGCAGGCTAATCGTTACATCGCAGCGTCACTTGGGCCTCTAGAGATGTGCCGTAACTACTGATCATAAAACAAAACTTACTGCTTAAAAATTACTGCGAATCCAGATCATAAAAATTACAAGGCGTAAGTTTGCGACTTGTCATTTCTCCATATGGTCATCGTTGCGAAGACGGCAGATGTCTTAGTGGGAGAAAGTAAGCTGCCTCCATGCGGTGTGACTTAGGTAAATTCTACCGCAATGATTTGGCGACGTTCAGAAAGGGAATGGAGTCGCTAGCTGTTTAAGGCGAAGTATTGTGAACGCCATGATGGCATCTGGGGTAAAAGAGGTATACTATAGAAGGAGGTGGGTGGTCAGCTTCACGACTCTCAACACGACGGCAGAGATTGAAGAAATGTGGAGTGAGATCAAAGGAAAGGAGGACCGTGTTAAAGTACATAACCTCCAAGGCCACACCAAAGGTTGCATTCAAGAAGTCAATCACTCTAGTGCCGAAAGAGGAGGGGCTCAATCATGTTTTAAAAAACAGTGGCAAGGAACTCTTCAAAAAAGAGTGTGGGGGGGGGGGGGGGCGGCCAGACCCTGTCATGCATCGTCGCATATTAGACATCAGTCTGCGTCCTCGAATTTTCTGTACTACCACAAATGTTCAATGATGTTGGTAGGCACGCAAACAGCAAGTTTAACTGGGGGAGGGGGGTACATGCCCCTGATGCTGTACACATTTCTGTTGGATTTTAAAAACTATGTTACAAAATTCATGTCATAAATATAATTGCAACATAACACTGCAATTGCATTTATATATATGCAAGTATAAATACATGTTCCACGACTCGCTCACCTAATTTAAATCACAAGGTCCAATCTGCTTGGCTTTTTTTAAGTTCATCTAAAAATAGCGTTTTAAAAATGTCAATGTACTAGTAATCATCACCCGATTTCAGTGGCTGATTTCGGCTGAAACGTAAAACGTTTGATAACTTGTTTATAATTTTTTTTTAATTGAGAATTTGAGGGGGCTGGAGCCATCCTTTGGGTGCGCGCCTGGACGATGGAGATTGTTGAACAACCTCTTCAACTCACGTTGCACACGAAAGACATCGTCGTGTTTCGTGTGTTAAAGCGCGCATTTTTTCTTCTGGTGTACCGTTGTCGACAAGTTCTACTACGCACCGGTGCCAACCGCATTAAACAGATCTCCCTACTTCAGTCAATGTTGTTCGTTTTCCCTGAACCCCCATTCTCTGGTGCTCTGTCTGGAACGAAATTTCTTTTTGGGTGTATAATTATGGGAAATCTGTATTAGTGTGATTAACTAATGAAGGGTCAATTTCATTTCAGTGGAATACCAATTAGGCACGAATTTGAAAGTTTTCTCACATATTTGTTTCCGAAATTTTCGAAGCTGTGCTTTTACTCCGTTTTCATAATTTGTACGAATGCAGCGAGTAGTAAAACAATTCTGTTTTTTTTTAATTTTCTCACCGACTTACTGCACAAAAGATGGGAAACGGTCGGGGTGCAAAGGTCACTGCGGTGCCCGCCCTATTGTATTATAGGCCTACTCTAGGGTTCGCAGCATAAAATCTTTGTGAACAAACACATATTGTGCCTAATATTACCAGCTCAACAATTTCCTTACTTTTGTGAAGCAGGCAAGTAAAAATAACTTGATTTTCAGATTCGCTTTCTTTGACACAGAGTTTCTAAAGATAAATTTCTGTTGTGGAAGTTTTTGAGTGCTTTGTGGTGAAATTCAGAAGTTCTACAAGAAACTCGTGAAAAATTCTTTTCCGTCTTGGCATTTGGTATTAAGAGCATGACAAACGTACGTTAACAGCCTGAATTTTTAGACAATCTGTATGAAATTTGCCAGACTCCATTTGTTTTGAAATAATAAAAAAAGATAAAATCTTTATAATTTCCTCGTTCCATTTTAAAAATTATTGCGCAGACGTTATAGCACTGAAACAGCGTTTCAAGTACAGAAACTCATGAAGCAGTGTCCAATACTAAGATTATTGTAAAGGGGCTTAAAATTCAAAATAACGCTTTGAACTTAAACATTCTAACTTAAAAGACAGCGTTACTGGAAAATAACCGACCTACAGTAATTTGTTTTGTATGAACAAATATACGTAAAATCTTGTGTTGAGTCAAAAATTTATAGAAAAAGTCAACAACGTAAATATGTTGAAACGAAGCAGTCATTAAAGAAAGGGTGGCATAAATTTCCACTGGTATGTGATGTGTGACGTTATATTTAGAGGCAGTGCATTCAATATTTCAGATATCCTGTACCAAAATGTTAATTTCCATGATACTGAAATAAACGTCTTGAAAGCTTCGTCTTTTTTTTTTTTTTTTTTTTTTTTTTAAGTTTCTTACAGATACTTAAGGGGCACTGTGGCGAGTAGTACAATTTAAGAACTGTAACTGTATTCTTCTTTGTGAAACAGCTGAAACGAAATAAAAATGTCTCAAGACTCAGGTATCCTGGGGTGTTAGGAAGTGTTGACTAGTAAAGTTACTGACGTTTCGGACTGTCTCCATTTTCAGGATCTAAGTGTAGTCCAGGAAGAGTGGACTCATTGGTCAACTTAGATCCAAACGATTGAGGAACAAAGCTCCTCAAAAACGTCCGCATCATATCCCAGAAACTTGGATCTTCATCATCACTGCGGTGACAACTTCAGATTTCGTACTGTGTTTCGTATTGTATTTCGTATTGTCAGGGCAAATGGATTGAAAAAAAAATCATCCAATTTAATGGAAAAAACAGAGTGGCTTTTTAGAAAAATCTGCGGAAGAAATAATGTGAATTGAACAGTTGGTCAGGTTGGGTGTTCACGGATTATAGAAGGCACTCAGTAAGTTCGCTATGCATCACAGTGAAAGAAACGAGACATGCGTTTCCTCTGGCTCCACACAGTGCTGATGGATGTAGCGAGTACAGGCATGAGGCTAACCAATTAAGATACCACGCAGTGAGGCTGATCAACTGGACGGCCATCTTCTTATTGGACCTCCCGTACATTTGAGACAAAATGTCTTGTAGGGGCGCTGGGCTATTAATTTTACTTTCATTTCAAATGCGCTTCATAGAGGCAGACACAAGTATCCATTTTGCATTTACCATACATTGTTCTTCAAATACAATATCTACATTCATTGCAATTTACTTCGAGAATTGCATGGAATCTCCTCAGTTCTAGTATCAAATAATTTAAAGGCATTTTAAAATGTCACATGACGTTTAAGGATATTTATTTGGACTCTGTCCATCCACCTACTTCTTCACAATGTAAAAAACACACCGTTTAAGAGCTGATCTATTTCTGTGTTCAGATGGAGAGGACATGAAGAAATTCTCTTCCAGCTGGCCTCTGTAGAGCTGCACTAGTGTACAATGTCATTTATACAGAAGAGCAGTCTTCACATGCCAGATGGTTATAGAACCTACTTCCGAAACACTGTAATTTATACAGAGACATTACTTTATCTTACATCTATCGCTATTAACATCCCGTCCGTTCGTGAAGCTTACAAAACCCAACTCACTTATCGTCTCCCACGCTGCATATCGCAGAGGTTGTCGGTTCTTTTAATAGACAGGTGCATCGCTATGTGAACACCTGTCCGATGTGAGAGAATCTATGCCTCCTTCCAGCAAGACACTGCAACAGCTCACACTAAAAACAATTCTATGCGTTGTTTAGATAGTGTCCTTGGTGAAAATAATAAACAGTATTAATCCTTGCACTGAAGATGCAAAAAACACTCAAGTTGCAGCACCTTCAGTTTCACCAGCAGAACTTCAACGTGCCATGAGCAACGAGTTTGTTAGACGTGACGAGCAGAAGGAATATATTTTCAGCATATACTTTAAATGTGGTGAGTAAAAATCTAATATTCTACAGTACATTGAATTAATACTCATGAACCCCGACTCACGGCAGATTGGAATAGCGGCGATTACGCTGCTTCACATCACGCTAAATGGTCTGAATGAAGAGTGATGCGAGTTGTCAGATAAGATAATATTTCCTATACAGAGAATTAGAAAGATGGGCGGAGTTCACATAAAGCCTTGAACCAATATTAACGGAAACAACAGACTCCCACAACGAATGCATCGACTCTGGGAGGAGAAGGGTGGAATTTTGGTTGCAAACCCATTGATTTTTAAATATTCCACCACGTCCCCGTTTATTTTAAGTTATAATCTTCAAACTTAAAAAAATTACCAAACATCTTCGGTCTTCCGGTAAATTGTAAGCCACGTGATTTCAGATTGTCTCTCCAGATTGTGTAAATACTTCTCCATTTAGGCAGGCAGCTTCAATTTCTTTGAATGGCCCCAATACGATCTCGGTGCAGTAATAGTGGCAGACAAGGGCAATCAATGAACATGGAATGGAAAATAAAACGTTGGCATATCAGTTAAAGTAATATCCAGATATTTTCTCGAAAGACTGAGGAAAACTGAGAAAAAAGCCAGTCAGGTTAAAATGTAGCGGCCTAGATTGAAACTAGGTACATATCAAATATAAGCAGGCCTAGACCACTGAACCGGATGTGTCAGCAAAGGAAGTATATATGAATGGAATAATAAAGCCTTTTTAAGGCGGTTGCCTAGACTAGACAGAGGCGGATTGTAACTACATTTTACTCACAGTCAGACAATGCTATTATGAAGGGATTATGAGCTACAGAGCCTGGCAAGTATAATTCCGACGTTAAACAAAATAAGAAATTTAAATACAACATAATATTATGGCGCGATCGGGTCCTCGCAACCTGATTTGTCCATTTAGTTTGCCTGTTCTAATTCTAATAATTCTACTCCCTTTCTGAAATAATTAATCTTTCAACTAATTCACCCTTTGTCTACACATTTACTTCTATACACTGCACCAGCATTCACATAATGAAAACAATGCATCGAAACAAAGACTCTTCGCAGCTCATGGTATATTATATCCGTGAAATATGGCTAAACAGATCGTAATGACAAGTGATTTGTTTCGTAATTTCTCGGTGTCCGTGTGTCTGACTCAGTTCAGAATTGCCTTAATTCCCAGGCATGAAAACTGCGTCTATGTGGCGCCATATTTTGTTTAAATTAGTCTCTCTGCCGTATTTCTGGTAATTATCGTGTAAAAGGCACGATTAAAAATGTTTGAAATAGTGTGTTTGTATTTTATGTACAGCTTTATGTTGAAGCTTTCTTCAGCACGAGAAGTCAGCAATATATATATATATATATATATATATACGTGTGTGTGTGTAATTTACACAGGTCTATATGTAAAGTGTTATTTTTGTCAGATTTTAAACAAAATTGAATTTGGTCGACACATTTAGTCACAATTCCCAATATAAGCCTACACGCATTATTTCACAAAAATCCGTCCAACGGGAGCCAAGTTGTGCCATGCGGACAGACGACCTGACAGACACGACGAAGCTAACAGTCACTATTCGCGGCTGTTTTGTGAACACGCCTAAAACTTCATAAATATATATGCATCATGTGTAATTTGAGGTTCTCATAAAGGTTACTACAGCTGTCTTCTCGGATGTCATACCGTGCTGCTTGGAGATAGGTAGTAGGCCTAAGGCTTCGGCGAAAGTTAACTGGTTATCAGACTATACGGCGTAACACCTCAGGCGACCGTAATCTTCGTGCGAGATCTGAGGTTCTCACGGCGTTCTTATGGATGTTTGTCTTCGGGAACCTGGCGCCTAGTAGATTGGTATATTGGTACCAACGTTTCTGAGGAGCTTGCTGCCTCCATCTTCAGTGTAGTCTGCACCCTTTTTGGACTATGCTGAAGGTGGAGGCAGCAAGGTTCTCCGAAACTTTCCCACCCTTATATCAATCTACACAGAGTCGTATCTAAGAAGACGGAAATTATCAGTAATCCGTAGCTATCAAATATTCACAGTACTTGCATATACAGAAATTATGCCGGCAGAAATAACGTAGGTCGACCAAGTAAAAGGACAGATCAACACCTATTAAGGCGAAATAAACCTGGAATTACTAACCTGTTGATGCTGCTGCTGTTGCTGCCGATAATTAATTGAGAAAATATCAAACGTTTACTGGTAATCCGAAGGTGTATAGGCATGCATTAAATCAGACCCCCATCCAAATTTCCACACAAACTTTATGAAAATACTAAATACATTGAGACCTACTCGGGACAGCAAAACTAGTTTCATTCAGCGACGCTGTCCAGTGTCAGGATAATTAGTGAATAATGAATCGGAAATGGTGTTTAAGGAAACTCTTGTCGAAAGATCTCGCAACTGTGTTTACGTTGTGATGCTGTTCTGCATTCTGTTGAAGAGACATGGCAATTAGTTTTTTCAGTGTTTACTTCTAGACCAACGTCCTTAGTAGGGACTATCAAAGCTACCGTGTTATTCTTTATAGTGTTTGTTTTCACCCAATAAATTTACACAATTAGCGAAGACTAGAAACCAACGTGTCTCATTAAATTTCGATCTCCACTGGTTTTCTTTGACCTTCCTAATGGCATAATCTAAAGCAGTGGCCTTCAAAAAGTGTTCCGCGGAAAACTGAAGTTCCGCGAGCGCATTGTACGGGTTCCAAGCGCACATTGCTTTTGTAATGAAATTGATAAATATAACTTTGATAGTTTTTAAATGCACTGTTTTATTTTACTCCCCATATTTGTACACAATCGGGACTGGGTTTATTTTCGATGTAAATCACAAAAAATTGCTTTTCATAAATGTTACGAGTAAATACTTTATTCTTTCAATGTAATTTTGTTTAAAAAATTCTTATTTCATTATTACACTCTAAAGAACACTTTAATTTACAGGAGTTCCACGAAAATTCAGATTTAGTCACAAGGGTTCTACTGATATTAAGGGTTTGACGACCATTGCTCTAAAGCAAATTTGAAAAATAGTGACGATGAAGGATCCTCTTGCTTCAAGCCGTTCTGAATAGGAAATGCATGAAAAAAACGTTTTATTGTCCTGGCTTCACTGTAAGTTTAATTGCACATTTCATTCTAAATATCGATGTACTTAGCACTTCGAGCGGATAAAATATTTTCTAAATATTATGTTCCAGTAATTAACTGACAAATGGCCGTTTTATTAGCAATATTTGGATATAATCTCGAAAGGAACTGATAGTCTACGGACGTAGTTGAAGATTTGCTGGCCATATTTTATTAATCTATCTCAGTAAAACTGTGGAGAGCAACAAAACACGTCGCTAATGTTAGAGAGTCGGAGTTAAAATTCAAATTTGGTGCTTCTCAACATACGACCACGCTACATCTATGTTGTTTCACACCTAATTAAATAGCTAACCTTTCATCATTTCATTATATGCAACCGATTACTGCAAAATTTTAAACTTGGCGAGATCTGCGCTCTTTTGGGATATTACGCAGTGTCGAGGGGCAAACCTTTACCACTCGACGCTGCGTAATATCCCAAAAGAGCGTAGATCTTCTCAACATCGCGGCGGAAGCTCGAAATCACGGAATTTTAAACTTCTTCTGCAACTGAGGTTCTTAACCTATGAGTAGCCATGACGTGGTCTGATAGATGGAAGTGTGCTGATTCGACAGTTGATGTGACGATGCGCAACTCACAGCACGTGTACGCTAATGAATACAGAAGAATTTGTTTAGCTGACCACTGACACCACTAAAACAAGAATTCTTTTTTTTAAAGTTGCTTTTCAATGAAGAATGAAAGAGGTCACGCAAGTTGTGTATTTTATAAAACTGAGGTCGTTAAACAATAAGACTTTCAGTCAGGTGTGCTCAGGTATTTGTTCTGACTGTACGCATTTACTTTATCATTCCATCACAAGGAAAAGTCCCTCACCGAGCTGTGGCATAACGAAATAGGATCGGAAACTTTAGTCGTAAAAATATCTCCGGGTCAAAAGGTTTTGATTTTTAAGTGAATATTAAAATTATCCTGTCTGCAGGTATACCTACCGTACTCATTAAGTTAAATGATGAAACAAAGACGGAGCCAACACAAACGTTGACATCTTTCAAAGGAAAGCTAACATATTGGAAGTGGAAAATAGAATAAAACAAGGTTGCTTCTTTCCCAACATTAAATTTTCTTCGGGAAGTCGAAGATGTTGAACTTCCTGCTGTAAAAAATGTTATCGCGGAATGTTTATAAGTACCAACTATTGACGTAGACCGCTGCCTTCCGGAGATGTGACTAAATACAGCTGGATGCGCAGCCCATTTGTTACGCATATCGAAAATTTGGCTGATGACATTTCCAGCATTGCTGGATCTCATGAGCAGCTTATCAAGACAGAGAAGGACAGACGTTATGCTACAATTGTAAAAACAATCACTGCGTGAAAGCGAAATGAGTACAAACAATTGTGAGAAATGGGGTTCTGGAAGTTTTACTGCCCTTTTCTGTATCATATTTTTATGAAGCAAGGTTTTCGGCACTAGCCACCACAACAATTAAGCTTCGAAGTAGACAGCAACCAGAGCATGACTTTTAAGACCTATCCTTCAAATATACGACCATGGTTCGAAGAAATTTCCGAGCTTGAGCAAAGTCAAGTTTCAAATTAACATGCGGATGGCTGTTTTAATTTTTTGCTGTTCTTCTAATACTTGTGCCTTTGTAAAATATTTTGCACTGCACATTAACAAACTAATTATTCAGTATACTTCTAAGATTTATATCTTTTACAAGTAACTAATCTTCTAAGTGTTAGATGTATTTTTAATAATCATTCTTAATATGTCAGTCAATTAATTAAAAGGAAATGCATTGTTAAATAAAACCTGAACTTTTGGTACCGGTGATAACTCCCAAACTAATCTGTATCCCGGCCTTACGACATTAAGCAACCCTGTTCCAAAGACATGATTAAGGTTTATTTAACAACACTGCTAGCACCTTAGACTATTTCAGGTCGAATTGTAGGATTATTTGTCAGTCGTTCATTTGAGAGGATTTCGAAGGAAGCTGTTATGACCAGCCTGAATTACTCTCGGAATTTGTCACGACAGCCTGTGTCCCAACCAGGATTCAAAACAGGCACCCCCTGGCTGAAACTCTAGAGCTTTATCGCTGCACCAACCAACTAGGTAGTTACTACTATACAATTTGAGCAGTATGAGTGGGCAAAGCGGCCCCGGGTGGTATGAGAGGGGGCGTCAACCACTGCAGTACTATAAAAAGTTCCGACAGCATAATGAGCAGGCAGCCACGGACGCAGAGTTGTAGCTTTGGAAATCTGATGTTAAGAACAAAGATTTATTTCTTTATGCATACACACCATGTAGAATATTTTACTGTGCGTTAGGTTTCTAGTCAAGAATCAATTCTAATAAGATTCAAGTGTTCTTGAATGTTACACCGTACCGACTTGCCTATTTAACTGTTTAGCAGTCGACATGGCGTAGCATTCCAAATGACTTGAACCTTCAGCAAACACCTCTGTCAGAACCTCAAATCTGAACTGCAGTTGGAGACACAGTTCCTCGATACTCAACACTTTCCACAGAAAGTACAACAGCATCGACACGTCATATGCCTAACATATTATTCGTCTCACCACATTTTACTACTCTTGCTATATTGATGGGTTAGATTCCATACAGTGTCGCCTCGGAAGATGAGTTGAAAAGTATGGAGAACGAAGCGGACTGAACCTATTTGAACTACTATCTGACAACATGAGGATTCCATTATTTTGGGATATGACGCTAAAACAATGGGTAATCGGACCTATAGACCCTTCAAGATGAGGATACCACGTTACCTCGAAACGTCAGCACCCGATTATCCATTGACGCAGCATCATATCCGAAGAGAAAGAAACAACAGCTACACTTCTAAAAAAAACTCTGAATTAGAATCCAAGAATTTTTCTGATCAGAGCAAGGAAAACCGCTTGAAGTCATCAAGTCAATACATCAGGGTCAAATTAGTGGCCTCTCAAATTTGGCATTTAAAACAATCCAGTGGATTCTTTAAAATGTCAAATATAAGGCACAGGCGTATACTTCAGCTGCCAGTTATGACTCTCAGAATCTAAAATGCAGTACAGTTAATCACAGAACACCAACAGACGTGGCACGGAGCATTTCACAGATTTTAGTGTGAGCCTTATGCCTGAAACTGACATACGCCTACCCTTTTTAGCCCCTTATTTTCCTACCCTTATAACTACATACACTAGGTTATGTATCCTCGAATAACTGAATAATCACTGAAGGTGAATTAGGAATGAAGTGAAAGAAAGCAGCTGTAGTTTTTTTTACGGCGTTAGCCCAGAATTTGTTAGGACAAATAGAAAATATCACTAAAAATCTCAGTTAGAGTACCTTGTATATGGGCCGAGATTTTAAGCTGGAGCTCCCGAATGCGTTACAATACTTATAACGGCTAAAATGCTACTAAAATAGCAGCTATATACGTATAGAGTGACCATCAAATATACGAAAGCCTCTATAAATTTCCATTGCATAAAAAAACAACAGTACTATGTCCAGATCAAGCAAGCAATAAAAAATAAAATCAAACAATATAGAGAAATGTATTTTAAGTAATTTTTATAACTAAATAGGATAGGGGTGCAAGTCTCCAGGGATGTTACGCCGTGATGAGTGGTAAAGAGTTACCGACGTTTCAGACGAGAGTGCTGCCTGTACAGGGCATACACAAAAGAATGGTGCGGTTTCAAAAGTGAATAAAAAATTTATTTCTCACCTTACACGGGCACAACATACACCGTCAGCGGCGGTAACTGTCCACGTTTCTCATTTGGTAATTACAGTCCTTCAATGTGTGCACCCTGGGTCACACGACACACATCCACACGGTAATCAAACTCATCCCAGACCCGGTGTAGCATGTCCGCTGTAATGGCCTGCAGTGCATGCGTTATCCGATCACGAATTTCATGGATGGACGTGGGCAATGGTGGTACATAAACGCTGTCTTTAACGAACCCCCCAAAGAAAGAAATCGCACGGTGTAAGATCTGGCGAACGGGGTGGCCAAGGGAGAAGGTTCTTGTCTCCATTTGCAGCAGCACGTCCGATCCAGCGCTGTGGAAGAACACGATTGAGAAGCACTAGTACATTCATGTGAAAATGGGGGGGGGGGGGGGGGGGAGCTCCGTCCAGTTGTAGAATGTAATCGTCATAATTGGTATTCAGTTGGGGTAACAACCAGCTTTCCAACATGTTCAAAAATGAGTCGCAAGTCACAGTTGCTTCAGCGAAGAAAAATGGGCCGTGCACTTTCTCGCGGGACACCGCACAGAAAACGTTGACTTTTGGAGAGTCACGCTGGTGCTCTATCTGTGCATGTGGTTGCTCGGTTCCCCAGATACGGACATGGTGTCTCTGCACCTTGCCACTGATGTGGAATGTGGCTTCATCGGAGAAGATCAGTCTTTCTACGAACCCATCTTCCTCCATTTTCAACTGCATCTCCTCGCAAAAGTCACGCCTTTTCACTTTGTCTGCTGGTTTATGGGCCTGCATCAATCGCATCTTATACGGTTTAAAACATAGCCGCTTACGCAGCACCTTCCACACCGTCATTTTTGGCATGCCCAATTCCCTGCTTCCTTTAGCCACTTACTTGCGGGGACTTCGCTGAAACGCCTCACGCACTCTTTCAATGTTTTCATCAGACACACGAGGTCGACCAGGACTCTTGCCTTTACACAAGCATCCAGTTTCTACAAACTGTCGGTACCACCTGCTTATGTTATTCTTGTGTGATGCGTCTTTTTTAAACCGTGCACGAAACTCACGCTGCACTGTAATCACAGATCTGGACACCTCAAAACGGAGCACACAGAAAGCCTTCTCCTGCTGCAACGCCATCTTTGAAACTGGCCCCGCGGCCACGCAGTAAGCATGAGAAGCGAACTGCTGGTAGCGCGTGAGAAACTTGGACAGTTGCCGCCGCTGATGGTGTATGTTGTGCCCGTGTAATGTGAGACATAAATTTTTTATTCACTTTTGAAACCGCACCATTCTTTTGTGTATGCCCTGTATATTCAGAATGTTAGCCATTAAAGAAGAAAGCAGCATACTCCTTCGAAACGCCGAAAACTATTTACAAGTCAACACGGCTTAATATCCCAGAGGACATGAAGTTTCATCAACTCAGAACCTCAAATCTCGCAACACACAGGATAGGCATAATAAAAAGTTACTTTAAGTAAAATTAAACGTAGTGCAAATTTCAATCGAATGACAGTGGACTTTTTTGAACGAGGTAATGAAATATCCGGTTGCATTGAAGGCAGATAATTTTCCACTGGCCTTGATATTCATGTAATAGCTGCTTTTGAACATAATGATGCACAAAAATAATTTACTTATCAGTAATCCATTTTACATATGAAGGCAGCACTATTACTCATGGAAATTCTGTCTTACATTTTGTAAACAGTCCTAACTTAATATTTAGTCACGGACCTTAAGTGGCAACTCTTTCTGTGAAAGGCACGGATGTGTTGACAGTGCCGCAGGCACAACAGATTACTGAGTATTTCAGTTACATACTATTGAGTCTTGAAAACACCAATACTAATTCAATTTGCAGAAAAACAGGCGTTCAAGCATCAGGCCGTGCAGTCTATCCATTTTATGAACATTTCAAAACCGATTCATTAAATTAAAACCCGCAACATTCTTATTTCCTCTCTTCTGATGCAGCAGCAAATGATTATTTTTCATCGGTTGGGCACAGCGACCTACGACCTATGCGATTAGGTTTTCGTAATGATTAAAGCCTTGAAGACTGAAGTCATACAATACATTTTTTTACAAGGGCTCGACAGCCCCTTGGGGGCCTAGGCCGCCTCATTTTTTCAAGGCTTCACGATCACACTTTTTAGACACACCACGTTCGGTAGGACTCCTCTGGACGAGTGACCAGCCCGTCGCAGAGACCTCTACCTGACAACACACAACACTCTCAAGAGACAGACATCCATGCCCCCGGTGGGATTCGAACCCACATTCCTAGTAAGCGAGCGGCTGCAGAACCACGCCTTAGACCGCACGGCCACTGGGATCGGCCATATAATACATACATATACATAGTGTGTATAGTGTGTGTGCACATAAAACTTTACTTTATACCTCACAGAGAATAAAGTCCGTCTCCATTACAAAGCCAAACTGATACGCGTTGTTTAGGAAACTAATCGTTGTTTATTCTGATAATCATACCATATAGACAAGTAGGCAAAGTGAAGAATTTCTTAATGTCGCAGCAGGTGGTGCGCATATTTACCAATGGGCTTTAAATGGTTAACAGAGAACTTACTGGTCTACAGATGGGCACACTTACTTTACTCCCCACAACGCCAGCAAACGAGACAACCTGTTAGCGGACTTTATATTTAAGAAGCGTAACCCCAATCAGTTTAGTAGCTGACCCACACGTCATATGTAGCAGCAAATAAAATTAAGATTCAAAACTAAAAACTCCCTTTATAGTATTTTCAGGCTGCGTGTGGATGAAAGTTTACAGCTGTTCCTGAAATGCACGGAATAAAATCACACAAACAAGATAAAACAAACATGCGTAACTGCCTGCATATATATAAATAAATAAATATATATATACATATATATATATATAGCTTTAGAAATTTGCGCAGACTGCGGTATGAAGCATGGAATTCGTCTAAAGCCGGGATTAGACGGCGCGTGGCTCGTGCAGTGACGTGACGTCACTTGCTCGGCCAACATTTCGGAACAGAAAAGACAATCTGGCTACACGACGCGGCGCAGCTCGGCAAATGGAGGACCAGCGGCCTTGCTCGGGTAGGTTCGGCTCGGCTTGTGGAATAAGTCGTGTTGTTCTATGAACTTAAAAATGTCCTCGATTGACCACTCCATTCTAGCCAATATCAATTGTGGGACAGAAACTTTCACTCTTCGCGCAACCCGACAGCAGAAAACAAAGACCAGACCTAAGTGTATACAGGTTGGACGAGACTGGCTTGGCGCGTACACTGCAAGCGCCGTGTAGCCGTAACAGCTGCCCGCGCCGAGTCCCTTTGAGGATCGTGAGAAAACCGCCTCTGAGGCGATCCCACGAGCCTCGCTCCACCAATCACACTCCGCGCCGCGCCAGGCCGGTTACACGGCGCGTTTGAATACGATTCTTTGTCAGTGACGTCAGTTATGACGTAAAATGATCCGAGCCACGCGCCGTCTAATCCCGGCTTAATAATTCAGTTCCACCTCACTGTAAATATGATTCATGCCATTTTCAGATAATATCCGGTTAATGCTCTCCAGGTAAATAATCGCTACTCATTCCCAGAATCATATAAAACGTAAAAATGTGTGTGGATAAAATTCAGGTTTTTTGTGTTAAAACAGGTGGTGTTTCAGGTGAACGCACACCAGGGGTACAGTAACCTCAACGCAACAGAAATTTGAAAGAAATCAGTCGCCCGATTAAAACGGACACACTGAGGAAACTGATTAGATGCCCACATCAACTCAAGTGGGAGTGTTTCCGACTTTATCCACGACATATGTTTTTTTAATTTGTGCACTTATTTTCTGCAACGTTAGATAATAATATCGATCCTGTCGAAATATGGTGGTGGCTGAGGCGGTGTAAGAAGAAATGAAATGGATACAGAAAACATCCCCACTTCCATGACCGTTTTTGCTCAGATGCTTACATTGTTTAGAAAGAACATAACCAGTCTCCAGGCCTGTTTAAAACTTTTAATCGAATGAGCATTGAAAGGTTTTCTTTATTTCAGCAACGCAGACAAATTACACCGAGATACGGACGCATAGGTAACTAAACAACCACTCTGCAACGCGACTCGCACATTACTGGCTCGTTCAGTTGCCTGGAAGTTGAGTTCCTTAGTCTTCCACGAATTCGGTTGTGATCGCTCTGCTACTTCCTACATTGCGCGGCTGAATCCAGTTCCATGTGTTCAGCTCAGTCTGGTAAGGTTTCTTCGATGTTTTGGTCGCGCAGGTTCCTTGGTGCTCGCTCTCTCTTACAGTTGTCACTGTTTTGAACGGTTAAACACACTGCGTATTTATATATTTCATAGGACAAGAACAAAATACTGACACATTCTACTTACTTGCTTTTGTAGTCTATTAACCAAGTTTTCGGTTACTCAGGTTACACTATATAGCGTAGAATTATCAGATGATAGTAAACAATAAACTGAAAAAAAAAACAGGGAATATAAAAATTGCCCTATTTCAGGTAGTATGTCGGTATTTGCCTGGAGGAACTGAAAAGAATCACAAATTTCTCAGTCAGTTGGTTTCCAGGTCTAGATACGAAATTGGAACTCCCCAAACACGTCACAAGCGTTACCACTTGAGCCAACTTGTTCAGCGTCACAATAGACGTGGAATAGCTGTAACATGGCAATTCGCTCAGAATGCTTAGCCTACGCCACGATTAATTTTTCGTGACAGTTTTGAGGCAAGTACCTAAACCAGACATCAGAAAACACGATCTTAAAATCAAATTCTGAACAAGTGACATATTATTTACTTCAGACAAATTATCTGAATATCTGTTTAAATTCAGCCTAATATTTCAAAACATAGCAACTGACAGAATATCAAGAAGAAAGGAACACGCAAGTGTATGTTAAGTGGTATAATAAGCACTCCTGGTATTTGATAGTAGCAACCGTTCCCGCTGTATACTGGGCGGATGACGTACCAACCTTGCGTTATTGTCCAACACTTAAAGTATGAATCCCTGCAATGTATGTATTTATTACGTAAAACGTGTTACCAATGATCTTTGGTTCCAAACGAGATCAGAGATATGCTCGGCAGGTACATAAGTAAATTTACATTTGGATGAATTACTCATAAATTTATTAGAACTTCGGACGAAACAGACGCTGGTCTATATAAGATATATTGGTGCATTGGATCGAGGTTTAGTGCCCACAGTGGGGGGTTCGGACCTGAAGGTTGTTAACACATCGCGAGTAAAAGTGTTGTTGTTGCTTTTATGACAGTATTTGTATCGAAAAGGGATTCAGTCTACCCTTAGCTAGGGGTTGGTGATATTATTGTCACTCTGATCTCCTGCAAACGAAGATATACTCTACAACTTTCGGCCATAGTAGTAAGATTTATGAGTCCATAATGCAAGTGGTCTTGAAGCTAGGCCAAGTGGGTTCGCGTAGACAATTGTTTGCGGGCCTTCTTACGCGCCAGGGTAGTTATATGACACAATGTGACGTTTATAAAGAGGCGGTAGTGATAAGATTTTCCAGTGAGTACATAATCAAATTGCGGCGCAGAAATCTGTCACTAAACATCACGCTACTGTTTTAATAAATTTGTCGGTATCCTGCAATCGTGTCTGTGTACTTCCGACACGTAATACTCCCTGAGTAAAGATCGTGCTCAACGGCTGAGACATTCGGTCAGCTTAGTGTTGTGGTGACTTGAGCGGTCACAAATTATTCTTCTTCTTATGACTATACAAGCACATAGGAAACATAGGAAATCTGTGCACGTGTGCCCATTCACAAAAGTTATAACGTAGTGATTAGCATTCCTACTTCGTTCTGTAAAGGTCTCAGTTTCCGTCCCGAATCCGGGGCTGTAGGCCTACATTCTATGTGTTACTTTCTCCATATATTTCCTTTGGTTTGTTTTGAGTTTTTCTTTACTTGCTTTTAAAGACTTGTCTTCTTGTCCGAATAAAATATACAAATCAACAATTACCTACTATTATCACCCTTCCACCAACAAGAGGAGCAGCACATGTTCAGGTCTCCCTTAAGAAGGCCACGAAATATTCATTCCACATACTTGTGGACCACAGCCAACCTCACGTTCTACTCCATAAATCTGCAAGTTGCGGAGGTGTGGCAAGTTAAACTAAGAAACAAAAAAGTAATTACTTCCTTCTACTGACGAGACCATTTCTCGCAATGTGTACAGTTTTAAATCGTACCGTAACCCTGTTGAGACTAAAATGAACCTACAATTTATATAAATATTCAGGTTTTACATCACAAAGAACGCAGTGTACTTCCATTAGAAATCCTGTTTACTGAACAAATCATAAGGGACAGACAAATACAATGTGTGGACAAATGCAGAGATTTCAATGTTAAACCTAATGGTATATGTAGCAGTAACCACTAGGCTGTGAAGGGTTACAAGTCAAATTCCTGCTGAAAAATTCTTGTAATTCTTCTCAGACCTTTCAAGATAGTATCTTTGCCAGCGGCCTCTCTCAAACAGGAATTGCAACAGGAGATTTGAGGTACAGCGAAGTTGACGAAGATCCAAGTCTTCTGTGATGTTACATTGTGTTGACTGTTAAATATCCACGTGTTAGATGCATTACGCTCTTCTGAAGCGTCGGTTAATATTTACCGGTCGACATGGCATAACATCAAGGAAGACTGGACTTTTAAATTTATACAAACCCCACCTCCCTTTAGGAAAAGAGCATAAAATAATTAGCACCTGCACTTTGCTACTTAAAATATAAACAGGAGCCAGCAAGAGAAGGTGGCTTATGAACTGTAATGCATTACGTAATTTCTGACTGTATTCGAATGGAGCTGTTCCCATGAAGAGTTACAAATTACTACAAGAGCCATGTCATTCCTTCACGCACCGATGGGTCAAGAGAGCAAAGATATGGGCCAGCCGGCTGATCCTCAACAACACAAATGACAAAGCCCCCGTTAAGTAAGATGAATCACTTAGAAGAGTTGTCAAGAAGCCGGTCTTGTTCGCTGTTGTCAATGTTACTTTCTTCACGACTCCCATTAAAGACGCAGTAAAACCAACAAAACGTATTTCTTAAAAGAGACATTTACTTCAATACACGTAAAGGACCATCTCCTAAACAGAAGGGAAGGATTTTAAAAAGTCGTGAAGCTATTACGCTGTGTCATGCCATCTGCTTTATTCTTTATAATGGAAAATAGCAATACGTTTCTTCTCAGACTCAAAATGGAAGAACGGTAATCCATTGCTATTCACCCGAACCTTAGAACTAATTCTGAAATTAGTGGTAAAGTCTGAAACCTTACATTCTTATCGCACGAATTTTTCATTACATTGACTTTACAAGTTGATGATGATGATGATGATGATGACACAACATTTCACCAAGTTCATCTTGGAGTTGTTCGACTTTCCCAAACTTAAGTATCACAGCACGATACTGAAGTGTGGCACATTGCATAATAGTGCGTAAATGAGGAAAGAGTATAAAATATTGCATGATACAGGGGGAATTGTACTGGCAGTAACAGCCAGTAATTGGGGGCAAATTTTAATTGGGTAACTGTAACGGCGCTTCATTTGCTTTCGGTGAAAGAAGAATTAAAGAGAAATAACATTAGAGTAAGTACGAGTATTTTCATTTTCTTATCACCATTGTATTTAAAACATTTAACCAATTCAGCAAAGTGGTAAATTCTTGCTCCACTTATTTTAAGGTTGGCACGGCAGTGTGAGTAAGAAATTTATTTATAAAGTTACTCTAATTCACAAAATGGATAGCAAGGCTTTCTCTATACGCGAATAATAGCCTATTTGTGACAGAAATGCGGTGTGATTTCTTGGCGTTAGAAGCATAATTGTGATGTTTCGGATCAATTTTGCCTTTTAACATATATGCACCTATTTGTGCACCATATTTACGTCGTTACAGACTTGCCGTAAGAAAACTGACACGATAAAATAGTGGAAATAAAACTTCGAATCCCGATGATGGAATAACTGTGGCAATTCAGCGAAGAACAAACATAAATCCTTAAAGCAACAGCTGTCGTGACTCTCCTCAGGGAGCAGAGGATCGCAGTGTTCTATCTGTTCAGTATGATTCTAGAGAAGGTGAAAATGCAAGATCGAAACTTAGAACCATCATTTACAACAAATTAGACCGTCTCAGTCGATATCAGTGTATTAACACTGCAGGATGTAGTGTGAAGGAAGAACTTGGGAGTGACTGTACGAAAAGAATTCTAGATGTGTCTGACAAACCACACATTTCATCCTCTATTAAGAGTTTCTAAATATTTAAGAAAGCATCATTGTCTAACAATGTGCATATAAATAATAGGATTAGAACATGAGAAACGAATTTTGGCATCACGTTGGCGTGCACATTACGTGACAATAAAATTTACTTACAATGTATTGCGCCGTTCACAGACATAGTCATACAAATAAGCCGTGTGCCAACAGTGACATTTCAATTAATTGCGACTTCAAAATATTATCATTCAACGATTACAATAACCATATAAAAATGTAGGCCTATAGATTTAGCCTATATCGTGAAGCTCATTTTGCGACTTCATCCAGCCTTTCTGTACGCTCTAGTTCCCAGGGATAGTCCGAAAAATGTAGTAAAGTGAAAATTCTCCGTCCCCTCCAGGAATCGATCCAAAATTCTCCGGTTGACGGCCCGTAGCCCATTCACTATACTGACTGAATTATCAGGTTCACACTCGTATAGGGTGGTGCTTTTGAGGTAGCAGACACCAGACCGCTGCCTGATTACAAACCATTTTTCACAGGTCCATCAGGTATATGAGATGGAATATTATTGTCACTCTGTTTTAAACATTGAAAAATATACAATTTTTGTCACGCTGAACACGCGTTACGTCAACGTTTCTTTATCATAGCACTTCTAACGACATTCTGAGACTTCAGAATTTACAGATCTACAGTATTGCCATTGATGCAGGTGACTTTGTGACCTTAATGCATTGTCACGCAGGTGTAGATTCTACCACTTCATGTAATTGAACAGACGAAATTGATCATTGTATAAATGTGTACACCACATTATATTATGAGTGCTCTTGACCAGAAACAACTGGTTTGTTTGTGATTCCTTTTTTCACATTACGTTGCTCAAGTCTCTTCACTCACACTGAACGCACAATCTCGGGCCCTATTTTTTCTTCTGTCGTATTAGTTAACAAAACACCTGTACTTCCACTGTTGTGTGGACTGTAAATCACAACCAGTTTGTTACAGCCAGACACTCCGTCCATAAGTTCATACCGAAAGCAAGTGCTCGCAATATGCAACCCGTTTGAACAATAACATTTGCCTGATCTATAGCCCAGCAGCCCACATTAATTTTGATAGTCTCTCGCAGCCACAAAGAAATATCCATGCCCTAAATTTTTCTACACGCATATCCACGTTAATATTACATTCAGAGTTGCTGCAAAACAAGTAACTTGATGTCGAAAGTTTTAAAGTTTTTGTGACACCAGAAATACATCACGTGCAAAGTCTAGTACTAGTATTTGTGTAAAGGGAAATCCACTTGCTTCTGTAAAAATTACGAAAGCCAGTCGATGTTAAATTCGATATGTGTCCACCTTCTCTTACGTTTATAATGATACCCAATCCTTTAATCTATTTAGGTTTTCTTAAGTTTGCCAAAATCTCTAACTGAGTTAAGTCTTAAATATTACATGATGTCTTTTTCTGCATTAAAAAGTGTTGTACTTACATATAGGCTTAAATTACAGTGTCAGCTGCAATGAACAATTTTTAAAACAGTTTCAGTAACACAATTTGATTGCTAATATTGTACATTCCTGTTACCTGCATTAAAAGGATGGTCATAGGTGTTAATACCGTTCGTTCTTCCTAACAAACAATCAAAACGTCTCCCCAGACTTTCTGTACGGCCAGACTTTGGTTTTTAGTACTTTTGAACAAAATATAATAATTTCACTTTACCAAGAAATTATGTTATAGGCCTGTATCGATATCGAATACTTTTACCCGACACCATACTCTAATATTTTGTCGGTATTATCCCTTTAAACAACAACGGTAATTATGTGTACCACATGCAGTAATATTCTAATGCTCATCTGGATATAGTGTATTTATAGATTGCAAATGATTCTAAGAATAAACAGTTAGTTGTCTAAACACCATTAACTGGTTAATTACGGCAATGTACGAAGACGAAATGTAGATTCAAGTCCCCAGGATGTAACGCTGTGTCCAACGACAAAAGTATTACCGACGTCTATTGTTATCATAGTGCTTCCATCTTCAGGGTCAAGCAGTCCAAGAAGAGAACCTGACCCCGAATATGGAGGTACTATGCTCCACCGAAACGTCGGTAACCATTTAACAGCCAACACGGTCTAATATCCCAGTAGGCTTGAATCTTCCCGAAATCCGATGTCTTCTGCTCTTACGTAAGAACTAATCTTTTCGACATTGAAATTAGTAACAATTAAATTTATCCTTCAAAGGGTTAAATTACATCCATAGAATGTACATATCGTGCTCACATATACAATTATTTGACGTCTTTGGAAATGCGTTAGTGAAGTTTTAGAATGTAAAAAGATTTAAGTCTTTCTAGGATGTTAGGCTGTGTCGCTGGGCAAACAGATCCCGACGCCTCTGAAGATCTTATTCCTTTCACTTAGGGGACTGAGCCTGAATATGAAGGCAATACGGTTCTTCAGTAAGTAGGTAACTATTTACCATTCGACAAAGTATCACATCCCACAAGACTTGAATAATTAGCTACATCACCATGGGAACTTCAATTCTCTGAAGATGAATTTTCATCTCCATCGAAAAGAACGTTTCAGTTTTTCTTGCGGCGGGTGTTCCTCAAGTGATGGTATTCTGGGTTCTTACACTGAATAGGAAGATAAGTATGTTGAGACGTTTCGGGAGAATATGCTGCCTCCTTGTTCGGGGTTACTGAAGTCGGTTCAGATGGAAGTTGAAGTGACTGGGACACAAGGAGGAGGCAATCCTTTCTCCTTCCGTAGCTTTTGTTGATCGAAATCCTTGCAACCTTAATATATAATCGGTAATCTTCTTCCTCCAAATCACTTCAGCATGCATGTGAACCAAATTCAGTCACATCAAAGATAGAGGCTGGACGTTCCTCCGAAATGTCGTAACAAAAGTATTATCCTATATGTTGTAAGAACCGAAAAGACCATCATTTGAAGGAAGCTTTAAATAACTGAAGCCTCCATGTAGGCATACTTATGCGCTTCAATATACATTTCAATAGCAGATACACACAGAGCTTTTCGCCTGGCCGTCACATTTACCGGCGCTCACTCAAGCACACGTGAGGTTAATATTTAATGTAACTTAGAATAGAATGCGAGGTCCACACAATACAACCTCCATTATGAGAAAACACTTTGTTCCGGAGTTGTGACATAGTACTTAAGTCATCCTGCGATATGAATTAGAGGCCTTAAGAAGCAGCCTCCACTCTAATCAGATACCGGCGACAATGAATGTTGACTTCATCCACCTGACTTCCAGACACTTCCCCGCCGGAATTTCAGTCTAATTTCTGAATCGAATAAAGATCAGCTTTCCCTTATCACGTGTTTTAGTGTGGCAGACAATCCAGTGCTGACATTAGAGTCCACTGTTATTACTCTTAAACAGGAAGGAAAAACAGATGTTTATGTAACTACGCCGTAAATTGTGAAGATCATGTAGCATCAATAGTAGAAGAATGGTGCGTAAGTATGGAGCACTGGTGGAATGATACTAACAGGGGAAAGCCAAAGTACTCAAAGAAGCAGCTGTACCAGTTCACTTAGTCCACCATAAATACCACATGGACCCTACAAGAGGCCTTGAGCCATGGTACGCCGTTTATCTGTAAAGGTAAAGGTAAAGGTAAAGTTGTCCCTGTACACGCCACGAAGGCGCAAGGGAGAGTAGACGTATAGCTCCACAGATTCTTAACTTCGACGCTGGCTGGAAGTGAAGGGTCAGTTTTATGCTCTGGCTGCAGTTTCACGCTCCGGCTGCTTTACATCCGGGGTAAGAGCCCCCGTATTCGGTGACTAGGAGGCTTGGTAGGTCCCAGAGCCGATCTGGACGTTTTGGAGAAAAAACCTCTTACACCTGCCGGGAAAAGAAACACGATTGCTTACAGTACTGATATAAAAGTCCGTTGTTGCTGTTTCCGTTTGGTACGGTGTATGCATGCGCTGATTTCTGTCTGGCTGCGCCGTGAAGTTTGGAAGCAATCGCTACTAACTCCTTGTATGTGACCACCCAGAAACCTCATTACAATTTAACACTGAACAGTTACTTCAGACCATTTCGACTTTGTTCATTAGATTACATAATTTAATTTTCTGTCGTTTTGAATATCGGGAGAAACGAAACCATTTCAGACCGGAGGTTTACAAACTGATAAACATTTTATGTAATTCGCTTAGTTATACTATAATTAACCCTTCTGAAACTTCGTGGCCTTTTATTTGAAAGTTACGAACGTCTGTGTCATCGATATTTCCTCCCTTGTAACAATTTCCGAAATGAATGTCGCAGGGAAGTGGAAGCCCGAGTGTGAATCCGCCACTCGTACATTTCAAACGACGAGACTGTGAATGCACTGAGCCTTCACCTCCATGATGCTGTGATAAACACAGACACAAATTTACGTATAACATTTACGCATAGCACTACGGCAGACGCTTCCTCCATATCTGCGAGAACCCTTTATTAATTCACTATTTAAGACACTGTTATAACTATACGTATATGTACGTTACAACCTGCTTTAACATTAAAAAATACTTCATTTCGCTAACTCGCTCTATTTATGTGTCTGTTATTATTTTTACAATATGTATCGATTTCTCCCTAAAGAACATTAACCGACTAGTTTCTGTAATGCATGCGCAGTGTTTTAGTTTGAGGTAGAAACTAGATTTTTATACATACGCTACTAGTTACATGGTTTTCCTGCTTGAAGTGGCGCAGCGTCTTCACGTTAATTTCGTCAGTGCTTTACGTACATCTCGCATCATCCGAATCCATTGATTGGCGACATAGGAAACTACTCTCTCCATGACCTTATGGACATGTATAGGCGTTATAAACACAAACGGACTAAACATATGCTGCTCTAAATAGAGCGACTCTGATGGTAGTGTTTTTTTGGATGCTACAACCTACTTTTCACTACAGCTACACATCAAGGTATTGTATACATCACAGTCACTTGAGTGTATCATTTTTTAATTCAAAGGAAGTTGGTGTAAGGAACAACTTGATACCTGTAAGAAGAGTCTCGATGTATTAAACCAACAAAGAAAATAAAGCTTAATATTTAAAAAAAAAAAAACGTACATCTCCATAGATATATGTACATCGTCAGTGATCGTTTCTTACTTGCTAAGGCCTGTCATTCATCCCAGTCAAATTAATTATCCTCAGAACTGCGTCGTTTTTCACGCCTGCAATAATTCACTTATGCATAACATATCCCCCACAAGCACAAAATTTATTGTAACATAAGAATATTTTTAGACAGCAGCATCCCTTTCCACAAAAGAGTTTTAAAACTATCTAATTTCAAAAGTAGGATATAACTCATTTCTTAATCTAATTAAAACGCTACCACCATAGCACAACTTTTAATGCCCTTATTTTTAAATATTAATTCCTACTTCTCTCGGCAGTGAACTCAGAGTAAATGGCTTGAAAATAGTAGGGTCTTACATTATTAAGGTATAAAATCAATGTGAATATCTATAGTAAATCGTAAATGTATTTAGAATGTTGCTCTGTGAAAAAAATCCCTCAATACAATTGTGAGCAGTGATATATTTTTTTGTAAGAATGCCTAATAAATTCACTAAGAGTCACTCCAACATCAGAGACGCTATTGCTAATTTATGTGTATAGTTACTTTTTATATTCTTGTTATTTTAACGTGATTTCGGTCATTTGTTTCATGTGTGTACGACCCGGAATACAATGCATTAAACCATTTGCATAAAATTGATTGAAATTGGCCTGAATGCATATAGGAGAAGGTGGAATGCGTAAACTATTTCTTGGAAGGTATTGTTTATTTTCCAGAAGTTTATGAAAAGTATTTACGTTGGACCATCTACACGGAACACTGTAAGTTCATAGATCACTCGTAAGCGGAGCAAGGCACACATAGGCCCATTTAGCTTACAGCGGTCTGCTCTCTATTCAGCAGCGCAGCCTGGAACTAAAACACGTTCTCTCCCCCCCTCTCTCGCCCACTCACATTCTTATGATTCACAGAGACATCTTTAAAGAGAAAACCAACTGCTAACAGGATTTAATTTCATAGTGTTCACAATTTAGCCGTTATTTGTTATCAGTTGCTCATAACTTATAATGTTATCTGCAGAGCAATGGAAAGAGACTGCAGGGACAGATTTAACGACTGGAATTCCTCTGTGTAAGTTCAGTACTTCTATTAGCCTACAGGTGTAGGAGGAAAATCAGAAATAATTCAATTAATGCCATCGTCAAATACACTAAAATATAAAAACATTTACAATTTTTGAAAATATAAATTGTGTTTTTCTTTCTTGTTGAGAGCAATTTGATTTTTTAGCAAGACAGCATTTTATAGAATACCGTCAATCCTACTGTTTGGAAGGATAACATTCATACTTAGGAAAAAGAGTCAAATTGTCTCACTGTAACTGGAAATTGTATTTGCAGATCAGTCACAAGTATTTCAGTGCTTTTCTGTGTTTCTGACTTTCTGTATAGCCCTTCTCGAAAAGCAGCAGTATGCGTTTAGTATGAAGTAAAAATGCCTCTTGACGATGTAAGTATGTGTTGTACTTTTGAATATTGTATCCTACGGAGGAAATGTGCGTGTTATCCGAAATATACGTGTTCTCGGAAATATACTTGTTCTCCGAAACCCTAAAACCAACTTTTCGCATTATTACCACCACGAAACTCACAATATCGCACATAATGCACTATATTTTGATGTTCCTTCTTTCTGAAAGACGTTATCGTGTTAAATCAATGTATATCAATTTATCTAACTAAGCTTTTAAACTTCTGATATAACAGTATTCTGATATTCTCAATATGTCTTATCTGTTTTGAAAACGTAACTTAGATCATTAAATAAAACGACGTCAGTGTCACAAAAAATAAAACAATTTTCGATTTTCAGTAGTAGGTCTATGTCAAAATATCAAACTTCATGATCAGCTATATGAAGAGGTCAGTAAACTTTGAAGAGGTAGGTAGGCTTTAATTGGTGCATGTGGCTCAAAAGATAACAAATAAACAGGTTCAAATTTCTACTACAACAGTGTGAAAGCCAACGCAAGCAAGAGACAACATTTGGGTCCTTAATTTACGTACGCCAGAATTATATATTTCTCACACAACTAACCACAAAATACGTAAGTCATAATTAATATTCTAGCTAACAAAATCCTGGAAATTTATCAGGTACGTGCGTAGTCGAAATAAACTCCTTCCCAACAAACCTTCAAGAAAAAAAAACAATGAAAAGCTCTACGAAGTCCACAAAGAGCTTACGGCGTCAACACTTCAGGTGATTCCTTCATACTTTATTGACCACATTCCAAGCTGCAGATCGAAAGGTCACACTTTGTTCCGTGCAGATTTGAATAAAGATACAGTCTGTTCCTTTGTAGTTCCGCTTAGTCTTTGAAAATAAAAAAGAGCAGAGCGGTGTAAAGTTGCATTCCTACCGTGCACGTTTTTAATGAAACAAATTAAAATAAACCACGCACATCAAAGTCTCCAACATGTTTCGGCAACCTTGCGCCATTATCACCGATTTCAATACAGTAAGCGGAAGTTCCAAAGGTTTAGGTGTATGGTTGCACATAAATGGTGCGTACATTTGCATAATGGAAGTAAATGTGGAAAAATCTACTAAAGTAATGAAAATCTCGAGGTAATCATCTCCCGTACAGATTATGTTACATCAAAAACAGCTGAAGAATGTGAAATATTTCAACTGTTTGGGTAGCATAATAACAAATGATGCGATATGTACACGTGAAATTAAATCCAGGACTTCGACGGAAAAAAAACAGCATTCAAAAAAAAGAAGACTTTTCACCAGCAAATTGGACTTAAATTTAAGGAAGAAAATAGCAAAGTGCTACATTTGGAGCATAGCTTTGTATGGTGATGAAAATTGGATGCTTCGGAAAGTAGATTAGGTATACCTTGAAAGTTTCGAAATGTGGTGCTGGAGAAGAATGGAAATTAGTTGGACCGAGCGTGTAAAAAATTACGTATTACGAAGAGTTAAGGAGGAAAGAAACATCTTCATACAGTAAAAAGAAGGAAGTCTAATTGGACTGGTCACATCTTGCGTTGCCTTCTGAAAGAGGTTATGGAAGAAAAGAGAGAAGGGACGGAAAGACGAGGAAGAAGACGTAAGCAGGTACTGGATGACCTTAAGGAAAGAAGAGGATACTGGAAATTGAAAGAGAAAGCACTAGCTCGAACTCTGCAGAACTCGCTTTGGAAGGGGCTAGGGACCTGTCTTAAGACAGACTAGGTGGTGATGACATTTACATAAAGTTCAAGACAAAAACGGAGAAAGCATGGTTAAAAACTCTATGTGTATTATACCCTTAATAAAGTATCGTTAAAATTACTGCTGCTTCCAACATAGATCACCGTCAAGAAAACATACAGAGGTCCACTACTGTAGGTAATAAACATCTAGTCGTGGACCGGGTTGTCTATTCCAGGGTGCCGTTTTTGTATGCTGATAACATATGGGAGTGTTGTGTTCAAACATTCATGAAAACGTGAAAGTGATTAAAATACATTACAACCACGGCCCAACAGAAGTCATGTAGAGTTGTCTGGTGTAGTGAGTGATGTCATCCATCTAAACAAGATCTATAGTGATGACACTTGTCAACAATGTTAATGAGAGGACTAGAGCGATGTTAAATAAATTGCGTATAAGGGAAGGTCAAAGTGACCAGTTATTATACAAATTTAATTAGTTTATAAAATATAGGTAAGGCCACAATATGTTTATTTATGGAATTACGACGTGGGATCATGTACACTAAATATGCATATTTAGGTGCGTCCTCCTCAGTACGAATTAAGGGATCCATGTTGACATAACCGAGAGGTTCCTGAAGTGGCGTGCAAGTGGGTACGGATGCAACTGTAAGGCAGTGTTTTCAGGATGAGTTGTTCGGAACCCTGGGATTCACGAACCGCTGATGAAAGCTTGGGCATTTTGTATGTTGTCGTAATTATTTCAATGGTTATTTCTATAATGATGTTAAACTATGACTATGAGGTATTATTTAAAAATGGTATATTATATTTTCAAAGGTGGGCCGGGATAGCGTAGTCGGTACAGCGACTCGCTACGGGCTGGGCGATCCGGGGATCGAATCGCGGAGAGAGCGAGATTTTCCGCATCCGCCTAGACCGGCCCTGGGACCAACCCAGCCTCCTGTACAATAGGTACCGGGTGTGTTTCCCGGGGGTAAAGCGGCTGGGATGTGGATTGACCACCAACCTCCATCTAGCGCCGAGGTTAAAGAGTAGAGCTGTATCTCTTCTCCCCATCTGGGACTTCATGGCCTGTTCTAGGGTGAAATTTACCTTTACATTTTACGTTCTCAAAGGGAATACTTCGGGGTGGGGTGGGGGGGAGACAGATGCATAAAATCTGAACATCCGAGACTTTCCGAGAAGTGCTGCCCCAAGAAGAATAATCTAAGAAGGGTCACTGTGAACTTTGCCTGCCCCCTTATTTGATCAGTCCATGGCGGACAGATTGTAGCAAAGAAAAATAACGTTCGCAGAATAACGAGACAGATAATACAGTCTCCAGGTTTTCACCTGCTGAGGCAGTGGAATGTTACTCTCTTATTAAATATAGTAGTATGAATCGGTGTTTAAAAACAGAAACATTTTTAAAAAATCAAATGAAAAGGGAAACGAAAACGAAATCCAATATTCAACAGTTCGTAGAGGAAGCAGAGTCTTATAGTCCTTCACATGCAAATGTGTCTTATAGTAGTACACAAAACGAGTGTAATGTGTCGAAATAAAAAAACTATTAACAGTGCAAGGAGAAGAAAATAGAGTCGAACTCAGTTATAACGTCATGAAAGGGACTGAATACTTTGTGTCGTTATAAACGAGTGTTGTTATAACCGAGCATAATAATGTTATGGTTAAGAGTGAGGAATTAATTGGTACCACAGAATATCTGACGCTATACACAAGGTGTCGTATAAACCGATGTCGTTATATCCGGGTTCGTCTGAACTTTGATAATTATTTATTAATAAGCTTCGCTCAAGACGGCGGTGAAGTCTCTCTATGTCCAGCGTATATTTTGTGTAATGAAGTTCTGTAACATAATTCTATGGCGCTTTCCAAGTTAAAGAGTCATTTTGAAACAAAGCACAGCTAATATAAATGTAAGTCTGTAAGAATATATTTATTTCCAACCTTCACATCTCTTAGTATACAAGTATATTATTACTTCTCCCACATGTTTCGGCTAATAATAATAGCCCTCCTCAGAGAGACTCTTGACACAAAAGAGCATTTGATGCTAAAATATCGTCGTCAATTGTACTTGGTAAGTGATAAAATTACATTCTTAAAATATCAACATTTGGTTATTAAACAATTATTAAAATTAGGTTAAAATTATACAATATTTTTGTAAGTTACTACTTATATTTTTTTACATCCAGACATCCAAAAGCAAATAATTTTATTAGATCCTAGTTGGACCCTGAATCCAGTTATAACACAAACTATGTACAGTTGGCCAAGAACATTTACGTAGATCTATTGTACGAAGATGTGTACGAGTAACATCGAGTAAGCTTCTAAGTTCCTTCCAACACATGTCAAAAAAACTATCGCCAGTGACAACATATATGCATATAAAATTCAAATCTGAAAATGAAAATGCATTTATGGCTTCCATGAAAGTAATTTACCACATAGCACGTGAAAGTGAAGTGCACACAATCGAGGGAAAACTTGTTAAGCACTGTGCAATTGGTTTTGTTACATGTAGGGTACAGGAGGAAACTGTCAGGAAAATTCAGTTAGTGCCGTTATAGGACAACACGTTCCAAAGGAGAACTAAAGATTGTACAGCGAATGTGCTGGATGAATTATTTCGAAGACGGGTTAAGTGAGTCGTTCACAATTCAACTTGATTACAGTACGGATGTTGGTAATCTCACAGTTCTTATTGTTTTCGTCCGGTATGTTTATGATGCTGAATTTGAGGAAGAAATGTTACTCTGCAAATAAATTGAAGTACAAAAACAGGCGACGATTTTTTAGATTTCCGGTCAATTTTTTTGTAAACGACCATATTGGTTGGAACATGTACTGATGTTTGTACTGATGGAGCGGAGTCAATTACGGGAAGAACTGCAGGTGTCGTGGCTCGTATAGACATTGCATCCAAAATGTGTATAAGTAGCCACTGAATTTTGCACAGAAATGTATTGGTAGTTAAGACGATGCAAAATTCATTGAAATCTGTGTTATACAATGCAGTAAAAATTCTTAACTTTAATATGGCAAGACCTTTAAATTCCAGACTGTTTGAACTGCTCTGCAATAACATAGCAGTTATTATGAAATTTTGATTTTTCATACCGAAGTTCGTTGGCTGTATAGTGGTAAAATTCTGATCTTACTGTTTCATCTGATGTTGTCATTGAGTTAAACAAACTAGTTCATATAGTCAACGCAGGGCCGCGGCATAAGCGTGCGCACAGCTGAGGACAAAGTGGCGGCAGTGAAATTCAAATTTAATCTTGCTACCAACGTGTGAAACGAAATAGAGTTGTTTCGATACGATGAATGAATATTTTGAAGAATCGGGTAAAGCCGTATTAGAAAGTGTAAAACGTGACATAACTGAGCATCTGAGACAATTACAAAATAACTAGTAAAAACGGACTAAGTGGCCGACCGTCCGTCGTAACGTGAATCAGACTTCAGAGTATTTGCGCTATCTGTCCAGCTCTCGGTACGCATATAATAAATTTATAACGTCTGAACGGACTTTCATAAAATCTGATATCAGAGAATTTTATGAACACTAAAACTTCAAGGACGCTGGCCAGTCTTAACGACTCTTTTATATGACAACCAAATTCGTTTCTAACCACGAGCATTCACTTTCTCTACGTATGCGCATTTCTTATCGTTTATTGGACCCGAAACAAGTTAGGAAAATAAAATTGGATTGTGTATAATTTAAATTCCGTGTAAAAAATCTGGTGTTTCAGTTTGCGTCTTCCTCATCTCCTAGTAGACTAGTAGCGCTACAATCGGGCGTAAGAGGAAATGAACATCGATTGTGGCGCTGTTGCTAGAATCTGCACACAAAATACAGCAGCAAAATAGTTACGCAATGCGTATGTTTAGTAACTTATCACTTCTATGTAGGATGTGCCATTGTTGTTAAAGTTCAATTTGGCCGTCAGGGGTCAAGGCAGTGAAGTAAGATTTGCGACGGGCCGACGCAAAGCGAATCATTCCATCCAACGTTTGTTTCTGAGTAAGTCGTTTAAAGCGATGAAGTTTCTGACCTGTATTCGAGAGGTGCTCTGTTCGACTTCCATACGGGACGCTGGCTAATCACACTGATGTAATGTCTCAATGATCATGACCGTTTCCTTCTGAATTTATCATGCAACAGTCACCCTACCATTAGATGCTACATAGTCTGAAATATTGACAGCACGGTAACGCAGATCATCACTAAATAAAAACAAAATGTTTGGTGCAGACCGCCAATACTAAATTCAATTGATATACGTTCCGTAGGTTAGGAGGAAAAAGAAAATACACACACGTACAAACACAATTATTCCATTATGCCTTCATTTTCAGAACATCGTGCAAGAAATGCATAGATATTGGTACGACTTCGTAACGTCTCTTCATATTGCCAGCAGTTTGCAAGACTGCTGGCAATGAATTAGCCTCGTGCACGTGCCAGCACAAGCGCGCGTTGCGTAATGAAACTGTTACGCGTTTTGTGTTGAATATTACATTCCGTATTTGAGCGGTACAACGTCCAAACTTCGATGGTGATCGGCCAAACTGTTTCAAACTTTTCCAGTCACTAATACTCGTTGAAAATACAACGTAAAAATCTGATATTCAGTCTCTAGCTACGGTTTCCATAGATAATATTGCCACTGAGTCACTCCTGCACATTACAGGTGTGAAGAGACAATTTGGCATCTGATTTCATTGAATATGGACAACGTGGACTCAAAAGTTCTGGAAATACTGCTGCGTATATAATTAATGATTATGATAATGATAACAATAATAATAATAATATTCTACACGAATCATTTTTCAGTAATGACATACTGCCTTTCTGATAATCACCATTTAACCTGGGCATACTTTCATTCGTTTGCTCTAAACGCACATTAAACGACTAAAGCACTCAACACGACCTCCTTCACATACTGAGAACATAAATTCATACAACAATCAGTGCTGCTCTGCATTTTTTCCGGCAGTAGTCTACACGGCAATAGGAACGTCAGCATATTCAACGCCATTTACTGCCGTCATCTTATGGTATGTAACTGATACTTTCTTTTTGTTTCCATGGAAACGAACAACAAAACCATGGGCAAAAAATAACCTGCTTTATCTGATAACGATTATTACAGGAGATTGCTAAGATATACAATAGAACAGAGAACTTAAGAGAAAACATGACGTTCCATGTTCCGTAATATTAATAGCTGAGGGAGTAAATATTTCAACCAAATCGTACAAATCATAAGTGTTTTGACCTGTATTAACCTCCTCGTGAGACCCGCCGTGTAAGTACGTTGTTGCCGATATAAGTAAGGCTTACACGGCTGTAACTGCTCAAATAGTGGTCTTTTGGTTTGTGACACTGCATATTCTTGTAGGTGCATAAAAATTTTCGACCCTGAACATGTAGGCAGCATTGTCCTCCGCAACACTGTCTTTCGCCTACAAGACTACATAGTGTCAGAGCTGAGAAGACCATAATACATACGTTGTTACTGGCTGGTTACGCATAGGAGAATCCTAGTCGGTAAACCTGAAAGCAGAAAACATTTTGGAAATCCAGGCACAGACGAGAAAATAATATTAAAATGGATCTTAAGGAAATAAGTAGTACATCGGATATGGAATGGATTTATCTGGCTCTGAACAGAGAGCACTGGCGTGTTCTTGTGAACAAGGTAAGAACATTCAGGTTCGATAAAAAGCTATCAATTTCTTGATTACATAAATGCCATAAGCCTCCGGCGGATTTAGTTGTGGCTGGTTGTGCATTATTCTCCCCGAGTATGGAATTAATTAGCATTTCCCCGAAACTAAGTTAAAAAGATCTGTGTGTGCCAAGGTTCAGAAAACTTAATCCCTGTAAGTGCCTTTCCTAGTAAAATGAAGTTAAGTCCCTTTGTTATAGAGTTTTATGACGGGCACAATTCGTGGTACATGAGGCTCAGTTTCAACAAGTCAATCATTTTGTGGTTACTATATCACGCGTGCTGCCTCCAACATTCCCATTATCTGGCCGATACCGATGTGCGCAATGTGAGAGAACAAGGATTCTCAGTGACAGACACTTGCTTTGCTTCTTTCTACATTTTATTATTACGTCACTGCTATTATGTTCTGCTTATTATTATGAACATTAACTACTACTGATGTTACAGCAAGTGTTGAATATTCAAACACGATTTCCCGTAATTCGTGTTGACTTCTTAATTTTTTACAGTAAGATGACAAGAGTTTGGTGTTTTTTATTCCTACCTAGTGCAACATTACATACCAATAATCAGTGGGATAGGACTGTTTTCTTTACAAGAAAAATACCAACATACTAGTTGACTATAATTCAGCTGGAAATATCTATAACCGCCAGCAGCACCAGTAAATACATAAGGCGTGTTTTTCAATCGCCCGAAAGCCGAAAACGAAACTTCAACAACAACAACAACAACCAACACCACCACCACCACTATTATTACTGCTGCTGCTGCTACTACTACTACAGACAAGTTCAAGAAAAAGAGAGACGAAAATCTGGAGGCTAACAATGCAGACAGAAAGAAATCTCATTGCAGAAGAAAGCAACACATTCATGAGGCTATGAATTTGCTGCCCAGTATGGTAACAACTATAAAGGGAAATTCCAAATTGAGCTCTTTTTACATGCATAATACACTACGTTCTTCAAAGTAGAGGAAGGCTCATTTTGAAAATATTATGTAATCTTCAGAGATGCCAGTATAAGTGCTCTTGAAACTGGAACTTTGGTAACAACAACAAAAAAATGTTTAGGATTTCGCAGCTGCGCAGTTGCGGTGTCCGTTCTTCTGGATTCTGCATCGCGTCACTGGGTGACTGGTGCCCGATGTTTCGATACAGCGTAATGGTCTCGTCTCGACGGTCGAATGTCTTACGAGGAAATGGACATTCGAACTTTAATGATGAGACCACAACTCTGTCTCGAAACATAGCGCAGTATTCCAGAAGAATGGAGATCCCGAATCATTATAAATCTTGTGCTCATTCATCTTTCACCATGCACCTCGTATACTACATTAAAAATAACCCATCACAGGACATATTTATTGATAATACATATTTGTTATAACTCCAACATGTTCCGGTCATAAGATGACCATCACCAGGAAAACATCCATGAGATGTACAGGAAATTACCGAAGATAACACTAATCTCTATTTTGTTCTAGACATGGTACTATATATATTTCAAAAGGTGTAACGGTTTTTAAGTTTTTTACTTAAATCCTATTTTCATACATAGGCCAATATACTGGGCGTTAGTTATTAGGTAGGCCTATACTGATTACGTACTTAAAAATGAAACTTGAGTTCTTCACTTAAAACATTGATAGTTACAAGTTTAGACCTCTATATGTCTGCTATACAACTGCTGTTTCCATCATTGCATCAAACTAAATTTTGAACACATACAACTATATCAAAGTTTTCTTATCTTTACGTAGTTTTTAAGACATCTTATTAGATTGCCGGAATAAGGAATGGTTCCGGTGTTTAATGCACTTTACCCACGTGAAGCAGAAATTATGTCAAATGCATGTACGAACAAATTTGTACCGTAACAAGTATCAACAGATCCACATTATTCTGGAAGGCGATTTTGTTTTATAACATTGCCTTTGTGTGTAAGGAATTGCAAATTTGTTAGATGATATAGTTGTGAGTGTTAATTGGACATAAAAATTTACAGTTTACTGCCCAAAAGAACTGTCATAAAAACTCCAATACACAATAACGAGGTTCTGTTAACATTTTATTTTACACTGTAGTTTATATGGATAACTGACGTATGAAAATTAACACTATCGCAATTCTGTTTAATTTATATAAAGATTCCATAATAAATACGGAACTATGGTTTACTGTTCTATAACCCATAAGAATATGACCTTAATCTTACAATGAATATATGAATGAATATATCTTAATCTTACAAGTTTATTTGACAAAATGACATAAACGACAGAACACAGAACTGTGAAACGCATTAGTACTACAGCCAAACAAGAGTTTCTACTGCACCGCACACCAGAACCATTCTTTAAAATTCCGTCACCCAATCAGGTGTTGTAACAACTAAGCACAGATAAGAAAACACATTATATGTATGTGTACAATAAATAAAGTTGGATGTAATTATGAAAACGCCATTTGTATAGCTTGGCACACAATACAAGACCATGGACACGAATTTAAAATAGTTACTATTTTTGTCTTTAACATATTTATGTAGTAGTAGTAGTAGTAGCTGTAGCATTCATCCTGTTATCGTCATCACTAATCCAATGTCACTGCACGCCGGTTTCTACATGCTAACCCCGTTATACCAAGATCAAGGCATCCGGCAGTGGCCTTTACTTGTCAGATTTAACCTCGTCATTATGAAACAGCGCCTTCTGGGGTGCCCTACTAACTAATTCCATGGAGTAGTCTCCTTTTCCTTTTTGAGAAGATGCTAATTTCACTGGTAGTCAAGAACTCCATACGTTTTATGGAACCCGACGGTTCATTACCGTGCTCGCAAGAATCCACCACTTGTCCCTATCCTGAGTCAGATACGTCCACTCCACACCCTCAGATCCTATTTAAGACACATTTTAATATTATCCTCATATCTACGTTTAGGTCTTCCAGTCTGTCTCTTTCTTTCAGGTTTTCCAATTAGAAACCTGCTTGCATTTCTACTCTTCTTATGCCTGCCACATGCCCCGCGCATCCTATCTACATTGATCTGATCACGCTAATATTGGCGAGGATAAAAATCAAGAAGTATCTCATGCAATTTTCTCTGGTCTCCTGCTACTTTCTCCCTACCATAACCACGTATCTTCCTCAGCACCCTCTTCTTGAAGAGTCTCAGTGTACATTGTTCCGTAAGGATGGCCGTAAAGGGCTAAGGGTTATGACCTACCATTATATACCCGGCATGACCTTCCTCTAATCTCATGCATTTAACAATATGCAATGATAATAAATAAGCTGATGTCTGCCATAAGCTTAATAATATAAAGATGATTATCATTCACCAACAAATGCACAAAGATAATTTGCACTAATTACTTTATTAAAGGATTTCCCTTATACGTATTTCGGTAATTTATATTGCCATCTTCAGGGGGTCATTTCGTGTCAGCGTGGCTTCAGAAGCCACGCTGACACGAAGGGAGAAGGTGCCTCCACACAGCAACACACACAGATATCCGGCAAGGAACAGCATACTGGACCACACTGCCAATAATTACGAATTTTATCGCAAAATGTAATTTAATACTATTTTACTATCAACTTTAACAAGCTATTCTAGTACTATTTTAATACTATAATACAATTTTACACAATTTTTATACAATCTTATAGAAGGTGTAATAACCAATATTGACATATGTACATTGGTCTATGTACAAACCAAAATGACCCCTGAAGATGGCAATATAAATTGCCGAAATACGTATAGGGGAAATCCTTTAATAAAGTAATTAGTGAAAATTATCTTTGTGCATTTGTTGGTGAATGATAATCAGTTATATAACGATGCACGGTGAATACAACGTGAAATATAAAGATGGTTAAAGAGGTTAAAACATTGATTGATCTTGAATCTGAAGCTTTCAAATGTAACTTTATAGTGAATAGGCTACGGGCTGTATGACCAAGGAAACGATGTTCGATTCACAAACGAGAAAGAGATTTTCCTCTTCTCCAAAGCTTAGAAACCAGGGATCCTCAAAGCCACGATAGCGATTCATGCTTGAGCCGCGAGTGGCTTCTGATGTGTCACCTACTTCCAAAATGGTAACTGTTCATCTTTATGTATTCAACACCCTAAATTTCAGTTGTTTGAGACCGGCTCTGTAGCTCACCCAAACTCCTATCCAATGGGTACCAGCAGCTCTTCCGCGGAGTAAGAAAAAGGAGCGTGTAGCTGATCACTCACCTACAATTAGTGCCGAGATTAAGAATGAGTGGATCTAACCTCCACTCCTATTCGTTTTCATGGCGCGGTAACCAAACAAAACTTTACTCCACTAAAATGAGCAATTGGACGACTTTTCCACGGAGCACGATATTTCTGCAGCATCTATTCCTTGTTCCACGTCATTGAAACATCCTTGGCATACTGAGATGGCTCAGTTTTTTCCTCAACTGCAAAACAATCTGTTTTTATGACGATCGTCCGAGCAACATTTACAGAAGCTATTGCATTTATCGTTACACATGAAGTCCAAGTCATTTGGCCATGTGTGGGAGAGAAAACTGTTAGCGTCACATGTTTTAATAATAAATAATCTGGTACGTCCTTGACTTATTTATGAGGGTCTCGTCACGTCATAATGTAGGCCACGTTACGGAATGAAGAAACCCAGACAAATGTACAGAACTGCGACAAATACGAAAATGTAATGGAAATATATTCTTAATGGGTGAACAACCTGTGAGCTCATCAATGTTACGTGTTCCTTCTTTGGTGGGGTAATGGATCCTACCCAAGTTATTTCAGTGGACCCACTCAATTCCGGAATATGAGATCAGAATGTAATACTCGCAATCGAAGGACCGATTATAATTATTTGCAAAAATAATTGATTTGTATAACCACAACATTTGGCCACTGTCATAAGTTGCTGGCAACTAAGGATGAGAACAGAAATATATGTTTTTGGTCGGGAAACCGGTTGGAAAAGGAACGCTTGGAAGGTCTAAGCCTACAAGAAAAGATAAATTTAAAATAAGTCTTACAGGAATAGTGAATAGAGTGAGATGGTATGGTTTGGATTTATTTGGATCAAGATAGGGACCTGTAGTGGGATCTTGTGAATAAGGTAATGAACTTTATGGTTCCATAAACTGCGGGGGAAAACTTCACTATGATTCTCAAGGACTCTGCTCCATGGAAGAACGTTAGCTAATTTGAGTAGAAATAAAGTACTTCTAAACCCACACAACTTTCCCATGTTTCGCTACTTTCCTTCTCACAGATAACAGAAGTCGTTTTATCAGATCACCACGCTATTTCTGTGTCTGTGTGTCACCGATTTCGATTGCTGAACTAGTCAACCAAATTTCACGAAATGTGGTACGAACAGGCCATTGGAGGACACCTCAACGCTGTAGTTTCTAAATTCCTAAAATCGATAGTCACAACATGGCGGACGTGCGAACTTGTGAGGTGAAACAGACGGCAGAGTCACATACTTCAGGGTCTTGAAATAGTATATGTAATATACCTTACAAAAATATGCAACTTTCGATAAGGAAATAGTTTAGTAGAATGTAATATAACAAGATGGCAACCGTGTCAAAATGTTTTCAGATTTCGCTTTGATAGCTATAACTAATAAAGCAATGGAACTGGAACTAGGCACGTCTCTTAGAGCAGGGGCTTCCAAGGTTTTTCTGCAATGGGCTACATAATCAGAAATCCAAGTATGCAAGACGCATGGCTCTTTATTGATAACAATGGTAAAGTAAAGACTCTTAGCTATTCAAAAAATAAATCCCTTTTAGCTGCAGTAATACAAATGTCAAGTCACTGACAGCTGGCGGCAGTTACACCGCGGTAGTGGCAGGCAGGTGGTTAGGACCTGTTGGCTTACTGGATCGTCTGTGCTAGCTAATTAGGTAAACATTCGGCCGCTAAAAATGTCAGGTGAGCCCCACCCGAAATTAGGGGGGCCATATTTGGCCTGCGCGCGGGATATTGTACGCCCGCGCTTATAAGGGGGACTAAATCTGGTTCTGAGTGACACCTACTTAATTAACTCAACTGCAGGCTGGGCACCTGACAGTCCTTGTCTGGGTTCTCGTAGTCTGTGTCTGTTTCGATAAAAATTACAACAGGTTATTTTATGTAGTACAGAATGTTTCATAACTTAATGTCAATACATCGAAAGATTATTGCTGGGGCAATTCGTAGTCAGAATGAAAACGGGTCCGATTCTCAAAGTTATGGAAGTACAGACTTACACTGCACACTTCATTTTACAATAAATATTCGAAGTGGCAATCTTTTCACGGAATACACGTTCTGACCTGTCTTGCTACAGACAGTCTAGAACTAATGGTAGTGTATGAATGCAAAACTGATACTAGACACGCACTACTTCCTCGAATATTAGGCGTTGCAAGAAGACGACACTGAACTCCTCTGGGATATTACGCAACGTTGAGTATTAGTTATGTACCGACGTTTCGGGACAACCTATTGGTCCCATCTTCAAGGGCCAAGATGTCCTTGACCCTTGAAGATGGGCCCGAAACGGCGACCAAGCGCTTGTCTACGCAAAGTTCTGTCCTTACAGCCCGCGAAGCACTTTCTGTTTCTTTCTATCCTAGATTCTGTAATGATGTTTACAGAGCTGTACGGCGCGAAATTAAAGAACGACTGTGAATGCTGAAGCAGGAAGGATGTTGCAGAAAGAGGTCGTCCCCTACTCCAAGGCACTCTCATAATTTTTTTCTGGTAAGCCTGAGAAAAACAGCGAAAAATCTCCGTCAGAATAATCAGCCTCTGGGTCGAGTATAGAATTTACGATTTCATGAATAAGAAACATAAGTGCTAACAGCTCAAGAGCGTCCGTTAGTTTCTTAGTTAATAAAGCTCTTTATCCTGAATTACTTTGCAAATTAGGAACGAAGAAATCGGGTGTCAGGTTGTAAGTACAGGAGTAGGGTACCTGTACGATTTTATTCTGGCAATTTATTTCTGTAACCGTAGCCTTTTGTTGAATTAATTAATGTCGTGGAGATGAGGGTTGTTACGGGCACAAGAAAATAAATACAGTTCCGCATGATGTGACATTATTGCTGGACATACAGGAAGCAGTAAAACTACATTTAATGTGTTCCTGTATATAATGGGCGGCTTAATTTCGAAAGTCCGTTATATTGAGAGGTAATAAATAAAAAATAAAAAAATAAAATAAGCCTATAACACCCCATGAGGGCAAAGGCCTCCTGCTATGTGCAGGGTGAGCTCTGAGAGTGCTCGCTAGGTGAGCTAGTCCTAGCAAGCTGTTGGGTACTAACACGTGATCCTACCAGATCTGGATTACAAGTGGCCATGAGTTAAAACTAGTTGAGGACTGAGACTGACCACAGAAAGTAGCTTGCATAATTTTCTTTACAATTAGTGTTTGACTTTATCCTAGAGTCTTTTCTAGCATGATCTGCTTCTAGCCTGATATTTTGCCATAGCTTGCACAGTTTACATAATTATAGTGTCTGAACTGTTCTTAGTGACTTCTCAAGTCTTCTCCATTCAGTCCTATTCCTGGCCACACGTGTCCACTGCCTGCCCACTATTTCGGTGAATAAGGCGGACCAACAGGTTCTAGGTCGTCCCACGTTCCTCTTTCCTGTCTTGGGGTCCCACATCGTGGCTGCATAGGCCCATCTAGATTCATGCATTCTTGATACGTGGCCTCCCCACTTCCATTTCAGCTGAACTGCGGTTTGTACGCCATCTCTTGTGCCTAACTGTTTCCTGACATCTTCGTTTCTTATTCTGTCCTTTATGGATATTCGCAGAATTTTTCTCTCCATTTTCCTCTGGCAGACTTGTAGCATTTTCCTTTCCTTGGAGGTGGGAGACCATGTCTGGCAGCCGTACAATAGTGCTGGAATCACACAGGTTTCGAAGACTTCCCTTTTCGTTGATAGTTTTATATATTTGTCCAATAAAATAAATTTTAGACTCCAAAATTTGTTCCATGCTAGACCAATTCTTCTTTTTACTTCTTTCCCTGAACTCTTATGAAAAGAGACTATTTGGCTTAAATATGTGTACTCCCTTACATATTCTAATACTTCTCTGTTAACTTTAATTTCAACCTCCGTTCCATTTGTCATCAATTTAGTTTTCCTAGGATTCATTGAAAGACCTACTTCGTTGCTGACTTTGTTTACGTCACGAATCTAATTCTCTAATTCGCGCCCAGTTTTTGCGAAGAGAACTATGTCGTCTGCAAATCTCAGATTGGTCATTGTTATTACCGTCCTTTAATTCATGGTCTGCCGACATGCATGTAATGTCCTTAATCATTACAGGAATGTCCTGAAAATAAAAATCTTTACCTGAATAACAATTGATTAAAAAAAGTGAAACCGGAAATAACCCCCCACCGCCCACAACCCGACATAGCACGAACCACACTTAGCGCCCATGAAAGTCCCTGAACAGAAATTCCCTATTGTACGGTATTTTGATTATCGACACCCTTGGCATATCGCCACTCTCGATATATCGCCACAAATTGCGGTGAAAAAGCAGTGGCGCTATATCGGGTTTTGACAGTAGGTCTAGAAGTGTTCATGAAATGTTCAGTTAATGACTTACGCTAAAGCGTAAATTTCGTTCAATCTGCCAGACTGCAATTACATAAATTGATGCCTGCTTTACTTCATATGCTTCCACCTACAATGTGACAGGTCGTGCCATGGTTTAGGCGGTTAGTTGCCGACCTCTCACCGTGGAGGCCGGTTTTGATCCCAGGTCAGTCCATGTGGAACATGTGGTAGACAAAGCGGAACTGGGACAGGTATTTCTCAGAGAATTTCGGTGTTACCCTGCCACTATGATTGCATTATGCGCCATAATCATTCATTCATATATCACAAACGCTATACGATATTAGCAATTGACAGTGTCGCTAAATAGCACACACACGTATATCGTGGGATCAGAAAGAGCTGTGACTGAATAATTAATTATTAGTTCCTATAGGCCCTACTTAATTCCCGTCAGTAAATATTTCCGCTGCGTTACAGCTACAACCTCAAAGTTATGCACAATGTGCTACATAATGGGTTTCTGACAAAATTTTTAACAATGTTTACAATTTAACAGAACACAAACTTTCACGTATGTAGCTCCAGTGGTTTACTGTCACCAAACGTAAAGTTACATGAACTCCCAGATTTTCTTCGAACTTGATGTCATTTTTTTTTTGCAATTAGACACAAACATATCCAGATATTTTAAAATATCTCTTATGAAACAAAATATCAAGGTGCTAATTTATGCGGCACTAGTGTCGCTCCCACCCCTGACGTTCGTACGTTCAGTATCACGGAACTACTGATGGGAAGAAATCAGAATGCTGAAAAGTGAAAAGACATCTAGTGACCTGCCATTCATGCAAAGTTCATGAAAATCCGTCGATTATAAGTTACTAGGGGAAGGAGCAGTTTCAAACACACATTATGACACTGTAAACATATATCTCCTTATAAAACAAATTGAGAAAATAAAGCTTCTCCTTCTGGGTAACGTTTTCCCTGTGCACGCTATGAAGGCGTATAGGGGAGTAGAGGTAAAACACCACTCACTCTGAACCACGACACTAGATGGGGTGAGTTATCAGCTTCACGTCCCAGACGTTCTCACTGAATAGGAGGCTGGGTGAGCCCATCGGAGAGAAGAAAAATATTCCCTCCGCCGGAAATCGAACACGTTTTATGGCCGTCCGACCCGTAGCGTATTTACTATACAGAATTAAATGTTTCGGCTCTTAAAGTTATCCATTATGTTGGGGACGAATATGGAAATTACAGACGTACTAGGAAAACAAGGCCACTGTCCTCTTGAATAGTAAACAGTCTTTCGATAAGAGCGCAGATTCTCTTCAGTTCATTTGGATATGTGATCAGTGAAGAGGCTATCAATCTTATGTTAATTTTGCAGCAGCCGATCTTGCATGAATATTTTATATCACGATCTCATGATTTTATTGTAAAAAGCTTACACCGCATTTTCAGTACGACTCAATGATTGATTATTTCTTAAGAGCAAGTAACGACGTTCTTTGCATTTAGCCAAGCAGAGTCTGAAGTCTTTCCAGGTCGTTACGTGACAAAGCAAAGACGTCCGTGATTAAAATAATAGCACTAAGAATTATTACATTAAAGAAGCATGTTAAATTGCAACTTTGCAAAACTTTAGGCATAGTACAGGAAATAATCCGAACTATGCAAGACGTAAAATTAGTATAAACTTCAGAGACAATAAAATGAACAGAATTAACGACACTAAATCAACTATTAACAGAAAAGATATTAGAAAGTTACACTCAGTGATTAATTAATTTCGGAAGTGCTGCAAACCTAGAACTAACTTCGTAAAATATGAGAATAATAATCTACTTGCAGGCCGGTAGTATATTTTGAATGGCTGAGAAAATTACTTCAAGACACTAAATAAATGTAGGTACATGTGTTTGAGGATATTAGGCGGAATGAGATACATACAGCTGAGGCATTAGTGAGAGAGGACAAGTTTGTTACTGCAAAATTCAAAAGGTGTAAATCACCAGACATTTATCAATTACGGAAGAAACTATGCAAGTATAAGTTAAATACGACGCCCTAAGATCCACAGACTTACTCATTCTATGCGAGTTTTCAAGTTTTCACAGCGGTGTATCTGAGGATTCCGTTATTCTCAGTTATGACGCAGCCTGACTGAGTAATCGGATCCCGACGTTTCGAGACAACGCAGTGTCTTAGAGGACCTTTAAGACGAGGGCATAACGTTGCCTCGAAAGGTCGATATCCGATTATCCAGTGAAGCAGCGTAATTTGCGAGAAGTACTGAACCCTTCTTTTTTATATTCTGAACAAGGGAAAAACTTTCACAGAATTAGATGGAATCCATTACTATTTAACATTTAAAATGGATGATACAACTGACAGTAGCAGTTACAGAGCAATATCATGACTAACTAACTTCATGGCAAAGAGCCTTCGTGTAAAGTTACAGTCACTCAATTATGGAGCAGTCAATTTCTTTATCGTATTCACAAAACTCAACCATTGCATTGCAGCATGGGTCAGAGAAAACCCATGAAAAACGCCATACTGTAGTCCTTTAAGATCCATTTTAATATTAAGCTCCCACTAATGCTTACTTCTCGACAGCAGTCTCTTCCGCCGAGGTCCACAGATCAAATCTTTGCATGATTTCTCACCCTCCCTACACGTCGTGTACGCTGCATTCATTTCATTTTACCTTAATCTGATAACCGCAATGATCTTCGGTGACAGCACAAGTCATGAGGTTCCTCATTATGAAATTCTCCAGATTATTTACTTCCTCTCCGTTACATTCATGTGTTCTCGTAAGCATCATATTCAAAATATTTGCAGGCAGGAGACAAGCTGGCATAAGATTAGGAAATTTGTTTACGAAAATAACTAGTTTAATAAGCATCCGATTCAGTGGCAATGTTGTACAGTACTTCTCCACTGAGTGGTTTCTACATGTATGGATTAAATATAACATTGAATCCATCATTCTTGTACAAAATATTAACTCCATATTTAGTCCAAATTACTAAGGCTCTACAGTGTGGAATTCTAAAGGCTTATACAAATTACGAGTAAAAAGTAAAGTTCACTTCATAGCCTGCCAAGAAGGCACAGAGGGGAAGTAGAGGTATAGCTCTACTTTCTTTAACCTTGCCGCTAGATGGATGTGGGTGGTTAACGTCAGCCGCCGGCCGCTTTACCTCCGGGAATGACCCGGTACCTACTGTACAGGGGGCTGGTTAGGCCCCAGGACCGGTCTGCAGGGGTGCAGAGCCCCTACCAGGAATCGATCCCCGGACCGTCCAGGTCGTAGCGAGTCGTTATATCGACTACGCTATCCAGGACAAATTACGTGTATCTATCAGATTTCTGTATTCAGCAGATACCGCAGAAAAAATTCCAATAAAATGGAGCACAGCATAATTATTTAGACTTCAAGAAAGCCTACAAGCCGGTTAGAAGAGACGTAAATTCTCAGAGAATTTAGCACACCTATGAACATATTTATAAAAATAAAATATGCTTAAACAAAACGCATACTACAGTCCAGATAGGTAATTATGTGTACGATAAATTTACAGAGCGGTCTGACATAAGGATGTGGCTCACACCATTGCTTATGGACTTCGCTTTATAACAGACCTTAGGTCCAAAAAATCTGAAGGAACTGGAACTGGATGCAACACATTAGCTATTGGTATGTGCTGGTGATGTTCTTTTACTGGGTGAAAACACAAATACCAAACATAAAACACAGAAACTCTATTAAAAGTTGGTAAGGACGCTAGTCTATAAGTGGATGCAGAGATAACTAAGTAGGTTTCTATGTACATATATCGACTGAAAGAAAAGCAGAATGGGAAATAAGGAATAGCTAATAATTCATATCAAATAAATCTTTCGAGAATGTGAATAAGTTTGAATATTTGATACATACAGCAAGAAATCAATTTTCCAGCAAAGCTAATGACAGATATGCCCTATCCTGTTCTAGAATCTTTTGTCTTTCCATCTGCTCTCTAGAAATCTTGAGAACACAACCTGAAGAGAAAATTTAGGATAAAGAGAGTAGAAATAACAGTAAGATGGACAAAACTGCATAGTGAGGAGATTCAGAAATTGTACTCTACATAAAACATTATTCGGATTACCATATCAACGGGAATGCGATGTGCATGGGCAGGACATTTGGCAAGCATCGGAGGAATAAATAATTTACATAAACTATTAGCTGGAAAAGCTGAAGGGAAGATAAAACGTGGATAATATAGGCATAGACAGGACGATAACGTAACGTGGATAATATAGGCATAGACAGGACGATAACGTTAGCATTGATCTTGCACATACTGGGTGTGACGGTCTGGACTGGCTGCAGTTTATCAAGAACAAAATGCAATGGTGGGTTCTAGTGAACACGGTCATGAAATTTCGGGTTCCATACAAGACGGGCAATTTTTTGACTAGCTAAGAGACTGCCAGCTTCTCAATAGGAACTTCGTTCCATGGAATTAGTTGGTTATGAAGTTAGCTGTTTGGCTGCACAGAGCATAGATTCTCGAATGATATTGACACCAGTAACACGAAACGTGACTACGTAACGCAAGCGGGCCTCGTATCCTGGCATTGGCTTGCAGATGCTAAGAGACATGAGAATATGTCGGAATTTCAGGTATTCAAACAGAGTGTTGCAGAGTACAGGTATGTACGTTTATATAAGGCGACACTGCTTAGAGTAAGATACAAAGGCAGCGTTTATGTAAACATGGCCTACCGTTATAGTGCCCACGTCCATGGCTGTTCACTCCTAAAAATAGTAACTGCATCAAATGAAGAATATAAACTTAATTTGGTATGAAAAGCTCATTATTAAAGGCACTCAACCTACCTAGATAACTTCTTAACTTCCTAAAGCATGAAATTTATCTCCATAATATTCCAAAATTATGTTCGTACCTCGCAGAAAACATCATCTCCTTTACACAGACCAACCAGGTAATGTTGTTAGGGAAAAAATAGCGGTTTATTGTGAGGATCACATGAAACAAATAAATACGGTGTAACGCAAAGGGCGAAGTTCTGAATGTCAAAGCAGGTGGGAATTTATAGTTACCATTGTGTGTGAATGATAAATGCTCTACCATCAGGAATACCAAAGTGCACACTTCCCAAGTGCAATCGCGCTACAGTCACGAAAAAAATATTCTTGTAGCATGCAAAGCAACAGAATGGCGGTGCATAACATCTATATTTACATTTCATTGTCATATTAACTAATAAAATATTGCACGTAAGCATGTGAAATACAATGCGGAGTAAGATCATAAACATAATCAGAAAAACTTGAATTGAGAGTTAAAAATATGTCAATGTTTCCGCAACCCCCTTTTAACACTTGGCCCTAAAATTAATTGTCGAAGCCATGAGGGGTGCGAGTTACACATACACAACTAAATAACGTAACAATTTCACAAAAGAAATAAACTGAATAATGAAAAATACAAACATGAAGTAACAACAAATACAGGCCGTGTCATGGCTCAAGCGGTTAGTCGCAGGCCTTTCACTGCGGAGGCTCGGGTTCGATTCTAGGTCAGTTTATGTGGGATTCATGGTGGACAGAATGGCACTGGGACAGGTTTTTCCGCGAGTGCTTCGATTTTCCCCTGTCAATTTCATTCCACCGGTGCTCCATTACACGGAAAAACGAAAAAAATTAATAATCTTCATCACAGGATTGCACAATAAGCCTCAAGGCTGCGGCGCTTCCGTAGCTTCTGCTGCGGGGCCCTTAACTACAAAAAAAACATAAATATACTGTGTCCGTACTTACGTACCTGCAGCACAATATTAACATGTCATATCACAAGTCAGTTAAACCAAAATGCCTGACTGGCGTCATGGGAATAAAACCCAAGAACAAAGAAATCCGCAGCCCCAAGATGCCGGGCAAGGAACACTGACCTGAGTGGCCAACTAAAGTGAATTTAGCAGTCGAGAACCAAACCGAATTTCAACCGTCTCAGACAACAGCCAGAATCAATGTCACATCAAAATCGTAAGCAGGAAGGTAAGTAGGCAGGTAGTAAGGGAGGGGGGGGGGGGAGAGGAACCGGAAGTAGTTTCTCACGTCAGCAAGGAACATTCTAGATGTGTCTCGGCACAGTAAGAATCACTCAGGTTCCGCCTGAAAATCTCAGGTATATTGCACTGTAAAGTTGTACGTATTTGGGTATTTATGACTTGTTCCACATCCTATTGTCCTTGTGACACACTTATGGGTCCATGTAATATATGTACGAATTTATGTATGTATGTATGTAGTGCGAATCTACACTATTGGATGCCAGGAACAGAAAAAGGCCACTATGATCCATTATTCCTGCTATCAAAGATGGAAGCATTTGAATTAATACCGGCGCCGCAAGTTCTGCCTGTGAAATTTTTGCATCATACAACTGGAAAACAATGGAGTAACTGTCCCTTCACTGTAAAGCTATTTAACCTTTTAAAGCACTGTACTAGCTAAATATATCCACCTACTTTTAACACGGAACTGCTGCTTATGCACTTTTCCCACAGATTGTATTTAGCGGTTTCGCATAGATGATCCGTATTTCGTATAATTCTCAGAATAGAGGGCAATTATTTCAATTCTAAAACGCTCTGATAGCTGCAGTTACACTTGCTGTTACTTGAATTTTAGACTTGGCTGTCTTTTAGCATTCTAAAAATAACACAATATTTCGGGAGGCGAATTCGTTCCTATGATCAGGTAAATACTTGCGGATAGAGGTGGGGGCACCTATTCGGCCGGATCACATATAAAGAGGCAGTGTCAATCACTGGACAAATTATTACATGTAAACCTAAAATTATAATCTGTCAATGGGGGATTTGTGGGTGACAATATTATACTGAGACAGAATTTTCTACGAGTACATCCGCTTTCTCTTGTCAGTATCATATCAAACACGCATTTCATTCAACCACCGCCGAAGCTGTATTATCAGCAAATTACAGCTTCGTTAAATAAAACACACAATATTCATCAACGAGACATAATAAGAAAATTTACAAAAAAAAAGTGTAAATACCACGCAGAACTAAAACAAAGGCAGAAAATGAAATCGAATATAAAACCCTCAAACAAAGGCACAAACCCAACCCACAAATACCGATTCGAAAGAAAATCGAAATTGACTTATGACGCTGGTCCCCCCCCCCCTCCGTGGAAGAAAGTTGGTCCTAGAAAAGAAATTAACCTAACTGTTAATAAGAGTAATCTATACAGGATATATCTAAAATGCCTGGACAAACTTAAGGAGTGAGTTTTCCACACAAGGACAACAGTTCATATCAATGTATGTCCGCATTAGTTTTCGAAGTACAGCCCAACAACGTGTTGACCTATTCCATTGATGTTATCAACTTAAACAATACAGACTGGATGGAAGACAGCTGCCACGCCTTCATATTCAAGTGACCTCTGAGCACATTCCTACGTAATGCTATTGGCTTTGAAGTCTGTAGTGAGTGGTGTCAGTAGTGCTTAGTGATACAGCTTGCTCTGTTAAGCTAGACGAGTAACTAACTACCGTGCTTTTGTGAATATCCATGAGTGCGTAACCATGGCAGGTTATTCGTTTCGCGAACAGGCGCGTATGTCGCGCTCATGGTAGTCGTCGCAATGCCTCGAGGCTCTACACGGAAACTTTTCCAGACCGAAAGCAGCCAAACCATCCAACATTTGCCGCAGTGTATCGTCGATTTGCAGAGACTGGAACATTACCACCGATTACTGCGGATCGAGGAAGACTGAAAGTCGCTCGTACACCTGATCTGGAGAAGCGTATCCTGGAACATGTTTCTGCGGACCCAGGTATCAGCATGAGACAACAGTCGGCAGCGTTCCCTGTTGGTCGTATGAACGTTTGGAGGTTACTCTAAGAACAGCTGCTGTACCCTCAATATTTACAAAGTATGCAGGGTCTAACGCCTGCTGATAACCCACCACGGGAGGATTTTTGTAGACGGTTTGCTCAGCAAACCGCTAATCCACTGTTTGTCTCATCAGTGCTCTTCACAAGTGAGGCAACTTTTGGTAGAGATGGCATCACCACTTTCACAACCAACATCAGTGGGCAGAGGAGAATCCACGTGGTGCAATCTATGCTAGACACCAGCGGCAGTTCAGGAATAATGTGTGGACAGGTATTGTGGGTGACTGTCTGGTGTGTTCACATGTCTTGTCGCAACGTCTTACAAGGAATGTCTGCAGGGATTTCTTCTTAAATGGTCTTCCACGACTGTTGGAAAATGTGCCTTTGGCAGCAAGAGCGTGACTTATGCACGATGGGGCTCCGGCACACTTTAACCGACCTGTGCGCGATGTACTCATTAATACCTAGGCCTATCATGACAAATGAATAGGTACAGCAGGACCAGTCGCATGGTCCCCACGTTCGCCGGAACTCAATTTTTAGATTTTTATGTCTGAAGACACTTAAAACCCCTAGTGTATTCAGCTCTAATTGAAAATAAAGAGACACTTCACCAGCGCAATTTTTATGCATGTCAAGCCATTCGAAACCTCCCCGGGACCTTTGAAAGGGTGCGACATTCCATGTTCAGACGTGCCCATGCGTACACTGATTCAGGTGGAGGATATTTTGAACATCTGTTGAGAATTGTGACTTCATAAACAAAAAAATCTAAAATTTAATGACAACAATGTCTTATTTTTACTACCGCTGCCCTTACACTATTAGTACCACTACTACAGCCACAACCACAACCACCACCACCACCAACACTACTACTACTACTACTACTACTACTACTACTGCCGCCGCCACCACCACCACCACTGCTGTGACTTGTAAGCAGCAAAATTATTTTATAAGTTAACGGAATACAGTACTGTCTACTGTCTCGTTATCAGTTATCATTTTGAAAATATCCTCTATTCCTAACTTTGCGCTAAAGTCTAACATAATTTTCAAGTAGTACTTAGGTAATTAAACACATACCTGCTCTAGGTCCTCACAGCTGTCCTCTGTATAACCACTTTCATCCTGACTTGCATCGGAATATCACACCAGCTACCGCTCAGTATTATGTACGAAGTCTTACGTTGTTTACATAATTGCCACTAATTTCGCTCGGATCCTGTAACCATTGCAATTTAGTGTGCTTCCGTTAAAGTAACACGCACATAATTTTACGAGTATGTGTCTGTTTTGTTCTAACATGTGCCGCATTTGTAAAGTAATTTCAGCTCAAAAATTTGTAGACCTACTAAGCACCAGCCGGCAGCGATTCTTGAACATGCGTACAGGTCGACATCGATGTTTGAATATGCGTACAGGTCGACAGCGATGTTTGAACATGCGTACAGGTCGACAGCGATGTTTGAACATGCGTACAGGTCGACAGCGATGTTTGAGCATGCGTACAGGTCGACATCGATGTTTGAACATGCGTACAGGTCGACAGCGATGTTTGAACATGCGTACAGGTCGACATCGATGTTTGAACATGCGTACAGGTCGACAGCGATGTTTGAACATGCGTACAGGTCGACAGCGATGTTTGAATATGCGTACAGGTCGACAGCGATGTTTGAACATGCGTACAGGTCGACATCGATGTTTGAATATGCGTACAGGTCGACAGCGATGTTTGAACATGCGTACAGGTCGACAGCGATGTTTGAACATGCGTACAGGTCGACAGCGATGTTTGAACATGCGTACAGGTCGACAGCGATGTTTGAACATGCGTACAGGTCGACAGCGATGTTTGAACATGCGTACAGGTCGACAGCGATGTTTGAACATGCGTACAGGTCGACATCGATGTTTGAACATGCGTACAGGTCGACAGCAGTTGTTTATTAATCGTACCGGTCTGCAGCGATTTTTGAACTCAGTAGGCCTACCAGCCCGTAATATCGAAAAGGTGTGACTGACGCTAGTCTACATAACAAGATAATTAATTTGTCAGTACATCGAAGACAAAATGAAGAGGACGGAGAACCAAGTAATCGCTATGACCTAATCGAGATAAAATCTAAAATTATTTCTCCCGTTCGGCCCAATACACCTGAGAACGGCAATATCAGTCTTCGTTGCTAGGACATAATATACGAATATGAAAAGGCAACTTTTATATAGGCGTAAACATGTCTTTAAGAATTAGGAAACAACCACTTCCTGTAAGATAAAACAAGACGCCTCATTCCCGAAGCAAATAAGAAAAGGGAAATATATAGTGTATTGTCAGACACCGTGCTCTTATGTCAACATCATTACAAACGGGGAAGGTAGAGTTACATGGACCATCATCGCCACGGTGGTCCGGTAGCTCCTAGTACTCGTCCTTAATGCGGGTCGGGCGAAGTGTGTAATGTGTTGTCTACTGTGAACGAAATAACATTTCGCTTCGACGAAGAATTATTCAGTAGTTTCTGATACATAATTCACTGGATGTATTTCAAATTAGAGCATTTACACTGCATTGCAAGTCAAATGTTAAGTAAATATGACCAACTTTTTTTAATTACACACTGTTGACCGTGTACAATCTGACAGTAATACTGACTCAAAAGAAGTCATCACTAAGCACTTTCGGCGTGCAGTGATGATTTTTCCTTCAGTATTGTGACTAAGACTGCCTAACTGAATGCTGACCGTTCTTTGAACATCAAACTATCTAACGTCCCGTGTTGCGGTTAATGACTAGGTAACAATATTGTATCAGTTGAGAAAAGAATACACAGTTAATACAAGAGGAAAATATCCAGTGCTATATGTATTTACAACATACGTTTGGATACAAAATGATTAGTGTTTCAGGGCAGAACTGTTAAACGATCAGCGAAATGTAAAAATACACAAAAGAACAAACAAATTCAAATCTTGAGGGACGGATGCCTAAAACAAATAGCCACGGCAGAATTACCTACTGTAATACGTTACATCAGCCTGTGCACAGTACAAAGGCTGACAGATGAAACACTGACTGGCACTCCACCCATCTCCCTGCGCCCACGTATATTCAGTCCGTTCCATTTAGACTTGTGAATGACAGAAAATGACACACGATCTACAGAACACAAGCAGTCTGTGGTGAGTCAGTCGACTTTTAATTTACGGTCTAAGGCGTAGGTCTGCGGCCGCTCGCTTGCTGGAATTGTGGGTTCGAATCCCGCCGGGGCGAATGTTGTGTGTTATCAGGTATAGTTCTCTGCGATAGGCCGATCTCTCGTCCAGAGGAGTCCTACCGAGTGTGGTGTGTCTGAGTGTGATCTCGAAACCTCAACAATGAGGCGGCCTAGGCCGAGTAGGGCTGTTGCGCCACAGAAAAATAAAAGCTAGATAAACTAATTCAGCGACTAGTCGCTCAACACTAGATACGTCTATAAGACGTTCTCCAAGTTCCGATTTGCCTAAATATGCTGTGTAAACTGCGTTACTAAGACCATCAAAAATCCAGCCTGCTAAACTAATTCCTGATTTATCTGCATCTTATGAAAGCGAGAGCACTATGTTAAAGAGAGGCATGGAGTGGATGTGGTGGTGTGATGCGAGGCTGCAGTCCAGTGCAGATCGTCCCTGTTGCAGTCTCAGTCAATAGAAACATTACAGACATAACACGCACGAAGTTATATAGCATCTGCAACATAAATACGAGTATAGACAGAGTAACAACTACAAGCTTAACTGCTTAGAATCCTAATAAATGCACAGAGCTATCTTGACAATGGGATACAGACACACATAATGATGATAATGTAGACGGTAATGATGATGATACAGTAATAGACACTTCTACTTCCATGCAGCCTTGTCACAAATATCAAAAATTATCTCAAAAGTGACACACCGTTTATTTACAAACTGCTGTTTCAGTAAGTAAGTAATCTAGTATTTCGGTAAAAGTCAAATCACAGAAAGAAACATTAGTCACGTGTTTCAGTCTCTTGGAACTGTCCGTTGGAGTTTAAATTCAGGAAGAAATTTTTTTCGTTTCATGTAATTTGTCAACATAAAGAATATGAATGTTGAAAACTACATATAAATTTTGCGGAACTTGTCAACATAATGAAGCAGTTGATTCTTTAAGACGATTTGAAAAAACCTCTTCTGTAATGTTGCCCTGTGCATGCCATGATGGCATATAGGGGAGAAGAGGTACAGCTCCACTCATTTGCATCCTCTGGACTAGATGGAAATGAGTGGTCAGCTTTACATCCCAGCTCCTTTACCCTTGAAGAAAGAGTGTCCGGCACCCATTGAACAGCAGCCTGAGAAGGCGCCAGAGCCGGTCTCAGCGCTTTTGAGAAGTGATTTCTTGTCCCTGTCGGGAATCGAACCACGATTCCTCAGACGTCCAACCCGTAGTCTACTAACTATACTCACTGAGCCATCCCGACTTTACTGTGAAAATTTTCAGCCTTGTGGCTGTTCCTGTATTATGAACAAGAAATATAGCGAGATTAATGTCCGTGTAGCACTATACTCGTATACAGTGTAATAAATTAATTTCAAGCAAAAGATAGTATCAATAATAGGCACAGTTAATACGGCCGTCGTTATCCAACTGACATGCTCTAGAAGGATCGAGGAATTAAGAAGTCCAACTAGAGTATTTAAGCCTGACGTGTAATTAGTCCTAAGGATCCTTTCGTACAGTGTTTGGTTGGGTGTCCGTGCCGTGTCCCTTGGAGTTAGACGCACAGCTTTGAGCTCCGTGGCAGGCAGCCCTGGCGGGATTTGTGATGTGTAAAGTGTCTGGGCTATACAGCGTGCCTATACCCGATTGATGTGCGGCCTATTTAACATCATCCTGTAGTACGAAGGGTCCAAACACTCGTTCTGAGAATTTTCAGCCCTGACAGCTCCAAAAAGCGATCGAGTGGCCTATGAACCACATAAAGGGATCATAGCGACACGACCGGCGTGGAGCATATTTTGCTGCTCGTTAGTCTAGAAAATGGAATGTTCATGGTTACAGCTGAATGTGCCCCGGAAATGGGAAACCCTTTGATACGAGACCAGATATTGATTTAAGTTCTTACTTGGGTGGAAACGTCTTGCATTTTGTTAACTGCGATGTGGAGTCGAATGATATAACATTATTTCAGCGAAGGATTTTTGTGGCCAGAATTTCAAATGTTTGAAAGTCCATTTACTGCAACTTAATTACTACTGCACATATTTCAGTGCATTATACTTTAAGGTCACAGTCTTCTTGGATTTGACGCCCTGCAGTTTGCTAGAAAGTTAGCTAAGTTTCAGGGACCATGTTACTTCCACCTTCAGGGTACAAGAACGACTTAACTACCCCGGGTCACTCGTCTACCCTGAAGACCGAGAAAAAATTTTCATCCAAACGTTGATAGCCTTTTAGCACACAACACAACGTCACATCACAGAAGACCGCGATCTCACTATATTTCGTTTAAATAAATTTTGGGTTTTTTAACGACTCTGTTTTCGTCGCAAAGATCATAGCGACGAAGTACGAGGTGCTATCCAAAAGTTCAGGGAATTTGCCCACAAAAAAAATTTCTTATCATAACTCCTAGTTTCCACCGTCTCCTTCGAAGTAGTCCCCTTGGACATGGATATATAGAAATTCACTACTAGTGCTGAGTAGTTACGGATCGCCGATCCCGCGGCCGAGCGGTCTAAGGCTTGGGTCTGCGGCCGCTCGTTTGCTGGGATTGTGGGTTCGAATCCCGCTGGGGGCATGGATATCTGTCTCTTGAGAATGCTGTGTTTTCTTAGGTAAAGGTCTCTGCGACGGGCCGATCCCTCGTCCAGAGGAGTCCTACCGAGTACCTGTGTGTGTGATCTAGAAACCTAGGCCCGATTTGAGCTGATGCGCCACACGAAAAAAAAGAATAATTTAGGACCTGGAAGGTACGAGTATATAGGTATTGGCCTATTTGAAGGTATCAGGCTATCAATCCACTGTATATATTTTTATTTTTAGCTATATGGTGGTCTCAAGGAACGCTGCATGATGTCGCATGGCCAACATTACACCTCCAATTGTCGGTATGGACATAACACAAACAAGAAATTTCAGATCCTTTAAGGTTCACAGAAAATCTGGTAGTATAGGCCCTCTGTCCCTATAAAGAGAAGTGGATTGCAAACAAGCAGGATCCCACTGCAGGTCCGTGAGAACTGTGAAATTATGTGAACAGAATAATAAGCTTACAACTTTATTACTCGTACAACAGCCGTTCAGCAAATACAGGAGTTAACTTGAAAATAAGCGGTGTAATTTTAAAGTTGCGAGGCACATAATTGTTACTGCTTCAGATTATAAGCTTTAACATGTCTGAATAATATATTGGACTGAAGACTCATACAGTTACCTGAACACGTATGCTGAGCATTATAACGTCACACAATTACATCAACACCTACTCTCTGAATAATTTATGGATTTTAGTACATCCATGGAAAAGTTCCAAAATAGTAATATGTAAATATGCTGCATACAAAGTTTTTTAAGTTTTGTTTTATTCTGTGCCAAATTTTTGTTTCATTCAACTCAAAGACGACATGAAAACTTACACTGGGTACATACAGACACCTCAGCATTCCCGTAAAACACTTTTACACTGGAAATGAAGCTTTCTGAAATTAAAATCTGAAATTCAGTGACGCCATATAATACAACGTCGAAAGCTTAAACAGCAAATACGCACGACAAATGAAGAGTTCGAAAGTTACGATCCGAATGGACGGCACTCCTGTTTCTTATCGAGAGGGTCTGACTTAAAATCTTGACCAGCAGGCCAATTACCCTGAATGTTTCCATACTTTTCCCCAGTGCGTTCAAGCAAATACCAGAAAAGCCCCAATAAACAGGGTAGATCATCCTCCTTCCACATCCATTCCAATTTGTTATTCATTGATCGCCCTATCATTTGACACAACATAATTTCAGCTACTGACAGCGTCGTTAAATGAACTGAAAATAAACGAAAAACACTGAATGCATGAATAAATAAATAAAGACAGATAAATAGACTATCTCAGGAAAACACTTACTGAACAGGAGCTACAATGTCATATACGCCTACGGAAATAATACACACTTTTATGATGAAAGAGTACAGTCAAGAATTTTAGGAAGCTGATCTGTGGCGACCTACAACAGGCGATACGAACTACGCATGTTGTCGAAGGGGAGGACAATGCCAAATGTTCAATTGGAGTGTAGGAGGAAGTGGTTGTTACTTATTTAATTAAGGCTGTATGCCGTATAACTCGCCTCAGCAAGCACTGAAACCAAGAAAAGTTCAGCGGTTCCGAGAATTTAGCTAGGTACTTCTGACACAAAACTGAGTGTTAACCATTCAATCAGAAAGCCAAGTTACAGGGCCTGAGGCTCTAATAGAAAACAAGATGGAAAAAAAAATATATATATATATATTTCTTTCCTTTATACGTGATTTTTATTAACAGTGGAATGTCATTCATATGGATAGAAAGAAGCATTTATAAATCCTGTGTAGGCACACATTCACGAAAATGATTAACGAATGTTGAAAATCCAATTCATATTACATGATAAGCTGTTCTTAGAAATTTAACGAAACTGAATAAAATTGATGAACACTCCGTCAACAATTTAAGGTGTAAGATGCGATCAGTTCCGGGAAATCCATCACTTAACCATACCTTCATTTTGATCCATGATCAGTACGCCTTAATGTGACAGCTCAATAGATCAATATGTCATTCACAGCTCTCATGTGTGGATGTTAACCGTTAAATGAGCCTGACTCAACATCTGTGTGAATTAACCGCTACACAACATCGGTCCAGTCGACAGCACAAATATATTGTTCTGTCACAGCGACTGAACCAGTCTGTTCTTTCACTATTTTTTTGTAGTTCGTAATCGCCTCAATCTCAAATGTAAGGGCTGTTACGGCTCGCTAGTACAACATCAGAATTCTTAATTATGGTACAATTTGAAACTTCCGCCTATTCACAAAATTTTTCTCAGGCTATCAGCCGGGACAATGGTGGGCTAAAGACCAACTTTTCAGAGACCAGCTCAGTCTCCATCATCAGGACCGATATATCACTGATGCAGTTTATAGTCCGATAAAAATTAAGTTAGGACTTCGGGATTACATAGATGCAAAGGAATTAGGATTTTTCGATTAAATCACCATTTTGCACCCTTAATTCATGGATACATCAACGCATACAAGCATACAAATATAAATAGACCTACATACACATACACACATACATGTGTACGTACATACATATAAACAATATTTAGTGTAAACAAATTTTCTTGAGCTGAAAAAGCTGGACATTGCCTGTGTGGATATTACTCGAATTACCAAAACAGAAAATGTTCACGTCTCGAACAAAATTTACATCACATTTTAGGACAGTTGCCACCACCATGTTCTGTTTTATTCACAAGTTACACATACAGGACATTTAGACGAATGTTCCCAAATTATTGCCCGCCACGTGATAACTGGTGAGAGTTTACAATATCACTTAATGCTTTCCCTGCCTGTTGTCGTACAACTGTAACGATGGGCTATAGATGATTTAGAAATAGGTGGAATTAAAAGTTTAATGTGATACTAATGTCGTGCTTCAGTCCTTGTCACAGACCGTCAGCAATACATTAGTTTAGCATGCAGCTCGAATGTCCTACAACGGATTAACAGCTTAAGCTGAAGGCAATGTTAATAAAAAATCATGTTTTATGTTTCAAAGAATCTCATCCTTTACAAGAGGACATAAACATGATCTTTCAACGCAGCAAATAAGGCGAATATTCCAATTTTATGTGCTACTGTCGTGCATTCATCTGTTAATTTGATGAGCGAGATTCGTGTACCAACAGTGGAGAAGCATTTTATTTTTTTCTTCGCGATGATGACTAAGGGAACGTACGAGTTGCGTCCCGCGGTCAAGAAAGCTTATCAGTTGCGTCCCAAGGTCTCTGCTTCATGTGTATCATACAGAGACACGACCAAAAGTCCCCAACAGACCGGGAAGCGAACCCGCAGAGCAGCGACGGACACCACACACACACACACAAATACAGAGACACCATCCAACGTCTAGGTTTTCGACGTTTTCGACGACCACGTATACCTAAGTGCATGACATTTCGTAATCTGTTTCATGTGTTTTGGCAATAACTTTAATGTGTACATTGACTTCTTGCTCCAACTATTCTGCGTTCTTTGATATAAAATACTGTTCGTTTCTCCTTGCATCAATCCGTCTTTTCAAATATCCACTACAACACGAGATATACTTTGACGAATTTCCCTTAATGCGCTCGGAGGAATTTCTTCAGGCCCAAAATGAGCTGTAAAATAATAATTATATTTATATTAAAACTGAGCATAAAAAGAGATTGAAAATTGACAATAAAGCAATTAGTGTTTAACTAATATCAGTTTAATGTTTATAAAAGAAATGTACTAGTGGTATCTAGACTTCTAATTAAAAACAAAAATAGCTGTACCTAGATCCCTATGACACTATTTTGAACGTATTCACTCTTTATGTTGCTGCGCTTGCCTTTTCTTTGTGTCCAAAGCTTAAACAACTACACGTGCTGTAATTTTGTGTTCATCTGTAAATAATTGTGCGATATTTTTTCACATTTTATTATAAGACATTTAACAATAAATATATACATATATGTATAGGAATATAAAGTGTATATTTATAAGCATAACATACATAATGTGTAAGCTTGATTAGTCATCCACGCTCTACTAACGTTTTATTAAAATCGACGGTGGGAACTCAAAATGGTAGATTACATGTCAAACCGCGTGATCAAATTCTCTAAGTACATGACACTACTTTATGCAATCGTTAATAACTTGCAGAGTAGCATGTTTTAGAAGCTAATGTTTTGTGTAATAATAATAATAATAGTAATAATAATAATAATAATAATAATAATAAAGTTTAAAGCTATACAACAATGCAACAAACGGAGCTGGATCGGCTCGGATCAATTTTACAGCTCTGTGTCAATAATGGAACATGTGCATATGCCGATGATGTGTTGGTTATATCCAGAACACAACAAGCAATGATCGATACCTTCGTAAAATTAAAAGGAGAAGTGTCAAAAGTGGGCCTGACGATAAATAAAAATAAAACATAATATCTATACTGTAAAAGAGGTATTGAGAAATGTACCAATTTTTGAAGAAACAAAAATTGAACAAGTGAATCAATTTAAGTATCTAGGTTCTATAGTTAATAATAATAATTCAATAGAGGACGAAATAAAATAAAGAATAGCTGCAGGAAGCAAAGCTTATTATGCGAATAAATCCTTTTTTCAAAGTAAGTTAATTTCAAATGCGGCAAAATTAAAAATTTATAAAGCCGTGAAAAGACCTGTTGTTACATACGCTTCTGAAGCCTGGGTACTAAAGGAAAACATTACACAAAAATTACTAAGATTTGAAAGAAAGATTTTAAGGAAAATTTATGGCCCAGTTAAAAGCCCGGATGCAGCATGGAGATTACGAAATAATGAGGAATTGGATAGGATAATTAGAAAGCAAAATATTGTACGACAAATAAAAGCGAAGAGACTTGGATGGTTCGGGCATATACAAAGAATGGAAGAACATCGAATAACTAGGAAGATAACCAGCTGGATGCCAACATTATTAAACAGGCCGAAAGGAAGACCTAAAGATAGATGACAGGACAATGAACGCGGAGATCTGAAATTTGTGGGTGTGCTGGATTGGAAAAAGAGTATTTTAGACAGAAAATATTGGCAAGGAATACTTGAGCAAGCCAAACCCCATCCAGGGTTGTAGAGCTTAATAATAATAAGAAGAAGAAGTCAATAATGGACTTCAAATTTTATGCAACAAAAAATTAGAGTAATATAAATTGATAGAAAAATTATTTATTTCCGAGGAAATATTACGTTTTTTTATTAATTCACACATTACTTAACTTTATTGCTCTGCGCCGTAATCAATTCAATTAATAAATTAAATTGTCACTGTATAAATAATTAACAAAACCACTACCAGAGTTTGTGTACAAAACACGTTTCCAAAACCGCTGCTACTAACAACGCTCAGTTTGTTTGCCTGTACCGAAAACAAATCCACCCTAATTGTCATAAAACGTATAATTTAATTACCCTGAGAACTTTCTGTTGCCCCTCAAGTAGAGTTTTAAGCATTTTGTGGAAGTCGAAGAATTTGAATTCTGGCCAGGTCTCACTTAATTTGACCCACTGCACAGCGCCGCAGACGGACATCGAACCAAAGTACCCTGGATCCAAGTCGACACTAGAGCCGTTTGTTTTTTTCTCTCAGCAGCCTGCTACACAACTGTTACACCTTTAAACTGACCGCGGGACGCAACTGATACACAGCCCTTATCTGAAAAGTGACCGCGGGACGCAACTAGTAAATCCCGAGTGACTAAACCACTTAGGAAGCTCATCCAGCCTCCTAGCCAAATGGTACTAGGGGATCTTCTCCCGGTGGTGAAGCAGCCGGGACGTGGAACTGGCCACTCCGTCTATAACTGGTGCCCAGAAAAGGAATGCGTGACGCTGTGTCTCCACTCCGTGTATATGTGCATGGCGTAAGATTTAATTCTTCCTTCGTGGTTTCCTTCATTTCATGGTAAAGTCATTCCTGAGTGATTCGACGTTTCACAATGAAGTAAACATGCTTATTGGACCGGTAGTATCGTTGAGTTGTGATTATGCAATAACGCGTGTGAATGCAGAATTCTCTTCTTCAAGCCCAGCGGTCCTGTAAATATATTCAATTCCAATTCCAGAATTAAGTGCGGTGACCATGGAAACCTGTTAAGGAGCACAAGATACCGTGTGACTGAGAGGATACTTGACGGTCGTTAGCACGGACCGACAGCCGACACAGCGGAATTTAACGCTCTGACTTCAAAGAGCTGGGGGTCGTGGAAAATAAACAACTACAGGGGTGTACAGTCTTTCTCAGCTTCACCAATGCAGCACATTTCATGACGTTGCAGTTTCGAAAAGTAGAAGTGCCGCGCTCCATATGTAGTATATCTTGCACGGCACGGAAGTAAAAAATTATAAGTGTGTCTGAAGGTTGCTGCTAATTTTTCACTCCAGTGTGGTTCATTTGTCGGTGTCACAAAATAAGGAGAATTTACAAGACTAATTTTGTGACAGTAAATAAACTCAAATGCAGAGGTTCACAGGTTATCGCAGCGTGTACTGTTCAAATGACAGTCTTATGAGTGTTGATACCGTGTAAGTTCGTAGGTTGACACAGACGTTTCGGAGAAAACGTGCTTCTTCCATTTTTACGGTTGACGAATAGATGTCCAAGTAGAAGTTGGAGTGATTAAGAGGAGAAGCGGATGGATTATAGACCTATGTATGGGTTGTAAGGAATGTGGCCAATCAGAATTACGGAATGGGGGAGCTTAGAAAGATTTAGATCAAGGTCAATAAAAAATGTGAAGTGGTGAAGCTGAGTTTTCTCACCGAAAAGCCTACACGCTTCGCCCTCGGACTGCATCCGAGTCCCGCGTTAAGTAGCCCATAGCTAACGGCACGGCGAAGAATCATTGTCCTCGGAATGCTTCTGTACAGCGTTTCTTATGTCACTAATTTCGTCATGAGCAAACGAAATGAAGCTCTAGAACATCTTATACAGGGCATACACAAAAGAATGGTGCGGTTTCAAAAGTGAATAAACAATTTATGTCTCATATTACACGGGTACAACATACACCGTCAGCGGCGGCAACTGTCCAAGTTTCTCATGCGCTACCAGCAGTTCGCTTCTCATGCTTATTGCGTGGCCGCGGGGCCAGTTTCAAAGATGGCGTTGCAGCAGGAGAAGGCTTTCTGTGTGCTCCGTTTTGAGGTGTCCAGATCTGTGATTACAGTGCAGCGTGAGTTTCGTGCGCGGTTTAAAAAAGACGCACCACACAAGAATAACATAAGCAGGTGGCACCGACAGTTTGTAGAAACTGGATGCTTGTATAAAGGCAAGATCGGATAACGCATGCACTGCAGGCCATTACAGCGGACATGCTACACCGGGTCTGGGATGAGTTTGATTACCGTGTGGATGTGTGTCGTGTGACCCAAGGTGCACACATTGAAGGATTGTAATTACCAAATGAGAAACGTGGACAGTTGCCGCCGCTGACGGTGTATGTTGTGCCCTTGTAAGGTGAGAAATAAATTTTTTATTCACTTTTAAAACCGCACCATTCTTTTGTGTATGCCCTGTATAAACCAAAATATCTGCTTTCAAAACAACGTCACAGAACGCCACAGTAGGGAAGGGCGCAGAGTATATTTCCAGTTGCCTGGCTATGAAATCCATTCCGGCCATCCTGGCAGTACCTCATGATTAATGGAGATAATGTTCTGTGACATGTTACTTTCGTTCGACCTTTATACGCCGATTTCCTGTGACTACATATCTCACCAGCCCAGCCGGCCAACGACGCATTTCTCTGGCTTCCCAAAGACTCTTCTAGAACCGGAAGTAACTCCCTAGTTGTATCCCACGGCATTGCTTACTCTTTGTCTCTGTCTGTCTGTCTGTCTCTCTCTCTCTCTCTTATTCTCTTGTGCTTAAATACTCAGCTCGCACGCACGCACACACACACAAAACACAAGATGTGTGCCTGATTTTCTTTAAAGATATACCTACAGAACCTAACAGAATTTACAAATCCATTATCTTTAAATCAGTATGGTTACAGGCATGTGACGCCCTACAGATTGGTAGACAGTTACTAATGTTGCCGAGGAACCTGCTGCTTCGATCATCAGGGTAGGAAAGTAAGTGGAAGAAAGTGGTTCTCATGTAGGTAGGGAGAATGAGTGTGTGTGGACCATAAATATGGACGGACCATGGTCCTCTTCTTTTACAGTTCAACGTTCACAATTATTCAGCGCTATATAAGGCATGCAACTGAAAATAACGGAGAATCAATCAGTCATGTTCATGATTTTTCTGATAGGCTGTATTCTCACATCCATGCTACTGGGAAATTAATTCGGTCGGTCGTGACAATAAAATTAAATAATAGGATTCTTATGGCCGATTACCTACATGTTGTGAGATTTGAGTTCTCACAGCGGTCATTACGAAGTTTAAAGTGTTATGGGATATGAAGCCGTGTCAATTTGTAAACAGATACCGTAGTTTCGGAGTAGTTTAGTGTTTCCTTTGTCGGCATCTAAACAGTTCAACAGAAGAGACCCTTCTTGGTCTGCTTAGACCCTGAAGACGGATGCAGCAATCTCCTCCACAACGTCAGCAACTCTTTACCAATCGATAAGTGTGATGTTCCAGAGGACTTAAATCTGCCCCAGTGTTGCCCTACACATATATATGTTTAGTATAAAGTGAAGAAAAAGAAGGAAATCCCATTAGTCATAATTAACTAAAGAAAGAAGTCCACGGAAGAGCTTCTCCATTGGTTAACTAAGTAGCTTCTCAAGAAATCTCCGTTCTTAGGAAATTCAGTGTTAGTTACTGGCACCACAAATATTGGAGCTTTTCATAATTCCACAGCATAGTAATGTAACGATTCTTTTCATGCCTATTTCAATGTACATCTTCGGCGAGTTTCTCGAAACAAAATTTTCTTTACGTTTTCTTGCTGTTTCAAGGCGTGCTATATGTTTGGTCCATCACAAACCTCCGCGTGCCAGCACTACGCGACGATCAGGCTATAAATGCAACTCGTGGTGTAATATAATCCATTCCTCTGCTAGTTTTTGTTAAGTATAAAAGTAACAAAATCTTTCATATTTACTGTCAAGTTGCTACATGGCTGAACAAACAGGCACTGTTCACCGTCTAATACAACCACTTGCTGTTGTTTGTTACACTATGCCCGACATAGGTACATGTACAAGATGACTAGGAAGCTAAAACAAAAGCCAGTTGAATAAACGGAAAATTCAGAGCGAATATATAAAAAATCCAACACACTCGTTGTAAAGAAACTCTGTTCAGGGATCGGATAAGTGACCGGACATATCAACAGAACTCCCTAGTATAAAGCAGGATCGCGTCATAATTATAACCATTACAAACTAAGATATACACTGGTATATAACGTGACTTGCTTCGAAAGCAATACACAATAATTGTCAATTATCGCATGCCACAAGATAAACTTTAAAAACCCCAAACAGAAATCTAAGAAAAACCCTAACGAACCAAACAGTTCGAAGAATGTCGAACGTAGCGTACAACACTACTGACGAACCAAAGAGTTCGAAACATTTCGGGCGCAGTGTAACAACCTACTGATGGACCAAACGGTTCGAAACACGCCGGAAGTAGTGTAACAAACTGCAACAACTATAGTGGCTGTATTAAACGAGAACAGTGCTTATTTTTATATCATCTCTTCGTACACAAATATAATACTGAATAAAATTTACAAAATGTTAATTTTTCGGAAGATTTCTGGTTAAACCACATAATATAAATCCCAGACTTTAGGTGTTCGAGGAGTTAACGTCGGTTGTGTCTCTGCTAATAATCGCTCTTCTATAATCAGTCTAACATTCAGCGCCGTTCACGATTCGTGTCTTGGTCGGCTACCGACTGTCTTTAATCAAGTTTCATGAGACTTTCGTCAGTCTCTGCAAGAGACTGTTGGGGTAGTAACTTCATACAAGCCACGACCACCAAATCCAAATTAGTATCTAATGACGCTACATGCCATATCCAGCTAAAATATCTCTGTGAGATATGTATGTTCTTATTTTCAAATCTTCTCCTAAGAAGATTGTGTTTTATAACTTAACCTTATGTTTCTCAAATAGACTGACACGTGTCAAGAATGAACACAGTCACAGCCAGTAAACAACCGCCTGCATGCAGAGCTGAGAGACGCATGTAGAGCCATAGTGCGATTCCCCCGGAACAGAATGTTACCTGTGTTTGTTACTTTTTTCATTACTATGGCTCTAATTGTCATCAAGGTATTGGACTTCATTGAATAATACCTAATTTGGTATACAAGTGGCTCACATTATGGACACACGCGTTAAGGACTGACCAGTCACTAATTTAAAGGTGTGTGTCAAACATAATTTGATGTGGGGCCTATAGTGGAAACTTACATGTCTAATGAGCCTACAGTGTCAGGTGTGTTCACACCAGGTGTTTGAAGAACATATCAGAATTTTTGTTGAAGTGTCGTGGTCTTTCTTTCAATGTAGCCAAGCACTGATCCAGTGAATAAAATCGAACTTCTAAGAAGTAGATTCCAACAGATAGAAAAATACAAAATTTTACTCTTAGTGAGTGACACAAAACGACTAATAAGCAGACACGTATTCTTTACGCTCAACGAAACATCAAGGCCGTGCTATGGATACACCGTTTATACATGACGGTTTGGTCTTCAAATATTTTATCGAATGTGTTCAAAAATCACCAACTAATGCACATAAACTTTTTCTCAATAGTTTATTCTTAAAATACCCATATACTCTGCAACAGCACAACACCGGCGTCATGCAGCTTACGTAGTACACACAGATGACCACCTTACTACAAGGCCAAACTGCCAATAATTTTCAGGAAAACTACAAACTAAGTAATCATTTTAACAGCCTTTAATTCATTTTATAGTAATTTTACATAATTTTACATACTGTACGAAGTGAGCAATACTAGCCCACTCATATTCTACATATATGAATGTAACCATATATGTAATAACTATAAGTCTATGCATATTAATCTCCACGACCCCCTGAAGATGGTGGTTTAAACCACCGAAATACGTATAGGGGTATTTTAAGAATAAACTATTGAGAAAAAGTTTATGTGCATTAGTTGGTGATTTTTGAACACATCTCATTTGAAATTGCACGGTAGATACAACGTTAAATTTTATCGAATGTTGAACACATTTGTTAGGGGAGGTCCTTATTGAAATTTAATAACAATTCGTGAATTTTAGCGTCACTGGGCAATTAGAACGTAATAATAACGAGTAGTTAAATAGCTGCCGATCCCAGTGGCCGTGCGGTCTAAGGCGTGGGTCTGCGGCCGCTCGCTTACTAGGATTGTGGGTTCGAATCCCGCCGGAAGCATGGATGTCTGTCTCTTGTTAGTGTTGTGTGTTGTCAGGTAGAGGTCTCTGCGACGGGCTGATCACTCATCCAGAGGAGTCCTACCGAGTGTGGTGTGTCTAAAAAGCGTGTGATCGTGAAGCCTCGAAAAATGAGGCGGCCTAGGCCCCCAAGGGGCTGTCGAGCCATTGGGGGAAAAAAGTTAAATAGTTATATAAAGATTTATGGTATATTTATCTCAGACGTACATAAACCCGACAAATCTTTCACCAACCAACCAAATTCATGAAGAGAAATCCTTGAGAAGCAAATAGCGTCTCAGCTATTTAAGAAGTTCTCGGGCTTCTGTCGAAGCCGAAGGTTAATTAGGTCTACATCGCCAGTGGTCCACATTCTGATACAAAAGAAATAATCCACATTATTCAGCCCAGATCTTCTCTGGGGCCCCTTTTTCCCGGGGGTAAGGTGACCAAAGCGAGATGCTGACCATTCACCTCCACCTAGTTCCGAGGTTAAGAATAAGTGCATTTATGTCTACACTCCCCCTGTATGCCTTCATGTCATGTTCTGGAACAACTTTACTTTTTTGCCTTTTCCTTCCATTCTCATCTTAAACCGTGCATACGTTTCTCGTCGGACAAATCTTTTACTAACACAAAAGGTAAAACGAAAAATGATTTCTGTGATTAATTAAGCAGCATGACATGAAGACGTATATGGGAAAGGAGGTGGAGTTTCACGCATTCTTAACCCCGGTACTAGTTGCAGGCGAGTGGTCAGCTTCACGCCTCGATATCTTTACCCCTAGGCAAGGAGCCCCGACACCCACTGCACAGGAGGCTGAGTGAGTCCCAGAGCCGGTCTAAATATGGTGACGAAGAGAGTGATAGAGACAGACATAACTGTACACATCTTCAATTCTAACGATCATAGATGGTGTTTGCAATGTGCTCTCTACTGTTACTCCCACAGAAGGCTAACCTACTGCCAAGTTTAAATGTCTTACTGACTATCCGAATCTTTGATACACCAACGCATGTGCAGGAAGTGATTCCTCTTTGACAAAATGTAGCGAGTTCTTTGCTCTTTCCGCTAAACACATCTGTCATTGATACGTGAGATTTATAAGTACATTAAGAGAAAGAAACTTTAGAACACTTCCGAATAGTCACAGCCTATGCTTGGCGTCTCTGACAAAAGAAGCCCTACAATATTTGTGTTCCTAAGAATCAACCACTTCCGTAAGATGTCAGCAAGATTCAGAATCATGAAGAACACAACATTCAGAAGCCACCACCACTACACACGTGTTGAATTATGTGGTATATGCATATCTTGGTATCGAGATTCAGAGACAGCAAAGCACATATTGCAACATTAGTATTACGCCGTGTGAAATACAGGAAAACAAGATACCTGGCACATGCATCGCAGGCCTGGCACTAAGATTCTATAAATGTTCATTATAAGCCATACAAACTCTACAGCACTGCAGTAGGATCCTAAAAAGGTTTAAGGAAATGCTGCTGTTGTAAACCAGGGCACAGTGTAATGGCAGTACTTGCATTCTCTGAGTTGAACGTCGTAACCCTGGGTATACAAGTATGTCAATATATAATTATTTTCAAATCTACCATCTACAAAATCTGCGACAGCCAAACTATATTACACAGAGTCCTCAACAAGGAAATAAACCTTAGATTTGTTTATTATATTTGCTTTCTTTTAATTTATTAAGCTTTTAAAGCCTAATGGTTATTTGATGCATCAACAGTTTTAACATTCAAAAATTCTACATTCTGCTCACACTCTATTTATGTGTAGTGTTTTTACATCACAACAAACAGCGGCTTTTCCCTTATATAACATAAATTGATCTTTTTTTTAACCGAGATGAAAAGTGTTTACTGCGCGGTACGAACTGGGTCTTTAAATGGAACAGTTTACGCTTCGTCTTTACAGGGTTAAATAAGTATCTAATTTCAAGGAAAAGCTAATAGTCACTCGGCGGTAAATAAATTCCTTGCCTTTTCTACAATTTACAGGTTCACTACCATCCTCACAACAGGCATCCACTGGTCCACATTTCGATCTAGGTGAACCAGGCTGGATACTATCTTATCTTTTCTTTAAGAAGCTTTTGAATATTTTGTTCGCATCTGCGCTTTGCCTACAAAGTAGCCTCTTCCCTTCAGTTTTTCCGATTAATATTCTGTGTGCACTTTTAACATACCATATTCACGCCACATTCCCTGCTCAAATTAATCATTCCTCTTTCCCACACCCTCCCTGTGGCTCAACAGCCCCTAGGGGTCCTAGGCCTCCTCATTTTTCGAGGCTTTGTGATCACACTTTAGACTCACCATACTCGGTAGGACTCCTCTGGACGAGTGACCAGCCCGTCGCAGAGACCTCTACCTGACAACACAAAACACTCCCCCGGCGGGATTCGAACCCACAACCCCAGCAAGCGAGCAGCCATAGACCCACACCTTAGCCTGCGCAGCCACTGGGATCGGCTCATTCCTCTTTTACTCACCCTAATCATGTCAGATGAACAGTGGGTCTACAAATCATGAAACTCCTCATTAAACAAATTTGCCCGCCGTCGGTTAATTCCTCCTGCTTATACCTAAATATTCACCTCAGCGCCTTTTTCTCTAGCACTCTCAATCCGCATTCCTGCTTCAGTGTGGTAGACCAATTATCAAAACCAAACAGGACGAAGTGTAAAATTATTGTGCGTATAGTTCAATCTTGACGTTCTTCGACCATAATAGAAAGAGCCCGTTAATTCAGCATTTTCTTCTTTTAAATTTATAAACAAAACGGGAAATTATAAAGCTTATCTTGTCCCTAAGTACATAAATTATAAAGGAGTGTTGTAAAAGCGCACGAAGATAAGAATCTTATTTTTTCTGATATAATTTTACATGTATTCGCAAATCATCCCTACCTTCTACCTGGTGAGTTTCCTTTCATAGCTGTAAGAAAGAAACGTGTAACAGTTAAATTAGCCTGTCCCTACGTCTACATTTCACTATTGGCAATGTTGAGAATTAGACAGCTGCACTAAATATCTGGACGAAAATTTGATACGTAAATAGCATGAAATAAAAAATATTTGAAATTCACTGTAAGGCTCCTATTTCTTCCATGTCGCTCATATCGAATTATATACAAATACACGTATCTTTGAAGTCTGGAATCTCCAGCTACTCCGATGTAAGAGTCTCAAATTTCGCACATTTACACAATCTCTATGCTATACAATGTAATATCGTAAGGTCCATGAGCGTTATGTCCTGTAACAAGAGACAGATAAGCGACATGTTTTTGCAGAAAACTAAATTCATCATCATCATCACCAACAACAATAACAACAACAACAAAAATAAATTATGTTCAATCACAAAGAAGCATCTCGAACATAGAGCCAGCAGACTACAAAATATGTGCAGTAATTGGCCAAAATACGACTACGCACACTCCGAAATACATGCAGGCATACGCCAAAATACGACTAGGCACACTCCAAAATACATGAAGGCATACGTTAAAATACGACTAGGCACACTCCAAAATTCAAGTAGGCATCGCCAAAATACGACTACGCACACTCCAAAATACATGAAGGCATACGTTAAAATACGACTAGGCACACTCCAAAATTCAAGTAGGCATCGCCAAAATACGACTACGCACACTCCAAAATACATGAAGGCATACGCCAAAATACGAATACGCACACTCCAAAACACATGAAGGCATACGCCAAAATACGAATACGCACACTCCAAAACACATGCAGGCATACGCCAAAATACGACTACGCACACTCCAAAATACATGAAGGCATACGCCAAAATACGAATACGCACACTCCAAAACACATGCAGGCATACGCCAAAATACGACTAGGCACACTCCAAAATTCAAGTAGGCATGCGCCAAAATACGACTACGCACACTCCAAAATTCAAGTAGGCATGAACCAAAATACGACTACGCACACTCCAAAATTCAAGTAGGCATGCGCCAAAATACGACTACGCACACTCCAAAATACAAGTAGGCATGCGAAAAAAGACGACTACAGACACTCCGAAATTCAAGTAGGCATACACCACAATACGACTACGCACACTCCAAAATTCAAGTAGGCATGCGCCAAAATACGACTAGGCACACTCCAAAATACAAGTAGGCATGCGAAAAAAGACGACTACAGACACTCCGAAATTCAAGTAGGCATACACCACAATACGACTACGCACACTCCAAAATTCAAGTAGGCATGAGCCAAAATACGACTACGCACACTCCAAAATTCAAGTAGGCATGAGCCAAAATACGACTACGCACACTCCAAAATTCAAGTAGGCATGCGCCAAAATACGACTAGGCACACTCCAAAATACAAGTAGGCATGAGACAAAAGACGACTACAGACACTCCGAAATTCAAGTAGGCATACACCACAATACGACTACGCACACTCCAAAATACAAGTAGGCATGCGCCAAAACACGACTGCACGCACTCCCAAATACGAGCAAACACAGGCAACGGCTATGTACTCGTACGCTCCAAAATACAGTGAGGCTAAGTCAAATTGGAGGACACCTTTCCCACCTTATCAATTTACGAAATAAAACTCTTGCATGCGACATGCGAAACCCAGTCTAGTGTAGGAGAAGTTCGTGTATTTCATATCAGTGCGTAATTCGGACTTTTCGTAGATCTAGCATACTGTGACAAATAGCAGGATAATAAATATTGTAGTAACAGAAACTACAATAACACTTTGTTCTGCAAGATTTGTCAGCCTCTTTCGTTTGGCTGTAGCGTGAGGAACGTTCGTATATTTTTTCAAATTCTGATGTAATTTCTCGGTGACCTGAATATTGTGTTTATGAATATATTTTATCCAGTACTTAGTGCATATTTTCGCACGGTATTTAACATATAGCACGGTAAGTATTGTGAATATCTTGCACGTACATGTCATCACTTTTCTGTGAAACTCCAGCATGGGTACCTTTGCAACCTGTTGTGTAATGTGGACCATCGGCGAGGGTCTAATTTTGGCTACGTGGTCCGAATTACAGGAAATGTTATAATTTGAGATATTTAAGAGATGAACACGGGAGAAGGAAGAATATGAAAACGAATATATGGCAAATGTATAGAAGTAGATACGCTAAGAGCGATGGAAAAGCGCAAGGTGGAGTTAGCGCGATTGCAAAAGTGCAAAGGCTTAAGATCCCAAAAAGTATTCTTAGAAGAAGAATTTCTGAAAATCTGCCATTATCCAACGTGTCTATTAGCCATCGAGAGTACTTAGGCCCGCCTGAGGAAGTGGAAAACTATCTTGTCTAGCATCTGTTAAATTTGTAAGAAATGTTTTGCGGGTGTAATTAAAGGTATATTCATACATAAATGAGGCCATAAAATAAATTTCCATAAACTTGCCCTTATGGTAGCTGAGAACAACAGAGTGAAAGTGTGGTGTAATCAAAACATGAAGATAGTTGGCAAGGAGGGGTTTGCAGGCCTTATAAAACGTAACAATAAATTAAGTCTCAAGCAGCTAGAATTCGCAAAATTTCTTTAACCTTTTGGGTGATCTTATATTTTATGATGTTCTCTGATCAACTCTTCGATAAAGAAACAAAATTATTCTGCAGTAATATTAAATATTAGATGAAACACCATATGCGGCAGTGCAGCGTCTTCAATACATAAGAGCTCAGGGAGGCAAGCATCAATTTGGAGACATGTCTATGCAATGAGTGGCAGTGACTTTAACATTACAAGCATTTATTTATCCTTGAAAAAGAACGAACGAAAGCATCTACTTCGAAGCACTCCCCGGTAGTACTGTTTTCTGCTGTCAGGGGAAATATTCGATGAGCACCAAAGTGATCTGTGATGTATGCATCGCTATATTTCTGTGGTGAATCCAACGCCAGACTAGAAGATGTTATCAGTTGTAGATGGGCACGTCATCTGTACCCGGAGACTGACTGGAAATTAAATCGACAGTAGACAAGGAACTATCTTATTGTCGATGCCATCTCTTTGTAATCATCTAATTCAGCCCCAGATGTGGTACCCTTCAAACCCCTAAACACTGACAACGTAGACGGATTCTGCTATAACAACAAAATTGAGAGTAATGCTTGGATAACGATTCACAATACAGCACCTTGTATTACTGGTGCGTATGGTGTCACCAAGGGCCGCAACAATACGTGTACAAACTCCGATTAACGTACTTAACAACATGCACTATGTCCTGCTGATTGGTAAATGATACTGATTTCGCTCCGTCGGTAGTCAGAGATCTTTCTGAAACAACCCGAGAAATAAAGTCTTTCGAATCAGTGAGTGTGTGTCAGCTGTTGGACAGACTAAACAACACAGTACAGGCTCAAGCATTGCACAATATTACACAATAACGTGTTTTAGGCCGATCCCGGTGGCCGAGCGGTCTAAGCCGTAGGTCTGCAGCAGCTTAATTGCTGGGATCGTGGGTTCCAATTTCGCTGAGGACATGGATGTTCGTCTGTTGTGTTTGTTGTGTGTTGTCTAGGTAGCGGCCTCTGCGACGGACTGATCACTCGTTCTAAGGAGTCCTACCGGGTGTGTGTGTCTAATTGTGTGAGATCTAGAAACCTTAACAATGAGGCGGCCTAGGCCCCAAGGCCTGAGGAATAAAATGCCTTCCCTCCCCCTCTATATTATGCGCAAGGTCGTGAATCATATTTTGATAACCTCAGACTTGGCGTAATTTTGGTTTCTAAAACTTTGTTTCGTAACGGTACTTCATGTAAGGACTTCAGAACTGAATTCATAACTCATGTATTCTTGGTACAGACTTCAGGTCCTACATGTTGTCTTACTGAGACGATTTAGCCTACATTTGTAATCCGACAGTGTAACTCACTTTAGTCCATAAACTAGCGTGCTGAAGTCGTGCCCAGTTACTAATAAGAATGATTCCTATTCCAGTCAGTGTTTAAATATGTTACACGTTACTGCTACTATTACTAATACTCATACTTCGAAGAACTTACCCCCTAAACACATATTTTTATGTTAAATTTGTCTCTCACAACTCATAGTTTCGCACTGTTGCCATGTTCATAATTAACTGCAAGGACTTGCATACAGAATTTGCAGATATGTCTATGATCTATTTCCACATCAAGTTTAATTTGTCTAATTCCGATCATTCATTTTCTGTTGCCACCACTTGTTCACGTTTCCGCCATGTTGTCATTACCGACTTTAGGAAATTAAAAAGCACAAAATGCAGGTGACACAACATTCATACAGAGTTTCAAACAAGTCAGTCCCTTGGTTCAGAAGTTGAAATGAGAGGACACACACACAGTAAAATAGGCATATAGACACAGCATGGTACTGTTATAGGCCGTTTTCTCTTGTTAAGAAATGAAAGCAGGTTAAAAACATGCAGCTCTCTTTACGCCAATTTTTGCAGAATGCAAAAAAAAAAACAATTCAGCGGCTACACAAAGTCTGTATTTATCTTTCACGTTGAAGACGGTAACCAAGAAAAAATTGAATCTGGGCGTATGGATACGGGTGTGGGCGTAGGTGTGAGAAGCACTGAACTGGAGATCCTCGCACTAATTAAACTTCACTGGCATAGCATCCACAAATCCATTCGGACATATTTCAGCCCCTGGGGTTTTCTTGAGTTTAATAACGCTTTCTTTTCCAGATTGTTTCAGGTGGCAGTGATTGTGTTAATACTGAACATGCATTTGCTAAGAATTATCAACAGAGGCGAGTGATTTATTATTTACGCGAGTTTACAGAAATACTTAGGAAAGTTAGGAAAGTTAAAGCATCAATTTAGAATCTTAGAAAAACAACAGACAGTAGTGTACCACGGTGCCCGGCAGTATAATTTCTAACATCAAAATAATGCACACATAGCCCACTAAAGTAAAGATATTCGATATCGCAGCTTCTACGATTTGAACATACTGACGTAGCTGTTAATTTTGCCACCTTAAAATCACTGAAGTATTCTATTCCACAGCCATTGCACTTACGTATGACAATAAATTTGGAAATCTACATCGATGCATAATTAACATCTCCGGTTATAAAACCAACATACTGAGAAATTTGTTAGCCACGGCATCCGTTAAGACGGGTAAAAAAATGTGCATTAAATTTCTCGAAATATCGTGCCTCACAATCAACGCAATAAAAATGTTTTCTTCTTCACAGTCTGTAAGTTTTGTCTAATATACCCGTGACTCTCTAATCAGAAGACTATCGGCATTAAGGTTATTCGTGGATTATTCTGTGGAATCACAGACTGTAGAGAAAATGGAGCTTTGCTTCTCAGATAAATAACATATAAAAATGCACCATTAAATTATCTTGTAGGACAGTCAACGTACCACTAACGTCTTCACCAACATCGGTCCAGAAATTAGAGAAAACCGTAGCCTACCACACCTTAAAGACCGTTTTGCTCTCTTAAAGAAAATGCAGACTATGTCGACGTGTCTCTCTGTGTAACTCAACATTTTAACTTTTGTAACTGGACCTATTTTGACGAAAATTTTTGCGCATACTTTGTCATTGGAGGTGACTTAAAAATAGTACTGTCACATTTTCTACAATCAGTAAGAACAACATGGTGAATGCGACAAATTATGAGGTGGAAGCGACAACACAGAAAATGTAGTCACAGAATTATGCACGATAAGAGATTTTCGGAAAATATGTTACAGTTGTTAAGGAATCTTTCTGTAGGCCGTAAAAGAACAATATAGGGGCCGCGCGAGAAATTTCTTTAGGTTCAATTTTTATGGCGAAAAGTAATGGATAACTCCAAGTACGCAAGTGTTATTTGAAAACAGATTATACAGTAAGGAAATAAACAACATGTCAAGAACAGAGAAAACATTTTTGTGAAACATAAAAATAAACCACTCATAACTCTCGTATGACGAACTTAGAAAGAGCAAGCAGGCCACAGCACGTAATGATTAACGTACTGCCCTATTTCCTAACCTTTTGTTGTTAACATTAACTTATGTTTAGATGATACAAATTTATAATCCTACAACAAACAACAATTTACCTGATGGGACAACGAGACCAGCTTACGTTATGTTTCAGCAACCAACAATTCTTAAACAGTCGCAAATGTTGCTGTTACCTCAAAGTTCGAAGGTGCGCCATATTCATATTACTAAGAGGAAAATTTCGCCCTAGAACAGGCCTTGAACGCCCAACAGGGGAGTAGAGGTATAGCTGTACTCTTTTTTTAACTTCGGCGCTAGATGAAGGTTTGTGGCTAACGCTACATCCCAGCCGCTTTAACCCCGGGAATGAAATGGCACTCATTGTATAGGAGGCTGGTGGGGACCAGGGCCGTTCTGGACTGGTGCGGAAAATATCGCCCCCACCGGGATTCGATCCCTGGACCGTATGCATATTAACGCTTATAGGAAACTAGAATGTACAAGGCTGTTGTGATCTCCAACGTCATACACTAACGTTTATACTAAATTTCTTAAAATTTGTCAGATTTTTCAGAAGTTTAAAGGGTAAACATGAGGGCACCGAGGCAGTACACTCATCTGATAACACTAAATATCATTCTTAAGAAAGCGTAATTAATTACTGACTAACACCAGGGAGCTGAGTCCTTCTGGCGAAATTAACATTTACTCAGAAAGTCAAGAAATTCCCCGCATTTATGAAACCCGAAAATCTTTACCGTGTTCACAACCGTCCGACAATTGTCTCTGTTTTCAACCAGTCGACGGTCAGCGCCCTATTTCCTTAAAACCCTTCTTAATACTGTACACTTCCATCTGTTCCTAGGTCTACAAAGTGGAAAACTGAAGGAACGAATGTTCCTTCAGTTTTCCCCACCAAACACCAGTACGCATTTCTCTTCTTCCCATACGTGCTACGTGCACTGCCCCTCTCATCATCCTTGATTTAATTGACCTAATAATACTTGCTGAAAGTAAAATATACATGAAGCTTCTCGCTGTGTAATTTTCTCCAATCTCCTGTTACTTTCTCGCTCTTAGGTCCAAACACTTTCTTAATGCTCGATTCTCGAACGCGCTCCGTCTATTTAACCAATTAAACCAAGTACGAAAAATCCTTTGATCACATTATAAACCACCACTTTTCGACTTTTTCTAAGCTATCTTCAAGGACAGTATCACAACACAATTCCTTAGGTCAGCACACAAATTATTACAATTGTCTCTTTCGTTGTAGTTTTTGCGCAGTCTATGTCAATTGAGGTTAAAATACATAAAAATGGAGTAAATACGTTACTGGAAAATTCTAAAACATATAATAAATTAAGAAATACAAGTTAGTGACAAAATTCACTTTTTGGATATTTCTCTGTAAAATCTTCTCTTATCAATTTATCTTTCTTGGTTTCCGTCGATGTTCTTACCTCAGTATGACAGACCAAGTTTCACACCCATACGACACAACACTAAAAACATCCTGTATATTTTAATTTATACTTTTCCAGTTATCGGAAGGGAAGACGAAAGATTCCGAACCGAATAGCAGCAGGCATTCCCCGAATTTTATCTGCTCTTAATTTCTTCATGAATGCAGTTTTATTTGGTCAGTACCTTTCCAAAACAATTTGAACTTCATTATATATTCAAGAATTTATGTTTATAGAGCAATTTTCCTCTGCATTATGTTGACGAGACTTTAACTTCTCTTTAGTTCTCTGAGATCCTACTTGTAGACAAACCTCCTTACTACTAACTACAAACGCTTCCTTTTTCTTTCTTTAGAGTGTTTATGTTTTCGTCAAATAAATTAACATCATCAGAGTAGCCCGTAAGCTGATGTGTCTCTTTCAGTTTCAATCTCTCCTAGTCTTCTTGGAAATTTCAAATGGCATATTCTAAAGCAAAGATGAACAGCAATGACAATAAAACATCTTCTTGTTTCAGACCATTTTGAATAGAAAATGTATTAGACAAATGTTTGTCTGTCCGGACTTTACAAGACGTTTCATTTAAACAGCAGTTAAAAAATAGGTGTAAACTGTTTGACGCCTTAAAGCAGGAAGTAACGAAAAGCCTTAATGCTAATGTGGTTCCGCCCTTTTACCTTGCAACTTCGTCATGATCCACAGACACCCACTCGTCTACTAACTTCACATTTAACGTGTAGGTATACAGGATGTTAAAGAGAAGTCTCGCCTAGTGTTTCATGGAATATTGAAGGTGTTAGAGAGATGCCGAACCTGTGAGCATATGAGCGCAAAATCGAATCCTACTCGACAGAATGACAGACATGAATGTGTTATTTTAACGACGATATCATTATAGAGTTGATGTTAAAATGAAAAGCCTTGCGTCTGAAAACCACGAAGGCGAATAGGAAGGTATCTATAGCTATAGCTCCAATCATTTTTACCTTCAGCACTAGATGGGTCTGAGTGGTCAGCTTCACGCCCCAGTCGCTTTACCTCCGGGGAAAGATTTCCTCGATAACCACTGAATAACAGGATGGGGTGGGTAGGTGGGACCCAGAACCGGTCTGGAAGTATGGAAAAACAGAAAAGCTTCTTATCCCTACCGAGAAACGAGTCATGATCCTGCGGTTGTCCAATTCGTAGCCTAGTCATTATAGCGACTACGCTATCCCGGCTGCTGCATCAATACTTGATAAATAAAATGTGGGTATGGAGCAGTGGTAGAATCCTACTCAAGTCAGTAACTTACCAGAAGCGTTCACATCCTAGCAGAGAGAGACTTGTCCTGTCTCTTTGCCTATCTGTTCGTTTACGAGCCTCTCTGAACGTATGTAACAACTCGAGAACATCTGATCGGATTTTCTTCAGATTTTACCACAAATTGTACATCCATTTTAATTCGGACAATTTTAACCTGCACATTACCTGCAGATTTACACGCTTTTCTGTGGCCATCTCGAGAGAAACTAGCAAAATATATACCGGAACGAAATATGTTTGAAACAAATGCTGTTGTAGAGAATAACAAAACACATATCTTACGTCCAAAACATTTTTTCGACCTTGTCACAATATTCGAGATAATTAAAAAAGACAATATGCTTATATTTCCACACTCGTTCACATTCAACAATGGTCTTCCGAACATACCCAGCTTACCAAGTAAAAAAACAAAGGAAGTTTTGATTTTATTTACACTGCATTGAAATCTTTATTCTTCTAATTAGTCCTCTGTTACAATACGACTTGACGCATAGTCAAAACAAATTACCCAACATTTAACTTTCCTTAAATGCGCGTAATAGCCGTCGACATATGACTCATTATTACCGATTTTTCATTCGTTCAATATAACCTATTCGATTAGGTATAATTGTTTCATTTTGTTGAATGTAAGAAAACAGTTCAGCCTGTTGTTAATTATTCGATTTAGTGAAGAGCTTCACTCCCACGGACCGTCTCAAAATGAATAAGTTTTATGTGAGTTATAAGACAGCACGTCTTTCTCACATTAGCCCCACTTCCTTTTCTCACAAGTAATATGGAGAGCTTATATGTTACAATGTCTTTCATAATTAATTGTGCCGAACACCTTAGTTAATTTTGCGAAAAACTCTGCCAGTACTAGTCAATAAGATGTATTTTTCATAACACATTTCGAAATATATTCGGACACATACAGCGATCTGCTATACCTGTTGCAAGTTAAAGTTTAATCACGGATGGATTTAAACATAAAAAAAGAACTACGAATATCGGCAATAAAGGTGCCATGAGAGACGTTCTGTACGTCTTATTTTAAAGGAAATACGAGTGTTTCTCCCAGTCTGTTTTGAATGTAGGACGCAAAGTTCAATAATACAGCTATCTATGTTATGCCACTGAGGGGCGCTCAAATGTTTGCTCTGATCAAACACACATTTCATTGTCTGTATATTGTGCAGTGTATGGTCCTGGGGTCGACTCAGCCTCTAACAGAAATGAGCACCAGGAGTATCTCCTGGGGGGGGGGGGGGGGGGTAAAGGTGGCCTGTGCGTAGGGCTGAAAACCTTACCACCTACATGCGCCGACTGTCTATAAATTCTGCGAGCCTCAACCTCCTGGATCCCTAAGGGCCTGTGCAGGCCTGTAGAGGGATTGCTTTACCTGTACTTTGCAGTATTGCGGATTTTAAATAATTCAGCAATCCTAGAATTAAGCAAGCTCATAAACTGTTAAAAGTGTAATTCCATTTATATTATTTACATGTGAATCTGCCCCAAATTCAGATTGAATTTTCGTTCACCATAATAAATTACCAGCTCTTGTATCTACAAGTTTTGCCGATCCCAGTGGCCGCGCGGTCCAAGGCGTGGTTTGCTGCCGTTCGCTTGCTGGGATTGTAGGTTCGAATGCCGCTGGAGACATGGACGGCTGTCTCATGTGAGTGTTGTGTGTTGTCAGGTAGAAGTCTTTGGTCGGGCTGTTAACTCATCCAGAGGAGTCCTACCGAGTGTGATGTGTCTAAAGTGTGATCGATCGTGAAGCCACGATAATGAGGAGGCCCTGGCCCATTAGGAGTTGTTGCGCCATTGGAACAAATCTACAAATTTTATGAGAGATCTGTGCCTGTAAGCTTAATAGAGCAAGAACCCGTTTTACCTCAGTTCCTTTTCCTGTGGAAAGGAAAGTACATTCATGAGATCACAATGTTGGTTGTATGTATGCCCCTTCAAATTTGAGGTTACATCCGACAACTCAATGAAGACAGAAATGCTGATTAAGTAGTAGTAGTAGCAGCAGTAGTAGTAATAGTAGCAGTAGTTGCTACCGCAAAAATAAAATAAATTCTGACTTGAGTAAGATTTGATATTATTATCATGTATGGTAGAGAATGATAAACACAGCCTAATATTAACATTTGTCGAACTGCATGTCAATGCATTAGGCTTAATGACTTATATCGGAATCTCTTTCTTTACTTCAGAATAAGACGTTAAGATTGCAAAGACACAAATATTTTAGGTTATGTCAGACAACGTTTAGTTATTATTGGAAATTCATAACAAACAGCTTCTGGCAGAATTCGTAAAGCTTAATCTCCTACTGCACAGACTTCCAATCCTACACATCTTATATTCTTAATGTTGGGCCTATATTAAGGAATGTTAGTTTATAATCCAACAATGAAATGCAATTTAGCCAAAGGGATGGCGTTGAAAATGGTGGAGGTGGCGGTTTTATAATCTTGCTTTTTTTCCTTGACAAAGGAAAGTAGGATGACAAAGTAGCTATCCCAACGTCTGAACATCATGTCACTAGGTAGGTAACACTAGTACATGCTCGGCCATGGCGTGCTTTTCCCCCATTCCAGCGTAGGGGATATGAGTCTGTATGGTGTCGAGGCCGTTCTGAAATGTGGGTGTTTACGGAATAATTCTCAATGCTGCAGGTAGGAAAAGAAAACAACAGCTCAGCTCGTATCACTCATTGCATTCAGTCACAAAGAATCCAATTTTTGAAAATCTGGTGTCCGTCTCGTCTTGGTTTGCAGCCCGGTTCAACAGAAAGAGCCAGAGTTACCAATTCAAATAAAAGCCGAAAGACAGAGCCGACAGTGGCGTGTATTTTAAGTGCATTTTCCATTATGTATATTACCAATCTTTGAAATGCACTGTGTTAAATATTTAAAAGATAATTTTGAAAGAACGTCCAAATACAAAGCAAGTAAAAGTAAACTAGCCTACAATTAAAATAATGCTAATGATGCCACATTATGATCAATATTACAGGTTGTGCAGTGATATTGTATTACGTTGGTTTTTAATAATTCCTATTTACATTACGATTTTCGTAATCACCACTACCTTCATCACTGTAACTTCCTTAAGCAGTTTGAATGTATAATTACGCATGTTGCTTCACATGCGTGTGGAACTTAGTCTCTCATATTGAGGCAAGAACTAAGACGGTGGGCATTCGAGGACAGCATACTAAGGAAAATGTCCGGACCTAGCTGGGAGGAAGCAACAGGAGGATAAGGCGGGCGGGGCATATTGCGTGTATGGAAGACAAGAGAAAGCATAGAGAGTTTTGGTTGGGAAAACTGAAGGAATGGGACTGATTGGAAGACCTGGGGGTAGATAGGTATTCATTAGAATGAATCTTAAAAAAAGAGGATGGGAGAGTGTGGGCTGGATTCATTTTCTCAGGATAGGGAAGAGAAGTAGGTTCTTGTGAGCATGGGAATGAACTCTTGGGGTTCATAAATTTCAGGAAATTTCTTGACCAGCTAAGTAATTACCGGCTTCTGAAGAAGAATTCTGTGGAGTTAGTTGGTTAGTTAGCCATTTGTAATGGAAATATGCAATATTTTAGGTATAAACAGTTAGGAAGTTGGAGAGCTGCGTATGTATTTTAGAGTCATCGAGAATGTTACCATCTTCGAGGTGACGTACTGTCACAGGCATGAAGCCCGACGTCGTGCTGATGGTCTACGCCTTGGTGTTACATCTACAAGGTAGGACGGATTATTTTTTAATTACCAAGGTCTGTGGTGGTTCTGGACAGTGATGGAGGTTAAATTTAGCGAACTGCCAGTTTAAGTATTGTAGGTAAACCTCACTCCTCATTTTAGTAATGTATCATGTTTAATAAGACACTTCGTTTGAGATTTAACTTAATTAACGGCTGCTGTCTTTCTCTATCTGAACCCTATGCCTTCGAGCTCAGAGACGGGTAGTTTATAGGGCCTGATCTCTCACAGTCCCTGCAATGTTCGTTTACATATACGAGAGATGGTGACACGCTACTGTATCGGGTCTCTGGACTCAGAATTCGAGATCGTGGTTCTTGCCCTATAGGGGCGCAAAGTCTGATATTCCAGAACTAGCCCAGAGTGCTGGAAGGTTGAATCTTTGCGCCACAACACCATTTGTTAGTTATTAGCTGAATTTTACACGAAATAATGAGATAAATACACAAAAACAAACAAAAAGTAATATTACGAAACTGATCCCCACTCTACCTCAAAACCGCAGATACGCATTCAGACGGAAAATAAACTCGTGGCACACTTTGTGTTCGACAAGCAAATTGGTTCAAGCGAGCTGGATAAAGGCATTCACCTTCCTACAGTAAGGAATGTCTGGAGGCGTACTCCCGAACTTCAACTCAAGGCCTCCAGGTCGCACCGACATTTGTTGATGGGTGTGTCGCAACCTCCAAATGACGGGTTTTCTCGGTTGTCTGCAGTAAACTGCTCTCTATATGCAGGGCTTCAGTCACGGGAATACATGCAAATAGCTACGACAATATGGATTCTTCAGAATGTTAATGAGAGTTATTATAGTTTTCATTTCACGGCAACACTGTGAAACTGACACACAATACACTGTTAGATTTGTCCGCCAAATCTGTAGCAAAACTCATTACTTAAGTATGTTACCCTGCAAACAATTTAGAAAGACACAAGCACCATGAATAAGAAAGAAAACAAATTTCCCTTCTACACGTAACTCCACTCATGTATCGAGGCTCTCTCTACTTGTAATTAATTTCTTCCAAAGAAATTATGTTAAAATTTAGAAACAGGAGATGAGATATAAGCCTTAGTTTGAGTCAAAAGGAAAACACTCTTAACCTCTCCTAACTTTTCACTCTATAATACATTCTAAACAGCGGAAGGAATGCATGTAGACAATCTGTAGAAAAAAAAAGCATATAGACGTTCTACAGAAGGAAGGTATGTAGACTCTCTGCAGAAGGAATAAAAGTTCCATATGACACTTATATTCCTACAGGCCTATAGGTTTCCAAGTTAATGGTCAACAAACACTTTGGGTAATAGAGATGCTACAAATAAACCCTAATGCTTAACGAATCCCACCACAGTAAGTGTAAATATTCTATAAAGGGCCGTGCCATGGCTCAGGCGGTTAGTCACCGGGCTCTCACGCGGAGGCCCGGATTCGATCCCGGGTCGGTCCATGTGGGATTTGTGATGGACAAATTGACACTGGGACAGGTTTTTCTCTGAGTATTTCGGTTTTCCCCTGTCAATTTAATTCCACCGGTGCTCCATTAAAAAATAGAAAAGCAGAAAAAACCTCATAATCTTCATCATCTTCCTTATAGGGTTGCACAATAAGCCTTCAAGGCTGCGGTGCGTCCGTAGCATCTGCTACGGGGCCCTTCAATAAAAAAAATATTCTGCACAACCGTTAGTCAAGGCATTTACACATGTTCTGTCGTGACTACTGACACTTTCATACTTGGACCTGCGACAGGCGCGAACTAGTCTACTGCCTTAATTTCATGTCATTTTATTAACGTCGCTACTGTCTTCTGTTTGTTTGTTGTTTCTTCGCCTCCAATTAGAGTAGGGTGTTCTTGATTTTAAGGTTATTGAAAATTTGAGATTTGAAATTCACACGGTGATGGTCATGAAAATTACTGCCCTGTGGAATTTGATGCCATGCAGGGATGCCGCAGGTTCTTCCAAAACGTATCTATCAAACTATACAGCATCACGTCTAAGAAATAAAAGAGTAATCTTCATAGGCACAGCGCTGAGAACCTATAATCTCACAATGTAGTATTTCCTGTGTGGGAAGATCCAATCACCTTTCATAAGTCAACAGTTCAGTAACTTAAAGAATGAAATCACTGTGTTCATTAGTCCAGACTTGAAGCTTACTCACATGTAGGATATGAGGGAGGATTTTCAGAACAGTCCTCTTATGAATACTTACAGGCAGGGAACGTTGCATCATTCATTATCATAGTTTTAAAATAGTAAAAATCGTAAAGCCACAAAGAAAATCATGTTGAAATTGAAACAAACAGCTCAAAACACATGAAAACAAGACCTGAGTTTCTCACGACCCTGCTGATGAAAATTAGATTCTTCTGAGATATAACGCCTCGTCGATTGGTAAATATTTGCCGACGTTTCGGAGGATCTTAGTGACTAACATCCTTCGAAATGTCCGTAAATATTCGACAATCGGCACGACATAACATCCAAGAAACTCGAATCTTCACACAATAGATAGTTACTACAGTATGGTAGCAATTACCTAAATTGGAAATCTGTTACTTATGCAAACACTTAACATCCATTTTCAGTAAGTGAGGTTCTCGGAAATATGTGCAGCCCTCCTAAGTTGCTGCTTTACTTTGTGACGGTGAAATGTGCTGCGAAACCTCAGACCCAAAAGCAATGGATGCACCAAATCACTCTAAAACGTCGGTACTGATCTACCAGACTACATGGTATCACATCTCCGAAGATAGTCATCTTTGTAGTCACCGTTGTCAGAACTGAAATTTTCACGGACGAAATATGAATGTTCCTGCACGAAGATGGAAAGCGAACGAAAAAATTGAAGGATTATTTAAACACCGGATGAGCCGGTTCAGACATTACAAATCATAGATGTGACGAAAATGTAGAAAACTTTAAGTTCATTCATCTATTATGTTCTGGTGTTAATTTAAAAGTGTAGGATTCTTTAAAATTTCACGAGTATTTTTTTTCACTCATCTCACACAGAAATACACATATTGCAAATCTAATAAACATAAACCCCACTGACAAGAGTGGCAGATTTCGTTATTCACAAAGCTAATAAACCGCACAGACGTCACATTTCACACAGATACAATTATGCTTTCTTTTAATTCTTTAAATACAAATAACACATAATACTGTTCCAAACAAACGCATAATAGATCTTAATGACACCTGTAATTCTGGCTACCAACTAAGTTGCGTGATGAATCGTTTCAGAAAAATCTTTCGTTTAAATTTTGTTTAAAGTAGGGGCTATGTTGGAAAGATACAAACCAAAGCAAAATTCCGTCAAAAGTGTTTCGTTTCGAAATACAAAACCGATTTAATCGAAATTCATTCACCAGTTTCGACGAAACAATATGCAGATGCTCACACAGACAGCCTTCACTCGATGCACTACTTTTAATAACTTCATACAAAAAACATGGATATATACATACAAGGAATACACAAAAGAATGGTGCGGTTTTAATAGTGTTCACTATTAAAACCGCACCATTCTTTTGTGCATTCCCTGTATATGAAAACTTATTTCTCGAAGCGTTTGTAACTTTGACTCTTCTTCCAAATTACATTTAACTGATTCGCTAATATAATTTCATAATATATCCTACAATCCAAACAATTAATCCTAAGTTCTCATCCGCATTTTACCACGTACAGACTTTAAAGCTATGTTTACCATTGTACTCCATGATAAGTCGGTCCCTGTCACAACGGCATGGCGCGTACTCGGGTTGCGGAAGGCGGAACGGCCTCCGGATATGGAGGATAGCTGCGAATACATTGAATAAGCAGTCGCGGACAGCTGACAAGGGGTGACCCTCCAGCTTGGGGGTTGGGCGAGGTGCTAACACCTTACCATAAAAAATTACCATGTCACGAACCACTATACAAAGCTTCGGACATGGACTGATTCTTTGGTACAACTTAAGCAACGGAAAAGGAACATAAGATTTGGAACATAGAACGTGAGGAGCACAGATAGGTCAGGTCACTTATGACAGTGGCTAGGGAATTAGCGAGGTACAAATTAGATATAGTGGATGTACAGGAGGTTAGGTGGGACGAAGGAGGCACAGTGAGAGCAGGAGATTACACTTTTTTCTATGGAAAAGGAAATGAAAGTCATCAATTGGGAACAGGTTTTTTTGTACATCAGAGAATAGTATCAGCAATTAAGAGAGTAGAGTTTGTTAGTGATTGGATGTCATATATGGTGCTGAGAGGTCGCTGGTGTAATATCATTGTTCTGAATGTCAATGCACCGAGGAGAAATGTGATGACTCAAAGGACCGTTTCTATGAGGAATTAGAACAGGGTTTTTATCATTTTCCTAAGTACCATATGAAGAATCTGTTAGGAGATTTTAATGCAAAATTGGGGAAGGAGGATACTTTCAAACCGACGATTGGGAATGAGAATTTACATGAGGATAGTAATGATAATGGTGTTAGAGTTGTAAACTTTGCCACATCAAAAAATCTACTTGTTACGAGCACGATGTTCCCGCACCGAAATAATCATAAATACACCTGGACCTCTCCCGATGGGAAGACTCATAATCAGATTGATCACGTATTGATAGATAGGAGATGGCATTCAAGTATACTCGATATGCGATCGTTCAGGGGAGCTGACTGTGATACTGATCACTATCTGGTGGTTGCAAAAGTTGGGGAAAGACTGGCGGTAATTAAAAAAGCAGCACAGAAGTTTGATGCGGAGAGATTCAATCTCAAGAAGCTAAGTGAACTAGAGGTTAGGAAACAATCAGATAAAGATCTCAAACAGGTTTGCAGCTTTGGAGATCTTAAATGTTAGTGAGGACATACATAGGGCTTGGGAAAACATTAAAGAGAGTATAAAAATCTCAGCTAAAGAGAGTCTAGGGCTGAATGATAGGAAGCAGCATAAACCATGGTTTGACGAAGAATGTTCAAAATTTTTAGATCAAAGTAAGGCTAAAATGCAGTGGTTACAGAATCCAAACCAAAGTACTGTAGATAATCTGAACAATGTAAGACCTGAAGCTAGTAGACATTTCAGGAAAAAGAAGGAATATCTGAAAGCTAAAATTAATGAACTCGAAACAAACAGTAAGAACAAGAATATCAGAGAATTGTATAGGGGCATCAATGACTTTAAGAAGGGTTACCATCCTAGAAATTATGCAGTAAAGAATGAGAAGGGTGTTCTGGTTGCAGACTCCCACAGTATCTTGGCTAGGTGGAGGAATTATTTCTTTCAGCTATTAAATGTACATGGGGATAATGATGTTAGGCAGACTGAATACACACAGCAGAGCCACTGGTGCCTGAGCCCAGTGACTCTGAGGTTGAAATGGCTATTCAAAAGTTAAAAAGGCACAAATCACCAGGTATTGATCAAATTCCAGCAGAACTGATTAAAGCAGGAGATAGGACAATACATTCTGAGATCCATAAACTTATTAATTCTATTTGGAATAAAGAGGAACTGCCTGAGCAGTGGAAGGAGTCAATCATTGTACCTATTTATAAGAACGGTGATAAAACAGACCGCAGTAATTATCGAGGCACAACACTTTTGTCAACCACATACAAAATTCTATCCAACATCCTTCTGTTAAGGTTAACTCCATATGCAGAGGAAATTATTGGGGAGCATCAGTGTGGATTTAGACGTAACAGGTCAACTACAGATCATATATTCTGCTTTCGTCAAATACTTGAGAAAAAATGGGAATAAAATAAGGCATATATAGACTAAAAGAAAGCCTATGATTAAGTTAGGAGGGAGGTCTTGTATAATATTTTCATTGAGTGTGGTATCCCTATGAAACTAGTAAGGCTAGTAAAAATGTGTCTAAATGAAACCTATAGCAGAGTCCGGGTAGGCAAACTTTTTGTCTGACACATTTCCTATTAAGAATGGTTTGAAAAAAGGAGATACTTTATCACCATTACTTTTCAACTTTGCTTTGGAATATACCATTAGGAGGGTTCAGGCAAACCGGGAGGGCTTGAATTAAATGGTACACATCGCTTCTAGTTTATGCTGATGATGTTAATATGTTGAGCGGAAGCGTACATGCTATAAAGAAAAGCACAGAAGCTTTAGTAGTCGCTAGTAAGGAGATTTTTCTAGATGTAAATGCTGAGAAAACTAAGTACATGGTCATGTCTCGCAATCAGAATGCAGGACAAAATCACAACATAAAGTTAGATAATAAATCCTTTGAAAGGGTGGAACAGTTCAAATATTTGGGAACAACCCTAACAAATCGAAATTCCATTCAGGAAGAAATTAAGATCAGATTGAAGTCGGGGAATGCTTGTTATCATTCGGTGCAGGATCTTCTGTCTTCCAGTTTGCTATCCAAAAATACAAATATTAAGATATACAGAACTATAATTTTGCATGTTTTTTTCTATGGGTGTGAAACTTGGTCTCTCACACTGAGGGAGGAACATAGGCTGAGGTTTTTCGAGAATAGGGTGCTGAGGAGGATATTTGGGCCTAAGAGGGACGTGGTAACAGGGGATTGGAGAAGACTACATAACGAGGAACTTAATAATTTCTACTCATCACCAAATATTATTCGGGTGATCAAATCAAGAAGAATGAAGTGGGCGGGGCATGTAGCACGTATGGGTGAGGGGAAAGGTGCATACAGGATTTTGGTGGGGAGTCCTGAGGGAAGGAGACCACTTGGAAGACCCAGGCGTCGATGGGAGGATAATATTAAAATGGATCTTCAAGAAGTGGGATGGGGGGCATGGACTGGATTGATATGGCTCAGGATAGGGACAGGTGGCGGGCTCTTGTGAATACGGTAATAAACCTTCGGGTTCCATAAAATGCGGGGAATTTCTTGACTAGCTGAGGACCTGTTAGCTTCTCAAGGACTCTGCTCCATGGAGTTAGTCAGTTACCATTTTAATATACAGACATTAACCTGAAGTTAAAAAAATTGCTCGGATTCGCGCTTTGGCCCAATCAAAAGACATAACAATTTACAGCCATAAGGATTTTCACATGGACATTGCAAAGCCCCACATTTCGTGGATAACAGAAAGGTTCCGTCGGGCAAGTTGGACAGCAGAACCGACATTGCATGATATTATGTGTTTTAGGAATAAGAAGTATATAATTCTCGAAGAATTAAATTAATAATGTTTAAAAAGATAGAGAATATATTGAATTACGCCTATAGTGACAACTCTTTCATAAGTACAAATGTAATTGAAACACTGTCGATCAGAAGCAGCGGGGATTCAGCACGGAGAGTTACAGTGTTAAGAAAATGAGACGCGTTAAAAAAATTTAATCAAATTAAAATATGACATATGCATAAAATTGTGGAAAATCCCAAAGAAATCATAAAGAATACTTAGATTTGCATTAATAATGCTTGGAAAAGTATCGGCGATAATATGGCAGTACGACAGGTAAAGGCAGTCAAGGACATCACAAAATTTCGCGGAATAAACTATGGTTTCCTCTGATTAGTAGAACGAAGAAAGAAGGCTATATTACAACGGCTTAGGCTCGTACCAAAGTAAATGAGAATCGGGAAATGTAGCGGGAGAATATGGGTGAGGAAAAGTCTGGCTCGCATTTCTTACAGAGTTGCATAGCTGAATCCCACATAGAATATGTAAATCTAAAAGGCTAAACAAGCCGCACCTTAAGGAATAAAGGTCTCCATGTTCGTACTGGTTGAATTACAATGTTGTATGCAGAATGCGTAGGCTTTTTATAATCTCTCTCCGTATCGAACAGAAGGGCAAAAAAGAAACATCGCACAGCCGTTATGTTGTTATTCTACAGTCTACAAAACTATTATCTGAAAAACATTTGCACGTTTTTTCCCAAGATCAACAAACGCATTCTCTTTCAGAAACATAAAACAATAGTCGCAAATGTCGCTCTCGCCTCACATGTATTGCGCGCCCACCATGTTTTATTATGTTGTAAGAATTAAGAAGTACGGAGTTTAAGTTGCCTCCAACGGCATAGCGTTCATTCAGAGTTCCGTGAAAAAGGGTCAAATGGCTCAAAAGGGGAAAAACAGATAGCACGGTAATGTCACAAGCCGACATTTTCTTTTTAGAAAGAATAGTATGAAAAATGCCAGATATTTAAACGCCTAAATGAATTTAAAAGGGAATACTGCCATTCTCGTCATCATCGTGTGTCTGTCTTACTACAGTCCGTAGTCTCTTCCAAAGCGAGTTCCCAGACAGTGCGATGTAGTTTCTAGTACACCCTCGTTTCCTTAAGTTCATCCAGTGGCTGCTTATGTCTGCTTCCTCGTCTTCCTGTCGCTTCTATATTTCCTTCTATCTTTCCTTTAATAATGTATTTTAGAAGGCAGTTCCTACGCAAGCTGTGACCAATCCAGTTGGCCTTCCTCTTTTTTATTGTATATAGGATGTTCCTTTCCTCCTTGACTCTTTGTAATACTCCTTCATTTTACACACGATCGGCCCAACTGTTTTCCATCCTTCTCCAGCACACATTTCAAAATATTCAATGTATTACCACTACTCCAGGTGAGCACCGAGAATTATTCACTGGGTGGGGAGGGGGGCTGATCCTGAGGCTATATATAATTGATGGTTGGTTTTAAAAATTATGTTATAAAAATCATGTCATAAGTATAACTGTAACATAACACTGTTTGCAACAGCATTTATATATATATAATTATAACAGCATGTTCCATGACACAATCACAGTGTCCAATCTTCTTGTTTTTTAAAATTTTATTAATTTATTTTTCAAAATTCTAATATACTAGTCATCATCTGATTTCAGTGGCTTATTTCGGCTGAAGGGTAAATCACGTAAAACTATTAATATCATTGTTTCTACAAAATATGTGTTTTTTAAATTTCGGTTTTGGGGTGTATGGGGGCTACAACCCGGCAGCCCCCCCCCCCTCTTGGGTGCGCCCCTGTACTACTGTAGGATGTATTTAATAAAATACAAAAATTGTGACCTATTTCAGCATTCCCCATAGCATAAGACATGGGTGGGAAAATTGCCATAAAAGCCTAACTACTTAACATGATAACCTGACAAATCAAAGTGTCTCAATATGCCTACATATCGCGCAACAGTAAACATCAGAATCAGGATTTAAAGAGGTTGACATTTATGTTGGGAAATTAGGTTTTCAGGTGACGATTTCTTTCTCGCCTAACATTTCCAAGCAGGACACTTTTCTCACAGATTAAATAAGGAAGAATTACGATAGGAAAGGGAAGAGTCAATAAATGACCTGTTTATAAAAGTGACTGCTTCAACGACAGTAGGCCTACTGGTGATCATTAGTGTGAATTCCTTCCTAACAACTACGGTTAAATCTGTAGTATTCGACTGATATTAAAGAACAAACGAGATTGTCATTTATCAGGATATCAGCCATTTATATTTTTCAAAAATCTGATTCAATTAGGAGATAACACTGCATGCAATTCTTACTTATTTACAATAGCCCCCCAAATGTTTCTTTACCTATTTAAGACGTGTGTGTGTCACTGACACATTATTTTAAATTTAAGCAACCAAAGTTAACATACTTTGCTCGTGCAGTCTGGCTCTTCTACAATAAAATCTAAAATCAAAAGCCATTCCACGAAGACGTGCGGCCCTGTGAATATCCATAATCTAAAATATTGTTTCCGTCAATATGGCGACACGTTTTCTGCAGACTAGTAAAGGTCACGAAACAATACAAATAAATTACAAAGTGTAAAAGTCACTACAGAGGAGCACAAACATGCGAACGAGCAGCTTTACGTATTAAAATCCACAGTGTCTCTACACGCCCTGACAACTCAGCTGACCCCGACTTTGCAAGTGCATCAGAAAATCTTACGTGACCTGCCATGAACACTTGCGGTACGGGTTAGTGGAAGTATAGCTCCACTCATTCCTAACATCGGCATTAGGTGTAGATGATTAGTCACTTTCACACTCCCGCCGCTTTGCCCTTGGGGAAAGTGCCCCCTTTACCCATTGAACAGGAGGTTGGGTGTGTTCCACAGCCGGTATGGACGTTCTAGGAGTGTAGGAAAATGTCTTGGTTCAAACGTAAATGTATAGACACAGGCACACGTCTCAGAACCTAACTAACTCCATGGAGCAAAGTCCTTCTTGAGATGCTGATAGTTCCTCAGCTAGTCAAAAAATTCCCCGCATTTTTTGAAACTCGATGATTCATTACCTCATCCACAAGAGCCTGCCACCTGTCCCTATCCTGAAACAAATTAGTCCAGTCCAAACTCCCCCCATCAGATATCTTAAAGATCCATTTTAATATTATCCGCACATCTACGCCTAGTTCTTCCAAGTGGTCTCTTTCCCTCAGGTTTCCCCACCGAAACCATGTATGCACCTCTCCTCCATACGTGCTACATGCCCCGCCCATCTTATTCTTATTGATCACTCGAATAATGTTTGGTGAGGAGTACAGTCATTATGCAGTCTTCTCTAGTCCACTGTTAGTTCGTCCCTATTAGGCCCAAATACCTTCATCAGCACCCTATTCTCAAACACCCTTAGCTTATGTTCCTCCCTCAGTGTGAGAGACCAAGTTTCACACCCACATAAAAGAACAGGCAAAATTGAATACTTAATATTGTACACATTCCGTGCAGTTATTTTACATATAAGCTTTTTATTATTATCACCAACTACTGCACAGTTTTTTTTCCCTATGGTTCGACAGACCCTAGGGGGCCTAGGCCTCTTCATTGTTCGAGGTTTCGCGATCACACACTTTAGACACGCCACACTCGATAGGACTCATCTGGACGAGTGACCAACTTGTCGCAGAGACCTCTACCTGACAACACACAACACTCACAAGAGACAGACGTCCATGCCCCTGACGGGATTCGAACCCACAATCCCAGCAAGCGAGCGGCCGTAGACCCACAACTTAGACCGCGCTGCGACTGGGATCGGCAACTACTGCACAGTACTTGGTAATAATAATAAAGAACTTATAGGCAAAATTATAGTTTTGTAGATTTTAATATATACATTTTTGGACAGAAAATTCTCAGAGCTTACTGCTTTCTTTTATAGATAGGAAAGCAGGAAAATGTTTTAATTACCATTCCACAGCGAATATTACCAATTAATCGAATTTTGTGTGAGAACCATATGAAACATATAAATACATTCTGCGGGTAGAATGCAATTTTTAGGTGTCAGAAGAGACTGAATGGTTAAGGAGAGGTTGAGAATATGACAAAGATTGCAAATCCCACTCTCAATATGGGACTGGAAATAGTCAAGCACGAAGCAGCCGGATAGTGCAAACACGTCCAGTAATAAAAGTCTGAATTGCCCACAGGTTGTAAAGCGATATCAACTGCTCGTTTCACTGCAAGTGTTTGCGTCTTACACTCGTAGTTATCATTCTTGCTAACTGTACTGTGATAAGACAGTGGAGATCAAGGAGGACCTGGTTGCGACTGAAGAAGCCAAGCCGAGAAGGCCACATACTCCTACTTTCTCATCTTATATGAACGAATATAACAAACATACTTTCCTAAAAGATAGAATTAACGGAAAGCAGCCGTTCAAAGTGCAAACGACGGTGGAAGAAGCAGCTAAAGTTTTATGCGAGCATGGACTGAAAGCAAGTAGAGGAAACAAGTTGATCAGTATTCGTGAACACGTACACAAACTAACAAAACAGTACTGTGAATGGAAAAGCGTAACGGAGAAAAGGACTAAAAATGTAAATGATAATGGACAATAAAATGAACAACTGTAAGACTAGTAGTGAGAGTGAATCTGATAAATGTGGAAGGTGTAATGTGAGGGGTGGAAGAATTTGATGACGATTGAATTTACATGCTTGTTATTATTATTATTGTTGAGAAATGAACTTCACCACATGTAACCAGGAACGGATGGTTTATTGTACCTTTGTAAAAAAAACAAACGAAGGAAGGAATTAAGATGGACGTTGTACTGTCTGTTACGTTAAAGTGAAATTAGTTTAATAAGACTGAGAAAAAATGACATTCATTTAAGGTCCATACATTTATCGGGTAGGTAAGTTTCCCCCGACAATTATTATGAACTTTTTAAAGAATTGCTTGTCAAGAGCACCGTCAGGTGATACAGCAAGTACGAGTATACATCGGGCCCAATCCTGTTTGTAAGGACTGGATCTACTGGAGATAGAAGACAGAATATTAAAAAACATTTCGTTGCACAAAGAACACGCTCCTAGTTTTCGCCTTGTGCTGCGACCATTTTATATCGGAGTATTACCGTTGAAAGAGGAATAACAAATAACGAGCATCTTCAATGCTAAATAATGCCATGCAAAATAAGCTGCTTGATCCTGCGGTAACGTAACGCACCATTAGCGTTTCAAGTACCTCCCTCACCAGGAAAACACATCGCCAAACGTAATTCCGCTAAATACAGCCCTCTTATCTCCATACCCAACGGAACAGTTTTACTTCCAAAAGGAAGAGGGTTGACGCAGTATATTTTGCTTCCTCTTCTACTGACTTAGAAGAGAGGTCGGCAACATTTCGGGACTTGCGACCCGCATTCAACTTTCAACTTCACAAGGTGGGCTACATGAGTGCATTACATTGATAAAGATACAAGCAGGGGCTTGTTGATTGTTGATAACGAAATGAAAGACGACGAGGTAGCAGATACACATAGACTCCTACATTAATTTTGCAGATGTAAAAAGTTATACACTTATTTATTTCAAAAACCTGCTGTAGAAAATCCGTGATTTCAGGCTTCCGCCGTGATGTTGATGAGATCTGCACTCTTCTGGGATATTACGCAGCGCCTAGTGGTAATCCTTTACCGACGTTTCGGGACACCCTATCGGTCCCACCTTCAAGGGTCTTCTTGGACTTCTTGACCCTTGAATATGGAACCGATAGGTTGTCCCGAAACGTCGGTAAATTATTACCACTCGACGCTGCGTAATATCCCAGAAGAGTGCAGATTTCATCTCTACTGTAGAAAAAGTTTCGCCACAGTTCAGTGAACGGGATGAAGTCCCGCTTACACGACTGGATCACCCGTAAAAGCGGATCTCCAGCCTCATACAGAATTTTGGTTACTTTGGAATAACCTATAACACTACAGTGTATTAGTGGCATCACACAATGAAAAGCGAGTGAATCTATGAACGTACGTGATATTCAGAAATTCTTAACGCGCGACGAACCAATGGGTACTACTTTTTATAATTTTAAGTAGTCACACGACAAATTTTAATACCTGAAGCAGGGTGTAGGAAGACATAACTACGTATGTGTAATTTTACACAAGGTGCACGTTTGTCACAAATACCAAGTTCTTATGTAGAATTACTCTGTATTTAATACATGCAATCAAGAGTTCATTACTACGGTGTCTTGTCTGCCCGAAGATTTTTCGATGAAGAGCTGGAACATTATGGAGAATAAAAACACTTGCTGTTATATGCAACGTACTTGTACCTCGATGGTCAATTGTATGAATGGTGCTCATTAGCGTGTTCACATTACCCTGCATATGTCCCTATTCCGAAACAGATAAATCCGCTCAAACCCCTTCAATCCTATTTAAGATCCATTTTTATATTATCCTCCCATCTGCGCCCAGATCTTCAAAGCGGCCTTTCCTCCTTCAGGTTTCCACACCGTAATCCGGAATGGATTCATCTTCTCCCCCATGCGTACTGCAAGCTCCGCCGATCCAATCCTCCTTGATTTAAACTCACAACAATTAATGAAGCTGCTCAATATGCAATTCCTCCAGCCTTCTGTCCCTTCTGTCTCTTCGGCCAAATATATCCTCAGCAGCCTGATCTCCAACCACTTAACGTGAGAAAGCAATACCTGTCTCCACTGTCGTGAGAGAGACCAAGTTTCATACCCATATAAAACAACAGGCAAAGTTAAAGTTCTTTAAAATTTTATCTTTATGTTTTTAGATAGCAAATAGGAAGACGACAATGTTGTCCACACATTTTATTTATGAGTAGTGCATAACTCTCACAATAAGCGGCTGTTATTCCCTATACACTGTGTAGAGTATAAACCGATACGTCTCGTAGAAGCAAAGTGTTTTCCGCAGGGTACACAATGAATACGTATCTTTGCGGAAAGTCTCTGACTGGCTAGTACAGCACACACACGAGATTAGGGAACGAGCTGTATATGAAAAAATGACCAAGTTGTTTGTGAACGTGAACAGGAAAATTCTTGCTACCAAAAAAATGTTCTCACGGTACCCCAGGATTCCGAGAAACACAGTTTGGGAAACGGTGTTCTAGAGAATCTTCACGAGCATACATGCTAACAAGGTGAAAATGTACGCCTGGATAACAATTCTAGTGCGTTCGCTATGTTTTGCTTAATTGTCTCAAAAGGGACAAGGTTGAAATTTTAATGAAGTAACGATTGTGTCAATATGTTAATTTATACTTTAATGAAACATATATTATACGCAAGGTGATTTACAACTTGATGCCTTGACTTAATTTCATGATTCCTGATTAAATTGCGGGTGAGAAATGTCACATGAATATTGGTCTGATTTTCAAAAGCTACAGATCTGTCTTTACCTGATTGTTTACAAAAGTATTATTACACAACTTTTTATTGTTAAATTTACAATAAACGTTCAAAACAACAACCCACAGGCTCAATACACATCCTGACACATCCGTGATTCAAGATAATTCACATCAGTTCACTAGGAATACACTTTACGTGAATTTAAGCATCCAGAATTGTAATAAGCAATGGATTTCGTGTTTCCACATTTTGATGGTAATCTGGGTCTTACTTGTGCTCCCACAAATAAGAATCTAGGAGATGCAGGTCTGAAGATCTGTGGTGCCCATGTGTGAACCACCACGACAGATCCATCAAAAAGGGACGTGACGATAAAAATACGATTTCACTAGAAGAGGGAGGCGTTCCACCACTTGCACGCACGTACAAATATAATCGTCTGCAGTTCGGTTCAACGTCACGCATGACGGTGCAAGTATCCACAGTTTCATACTCCTTGAGAATCGAACTTATGTTTATAAGACATTTGTAGTTGGAAATGACCTCAGCAATAAGATCCTGAAGTGAAGACATTAAGTTGTATATGTAGACCCACGAATTCGTGTAGAGGAAGTTTGTTAATTATTATCAAATATGAGACTTCGGTAATCTTCGTGTATGTTCGGAAGAACAGTGTTGATTCTTGAATTTACAAGTTTGGAAGTGAAAACATATTTCACTACGTCAAACCCAGCAAGACTTACATAAAAACTGTAATGGGATAAAGCACGTGCTTCATTCTGACTGCAACTTTTTTCGACACAATTGTCCCTTTCATAAACATTTGGCGAGTTTAGAACAAAATGCGTTCAGTGTGGCTTTAGACGTGACAGGTCGACTAATGATCATATATTCTGCATTCGTCAAATGCTTGAGAAAAAATGGGAATAAAATGAGGCATATACAGACTTCAAGAAAGCCTATGATTCAGTTAGAAGTGAGGTCTTGTATAATATTCTCACTGAGTTTGGTATCCCTATGAAACTAGTAAGGCTAGTAAAATGTGTCTAAATGAAACCTATAGCAGAGTCCGGGTAGGCAAACTTTTTGTCTGACACATTTCCTATTAAGAATGGTTTGAAAAAAGGAGATGCTTTATCACCATTACTTTTCAACTTTGCTTTGGAATATACCATTAGGAGGGTTCAGGCAAACCGGGAGGGCTTGAAATTAAATGGTACACATCAGCTTCTAGTTTATGCTGATGATGTTATATATTGGGCGGAAGCGACATGCTATAAAGAAAAACACAGAAGCTTTAGTAGTCGCTAGTAAGGAGATCGGTCTAGAAGTAAATGCTGAGAAAACTAAGTATATGGTTTTGTCTCGCAATCAGAATGCAGGACAAATTCACAACATAAAGTTAGATAATAAATCCTTTGAAAGGGTGGAACAGTTTAAATATCTGGGAACAACCCTAACAAATCGAAATTTCATTCAGGAAGAAATTAAGATCAGATTGAAGTCGGGGAATGCTTGTTATCGTTTGGTGGAGAATCTTCTGTCTTCCAGTATGCTGTCCAAAAATACAAAGATTAAGATATACAGAACTATAATTTTGCATGTTTTTTTTGTATGGGTGTGAAACTTGGTCTCTCACACTGAGGGAGAAACATAGGCTGAGGGTGTTCGAGAATAGGGTGCTGAGGAGGATATTTGGGCCTAAGAGGGACGGGGTAACAGGGGAGTGGAGAAGTCTGCATAACGAGGAACTTCATGATTTGTACTCACCACCAAATATTATTCAGGTGATCAAATCAAGAACAATGAGGTGGGCGGGGCATGTAGCACGTATGGGTGAGGGGAGAGGTGCATACAGGATTTTGGTGGGGAGACCTGAGGGAAGGAAACACTTGGAAGACCCAGGCGTAGATGGGAGTATAATATTAAAATGGATCTTAAAGAAGTGGTATGGGGGGGCATGGACTCGATTGATATGGCTCAGGATAGGGACAGGTGGCGGGCTCTTGTGAGTGCGGTAATGAACCTCGGGTTCCATAAAGCGCAGGGAATTTCTTCTCAAGAAGGACTCTGCTCCAAGGTAGTTAGTTAGCACAAAATGTGAGCAGAAAAGCGTGCAGGAAAAAGTGTATATGGAAATGGTTGTAATAATAATAAGAGACCAAGGTCAACACTGAAAAGGGTGGATGGACAGAAGGCAGAGGAACTCTTCTAGGCTCTTTGCAGGACTCTGGGAACTTCTAAATTTAATCAACTGCAATTAAATATTCATCTGCCGGAAAATGAGCAGTGAAATATTATTTTTCTTAAAAAAAGAACACGTTAACCATATTAAATCCATGCAGCACAGCCCTCGTTTAAAACCTACTAGTTACTTACCTGGACAAAAAAATCCTCTACTAGGTATGACTTTGCATGGTAGTAAAAATTTAAATTGCAGTTTTCTAGATTATAACTGTCTACTAAAGGAGAAAATTGCCAATCTTTCGTAGCAATCGGCTGCTTTATCTTCAGAGTAACCTGCTTTATGGATATACAAGGCTCACTGCGTCTTGGAAAAGGACCTGCTAGAGAAGTACTTCATCCACTGCCAATTAATCCAGTCCACAACTTTACGTCCTAATTTTCCAAGATCCGTATTAATATAACTCGCCCATCCACGCCTTCTACCAAGTGATCTCTTACCTTCAGGTATTCCATCTCAAAGTTTGTAACCTATACGTTTCTCATTTCCCCCATGAGTACGGCATACTTCGTCTTCCTTATGCATAATAATTTAATCACGCGGTCGCGCAGTTGGTTGAGGCACTGCGCTACAAGCCGGAAGGTCGCCAGTTTGATTCCCGATGGAGTCATTGAAATTTTTCATTGACTTAATCCTTTCGGCCGCACTATGGCTCTAGGGTCGACTCAGCCTCTAACAGAAATGACTACAAGAAATATTTCCTGGGGGTAAAACGGCCGGTTTGTACGGCTGACAACCTTACCACCTTCATGTGCCGACTGTCTACAAATCTGGGGGCCTGAACCTCCTGGAACCCTCAGGGCCTGCCCAGGCCTGTACATGGATTCTTTACCTTTTACCTATGACAAACAAAATTAAAATGAATGCACTGCAACAAGGAGTGACAGAAAGCTCGACCAGCGAACACACAGCAAGTTATTCAGATCGCGAGCTTCACATCAGAACAGAAACATTCCAGAAGTTTATCAAATCTTCTGGTACCACGGTTCCATTACAAAGTCTCGCTAATTATGCTGACCTCCTCCCCAAAATTATTTCAACCCTTGGGCAACTTAGGCACAACTAGCGGTAACAATTAAAGTTGGAGTATTTGCAAAGTACTTAAACCGTAAAATCCTTTACGTGTGTCATGTCAAAGCAGTCATTAACATCGAAATCCTCTTCCAATGCGAAACATCTATTTATTTCGAACAACTTGTAATACACCAGCAATAAGAATACAAAATAAACTCAAAAAGCATAAAATCATGACAGCTTATATTTAACACAATACAAACAATTTTTAAAGCATAAAATACATTAAATTAAAAAAGGGCTGTCTGTTTCCATGCACAACGAAACCAATCAACCTTACTTAATTAAATAGAGCGCTTGAATAGGCTGGGAGTGATCTGCGCAAATACAGAGGAGTGGAGGAAGCAAACTCGCTAACAACGTGGTTTCATCAGTATTCGTCGGAGTCAGCCACGAAAGGTCGTAACAATGGTATTAAAATGGGTCACAATGTAAGGTCGAAATTCCGATTATCGTGGTTCACAAACTTCGAGATCTACTGCGGTTACTCATAAAGAGTTTTTTTTTCTGGCTCAGAGTCAGAAAGAGGAAAACTCGCATCAAACAGATTACGGCAGTGGGTTCTTCTGAAGGGTCGGTACATACCTACCGAAAGATACGGTGGCACATACCAGAAGACTGCCGTCTTAAGGCAACACAAGTACGGGGCACAACACCCTGTTAGAATGTTCTAGTCCTATCGGTCTTCAAATGTTAATGAAACGGGACATAATTACGGAAAAGACGTGCGTAGTGTAGTGGCCTATGAGCTCTTTACTGTCTTCTACTTCCATAGAATTGATGGTGGAAAAGAAAGTCGCCAATTCATCAGATGACAGCAAAATTCGGGTTCTTACTTAAAGGAGGCACATGAAACCGATCCTCCTGTAACTAGAAAGTGCAAAATAAAAGAATAGAATAAATTACCCAGCCGGTATTTGTTGAAAATACCATGCGGTGTCCGAATCCTTGGTAGTAAGGAGACGCAAACTTTCGAATCCGAGTGTTAGGTTTATAATGCCCCAACCTCAAGATGTGGTTGTTAAGACAGCGAGGGGAATAATATCAAGATACTGAAGCTAGGTCTACATAAAGTGGCCGAATTGACTTACCCGCCGGAGGGCGCAGGTTGCAGAGCATTGTCGACGTCTAGGCCATGTCCGGGGTGCTGCATGGCTTGCGTGGGAGCGACAGTCAAGCAGAGTACAAACCAAATCGCCAAGGTGCCACTGCTGGGCAGAGCCAGCTGACCTTTGTCCTTGTTCCTCCTTCTTGAGGCTGCAGTGACCAGAGTAAAATTCGGCATGATGTACCACGTCCAAGGCATTCAAGCAAGAAACCGAGTGACACACAAAGTCATTCTACGACATGTATTTTCAACAGTTCTCACGCGAGCAGAAATCTGTCATAGCCGACTGTAAGTTATTTTTTCTACTCCTGCTCTGTCGTAGTCCTTGGGTAATATTCAGTATAAAATCAGAAATAATATCCCTTAACCTCCCTGATCAGATGAACTTCAACTCCTTCCAAATGTAACACGAAAGAAGCAAACGTTTATCACATCAAGTGATATTATCATTAACTCAATGTCCTTAATGTAAAATTACGGTCGTCAGTGCTTGTTAAGAGTGAAACAGACGTAGAATATTGAGTCGAAAACTTTGTCACGAAAAGTTCTCATTTAACATGTTAAAACGAAACGGAAATTTCGTTTCACATGCACTGACGAGGTTAAAATTATCACTTTCACATAGAGTGTCAGTCATTAATTCAGTAGCATTAAAATAAAAATAGAATGTATGTAAACAATTTTATTTAGCAATGCCTTGTGTATCGATCTGCAACAGGCGTGTTCTCAAGTTATGATGCAGTGTCACACTGTGGCAAACTGGCACCGCACTTCGTTCAGCTCCCCGCTCACAACAACCGACTGCCGCCAAGCCCCGTCCTTCTTCCTCAGAAGACTGGCTCAGACTGATCTCACCGCTGGAGCCGCAGCTTCAGTCGGTTCGCTACTTCCCTCTGCCGTGAAGTATATCTCCTCGATCTCCATCCGAAGCTTCCTCTCACTCGACACAACGAGCATCTTCTTAAGGCAAAAGAGACAGCTCAAACTGTATGCTCATTAGGCATCATACTGTAATGTATCAACTCGCTTTCACGGAAAGCCCAGGCAAAATCGCAAGTAAAGTTTAAATACAAACTAAACAGGAAAAGCAATTTATAAAAAATTTATTAAAAACTTAAACATCAATATCGTTACAGGCAATAAAAGAAGTAAATAAATTCAGCAACGGGAAATATAGTGCAAAATACGTAACCTTAAAGGGCCTACACCGACATATATTGAAGCAGACAGTTAATTACTGGACTGATAATGGACGTTTTAAATTATGATTTAAAAGCATAAAAAAGAAGAAGAAAGTTTAATCTTTATTTTAACACTTTTTAATTAGGAACTAGTATCCTAAATTCTTAAGTTTTAAATTATACACCACACCGTTTGTGTTAAATGACGCACCATCAAGAATTACAAGTCGGTTGTAATTTATACATTATATCATTTGTGAGATCTCGCAAAAATTTACATGTTTACCTTGAGTTTTAAGTTTTTTGTATAAAATAAACACCTGATTATGATCGGTTTGATCTACACATGGAGTGTTTGAAAAAATAATAGTAAATGAAGGTTGTGTCAGACGGAACACGTAGTGTTATTTATATATAAGATTATGTTAAATAAACTGGCTGTCAACTCTTGTACATATACTCTTATCGTAAAGAACTGCAGAGCCATCAATTTGACAGCAATTTCAAGCGTCTGCTAATTGCAAAGGAAAACCGCCGCCTTCTTCAACGAAGTAAGTTTTTCTTTAATTGTATGCAATAAAGAACACACATGATAAAGCAAATTTTTAGAGAATGATTTGTCTCTGTTCTTAAGCACTATGGCATGAAGACGTATAGGGAAATGGAGGTGCAGTTCGACGCAATGTTACCGTCAGTTATCAAGTTTTGGGCTCAAGCAGTTCTTTTCTCAGATACAAAATTACACCGGTACTCCTTAGCTACAAGGCTAGACAGTCGGCAGAGTGGACGTGGACCAACATTTCTGTCACGGACGTGACTCCAATTTCGTAGGTCGGGTGAAAGATATACCCCGGCGTTTAGAAATAACGAGTCTATTTCTGGTGCAGAAATATGACTTTGATTAGGCACAAGGCCTACTAATAATGTACCTCGTATCAGCTGTAATTGATATGTGTGGAGCATTTGCATTGCATTCTGAAGGACACACACCTGTCGTTATGATGTCTTTTCGAGGTTCTCCTTATTCCTACAGCATTTTGCTCGAGTAGACCTTCGTGAAATAAGTCACAAACAAGACAGTCTTTCCATTTTAACCAATTACTTTAACCAGATATATGTATATGTATATATACTTAGATTCTACGTATAATTATGTTAATTAAGCAATACTTTTATTTGAGGTTTATTTAACGCGGGTGTCAATAGCTCCGACCACACAGCATGGAAGTGTAGAATGATTTTGAATAATTAATTGAAAATGGTGTGGAAGGAAGCAGTCCAAGCCTAATTTGACGTACTACAAAAGCATTTGATTTTAAAAACTGTGAAAATTCTGAAACCTTCGGTCACAATAGCCTGTCTTTGAGTCGATATTTGAGCCCAGGGCCTCTCAAGTTCAAAAAGAAGGTACAAGTCTTTCCGACGAGCCTGATGCCTTTACCTTCTGGTTAGAAGTGATGTGAGAGTGTGCAGTATCGTACATAGGTACCAACCTTCTTTAAGAAAAGGCTGCTGCTTTTATATTAAGGATAGAATAAGTGTGATGTGGCACTGACGATGAGGGCACATCCTTACTAAAAAAACCGAAGGAGAAATAGAGCAGTTTATGAATGAACTCGACGTGAGTAGCGAGTCTTTCTTAACTAATTCAACTTGAAGTCGCAAAGCTCTGACTCAGCTCTTCACCACAGTAATACAATACAAGCATTACTAAGTTCAGTCCTTAAATTGTTTAATTGACAAAGAATGTAGGGCCGGATGAGATAGACGATGATGAAATGACAGAATAAAGAAAGTCAACTGCTGTTACTCATTTTACGACCAAGTACTTAAACATTTCCTGCGGCAACTGCGGAAAGCTAAAAGAGATCTCTACAAGCCGTCGAACCTGATACTTCCCAAATAAGAAACAGATGTAATAGCAAATACGCTTCATGAGGGGAGGCACAGTGGGAATGTTGTTGTGGCCAAAATTACAAGTTCTCACAGGAATCTCGCTTCCTTTGTACTTCAGCCCAAGTTTAATCCATTCTTCACAGAAGTTATAACATATCCTCGCTCAGCATTAATCATGGCATAGGCAAAGGCAAAATTTTCCAAGTACTTAATTAAGCACCACACCATTAATGTACATGGAGGAATGAAGGCATAGCTCCATGCATTATTAACCTCGGCACTGGATGGCGGTGTGATCACTTTCATGTCAAAAGCAATGACAGTAGTAGTCTAAAATGGCGTCATTAAGCAATTATCACATATTATAATTTTAATTAGAATAACAATGGCACAGCCAGATTATCAAACACACAATTGATAACACTTCTGCTTAGGCCTAACAATTACACATTCTCCTAAAACCCAGTGAAAACATTAAATGCACTAATGTTTCCAGTCTACATACAGTCTCGTAAGTTACAATAAGCTTGTTAAGCTTATTAAGTGAAAGAAACAACATGGCAGCCGGGTGAAAATTGCCATTTACCTTAAATTAGGTATCTGATATAAACACAGATTACAAACATTCTTACAAAAAGTGTATGAAACGTTTATAAACCAAGGATTGCTAATACGAGTATTGTGACATTGTGAGACTGTGTAGACGTAGCTGATATGAATAGGTAAAATCGATATCAGTCTCAACACAACTATCTTGATCAGACAATATAGTCTATTTGTCTAACTGAGTAGCTGCTCAATTAGACAAATATACTATATTCTCTAATAAAGATAGTTGTGTTGAGAATGATATTGATTTTTTCTATTCATATCATTGACATACAACGTAATGTCACGTGTAAAAAATATATCTAAAAGTAGCCAGAATTGGAATTTGGTCTTGATGATAATCGTGATGATATTAAGGGTAAAAATAACAACAATATTCTGAAACTTGAACAGACAATGTGCTATTGTGCGCATGCTCGAGTCGCGCGTCTTTCCTTTCACGTTTTCCCAGTTGCAGAGTCACTAACAAACCATGCTCTATCGTAAGCATAAAAATCTGGGTGTGACTCAATCACAAGCCGAGCTGTATTGTAAACATGCAAAACGTAACTATGGAAACCCGGGTGTACTCCATCACACACTTCCATTACCAACCGAGCCTTAGCGCCACCTATCGGACACTAATTGCGAACCAAGCGTTAATTCCGTCTATCGAACTGCCACCAACTGATGATCATATCGTACGTTTGTTCTCAGTGGAACACAAACAAAGCAATCGCTATCGTATCCAAGTAAACTCAGGTTGCGGCGTTACGTACCAACCAGTCTCTACAGTACTGATGGAACCCCAGTAACCATGGAAATCGGTATGTGACGCAATCACAAACCATCACAAACCAAGCTCTACGGTAACCACGGAAAAACGGCAACTATGGCAGCCCGTGTGACATCACTAGCAAACCAAGTTCTAAGGTACCCATGGAGACCTGGGTGTGACTCAATCACGCAATCACAAACCAAGTGCATTATATACCACTTTAGATACATAACATAAAATAATACAAGGCAAATTTTACAGGATTGTCTGTCCAAAGGGAAAATAGGCCTTAGAGTTCTAGATGGAATTATTTCAGTTGGAATGCAGAAGCTTGAATTACTTTAGAATAGATGAAAGCATTTTCCCTCCTGACGATAAGCACCTACAGGGCTACACGCCGTCGTAGCCTAAAAGTCCAGTCCAAACTCTCACCGCGTGAAAATCTCACGTTTCAGTTACTGTAATAACAAGAGACTTTAGATTCTCACAGCAGTGCTGCTAAAGACTCAAATCTTCTTGAATGTAACGTCGTTTAGACGGGTAAAGTGTTACCGACGTTTCGAAGGATCATAGTATCTTCACCTTCAGGGTGAAGCAGCCCAGTCGACACGGCGTAATATCACAGAAGACTTGAATTACAGTGTGACAGATAACCTTGAGGCTCTTTTAAATATTTTCTGTTTCTTAGTACATTTTCAATGTAACTTAGAGAAGAATATAAAAATAATATCCTTTACACAATGGGGAGATCCCAATTTTCTAGCAGACTCAGTGCAAAAGAAAAAATTGTTCCAAACACATGTTATGTGTTAGCGCTAATTCATAAATATGCGGCAGTCTTCAGCGTCTCCACGCCGTCAGTCGTCTCCACACAAGTTTTAATTGGTTTTGGGGAAAGAGTGGCAAAAGACGAGAAGAGAGGAAGAAAGCTAGAGAACTCTTGCTATATAGAATATACAGTCGGAAGACATGTTGGTACTCAAATTGCCTTAAGCCATTAATGTCATGTCCCTCTAACGAGACAGTTCATCAGCCACGCCCGTCTGCATATCAAGCCCAGTTCACAGGGACACTCAATTTAACGTGCATGTACGAAGGAACACGTCATGCTACAGAAAGTGTTCGTCCATATCAGTAACATACTGTTTGATCTGTCTACACAAAGTACATGTACATGATATTAATAAAAAAATTGGTGACTGAAAATTACCACTGAACTTTCGTACAAATCAACCCTAACTGATGGAAGGCAATTTTCTCGGCTTTCGTCCTGTGAAATTTTACGTCTGTCACTCTACCACAAATGAGGTAAATATATGAACATCCTACAGCCGTTAAAGCACGCCAATATTTTAAATTGTAGTTGAAAATTTCTAGCATATAAAAAACTCTCACTTTAAAAAAACCTGACGCCGAGATACGATCGTTAGTGCGTTGATTGCGCGACGGGATGGGAGAATCCAGCGCCAGCGGACACAGAGGACCTTCCCTCTCCAAAGTTCTGGGTCCCATCCAGCATCCTATTCAAAGGCTAGAGGGACCAATTCACCTGGAGGTAACCCCGCTGACCACTCACTTCCACCTAGTGCCGAGGTTAAGAATACGTGGAGCTATGCCCACTCTTCTTTATATGTCTACTGCATGGAGTAATGTTTAATTACGCACATACCTTTCATATTAATTCTTGACCCCACATATCCAGAAGGAATTACTTTATGAAATGTGTCATAGGGTGACAGGATACGCAGGCCACAACTGGGCAGCACACAGTTCAGTTATTTTGGAGGAAAACCTAAGAAGACAAGATCCTTAACCATTTTAAAACGAAGTTCAAGTCCAAGCCACCCTGCAATTGACAGAGCGTCAGTCAGTCTGTCTGTCCGTCTTGCCGTCCAGCCTCTTTGGGACACATGGCCAGATCTTTTAAGTGGTGAGTCTGGCCACTGCAGTCATGCGCGCTTGATGTGTGCTCTCCGACGAGAGGACGGGCCTATCTTTTGTCCAGTTTCTTGGTTCTTGTCAATTATACATATTTAAGTATGCACATTTTGAGAGAAGTAAGCAAATATCATTACGAATAGCACTTCACTAAAATTTGAAGACTGTAATTAATCTTTAATTAATAATTAGTGTTCCATTTAACGACGCTGTCGATTACTATGTTTTATAGTATCGGTAAGAAAGGAATGAATATGTGTAGGGAATACTGGCTGAATTATACTGACAGGGGAAAACCGAAGTACGTGGAGAAAAACTAGCCGTCGTATCTGTCGAAACCTTTAACTACTGAGAATAACCTCAATTATATGTACATAGTCAGCTGTATCGCACACTAAACACAGTCCCCACTTATAAAACTAATCAGTGAATGCTGTATAGGAGATAGTTTTTGGTTGCTCTGAGCACCATACAAAACAGAGAAATAAGCACGGTGGGCAGAATGTGGAATTTCTGAATATTAAGCCAGGTGGTACACAAAATAACCACTGAGTTTTAAAGGGTTAAACCTTAGTTCATTAGAACGAATATACGGATAAAAATCTATTACTTCAACGGAACATGTATCCACTCCACGAATTGTCAAACTGAAGTTACATATTTTGCTTCTTCACAGTTGTGTTCGCCTACCGGTAGACTAAATCAGCATTGCGCTTGTATCACAGCGTGTGTTTCGCGGCACGCAACTGATTTGGGCTCTGTCAGAACCCCTGGACCAGTGTAGTCGCTCAAAGAAAAATGGCGGAAAACTCAGTTCGAGAAAGAAACTGTGGTGACAACTGTCTATGGATACTTAATATTATAAGCATTTATTCCAGCGGAATTCCATCGACATTAACCATGCAGCTCAACTACGAGTAAACAGTATATTAAAATTAAGATAATTCATAGACGGAACACTCACTTTTTAATACAAAGACGAACTGCCCAAAACTGATCAATGACCTACGGGATGATCATGGGAAATTCATCAAAACACACGCGCGCACACACACACACACACACACACACACTACATGCAGGTGAGTAATGTGCTTTACGCCTCGGCCGCTTTATTGCCGGGAAAAGAGCGCCCGGTACCCATTGACTAGGAGGCTCGGTGGATCCGACAGCCCGTCCGGACTCTTTGAAGAGGAGAAATATATCTTGCTCCTGACAGCAAACACTATCTTAATGTTAAAGTAGACAATACATATAGTAAAAAGGTAATACTGTCCCTGCACACGCTATGAAGACATAAAGGGGCAGCAGAAGTACAGATCACTCATTCCTAACCTCGGCACTAGATAAACGTGAGTGGTCAACTTCACGACCCGGCCGCTTTACCCCCGGGAATGAACCACGGTACCCATTGAACAGGAGGCTGGGTGAGTTCCAGGCCCGGTCTGAACGTTTCGGGAAAGAGAAAAATCTCTTATCCCTGCGGGGATTCGAACCCCGGGTTGTTCAGCCCGTAGCTTAGTCACTATAACAACTGAGGTATCCTGGGTCCCTGATACGATTATACTCGGACTACCAGACAAGTGCATAAGCATGACACGGCAGCCAGTTAAATGATTTGGATGTGATGTTGGTTGAAACATATCCCAGTGGATTAATTTACAAGACCTCCATTGTACATTTCGAGAGATATAAATAATTAGGAGTTTAAGATTTAGGCTACATGATTTACATAAACTATTTTTACGACATGACTTTAAGAACACGTAAACAACTGAGACCTGCGCGATATAGACAGATCCTGAGAATAAACTGCATTGGTTCGCAACATGTATTGATTTGACTAATCTGAACAATCTATTGTATAGTAACGGTAAGAATATATATATAGTCTGTAATGATACAACGACATGGTTTCCAGCGATAAGTTATACTTATCCCCATCGCGTCTGTGAGCTGCGTTGTGAACTGGGCTTTTCTGAAGCAAAGGAGCTTAGCTTCTGCCCAAGATATTATTTTTCGAGGCCGTTACCCCGAACAGTACACATTATTCCACCACACACGTCTTTCAATTAAATTACATAACTACATCACAAAGAGACCGATTAAGTCTTCAAATACCATTGCTGACCTCTTTCGTCCACACGCCGCTTTCTTGTGGGGTGTTGGTGCTTATTATTGCTCGGGTTATCAGAGTCTTGGCGCCCATGTCAAGTATCACACTTCCAGTCTCCATAGGATTCCTCAGTGGAATAAAATGCATGCTTATTTTCGCCCAACCTCCTATCATTTTATGTGGGCAGTGCCGTAGTCACCAGCTTCTCACCACGGAGGTCCGGTTTCGCTGCCACGGCAGTCCACGTGGATTTTGTGTTGGAAAATTTACAACGGGACAGGTTTCTCTCTTAGTACGTCAGTTTTCTCTTTCCAACACTGAATCAATGAACCATATTCATTCATCTATCATACAGGAATGGCCCAATAAATGCCGCTGTTACAGAAAGACAGAGTTCGCCCCACTACGAGAATAATAAAATAAAATAAATACAGCTCTCTTCGGCTAAATAACTTCTTCCGAGAAATTATTCTAACTTGTAAGATGAATGACAAATGAAGCAAATTTTATGTTGTATGTACCAACAAATGCACAAGATCTTGTGCATTTCTTGGTTTTGACTTAAACTCAAGACAAACGAAGCAGTTTGTTGCAAAAACCATATCCAAGGCATATCCAACTTCTTTTGAAGAAGAATATATTGGAGAAACTTGCACCTTCAAATTTGATTTAACTGTACTAGAGATTATAGATCCTGGATATCTTAATAAAACGTTACTGATTTGTTGAAATTCACGCGGTTTTAATTGGGAATTTTTGGAAGATGCTTTATACATTTTACATGCGACGACGCGTCTGTTATGTTGAGAAGCTATCGCTGCAAATGGTCTTCAAAAACCGTCTCCTAATACTATTTTCTGGCACTGTTCTAACCACAGAACTCGCCGTCAGTTACGTTTCTGAGAAAACAACAAAATTAATGATTTGCCAATATTATTCAACAAAATATGTTGTCTGCATCACAACACTCTCAAAAATTAGCGAGACTTGAAAAATTGTCAGCTCTTTAGGAATATGTTTATAAAATATCGGAAGAATACAGAGAGAACTATGGGTCACTTCCACCAAAAAGCACTGATGACGTAAGAAATAGCTTTGCTGCGCTCAGAGATCATTTCAGTAAAGACTCAAAGGACGTGGATTTAAAAAACCACTGACATGTTACAATTTTGTCCAGAAAATTTAAAGAGAGAAACGCTGTATGAATTATACGATTTATCAGATTCTCAAAGAAACGCTATGAAGATGTATCAAGTAGACAAGCCTTTAAGTACTACAACACACGTGTCTGAAAGAATTTCAGCCAATCCTGGGGCAAAGTTCTCAGATGCTTATATAGCCACCGAGACTGGAACGATTAGAGGTGCCCAAAAAAGAAATGGGAAAAGTACAGCCGATAAACTGCGGAAAGATTATTTCGAAGTGTTGACATTAATCTTCAAAGCAGTTTAATAACTACGACTTCAGCGCACAGTAGTAGCCTGTGACAGGCGAAAATGCCCAGTACACCGGTTATATAGAGCTGCTCAATAACTTCATTTTGAAAACTTGCCACAAGAAGCTGATATTCTGTTCCGGTTGTTAAAATTTTCCAAATTTAGGACTGATCCCAAAAAATCTTCGGTGTTTCAAGCTACGACTGAACCGCAAATTGTACGTAAAACGTCACGCCGACAAGTTGAATGCTGGCGATCTTTTTTTTGCGGGTGTTAAAATGTTTTAGCTGCTTGAGTGAGGGAAGGGCGAAAGAAAGAAAGACGTTGACTGTATTGGAGTTTGTATTTTTTCAGAAATTTTTCGGACTCTGTGAACCCTCCTCTGCTTCCTTCTTCAGTTTTCGGTAGTTTTCTTGCTTTTGTGCGTTATTTAGTCTCGGCATCGTGAACCTGTAAAAAAGAGCGCCGAGGTAACCCACCTATGTGTACCGAAATGTAAGACGTTAGATGGTGAGAGTGTGAAAATTGTAGGTGATTTTGACATGGCCGCCATTTTGGCAGATTTCAAGATTTTTCGATGATTCTTTTTTTTTAGCGTGTAGGCATATTCCTTACCTTTCAAACTATGTATCGTTCACTGCTCTAGTCGAAGTAGGCGCGGAGCACTGTGAAGAAACGTAGGTAACGCGAAAGTCTGACACCGCGAGCGCCGAGGTGACCCACCTATGTGTACCGAAATGTAAGACGTTTTACGACAAAAATGAACATTATGGCAACTGTAACTTATACTTTAGTAATGGTTATATAAGAAATATTAAGTTCCTTATGCTCATGACAAGTACAAGACATGACAAGACCTCTTCTTGTGTTTACCGATTCTGTCAATTGCTAATATTATACAGCGTCGATACCAGAAGAATTAATATCAGTATAGAGCTTTGGTGGAATAATATTGACAAAGGAAACCCAAAGTAGGCTACTAGCAGAAATACCTGTCTCAGTGCCACTGTGTCCATTAAAATTACCAAATGGACTCGTGTCGGATAGAACACGAGTCTACGTCTAAGCTTCTGAACCTGAACACGGCAAAATTTGCGCAGACACGCACGCAGGGTGCAAAGGATGCACGCGCATGTCATTGGATCCAACTTCCACTTTAATATGACCCTTACGTAGCCTAATCATATTTATGTGTCTAACTCATATTCACGTTTCGGGGTATACTACGCAACGGGTGGGGGGGGGGGGGGTGTGGAAGGGAGGGAGGAAGGCGGGACGCGGAAAGCCTGCAAATTTAATACGTGTAAGAATAAACAGAACTGAAATGTTGATGAGATTTGCGCTCTTCTGGTATATTACGCAGCGTCGAGTGGCAATCCTCTACCGACCTTTCGGGACATCGGTCCCATCTTCAAGGATCTTCTTGTACTTCTTGACCCTGGAAGATGGGACCGATACGTTATCCCGAAACATCGGTAAAGGATTACCACTCGACGCTGCGTAATACCCCAGAAGAGCAAAGATCTCATCAACATCGCGGCGGAAGCCTGAAATCACGGATAAAATTCTGATTTTACTTCGTTTTACAACAGAACACATCCCAAGTTAAATCAGTCCCCTGCCGCCATGTCACGGCGTACCCTCGAGCTGCCGACGAAGAAGACGGAAAGGATATTTGTGAATATACTGCAGAAGCAGTTTCGAACAGGCGACAAGGAGAGGCCCTCCAGCTTCAGGGTTGGGCTTAGCGTTAACAGCTTTTCTCTGTAAAATATTCCGCGATGCGAAACTTTAGTGTAAGCCTCAGCATTGTACGAATTTAAAAAAAAAAGGCCTGGTTTGAACGAAACAGAAAGCACACGCAGACCTCTCCTGGTGTGTATAAGGCATACCATATTTTACTAGACAAAATAATTCATGTCCACTCTTATAGCAATACTAACAGTGATAGTAATTTAAAAATTAATGATAAGGCTCTTGGTCAAGAGAAGGTAATCAAAGTGGAGAAATTAAATAATAAATAAATTAATAAATTAAATTAAAAATTGACAGGTGTAAAAGGATAACAAGATCACCAGACTGATGTTTCCAATAGGCTTGAAAATTTGGAGACTTCATAAAAATTACAAAAAGTGAAGAAATTAAAATTAATGGCACAGAAAATGTAAGTTCTAAGGTAAAAGTGTAAACTGAAGAGCGCCTTATAAATCACATACTTTTACAAAATAAACCAATGTTTGAGAAATCGTGCTCAAAATTAGCAGAATGGAGAAAAAATTTGTAACAGGAGGTAGACCTATATACAGCGTACATTGAACAGGCTGATTAGGCAGAAGGAATAGTAGCATGCTAACGCCTGCGCTCTTCGAGTGACTTGGAAGGTAATGAGATTTAATTCGAGAAATTCAAAGTAACATTATATAATTCCGGAGGTGTCTCATTTTTTATTAACTAACTAACTCCATGGAGCTGAGTCATTCTTGAGAACCTAATAGGTTTTGAGCGCAGTCAAGAAATTCCCTGCATTTTATGGAACCCGAAGGTTCAATACCGCATTCACAAGAGCCCGCCACCTATGCCTATTCTGAGCCAGATAAATCCAGTCCATGCCCTCATCCCACGTCTTAAAGATCCACTTTACTGTTATCCTCCCATCTACGCCTTCCCCACCAAAACCCTGTATGTACCTCTCTCCTTCCCCATCCGTGCTACATGCCCCGCCCATCTCATTCTCCTTGCTTGATCACCCGAATAATATTTGGTGAGGAGCAGAGGTCATAAAGTTCGTCGTTATGTAGTCTTCTCCACTCCCCTGTTACTCGTCCCGCTTAGACCCAAATATCTTCCTCAGCACCCTATTCTCGAACACTCTCAGACTATGTTCCATTTTTTATAAACGGAATAATTAATACCAAGGTGAATTCTTCCGTTATAATAAACATACATTAAAGTCACGTGTAAAAATGTTAGTTGATAGAATGTTTATTAACCATCAACAAAACACACTTATCAGGTAAATGTAGATAGTTATTATTTTATAGCATACATTCTCCAACATGTTTCTTTTCTAACTGAACAATCGTCAGGGAGAGTACAGTTCCAGTTTCCTCCTGACGATCGTTCCGTTAGAACCAAAACATGTTGGAGAATGTCAAATATGAAATAAAAGATATCTACATTTACCAGATAAGTGTATTTTGTTGGTGGTGAATAAGCACTGAATGACGAGTTATTGTCTAAAAGTTTCCAAAAATATGCACCATGCACATAATTATTTTAAAAGCTATTGCAAAATCACTCCAGATTCGACATGTTTCGGTGACAGCCATCACCATGGTCAGGAACACACGTCGGAATATAGAGTGATTTTGTAATAACTTTTAAAATCATTAAATGCATGGTGCATATTGCTGGAAACTTTGAAACAATAACTTAATAATAAATTGCAAGGTACAAATAACAATGTTAAATTTACTGAATGATAATGTTAGTTAAAACGCTATTCAAATTAACAAAAAGTATTCATATTTATATATATATATATATATATTGAACGAATATACCAGTACAGTCAAAATTAATGTTTACCTTTTGCTGTTATTACACACAGTGTGAGTATCGGTTGGGAGGAAGCTGGTATAATATAACGAAGAATATAAGACTTCGGTAATCTTCGCTTGTGTTCGCAAAGCTACTGTTAACTGTTCGGAACATCATGGTTTTGTGTCAAATACAGGCATAAAAGTTGGAAAATGTTCGCTTAGCGCTCTGATTGTCTAATAAGGTTGAATGTCATAAGACAGACGAAAACGTGTACTTCCATAAAATGTGTATTTGACTTCTTTGTGTAACACCTGTACACAATACTTTTCGCTCCAATAAATATTTAGAGAAATGCGCTCGAGGAGCGCTCAGAAACGCAAGCGGATCTACAAGTAACGTGTCTGTTATTTCTGTCCGATTTTAACGAGACTGAAATGTGTCAATAAATTTTAGGAAAAGTCCCCTCTTTCTAATTTCTTTATAGCTAATTTATTTAGCTGTTCTCGAGATACTTCGCGCATACAGGAGAACGGAGAAAATAGGCGCTCAGGGGGGTTACAAAGGTTACAAATGCACCTAAAAAACTAGAATGCAATGGCTGCAAACCGATAATAAAAAGCATGGGGATATGTCAGTCTAAGACGCGAAATAATCGGAAGTCAGAGCAACGAAGAAAACATTACTTAAAACAGAAATAGGAACAACCAGTACAAACACAATATGGTTTTTTGTTTAGTTCTTAATGAAATTAAGCACGGATACAAAGGTAAGATACATTTGATGTAGTGCGGTAATTGCATAACACTTACAGATTTGCATAGTATCCTATTACGACAGGTAGGAGAATTGCTTAGTGAACTAATGAAGATACACGGAACCGACGAATTTAAAGAACCGGAACTACATACGGCAGCGGACTTAGTTAACAGAACGCAGCCTCACGAACTTGCAACTGGAATTCAGAAGTTTGAGAGTTATGAATATCAAAATATAATTCCAGCAAACACGTGGAAGGTCAAAAAACATAAAAACATCTCTCTTCATAGCAAGGAATGAGAGTGAGAGCAATGTAATCAGTCAACTGTTGTCACTTTATAAAAATAAAAGCAAACACCACTGCAGTAATTTTCTGGGATTTCTCTTTAGAGAACTTCATAGAGCAAACTATTGACACATGTAATAATATTCGCGAATTAAATAACTGGTGACCAACGTACTTCAGAAGTAACAGGTCGACAAGTGAACGCATGAAATTAACAGCTGTCGTATCATACGAGGCCTATCTGTAGGTACTCGCACTATCTGTGCTTGTGTTCACTGTTAAAGCAAGGCAGTATCGTTCCGTTCTGCACCATTTCGAGTTCAAGATCCAGTACTGTCTTATAGTTTATCCCTTGAAACACAAAATTGCATAGTGTATGAAGCGTAAGTTTCTACCTCACACAGAACATACCATGCACCAAATCAGTTGATTCTTTTTAGTGAAATACTCGTAATAGCTGTTTATTGTAAAAGTTGTATGGATCACGTAAAAACATTGTGTGGGGAAGACTGAGATTTCTTTTTAATGTGAAATCTTTCGTTACATGTTTTAACCAATGTTCTTTGTGTTAGATACCAGTGAGTAAATTGAAGTCATGCCTGCAATTTCCGACCCATGAAAGAAGGCATTTCTTCCAGTAAACAGCGACCGCAGAAAGCGGTGCTCGAGTGGGAACACATGTCTACGCCTAAACCTATTAATATTGCTTTCTCTGGTATGTCAGTATTCCCATCGCGCAGCAAACATATGCGCTAGAACGCAGGGGCCGTCTGGTGATACGAAAGAGCCTCTATTAATGCAACCTACTCACTATATCAACGCTATCTAATTAACTGCAGTGCGGGTGACAGACTTCCAGAGAAATATATGTTAGCAGGACCAATCGCTTTTTCAGATGAAGTCAACAAACAGTCCTTAGACATGCAGGAAAATGAGTAGATCTTACCAGCATGGAAGAAAGTCGTAATAAAGAGAAAGTTAGTTATTGTCCGCAAGGGTGGCGTATGTCTGGTGCGTTGGCTTTATTGTTGTCCCTAGATTTTAAGTTCGTGACTAGTTTCAAGAAAAACACAATGCAAGTATTTTAAATGCATCTTTTCACGTTTTTACACACCACAAGCTACAAGTTTCCTTCGTATCGTAGCAACAGATTTATAATCGATATCTCGTAAACGAATAAGTATCGTATTACTTGTACATCTCGTAAAAAATGAGATTCACGAAAACTCATGCTCAATTGCTATGTTTAGATCGTCAAATTCTTCGTCTCCAAACAGGAAATTTCACAAACATCCAATTACAGAAAACAAAACCAACAAAATACAGAGTTATAGGGAGAACCCCCTAATTGTCTACAATTAATCTACTACATCAGGGGTTTCAAAGTGAAAACGAACGCGGGCCAGTTAAAGAATTAAAAAATTGTGGCGGGCCGCACGTCATTTTCAACAGCATAATGTTAACTCTCTTGTTTAAAATGGACACAATATTAAGAATACTGACTATTATTATTATATTACTATTGTGATTACTCAAAATGATACGGTGCTGCTATCGCTCATTAATGCACGTCGCTAATGCTAGCTGTTCCTTCAAGCTTACACATCCAGTACAGCAATCCCTTCAGTAAATTATTGGGGAAAAATCTTTTCGATTTTATGCTACAAAAATTTCCAGACTACTAATTGGTCAAATCTTATCTCAACTACTCTGCAGTTTGACTGCAGACTTGGCATCGTTTCGACGGAAAAGGAATTCTGTCCTTATTGAGATTGTACTGGAAACCACTTTCATGATAGATTTCAAGTGTCCGACTGTCAAATGAGATCGGCTTTTCCTCTTAGTGTTCTTCATTAGGGGTAAGAATCGTTCACACGCATACGTGCTGCCGAATATCGCAATCGTTTTTAACCCAAAGAATCTCAGCACATGAAACTTTTCGTTTGGCAAGTAGAAATAAAAGCCTTGCCATTTTGTTTCAGAACAGTTCTAGTTAAGATTAATATTGTACTGTAAATTAATTAATCCCATTTGTTGATTTTCTGGAGCTTTCTCAATATCTGCCTTCAAAGCTAAAGCAAATAACAAAAATTCCGCGTCCACAATTATAAAATCCTGGAATCATTCGTCTAACACTTATTCAAGCACAAAATGGACTGAGGATATTCTTGATTACGCTCACAATAAACACTGTCAACAGGTTTCAGGTGTGGAGAGTAGAGAATTGTAAGCAGTATTAACTGGTTTTCCCAAAGTCGAAGCTTAATTTGAATGCCTTAATATTGTCGCGTGTCTCGATAATGAGCTTATCTTTATCTTGAAGCTCTTTGGTAATATTACACAAATGACCAGTCACATCCACAAAAATTGTCCATCGTTCTTCATTCAGGTCTTCAATAATTCTGGTCTGCTTTTTCATGAATAATATGATCTCAGTCAACAACTGAAAACCCCCGTTCCCAAAGAGACTCCCGAGTTAACCACCTTATATTAGCATAATAAATTATTTCACGATAATCGCTTTATACTTTTTACAATGACGTTAAAATTCACATTCTTTAAAGGCACTTGCACAAATAAAATCCACATTTTTAATTCAGCCCATTACATTATTCATTTCGAAAATTTTTAACAAAATTCTGATTGATGAAGAATAGGTGGAGACTAAGGAAAGAAGTTGTTCTCTTACATTCGTAAATTTTGTGGTTTTTAAATTTTTCTGCAACGTCATTATTTTTGCCAATCAGACGCAGCCTCATCACTACAAAACACAAATATTTCTTTCGCAAAGCAGTCGTAATTTGTTCAAAAGAATGGCTAACTGAGAAGAAATTTTATCATCACTTACTTTTCTTTTCACAGGGAACAGTTCCAGAAGCTCCTCCTCTAAGAGGTCCTCACTAACCGTTCGAATAAAAACAGCAAGTTGTTCAATATGTATAACACCTGTGCTCTCGTCAATAGCAATTGAATATGCCACCAAATGTTTACACTTTTCTTTAAGTTGACGCTGTATATATCCTGTCAAGTCTGTCACATGTTCGACCACCGTGTTTGCAGAAAGACTGATATTTTTTAAAAGCTCTTTGATTTTTTTTATTGAATAAAAAAATATCCGTCCAACGGGATTCGCGCTCTTCCATACGGGCAGACAGATGGATGGATGGACATGATATTACGAGGCTAATAGTCATTCTTCGCAACTGTTTTGCAAAACGCATTAAAAGGTGAAAACTTACGGAAACACAGCTTTATTACTCTGTGCACTATACAGGATTCTTATTAAAAAGTTTGAACACAGATGTAACGGGTGTAATACCCGAAGCACTGCTTCGAATATATGATGTCCGTTCTACCTCCACAATGCACAGAATTTATAAAAATCTTCCAACTTCTTTCAGCAGTTAAACAAATGTTAAAGTAATGGAAGATCCTAGGTTTCTTGGCGTTACGCCGTGTTAATTAGTAAACAGTTGCTGACGTTTCGAATGATCAAAGTGCCTTCACCTTCAGAGCCAAGAACTTCGAGAAGATAGAGACAATATAATCCTTCAAAAGTCGGCAAATATTTGCCAATCTAAAAGGCGTAACATCCCAGAAGACTTGAATTATCAACAACACCGCTGTGACATTCTTATTTTGCATTGTAAAAATAATGAGGGGAATGTCCAGTAGCCACGGACAGTTCTGAAATTCCCGACACACTTGTGATTACTGGAAAATCTGCAGCTGTGTGTGTGGGAAACAGTGTAGCAATCATATTTTGATCACTATTTATTTTTGAGACCACTGTAGTGACAAGATTTTCTGTTGTGTTGGGATGATAGCGGTCTAATTTTTCATACCTCTCTGAGTTCGAAATACGTAAGTACCGTACATTCTTTCTTATTTTCTGAGCTGGGTCTGCATTCAAGGAAATGTGCAATCTTCCCCCTTTATACAACAGTTTCATAAATATTACAAGTCCGGTACACCTGGACAGTCATAATGCTGGTAGTCCCGGACACTTAACGTGATTTGTTATCATAATTCAGATTAAGTGTATATCTTCAGACTGCCAAAATCAAAAGTCAACTAGTGGAAGGGGCGTGTGGGGGGAAGGGGACATGAAATAAACCACACGAACAGTAATGTCCAAGGAAACGTCCGTGCGAAACGCTACTCAATGTTTTACGTGCCGATAGATTCAGTTCAGGAAAAATTGACAGGTACAAGACATGGAACTGAAAGAAAACTGAAGTTAAATTTGGGCAGATTTGAAAATACTTTTTCGGAACAGATAGATCAGGCGTGTTAGAGAACTAGACGTTTATTTAATGCCTTTGTCGAGAAAGGAGTTCTTGAAATTGGTACATGAATTGGCCGAGGGTATGCGTATTTCTCAAACATATAATAATGAGAATAAGTCTGTTGGAAAGCATGTTTATTCTCAGTTCACGAGTCGGCATCCTCAGTTATGTTTGTGAAATCCACAATCCATAAGTTTGATGACAGCAGCTGCCTTTTCGAGCAACGGACATTACTCAGTCCGCTAGGATCATAACTGCTAAGATGAAATTATTGATATTCATACCCTCTCAACAAGCAGTGACCATTACTCGGCAGAAGTCCTTAAGAAAATATCACATCTTCCTGACGACAGGCAGCATACGCAAATCGCAATAACAAAGGCAATGCCAAAAGTGAAATACATGCGTTAAGTACTTTCCGGAATGAGTTCGAAAAGAAATAAGCCAGCGAAATTAAAAAACAGCAAAAGCGACAAATTAAGAGCCAGCCAGCCAATAAATAAAGGATGTAAAACGAAACTGCGCTTGGGAGGAGACCGCGACTAAGGCAGCAGGAAAAACGCCGGGGATCATTGCAAGTGAGTTCTCCGCTGAGGACTGGATTCAGTGTCTCCGATAAAAGCAGTGGACCACAAAACTCTGCTGAACTTAAAGGACTTGCTGATAACTATGCACGTGACTCGTGAATTCGCTGTGTGAGTTTGTGGTAATTTTAAATGCGTAGATGAAATAGCTTTGTTCTGTCGGGGACCGAGATTTAAAAATCCAAAACAGACACATTAGGTTTTGCTTTCTTACTAGTTCAAGGAAGTTTATCTCTTTAAGTAATTGCATTAGTGTTTTTCCAGAACAACACAGCGTTAATTTACGCTGATACATACAAGTATTATTTTATTATAAAATCACAATTTGGTGAAATAACCACGCCCGGGGCTACCGGACTTTCCCCTCATTTAGCTGACATCGGTAACCAAACTACAATGTACAGATTATTTCAAACATACGAATTCCTGACGGAAGGCTGCAGAGTACATATAAGGAGCATAATAACGAAATTTATAGTAAGACTCCAACCCAAATATTATTAGGGTCATCAAATCAAGGCGAATGAGCTGGGTGGTGGATGCAGTACGCGGGGGGGGGGGGGGGGGTGGCAGGTAAATGTAGCCCCATATGAAGTTCTGGTAGTAAAATCTAAACAAAAGACACCACTGTTTATACTGACGGGCAGGTGACAGGATAATATTAAAATACATTTTAAAGAGACGAGAGAGCGTGGACTGGATTCATCTGGCACAAGATAGGGAAGAGTGTGGGCTCTTCGTGTTACATGAACTACAGGAAAGGGGCTAGTGGAAGGACTGTTATCTTCTAAAGAGAGACGTGATTTCCTGTGGTGACACATAATACCACCCTCCCCCTCCCAAAAAAAAGGAAAATTAGCTCCATGTGAATAAGGGCGACAACATTTCCCGACCCGCCCTTTGATGAATAGACGCTTAGACACAGAAATAGACATACAAAGTCAGGCAATGTCCAACAAATCTACATTCCTGTGCAGGCCCATAACATCAACTACGTGTTTTTGCCTCACATTGACACAGTGGCTACCAAGTTGTCACTCTACATCGTATATTTGTCAATATTAACTTTCGATTTGGCCGAACAGCACTCCGCCGCAATACAATTACAAGATGTCATACAGTGTACATTTCAAGTCAGTGTCCACGGCGACAGAGACAAAGAGAAAAAAGTGTACTATTCAAAGACGCTGTCAACTGTTAAGTTTATACAGCGTCGGTGGTAGATGAATAGAACATGAGTATGGAGGACTGGTGGAATGATACTGAAAGGTAAAAACCTCAGAACTCAGAGAAAAACCTGTACCAGTGTCATGTATCTTGCATAAATTCCACATGAATCAGCCTGCAATAGGACCCGAGCATCCGTGGTGAGGAACCGACGACTAAGGGCGTGAGGCCACCAAACCAGACTAGACCAGACCGGTCCAGACCAGAATATCTGAAACTCTTTTAGGAAATCTAAATTCTGGAGATCCAAATGTGCAAGTCACAGCCAGACACAAACGTTGTCACGATTTAAACTATATTGTCACAACGTGATGTACAGAATAAAGGTTGTCCGGATTTGTTTGGAACATGAGGCCTCGAGCGCCACTGTTTCACAGTCAGGAGAACAGTGGAACAGGAAAAATGCCGGTTACTTCTTAATTAATGTCGGACAAATTATTCTTGTCTCATGCAAAAGAAGTTTCGGAAGGGCATACTGCCTCCAATTTCAGGGTAGCAGTCCCAAAAGAGTCCTAATCCGTGAAGATGGAGGCCGTACGCTTCTCCAAACGTCGCCTGGATCGCAAACATTATTATTAATTATAAAATTAATTATAAAAATAATTTGTGACTTTTCCCGTCTTGAAACAAGTCCAGGTACAAGTGTGAGAAAACGCTGATTTCTGGCCTTTTTCATTTACGGGATGAATCCAAAGGCGTATATTTCTTTGTCGTCCTTTTTCTCCATATGACTGCTGCTATTTGTGCAGTCGAAGACTTTACTTGATTTATTTTCCACACGCATATGCACACGCACACGCACACTCTCACATAAGCACGTGCGCGCGAGTATGATCTAGAAAGCTGCAAGGCCATATAATTAATTAGCGTAAGATTGGAGGTTTTCACGTTATTTACTGTGAACATAACTGTCTGGGATATGCTGCTGTGCAGTCGGGCAGACATCCGTACACTGATGTTTCAGAAGGACGTAACATTTCCAACTTCAGTGTACATTGCAGCAGGCAGGTGAATCAACCACGCCGCTTTTCTGTTATATTAAATGTCACTGTGCCAACTGCTAAAGTATTTTGTAAGGTCGAATGTGGTGATTACGAATGACGCAGTAATAGAAATGGCCGTGGTTGATTTTCGTATACTGCTCTACTTCTCAGTCTGCAGAGATGTAGGAAAAGCAACAAATCAGCAATAAAGATAGGCCTGTAATCCGCAAGACATTTGATGTGGGTACTTTCCGAATTCAAAATAGATGCCCTACCACCTTGCTAACCTGTTCAGTGTGCTTCTGTTTGAGATATGCCGAATATACGTAGAGCCACAGTGCATAGACTTGGATCACGGTTAACTCGTTCGGAGTAAGTTTTCATCCGACGTGTACACGTATTCTGTGTTACATCTGAATGTCACACACAATACGTGTACATGTAACTGCTTTCCAGCAATCTGATATTTTAACCTTCAAAACTAATTCTCAGTGCCTTTGTGCTTGTTCTCAGTGCTGTTTGTTCCTTTACACATGCATCTAGTTAAGAAATTTGGTTCTACTTCCGTCCTCAGGCCACTGGCTGACACTTTAGCCTATTGAATGTATATCACCACGCTGTCCCTTTGTGTTTCACGCCATTTGATGTGGACATTATGTTAGATGCTACCCTGACATTGCAATTTCTAATCTCCTACAAACTGGAAAAAATGGCGGACTCACGAAATTGTTAGCAACACTAGCAGCACTGTCAAAGGTTCTGAAATTAGGGTGGTAATAGGCCTTCGAAAAATATGCAACATATGCAACCCTCGTTACGGCAACATTTTTTATTTAATATAGAACAACAAAATGGTGGCTGCATGATATCTATTATTACCTTTCGTTAGACGATCATAATTACACATGTCACCCTGATATTCCATATGATAACCTTTTTCAGTTTTTAATAAATCTTGCATGTTCCAGCAATTAAGGCATAAATATAAACGAAATATTGGAGACAGGCAAGTGAAATTTGGTATGGAGATTGAAAGGAAACGTAGCTACACGTATCGCCTACATTAATCGCAATAACAAACACGACGAGGGTATGAAAATTTACTTTTATACCCAAAAGTGTATATGTAGAAGGAATCTGCATTTAAGTAGCAAATATATTCTTCCAATAATAATAATAATAATAATAATAATAATAATAATAATAACAGCAAAGAATAAAGACATTACTCGACCTTATGACCATCAACACACGGTTACAAATTTATACTGTCTAAATATGACATTTACAACACAGAATCTGTTGATGTAAAATTTGTATTTATGAGTGCAACATCCTTCACTCTGACCACAATCTACTGGTTGCAACGATCTGCACCAAATTGAAGAAAAACATAAGCTTCCACAAGCGAAAACCAAGATGGGATTTTGAGAAGCTATATGCTCGACGACAGGCAGTACACGATAGACTAGAAGAAAAACTTGGTGCAATCAAATGTGAAAGTGGGAATGTGGAAGTGCAGTGGAACAATATCAAGAAATGTGTGTTAGATACTATGAGTGATTTAGCTGGAAAAGTCAAGAGGAGAGCAAGAAAGCCATGGATTACACAGGAGATGATAAGTAAAATGGGTGAACGAAGGAAATGGAAGAATGTCAACAACGAAGAAGGAAGGAAGAATTACAGAAGACTGAGGAACGAATTGAAAAGAGACACGACAACGCCAAGAAGGAATATCTGGAGAGCATATGCGACGAGATCATAGAATTTCAAAGAACAGGACGTTATGATCTAATGTACATGAAGACAAAGGAGCTAGGTTGGAAGAAAACCATGGGATTCAAAACATTCGCATCGAAGACTCTCACGGGAATATAACAATAGATCAGAGACAAGTACTGCAAATTTGGGAGAATTATATTACAGAGATCTACGATCGAGCTAATCGACCAGAACACCTAGAAGTTGAACCTGAAGCTGAAGTAGATGAAGCGAGAAAGGCCCTTATATTTTTCAAAGTGAAGTGGAAAAAGCTATCAAGGAGATGAGGGATAAGAAACCTACAGGAGATGATGATGTACCTGGGGATGTACTCAAATTGTTGGGAGAAGATGGTCTCAAACTAATGACACAGCTGATCAACAGCATATATATATAACTGGGGAGTGGCACAGAGATTTCATTGAAGTTACAATGATTGCCTTAAAGAAGGAGCCCAAAGCTACAAAATGCAGCGACCATCAAACAATCAGCATAATCGCACATGTAGCAAAGATAGTAGCGAGGATACTTAAAAGAAGGATCGAAAGGAAGACTGAGGATGCGCTTGGAGAAGATCAGTTTGGATTTCGAAGAGGAAAAGGAACTAGGGATGCAATTGGGATGCTGAGAATAATATCAGAACGAGCCTTGGTCATAGATGAGGAATTGTGTGCTTGCTTCATAGACTGGCAAAACGCATTTCACCGTGTCAACTGGACCAAATTAATGCAGATCCTAAAGGGAATTGGGATAGACTGACGCGAAAGAAGATTGATCAGCAAGTTGTACATGGAACAGAGTGTTAAATTACGACTGGACCAAGGGGAGACGAGATGTGTGAAGACTGGAAGAGGAGTTAGACAAGGTTGCTGTTTGTCGCCGATTTTGTTCAACTTATACAGCGAGTACCTTACCAAGGAAGCTCTTGAAGGGTTTGTAGACTTCAAAATAGGAGGACAAGTAATTCGCACTGTGAAATATGCATATGACCTTATGCTACTGGCTAGGGAAGAAAACGTGCTACAGGGCATGGTTGATAGACTAATTGAAATTGGAAGACGCTATGGAATGGAAATTAATGTGGAAAAAACTAAGGTAATGAGAATCTCAAAGCAACCATCCCCAATGAAAATTATGATAGATCAAAAGCAATTGGAGAATGTGGAATATTTCAAGTATTTGGGTAGCATGATAACAAATGATGCAAGGTCTACACGTGAAATTAAATCCAGAATTGTCATGGCAAAAGCAGCATTCAACAAGAAGAAGACTCTTCTCACCAGCAAACTGGACTTAAATTTAAGGAAGAAACTAGTAAAGTGCTATATTTGGAGCATAGCTTTGTATGGCGCTGAAACGTGGACACTTCGGAAAATAGATCAGAAGTATCTGGAAAGTTTTAAAATGTGGTGCTGGAGAAGAATGGAGAAGATCAGTTGGACCGATCGTGTGGGAAATGAAGAAGTATTACAGAGAGTCAAGGAGGAGAGGAATGTCTTAATACAATAAAAAGGAGAAAGGCTAACTGGACTGGTCACATCTTGCGTAGGAACTGCCCTCTAAAACACGTTATTGAAGGAAAGGTAGAAGGAAGGATAGAAATTACGGGAAGACGAGGGAGAAGACGTAAGCAGCTACTAGATGACCTTAAGGAAAAGAGAAGGTACTGGAAATTGAAAGAGGAAGCACTAAACCGCACCGTGTGAAGAACTCGTTTGGAAGAGGCTACGGACCTGTCGTAAGACAGACTACAGAATGAATGAATGAATGAATGAATGAGTGCAACATATAAAATTCCTTGTTTATTTTAACAATAGTAGCTGCGGTACGAACCAAACCCAGAATCTTCGGAACACTAAAGTTCGTACGTTGACCATTAAACCACGTGGGCAGCCTAAAATTCAAGACGTTACTGAGTTTAATCCCAACGGTCTCCAGTGTTCTTAAACTGTAATAATACTAATAAATATGCCGTTATAATAATGACCAGTCACTCAAAAACGACACCAGAGCCACCTTCCGACATGTCCCTTACATCAGATACTCCTCAGACAGAAAACAATGTCCAACAAGATTTGTGTAATGAAATAGGAGACTAAATAATTAAGCCACGTTCAAAAATAAAAGGAAGTTACATAGAGTTTATCAAAGTTACACAACGTAATTTATTTCTCAAGTAACACACAGCAGTAGAGGGGATGAACAAAGAGCACTGATGTTTGACGAGCAGCCGACTTGCTGTAATGAAATATCTGACATCGCCAAGGCTCTGGGAACCACTCAGCATCTTACTCAGGGGTATCGGGGTCTTTTTCTCGAGTGTAAAGCGGTCGCGGTCGGGGTAAGTTGACCATTGACCTCTATATAATGCCGAGGTTAAGAATCAGTGGAGCTGTATCTGCACTCCCCGTATATGCCTTCATTGCACCAGCTTTACCATTTTTCTTCTTATACTTCTTTACCGATATAGTCAGCATTGTTTAGGCCAACTTTCTGTGGACAGAACAGCTCCCTTAATGCACTGTGCAGAACCAATTGCTCACTCTCTCTACACACTTCCTTAATTAAAGAGACAGTGTTCTAAAGGCCTAAGGAATAAAAGCGATGCTATGCTTAATACTTATGAATTAAATCGCCGTTTATTATAACAAAACACTGAATGTTACTCTTATTCCTTAACAATTTCAGCGATTTTTATAAGTATTCATAGATTAAATTGCAATTAATATTATCAATTGCCATTGATTTCAAGAGATAGCTCTCCAGTAACTACGCACATGTTGTAAGTAAGCACGTTCTTTAGTTCTTTGAAGACTGAAATTTCTCTCAATTACGTATAGAAGTCAGTTCCTGCCTCACAACAAACAAACTTTGTACCCGCTACGAAGACCAATAAAGGTACACTGTTTAGCACATTTTTTTATTTCATGACGATGTCAATTGCTAAGATTATATAGCGTCGATGGTGGATGAATAAAATGAGTATGAAACTTTGATGGGAAAGCCGAAGTACTTGGAGAAAAAGCTGTCTCACTACCACTTCGTCCACAATAAATCCAACATTAACTGCTCTTAGTATTCAGTAACCAACAAATGCACAAACATAAACTACTTTATAGTTTTTATTAATATCGATTCATTTCCCTACACGTATTTCGGTCCGTAGACCATCTTCAGGGGGGTAAAAAGCTACTACACTTCACATGGCATTTTTAAGTACTTCTGAGACAAATGTGTTCTTCGGCACATTAAACATGCGATGTGAAGTTTAGTAGCTTGTTACCTCCCTGAAGATGGTCTACGGACCGAAACACGTGTAGGGGAATGCATCGATATTAATAAAAACTATAAAGTAGTTTTTGTGCATTTGTTGGTTACTGAACACTAAGTGAAAATGCACGGTGAAAGCAATATACAAAAATTAACTGCTCTGTTAAGGAACCAGATTCTCTGAGCGACTAATGCTATCAGGAAAATATCGGTGTTGATTGTAGGAATCGCAAGAAACAAACAAATACATTCTGTGGTAAAACGTAGAGTTCCAAATGTTACAGTGGGCAGTGCATGTAGTTACCACTGGGATTTAGAGGGTATGAGCACATAAAAACCAGCACGGAAATTGATTAAATAATTTCCTTGCAATAATGAGTTATATCAGCTCCAAATCAGATGTACTCATACAGTTTCATAACTGGTTTTTCTTTTTTATTTTCCGCCACTGTTAGAACCAATAGAGAACCAACTGCTTCTTCCATGTACTTAGAAGTAGCCTGTTACAACCAGAACAAAAAATCTGTTACGCAACATAGAACTTTAAACCTTGTTTCTCTGTCAAAATTGTTTATTACTTGTTTGTTTTAACGCGTCGGAAGGATGTAATGTTTCCTTAAATCTCAATGAGTTATTATATCACACACTGCTGGGCGCAGATTCAGAAAACACACAGGAAGAAAGATAAGATTCGTTTATTTGTTAATGCGTCAGGTGATCGTAAACCATGGTGCCGTGCGTGCGAAATGATTACGTACAATATACGTACACACCAGCCTAGTTACAATCTAAATAAGTATAGCGGAATCGTGCACAAAGTAAACAAAAGTCAGTACATATTTATTATGTCAAATAGCAAAGACCTTGGTTAGAAACAGGATTCTGCACAATGTGCAAATGCACATGGTTCATAGTGATGCGGGTGGGTACCTTAAATAGTCTGCTCGCCTAAATTTCAGCAGTGCTTATGGGCTCTGATAACATCCTCTTTTCAGTGTCCTGTTGATCTTTCCCTTTCCAATTACGTGTGGAGTTTTGCTCCACGGTACAATTCCTTGGCTTGCCTTCTTCATTGTATATTTCAACAGGTCTTTGCGAAGAAATATTTCTGCTGGACTATTCTAGTGTGTTACAGAACGGGCTAACTTGTCTGTTCGACTTTGTGCTGTGTAAGAAGTACCAAAATTCTATCCCACCCGGGTCGTCGCCTAACGTGTTTTCTTAGCAGGCGAATGCCGGAACGCCGGGAGGGGAGACTATTTAGGCCTATTTTAATTCCACCCCCTCCTTCCATTTCACCAAACATAATCATCTGCGTAATTTATTCGACGGTTGACAGCATTTGAGAGAGCGCTGCTAATAAATTACGAATAAGATAATAAAATAAACACATAAATACGATACACAGGCACACAAATAAATAAGGCGACTAAACGTATGCTGCCCATATTAAAAAATGTCTGCAACACAGACGACCACGCGTGTCAACTAAACACTAAAGTGACTTCCTTCCGAAGCAGTGACGAACATAAGTGCTACTAATTTAAAAAATAATTCTAGCATTAAAATAAAAGATCGCAATGGTTCTAGTATCAGGTTTGCAAATCGTCGCAGCAGAGTCTTGTGTCTGCAGCGTTACGCACATAAAATGGCGTATCATGCTGCAACGTCTAATTGTGTGCTTCGGCTCCACGATACCAAAAAGCTGACTACAATGCAAGGATTTCGTGAGGCTTTTGGAAAGGAGCCACATTAAGAATTTAGTCATAATAATGAAAGCATCACGCCAAGCAGAAGCATGAAAAAGTGAATTTGTTGCTCTACACATCCTTAACATAAGTCTTGGACGGACGTGAGTGGTCACCTTCACGTTCTGATCGCTTTATCCCGTGGAACCTGCTCACAGTACACAATTGATACGAGTCTCACGTAGTTAGACAGAAGATGTGTACGTGGTGACGACTATAAAAAAAAGGCACATCATACTTGTTGGGAATCGAATTTCAGTCTGCAGCCAATTACCGGTCGCTTACTGATTGAAATATGAACATTATATAAATGGTAAACACTGTTCAAATAACTACATGTTCAAGGGAAAATCGTTGGAAAGCACTTAGCCACTGAAGCTCAAGTGGATGCAGTTAGAGCGGCTATCGTTCACAGACAGCACCACTTGGCCACCTCGCTCGCCCAACCTCATTCACAGGTACTTGCCTCCAACGCCAATCGGTGCGACAGACCTTGCCGGAAGGGTAACAGCTGCAGTGGATTCAGCCACTCCCGACATGCTCAGCGCAACGTGTGGAAGAAATTTAATACAGGTAGGCGTAAGACAACTGCCGCTTAACTCAGGGGTCTCAGATATGCGGCCAGCAGGACACTTGACGCCCGCCACGCCTTTCCGTTAATCCTCTCATTGCCCTTATTCCAGTTACGGCATGTGGCCCGGCTGAGTGCCTAAGGATTTTGTCCATTCAAAAAGATTTTCGTCGTGGGCCTTTAAGCTGAAAGAGGTTTGCTATTCCTGACTGGTGAAGTACAACATACGTCAGTAGAGAGGTAAAGATCCAGTAAGTTTTGAACTGAGTAATTATAACATATTTTGACTGTGTTATTAAGATTATGAAGCAGGCCTGTTCTTAATGATGTGTTGAATTGTAAAGAAAATACAGTATTTATTAATTAAAATGACGCGTGGCTCGCCTGAATTTCGAAATTGTCCGTTTGTCCCGCGTAATGTTTAACTTTGAGACCCCTGGCCTAACTCACGGTGACCTCATTGAATATCTGCAAAATTTAGATCATGAAGGCTCCTGAAGTATTTGCATGAAGTCAGAAGCACCCTGTACTTGTAAATATATAACTTCTGTATGTGAATGTAATATTTATATGACTTTCTAAATACAGACCTCAAAGTCGTACGATGATCTCATTTCAAGGGTATTAAGCTTTACTTTTGTTTTTAAGATGAGGGGATAGTCGCGAATCCTGATCCGGAGGTCAGGCGTAGTCTAAGGGCATGGAATGTCTTCCTTTACCCCTCCCTCTCCCTCCAAGAAATTAGATTTAATCATTCGCATTAGCTCATTTAAAATTAAATTCCGCTCTCTTATTGTCCTCGTGCATAATCTTTGACTTCAGTAAAGGGGGGTAGGGTCATCTGTCCTTTATTATCTGAAGTTTTTCTGCTATATTTTTCCTGAGAATAGCATTTTTAATAAGCCCTGAGTCACACTTTTAAAACCCTAGCATAATTCATTCTTCGGAGGAAGGACTGTTAAATAATAAAATAATTTAAAGTTAGTTTTCCACTTCAAACTACTGCCATCTTAAAAAACCTTACCAGACAAACAAAACGTGTTGCGCATAGAAAGACAACAGATGTTACTTTAAATACCTTACTCTCTTTCTATTACTCAACCAAATTTCGCGAATCTAACTCACGGGTAACTGTTCGAAAAAAAAAAATTTTATTCAGCCTTAAAACTGGGGTCCCATGAATGGACCACACTGTTTCCGTCAATGAACCGTAAGCATAATATAGGAAAATATACGTTTATACATGCAGTAATGTATTATATTTTGTTGAAAATATATTATTTGCTGACATAACTGCTCTCTGAGTTGAATACAAAAGAAAGTCCTGGCGGTGCCCCACGTTTTAAGTCTTCACACGCTCTTGTCGTTTTGTACATAGCCAAAGGCGGCGCACAGCAGTCAGCAGCGCTGACAGATCAGACAGCTGCTGTAATGGTTCCTCTCTTCGCACTTCAAATTGACCAAATCTGCGATGTTCCATTTGTCCGTATCACCTTTCCGGTGTTTTTCCTAAAATGTTGTTTAGGCAGTTCCATTTACGTTATACACATAGATGTTAATAGCATTAACTTTACGTTCAACAATTCTTTCAAATAAATTGAAGAGTTCACTTACTCTTTCCTTACTGAAACCTGCTGCCCTAGACTTTCTTCAGCACGTGGCTGCCTCAGACATAGTTGTGTGTGTTGTCTCGTGAACCCATAGTACCATTTCCTTCCAGCGATTTCTGTCTTTATTGAGTGTGTGAGAAAAATCATTTAATTCAACAACTTTAAATGCCAGGCTGCCTAACTCAGTGATGGTTATACAAAACATGTATTGCTCCAACCGTGAAAAATGATTAACCAACTCCCCTCTGGCAATAACTTGAATGTTTTCATTGAAAAATAATTTTTCACATCTAAGTGTCTCATCAGGTATCTTTTCGAAGAGGACAGGCACATGACGCTGCATTTAAACAAATATCGCCGTTTCGAAGGGCTTCAAGAGCTCTCTCCATATTTTCACTCTCCCACCTTCCGTCTTTGAAAACTTCTGGCATCTTACAATAGAAGCTGGAAATTTATTCCTCAGTGGGCATTCATGACTACAAGATTTTCGCTCGAAACTCCGTGCCAGTTACACATAATTACAGAATAAGACGTAAACACAGGCGTAGAATCATTACCATTAAAATATCAGCCTAAAGGGTTTGCACAATACCGGCAATCTGTACCAGAGTGCATGGTTATATGAATGGTCCACCGGTCCATTTACGGAAGCCTGTGGTGGTTCATCGATAGCAACTCGGAAATTTTTTTTCGGAGCTCTGGAGTTACATAAGAAAAACGGGAACAGTAAATTATACAGTACAGAACACACTTTTACCTCGCATATAAGAAAAGGCAGTCCTTACTTTCTGTGATGATAAATAAATGTCGAGGCGTAATCCAAAAATAAGAACAGAAAAGTCAAATATTTTTGTAGCCAATCAGTGGCCATTTCACGTACCAATCTAAAAAAACTAAACAAAATGACACATCACTAGATGTTGCTCCCGCAACCCTGAACGCGCATGTCTTATCAAAAGTGTTTGAAATATCGCAGGTGGTCCATCCATACAGGCCGAATCCTCATTTACTGTATTGCAGAACTATCTGTTGCTCACTCAACCTCCATCCTTTCTCCACAAGTGTGGACAAGAGATTGGAATTTCCTGGCGGAACGAACTTCCAGACCCTATTCTTTGATATGGTTAAGTACTGTACCTGCTTTCTATCTCGACCAGCTGTTTCTGCTCTCTGAGATGTACATTTTCACAACTGATAGTGCACGGTTCGATTTTGGTGGTGGTAGGTGGTTGTTACTGTGTAACATTTAAAAACTTGTGAAAACGTAACATGGGCTCTGAGCGAAAAAGGTTAAATGAGTTGAATATGAAAAAAAAAGGGGCTAGACTTCATTGATAAAGGTGTTAGTCAACGAACAATTGCTGTGCAGTCTGGTGTTGCGAAATCCACTGTTGGGAACATAAACAAAAGCAGGCTTGGGAAGAAAACTGTAGTAAGGAAAGGAAACGAAAACTACTAATAACAGATGATGAGAATGTTAATGCTGTAACACTACAGTTTTTTCTAAAATGTCGTGGAATGAATATCTCGGTTACTGGACCAATGCTTCAAGCAAAAGCCAGGGAAATTGCACAGAGGCTTCATGTTGAAAATTTTCAGGCAAGCAATGGATGGCTTGAATCGTTAACGACACGACACAACATTAACTTTCGATTCCTAAATGGTGAATCAGCTGCAGTAGACATGGCAGCGGTGGAAGACTGGAAATCAAAACTGCAGCCGGTAATAAATGAATACCCACCGTCAAATGAATTTAAGGCAGATGAGACAGGACTGTTTTATCGGCAAATTCCAAGAAAAACCTTGATTCAAAAAGGGAAAAAATGTAAAGGTGGGAAACTATCCAAGGAAAAATTAAGTGTTCTTTTCTGTTGTAGTGCCACTGGTCTAGCCTCTAGTCTTCGGTAATGCTGCATGTCCTCCTGCATTCAAGGAGCAACGGATACACACCAAGCATCTTCCAGTTGACTGGCGTTCGAATAAAAAGGCGTGGATGACCCAGACAATTTTTGAAGAATGGCTTGAAGATCTAAATCGTATGATGAGAAAATAAAATCGGAAAATCTTGTTCCTTGTTGACAACGCAAACATTCACTCTGTGACAAAAGTGATCAGCAACACAACGGTAAAATTCCTTCCACCGAAATTAACGTCTGAAGTTCAACGTTTAGACCAGGGAATCATACGAGTTGTAAAATCGCAATATCGCCAGCAAATATTACAATACATTGTCACAATCACAGAAACTAATAACACAAAGTCTGACTTTAACAAATCAGTATCAGTGTTACATTAAGTACATGGTTAAGTAGCGCTTGGGAACAGATTTCAAGGGAAACAATTGTGAAGCGCTTCCGACGAGCGGGATTTAATAGCCACCAGGAAAAAATGAAGACTGTGAGGAAGATACGGGGCTAAACGAAGCGACATAGTGTCTTCCACTGATGTTCAGAAGAACACAGCGTCAGTCGATGAGATTGAAAGTGATGATACCGGCCTCATTGTGCATGAAAAAGTGCCCTCCACCCCAGATGAAGTTCTGGAAGATATTTTCAAGGAAACTGAAGAACAGAAACAAGACTCACATTGTGAAAACAGCGATAGTGACGATAACAGTGACGTAGTGAATGCAGATCACAGCAGGCCATTACCTAGCCATAAGGAAGCTCTCCAGTAAGTGTCTCAATTAATTGCATGCTCCTCAGCCCACCAACCTCAATTCATAGGTGACTTTTTCGTCTGTACAACAGTACTGAGTGGCAATGGATTCCAGCTAAGATGTCGACAAGACAATAAAAATCAATGAATATTTTTCACCAAATGAATGAAATTATTGTTGCTGAATTTCAAATAACAGAATCTTATAAAATAATGTGTTTAATACACAGATTAATATTTCCGTTTCATGCAGTTAATGTATGTGTACCATATTAACACAGAAATACTTTAAATCCGTAAGTTTCTATACGTTGGCCACCCGTGTAATTTGGGCGGCTTTGAACGGAACTGAAGGTGGCCAAAATAGACAGGTTTCACTGGATAACTGTTTCAAAACCCTTTGAAAAAGAGGGTAATAGGGATATAGTTCTGAAATTAGCTTTATTATTTTTATCACCTTTTTTAATAGAGGCTTAATTTCTGCATACTTTAGTCTAGTAGGGTAGGTTCCTGTAGAGAGTAATTTGTTACATATATGATTTAAAGGTGAGCTACTAATATGGGAATTTGCTTTCACTATTTTTGTCGAGATTTCATCGTAACAATGAGAATTTTCAGATCTTAGTCATTTAATAATTTTTCAATTTATTTAGTAGATGTATTATTATATTTTATGTTTGGAAATGGGCTACTGAAGGCTTGTAACAAATAGTCTATAGGATAACTATTTATATTATTAATAGTATTATTGCTACGCGAGTTATTCGTGTTGATTTATTCTGCTAATGACAAGAAATAATCATTGAAAGTATAAGATATAACTTGTCGATCATAGATTATTTTTCCATCAACATTTAGTTGATCTATATCACCTTTTTAACCTTCTTCCCAGTTTCAGATTTTATAATATTCCATGTGGTTTTCATCTTACTATTCGAATTCACAATCTGTTTACCATAGTGATATTTCTTAGCTTCCTTTATAACACATTATACAAAATTTTTAAGTAAAATTTATTTATTTTAGGGTCATTACTATTTCTACTAAGCAAGTAAAAATCTCTTTTTTTTTTTTTTTTTTTTGACAAGAGATTTGAACTCCCATTTTTAGTCAAGGGTTATTTTTAGCTTTGATATTTAATCTTGTTAAGCAGAAACTGGAATATAAATTTCTTATATATACGAGTATCTTAAGAAAAAAATTAAACATTTTGTCTACATCATTATTATCAAAAAGTTATCACAATTTTCATTAATCAACTTAATCATAAAGTCCTTCATTGTATATTTATTAATTTTTTGTATGTTTTGAATTTTATAATTTTGTAGTTTAATTTTAATATCTTTTATATCAAGAAACTGTGCATCATGGTCAGACAACCCGTTATATAAAGGGGTATAATGTAATTTTCAAATTCACAAGTGTCAATAAATATATTGTCAATGCCAGTGTCTGAATTATTTTGAACTCTGGTAGGGAAGGATACAGTACCAGATCGATTATAGGATGTTATTAAAACATCTAATTGCTTTTTCTTGCAATTATCAAAAATATAGTTTACATTTATATCACCGAAGATGATAAATTATAATTAGCACTGTTAAGTGATTTTAGTATAATATTTAATGTATTTATGAAAAGAGTAAAATTACCAGTGGGTACTCTATAAATTGACAATATGCAGATATTAAAAAAGCTATATGATAAGTTGACTGCATATGCTCCTATATCCTGATCATTTGAAAATGTATTTAGATAAATATATTTGAAACTTCCGTTTTTATGAACAAAAATACATACTCCACCTTTCTTAAGAGCATGCATACAATATTTGGCACCAAGGTTATAGTTATAAATATGAACAAAAGCAAATTGTTAGTCATTCAAATGATGTTCTGTAAAACATAAAATATGAGGTAGATCTGGATATAGAAAATTTAAGATTTCAACGGTTTTCCACTTTAGTCCTTGAATATTCTGGTGACAGATCTTTCATGAATCATATGAAATGGGCGAAAAGGCATTTTCCACTTTAGATGCTAGACTAGAGGTCGTTTGGGCTTGGTTTATTTTAAAAGCAATTGTGTCCTGATTAATATTTAACTCATTTGGATCAGTAACCTTTGGATTTTTAACCAAACTTTGGGCACTGTCCCCCATAAAAAATCATCACTTATTCTTGCTGGAACCTTTCTCAGTCTATTAGATGTTCGATTTACAACTGGTTTTGTTAACAAGTTTGAGTCTGATACATCATGTTCTTTAGAGGTTATCTTAGGCTCTACTTGTACAGGGTCAACATAATTTAAATTTACTTGACCCTTCATTCCTTCTTTACTTCTGATATTTCCCATATTTAGATTATCATCAATCCACCCTCTACTGTAGACAGGGTGCAATCTACCTGTATAACCTGACCGTGATCATGTGAACAAACATCCACCCAACACTTATAGGTACTCCTTCTTTCAATTGGAGTATTGAATTGATACTGGTGGCTAATTGTTTAGTTAACCTTTCTTTTCCTAAAGTATTCAAATGCAAGCCAGGATTTTAAAAATATTCCCTACTGAGATCTATTTTTATTACTGATATATAATTGCAATTTTTTACAAGTTTCTCTAATTTTCTATTAATAGAACACACTTGTTTATTTACACATGATGAGTCAATCAAGTCAAATCGATGAGGTACACACATCAGGATAATGTTGGTGTGACTAATATTTTTAACATAGTTGAGAATATGCTTTAGTTTAGTCCTAGAATTATTTTTACTTACCATCATTTGAACCTCCCCAGAAAAATATTACATCATTTTTAGTTAAGCTTTTCATTTCATTTGCTGCAGTCATAATCAAAGTGTCTGAGGATGTACCTGGTTTTACATAACTACTAACCTAAAAATTACCATTTAAATGATCTTTCACTCTCGATGCACATCCTCTGGCATGACTATCACCTATGATCAAAATTTTATGATCCTTCTTATGATTAGTCACATTTCTACATTCGCTCACTAAATTTCCACATTTACTTAAGGTAGTGTATCCTGAAGCTGTCCTTTCATCACTCACATTCAATGAAACTAGTCCATTAACCTTGGTTGGAATTTCATGGAACGTCCTTTCTTCTATATTACGTTGATTCTTTTTCCTTCCCTTAACAATATCTGTCCATTTAACTACACATGTTATCACTTCATCTTCTTGGGACGTCATTTTAGTGCATTCAAGTGACCATTTGTTGATTATCGATGTAATGGTTTCAGCAACTCGCTCTCTTTTGGCAATATGAAGGAGAGTTTTTAATTCAGCAATGTCACATTTAAGATCTTTTACGTTTCCTTGATTTTTACTAGTCTTATTACTTAAAATTTTCTTTCCATTGTCATGTATTCCATTTCTATACTTAGTACTCCCCTTTGTTGGTATCTCCACCTTGCCGTGGTAGAGGGGCTTGTGAGTTCCAGTGACCCTGAGAGCTAAGCTGGCGGTAGCATTGCTACCAGTAGGGTTTCCCAAGCCGGACAGATCAAGAGGGTAGGAACCAGACGAAGAGAGATGCCTAGGAGATGGGAATTCCAATAAAAACTCCCTGATGCCGGAAGCAGCGACATCAGTAGCGACTTGAAGCACAGAGCAAATGATGCTCGAGATGGTTCATGATCGTGTAGCAACAGGCGTGACCAGAGTGGTCTGAACGGCTGCTGTACTGCGATGTGCAAAGCAAATGGAAAAACTACCACATTATTACTTTTCCTGTATAGTCTCTTCCAGAAACAGAGACAAATGTGAGATGCTTCCTCTGGAGACAAAACAATCCGGAGGTAAACTACTCCCCCATTCGGAACTCCGGGGAGGGGGGGGGGGGTGTTTCTAGGGGAGACACCACGCGGTAAGTGTTACAGCGAGGAATACGGACAAAAGCAGAAGACGCAGAAGGAAAATCACAGCTTCAAGACAGGCACTTGGAATGTAAGGACCTTGAATCAAGGAGGAAAACTAGAAATTTTGAAGAAAGAGATGCAGAAGAACGCAGTGTCTGTGCTAGGTGTTAGTGCAGTGCGGTGGAAGGGTGAAGGTGAAATAAGATGTGGTGATTATACAGTGTATTATTCCGGCGATGACAGGGCTGAAAGAGGAGTAGCAATAGTAGTGCATAAAAGCGTAGTGAAAAGTGTTGTTAAAAAGAGTGTGTATAGTGACAGAATCATTGCTGTTATGTTGAAGGCAGAACCGGTAAGTATTTTGATAGTGCAAGTGTACATGCCAACATTGGAGTATGAAGATGACGAAGTGGAAGAGCTGTATGATATAAATGAAGAAATTCTCGAAGAGGATGGAAAGGGCGCGACAAATACGATTATAATGGGAGATTGGAACAGTGTGGTTGGAGATAAAGCTTATCACAACGGGAACAGCAAAACCAATTGTAGGCGCCCTGCACGCGTCAGTACCTCCTCCCCTGTTTACTGTACCAAACGAACGCTTAGAACTCAGTCGTGACCAGAATTAAGTGTCGCCATATTAAGCTTTATTTATATAGGCGTTGTCATTTTAGCTATATAATTACACTACGAACTGTGTCACCATTAGTACCTGATTTTGGGTGAAGGACGTCTTGTTTACAGAAATGTATTTCAAAATGTTACCAACTACCCAGCTAGGGAAAACAACTTGACAGTGATTAACTGCTGTGAGACTTAATGTTCTCACGGCGGTGATTATGAACACTGCTCTCTTCTAGAATGTGATGCCGTACAGTCTGGTAGAAGTGAACCAACGTTTCACATACCTTGATAAGGGAGGCAGCAGTATCATCTGAAACGTCGGCACACTTTTACCATACTACACAACGTCACATCCAAGAAGAGAGTAATTTTATGCTGTTTTAGGTAAGCGAACAGTTAGTCGTAGCAAAACGATAGACTACTTGCCTCGTCATGTTGATCCGTCCGCCTGCCCGCATGGAAAGACTCAACTCTCACCAAACGGATTTTCGGGAAATTTCATATTTGGGAGTTTCACTAATATTTTGGTTAAAATTCGACATAAAAATAGAGTTTATATGAAGACCCATTACACTCTGCATCAAATTTGAGGTTGTATCATGTTACGGAAACGAAAATATGTTTACTTAGTTGAAGTTGCAATGCAGAACATCAAACTAGCATTTCAATTACAGGATTGGCTCTGGTTTAAAAATTGATTATATTGCTGTATGGAAGCAGGATACAACAATAAACTTACATGAATTAAACGAGGCGCCTTTTCGCTTGTCGTTTGTACTGAATTTCCGGAGCATCCCTCTTCACCGTCCAGCAGTAATCGGCTAAAATGGCAGCACTCCATTTGCTCTTTTATCTGTTCTTCAACGCTCAGACGTCCTGGTGAAAAGGCTCACCGTGATCGTCACTTACGGCACCACAGTTAACCGGAAAGGAATCCAAGTGTGAATGGAGGAAATGCATCTTGAGTGACACGTTGCAGCCGAGCTTCTCGTAAGAAGTTATAAGATCCTCCACAAGCTTCCTGAAGTTGACGGCTTTTACATTTCCCAGAAAACCAGTCGCAACATGTCGAAAGGCATTCCAGGCTGCCTCCTCGTCATCACTGAGAACGAGATCAAATTGAGCGTCTCTGAAGAGCTGACGTATCTGGGGGCCAATGAATACACCCGCCTTAATCTTCTCCATACTAAGCCTTGGGAATTTCTCACACAAGAATGAGAATACTGAGCCATTTCTGTCTAGTGCCTTCACGAAATTTTTCATAAGGTCCAATTTAATACGTAGAGGTGGAAGCAAAACTTTACACGGATCTACAAGAGGCTGATGAGCTACGTTCTTTGTTCCAGGTGTAAGTGAGTTACGTAGAGGCCAGCTCTTCTTCCTGTAGTGAACACTTCTAGCACGACTATCCCATTCGCACAGGAAACAACAGAATTTTGTATGACTTTTCCAGTCCCATCAAAATGGCAATTACCTTCAAATCGCCGCACTGATATGTCTTGTAGCTCACGCAGCTGAAATTTTCCTTCATGTTTTCATATGTTTATTTTTGTGGACGGTATAGGCAACAGGGATTGAAAGCAGTACGTTTCACTTGTGCAGCAACACTGCTCTTAGGATATGCATGGAAGAGTCTATGAATAATCGCCGTTCTTCCGGATTGTACCTGATGTTCATTGCTGCCATCAGAGCCTCGACGTTCTTACATACGGCATTTTATCTACCCAACTTATATATTTTAATGAGTACCATACGTAGATAGCTGGTGTAATAAATAATTGAGTTCATGAGGATGAACTATGAAATGGTTCGAAACATGTTGGACTATTTTTAATATAAACTGTGTTAAATAACAGATAACACGATTTTATACAATACATACGCCCCTTTTCCCCACTATCACCCCAATTTTATTTGCCCGTCTTCAGCTCAGTAGGCTAAAGAAAACTATTCTTAGGTAGAAAAAATATTGGGCGGGGGAGGGAATTTTCCCCCTTTGCCACCTCCTCAAGTTACGCCTATGGCTGTGTGAATAACAAAACTATATACTTATGTATTACTTCTAATGTGGTATGTGGTCTTTAGCGGTAATTTATTCAACTGATACTGAGGAAGTTTATAGGTACAGTAAAAATGTTAACTTAACTGTAAATTTACTGACAGATGTCAGTTTTTATGACACTGGGTAAGAATACATAGTCTACGTAATGACATATCGATGTGGTTGTATTGTGGTTTGCTGTGCGACCCCGATTAGCATGTGTGCTACCTGAGGGTGTATAGGGGGCTGTTAGAGCACGCGCTTTGTGTAATTGATGTACTAGTTTAACGAGACTGTTATACTCCCCCCTGAATTTGCTTGGATAAGAATATTATTTATTTTAACAAATAAATATATTAGTTATATGCATTACGCAACCTGCTTCTGTCGCTGAAATTTTCCATACAACTTCCACTAGTACTGAAATCATGACAATTTTTAAGTGTGTTCGCAAAACAATTGCGAAAAGGGAATATTAACTTGGTCACGTCTATCCGTCTACGTGGAACAGAGCGACTCTTAACGGATGGATTTCCGTAAAAGTTCATATTTGGATTTTTACTAAAATTTGTAGACACAATCAGAATTTGGTTAAAATGGGGGAAAAATATAACACTTTACATGAAGATGTACATACGTATATAATCTCTCGCCGTGATTGTTACAACAGAGACAGGCTGGGTTTTCTGCGAGATAACCATTGAGGCCGAACAAAGAGTTTTTATAATTGAGACAGACTAGTCTCTGTGAGGTATGAGCCAAGGCTGAAAAAGTTGGGCATCGAGCATTGAGTATGATCGATTGTAAACGTCGGATATTCGACGTTTAAGAAACATCGACTGTAACACTCCCTGCTTACAATATCTCGATTGTAAATCTGTTGCTCAAATACGGATAAATCTTATAGCATGTGTTAAATGACTCGGTGCTTGTCTAGAAAGTATTCACAAAATTAGCACCTCGGGAATATAACACAGCGAAAGAGCCCGAAGTCCGGACAGTTAGTAACAGCTTTAATCCTTTAAAGACTAAGTGAAAGTACCTTTCTATCCAACGGTCCCCGATTTCCGAAAGAACACTGCTTTCTAGAACGTCCCCGTTTGTCCTGCTGGTAAGAGCAACATGTAGCTGAAGGTGAGAATGGATCATTGGAGGAATGATACTAACAGGGAAACCGAAGTACTTGGAGAAAAACCTGTCCCAGTGCCTTTATGTCCACCACAAACCTCAAATGGACTAACCTGGGATCGAACCCGGGCCTCAACGTTGATGAACCTCAAAATATTTAAAGAGTCAGTTTGTACCGCACAGTAAACACACTCTGCTTGTTATAAAAACCAATAAGGTAATGCTATACGGAAAAATACTAACTCTTTGTTCTGAAAACCGTGTAGAAACAAAGGCACTCTGTGGGAAGAAGGCAGAATTCGTTTAGTGTGAAACACAGTGGTACGCTTTAAATGGTTAGTATATGCGTGGCGCAACCAGAATATTCAAAGTTTGATCGAATGTTACGCACGTGTTCACTATATCTGATCTTTAAGTTTCTGCTACTCTGGCCTATCTACAAAATATTCACACACGCTTTATTACATTCAGGCCACGTTAGCTTATACAAGTTGTTGTGTTTTTTAGTTTTAGCACTTTATGTTTGTGCAAAATATTATTTTAAAAGTTGTATTTGTTACGTTTCCTATGTACGAACCTATCCATTATCAGATTTGTTAGTGTTGGTTGGATTTTGTTTTCGTTACTCTATTTTACTCGCAGTATATACCTGTTATTACTAGAGGTTAATTCATGTTTAAACGAATTTTGATAAATATGTAATTGATCCTTAACGTATTTCAAAACCATCTGCACATAGGACCCCTAAAGACGGTCCTGGTTTGGAATCGAAACTTTTGTGTCTTTGATAAAAATTTATATTGTAGTGTGTCCTAGATGGTAATATTTGCAATATAATATTCTTTGCTGAGTATAAGAGGCACTCGATAAAATTAACACAATTAAAGTTGTTTTAAATAAAATTCAACGTTTGTCAGAAAGGATTATGAAGAGTATTACGAAAAACCGCTGAAACGTCGCTGGAATTACGACTGCACTAGATCTTGCCTCGGTGAAGAGTAAATGAACTGCGCTAACGAAAATTGACATTATATTAAACACCAGATTTATTTACAACACAAACGCAACGCAATACAATGACTTCTTATTGCGTAAACAAAATGTACACTGAAATAAAGGAGCCGGCATAGCTCAGTCGGTATAGTGACTAAGCCACAACGTGGACTAAAAATCGTGGTTCGATTTCCGGCACGTGTAGGAGACCTTCTCTTCTCTAAGGTATTCAAAATAGCTCTAGGGCATCCAGCCTCCTATATAAAGGGTACCGGGAGCTGGCTCCTTTCCCGGGGATAAAGCGGGCAGTAAATTTGGCCATTCATCTGTAGCACCGAGGTTAAGAATGCGCTGAGTTACATTTCCACTCCATAAGCCTTCACGGCACCATTATTGAAATACAGAGGTGACCTTACCTTACACTTAAAGGTACTACCGTATGAAAACACATACGGAAGTAACGAAACATAGCCTGCTTCATGGGGGTTTGGTGATGACGAGGTGGTTAAGTGCGTAAAAATCCAATTCATGGCAGGAAAATTAGGACTCTTGTATAATTCTGCAGGATTCTGACGACAGTGTATCACACTTTAAATTACTCACTCTCCGGACTATGTCCACCGTCCCGTGTCTGAAGTAAAAATTAAAACTCGCTTCGAAACGATCCCGTCCTCGAAACGTAGTTTTCATTTTTTCAACACGGAATTACAGACAGAAGTCCAAAGAGTGACTGATACCAAATAGGACTCTTCTGTCCATCATCACAACCAGAACGGTGGGGGAGAGGGTAGTAACACCCATAACGTGAAACTGCTCCCCCCCTCCCCGAGATAAAAAATTGGAACTGTGCCCCTATAGTGTGACGCTAAGCATATAATCAAGTATTTTACTCCAACTTTGGAACTGACCCACATTCCTTCAGGTTAAGAATGGTTTAAATTTTCCTTCCTCATCCCCAGCCCACGTTCTCTTCACCTGTTGTATATACATCGCCAAAAACAAACTAATTTGCAATACACAGTCATTACATACTTCACTGTTTGATCTCACTTACATTTCAGACTTTGTTGGTTTTTCACACGCATGTGCGGGACCCAAGGTTATAAACTCTGACGTAAAAAGGTTCTTGTTCCCAAGATTTTCAGTCGCAGTCAGCGCATTCTTCACCCCATTGTTCGAGATAAGCATGTAATATACGACACTTTGGGACATTACAGCACAGCATCCTTCTTAAAGTGGAACATAACAAAGCAGGCCGTTATACTGCGTGTATTAACATTTTCATCTCTAGCTGAATGTGCTAGCAGCTTAACACTGTCAGTTCATGTCCGTTTGTATTAGACAGAAAACAATACCCAAAAAACTGTATACAATGTTGTAACGCTAGCGTGTTTAATCTATATTTCAGCCACAGCTCAATGAACACAACAGCTCTCGCTATGCTGCTTTCTTCAAAGATAAGACCTCACGAAAAATGCGATTCGTCCTGCGTCTTCAGTTGCCTATAGTAGGACTGTTAATTCAAATACTCACAACTTGTATCCACCAGACATCAAACTGTACTGTCACAGAAGAGTATGCTAATTAAAAATAAGACGTTCACACCGTGCCTGTTGCAGAAATCGCCACCCCCCCCCCCCCAACTGCAGACTGGCAGCTTCGGAACAATTACACACGGACTCTTTTAACATCAAATGTACACATACCGTGCTTCTAATAGTGTGGTATAGCATACAGCATCTATGGTGCGGGGGCGGGGAAATTTTAAGTAAAAATATAATTAAATACGTTTTCGATTGGTAACCGTTATTACCTTAAAACTGAAGTACACTGATGATAAAATTCTTGTTCATAACTTGTGAAACATGTAAAACATTTTTCACTAATCAGAGCTTCTGCAAAGAGCGACGCAACTGATAACAGAACGTTGAATATAACAACTACTAAAATAAATGCTTTTACTTTCCGATTACTCTTCAGTCTACTTACAACACGTGTCGAAAATTACTTGCTTGATCTCTTATACAGAGTTCAGAATGATGAATGTTCAACAGCATCAGATGATGGGGAGAGATGTTCTCAGCGGTTTCCTGGAAACATACTGCATCACAGTGCACTCCTGTTTCCTTCACATAATTCCTCCCCCTCCCTCAAAAAAAATCTATGGCAGTGCGATCAGGTGAACAAGGTGGCCATATAACTGGCCCTCCTCGTCCTATTGTATTATACAGTCCGTTTGTTACTCGAACAATTTTCTTGGGCCTACAAATGTAAGAGGCCCAAGGAAGTTACCTTAACATGTTAACATCTGTTTTAATTGCACAATCATAAAAAATAACAACTCTACGGGTAAAGTTTAATAACTCCTTTATTTGAAACGTCATGTGGTTGTTGAAAACTAATTACCACCCAGAAAGTCGCTCACAGTCTGCTGTGCATGTACACGCGCATAAACACTCGATTCTACATTTGGCAGTTAAATTGTGTGCCTAACGCACTCAATACCGATGACGTTTCGTCACAAGTTCCACTGCGTCACATGACGTACAGAGTTGTAACGATTAAGAGGGCAATTAACACGAAACTTCGCATCGTCTGTGAAAAGTATTAAACTCGTCTCAGAAAATAATTTTCACCAATTCCATTTAATATGAAATTTGCATATTCCGCCCTTTTTGGAGAATCGGTGTCTGATCTCACGTCTAATTTGAATTCCTTTTTAGCATGTAATCTCAGCCACTTATAAAACATTCTGGATCGTGGTCTGTCGTCCGTCTAGTTATTTTTGCTTAAATAAGATTATGTAAAAAAATAACGAGCCGATCTCAGTGACCGCGCGGTCTAAAGCGTGGGTCTACTGCCGCTCGCTTGCTGGGATTGTGGGTTCGAATCCCGCCGGGGGCATGGATGTCTGTCTCTTGTGAGTGTTGTGTGTTGTCAGGTAGAGGTCTCTGCGACGGGCTAATCACTCGTCCAGAGGAGTCCTACAGAGTGTGGTGTGTCTAAAAAAAATTGTGTGATCGCGAAACCTCGAAAAATGAGGCCTAGGCCCCCTAGGGGCTGTCAAGACATAGGTAAAAAAAAATCAATGACGATTGCTTGGAAACTAGAAACTGGAGAATGAAATTTTAAATGAAAAGTGGTTAAGTATGAATAAAGAGGCAGCTTACAGGAAAATATTAAAATGCACTAATAGAGATCAGATAAGAAATTTAGGCAGATATTTAGACAAACTCAAGTAAAAATGGTTTAATAAAACAATAGTAGTGTGAATGTAAAGTTAATATTATTCATTCCGTACATTTTCTTTATATATTTATAGTCTGACAAATGTACACTTTATTCACATTAATTGTGTAACACGGTCCTACATGTTTCGAGCCTCAATTCTGGCTCATCTTCAGGGACTCATTATTCTACATTACACATTTCACATCAATTGGTACAATTGTTAAATAGTAAAAACTGAGTAACATGAATTTTTACAATAGTGTTTATACACTGATTAAAATAATAAAAGGTAAGTAAATGTAGTTGCTGTTACGTTGTTATAAATCAAGTCTTATACAGGTTAAAATGTTAAAAGCCGAAATACCATAACAACACAGATTATTCGGCTTTTAACATTGTAACCTGTATAAGACTTGATTTATAACAACGTAACAGCAACTACATTTACTTACCTTTTATTATTTTAATCAGTGAATAAACACTATTGTAAAAATTCATGTTACTCAGTTTTTACTATTTAACAATTGTACCAATTGATGTGAAATGTGTAATGTAGAATAATGAGTCCCTGAAGATGAGCCAGAATTGAGGCTCGAAACATGTAAGACCGTGTTACACAATTAATGTGAATAAAGTGTACATTTGTCAGACTATAAATATATAGTGTGAATATATATCATAAACATCAAATAGTGATGGGCTACCACCGTAACAACCCAGTGTTAATCGGAAGACAGCCCCAAGAATTGTGACAAGTGAATTCAAATAAATTATTATTATTATTATTATTATTAGACACTTGTAGAATCTATTCCGTCGAAAACTGCTTCGAATGGATAAAACGAAATATAACTCGGTAAATCAGACGCACTGGTCTTTCTTTTAAACAAACGACATCATCTAGTAGTCGGCGGAACCTGCGAGTTTTATCTTCAGTGCAAGCCGTTTCGTACAAGACGAATACTGCCTTACCTGAAAACATAGGGCCAGGCACATTATCGTTTAATCCCATAAGCTAAACGGCGATTTCGACTCCACACGCACGTCTGGTAACCGGTGTAATCTCCGTCCGTATCCTTTCGTCAGACCCATAGCTCGCAGATTCACGTCGCCTGCTATACTGACCTCGTCACGCACACGACTATACCGCTACTAAGAAAATCTGTGTGCACATGTGCAGCATAACACATGCCATTACTTGCTTCACGTTACAGAAAAGTTACGCTTCGTCAAACAAGCCAGAAAATACAATAGCGTAAAAAGTCTGGCGCATTCGTTCCCGTTCGATTACTTACTCGTATCTCTTAAACATGGGACCTGCAGACAAATGTGCTTCATTTTCATCTTCAATGTTTGTTCGAAATACTTGCAAAGAATTGGCGAGAAGTGCAGAGAAACACATGAACGTGGTGCGATCTAGCAGTTTCCGGAATGACAGCGAGATGACAGTACTGTTGCCAGCACGAATTTCTACCGTCAGACGTAAACAGATTAGAGTATGCTCAGTCATTTCCTGCTTGGAATAAGGCGACTGTTGAGTAATGTCTTGTTAAGGATAAGGAGGTGTTGTTCCATTTGCGATTCTCGTGTACCCAGAAAACGGCACACTGAAACAACAGTGCCTTACATCAAATTTTGCTTAAAATGGGGAAAAATGATACAGAAACTTTCTAAATGTTAGAATTAGAAGTACCTTTGGAGAGCAAGGAATGGGAAGAACACGGTTTTTGAGTAGTTTTCCGAGTACAAAAGGGATCCGATCTCTGTTGAAAATGACCGAAAGCTCGGACGTCCATCGATGAGCAAAACAGATGAAAATGTGCATCGACTGATGAAACTCGTCCTCGAAAACTGAAGAATCACTACTATATAAACGCTAATATGTTAGGAATTTCGCATGGGTCACTTTAGATCATTCTGAACAATTTGAACATGGGTTGGGTCGCAGCCAAAATCGTAACTCGTCTGCTCGGCGAGGAGCAGAAGAATTGTGTCAAAACGCGCCAAACAAAATGACTGTCATTCCACACCCTCCCTGCTCACCAGATTTAACGCCATTCTCACTTACTCTAATTGTGGCTGCCACTTGCGACTTACTGACTCCCTGTTATATTTGCTATGTCAGAAAGTGAACTGGGAAAGAATATGGACATTATCAGGTATACAATGAATGGACCATGAATATATCACTATAACCGGAGTCCAATATCAAGCAATATCCACATACATTTTAGGAAGCTAAGAAATTTCATATTTTTACAAAATGTCAAATGAATATTTGCTTTCATTACCACAAATACACTGATCCTCAGTATCCTCTTCCTTCTCTCCAGTTTTAATTGATGAATCATGAAGAAATTATCGTATTCTGGGTCGAAACTCAGTAGGGTGAAGAGACATAATAATTACATGGGCAGGCAGCAAAGGAAGCTCCCTATCACCACAGAAGTGGCAGCACTAGTGTGGGGTCTGGCATCACCATGTTGAAGAACAATCGGCTTTTCTCCCTCAATGAATGCAATTGATATGTGGTTTCAACCACTTCTGGGTTTTCATGTAAGTCTCAGACTTGATTTTCATATCTCTGACAATGTACTTATTGCAAATGATGCCTCTGTAGTCCCAAGAAACAGTCAGCATGCATTTTACACATGAATGTTGAATCTTAAATTTTTTATTTCTGGGAGAAGTAGGGTGACAATATTCAAGTGACTGGCTTGTCAGTTCTGGGTCGTAGTTATGCACCCAAGTTTCATCATCTGTGACAATGCAGTACAGAAAATCATCACCCTCACTTCTGCAGCAAGCGAGTAATTGTTAAAATGCTTCCAGTCTTGGTCTCTTCATGAGGTGTAAGGTGCCGCAGCACCAACACAGCACACACGTCTTTGTAACCCAAACCTGCAGTAATCTCACTGACACTAGTTAAACCACTGTTTAACGTTTCTGTTCTGGCCCTCTGAGAAATTTGCCGACTTTTTGCCTGTTCAAATCGTGAGTTGCAGTGACATGCCTGCGAGACCACAGTTGGTTGTTCAGGTGCAAATGTCCGCCACTATCCCGACTTTCTCACCCTATGATGCACAGTACTTAAGTCCACAGTAGCTTCACCACAAAAACCCAATAATCGCCAGTGAATTTGAATGAGACTTTCATTTTTGTGCACCAAAAACTCAATTAACTGCTTACTGTTTTAAGTGCTTCAACACAACTGAAAACAGTCATCCATTTTGAACCAAATATAACACAAACCACTGTGTTTACCAAACCGTTCCCCACAGCAAACTGAAGCTGAAGAAACAAAGAACAAGTTGGGATAAGTTCCACTTCAAGGTCACAATGCTTGTATGAGATACCTTCATGAAGGCATTACTTTCCCAACACCCCTCATATTTTTGCAAAATTAAAGAAATCACTGTAATCACTGCAAGTTTTCTGAATTGATTTAGTGATACTTCATCACACATTATTCTAAGAGATGGCAACCCTTTGGGTTTTTGTGATATGTGATTCTTAGGAGAAGAGTGGGGAATTTTAAACATCATATGACAAATAACTGTGTCATTAATTGTCAGAACCACTTAGCAAAGGTACAAATGTTTGTGTTATGACCCTGAAAGGGTTAATCATGAACAAAGGTCTATAACTCAACAACACTTATCAAGGTACAGAGTGAACTCAAATTACTTCATCAGAAAGTAGTAGTTTTATCAAAAAATCGATACGCCTTAAACTTTCCAACTTTCTTCCCATCAATGTAGTTGTATGACTGGAAGCAATGCTCACAAAAGTAGCAGGGATCATAGGGTACTCTTTCATTTTCACACGTAATCCACCTACAAAAGAAAATCAGTGCATATTAGTACAATTCATACAATTAATGTTTTATGTTTTACTACAGATGTATTAAATCCCATGGTACGCACACGCACACATGTGCGTGCACACACACACCCGCACACACACAGTACATTACATTTGAGTTTGGGGCAAACATGAACAAAAAATAAGACCTCAAGGGAGGATTACTTACATAGAGACTGGCTGTAAATATTTGAATTCTCATTTTGTAACTATGGTAGAGTGTATTTGTTTCTCCATGCAGCTACCTAAATAATGGCTGGTATTCTTAGCTGACAGAACCAGATAACGTATTTTCATGATTTTGTACCAATTTGTATGCCATTAAAGGCCATCTGATACTCATACTTTTTAACTTCCAACAACCGATTATAACAACCTGGCAGATAGTTCAACTTGTAATGTGAGAACAACACTAGTAACACTCAACACAGGATACTAAAATAAAGTATGATGGCAGATTTTTGACAAACATACGTAGTTTATTAAGGTAATTCCTTGCAGAATGTAAAAGATCATCACAGCTGCATGACATCTGTTTTTAGGTTTTTATTTCTTGGTGATAACAAATGAACTATGGGCCTACAATTACGTATGGTATGGTGAGAGAGCAAACACATACCCAAACATTACTACCAAACTGTTCACAAGTCAACAACAACAAACATGGCAATAGCACAGAACTCCGAGGTTAGGTTTAACAAATTTAACATAGGCAAAATCTGTACTGAAGTAATGTGTTCTTCCCAAAAACAAGATACACCAATCACAGCTATCATAATAATACAGTATGTTACATATTTACAACTGCAAGCAATATAGAGAATCTGACTCAACTAGAACTCTTATCATATAACCATTTGCATGAGTTGAGCATGCTGGCCAATAAAATAAACCAAACTTACTTTCTGCATTATAAATTTAGACTAACTAAATGAAACACTAATATAAAAAAAATTGTATGATCAGACATATGTAAGAGGAAATTAGGTTTCTTGAGTTCCACTGAAAGCTACCTGCTATTCAAGTCATGCAAACGAGGAGGCATTAACACTGTTTGAAGACCCTCCTCTGTTACTTCTACTTACTGTTTAACTTACACAAACTCTGTGTAAGACTATCAGTGGGTCTCTTTACTATCATTCTTATTGTAGTTGGTACCATCTTTTTTCCTACACTGATACACTGAAAGTTAACTGATCAATAAAATCATGTGTGGCCTCCACTGTTACACAAATTTAACGATTGTCCCAACAGATCATGGCATAAATTTCAGTATGAAGTACTGAGGAGAATATTTGGTCCTAGGAAGGAGGAAGGAGCAGGAAGATGAAGAATTGTGCACAGTAAAAAGCGTCATAACTTGTACTCTTCGTCAAATGTTCCTCTGATAATCAAATTAAATTGGATGAGATGAGATGAGGATATGAAACAGATGGGAGAAATGAGAAATTCATACAAAATTTTGGTATGAAAACTTTATTGGAAAAGCCAACATGGGAGGATAAACTCTGACAGGAAGTGGGGAGGATACTGGAGGCTCAGCACTGGAACAAGTAGTGCACTCTCGTGAACATCGTAAAGAAACTTTATATTCAATAAAATATTAATTTCTCAGCCAGCTGACCAAATACTAGTCACAAGAAGGGCTAAAGGAAATTTAGTTTGTCAAAGACCATCAGTAAACTTTTCATTACATTACTCTGTCTTCCATGCAGCAACACCTAAGCAATCTATTGTTCATTCTTTCTTTCTCCCGTCCATCTCACGTTCAGATAACAAAATGTTAACCCATTGTTGAATAACACTCTTTCCAAAACACAGTCATTCACCCTGTCCAAACAGCTATATCAGTTCACACTTAGATTGTGCTAGTATTTTGTCTTGTCATCTACAGCGTTATCCTCATCTATAGTCTTTCTTTCACCACAGAATACACTTTACCTATTGGAGAATCTTCAGTTATGGTTTCTTAACCTTAGAGTTTCCCACATTTTGCATTCATCTCTTGTGGTTGCAGCCAAATTTCCCCAAATTCATGTTTCTCATTTTAGTGTTTTACCCGCATTTTATGAGCACAATCCAGTCCGTACATGAAATATGCACCTTAGTTTAGTACAAATACTTACACACTGTTGTTATTTGGGTGCATGCAAAGGAAGCAAGCAAAAGCAACCCACAAGTGATATATTCCTTGTGTTTACTTGGTATTCGGTTTTATATGAGTAACCTTGACATCACTTGTGCTTACTTAGTATTCAGAGAAAGTTTTTCTTTTATATTTAAACTCACATGTTAAGTGCATTTGTGGTAAACAATATGCATATATTAGAAATTTATTATTCTTATAAGGAAAACAAATAAGAGTACAAAAAGGAAAAACAGGTGACTAAGTATGAAACTGTATATGATCCAAGGAGATGAATCTAATATAAATATGCTGTCCATAGAAATGCCTCTCTTGGATTTGAGACACTGAGTAAAATTATGCTATATAAAGACAAAATATGGAAGCAGACATGCAATGTGAAGCACAGTATTAAAAAAATGGAACAAGGTAAAGTCTCCAGCACAAGAAGATGTGGAAGGAGATTCCACTGGAGGAATTTTAGTAATGACGTACGTGAATGTGCCCATTAATAGAAGAGCCTTAAAAGAGAAAATTTCAAAGTCTCAAAGAGTTGGCCACATAGCTTTAAACTGAGAACATCATGTAGGTTATAAAACCATATCCGGTGAAAGAGGCAGCATCAGCCAAGAATCTCTCAATCAATGGAATGATTAGTCGCTGGCCCACTCTCATGCATGGACATGAAGCAAAAACGTTCTTAATACAGAAGCGACAACATATTTCTGTTCCACGAAACTAGCTTAGAGTTTGAATGTCAAAGGGGAAGGCTGTAAAGGCAGGAAAACTAGCAGCACTGCTCTGCTGCATCCCAGATGACACTGAAAAGTGACAGCCTGCTGTAAATGGGAAGTCTGCAAAACTAAAGATTTTTCAGAGCTTCTTTTTCTCCTTCTTTTCCCTTTCTTTATTATAGAAAACATCTGTAATTAACAACTGAGTGACATTTTCTCTTTCAATTCTGCATAACACCCATTTAAGACTTTTTTTCTCAGTTAAGAATTAACGTACATGGAGATTTCAATGTGCCAATAAATATTAAAGAACACCTAAAATGTTTTTTTTTTTTTTTGTAATCAAGCTGTAAGAGCAAAGACTGTGCCATTTAAAGGTAGCTGTGAAGGCATACAAAGTGGCAATTAAAGGTAACTATGGTGGCACAGAAAATAGCATTTAAAGGTAACTGTGGAGCACACAAAGTGGCATTTAACCGTCTTAAGTGCCAGATGGCTGATCAGTTGGTCTCTTGCATGTTATGCCATCAGGTGATCTATCGGCCACCAGTGTGTGTTAAGCTTCCTTCTCATCCATGAAATTTCAGCAGCAATCACATCACTGAACAGTGCGACTGTTTTACTCACTACACATCTCAATATTTTTCCATTTATCAATTTCTAGCATAACATACCCATATATCCTGAGACTAAGAGGGTTAAAGAGGTACTCAAAGGGTTAAACAGGAAAACTGATGTCTTTATGGTGCATACACTCACATGAAGTCTGGATCTAACTGATTTAAATCTGTCAGGTACACTAATAAAGCTTAGGTTCTTTTTTTCCATATTAATGTACCACTAAGTGCACTTTCTTTTGTAGACTTTCCTTCCATAACCCACAGTAAAACAAGTAAGATTCCTGTACCTAAGTACTGAATTCATCCACTCACCGAGCAATATATAAGTTACATAACATACAGTATCGAGCATTTGCTGAGCTCAAACTGCGATAGCAAGGATAGCTTTTAGATGTTAGCGAATCACTTTCGTGAAGTAACCTGGAATAAAAAAGATTATGAAATTATGAACATGTTTTCCATCTCACAACAAAATGTCTGTTGTTAGAAATTTGTATCTTAAAGCTGGCCACTACTGTATTTTCCACAATTATTTGTTTCCAGTACACAATACAAAACAGAGTCTCTCATATGGTAAGACTGGCAGTAACCCATACACATAAAGTTCATAACAATATATGAAATAACCAGATCGGCTTACAAAACTCACAGCCTGTGAAAAAGGGCACCTTGGTTTTTACTAGTAACAGGTAAAGGGCAGTGGTAAAGTTATCCCTGTGCACCACTCCATGTGGAGTGGAGGTGCAACTCCCACATTTATAACCTAAACACTATGTGGAAATGAGCAATTAGTTACACACTTCAGCCACTTTCTCTTCTGGACAAGAGTCTCCAGTTTCCATTGGACAGGAAATTTGGTGGAACCCAAATTTAGTCTGGACAAGGTGATCTAAAAAATCCCTACACCCACAAGCAATAGGACCCCAGCCGCCCAGTTCATAGCTAACCACTTCACTGACTCAGCTAACCCAGATCACTTTATATTTGTGAACATATATTTACTTGCACATATATAATCTATTAATAGATGCATAAAAATAATCCTCAGTAAATTCAATGCTCTGTTTCTTCTCACATATTTGTTCCAATTAATTTGTTCTCCAATTTTACTTATGAGTACATCAGCTTTCTTCACACACACACACACACATTTTTGACCCTCAGTTGATACAACTATCATTAACATTAACAAAGATGTTGGTTCCATGAAAAATGCAAGTCACAGAAAATGGAATGTAAATGTATGTTCAAATAAGTAACACTGCGTTACAGAAAATAAAGAAAAATATCTCTTCAACCATTAACACACACTGCAAAATCTGTCTAAAATGCAACTAACACTAAATGCAAACCCTGGCTGTCAGAAAATGCCTCTAGTCCTCAGAAGGCAAAGTGGTGGAAACTAAGCAAAAATGGGGGAAGGGACTTTAACAGAACAGAAATCTGATCTGACCATTCCACACTGTGCCTCCTGGAATTTATCAAAAAAGGATCATTCCTATCACAGACAGAAAAAATAAAGTCCAACAGTCAAAAATATACAGAAACAAACAAGGAAATAAAAAAGAAAGAAAGAAAGACAAAAAATCAAACTATGAGTATATACTATTCAGTAACAATGTGGTATACATGCCTAACATCAGCATGTGGTATGGATCATAAATACATGGATGAATACTGAAAATAATGCTGATCTAGCAAAATACATGCCTGTGGCAAATTGACCTGTCCCAACTGGATGTTCAGGTCCCTAACAGACTCAATTATAAGCAGCATTCAAGAACATGTAACATCTAACATGAATCACACTGGCATTTCAATAGGACTGTGTCAAAACAAACTTCATCAAAAACACTTTATCTCAATCCCTTAAACAGTTCTGGAAATACAGTGAAGACAACTACTTGTATATTAACACAATAACTGCAGAATAACAAAACACTAGACAGTGCTGCTGTTAATATACATAACAGCATGGCAGAAGAGCAAACCTGACTTTTTACATACTGCACAAAGAAGATTCAATTCAGTTTTATGATAGATGATTACCATACAAGAATACTATCTTTCAAGACGTGACACCATGTAGCCTGGCATAAATTTACCAACAGTTTGGAGGAACATATTGCCTCCAATTGCAGGGTAATCCTACACCAAATGTTTTTGACTTACCTGGCATCACTAAACACTATCAAATGTTCACAGTTCCCTTGATGCTGATACACATACGGATATCCCATTCTGACTGTAAGGTCTTCAAATTTTGTGTTCTCCATCAAAGCAGTCTTAAATGGTCCTAACCCATGAGTAACAGCCCACTTCCTGATTACGTGGCTATAGTCAAGATTTGAATGGTGCCTAAAATCACTGTAGAAAGTGTCTTCAATGAAGATGAAACCTGACTTGTAAACATCCTGTGAACAGAAAGTCAGGCCTCAGAACTGTGTAATGACTTGGATTACAGGAGACATTATAATGTCTTAATCTTACCCTGAACAGAAGTTGGTAACATAACCCACAAACATGTGGGTGATCCATATGCAAGCCAAATCCATGCACTTGGCAACCTGAATGGGCACACTATGACTCACATGCCACTGTCTTATCGTGATGCATTCAATTACAATGAGTGTGCTTACTCACTGTCCCATTACATATGCTGGGTGTAATATAAGTAAATTGTGTTTTGTTGTACAGTGTAACACAGAGGCTTTTTATTGTGATACAAATCACTGTTTTCATTCATGAATATGCAGTGCAGTGTAATATAGAGGTTTTACTTATTGTAGAAACCCTTAAAAGACCCAATAAAAGGTGCCATAGCAACATTAGAAGTCAGTGTTTCAATTCCTTTCAAATCAACAATATATCGACTTAAGAACAAATTTCAAACCACATGTTCCTTGTTAAACGAGAAGCTAAACAGATCACAATGTGTTCTTTCAGAGGAAACATTACAAGATATTTGAGTACATTTAGAAGCATGTCTACAAAAACCTTCAAGACACTTATTCCAGGAAACCAGTGTACCAAAGTCATTTGTACATGCATCTACAAAAATCCTTCACTTGAAACCATACAAGTTTACAGTTGTGTAAAAACTCATGGAGTCTTTTCCTAGCATATGGTTTTGTAAACTGCTTCTGTGAAACAGCGCATAATGGTGAAGTTGTTCCATTGCTAAATTATTTTACACATAACATTATTTAAATGTTCATGTAAATACTGAAAATAAAGAGACAGCCTACTGGCATGCACACACGCAAGCACGCGCGCGCACGGACACACAAACACACACACAGATGAGCTTAACGAAATCATCAGGCATAAAGTATCAGCAACTTCTAGACTAGAATTTCAAACAGATTTCAATAATCTGTTCAACAAGTGTCAAGTACATCTAAGAGCTGAAGGAAGTAGTTTCCAACACCTGCTCTAACATGCGGTTAAGTTAATGCAGTTCTGTGAGCAGGTTTGTAGATTTCATGAGTGGGTTCTGCTGCCAGCTCGACACCTGTATAATCAAATACAATATAAGAGGTTGATAAGTGCAAAACACCATCTATTAACAATTACAAGTTGCAAGTCTTATGAATACATGACTGAACACATAAAAGAAGCAAGACTGGAAAGGGAACACTCCATAATGTGCAGATGTCTTTGCGCACATCATGATGGCATGAGGTGGAATGGAGGTATGGGTGCTTGGTAATGTGATCACCAAGCAGTGTTATACGAGAATGTAAGTACAATAAACAAACAAAAAAACCTCCTTACATTAAGAATAACCTGAAGATGACCTACGCAGGTCGCAAAATGATTGTAGCAGTCAGATATTCTACTATAATTATTATGTTTACATAAATAATAATATAATACAAGAAAGTGTTGTGCACAAAACAAAACCTAATATTTCAATTAAATGCCTCATCATACAGCACAATGCGATGCAAACAATGAAGATGGATTAATGTCTAAAAATCTGAACATCACAAGTTTTGGTAGGAGTCTCCTAGACTGAATTTCAACATAACATGCAAAATGGCTATGGGATACATAGTAAGAACATTTATGACCTTATGTAAAAACTGTGCTTTTTTGTGGATCAATGCGGCTGAAGGCCAAATTTGCCAAAAAAACATACTCAATTTAAATAGCATCTGAGACACACAGAAAAATCGGTATATGGCTTTCTGTAAACTAGGTTTTATTATGTACAACATGGCCAAAAATCACAATTGCCAAACAACTTCTAGTTAAAAGTCTTCAGTATGAAATTTAACTTACAGTAAAGGTGCTGATACTAGGCCAGAGAGAGAGAGACACAGACAGACAGCCAGACAGAAGGACAAACATGACCATAAAAGGTTTTCTTTCCTTCCCCACCTACTATGAAAAGAATGCCTAAATATCAAATCAACCTGGAATGAACAAAAATAAACTCTTTAAGCAGAGGTCAGTGGACTGTGTTATCCCCAGAAGTATGATTTAAAGTATCATCTTTTACTAGGAAGAAAGTATAATTTTTTATGCTAGATGTCAAGCTACAACCTAAAAAATCAAGCATCCAATCAAATTGTAGTGGATAAGTAGTTAGACAGTGGAATTTTCCATGGGGTAGTTTTTTTTGTCTATTTTAATTTCAGATCTTTGTGTGTGTGTAGTTTTTTCCTCCCTCTACCCTCAGCATTCTGTTCGTAAAGCAGTGCTTTGTCTAGTGAAATGATGCAGGGGTTTAGCGATAGCCAATCACGTTGATGAATTTACGTAAACATTTCGGACGGCGATCCAGGGAGCAGTCGCTGGTCCCAGCACTTGTCTGGAAACCTCTTAGTAGGAAGGACGTAGTCACGGTTTGGCCAATTTTGAGGACAAAGGGACAAAGAAACAAAGGAACTGTGGACAAAAATTTAACACTGGAGGTAAGCGGTTGTTAATCTGGAAATATTGCGGTAAATTACTATGAAGCAACGTTAAAGTGCTAAATTCTTTTAGTTTCCTGAATTTAGGACGGGTAATTTACTGAACCGCTTGTATCATTCTACTAGAAAAGCATTGTTTTACTTTAATTATTTTGTTGTATTAGTTCAGATTTGTGTCTCCTTCTGAAAGAATTTATTTTTACCCAGTTGTTTTGGTTCAAAATACCTTTATTATTGTTTTATTAGATAGCCAAATCATTATATTTACACTATAGTGTTGTATGGCTACACTTTCATATTTTTGGTGAATTTTATAATATATTACTTCTAATTAATTGCAGTTAATTTATTACGTAAATCACAAGTGTCGGGTAAGTGTGATTAAATGCTAGTACTCTTTGTTTTCGGTGAACAGAGTACATAGTTGCACACAAAGAAACCACACCCTCACGAAGCCGACCGAGCCTACCCACCCGAAGATTGCCGAACATACTCCCCCCTTCCTTTAGCATCTCTCCTTACCCCACTCCTGCGAAGATAGGCAACCCGCTTCAGGCTACGCCAACAGCTGATCACTGTGTGCGCTCGGAACTACGCAGATAGAAATTCGGCGTACACTGACTACTTGTTGATCCTTTTGCTGTTGAGCGCTCTTTCTTATATGGTGGCAGCGATATACCAGTACAAAGTGATTCACTTATTTGGTCTGCTTGCTAGTCTATGGTACTCACACACACAGATCTTTTAAACCACGTACAGACCATGCACAGTATGCCTGAACACTCCAGCAAATGCGAGTTACTGGACATCAGCATCCATCAGCACAGCTCAAAAGATTATGAGACTTTAACAATACATAGACAAAAGCGACATTCTTATACAATGCCCCATACATCACAAGGCAGAACAGATGGGCACTCCTCTCACTACGTCAAACCCGTGGAGATTCAGGCTCTTAGCAAAACAGACATACTACAGCCTAAACAGATTAGTTTCTCTTTATGGGGTATGTACAATGCCATCAGTAAATCAGATTATATAACATCAAATCTACTAGCATTCTATCCTCACACCACCTTAGCTCAGAATGATGCCCCATACACCTGCCTTTCTCAGTCTCGATGGCGATGATGACAGATGCTACAATCCCTTGAACCACAGTGCAATATAGATGCTCTTTGTGTTATAAAATGTTGGTGTTATTAGTGAATATGCAAAACAGTGTGATAACATGCATTTTTATTGTGCTAATTTATGTACGCAAGAAATCCTACACAAATTGTTGTAGCAAATTTTGAAAACAGTTTGCTGGTGACCCATTTCCTTCAAAATAAACACTATATCAAATAACTAAATTTTGAGCAATAGATTCCTTGTTAAAGAACAAGCACAGCAAACAAGATGTGTTCGTTCAGATGAAACTATTTTGTAACTGGTTCTGTGACATAACGTGTAGTGGTAAAGTTGATCTATTGCTAACTTATGCTACAGATGAAGCATGGTTCTACATAAACAGCCATGTAATACTCAAAGTAAGAAATATCGATCAGAAGAAAATCCCAGACTAATACGCTAAGTAACATTACATGACATTAAAACTGTGGTATGGTGCACCATTAGTGCAACAAGAGTAAATGGACCGATCTTCTTTTCTGATACAGTACATTCAGGATACGGTGGACAGATTGTCACTTTTTTTTTAATGAAATTTAAGTGATGTGAAGAAATGTGGGTTCTTCCAACAACACGGTGCAATCTGCCATACAACCAATAACTCAACTGCCACTTCATGTAACAGTTTTGGGGACCAAATAATTAATCGCACATGCACCCCCCCCCCCCCCACACACACACACACATACATAAAAACACATGTGCGCATGCACACACAGAGTACAAACTTAAGGCTGGGTCACATTAGGACAGTTGTGGAATCAAGTCTAACTGGACAGTTGAGATTAATATAGCCCCAAGAGCTGTGGTTTGAGCTGGTGTGTGATGTGTTTTTGCAGTCTTAAGCTGTGTGATTTCTAGTTATTTGTTTGCAAAGTGTAACTGGAAAAAGCAATCTGTATGGACAAGAAAGTGGATAAACAGAAGATGACGTGGAGCTTTGGCAACACGTTTAAAAGAACTGGCCAAAGAAAACCAGACATCATACAGAAATCGCACGAGGATGTCCAATGCCAGGTTTGAAGAGCTGCAAAATGGTCGGGTCCAAAACACAAAAACGTGAAACCTTTTCAGAACATCAATACCGGCAAAGATGAATCTGGAGCCGACATTATGACACCTAGCCAGTGGGGATGGCATTACATCTCTTCAATATGCATTCACGATTCCTAAGAATACAATGCACACAAGGTTCTTTTTTGCAGTTTATGACGTTCTGCAGCCATACATAACGTAAGATGAATTTAATAAAATATGTTGCAATAAAAAAGTACTTTTATTTTGCACAGAAAATATTATTTTAGTACAGGATTATACACAAAATAATATAAGAAATAAATGTTGGCAGCCAGCTACCATACCACGTGGCATCATAACTTAAGAGATCACAACCTTGATAGCATTCTTTATAGAGATATAATTTTATACATAATAGAGCGATTTAGAGGTACAAAACATGTGAGATGTTTATTCCACTACTTGAATAAGAAATTATAATGCATTATTTGTCTGTTTGAAGTAAACTTGCAGATGGTTTTTTTATATTGGATATCAACATCCAATATAAAAAAACCATCTGCCAGTAATTTCAACAATTTTTAACAATTTTAACAACTTTAATGTTTCAACTACTACCAACGAGATACCGTTTTATAACTGCAACCCGGAGTGTTATACCTCGAGCTTCTGACGCAAGACGAACACAAACTGCATTTGAAAGTGAACAAAAGCTACAAAAACATTGTGATAACGTGTGATAATACCAAATGAACTAGTGCCAGTGAAGTGAACCTACTAGTGTACCCCTGATGATGGCTGGACCACAGCCGAAACATACATAGGGTAAAAAGTGTAACAGAAATACAAAAAGTGCATTTGTTGGTTATAATACTGCTGATTGAATCAAAATGCATGGTGAAAATAATGTGAAGTAGTATGAAGTTTGTACTCACCATTGTTCTTTGTGTGAGGTCTGCATCTGGATTTTCACTCAGTTCTCCTGCCACAGCAAAGTCAGAAGGACAATGAATCTTATCCCGTAGGTCACTCAGCATCTGATGTCCTAGCAGAACTATCTCCTGATTGCAGCGAGGTGGGTGGTTGTTGCGAATGCCAATTTTGTGACGGAAAGGTTCATAGACGCGTATAATAACAAGGAATTGCTTTCCTACTTTTAGATCTCGGGCCTTATTCACAGTATCAGTCTGAAATAGAAGTTGAAAGAACATTTCACTTAAATATCGGAAAAGAATTCACATGGACTCAAGGATAGACAAATAATGTATCAATCAGTTTTATTAGGTACTTTAGAGATAACAGATTAATACCTGTAGACTAAATCCCTAAATTGCCTGTCAGAATTCTGAGCATTAAATTAACTCTCATCAGTTCAGCTAACTCATCATCATCATCACCATCACCATCACCATCAGCAGCAACATAACAGCCTTGAGTGGGCCATAGCTCTTTCAACAGTTTTCTGTGACTTTTCTTGGTCTTTGGCTCTCCTTTCCAAATTCCTAATACCAACAACTGCTAGGTCATGTCACAAAATCCAACCATCATAGTTTTGGTGACCCTGCTCATCTGTGACATCAGGACTCAGAAAACAGGAGTCATTTAGGTATATTTGCCTCTTCCATCCTTATAACATGTCCAAGTCATCTCACTCTTGCAACCTCCATGACAGCTATATCTTGTTCTTTAAAACAGTAGTGTAATTCATACTTATACCTCATCTGCCAGACACCTTCCTCCCCTACCAGACTCTAGAGCTTTCTTAAGATTCTTTAAAAAATTCTGAGTCTCTTTTCTTCTGTTTTTGAAATGGTTCGTGCATCACAACCATATAAGAATACCACATGTATAAGTTTTATACATCATAATTTTCTCAATAGAAGCCTGGACTGCAGAAGCCTCTGCAGTCCAAAATAACATTTGTTGCCAGTAAGAAGGCTTATGCCAATCTCTGTACTAATATCATCGCCATTTGTCAAAACTGAGCCAAGGTATACAAACTGATCTATTCTTTTGAAAATATACTCTTGCATAGTGCTGGGGTCCTTCAATGACCAGCAGTCATATATTTTATTTCAGTTAACATCAAGTCCCATTTTTTAAGCTGCTTTATCCAGAAGTTCAAGGGCTTCTTTCATTGTTGGTAGCATTTGGCCTACTATAACAATACTGTCTGCATATGCCAGTCTTTGCACAGATTTACAGCATATTTTTCCACTGATTTTAATTCCAGTGTCTCTCACCACTTTCTCCAAGGTAACACATGATAAGGCATGCCATGCCTCACCTTACCTCACTCCTCTATTCATTCTTATGGACTCTGATAATTCAGACTGAACTTTTACTTGGCCAGAACATCAGTTCACTACTTTCTTTTATTTACTAACAACTTTCTAATTACCTACACTGCAGACCAGGGATAAATTCAAGTTTTTTATTACACTGACCTATATACGATATGCATGACAGGCTTGGCAACACTGAGTTGAGACTTCTCTTCAGAATATAAATAAAAAAATAAAATAACTTAATAATGCATCAAAAGAAGACCTCAAATAAGTAATACAGAGAAGTACACCTAGCCCATTTCTACTCCAGAAACATCATGTTAATGTCATTAATTTTAAAAATATAATAGAATAAAAATCCATATGTAGGTCAACAGATCCACTTCTTATACTTTATAAAAAGCTATACAAATATAAAAGAGACTAAGATACTTTCATATGATAAAATATATATAGAATTATTTAATTACTTACCATTTTTAAATTACACAAAATTAGAAATTCTTGGAATAAAAATTGGTTTTATAACACAATGACATGTTAAGAGATGTTTACAGCTAAAAATAGAAAGTTTCATATAAAATGAGTATTAATTTCAATCAAGTATTTTTACTCCCATTTAGTCAAGTGTTTCCAGTACATTAAACTCAATCTCTTTAAGGAAGTAAAAATAACTAGAACTTTAATCAGGTAATGGTGGATATACTTGGTTTAATGAAACAAAACTGATAATCACATTTAACATTTTGCTATTACAATAAATTAATACGCAGTCTGATAGTGCTACAGTCAGCCCTGCACATTTGCAAATCTGCTATTTGTCGTTTCACTTATACATGCTTGAATCCCCAACAATACATCACACATTTTCTCTGCAAAGTTTCCCATGACATATCTTCATGACATACATCCCATATCTCATCATCTAAAATCAGTCTAAGTTACAGCCCACCTCAGCCTGCACCTCGCTGTTCATCAACACTTCACAAGGCCTAGCAACAGATTTCTTATTTCCACAAGCTAATGCCTCCCAAAGAAAAGATCAGTGACGTTATTAATATAAGTGGAAGCACAAAACTGTGGGGAAACAATAATATGTAATTTATTCAAAGGGTACATATATATTATATTCATCAGAGTCAATGACTTATTGTGAATTTCACTGTTCACAGTTATTGCAGGAAAATATTTCTAACACACCAATTAACAGCAGTTTTCAACAGAAGCACCTGGGGATCAAAAACGCAATTATGTCTACTTAGAACTTAAAATTCACTTTCACATAGACTAAGTTTTTGCTTCATAGAAATATTTTTCATACTACTGAAAAACTAAATTTTAAATACTGACCTGCTAAGATTACATACCAAAGTGCAATAGTCTAATATAGTCTTTAAATTTGATTTCTGTACCATACACATGGCTCGTTTTAATTAAATTGTTATAATTATTTACATTACAAGCATAAACCTGGTGAATGACTGAAAGATCATGACAAACCATCTGTCAACACCTTTCACCCAAAACTTCTTGAAAGATTCTGATGCATAAACACACACACGAAAAAATAATTTCTAACTCCACGTAATGTGAGATCTGAAGAATGATTAGATTTGCACCCTAAGAGATCAAATCAAGGCAGCAGAAAAAAAAATATTTTGAAAATATGTGCATTCTGTTGGAGCAATCTTGTTTAACAGGGGGTCAGACTAACAAAATATCAGTACATGTCTCCATAGACACACACAGAAAGTGGACAAACATATCAGTATTTCTGCAATTCTGGAATCACTTATCTTGTAAGTCACTTTGCAAATAAATAGCTCCTTCATTTCTTCAGTAAGAGAAACTGGAAGTTGCTTTAATTATGACAGTCACTGCCACTAACAAACTGTATTTATAAAGCTCCCTACACATTAAGGTTTAAAAAGATGAACCCAGAGAAATTATTCAAATTATGGTTCACAAACCAAATACACCACAATAAACTTTGCCACAAACCAATAAATTCAGTTTAATTTCATTACATGTCAATGTGTTCAAACAGATTTTTGATTAACATAAACACATTCCATTACTTTATTTACTATAATCATTATAGTCCACAACTTCATTGATACCAACATTATAAAATACTTTACCTTTTCCAGCTGGTTTCAGTGGTTTCACAATCATCATGAGTGGAATTCACAGTGATTACACAAAACAGTTACATCAGAGGGCTTTGAAAAACTCATTCTTAACATCAAATATACAAAAATATATAAAGGATATTAATAACCTCTCTTCAATAAAACATTTAGTACGTGGTGCAATAAAATACTTTCCAGACTGAATTCATTTCTCCATACAATCAATACTGACCTTCTGTTTGAAAATTGGCAAGTGCATCCTGCAATTTTGCTTCAGTCAAAACTCCTTCCCTTTAATGCCATATTAAGAAAAGCAAGAAGCAACATGGAATTCTCAGTCTCTTTCCAGCCTCCGTTGAAGGTTCTGGCACATGTTGACACAATTCTACTTCTGCTCCTCACTCACCCAAAGGGGCATGAATTTGGTGGCAATTTGATGCATGCTCAAATTTCCTTTTAAACTGCTCCAAACTGACCCCAAATGAACTTTCCAACATGTTGGCAAATTTACAGTTGTGATTCTTCTGTTTTCAAGAGCAAGTTTCCTTGCTTGATCCACATGTCCATCTGTTTTTCTCTTCAATGGATGTCCCGAGCATTAGGCACCTTCAACAGTGGTCACACCACTTCTGAGCTTAGAAAACCATCAAAACTTGTTTTCTTCCCAATGTCTGCTCTCCAATATCTAATTACAAAATGTTGAAAGTTTCTGTAGCATTTCTCTCCAGTTTAAAGTAAAATCTGATGCAGACATGCTGTTCTTTCAAGTCTGCTGTTTTCTACGTATGCCAAAATCACAGATGCAGCAACAAACAATTGTACTTAACATGACAATACTCAACAATCACTTGTACTACAGCCTTATTTCAAGCAGGAAATAACTCAGCAATCTCTATGCCTAGCAGTACAAGTTTGTGTTAGCAGCAGTAGTGTCATCTTGTGGTCAGTCTGGAAACTACGCTCTTCTGGGAAATTACGTGGCGTCGTGTGGTAATTGTTTACCACACAACACCACGTAATATCCCAGAAAAGTGCACATCTCATCAACATTGCAGCGGAAGCCTGAAATCAAAGTCTGGAAACTAGTTCATCGCACCATGTACTATGGTTATACTAAATAAAATGTAAGTGGTACACAGTACATTATTAATATAATTTAAAATGATCCGTTACATTTAATTTTTAGCTACGACTTTTATTGCTCTGGGGAACCACCAAGATTTTTCATAACCAAAAAAGCTCCACAGCAAAAAAAGGTTTGTGAAACACTGATTAAACAGTCTGAATTCCATAAATTAAAGTCACAGATGTCTACTCATGAAACTCTGAGATAAAAATGACAAGATATAAGAGACAGGTTAAAGGCAGTTCTTACTGGCTCCTGATCATTGCTTTTATGGAAGCTTACAATGTTCAACATGAACTTGTACACTGCATACTTACAATCCAAATGCTACTACGGTACTTCAGATTTCCTATTACTTCCTCATTCATAATTCGTTTGCTTAGGAATTTTAGAGTCTCCAAGTCTGAAGTTTCTGGCATTTTAGACTTGTCAAACAGCCCTGGTCTTGCTTTTACACATTTTACATCAACAAGTGGGGGCTCTTCTGGTACTCGCAGTTGGTCAATACTGTTAAAAAAAATTAGAATCAATAAGAATATGTTCCAAAGCACTTTTTAATATTTTCTTAAAGTAGTAGAGAATGATGACACCCACTGCACAGTAACATGTAGTGTATTTACTACATAAGTCCCAAATGGTGGTTGTCCCATTAAAATTGGGCTTAACATACACATTATCAAAAACAGAAAGCCAGTTTTAGTTCTGATCTTAAGATATGTAATACACGAAGTTTTATGTAAACAAGTCAGATACTACTAACATAAGAACCAGGTTGTATTTAATATGGAGATCATGCAATAGCATGTTTTTTTGTGCAAGTCGTTATTGCTCCGAAGCCATTCCTACAGTGAGTGAGTCATTAGCTCACAAAATAAACTGAAACAGGCCATTTGCTGTGTCCCACAGTATTTGACATGAACTTGTTTCCTACATTCATAACAGATGCACTCTACCTTGTTTGAGTTCATGCACTACAAACATTTATTGGGACTACCAACTGATTAACGCCTGGTTATCACACTGGTACTCCCTTCTATATTAACTACCTGTATTATACCTATTTACATTACTTTTATTTCACTCAACCAGCCTATGTAACTATGCTTCTAACATATGCTTTATTTGCAGAACTCATTATTTTCCTATAAACTGCATCTTCATTCATATCCATCCATTAAGCTACCTTCACATGCCATCTAGTCAAAAAAAAAACTATTAACCCTTCATGCTTTCATTTAAAAGTCAATAGTATTCCAAATTTCAGAACTAAGGCAGTGTCCTTGTTAAGGTATCTACAAACCTGCAAGTGTCTGAAAGTATTTTAATTTCTTCCTGACTCAAAGAAACATTCATTAATTTCGGTACCGTGGTATTCCTTGTAGCAGTTGTAGTATTTGGTACTTCAGCTTCGAACTTGGAAAAATAGTCTCCGAGACATACTTTTTCTGAAACCCATGAACGCTGTCCTCTTTCATACACCGATTCCATTTTATTCGGAAACAATACCCATTCAATGGAAACAGCATGAGCTCCAACTTTCAGCCTAACCCTTGTCCCCAGCACATAACTCAAATTTCGATTACTTTGTTGGCCGAAGTACAAATAATTGTCTCAGCGTACATAACAATAAATTCGTAAAACCACATGGGCTATTACTCAAGCTTGTTCGAGAACGAATAAAGACTATTTATACTTTGTCACTTCCCTATACTTCCCCACGTTCACTACTACAACCCATCACCAATGACATCTGCATCACCAACCATGGATCACAGTCACCAACCACGGATCAGATACAAACATGGCCAAGAGCACGGATTAAAACACTGGGTTCAGTGGTTCATGTACACGTAAGTTGATGACCGTAGATGACTGCCATCTTAAGCCACATTTCGTAGTTACTTTAGATTAATCAGCAACACGGATAAGAGCAGCTGCACGTTAATCTGTGGAAACGTGGCATGTCTCCGTCGATATTTGTTTTGGGAGACTGATTTTGTGGTGAAACAGTGTTTCCATTTATTTATTTATTTATTCATTCATTTCACATCCTAGAAATCCAAATCAGGCAACACAGCATTTGGATACGGAACAAGTCAAAACACAACAGCAAAACACAATACAGGCAATACAAGTCATAAAAACACAACACACAACAATCACACATACAAAACACAACTCCCATGAGAACAACTTAGTGCATCACATCAGAGAACACAAAACATGTAAAAATGTTCATCCCAGGGACCCAAATAACCGAATGAGCACATCACAAGTCAAACATACTATGTATATAAATAAAAATATAAAAGACAATTAATTAATTTTGTAATCAAAGTATTCCGCTAAGGTACAAAAAGAATGGCTTTGTAGGAAATCCCTAAGAGCTGCTTTAAAATGTTTAATATTATGCGATAGTTTCCTTATTTCGGAGGGAAGATTATTATACACCTTGATGCCAAAATAGCAAGGCCCCTTCTGAAAAATCGTTAAATGAGACGATGGTTGAAAAAGGTTACAGTTATTCCTAGTTTTAATGTTATGTAACTTTGTGAAATATGGATATTAGACTTCGACATCGCAATTAGTGACATTGTCATCTATTGGAGATTGTAATTTTTTGGGATGTTACGCCGTGTCGTTGGGTGCGTGTTTAGCTACCTGTTGGATCGTACAGTCTTCAACTAACACCGCTGGTAGAACCTCTAATCCCGTTTAGTCAGTTACTATGCCATACAACATAAACTCACTTTCACTTCAAAAGTATCCTGCGTTATGACTCCTTGTAATCTGGTAGGCGGGTACACTTTCGGAGGACCATACTACGAGGCCCGTAGCCAGACCATGAACATAGTGGGTGCAGCGGCTTCCAGTGCGGGTGCATATACGTACATATGTTTATATACGTATATAATGCTCCATCATACATATACTGTGTATATATATTTATGTATGCATAAGCGTAAAAAGCGTCTTTGGCAGGACCACAAAATCGACACTTTATTATATAATGCGCCCTGTAACATTGCACAAAACATCTTGCATATACTATACATACACTTTTGAAAATGACTTGTTTCCAACCACGGCGGTTCAACAGACGCAATACGTGGACGCCGTACGGAGTCGCATGTTTTTAGCGGGCTGGTCAGCATATTTGTCTTTGACATTTCTCAAATTTCCAGTGCGTGCATCCAGAGTTGTAGTGGGAGCATTGCACCCACTAGCACCCCCCTGGCTACACGCCTGCATACTACTTCTTTTTTACTACCAGCGACGAACCATGATCCGGAGGTCACATGATGCGGAATAGTACAGAATGCCCGTTTCACACTTCCCTTCCCTCCCTCACCTGCCATGAAATTGGGATTTAATCATCCACCATTGTCCAACGTGACAACGACGACGATGACGATTATGATGATAATGATACATAAAAATGTAAATACGACCACACGCAACTATTCTCTGCAAGAGGGAAATCAAATCCAAATTTCTTACCTGATGTATTTTGGTTATTTGAAATGAAATCGTGCTTTTCTGTCGACTGACGTAAAGTTTTCAGTAACCACCTCACAGAACCTAGGTGTGTTCGTGAGCTCCGCAGTTAAGGCCTTCTCTATTAACAGGAGTGAGATTTTACTCAAAATGGCTTGACTCTGAATGGAGCGAAGGTAGGCCTTCATTCTCCTGAGGGCTGGAAAACTTTGTTCAACTGCGTTCGTTGTAGTGGGGAAGGTGGAAATTAGATTGGCTAATTTTTACGATTGTTCAAATATGGTGGCCACATTGCTGCCATGTAACCACTGTCTAACTTCGTAAGAGGATTTTCCTATATATATTGTCACATATAATTACAATAACATGTTGTACTTCTAACTTGAAGTTTCAAATTATTTAACCAGGAGAATTCAGACTTAATTATTCTGATTACTTTTATTTTCATTACACATTCTTCTTCTAATGGCTCGACAGCCCTTAGTGGGCCAGGGCCGCATTATCGACGCTTCACGATCACACTCAGACACAACACACTCGGTAGGACTCCTCTGGACGAGTGACCAGCCCGACGCAGAGACCTCTAACTGACAACACACAACATTCACAAAAGACAGGCATCCATGCAACCGGCGGGATTCGAACCCACAATCTCAGTAAGTGAGCGGCCGCAGACCCACGCCTTAGACCGCGCGGTCACTGGGATCGGCTCATTACACAGTCACGATTATTCATACATTTATTATTTTCTAAAAGAAAGCTGAAAATCATTGCCAAATTCTTTGCAATATTCTTGATACTTAGTACTTTGAATATATAAAAAACAAGTTTATGCTAACAAAAGATTACACACTATATCAATATCCTGAATTCATTAAGCTATCAAAGAATTTCTGTCATATACTATAGCTCCTCTGTTTATTACTATCATCTGTCATCCCTATGTCATACTTGCGTACCCGAAGCCAAATCCAAATAAGTTCCAATGGACAGAAATGGCGGTATAATTTAGTAGGCATAAAACTTCATTTCCAGCTTCGTCATCGTCAATACACCAATTTTTAACCCACAAAATAAGTTTATGTAATGTATGTTTATAATCAGTACTATAACTCAATTCCTTTCCAACACGAACCAGAAATCACATATATACACGCCTTCAAGGCGTAGTTATTTATTACTTTTAGAGTGAAATAATTATACCCATGCCGATTGCACCTTAAACTTTGTGGGCATTTCTTTGCTCTGTTTCTGACCATAATTCCCACCTTTGAACAGTCCACACATACATATGTCCATATACACAATGTTGGGCAGTAAACCCATTGACTCTGTACTGCCACCGTGTTCAATGACCTTCCACTTGTCAGTTCTTAGAAAAACGTAGTATCATCTCTGACATCCCCAAAGATGTTCTTTAAAGCAACCGAACTGCCTATATATTTACATACATTACTTTGCACCCGTCATTTTGTGTGTACCCCTACACAAAATAATTTACCAAATATAATTGTAGTAGGGCAAACTGTGCAGTGTAAATGTACACAAAACAAAATATACTGTAATAACAAATTAACACATTACAAACAGAAAGTACAATTAAACAGTTACTAACGTAAGCAGATAAATCCATGTATACACAAAATGCCCCATGCCCAGAAGAACCAAAAGCAGAGCCCAAAATATTACGTTACGTGTTGTTTTGGGGTACGTAACCATAAATTCGTAACTTACAAGTCTTACCTTGCAAAATCGGGAAGGGTCGCTGGCCTGGACGAATCATACCGAGCAAGTAATTTAGAAAACATAGCGGACATCCAGTTCAGAAACGTGTTTACCAGCTGGATTCCAAAATCAGTGTGTCCGCGTTCAAGCAAAATAGCACGGAAGGCTGAAGGCGGGGGAAGGGGGCGGTTGTTAAAGGCGTGTGATTCTGGACTTAGACTAGAGTTACGGCACATCATACAACGAAGCAGATCAACCAGACGTCCTCTTTTTCCCGAACGTGTCCTCGTTTTATTAGTAACTTTTGATGTCCGCAAACGCCACCCCTATTTTTAATTTGATGAAATATCCACCTTCTCTACATTTCAGCCTTACATAAAGACATTCAACAATCATCACAGCAAATATCAATTTGCAATCAAAATGTGTCATAAACCCAGACAGCTGCACCTCATGTTTCAAACTACCGTGAAATATTTCACTCTACTGTAAATCAGTTCTCTGGAATTCCTTTCTTATCTACTAGCTTTCTTTGATCACTTTGGTCTCGGTCATCTGTATACAGTAGGGTCTTGATGTTCGGAATTTCGAGCTTCCGCGATCATCCATTTTAATGCCACTGTTTCGACATTTGCTGACTGGTTCCGATGAATTGGAATAAGATCATATACTTGGCAAGTTGGCTTCCTCCACTGTCCTGCCATCGCGCAAATCATTTCGCAGTTCAGTCAAGCTCTGAATTTCAATAAGCGAGGTCGATTTCTTTTGTGCTTTAAGGATTAAGACTTTTCTTCAAATCATTTAATGTGTTTTATTCTTCCAAAATAAGCGGTTTACATTAACGATGGATTCCGATGTTTATGCCGGCATTATCGACCCCAATTACTCACTAGCACTGATACTTCTGTATGGGAGACCATATTTTTCTACATTATCTCATAATCGGCAAGAATTTTGGAAAACATTTATTGAACACGAAACGTGTGTTGATTTTCTCTACAACTTTTGTCTGAGTCATTTCTCATTTTGAGAAGAATTAAGCGAGATATTATCTTAAATGTACACAGGTCTTCATGTAAAAAGTACTCATTATTCCTGTCAGATTTTAACAAAACTTGAACTTTCTCGACAGATTTTCGAAAAATATCAAATATCATGAAAATTTGTCCAGTCGGAGCCGAGTTGTTCTATGCGGACAGACGGACAGATAGACACGACTAAGGTAATAGTCGCTTTTCTCAATTCTGCGAACACGCCTAATAACCGCCAGGTGTAGTGCCCGCACCCGCTACTAGATGGAAGGTACACTGGGTCTCCTCTCCACTCGAGTCTCTAGGCAGTTCCCGTATGGATGCGAGAAAAAGTGTTTTGTCTTCGCGTAATATTTTCCGTTTTAGGTCTTCGTTTTATAAAGAGAAGTTACTGTAAGTGTGACAAACGGAATTCCTGGAATCTGGGAAACTAAAATCCTGGTAATTGACTGTCATATTTTGAACTTTGTATGAAACGTCTTTGTTCCAGTAATTTATTGAGAAACAAAGTGGCGTAGCAAGGGGTTATTTGTTATATGACTTATAATTTTGTATAGGCAGCAACTGTGAGAACGTACAAGAGGAAGACAAACAGAGGCACAACGCCCAGAGAAACATATATGGAGGCAGCAAGATAAGTATTGGCTACAACCAGCAGTCTATGACAAGCTTCTGTGAAGTATTCAATTAACTTTATGACATTGCAGAGATTTTGTGAGAAGCTTGAAGAAGGAATTGTTGGTAATACATCTGTAGAGTCCTTAATCATTTTAGAGTGCGCATTAAGAGACTGCATTGTATAACAGTTGTTTTTGTTATGATTTATTAAGTTTCTAGTATTTACAGAAGATTAATAATTTATGTAAGACTTCACAACACCCCTCTCGCCTTGGAGTTTTAGAAGTTTTACCTGTATTTCAGAATCAGAGCAGCCAATAATTCCAAGTATTGGATATAATCGATCAAGTCAGATACTCTTTTATGCTGAAGAATCGAAATTCAAAATTGTATTTTGGCTGTCTCCCACTTCTGTTATAGGCGGACTACCAAAGGTGCGATAAACTTGGTTTACCAGTATGCAGTCAAACAAAGTAAACATTCCAGCCGGGTGGCGTGACAAACCACAAGCTTTTTTCTGATTGGTTGTCGGAAAAACACGTTATCTATTCGCACCCCACAAGCTTCGAGTCTAGGCAGATCAACCAACTTCAATAAGCACAATGTTGAGATGGTGTTTTCTAATTTAGCTAAAGTTTATGATAAAGACCGATTTTCAGTGCCAAGATATTTATAACGTGGACGAGACTGCAGTAACATCTGTACAAAAACCAACTATAATCATAGTAAAGAAAGATGTGAAGCAGGTTGGAGCAGTGACCTAGGCAGAGAGAGGCTCTCTTGTCACCAGGGCTGTGGCCGTAAGCGCGAGTGGCAATTCCGTCCCTCCATTCTTCGTATTCACACGAAAGAACTGCACGGATTACTTCATTGCAAAGGGGCAAGATGACACTGCTGGATCCACAAACCAGTCAGGGTGCGTGATAGATGACTTTGTATTGTTCAAGGAACATTTCATAAAGCATACTAGGGCTACGAAAGACAATTCTGCGTTGCTTCTTCTACTGGACAATCAACAGTCAGGGGTTAGCAGTCACTCTTCAACATCCGGCATAAATGCAGGACCCTCACCGTCAGAAGGAAATGAGCATCACGTAAGTCCAGCTGACATCAGGCCTTTCCCAAAAGCAGGGGTACGTAAAGATACCCGTAAGCGAAAATCAAGAGTGCTGTTTTAACTCATACTCCAGTAAAGGCTGCACTGGAGTCAGAAGTAGAAGCATACTGTAAGCCTGTTAAGTGTAACAGGTTATTCAGTGGCAGCCAAGAGAAGGGACGTTTCCGAAGAGACGAGTCACCTGAAGAGGAAGATGACAATGAATGCTTATGTATTGAATGTGGGGAGCCTTGCTTAGTGTCCATAGTACCCATAAGTGGTTCCAGTGCACTAAGTGTCATAAATGGCCCCACGACCGTTGCGCTAGATTTGGCAAGTTTTATATTTGTAGGAATTGTAACTCTGATCACAATGATGATGATTTCATGTCTCAATACGGTTGTGATGTTCGCAACTGTAATCATTTTGGACATTTATCTTACTTTGATAGGTATCTGTAAGACTTGATATTTGTACTTGTATTCTTGATCCAAAACACTGTAATAACTGATCGCAAATAGATACTGTAAATTCAGATATAACTAAAATCACATTAGACATGTTAACAATCATAAAATAAATAAAACAAAACTTAACAGTGCATGTGTATTGCTGCTGTAAAGTAATGTAACAATTGGCCCCATGCAGCGTCACAATGTATCCCATACAGGGACAATTTTTTACATATTAATTACAAAGACCAAATGAAAAATGTAACGTTATAGGGTAATGATGTAAGTAACGTTGTGCATCAGTATCATTTAAATACATACAATAGTGGCACAACAAAGAAAATCTGGAAAAAAAAGTGTAACAAGTAACCCCGATCTCCCCTACTGTAGTTTTATTCACTTACCTTGGAACATAATGTCAGATGTATACTAAAACAATATCTGAGTTTGTATAAAACAGCATACTATTGAATGCTTTCATTAAACTTTAGTTTCAAACTTATAGGCTTGAATAACACACACACTGTTTGAAGATGCATGTCAATATTTCGTCTAAGTCGGTTTTTTTATCTACACACTTCAACAGATACATGTAGCTTTTACTTTACAGCCCACTTTCACTAAGTCTCTTTGCTTTAATACACCTTGCCAATATACATCACTTCTCAATTTACGCTCTCTCACGTTCGATTTAATGCCCTTTAGCTGGCTGTGCTCTATTATGTTAACCACAACATATTCCATTACTTCTTATGAAAATATTTTAGATTTATGCCTTTTTTATTTATGCCCAGTCATTCAGGAACACAACTAGTGCATAAAACAAAGGTTTGGTGTACATGCAAAGATGTGTCAGTGTCTGTGTGTGTGTGTGTGAATATATATATATATATATATATATATATATATTAGTGATGTAAAATAAAAAATGTTTGGAGGTGAAGAATTACCAGCAACTACAGGGAAATACAAATAATGATCACACACCACTGACAAGGTAGGCCCAACATTTTATTTACATCAAACACATCTTACTACATTTTATTTTCAGTTATAGTACAAAGGACCTATCACTTTACACAAAACATGATTATGTTGTATAAGTAGCTCATATTTACGGAAACTATCATACACTGGAAATGGCAATATTATGTTCTAATTGTGTATTTCTGAGGGAGAACACCTTGCAGTTCATAGATACATGATAGCTAGGTACAACTTTTTGATTAAATATATTACATATTTCAACCATAATACTGTACTAAAAATGTTATTTAAAGATGCTACTTCAGAGACAGCTATATAATGCAAGGAGGTCTTGCACACCTCATCATATTTACTATGGTTAAAATATTTTCTTTTAGTTTCTGTTGAACTTAACTAAAGTAAATTACTATTAAAACAAGACGTTCAAGTAAAAATACTAGTGTTCAGAATTGCATTGTTTAATACACCAAACTAGAGAGACCGATTTACCAGTAATTCAAACTGGCACCTCTAAATTATTTTGACTCTGCTCAGAATACTGCTTGAAGATCTGTGGTTCAGGACAGAGCTGAAGGTAATACAAATAGCCACATAACTTGTTACAGTGGCAGAAGAGTTCGAGAGATTAATATTATTACTCTAAATTGACTTGTTACATTTGAATGGGTGATTTGATTAGTGCTGGAAATAGAAACCATAGAACACAAACCACCATACATTCGTATTTTACAGAACTGGAACAAGTAGGCTATCTAAACACTGGTGTTTGGGATATGGCTTTAGGGCCCGTCACATTAAGACGACCGCCAGAATTTCAGAGTACTGCCAACAGCAGTTAAATGTAACTACAGTATTATGTTGCATGAAAGTATATGAAAGCAGCAGTCTGTTAACTTCAAACAGGACTTTCCTGAGACTACAGGCATGAGGAACAATTTGATTTCATTTTTGTATGGTTTACATTTCAACGAAAGTCATTAATACAGGTAGCTGAAAACCCTCGACTTTCAGTATTCACGTAGGAAATACATTTGTTCCAGTACCCTATGTTCCAGTGCAGCATTTGTTCTCATTCTGCTTCTGCTCATGTGACTGTTAACATTAAGGTAGCTTAGCTTAAGTGAACCCATACCATAATTTGCACTTTATTCTTTGCTAGATGTGTGGATAACAAGGACTTGTGCACATCGTGTTAAAACTATATTACGGGTGTTTGCTTGAGCACAGTTTTAAGTATTAATCTCTTTTTATTTTTTATAAGCATATTAAGGAGTTCCAAACAGCTTATGTATGCTGACACTGTTCTGGTGACAGTCACAACTTCAGATTCAAAAGTCAGTACTACCAATAGTGCTTACATTTAAATAATTTGCCTGGAAAGTATGATGAGTAAAATATGTGGGACAAAAATACTTTATTTTTGGTGTCAGTTCCTGTTATTGCCGTTTTGAGACAATAGGAACGAAAATATAATTTTCGAAAAGCTCATTCAAGTGAAGGACAAAACAAATACAAGTTTCCCATAACTTCAATTAGAGTTCTGACAGAACTCCCAAATTGATTTCACAAAAGAAAGAAATAACAATACAGTTCTCTACATAAAACTGCATCAAATAATATTATACATGTTACATAATAGTTATCTTTCCCTGGCACAACTAATTTTTCGGACTGCATGCAACTCATAACATAAATTACATGGCAATGGTAGATCCTTGCTCTGCAAGCGTATCTCACATTGCAGGTATGTTTCAATCTCTGTGTAAATTCAATACTGAACAACTTCATAAGCACAAATTGCCATAATTTATTATAAAGCTAGACAGGTCTCTTTTCCACCCAAAATTACTGAAGGTACAGAAAGAATTTACACTTAATGTTGAAGAACAGATTTGCATATACATAAAGATGTGATGAACACCTCAGGAATGACTATTAATTAAATTATACAAATTATAATAATAATAGTAATAATAATAAGTAAAATAATAAAAGCACCTGAGAAAACTGGCCATAATGTTGCCTGGTTTGATGTGGCCTAGAGCTATCTGCAGTGATAACAGTTTATATGAGAAATGAGCAATGAAAACGTTCATATTGACTGCCACTCAAACAAACCACAAATCTGTTTCCTTACAGTAGAAAAATGGGTAGACATTTCACGTTACTATGGCATCTTCTCTCCCGTGCTTCAAGTTTATTTCACTCCGTCACCCAGCCACATCAAATAGCCCTAAAATACAATGGTCTAAACTGAAAGATACACTTGCACATTCAGACAGACAAAAATACATCTGAATTTAAAATTATACATGCAGACGTGCCTCACAGAGGTACTGAAGTGAAAAATTTCAAGTCTTGACAATAAAATAATTGTTAACACAGTGATGACTTAATGAGCAAATGGAAAAATTGTAGTATTAACTTACTAACAGTTCCATCTACATAATAAAATATTGACTTGATTGAAAAACACACATGAAAAAGTTGTAACTAAAATTATATGACATGACAAATTTTATAACTACAGCTGTAAAAGAGTAATATCTCAACCAGACGGCTAAAGTGAAGACACCTGAACAGGGTCATTCTGTAAGCTTATTAATGGAGTTGGGAGTGTTTGCGGGATTTCAATTTCATCTGAGATTTACTGTGGAGACACTGTGAAGTACTCGTAACAAAATGACAAAAAAAAATGTAACGCCAAAGAACATTTTATACAGCCCTACTCTTTCCCAGGTAAAGGGCCTCTCTTTCTCTGCCTTCTGGAACAGGGACTAACAATTCATGGCCTATGAGTCAAATGTGACCCTCAAATCTAAAACTGACTGGACTGCATTATATTTTGTGTGAAGAATTTGTAAAAGAATAAACCCATAAGAACATCTATGCTACCTGTTTGCCTTAATCAGACCCAGGTTCCCTAGTCCAGTTCATGAAAATGTTAGGTTTTCAGTGTGACCCGCTGACTGAACTATTTTGATACCTCTGCATCCTAGAGTTAGAACCCCAATAACTGCATGAGGCCCAATATTTTATTTTAATGGCTTAAGTTCTGCATTGTGAAAAACAATCTGTATATAGCCATATAACATAATAATCTTTTCCCTGTGCCTTCTTCAACTGATTTATAAGCGTAATACATTTTGAGGGGAGACTAAGGGCGCTGACAGGATCAAATGTCAATATAACAACATAACTATAATTACATTAATAATCACTAAGGTTAAGATTTATACGTTTTTAGGTCTGTAAATCGTCTTCACTATACAATTTTTTGCTTTTACTTTTCTTGCCCTTGGTATCCGACCGCTTCTTCTTGGGCTTGGGCATCACTTCACATCCACATCCACTGCGTACACGGATGTAGTCCAGCATCCACTCAGAGCCACCAAACGAGTTAGGCGTTGAAGTGGTTAGAGGAAGGGCTGTCAAGTGATGGGGTCTGTGGTGGTGATGGTGCCTTTGGGGGTCCCCGGATCCAGACTCCGCAGAGGACGCCGAGACTGCGGGGTTCCTTACAATCGCATAAGTGTACGAGAATTTCTGAACACACCGTGATTGGTTATGCAGCCGCCTGTCCAAGAACCGGCACGGTCTACCCACTACATTCTCTTTACACGAGTACTCGTAAAACCTCTGTCGAATGTCGCCATTCCGGAAGAGCACCACGTACATGTCGTCCTTGTTCCGACCGCCCTCGGGTTCTACCATTTCCTCCACAGAAGGGCAGCAGTCCACGGGGTGCCCTTCATCACCGCCTTCCCGACGCAGCAGCATCTGCATCTCCCGGTGCGTCAGCCGGCGACTCTCCCCGCCCTCGTTAAAATACGACTGCTCTCCTCCGTCCTGGGACCTGAAAGAAAAGTTGTCGGGCTATCGAAACGTGTCAACAGTCACGGAAACTTTGACAGGAGCCTGGACCTGACAATACAGTCATACCAGAAATATGATCGCAGCTTAAAAAAAACAAGGCCGTGCAGTGGTAACATCAAACTGTTTCACAGCTCCTTACCGATTACTCTAACGTCAAGGATTCGAGACACACTGAATTCATTACACATGTAACTTTCCCTCATGGCAAGCCCGTATGTATGTAAGCTCATCTTAGGCACGTACATTAAAATCGATTGATTGAAATATAATTCCTCGTTTCATAGTAGCTAAGGTTACAACACGAACATGTCTGGCAACACACTTGTGCATTTGTGTTTGAACTTGGCCTCCATTTTGTTTCGACCGTCGTGCTCACAATGCGTTAACAGGCAGTTCCCTTTCGGACAGTGTTTCTCAAACTTTCTGGTATCACGGACCACTTAACAAAGTCTCATTATTTCTATAGATCCCCTCCTCAAAATTACCGTATTTGGCGGAGCCCTTAAGCATAAATCGAGGTAACATTCCAAACTGGGTGGCCAAGCATAACACGAGGCAGCATTCACAACTACAGGGCCAAGGCATTTATGACTCCTTGGAAGACCTGAAGCTTTCGTGGAAATCATTGTCTTCAGATCTGTACCGACAGCGCGCCATCTATGATGGGATCTGTCAGTGGTATTGAAACACTCGCAAAACAACATAAAAATATTTTATCACCCACTGTTTATGCATAGAAAGGTCTTGTTAGTAAGCCCTTGGATATCAGTTTGATTTTTGTATTAGACTAAGCTCTCAGCATGGTTAATTTTGTAAAACCTCGCTTTTTCCGACAGCTCTGTAAAACTGTGGATGCACAAGACAAATGTTTAATTTTGCCTACAGAGATAAGGTGGTGGTCCAAGGTAGAAGTGTGTCGTGTGTTTGACCCTAAGCACAGAACGTTAATTTCTTCAAAGAGAAGGAAACAATAATTTCTCCAGACATTTGTAAATCTATGTATTGTGCGAAGATAGCTTCTTTGGCAGAAATATTTAATTATGTAAATAGTGTTAATTAGTATGCAAAGTAGAGATGAGAATATTCTCATTACTAGGAAAAGCTATTAGCTTTCCAGAAAAAATCACATAGAAAATCTTGGGATATTTCCTTTGATACCAAAAGCCCACAACAAATAACTCCATTGTGACTGAATATTTGACAAAAATAAAAAATAATTTCCGTCCTTGAATATGGACAAGTATGACCGGGTAAGAGATCCATGCTGATCCCGGTGGCCGTGTGGTCTAAGGCCTAGGTCTGCGGCCGCTCGACTGCTGGGGTTACGGGTTCGAATCCTGCCGAGGGCATGAATGCTCGCCTCATGTGTTTGTTGTATGTTAAGCGGCCTCTGCGACGGGCTGATCACTCGTTCGGAGGAGTCCTACCGGTGTGCGTGTCTAATTGTGATCTAGAAACCTCATCAATGAGGCGGCCTACGCCTGAGTTGGGCTGTCGCGCCGCAAAAAAAAAAGAGACAGAGAGAGATTGAGAGCCATATACGCCAAGAAAGAAAGAAAGAAATGACGACGACGAGATGATAAATTAATTTATTTTTTTACAGTCTGCAGTCATGAAATAAAGCGTGCTAACTTGCCTCTTTATATACTCCGGATTTATATTACGTAAGAATACCATGAAATTCCAAGAAAAGCCGCGACAGCTTTGAAGAAGTTTTCTACATCTTATCTCTGCGAACTGTGATCTTCATCACTTCAAAACCTTAAATGCAAAAATGTGCAGAAATGTGGCTGCATTTACCAGTAAGATGAACGGACAGTCAGCTTATCGCATTTGCTTCCTCATATCAGCGAAGTAATTAAGAAACGCCAAGCTCAGGTTTCGCATTACAACACTTCTACACATGTTACCAAGCAAGTGTGATATCTGTTAGTTACAGCGCTCAGCGTCAAGAAAGATCAGTGTGTTGACGGCAGCGTGTTCTACTTTGTTATTGCTTTCACTTTAATAGCAAAACATTCACTTTAAAATCATGCGTTCTATAAATATTTATACATATAATAAAGGCTGTGTACTATATAGTGTTTTTCGGCTTCACATTACTTCAAGTGTACTGGCAAAAATTCCAAAATATTCCGCATGAGAACCCTGTTTCCGTTACATGAAGCAAATAATGTTCCATATCGTTTTAAGTCTTGAATCCCAGCCGCTTATATGAGTCCTGTAATCGCATACACCTTGAACTTAGCTACAATTTAAACAAAATTACTGATAACACTGTTCTCAATCTCAACGTCTGTTACAAACTCAGGGTGTCATGCTTTCGACTCCGCGTGTGACCGACATTGTTCTCATCGACTTGGTCTGCTTCCCAGCATGGAAAAGTAAGCACCACGAATAATGATACTTGAAGTGCAGTAGGTGTGTGTTTATAAGATGTGCGTAAGGCACGGCTATTTACTTTAACCGCGTGCCCTTCAACACAACAGTAAACCGCTTGCACATTGGTGCTGGTGTTCGTGAATCACATTCCCACCCACCAGCGACAGTTACGGCAACAGACGGCGTCCAGCAATGATACTGGACGTAGTTACGAAAAAAACTGCAGCCTTTCAGTTGCCAAAGGGTTTAGACTACTTATGATTCGAGAAGTAGAGTAAGGAACATTCCATACACGTATCATTTCGTGCGGGTATTTTAAATAACAATTTAATCTTTAAAACGTAAATTCTCACACAGGCCCAAACAACTGTTAAAATAAGGGTAATACACTAACTTGTTTCGAGCAATTCTACTCACTATCACGGGTCCCGTAATTGTTAGACAACCATTACGTGTTCATCGACATATACTGGGAGTTCAATTGACAACCGAACCCATAGACATGACAAGTACAACGGCCTTACATTTCCGCACATAATAAAATATAATATAACATAATATAATATAACTTACCACATGTTATAATAGGCGTTGGAAATGACCAGCTTCAACTCTCTGACATGCTCAATTTCGAAGTGGCACACCGGTAATCCTTATTATAAATTTCCTACGTCATTTTTCACATGATTTGTTCCTCATGGTACAGTTCTCCACAGTAAACATCTTCTGTATTAAACTGTACTGCACACTAATGAACAAAAGAAACTACGTTACGCTGTGCTTCACACGTGTTACAGACAGCAGATTAAATTGGACTGTATGACTAACACGTAAGATGATGCAATGTACCGTACACGCCGCGATAGGACTGGTGGTGTGTGAGTCATGCAGCTGTCGTTAAACTTGCCGTGCAGTATCGGACATTTCTAGACAAGAACTTCAAACAGTATTCAATAATCTGTTCACCAGGTGCCAAGCATGTCTGAGAGTTTAAGGAGGACATTTCCAACACCTAATCTAACATGCGGTTTATAGTGCATCTGGAAATGTAAGACCGTTCAGCTTTTCGTGCGTCTGGGATAGGTTTTCAACTGAACTCCCTTGTAGATTGTAACGGGTAACCGACATTAAAACAGATCGGTCAAGCTTGAACCTAAAATATATATTATTGTTACGGCTGTTGCATTCGTTGATCAGACTCTTCGGTTAAAGTAAACAGTGTCACTTCCACGTGCACGGCAGCTTTATCGTATAGAAAATCTGCGTCCACCGGCACATCCGGTGGCAACTGCCGTGCTCAGGACAACGACAGAAGAAACGTAGTGCATACGTCAATTTTCGTACACCTTACACTGTTAATCACATGCAGCACTACCATAGCCGTAGTTTCGAAGTAGGGATTTCCTTTGAGTTTGCAGAAGGAAACAAAAGAGCAACTGTAATACTTCGTAACCAGATTTAAATGTCCGGAGGAATTTGAAGAAATTGCTGTTGTTTAAACTTCTGTCATCTTTCAAACAACTGATCACGAAAGCACACAAAGTTTGCATATAACTACTACTTTAATCCTCCAATCTGAATATTATTCCGTGTATTTATATACGCAATCAGCAACTTAGTATTGCATTTTGTACTCGTGAAGATGGTTCGATGATGAACCGTAACACGTTAGGGAATTAAAGAAGATGGGAGGTTTGAACGTAATACTACGTACAAACATGTAGAGTATGATGGTCAACCACAGCAGTTTTTACACAAATTACCTTTAAGTGTACAAAGTGTGTACACTTTACACAATTAAAAAAATTGTAGTTGACAATCATACACTTTGCTTCGTTCTAAATGAAAACGCTGTGTCTTTAAGCAAAATGATATGATGTAAAATGTTCAAAACGTGTGTCATCTTAATAACCTCGTCACATATTTTACACCTATATACGATCTTATACTTTGTGGGAAGGTTGGAATGCATACGAATTAAGAAGACATTAAAGTAAAGAAGGCATCCGTACTATCTAAATGTCTAATGTCAGCTACCACGAAATTATGACCGGCATTTTAATCGGACATACACCATCCAGGATGACTGAATTTTGACATCTTGAAGAAAGCGAGTTATAATAATCATGACGACTCATATGGAATGTCTGAGAAAAACAATGGAAACTACAATTACGTACTGAGCTTTGACAACGAACATTTCACAGTCTAAATTTATATAGGCTATACACATATAAGCACACACATATGTACATACATAATACATACATTCATTCTTTCATTCTGTAGTCTGTATTACGACAGGTCCGTAGCCTCTTCCAAAGCGAGTTCTCCACAGGGTGCGATCTAGTGCTTCCTCGTTCAAGTTCCAGTATCTTCTTTTACTTAAGGACATCCAGTAGCTGCTTACGTCTTCTTCCTCGTCTTTCCGTCATTTCTACCATTCCTTCTAACTTTCCTTCAATAACGTGTTTTAGAAGGCAGTTTATACGCAAGATGTGACCAATCCAGTTAGCCTTTCTTCTTTTTATTGTATGTAGGATATTCCTCTCCTCCTTGACTCTGTGTAATACTTCTTCATTTCTCACACGATCGGTCCAACTTATCTTCTCCATTCTCCTCCAACACCACATTTCAAAATTTTCCAGGTATTTATGATCTACTTTCCGAAGTGTCCACGTTTCAGCACCATACAAAACTATGCTCCAAATGTAGCAAGTTACCAGTTTATTACTTAAATTTAAGTCCAGTTTGCTTGTGAAAAGAGTCTTCTCAATGTAGAACGCTGTGTCTTGTCATTACACTGTACTCTCCAGTATATCACACACGCTGTGTCTTGTGATTACACTGTTTCTCCATACCACCACGTTCCATACCGTCCACACCAACACGCTGTGTCTTGTCATTACTCTGTTCTCTCCAGTACACCACACACGCTGTGTATTGTCATTACTACTGTATCTCCGTACATCACACACGCTGTGTCTTTCATTACACTGTAATTCTTCGTCACCACACACGCTGTGTCTTCATTACTCTGTATTCTTCAGTACACCACACACGCTGTGTCTTGTCATTACACTGTTCTCTTCAGTACACCACACACGCTGTGTATTGTCATTACTCTGTTCTCTTCAGTACACCACACACGCTGTGTATTGTCATTACTCTGTTCTCTTCAGTACACCACACACGCTGTGTCTTGTCATTACACTGTTCTCTTCAGTACACCACACACGCTGTGTATTGTCATTACTCTGTTCTCTTCAGTACACCACACACGCTGTGTCTTGTCATTACTACTGTTCTCTTCAGTACACCACACACGCTGTGTCATTGTCATACACTGTTCTCTTCAGTACACCACACACGCTGTGTATTGTCAGTACACTGTTCTCTTCAGTACACCACACACGCTGTGTATTGTCATTACACTGTTCTCTTCAGTACACCACACACGCTGTGTATTGTCATTACACTGTTCTCTTCAGTACACCACACAAGCTGTGTATTGTCATTACACTGTTCTCTTCAGTACACCACACAAGCTGTGTATTGTCATTACTACTGTTCTCTCTATTACACCAAAACAAGCTGTTTCTTGTCATTACACTGTCTCCAGTACACCACACACGCTGTGTCTTGTCATTACACTGTTCTCTCCATACACCACACACGCTGTGTCTTGTCATTACACTGTTCTCTTCAATACACCACACACGCTGTGTCTTGTCATTACACTGTTCTCTTCAGTACACCACACACGCTGTGTATTGTAATTACACTGTTCTCTTCAGTACACCACACACGCTGTGTATTGTCATTACACTGTTCTCTTCAGTACACCACACAAGCTGTTATTGTCATTACTCTGTCTCTCTAGTACACCACACACGCTGTTTCTTGTCATTACACTGTCTCCAGTACACCAAACACGCTGTGTCTTGTCATTACACTGTTCTATCCAGTACAACCACACACGCTGTTTCTTGTCATTACACTGTTCTCTCCAGTAAACCACACACGCTGTGTCTTGTCATTACACTGTTCTCTTCAGTACACCACATACGCTGCGTATTGTCATTACACTGTTCTCTTCAGTACACCACACACGCTGTGTCCTGTCATTACACTGTTCTCTTCAGTACACCACACACGCTGTGTATTGTCATTACACTGTTCTCTTCAGTACACCACACACGCTGTGTATTGTTATTACTCTGTATTCTTCAGTACACCACACACGCTGTGTCTTATTACTCTGTATTCTTCAGTACACCACACACGCTGTGTCTTGTCATTACACTGTTCTCTTCAGTACACCACACACGCTGTGTATTGTCATTACTCTGTTCTCTTCAGTACACCACACACGCTGTGTATTGTCATTACTCTGTTCTCTTCAGTACACCACACACGCTGTGTCTTGTCATTACACTGTTCTCTTCAGTACACCACACACGCTGTGTATTGTCATTACTCTGTTCTCTTCAGTACACCACACACGCTGTGTCTTGTCATTACTCTGTTCTCTTCAGTACACCACACACGCTGTGTCTTGTCATTACACTGTTCTCTTCAGTACACCACACACGCTGTGTATTGTCAGTACTCTGTTCTCTTCAGTACACCACACACGCTGTGTATTGTCATTACACTGTTCTCTTCAGTACACCACACACGCTGTGTATTGTCATTACACTGTTCTCTTCAGTACACCACACACGCTGTGTATTGTCATTACACTGTTCTCTTCAGTACACCACACAAGCTGTGTATTGTCATTACTCTGTTCTCTCTATTACACCACACAAGCTGTTTCTTGTCATTACACTGTCTCCAGTACACCACACACGCTGTGTCTTGTCATTACACTGTTCTCTCCAGTACACCACACACGCTGTGTCTTGTCATTACACTGTTCTCTTCAATACACCACACACGCTGTGTCTTGTCATTACACTGTTCTCTTCAGTACACCACACACGCTGTGTATTGTAATTACACTGTTCTCTTCAGTACACCACACACGCTGTGTATTGTCATTACACTGTTCTCTTCAGTACACCACACAAGCTGTGTATTGTCATTACTCTGTTCTCTCTAGTACACCACACACGCTGTTTCTTGTCATTACACTGTCTCCAGTACACCACACACGCTGTGTCTTGTCATTACACTGTTCTCTTCAGTACACCACACACGCTGTGTCTTGTCATTACACTGTTCTCTCCAGTAAACCACACACGCTGTGTCTTGTCATTACACTGTTCTCTTCAGTACACCACACACGCTGCGTATTGTCATTACTCTGTTCTCTTCAGTACACCACAAACGCTGTGTCTTGTCATTACATTGTTCTCTTCAGTACACCACACACGCTGTGTCTTGTCATTACACTGTTCTCTTCAGTACACCACACACGCTGTGTCTTGTCATTACTCTGTTCTCTTCAGCACACCACACACGCTGTGTCTTGTCATTACACTGTTCTCTCCAGTAAACCACACACGCTGTGTCTTGTCATTACACTGTTCTCTTCAGTACACCACACACGCTGCGTATTGTCATTACTCTGTTCTCTTCAGTACACCACACACGCTGTGTCTTGTCATTACATTGTTCTCTTCAGTACACCACACACGCTGTGTCTTGTCATTACACTGTTCTATCCAGTACACCACACACGCCGTGTCTTGTCATTACACTGTTCTATCCAGTACACCACACACGCCGTGTCTTGTCATTACACTGTTCTATCCAGAACACCACACACGCCGTGTCTTGTCATTACACTGTTCTATCCAGTACACCACACACGCTGCGTATTGTCATTACTCTGTTCTCTTCAGTACACCACACACGCTGTGTCTTGTCATTACACTGTTCTCTTCAGTACACCACACACGCTGTGTATTGTCATTACTCTGTTCTCTTCAGTACACCACACACGCTGTGTCTTGTCATTACACTGTTCTCTTCAGTACACCACACACGCTGTGTATTGTCATTACTCTGTTCTCTTCAGTAACACCACACACGCTGTGTCTTGCCATTACTCTGTTCTCTTCAGTACACCACACACGCTGTGTATTGTCATTACTCTGTTCTCTTCAGTACACCACACACGCTGTGTCTTGTCATTACACTGTTCTCTTCAGTACACCACACACGCTGTGTATTGTCATTACTCTGTTCTCTTCAGTACACCACACACGCTGTGTCTTGTCATTACACTGTTCTCTCAGTACACCACACACACTGTGTATTGTCATTACACTGTTCTCTTCAGTACACCACACACGCTGTGTATTGTCATTACTCTGTTCTCTTCAGTACACCACACACACTGTGTCTTTTCATTACACTGTTCTCTTCAGTACACCACACACGCTGTGTCTTGTCATTACACTGTTCTCTTCAGTACACCACACACGCTGTGTCTTGTCATTACACTGTCTACAGTACACCACACACGCTGTCTTGTCATTACACTGTTCTCTTCAGTACACCACACACGCTGTGTCTTGTCATTACACTGTCTCCAGTACACCACACACGCTGTCTTGTCATTACACTGTTTCTCTTCAGTACACCACACACGCTGTGTCTTGTCATTACACTGTTCTCTTCAGTACACCACACACGCTGTGTCTTGTCATTACACTGTCTCCAGTACACCACACACACTGTGTCTTTTCATTACACTGTTCTCTTCAGTACACCACACACGCTGTGTCTTGTCATTACACTGTTCTATTCAGTACACCACACACGCTGTGTCTTGTCATTACACTGTCTCCAGTACACCACACACGCTGTCTTGTCATTACACTGTTCTCTTCAGTACACCACACACGCTGTGTATTGTCATTACACTGTTCTATTCAGTACACCACACAAGCTGTGTCTTGTCATTACTCTGTTCTCTCTAGTACACCACACACGCTATGTCTTGTCATTACACTTTTCTCTCCAGTATATCACACGGGCTCTGTATCGTAATTATTTTTCTCTCCAGTGAAACACATGTTTTGTAACGTCATTAAATTTTTCTCTCCAGCATAACACAGACGCTATGTGTTGTCAAGGGAAGTAATAGGATGTCAAATATGTCGTGTCTAGTTTAGGGAGATAGCGAATATGGTGAATTAAGTAACGATTAATGGTATTGTTAAATGGAGGTCACAGCAGATGTGCTATAAGAAGGCAAATTGTGATTTTATAGCAAGATGACGGCCTAACGTTTAAATAACTAAAGTATGTACCCAATTGAGAACGTAAGAGTAACTATGGCTTAACATGCAGAAAGCCTCCTCTTCTTAAATAATTGATATTATTATGTAGTCTGATTTTGGTTCGTCAAGTAACGTCGAAAAAAAAATTAACATCCACTAATTTACAAAAAAAAGGGGGGGGGTCGCTTATAAGAAAATTCACTTATGTGATTATGCCATGAATTTTACGCAGAAGTACATGGAGGCCTATTAAAACTTCATTGCACGAGGAATATGTATACACAACAGAAACTCTGTTCATGGTAGATCGCCGTGATCGTTAGACTACTTCTCTGGCGCTCTTGCGAAGTTGGTAACCTGAGTGCATTCCTGTAGGCGTACCCCGGTATCACGTTTTGACTACCGCAGGCTTATATGGAAACTGACAATTAATGCTTGTACGGACACGGATTTCGGGATCTTCAAGAAAAGAAGAAACTCATGAAATTTGCACATCAGACTTTGCTACAAGGAGGCCTGACGCAGCGATACACACTTCTGGAGCTAATGCCAGATACAGAAGTAGGACTTTACTTCTGATCAGCAATGTTTTAAACTCAGAAACGTTATGGCGTATGTGGTTTTAAATGATTAATTCAGATTTAATAGGAAAAAAACACAGAGCGTCGTTCATGTACTTCTTATTACTCTTTTCTGAATCAAAATCAAATTTCTGAGGCTCAACCACACTGAATTCGATGTTCTCACAAAAATGGCAAACAAATGAGTGACAGGTGCTGTCCAGTTTCAGTATATGTAAAGCTTGAACGACTTACATTTGATTGGGAAATGATTATCACTTTAACAGCAAACGGCAAACCGAGAGTCTGGTATTTCTCATTGCCGCCTGCAACTAATTTTCAGACATACATCTGGATATCCCAGATCACACTGTTAACACTATGGAGTCCAATGCCCTACATTACAGTCTAAAATAAACACGAAAACAAACAAGAACTGCGGCTGTAATCTTTAGGTCCGCCATATAAACTATTCGTATTTACCCTTCAGTTTATTCCAGTGTTTTTCCACCCCGGTTGGATGAAGGAGCTAGCTGCATTTTACTTCTATCAATCTGCTTCTAATTCTGGACAACAGACAAGTATGCGGTGCTACAGCTTGTATGTGTAAGCTACTGAAGTCTAGCGTAGTGGTAACGCTCAGCAATTATATTCGGGAACTGCCTGGTTCGAATCTCGGAAGGGCAACTGGCTCGCCTGAGGTTTTGCGTGGTCTCCTTCAGTTCCTCCAGGCAAATGCCGGAACAGTACCTCGATTACACCACAACCGCTTCCTTCCAAGACCTTTCTGATTCATCACTAATCACTCTTATCATTCAAGGATATTTCATCTTCGATACTGATAGCATCGTTAAATGACGCACAAGAGACAGAGATAAATATATACGTTTTTCAAGAGATGTCCCTCTGAAAACTGTGACCGCATTCACACATTCAACAAGAAGAAGACTCCAGCAAATTGAACTTAAATTTAAGGAAGACACTAGTAAAGTGATGCATTTGACACTTGGGAAAGTACATCAGGAATGCTAGGTAAGTTTTGAAATGTGGTACTGGGGAAGAATGGAAAAGATCATTTGGACCGATCGTGTGAGAAACGAAGTATTACTTTGAATCAAGAAGGAAAGGAATACCCTACATACAATAAAAGGAAGGCTAAATGGATTGGTCACATGTTGCGTAGGAACTGCCTTCTAAAACATATTATTGATGGAAAGACAGAAGGAAGGAGAGAAGTGATGGGAGGACGTGGAAGATGTAAGCAGCTACTGGATGACCTTAGGGAAACGAGAGAATACTGGAAATTGAAAGACCAAGCAGTAGATCGCACTCTGTGCGGAAGTCGCTTTGGAAGAGGCTAAGGACCTATCGTAGGACATACTACGGAATGAAAGAATTCATTTTCCCCATATGGACTGTATTCCAGATTCATTACAATCGTCTGCATTTAAGTAAGTTATCCTAACAATACTACGTCAGCTGTATAAATCATGAAACCCCTTCAGCAAGCACCATAATTCATAAAAGTCCACGCCATGAAGGCATATAGGCATAGCTCCACTCATTCTTAACCCCGGCACTAGATGGAAGTGAGTGGTTAAGTTCACGCTCCGCCCGCTTTATCCCTGGGAAAACCCCCGATACGCATTGAACAGGAGGCTGGGGGGTGGAGGGGAGCAAAGCCGATCGGGACGTTTTGGAGAAGAGAAAAATCTCCTGTCCCCGCCAGGATTGGAACCCCAAACCGGCCAGCCCCTAACCTTGTCGCTATTCGGACTATACTACCACTATAATTCGTTCCACACTTAATCCATCTCTCTTACAAAAAGCATTTCCTTAGCGCTTCCTTCAAGTACTTGCGATTTATGTTCCACTTTTAGAGTAAGCTGGTTAGAGTAGGCTGGCATGTTTCATGACCACATAAAACGACACTTCATCACTCGCTCTCTCCCCTCCCCCTTACTCAGTCACACACACACTTTGTGCTTGTGTGTGTGTATGTGCGCGCGCGCGTGTGTAAGCCTATATATATTTGACCATCGAATAGTTTTGAAAATAATAACAAATATTTCTCGAATATATTTTTCTTTATTTCACCGTCAGCCTAATACTTGTTACTGCACTTTGCAAGAATAAGTTACTATTACCTAAAATGGTCTGTCGCAGATTTTGGTTTCAGTTTGACACATGAACTTACAAAATGGTGGTCACATTGTACCTACACGTAAAGGTCGTCCTTGTTGTTGCCAGGATGATTCACCGAGGAGGATTTGTTGTTCTGGGTTGCAGAGCGTGGGAACAAAATGGCGGCCAGGGAGAGCACCTGCAAATAAAAGCATCAGATCAGTTTGGCGTGTGCAGGTGTAGAAATCTACTGACACCGGTGCTGTACGGCTGGTAGACGGACAGATGCCCGACGCAGAGCAACGCGGATAGACTGATGTGAAGTGTGAACTGTCCCTGTACCTAAGTTGGGGGTTACGTACGTGTATGTATCGTGTTCTTATGACCTAAGACCACTCTTTGCATATATATAAGTTATTTATATTCCTTTATTCAAAATAACAGCGTGCGAGATGTGTTTGGATAGCCAGCAGATCGAATTCCGACTGTCTTTATCTCATTTTCTGGAGGCGGAAAGAAGTGTATAGGCTGTACTTCAACCTCGAATCACTGTCATTTAGACGTCCATTATAGTCTACACCAGGCTTAGGAATACACAGAACATAAAACCAATACCAATAACAGAAAAACGTCTGTCGGCTTGATGCAGCAATTGGTAATCGTATGTCGTCGTCAGTAAACACAGGATGCGAATTCCGAAGAGAGGTTAACTTCTCTTGGTGGTTGTTAGGGGTTCTTCACGAAGCGCCTTATGTGCAGACCACGTCCGTCTGTGACCTAGTGTCAGCGACTAAAACCATTTTTCGGAGTTTCAAGAAATTCGGTATAAGAATTTTTCACAGAAGTCTGTCGAATAGGATGTTTCGTGAAAATGTGCACTTTAGCGGTCATATTTTAATTACGTTCGTCAATGAATTTCTACCAGTAACTTCTATACTACCTATTTTAGTGAAACTGTATGTCCACGTGATACCATTCAGAAGTTGAGTTTCGTGAAATTCGGCACATTCGAGAGTCTCACTTTACGTAGGTGCGTAAATGATACCTTGCCCGTACTTTCTATATGTTACTTCCGATTTGGATAGAATTCGGTAACGCGAACTCCCTGCTTTGTAATATCTATATCCACACCTTACATTCGAGTTCCTACTGACTGGCTGAGTAAATTCGTATTGCAATTTCAGGACTTCCAAAATGCCCGAATAAAATTCCGTCCATTTAGATCACTAACGCCTATCATATGACAACACTTTTTAATATTTTCCTTTCGTATCGAGGCCAGTCTGAGTGATCATGCTTTACCAAAAGTCTGCACATGCGCGATTTCATCTATACCTTCCGAACTACACAGACATGTAGTTTTCTACCACGCGCAAACTTTCTTGTTTCTCAGCAAATTCCCTGGCACCATGCGGCAGTTAGGTGCTTCCCTTAGGTTAAGAATCGTCTTACACAACAACAGACATATCTATTGAATTAGCCTACACTCCGTTAGCTGCAGTAGTCTGTCGAAAGGACACAGCTTTGCTGCCCCCCCCCCCCCCCCGAATGTCAGGTTTGACACCATTAACTGCCTAAAGTTCGTATCTTACAGAAAAGAAAAACTCCTGCAGTATACTGTATGCCATTACCGTGTCTCAGTATGAGGAAACGCAAGTGCACTGCTGAGTCTTGATGCCGTTCCGCGTTATTTTAACTAGATATCGGGAAGGAGGGTGGTGTTTCTTTCAATGACGAATGCTGCTAAAAGTGAGATGACAGAGAGGAGGGCTGTATAAAACAAATCATCATGATGGCGTCAGTGGTGCAGGGGAGAACACAATTTATAACTCACTGTCAGCGCTTTTTTCTCTCTTTTTCCCTGTTGCCTCGCCTATAGAGTTCGTTGATTAGTCACAAACTACAACACGCCGTGATCTCACCGCCACATGAACTGACTTCTTTTAATGGTGTGATGATCGGCGACGTATTGTTAGAACAAGCTGCTGAAAACGAATTCGGCGCAACAAAAAGGACTAAAAATCTGAATGACATTAATGAAATGTTCAAAAGAAACGTAATATTTTATGCCGACCCAGCACACGTTATTAGTTCGACTCGCAATGAATCGATTCTGAACGAACCCGCCGAAATTGCAGCAGGAAGATATTTTGCGGTTCCGTTCGATTTGGGGGGGGGGGGGGTGAGCGGAGTGTTTAACCGTTACGTACCCAAGTTCAATGTCGGAACGCGGACTGAGGAGAGGATGTAATTCAGCTGTCTTCTGAGGGAAGTAGAACGCATTCTAGAGACCCAATTATTAAATCAACCGGTGAAGGACAATGTCTAGGAGCAAACTGGTGAAAAAATGGGAATACCTGGTGATTCGCCGGTTTGACATCCCTGAGATTCGCAAATTCGCGACATATTAAACGTCTACTTTATTTAATTTTCTATTTTGTTTTGTTTTTTGTACTTCAGCATGACTTATTTTACATTTCATTACATATATGATTGGCCTACAGATGGCATTTTGTATTTTTATTTTTTAAGGTAGGCCTATTGCTGATTGCAAAAATATGACATCAAGAATTAACATATAAATTGCTATTAATGTAAGTTATGTCGTAATGGTGTCCTAATTTTCTGTTGTGAGTTAATTGTAACGAAGCCGATGTAGTTGCAAATTCTTATATAGCTAACAAACATACACCATAGCCTGGCCGCGCAACAGAAAAGCGATATCAACGAGGATAATATTGAGGATGAGGACGTCGTCGCTACAGAATCTAATCTCAATCTCAAAGCCCTGGCAGAAATAATAAAACTGCATCGAGCGTTGCTAGACAAAGCGAAGGACTATAATCCTGTAATGGACATGAGTCTGAAATTTAAGAGGGAGATTGAGACTGCATCAGGGCCTTACCTTGAAATTCATAGGGAATCGCAGAAAACAGCAACCAACCCCTCTGTCTTGGTCAGTGTTAAGCCACTCCACTCAATGGAGGATTCAGAATGGTTTTTGAAACACGTTTGTTTTCACTTTGAAGATTTTACTGTAATTTGTCTCTTATAACAAATAACTAATTATTACGGACTGATTTTCGACTACGTTTACACAATTTGCCTTTCCACTCCTTACGGTCTGCCGATCCATAACGCCTAACCTCACTTTTCCCATTGAAATCTAGTTCCCACATTCGCGACTTACACATCTGCGGGAGTTTATCGGAACGTATCCCTCGCGAATGTTGGGGGTATACTGTGGACATATATATATATAATATATACTGTATATATGTATATATATATATATATACTCTGTATTGATATAAAAACTGACAATAACCGAAAAGGTGTTTGTAATTGTTCCTGTACCAATCATTAACCTTCAACTAAATTACTTATTCCCAATAGCAGCCGGGACAGCGTAGTTGGTATTACTATACTACAGTACTATACTATACTACAAATATGGAATGGACATAGCACCTACTGATGAACTGGTGACGGTATGAAAGAACGATCGTGTCTGCATTTCAGAGATCTGAGACTGTCGCGGCGCTGTAAAGACCTGCACACTTCAGAGATATGACGCGGTGTAGTCTGTAAATGGGTACCAACGTTAGGAGGCATCTGCTCGCTCCGTTTACAGGCCTGTTCTAACGTGAAGATGGAAGCAGCATGTTCCTCCGAAACTTATTACCGTTGCGGTATCGCATATCTTTGCCGAGCACTCCGGCGTACGATACACAAACTAAGATTTGGAAAGAGCACTGATTCACGCCACCGATCCAAATCTCTATTCACACAACATACAATCATCTTCCCTCTTTCACTACTGTGAGCGTTACCTCAGCCCGTCCAAATACTAACATCGGTAGCTGCCCGCATACGTAAATTTGCCCCTAACTGGAACCGTGGCACATTGTCCACGTACTGAGTTCATTACCGCAACCTCCATAACTATCTACCTAGGTCTACGGTATCTTTGGCAATATTTCGAGCATGGACTTGTATGAAAGTGTTGGTAAGGTCCTAACGTCGAGGTGAATCAGACACTCGTTTACGCTTGCTCATATACTATTTACATATTAACATAATGAAGTTTTTGGAAAATAATACCTATGTCTTCTCTATTCTTCGCGTCCGCCATTTACAACACAATATCTGCTCTAGGAATACTAAAAAAACTGAAGACCTGAGTGCAAGAACTATGACCACATTGTTCAAAAATGGGTTTTTGATGGATATTTGTGGTCACATCTGTCCTCTATCGGATAACATTTTGACTGTGCATCAATAGTCCTTCTTTTGGTCAATGGATGACACTGAAGCTTCAGTTGCGTCCTTACTGAGTGCAGGAGTTGGATATTGATCGGAAGTATCCTCTACTTGCACCCAGTTCTGTACAAGATGACAGAAAGTGAACAACAGTGTGTGTTAGCAGCTTCCATTTCACTGTGTGATACAGAGGTAGGTTCTGTGCACAGTATATATTGGTGTGAAAGTGTTTATTAGTAAAAATACAATTTTCAGTACATTTTACTTGTTATGAATATGCTGGATAAAATATTTCCAACCTGGTTTTGTAAATGTGTTTCAACTCTCATTTAGGTAGAAAGTTCTGTTGATGGTTCACCAGCAAAACCTAAGAAACGGGCAGGAAATGAAGTGCAATGGCAAAGAAATGTAAGGAAACGAAATACTCTACGTTGAGAAACATATGTTTCCAATTCTGGAGAAAATATTCCAGCAAGAACCATAGCTCCAGACTGCTCCTGTAAAAGAAAATGTACCTCCATATTTTCGAAGGTTATGAAACAATCTCTTCTAGAAACATTCAACAGTACGAAAGATAGGGACTGGTTTAATATTCTGTCAAAATATTAAGAGGTTAGTTTCCAATACCTTACGTTTATTCGTTATTTCTTATATGAAAGTAGATGACACGAGCCTAAGAAAATGGTATCTTTCATACTACATTACATTCTATGTTGTTAGAGGCGACTTGATCTCAGCTTGAAATGGAGAAAGAATAAACGGGCTGCTGCAAGAGATGAGGAAGATATAGACAGTGATATGGGAGAACAAGAAATGACTGTTAGAAACACAGCTGCATCATTTCACTATAAGGTAAATACAAGTGTATGGAATAAAATGATTTTTTCAGGATAGTTTATAGCAATTAAACTATTTCATAATTTAAAAAAAATTTATACCACGTGTGACTTTTTCCTTTTAATAAACTATTCCATTTTCTTAAGTGTGTTCTTTAATAAAATTTCGTTCTTCTGTTTAATTATTTTTATATGCTTTAGGTAACTGTTGTGGGTCCAGAGTCTGCTGTTTGCAAGGCAGGATTCTGCAGTTTGCATGGAATAAAAAAGGGTCGAGTCGAACGCCTGACACAGTTCGAGAGGTTGAATATCAATCCACCTACAGACAGACGTGGTAAGCACAGTACAAGACCGAATAAAATTCCACAAGACATTGTGCAACAGACTGTTGAACACATACGATCCTTTCCTTGCGGGCTTCTCACTATTCGAGAAATTCAACAAAAAAGAAGCATCTGAATCCGGACCTGGATGTAAACAAAGTGTATCATTTGTATCTGGAAAAGTATGAACCAGAAGCTTTCTTGGCAATGAAGACTAAGGATTCCATTAAACCTTCAGTGACTCATGAATTCCACCTGCATGTGTTTAATACAAACTTCAACTATTCCTTTGGGTATACACGATCAGATACTTATGAGAAATGTGATAGCCTAAAGTTGAAACTAGAAAAAGAAACTGATCAGGACACAATAAGAGCTTTGCAAGTTGAAAAAAATTTACATCTCCGTAAGGCACAACAGTTCTACGACAACCTCGAATATATAACAGAGATGGTACAACATGACAAGTCCACTGAAGGTCTGCGTTTTGATTACCAGCAGAATCTTCCAGTCCCAGTACTAAGAACAGGCGAGCTCTTCTACAGGCGACAGGTGTGGTTTTATATGGGGATTTATTCATGTAAGACTGGATGTATCAGAATGTACATGTACAATGAAACTACTCGGAAGAAGGGCTGAACGAATCTGTGCCACTCTTAACCCACTATATTGATAAATATATATCTGAAGAAGTTAAGATCCTGCATCTTTTCAGCGACAGCTATGCAGGACAAAATAAAAACATTTTGATGGCCCAATTTTTAAACTCAATTACTGCATCAGGCAGGTTCCTTAAAATACACCAACATTTCCCTGAACGTGGCCATTCATTTATGCCCTGTGATCGGGCATTTACGCAGACTGAAAAGATTAAAGGGAGAAAGGAGTATGTTTTTGTGCAAGAAGAATGGTATGACATAGTCTCATCTATTTCTTAGAAATTTTCAGTTGTGAGAGTGGACCAGGACATGATACTAGATTTCAGGTTGCATCTGCAGTCATTTCTGAAGAAAATAATCGAGGACGAGACCGCTTCATTCACTTCAAGCCGATACCGGAACATGGTTTATGAAGGAAGAGAAGTCTCTGTATCTACTGAACAGAGTACTGTGGTTTGCAGCAAGTTTTGCCTCTTTAAAACAAAGCAGAAGACTCCTCATCTTGATGAACCAAAAGCATACCAACGTGCATTGCCTTTGAACTAAAAAAAAAGTACGATTATATCACGAAAATGCCTCAGAAACATGTACGGCCTGTTCACTTGAAGTGGTACAACGAGCTTACGACTACACACAATAGCTTAAGCCAAGACACAGGCATGGGAATTGATGTGTCATACCATGATAAAAGTCTAATTTCAGGAAAGAATATGATTTGAAAATGCCATATTACATATTTTGTTACCTTGTTCTTCAAATTCTGTCATTTCATGATGGTTATTAAAGTTATAACTATCCATTGGTATAACTGTTTTTATTCTGAGGTCTTTGAAAATATTTGAGTGCAAGAACTGGATATATCCAACGTAAATTTTTCTAATTGTTTTCATATTTGTACATAAGCCACTTGAATATTTGTGATATGACACACACTTACGACTACCTTTAACCTGTGTGGAAATACATGTTGGGGTGCATGCTTAAATCAGTGTAAAATGTTTTTCTCATTTTTCTCAAAACTTTACGTTTGGTTATTATCCAATTCCTACACTCATATCTTCAATTGTCGAGGGCCACTTACGCACTCGATAACTGTATCGACTTTAAACGAGATGTGAGTTTTTCTCAGTTTTATTACCCCAGGTTCACTTACAAATCACATAGCTGACAACACAACGGTCATCTTATTTTCCTCCTGCGTTGCATCTACTTAGTTTGTTTTTCACAAAGGTAAAGTAAACCACCCTCTCCTGGTTATATGTGGTCAAGTTCTTCTGTCAACAACAATCATTTACGGTAACGCTGAATACCGCTGGTAGACTCCTCAGATCTATCACGAATTAATTTCACCATAACCAACCCTACAACTTTTTGGCCTTTATTCTCACAAATGTAGTAGTACACTTTGAACTCTGGCCTACCTCGTTGATCTGGTACAAGTAGATGTTTCGCCGCTTGCAGCCCACAGCCTCATAGTTGGCTCAGAAGAAGTTAATAGCCTTCTCTTAATATCACGGTAACGAGCGTAATAGCCTCCCCTGACATCAGGTATTCAAAAAACGCCTTCTATGGGTTTTTATTAACATCTACATTAAGTCCTCAGAAATAACGGTTCTGTTCCCTGTATGTCATTTGCTGCAGCATTCTTGTACGACAGAAGGCAATGCTTCTCGTGGCTTAAGCGTCTACACTTTGGTTGGCTGGAATATGCACCATTTCCTGGTTCTATGGCGGATCACAACTATGAGATATGTTCCATATCAACCATCCACAAAACTACACGGCGCCACACCCCACACAGCTAGTAGTATGTTTAAACTTCGCTGGAAGGATGAGGAGCAGGCACGTGAACAGCCGGCTGATGGCCAAGGCTCAAATGAAACATACTGAAAATAAAAAATAAGCACTCTGTATGGTTCAACTCCACTCCGTAAATTTCAACATACACATGTTCCTGTAACGCGTCTCGAATTTACTGTCATTCGCAGCAGCAACTCTGAAACCAACAATAGTCCAGTCTGAAAGTGCGTAGGATGTGAAGCATCCTTAAGTCCTTTAAGGATATAATAAAAATCAATTACAAAACTTCCATAATCAGAAGGCAGACAATTTATTTACTTTCAATGGGGAAAGAGGACCCTTATGAATACAATTTTGGTTCCAATAAACGTGTAATCATGGAGGCGGTCTAGATTCTACGTGTAAGACAAGAATGACGCACAAAAAGCTACACACACACGCACGTACGCACGGTCACTCACGTATTTATGACACTGGCCGCGGCATGTGTTATAAAAAAAAAAGGCTGCACAAGTTCATTGGGTGTGTTAAGAGAAGAAATCAGTGATGCCTGAATTCTACACAAGACTACTTGCACCAGACATGAGGATTTGCTTTGGCATGAACCCACCTGGCGCAGCTTCTTTACATTCAAATATTCGAACGGGGGTTCTATTTCGCATTAAGGAGAAGGGGTTGATTGAATGGGAAATGAGTCATCTGTTTTCAGTTAGGATACTAATGAAACTAACATAGCATAAAACAAGGACATTTAATATATTATCGAACATACCGAGAAACTCATGGTTTACATAGGTCACCTTAATACTGTTGGCGCAGTTGTTTGAGACACTGCGCTACAAGCCGAAAGGTCGCGGGTTCGATTCCCGATGGTGTCATTGGAATTTTTTATTGACATAATCCTTTCGGTCGCATTATGGCCCTGGGGTCGACTCAGCCTCTAACAGAAATGAGTATCAGGCATATTTACGGGGGGGGGGGGGGGGGGGGGGGGAGGCGTAGGGCTGACAACCTTACCACCTTCATGTGCCGACTGACTTGAAATCTGAAAGCCTCAACCTCCTGGAAACCTAATGGCCTGTCCAGGCCTGTAAGGGGATTGCTTTACCTTTTACCTTAATACTGTTACGACAGTGAGATCTAGGAGGATACATTGGGCTGCGCTTACTGCTGGAATGGCTGCAGAATTCAGATGCTCAAAGGGAAAAACACAGAAGGAACAGCACTGAGCTAGGAACAGTTTGAGAAGATGGACGGTAGGTGTAGTGGACAGTGGCGAACCTTGTAATAGATGTGATATTAAATCTCACTATTCCTCTATCAAAGCGTTAATTCTTTCGGGGAGGGTCCACGAAATAATGTACTACATTGCATTGCCGTGCTTCATAACGCATGTCGTATAGACGTGCAACGTGTGCTTTGGCTGCAGGGTGCCTGCAGATCCCAGGGCTTTTATGTATATTATCTGTAACTGTAGAGGAAGGGTCAGAAGGAAACTTAAGAAATTACAGTTAACACAATGTATAGTTTTTTTTTCGAATTGCTTAGTTATAAAAATTAAAATTTTAAAGCACAGTGGTTACCAGATATACCGCCGAGTTTTAACATCAAGGTAATGCACATTTTTTCTCACACAGTGTATTTACAAGTACACCCTTCGTAAGATTCTCACTACAAACAGCGATTACTTCCCTGTACAGCAATGACCCACTGGCCTTCATAATAAAGCAGTCTTTTCTTAGTCAGGCAGAAGTAAATTTTTAGCCGCAGTTTTGATTAGTTTAAATCTATGTTAGTTTAATGATAATATGGACCTATTGCACCCATACCTATTAGAACCGGAAGCTAAAGCTAACTCTAAGCAGTAGAGTCCTTGCTGCTAAGTTAATACCCCGTCACCTCCTGAAACGTTACCCGCCTTTTAGGAAAGTCGAATAGTCATTACCGTGTTCACAAGAGCAAACAAACTGTTCCTATCCTGAATCAGCTGTAAGAACTGTGTTCAGACAAAGAGAAATAGGCCCAAAAACCAAATCCAGTGAAATGTATTCTACGTATACCGCGTGGCTACATTGATACAGAGGTTACTGAAAACTCCAATAGCCCTTCGACACTTCGTAATTTGTTCTCAGTCATACTCCTTTGTTAAACTCTGCATGAAATCCAATGTTGTGCCAAAACCAAAGAAAATAATACATGAATTTGCGTGACCAACCTACTTGTATGCTCACAACTTTCACCACTTCCCCGCCTCTAAAAATTGTGGATCTTCCAGATTTCTATCGCCTGGTAAAAATCATCCTTGGTTAATTAACGGTATGTGCGCTCCTACGCAGTCTACGCCGTGCTGTAACAAGCTTCTCACACACAATACGTACTTCGCCACCTTGCAAAGGGTAAACCTCACATTTCTGTTTTCCATGTGATTGTTAGGTACTACCGCAAATATAGTGATTAGTGACTGAAAAGCTTTACATGTTGGAAACTTGGTTTCCTGTTAAAACACGAAATTGGTAGTGCTTCTGTCTACAAAATAGACCTGTTGGCGGTAGGCCATGCCCAGCCGGACCTGTGATCATCTGGTTGATCCGCGACTGTGATAGCGCGAAACAAGACATCTTCTCTCAAAGCAATCTATAATCAACGTCATTACCGGGCTCAAACTGACAGACAAAAGCTGTGGTATATCTGGTGACGGCCGCTGTTCTAAAGGACAAAATAATGAGTCACTCGCTAAAAATATAGCCCTTATGAAAGGCGCACCAAATGCTTTCTGCAACTACTTTCAACCGAAAGCACAATTTCTTTGTTTCCAGGTAGAAAACGTCTACCTGCGCGATTACATGAAAGACTCCGCACTGAGATATGTAACAGGTACCGGCTTGTAGGTAATAAACAGAATATACCGGGATGTTACCCGTGCATTTCACGTTAAAACATAGTACAATGAAATATGTAACTGACTATTTTAGATGCAGCACACGGCATAATAACGTCCGTAGAAAGAGCGGTACCTTATGGAACGACACTGAATTAACTGCAAGCTGGAACAAGTGTCGAATAGGTGGGAGAAACCAAAGATGAACGGGTCGCAGCCAATATTATAGCAGGCCCTACCACAGACGCTCACCGTAACGAGGTAAGGTTAAGGCATAAGGGGGGCTGAAGATATAGTTCCACTTATTCTTACACTCGGCAGTAGTGCGTGGTCATCTTCACGCCCCGGCTGCTTTGCCCCCCCCCCCCCCCCAGTACACATTGAACAGAAAGCTGAGTGAACCCCCACAGCCATCTGGACGCTTGGGAAAAAAGTCTCTTTCCCCTGCCGGGATTCGAGACGTACCGTAATTATATAAACATCTGAATGATACGGCTACGGGTTAGTCACTGAAATGAATCGGATCAGATTGTAGGGTTCAGCGCTGCGCCCCGAAACAGCAGTAAAGGAACGCTGAACACATATGAACGTAATCTTGACGTTCAGGACATATGTGCTGCTTATAGAAAGGGACAGCACACATCCTTACATAAAGGTTGGCAGCATATCGTCCACGGCCAACACAGCCTCCTATCCAAAGAACAGCGGAAGCTCTTTCCCCCGGAAAAAAGCGGCCAGGGTCTGAAGCGGACCACCCATCTGTATCTAGTGCCGAGGTTAAGACTCCGTGGAGCTACCCCTGTATTTCCCCATATGCCTCCCTAGCGTCCCCAGTAACACTTATGTGGTTAGTGTATGTAACAAGTACTGCGATCGTTAAAAAAAAGCAATGAATAATTTAATGAGGCCAAAGTAACCGCCAACTATGTCGGCTGTTAGACCTTTAAAGCCTAGAGGTTACTATATGTACCACCACGTTTAACATTCAGAAAATCTACGTTCGGCCCACAGCGTGTCTTTATTTTGTATAGTTCTCATAACAACGAGCGATTGTTTCCCTACAATGCACAACCTTATTTAGTTTCAGGCGTTATTTAAGAAGTAATGAAAGAACGTCTTATGTGGAGACCACATCCGTTCGTCCGTCCGTCTTTGCATGTCAGTCCGTGACCTAGGATCGGCGACAAAACCGTTTGTCGGGTTTTCATGAAATTCTGTATAAAAGTTGTTCACAAAAAGTCGTCGAGGAAGCGCGAATTTCGTGAATATCTGCAGACAGACAGTCATGCTTCACTTCAAGGCTTACATTCTCCACATTCTCTAAATTCTTCGTCCAATGTGGATGAAGTTTGGTACGACAACTGTTCACATAACCATACTGAGTTATTATCAGCTTCATGAAAATCAGTATAATGAAAGCCACACGTTACTTAGGGGCGTAAATGACTTTCTATCCGTACACTCCACATTTGTTTTTCAAAACGCGTGAGTAAGTATACGTACGGCATCTGCATATAAAGCTGTTGAGCACTTAAAAGTTTCGTGAAAACCGGTGCAGACAATGCCGAATTTTATTTAGGGGCGTAAATTAAAATCGATTTTCGCGTGTGCCGTAAAGCTGTGTATTTTGAGAGCCAAGAACGCCTTGGTAAAATGTATGTACTACATCGCGGAGTAAAGCATTTGCAGTTTCTTTACGACCCTAGAAGGAATGTGTACTGTGCATCACGAAATGAATGTTTCAATACAGTTTAGGTCAATCTTACTTTTTAAACGGTTAACAGTGCTGCTAATATTCCGTGTTAAATTAGGTTGCCGTTTCATTTAAATGACAGGCGTCTAACGTGTGGTGTGTAATAGTAAAATGGATAAGAAGGCCACGTATTTGTGACGTTATCAGGTCTGCTTGCAGGTGCACATGCTTGCTGATATGCTATCGGTTTAGAGGTTCGCAAGTCCGATGTGAAATGCCTAACATGTCACTCAAAAGCATTTCACAAAGATCATGCCAGTATATTTCAATCTACAGTTCAAGAAATACAGTACATCACATCTGACAGATATGGCCAATGTATCTCCTTCTCGTCTCGACTAGCCTCTTCCTGAACCTTTACGTACTTACGTGCCTGCACCTGCCTGATATCTCGAAAGGTCACATACCCAATTCCTGTCACTTTCTTTCCTCTCCTCTACATATTAGTCGCATCTTACACCATTTTATCATTACCTGCCGCGATAGGTTGACAACTCGTCGTCCGACTAAAGGACACAGGAACCGTATATTACTGGACGCGTACGATAAACCGGCACAGGTCACGGCTGAGGCGTGGCTCAAGTTGTCTAAGGCACTGACCGTGTTCACTGAGCTAGTAAGTTGCAAATTCATCTGCGTCTCACTAGAAAAATACCAACTGTTAATGAGGCCCCGAAATTAACTTCAGAACAGATATGAAATAAGAAACAGGGATAGCTCAGTCGGTACACTGAGCAAGCCACGAGCTTGACGACTAAGGAATCATGGTTCAATTCCGGCAGGGGCATGAGATTTTCTCTTCTCAAAAGCGTCCAGACCGTCATTATATTCATTGGGTACTGGAGGTTCTTTCTCCGAAGGTGAAACGACCGGGGAGTGAAGATGTCTACAAACCTGCACTTAGCGCCGACGTTACGAATGAGTGGATACGTACCACCACGTCACTATATGCGTTCACAGGGAGAACTTTACCTTGTACCGGAAAGTCTGAAAACTGCAAAACAAAAGTAACTTACCACTATCTCTTAATTCCTTTAACAATCGCAGATACAACAGATACTGTAACAACTCATACTGACGTTCCGAATATTTCCGTGCCGACGCGCATCCACCAGGGTATTAACGTGGGTTTCTTCAGCTGCCCCATATTTATCTATGACACTTTAACTGCATAAGGACTACATCAACCTGTTTCTGTAAGGTCAGGCGAGTCCTAGGGTATGTCTTATGCCTGAAAGTGATTTATTTCTACACTGATTATAAACAGATGAACATCTCGCAAATTCGCAGGATCACTGGCAGCCAGGCGATTGCGTGTCATGATTTCACAAAACTGAGACAGAGAGAAGTTAGATAATTAATACAGTTGCCAGTTCCTGTTTCAAGACTCGCATAACCAGCTTCGGAGAGTAACATAAGGCCGTATCATATGTGTGCGTGTTACATTATTGAATAAAAGTTAGCATAAGCCTACGTTGCTATAAGAACTGAATACGTTACAACATTATTAATTGTGTACATGCCGCGCTTATTAACTAAACTATTCACTTAAAGAAATCAAGCCTCTAGTTCAAACAATGAACTCGGATGCAGTAAGCGTCCATGCATGTTCTCGCTGGTAAAATGAGATAACGTCCTGGCTTCGTTGTATGAACTGTAATTTCTGGAGGATGATGCAGAAAATCGCATGGAAGAGCTTTATGATTTATACTCCTCGCCAATTATTATTAACGTAACAAAATCGAGGAGGAAAAGACGGGCAGGCCGGCCGCGTGACATGCATGGAGCAGAAGAGAAATGTGTACAAGAGTTCGGATGGAAAATCCGAAGAGCCCATTGGCAAACCTAGGAGTAGATGGAAGGATAATACTGAAAGGAATCTTCAGAAAACTGGATGGGAAGGTGAAGAATGGATTCATCTGGGTCATTACAGGAACAAGTGGCGGTCTCTTGTGAATATGGTAACGGACCCGGAGTTACTGTCGGTCAAGTAGCGAATACGTTAAGACATCAGATTTGTAATATTAAAGTGCATAGGGACTTAGATCAGTTTTAGACTTAGATAGAGATCAGTTTATTTTCGAAGAAACAGCCAAACAAAATAATAACGAGAAGGTCAGAAATACAGTTGGTTATAAAAAATGTCAACAAAATGCTGTCCGTCGTGGTAAAGACACGTTCGGTGTTAAGTTTTCCTGCTGTTGTTACTACGATGGTCTTCTGGACTTTTCACACCGTGCACTACAGACATCACACTAATCGTGTCCCCGAGCCTAAGAAAATGCGCACTTACTGAGTCAAGGAATGTCTGCCGGGTATTTCCTATTCATATAAGAGCTGGAACTTGAGATGGGAGTCCAGTCAAGTGTCTTGTCTCATACAGAGTAGGTGGTCAGCGAGTGTGAGAAGTTTTCTGTTGAACAATGTATTCATATGTAATGCTTCTGCAAGGCATGTGACACAGACAAAAGTAGCCAAAACTTTCGTAAATAATACCCAACGTCAACAGTGCCGTGTAAAAGGACAAGTTAGCAAATTTCTAGTGACAGGTTCAGTGATGAAAGAAAATGCGAAAACGTTGAGTTTTAACTCAGATGAATTATGTTCCGTGGTTTTCGAATGAGCAATAAATTTCTACGGGTACGTTTGGTTAACATGGCACCATTCTTCAAAGAATGAACAGAAAAAGAAAAGATGTACGGTTACTTGATGTAGGTCAATGCCACGGCCCACAGAACAAATCTCTCAATGGCTGCCCTAGAAGACATAACTCGCGGCCTATGGCCTCGTACGCGTAGATCTCCAGATTTCAACCCATGCGATCATTATTTGTGGCCATAATGAACGACAGAGTTTATGTGAACGACCCAAACTCATGGGAAGAATGAAAGAAAATACTTGAAAGAAAACACTCGAAGATAAACTGTTAATATTTGAAGACAAGAGCTCCGTCGTCAGTCGATCAATACTGTCACAAGGTGAGAGATCTGCTCGGAATCTGGAGGTCGACACTTCAAGACTTTTTGTGCAATAGGTTACCTGAACTGCAGAGAAAGACAGGAGTTTAAATTCGAGGCGGATACAGGATTAATGCGCGACAAAGGCGGTCTTGTGACAGGCACTGCGCTGGAGTACTACATCGTCTCGAACGTGCAGAACCAATTACCCAGCGACGCAAAGTCCCAGAAGAACGGGAACCTCAAATTAGACCCGGATTTTGTGGAAGTACGTAGGCTAGCCGTTTACATCCGACCAGCTGAAACCGAAAGCAAGCACGAACCAAGCATTTCCTGCCGTCTTGTTGTGGTTAACAAAATACAAAGTTTCGGAAGCTGGCCCTGTTTACGTCATGATGTGAAAGTACGAAACCTACACGTCTCGGCTCTGTACATGGAGCTGATCGCTGTCCCTGGGCCTACTAATGGTAGGGACTGAACATTAGCAGAAAAGAAGGCGTCACTGTTCTTCAAGAATTTCTTGTTATGTTAGGACAGAACTTCATATGCAAAGTGCCGTTTGTTGTTGATTGTTGTTACTGTTATTACAAAGACAGGTAAAAATAAAAAGTAGGCGGCTGTGCAACGTAACAACAGTGTGTTAAACGGTGAGCTATTCCACGAACCGCGTATTCAGAACTGAAATAATTATTATTATTAATCACCTTTATGCAGGGTATTTACAATTATATGTATACTTAAAATAAGCCATGTTTCTAGGGTATATAACGTTGCAGCTATTCCGTGGTTACAATTTATGGTAACTTTAATGCTACTTCTCACGACACACGTTCTGTACTTTTAATTAGTACTTTCCGAAACATGTGCCCAGTGCCAAATATGACTGTTTTTTGTAGTTCTTTGACGTCGTGCTTTCCAGGTATGTTTTTCAGGTATTTTCTGTATGATTTTGAGATCGTCCCAGTTGCTCCTATTATTACTGGTATCACTTTTGTGTTTACATTACACATGCGATGTATTTCTATTGTTAAATTTTTGTGTTTTAAAAATTTTTTCGGCTTCTTTCTTGATCACATTTCTATGCACTGAAATTGCAATATTATGTTAACATACATGTCCTATTTTCATTATCACATATTATTATTATTATTATTATTATTATTATTATTTCCGGTGTTTATTTAGGGATAGTCATGTCAGTTTGAACTTGTTGATTCCATAATATGGTTAACTTAGCTTCATTATCGTCGTCGTCATCATCATTATCATCATCATCATAATCGTCGTCACTGATCTGGCAGAAGCCATTGTGATTATTTCGAGATGCCAGGCATCAACATGTGGTGTTGCAAGAGAATACCTATTCTCTGACCCTTCACAAAATGGTGAAAGGTGGTCGGCCTGTTATTTTGTCAGCGTATTGTTGTGTTTGCTCATAAAGTATGAGACACAAAATATCTCTGTTGGCATATACACTCTTCTCTAATCAGCTCTGAAAAGAGTGTACTACCATTGTACATCTTCGTTTATTTAAAAGTTTATGAAAATTTCAAGGTAGTTCCCTTATAATGCGGCCATAACTTCACTAGGTACTTAACCCCTCCAAGCACGTAACACTACAATGCTCATTATACATAATCGAAAAATGAAAGAAACAAGTCCACATGACAAACTCGGTGAGCATTTTTATGAGTGCAGAGTACAATGAAGGGTGTGTCTGTCTGTCTATCTTGGCCGCTTTGACCGTCAGACGTGAGGGTGGAAGAACAGAGCCAAAAGGGTTGTTTCTTTATTCGAGTTATTTGTTGGTCTGTCTAACTGTCGGCAAGGAAACACAACAGCTTGGCCAACACAGACAAGATTTAATACGGCCAGAACATTGCGTGCCATCAAAATGCCTCTGCGGCGCCTTTCCGTGAAGATTCAAGGACGTGTCGAACAACACTCACTAAATCACACTTAATAAAGTGTTTATACCGCGCGACATTGTTTCTTACATGAAGGTGTGGAAATTATTGGGTAAACGTTATTATAAAGACGATGTGAGAATTACTGGGCGAATATTATTTAAATGAAGACTTTGAGAATTACTAGGTAACTGTTATTTGAATGATGATGTGAGAATTATTGAACGAATAAGGTTTAAATTACGATGTGGAAATTTTTGGGTGACCGTCACTGAAATGATGATGTGGGAATTGTTGGGTGATTACTATTTAAACAAATGTGTGAAAACTATTGAGTGATTATGAAGATTACGTCTTCTTCGATACGACACAGTATCAATAGGTAAATAGTCACTGATGTTATGGAGGAGCTTTCGTCCTCCATCTTCAGGGTCCCGTAAGTAAAATCTCGGTTCAAACAGCTACTGACATAAATGAGAAACTTGGTATTTCCATCTCCAAGGCCAAGGAGCCCAAGATTAGACAGGCTGTCATATACAACAATATCTGAATCTTCCTCAGCACCATTGTGACAACGTCAAATCTCGTACTGGGTGACGTAATTACACGAAGATATAAGAATCATTGGGTGAAAGTCCAGTAACCTGCTGCCCACGTTAATTTCACTGCGAGGTAATGTTAATGTACACGCAATTGTTTCGTGAGATTTGTGGTCTCCCCTGCTGAAGATTCGAGTCTTCTGAGATGTTACGCTGTGTACACTGGTAAATAGTTACTGACGTTTCGAAAGACCGTAGTGCGTTCATCTTAAAGGTAAAACCGTGCAAGGAAAGCGCTTTCGGTTCTCCTTGGGCTGGCGTTAACACACCAAAGTCTTCAGTCTTATAGAACTGATTTCTCGCCTGTACATCTCGATACAGAATATTCTTTCACTGTGTAAATTATAGTGAAGTGAGAGGTAAAGGTGTCCCCGTAAACGCCATGGAGGCATATGGTAGCATCTCATCTCTGCGACTGTTACCGTCCACAACGGCTACGTAGTTTACATTCAGACGAGATAACTGAGGCAAGAGACTATCCAAGCGACTGGACTCTAAAAGCAGGCCTATAGCAATACTTCGCCAATCACTTCCGAAACACGGCGGCAGGCAAAACCAGGATCATATGGAAGATTGGCGATAGGGGGAACCACAGTCCGAATTCTGACCCCATGGATCAGAATCATCCTTGGTAAGTCTCAAGCTACTCAAGAAATTTGCTGCATTTTGTGGAACCCGAAGGTTCATTAAGGTGCTCACAACAGCCCGCCATTTTTTTCATCCTGAGACACATAAATCTACTATACGCCCTTCCATCATATTTCTTTAACATCCATTTTAATATTACCATCCCATATACGCCTATGTCTTCCACGTGGTATCCTACCTTCAGATTTCCTCACCAAAACCGTGCATGCACTTGGTTTCTCCCCATTCTTGTCACACGCAATGCCCACCGCCTTCTCCTCATTTGATCACCCTAGTAACATTGGGTGAGGACTACAACTGATGACGCTATTTAAAAATTTAGGGCATAAAATACAAGCAAAGTATCACAACCAGCCCCACAGCAAAAGAATTGCCGATTTGGAACGCCATTAAAGGTATGCTCCTGGCAAATGTGGGCACTTTTGTGCGGAAGGCATCCATTTCTTTATTGTGTACGTAAACTGGAAGCCAAGGATAAAATGAAACAAAACACCACTGCTGGCGAAACCGGACACAAATTGAGACACTGGCTACTTGACACCCGCCGTTTGCAAAACATTATTTTAGGGCCTGCCGAAACAAGACGCACGATACTGAATAACCTGCCAGAAATAAAATGAACTTTCCACAACGGACTATAACCGCTTACACATTTAGGCTTAGACTGATCACCTGATATCTATTTTACCGAGAACAAATCTCATTTGTATTCGGGAGGCACAGGGTTCGAATCCAGCACAAGATATCGACAAGCCTTCGTGTTTCGTGGTATTCCTCAGTCCCTGAAAGCGAACGTCGGAAGAGTACCTCAAATTAGGGGATGATCGATTCCTTCCACATCGTTTTAAATCCATCATTCATCAATCATACTAGTATTCTAAGCCACATGTTAAATAGAACAGATATAAATAAACAATTTTTAAAAATTATACATAAAAAAATTAATTCTAATTATACACGTACTGGTGAGCAGACACCTCGGTAAATTATGTGACTTCAGAAATTTTACAAAGTGACTATTGTGACACACTGAATTGCAAAGAAATTGTAATTTATATGTTTAATATTTTAATAAATCATGTTTAATATGCTTAGATTTAAGACATAACATGTCGAGAAATTACTTGAAAATGAATGTTTACTACCCGACACATGTAGGAAGATTACATATCACTTATCAAACATGACCTGATATCGTATACCAGGCGCACACCCAGAATTTTAAATTGGAGAGGGCTGACCCTGAGGTTATATATAATTTGTGTTTTATTTTAAAAACTGTTATAAAAATCATGTCATAATTATTAATGTAACATAACATTGTTTGCAACTGCACATATATATATATGTATGTATATATAGTATTACATATTTCATAACACAGTTCCTTAATTTAAATCACAAAGCCTAATCTTATTTTTAGGCGTGTTCGCAAAATTGCGAAAAGCGAGTCTTAGCTTCGTCACGTCTGTCTGTCTGTCTGTCTGTCTGTCTATCTGCACGTCCGCCGACACGCATGGAACAACTCGGCTCCCACTGGAGGGATTTTTGAAATTTGATATTTTGAGGATTTTTCGAAAATCTGTCAAGAAATTTCAAGTTTTGTTAAAATATGACAAAAATAACGGGTGCTTTACATGAAGGCGTATGTACATTCATGATAGTATCTCGCTAAATTCTTCTTAGAATGAAACATGTTTCAGATTAAAGTTGTAGAGAATATCAAAACACACATTTTATGTTCAATACATTTATTCCGAAAGTCGTACCGTTTATGAGACAGGACTACTGTGGAAAAATGTGGCACGGCCTGACAGGCCACAGGTGACAATATAATACGGCTCATGAAAGACGGAATTTGTATGCAGGATAACTAATACAAGAATACGGACACACATACTATTTAATACTTATTGCTTCATAATCGATTAATTCCGTCTGATCTCTTAAAACGTTTTACCGCAACTTACAAAACTGAGAAACTGCGCAACGACTTATATGTCATTACGATCTGTTTAGCCAAATTGTACGTCTAAAGGAGACCGCAATCCAACAAACATATTTTTTTTGTTTCAATGCAGCGTTTATATGTAATGTGTGAAGACTGCAAATTAGTTGGAATATAATTTCTGTCAAAAATTTATACTTATAATTTGCATTGTTGCCGGTGACATAAATTTAACATAAATTCATTGTTGTGCAACACTCAATATTTTTACATAGTTGACAGTGACATGTAACTCAACAACACAGAATGCACGGTTCTGTTTCCACTGCAAAATGGTTACTCCAGCACGCCACATGTTACGTTACACGTACATCGCCTGTCTAGTTTATGTTCATCTGAGACTTCCGAGGTTCATTTTATTTCTCAATATTCCACTGTGCCAGTCATCAGCCGATTTCTTTGGCTGATTTCGGCTGAAGGGTAAATCGAGTAAGACGTTTGATATCATCGTGTCTACAAAGTCTGTTTTTTTTTAATTTCCATTGGGGCTGGGGGGGCCTGCAGGCCGGCAGCCCCCGTTTGGGCGCGCGACTTTCGTACATGTCAACATAATGGCTGTGAAAATAGGATTTCAGGTTTGTAACCATTTCTATCTATAAACAACATAGCGGCATGGATGAAGATAAAACTATTATTAGTAGTAAGTAAAACGGCTACAACTTACCAATAAATTATAAATATTATCATTGTTATTTTAAATCTTCCACAGTCGGTGTCATCAGAAAAATAAGTCGTCAAATAACAAATTGACAAACAAAATGCAACAGACCTAGAAAGCTACCTGTTCGCCTGAAATCATTTAATTTTTCAGGTACGAAGATATTCAATGCCAACGTATTTTCTTCACAGTACAAGCGTGTTAATTGAAAGCAGCAGTTTTTAATTCATTACCATACTCGATTTGTCTGTTGGTGTCAGTCATCAGACCACTCCTGCATGAAGCTATTTCGGACAGGACAAGAAGAGGAAGACCCCAAAGTGAGACGACATGAAGACTGACAGGACTCAACCACACCCCCCGCAGGTACTGCAGCCATTAGGACTCGCCCTAACGAAGTTGGGGCAGTGGCGTAACAGATCGATGGAGATATGTACGTTAACATACGTAGTTGCAGCTGTGTTCAACTCAGTGTCAAGGTTCTCATGGCGGTTATATGAACATGTGACGCTGTGTAGTCAGGGATGTACCAACGTTTCGGAAGAACATTATGTCTCCATCGCAGAAAAATCCTGAACATTGATACAGCGGGTTCGTCCGAAACGTTCGTAGACCCTTCCCATCTACCAGACTACAGAAGGGCGTACGCTTAATATGTATTGCCGCTACAAGCTGAAATCTCAGTAACCTTCAATGTTCAGTGGTTACCATATGCACCACCTGTTTAAAAGTGCAAATCTCTTAATTTTGCCTACGGAGTGTTTCATATGATTCTCAAAACAAACAGCTGTTATTTCGCGTAACAGCATTAATCGACTGCTTCAGTAACGCTGACGGACTGTGTTCTTCGTATGACATGAACTATGTGTTACTAGGATGAAATTCAGGCTTTAAAAAGTTAAATACAATATCCTCCCATACGTTCTTCCATATTTTTCCACCGAGGGCGTGCATGAAGATAACGCCTATGTGGTTTGCTACAAAGTTACAACCGTGAACTCGTCTGTCACAAAATCATTCATATTACTTCCTCTAACTTGTTAAACGAGAGCCAATTAATGAGGAATTTGTATTTCGACAGGTACAGATGCGAAACACACAAACCAAATACAGCATAAGTTGCCGGTATTTTCTTCACGCATACTGATTATGGTTGCAGAATTACGCAACTTTTTAATCGTACCTTTTCGGAGCGATCCCGACTTCTTCCTCGCTATAGACAACACTTCAGTATCACTTCAGAGGTCCTGTACTGCCTTTCTAGAAGCGTGTTCAGGTCCATCCTTTTCTCCTGCACTCGGACTACATCGTTAACAATTTCTGGGCGGGGCAGAATATTTTTTCCCCCATGGCGCAACAGGCCCTTATGGACCAGGGCCTCCTCATTATCGAGGCTTCACGATCACACTCAGACACACCACACTCGGTAGGACTCCTCTGGACGAGTGACCAGCCCGACGCAGAGACCTCTACCTGACAACACACGGCACTCACAAGAGACAGACATCCATGCCCCGGCGGGATACGAACCCGCAATCCCAGCAAGCGAGCGGCCGCAGACCGCGCGGCCACTGGGATCGGCCGGGGCAGAATATAACAGCACTAAAAGCAATTGAGCAGAATGAGACTAGAAATAAGGTCCCCGGTCAGTAAATTTTACTTGGCTCCATGTTTTAGCTGCACGCCACTGGCCACGGGTATCTGTTATATACACCTGCGATTGTTTCTACTCGTCTGTGTCATCCTATTATCCGAGCAAGATAATATTTTCTTGTTTTATACAATTTATACGTGTGTCTATGAATCTTACCATCCAAAGTATTATGGAATGGAAAGTGTATTAAAACATACGGGAATAAGCTCGTATAGACAAGCCTGTACAACACTTATCCATGAGATACCGCTTTGTGACAACACAAGTATGACAGTTTGGCGTTTTTAACCAAATGTGGTGGTTAACTTTACAGAACTCCTGCTTAGTATCCAGGAGGTGCCGTATTCAAAAACAGACCCGCGGACCGGCTGTACTGACAAGAGGTTTAGTTTGTCTTCTTCAGTTCCTCCAGGCAAATTTCGTGAGTACTTCCAATCAGGCCACAACTGCCTCCTTTCACATACAAGCAGCTTCCATTCCAGATCAGTTTTACACTTAACTGTTCGACATAAAATTCGACACGAACACGAGTTGACAGCATAAATTGTAACCAAATAATAATAAAGAATTAAAAACGTAAATATATGGAGTTTAACACGCACAAATGACTGACATTTACGTATTCTCCCAATAAAGAAATAGTGAAGGTATTACATTATATTTTCGTTAACAGAAATATGGAGTTAGGTGGTCTCAGCGCATAATTTTTTAACTCATGTAAGCTTCCTATTTTGCAAGTTTCCCCTTCGAAGACTGACTTTGTTAAAATTTACATACAAAAATTCAGTTCCTAACTCACAGAGAACAAAATCTGTCGCCTTATGAACACCAGCCTCTTAATCACCGACACACACGTTATGTGGTAAAATGTGGTTTCTGAATGTTACATTAGGTGGTACATACATAGAGTTACCACTGGGATTTAAATGCTTGAAGAACTTAAATGGGGAACGTTTTTTTTCAGCGACTTGCCGTGACTGAAAAAAGGTGCTAAGGCGGGACAAATCTGTATGTGACACGCAGAATATAGATTTTTAATCACCTTAATAATAAAGCTGACATTTGTAGTACACTTTAGGTGTTCAAATGAATACCGTTATACAGCGCGACACGGTACATGGGCGTCTCAGCTGTTACACTTCCACGTCCAGTGTAACCGTATAAATGTTTTAACAACCATAACCTTCAACGACAAAAGCTCTGGCCTGGCTGACAGAATCCACAAAGAACTTGAGGGGAACGCAAAAATAGGGAGGAACGGGGAAGCCTCGAGCACTGTCATCCCCTCCCTCTTTACATAGCCGTAGTATGACATTTAAAATGGTGTGATTTCATAGCGAATAGCTTCTTTACAACACAAATTCCAAAGCTTGTATAATAATTATCCCAGTGAATAGTTGTATTCGTGCACCACGTCAAATTCACTAGTGTAATTAAGCAGACGTAAAACGCAAAGTTGTCCCTGTCCGCGCCATGAAGGCACAAAAGGGGAGCAAAAGTGCAGCTCCACGCATTCTTAACTTCGGCACGAGATGGAGGAGAGTAGTCAGCTTCAAGCCCCGGCAGCTACACTCCATGGGAGAGAAACCCGGAACCCACATAAGAGGAGGCTAAATGGGCCCCACAGCCGGTCTCGTCGTTTCGCAGAATAGCAAATCTAACTCAGAATTGTTAGTGGAATCACATTACTGACTATGCTAACCCGACTCCTAATTAAGCAGAGGATCTAATTAATTCCCTCCTAGACAGAATTCACGTACCAGACTAGCAAACTGTAAATACGTATGTAGATTTCATTTCTGAACATGAGTTATAAAGCCGAAATTCTGCAAGACAAAGGACTGTTTCAAGTTTGAAATTCTTTAAATATTAGAAGCACCAGACGATTGCTATACTACTGCTACAGCACAATCACACATTACGAAGTAAGTACGCGAAGCAAGCAAGCAAGGGTGCAAGCAAGTATTTAGAACTTAGTAGTTATGAGTTCCGGAAAACCAAAGCCCACATACTCCATTCAGTCCTTCGATCAGAGTAACCACTGTTTAATGAATCACTAGCTCAACTTGACCCTCAAAATCTAACCTACAATTTTAGTCCATACGATTTTTTTGTTACTATTATTGGGAACCTCCCATAAGGATCTGTACTTCTTTATTCTTCTTTTTAACAAGCTATACGAAGAAGATTCATATCTCCGTGTTATACTCCAAACACCTCCAAGCAGAAACTACAAAAAAAAGGAGCGTTTTCCGGATTCTTCACCACGAGAACAACATGGTATGTGGAATTGATAACCACACAGTTTACTGTAGGTTAAAAGCCGATCTATCGTTACTGGAATCTGCTTTTTTGGTTTATTACGTAAAACAATGCATATGCTAAACAGATAGAGCAGCTCAGTTCGTAAGAAATACAGTTGATAGGTTTATTGCTCAGCAGTTAGAAGATAACCTGTGTGTACAACTCAGCTTATAAAAGGAATTCCACGATGCAAACATATTGTCCGGCAACTGTCGTCATTTTCTTGCTCATTCTAGGATTACGCAAGGGCAGATGGTCTATCAAACTACATTCGTTCTCCTTATTAAAAAACGGTAATAGGTTTTATCATCTCAAAACGCGACAACAAAGAGTTGCCCTGCATTCCTCAAGTCATCTGGACCACAAGTCAAAGGGTAATGACACAAATGACACAGAAGGAGACGTTTTAATAAGTAATCCGTATCAATTAAATTCAGAGACGGTACCGATAACTCAAACAAGATTAAAAAAATCATCTCCATGAGAGGAGAGAAGTCTTTCTTGAGAGCCTAAATGTTCAGGTAGTCAAGAAATTTCCTACTTCTTAGAGGGAAAACGTTCAATATCGTGGTCGCTACCGCCTTTGGGCCCTGTGTTGATCCAAGTGAATTCGTAACACCGTCACATCCTATTTGTCTATTAAGATCCATTTCATATTATAACGGATCGTTCCTGTTGGCTATCTCAGTATTAATTTATAAGTGTTGTAGCTAGAGGGCGAGCAGGTGCAAGAAACTGCATGGCACAGGTGTCTCCTCAGTGTTCAAGCTTTCACTGTCCACCAGTTCTTACCCTTTGTACCTTAATCCCGAAGAGTCCGGTGCGGTCACGTTCTCTGTTACGTGTTTCTGCGACCTCACAGAGGGTCTAGGGGATTAGTTCCCCAGGATGACCGTGGAATCGCACTACCACGCCAGCCAATGAAAATTCTCAATTATGTTTTAATTTCAACAATTACTTATCTGGTGTGTGGTCTAACGTTACGACTGACCAATCATTGACCGCGGAACCTACTCGAATTTGGTACAGGGAGGCGCGTAATTTATCATAAAGAGCTGCACGGCTAGACTCGAGGCTACTCAGTTCTTGTGAAGAGGAGTTCTGGTGTGAGGTTCGTTACTGGTGCGAAATTAGTTCTTGTGGAAACGTTAGTTCTTGTGTGGGACTCTTGGACACATGTTCTCATGACAGCTGTATTAATTTCAGTGCCGTGTTGGCGTGGCTTAATATCATTTAGCTCTTCTTACTTTGGTTAAGTAATCGTTAAAATTCAGTTCGGATCGCGGTCAGTGAGTGGTGAGGAAGGCATTGGACAAAGACGGCAATAGTTTTTACATCATTATTATTTGCATTACGCAAGACAGCCAACTGCAGACACCGATTGGGTTCACTGTATATTAAACCAACGAAATGCACCTTCACTATCAATTTTAATAGTAATATATACATTTTCAATACATATGTTACGGTCTGCCTAGACCATCTTCAGAGGATTCAAACTGCATTTAATTCACATCCATAAGTTCATCATATCATTACATTCATTATAGTTCGGCGTTTATGAGAGTTATGATCACTGTATAAAAACACTTTCTAAAATCACGTATTTAACGTATATTGTGCAGTATATAAAACACACTATATATAAGACTTTGAAGGCTCGTCAATGTTTAAAAGTTAAAATCGTCAACCTGGGAATTACAATTGGCTTGTATTGTTTTTTCATGGTTTTGCATCATTTGAGGTTTCTTGTTTTTGCTGTTGTGTACTCTGTGTTATCGCGGGTTGTGAAGTGTACTGTCTGCCTGTCTTATGGGTTCAAACACATACTAAGAAAACACATCGAATAACAAACACACACAGAACGGAAGATGTACAGTACAATTACCGCAACTGAGTCCCGGTCTGTATTTAAGCAAATCTACTGACATGTGCGCGCTTGCCGTACTTATTTTTTCAATGTTCTGCCATGTTATTCATGGTTTATTTGACGATGCAGCAGCAAATCAGGCAATATACCGTCGAATGTCAAAGCGACTAGTGAATAATAACTTAAAAGTGAAGTGGCAGGGAACAGACATGACCTAATTTGAAGCACTGGGGACTTTGCCAGATGAGGCTTGGGAAATCCGCGAGAAACCTAAGGATAAGCGAAGTCCTGGCCGAGAATCGAACCGGGTACTTCCCGAATACAAGTCAGAAGTAACGAACCTACTTAGTGGGTACTTACGCTATTCTTTCGATTCCACTTTTGTAATCTTCAGCAGACCTTTATGAGTTAATTTCCTTTATTTAGACTGTACTCCCATAAATGCTAACAAGACGAATAAATTACCACAAAACACTTACCTTTACAATAACTATAACAAACAGTACAGTGCCTCTGTAAACAGTCACTATCCTGCCCACATGTAAGGGAACAGACGACGGTCATTTCTTAAGTTTGTTCTAAAACATGATGGAAATTGCTGTGTACTGTTCTCATTACAACTGTTTAAAGCAAAAATGAGAACAGCTAAGTCACTTAAAGCAGGAATGTCGAACTGGCGGCCTGCGGGCCAGATGCGGCCCATTTGAGTTCTTTTGGCGGCAAACAACTCTTTTCAAAACACTCTACGAACACGGCCAAAAGGTTACACGTTCCGTTAGATAACATCGTAAAATTGGTTATAAAACTGCTGAGTGGAATTTTCTCTGCCATTTCGTACTTATTTGCCAAAAACGTGCAATGTTTGGTGGCACATATTTGTGGGAACAATTACTTTCACTCATGAAACGAAACATGAGGTCCGAAAGATTACGATTAACTGACACACATTTCTCATTAGAAATGAAAGTGGCAAACCTGGGATTCATAACAAAGCACAAATAAAATATGTCACACTTCTGGAAAATGTAGGACTGGATAATCTAATTTAGATTCTCTTGTAGATTTAGTTTTGTATCCACCAAAGGTTGTTTCATTTATGGTATCGTGGTATTTAGAATGAACACACACACTGCCGATCTCGGCAGACGTGTCAACTAAGGCATGCAAGGTATTAAATCGTCCAGGCACTGCAGCACTGTAGTAGCAGGTTCTAAGCGCCGTCTTGGCAAAAATGTGTTTCTCCGCGTTATGTAAAGCTAGATGCCTATGACTACAGTTGCGTTTTAACCAATGAGTGTGACGTCGACAGAAACAAGGTTGCTAGCCTGTGGAGTTGCCAGAATTCCGCTTTGACTGTGATGCACTGTAATACTACAGTTACTGTGCAACATCAGGGGCGAATTCTCCGATATAGCTAGTATAGCTCCCCTCTACCAATTAAGAGGAAATAACTTCCTTTCTATATTAAAAAAAGAAAAAAACTTGTACATCCTTTTTACGAAAATTATTACCTTGTGTTATATATAATTTGTACAGCTCATCTGATAAAAGGTTACGGCACCTTGCCGCTTGCGTGTGTGTGTGTGTATGTGTGCGCGCGACAGAGAGAGAGAGACACACACACACAGAAAAGTCAATGCGGAGTGTTGTCCACAGAGTCCCTTGAAATGTATCTAAAGCGACGATAATAACAGCTAACCTTCTTGTCGCTTATATATGAAACGGAACAGCAGGAGTAGGCCTACTGCAGTGAAATATATGGCCAGTGTAGCGGGAAGATTGCCGCTTTACGCACTGGAAATGACATATCGCTGAAAGATTTAACTTGTTGCAAACCTGTTTTCGTATTGAGAAAGCAGGTCTTCTGGGTTGTTGCGCCGCGTGGTTGTGTGAGTGAAGTTTCGAAGGAAAAGTACCGCCTTCATCCGTGAATTGACTCATCAACCTGTGGGTGAAAGTGGTTCGTTTCTTCGCTACTTCCGGAACAGATTACCCAACCACACTGCGCAACAACCCAGAAGACTTGCTTCCTCAACAATAACGCGGTAGGAACCTCAAATAACTGTTTTCGTGTTGTTAAGAATATATTTATTCCTCATTATTTTATCTTCCTCATTCATTGTGTTTTGTTAATGCATCACTGACTTTCTATGAAATAATGACAAGATAAAAGTTTCATAACATTTGGACGCAGTAGATGCTGTGAAGAGAAAGTGCAAAACGGTCTTTTACGAAACCGTCAACAACCTACTCAATCATTTCGCAGCGCGTTTCTCAAGCACTGTAGAAGTGGACTTCTTTTTTGGCGCTGAACTTTAAGAAATTTGATGCATACAATCTGAAATTAACTTTCCAAGTCAGTTTTTTTTATATTACTTTCACCGTGCATTTTCACTCATTATTCAGTTTTCCCACAGATGCACACCAAAATCAGCATATGCTCTACATATCCTGAACAACCAACATGAATACGCTCCAATACAGGATAGTATGCAGTTGATAAAACATGCAAGAAAGGTTGGCACATGAACATAACTGAAAATCTATATATACAACTATATCACAGACAACAGTTATTGATTAGCGAACAGTGCGTAGCAGAAGAAAACCCGCTATTCCAGTTCATCAACCTCACCCCACCTACCCCTACTATTACACAACCTCCAGAACCCGATAAACCCCCATAACAAAGTCCATCAGACAACATTCAGCTTACACCACTCCACACGAAACAACACGGTACGTCATTCATGCAAAATTAAAATTAATATTAACCAGTTTATATGAAAAGTAATCAATACAGATAGAATATTTTCTAACTACATATAATTTTATTCATATTACAGCTAATAATCAACAACAAATACAATATCAGGATTCTGTACATCAAGTTACCAACGCTGCTATTTTAAATCTTGACTTTAACTTATATGATAAAATTATAAGTTTTACAGTTTACATTTTAAAAATTCAAATGTTTTATAACTTATTACTAAGACAAGTGTGCTCTTCGGGCCCTTTTAACATGCGACTGTGAAGTGTAGTAGCCTATCTACCCCCTGAAGATGGTCTACGGACCGAAACACGTGTAGGAATAAAACGATACTAATAAAATTACAAAAGTAGTCTGTGTTGTGCATTTGTTGGAAAACTCAATAATTTCCAAGTCAGCTTATACGCAAACTGGGAAGAATATATGAGGGTGACTCTGAGAGTGCTTTGGTAAAGAATGAATTAATGGTGCTTTGTGGTTCAGAATGTCCTAAGAGGAAAATCATCTTACGAAGTTACGAGACATTGGTAACATGGCAGCAACATGGCCACCATATTTGAACAAACGTATAAATTAGCAAACGTAATTTACACCATCCCCACTACAACGAACGCAGTTGAACAAAGTTTTCCAGCCCTCAGGAGAATGAAGGCCTACCTTCGCTCCACTCAGAGTCAAGCCATATTGAGTCAAGTCTCACTCCTGTTAATAGAGAAGGCCTTAACTGCAGAGGTCAAGAAAACCTCCAACTTTCATGACGTGGTTATTTAAAAATTTGCATCAATCAACAGGAAAGCGGATTGTAATTTCGAATGAACAAAATATATTACGTAAGAATTTTGGACCCCGTTTCTCTCTTTTGCAGATGATGGCCTGTGTGTTATCATATTTATATTTTCGTTTATTATTATTATTATTATTATTATTATTATTATTACGTTGGACACTGCTGAATGATTAAATCTCTTTTCCGGAAGGGGGGGGGGAAGGAGGAGTAAAAAGTCACTGTGTTCCTTTGCGTTACACCTGACCGGATAAGAATTCGCCACTGTGCAACATATAGTATGTACCCAGCGTGAATCGGAGCACTTATTATTCTATAGCACCGTTGCCCTGTAATTAGAGTCATCATAATTTTATTATAGTTTTTATACAAAATTCATTAGGTCGATGAAGACAGATTCCAGGAACTCGTCACTAAATCTGTACCTGTGCATGGCATGAAGGCGTACGTTTGGAATGGCGCTGCAGTTCCTGTGGCGAAGAACACAAATATTGTACACTAGTGGGAGTCTTCCTCCGTATTACACCTAATATTTCATGTAATATCCAAGGAAGTATCGGGGAACGAAACAAAATACAGAACAAGAACGAGCGATGAACAGTGCTTGAAACCCTAAACACAATACCGAAGTAGTATCGAGAAGGCTGTCGTTGTGGAACGCTTTGCTATTTCATTCGGGAAGCGCCGGATTCGAATATCGGCCGGGAAATTGGCTGTTCTGGGATTTTTCTGTCTGTGATAATACACCTATAAGACCTCGATCGCTTCTATCCGAATCCTCCCCAAATCGTCATTCACTATCATCCTATTATTGACGCTATACAGTGTGAGGCAAAGACAGCGTCGTAAAATGAACCACCAAGAATTCACCCAAACAGCATTATTTGCTGCTGCTGTTCGCAGCTTGTCACGTTTAGTTACTGGAAATATAAGCAGATAATTTAAAGACAACGTAATAATTCGGTCCTCTGATCGAGTGTAATGTCCTTGTTTTAAAAATAAACCTAACAGGGATATACAGTTCCTTTAAAGGACGTAACGACGCCTGCCTCTCTCCACAGAACGTTATTTTCCCTTCTATTATCTTGTCAAGCAATGATATCGATTTAATTAAAGTGTGGCACATGACGTCCGGGGTCTGACCGCACGCCAAACTGTTCATTACGCCATAAATTGGCCCTTCTCAGCGCAAACTCAACTCACACACGCTACACCAAGGTGTAGACGAAACTTCTTCAGCAACTGGGCTGATCATACAGATGTCTTTAAAATGTGCAGGAACATGAGAATTAATGGTTCTTTATTGAACTGCAACACTTACAGCTTATTTCCTTTCGCTATTATGCGACATCATGTGAAGTATGGTTCTCAAAAGAGATCGCTCACGTCAACTGCCTGTGTACATACACACACATAGCTGAACCTGAAGGTTATATAAAATACGGAAGATGTTTATAAACGCGACCATACATAGTCATTCGGGGGAAACGACACACTTTTCGGAAATTGTCGTATTTTTTGCATTAGGGGCCGCCATAGCGTACTCGGTATAGCGACTCGCTAAGGGCAGCACTACTCGGGGTTGAAACTCCAGTGGGGGCGAGGTTTTCCGCGCCCGTCCAGACCGGCTCTGAGGCGCACCCAGTGTTCCGTACAATGGGTACCGTGTCTCTTCCGGAAGCAAAGCGGCCGATGGGTGGCGTTAAACAGAAAGAATAGAACTATACACTTGCACATCCTCTGTGCCTTCATTGCATGTTGCCAGCTGAACTTTACCAATACGCTGTATTAGAGTTGAAAGAAATGAGACTGTGGTCAGGTCTAACTCTAGCATATCTAGTACTTACGTATATCAGAATTCTGAGAAAAGAAAGAAAACCAACCAACATTTCAATTTTAAAACAGGTCTATTTGTGGCGAATCTTTTTAAGGGTTCGGTCTGTTGAGGCTATTTTCTACATGTCTAGCGTAAGATGTCACCTGCAAAGAGCTGAATGTATATATTGTGCTTTCATTATAAATCATTTATGCAAGTCAAAAAGCACTAATTATTGACATAAACCAAATAACATACTTCCCATTTTTAAGAGAAATTACATTATTTTTAGAGCAGGCAAGTGAAAAATTGACATCAATCAATTATTTATTAAGGAGAGTTTGTTACACAATATATGTACTCAAAGACATCAATCAAGAATAGCTGTAAATGGCCTGTTTTCATTTTACTTAACTAAAACTTCACAAAACGATCTTCTAGAAATCAGTTTGGAATAAACAAGTCAACAGGGAGAATTAGAAGTACGGTACATGAAAATATGGATAAACGAAAAATTAAAGAAGTAAAAAGAAAATTCGTACAACCCTAAAACTAATTTGAAGAAAACTGTGTCTGATACTGCTTTTTGGCCCTGCGGACTGTTAGTGACATCAGTGATGAATTTATTACATACTGCTTAAATGAAATAATATAGAGCACTGGTTGATTGATATTGACAGGGGAAACCGAAAGTGCCCAGAGAAAAACCGGTCCTAGTGTCAATTCTTTCACCACAAATTCTACACAGAGAGGCCTGGGATCGAACCCTGTCTTCCGCGGTGGTAAGTCGGCGCCATGGCAATGCCCAGTATTCTGACCGAAATAAATGCTGTACACATAGTGTTAGAATATGTGCCTAGTGGGCCTAGCTTCTTATGGACCAAATCGCCCGATTTCCAACTTCTATTGAGTGTTCAGGTCGGGATCCCGTAATACCTATGGCTCTCGAGGACCATTCTAAATATTTTACGGGTTTTCTCAATTCTGCGCCGGTCCATCGCTGTCGAAGTCAAGCATGATGTTTTTGTATGTACGTTTGTGGCATGTCTTCACAGGGCTGAACAGGTAAAAACGGGATAAGTATTAAAGTACACTTAAAACCTTAAGGAAAAATATAGGTATCATTTCTCACTTCAGACCCATATGAACAGGTGTCTTGCACGGCGTGGCACCTCTCCCTTGAAAGTTGTGCCATTTGTACAATTTTTTGAAGGAAACACGCCACACTTTCTTACACGACTTACAGGCACTCAATATGGTTGAAATCTATACAAAATTAATACGTCCGCTAAGTGTTCCTCCAAAATCGGAGAGATTTCACAAAAATATTTAACGTACACAGTGACACGCGAAATAAGAACGTCTTACAAACTGACGAAAAAATGTCTACACTTACCTGGCTTTATCAGAATCTGTGATTCGCAAACACGACAGGCCAATACACACTCACTTTCTTCAAATGACTAATCAAACAATATCATTCAAATTCCTCCTATTGTCTGAAGTTCGAAATACACAAAGTGTGGCGTCTCTCCCGCCGTGACAGCTCTCCCGAAAACACTCCATATGTGTACACTGAATTCTAAACCCTTACTTGAAATAAAGAGACGTAAACCAACCAAACTCCCTTTAAAATCAGGACGAAAATTCCTTTCATGTTTACTATATGTAACTTGTAATTCAGAACGAAATTAACATACAATTGAAATCAAAACACGAACAATTTCGGGAAGCAAGTTCTACGCATGCCTGTCGAAATTAAATGCAATTACATGAAGAAAATGATGGAGCATGAAAGTATATATGGACGATTTCGCGATGGATGTTCTATGCGAACATTTTGTAATTATATGTCGTTTCAGACTATGTGTTAAATAATACAGCAAACAAATATGCAGTCTTGAGTTGCCATTATATGGAATAGTAAACTACATTGTCAATATGGAGCAGAACTATTGTTGGTTCTACACAGAAGGTTCACGAGACACCATTAGTTGGTGGGCGTAGTGATGACGGCAGTAATTTATAAGCGATAACGCCAGACGATCTTGAGTGGCATGACCATCACACCAAATTAAGGGAAAAGTAAAGTTGTCCCTGTCCATTCCATGAAGGCATATAAGGGGAGTAGATGAACAGCTCCACTCAATCTTAATTTCGACATTAGATGGAGGTGAATGGTCAACTTCACACCCCGGCCGCCCCGTGTAGGCCCCAGCGCTGGTCCGGACGTTTTTGGGGAGAGAAATTTCTTAACCCTGCAGGGATTTGAACCCTGTCGTTATACCGACTATGCTGTCCCGGCAACACACCAACTTAAGCCTACATGAAAATCTGCCAACTGGATCCTCTGTCATTACGGGAAATACATGAGTGTACATTCAGAACCCATATTATGAATACACATGTCTGACATCAAACTCGTACGCAACTACGCGCAAGAGCGCCAACAGACTGCTAATGGTATGACCATCCTATCTGTCGCGTTCCCGCCATACTCAGTTCCTGTTCAGTAACCATTCATTTATATGCCTGGCCAGCCACTCCTGGAGTTACATACCCCACCACCCATTTCTTGCGAATCTAGTAACAAGGCATTTAAACATTAGCAGTTATTTGGTAAGAGTGAAATGAGAATCTGTGGGTGGTCGGTAACGCCAGTTTCACATGCACAATCTATGTGTTATGAAACTTGACAGCAGGGTTGATAGTGAGCTCTGCGGATGCTCATCCTCTGTCAAGATCGTGACACGCAATTAAACTGATCGTGTACAGACCTACAACACATGTTGTCAGTGTCAGTGGTAATGACACAGCGAGCGGGATACACTTCATTACCTCGGAACAAAAACGATAATATTTTCGCGACGATAACACTACCAATACATTAATGATTCATAAGAGGCTCATTAATTAACATGGGTGAGAACATTCTAAGTGGACTCACGGGCTGGGTACTGCCACTAGGGCATCTCGCACAGACGCCAGTTTCAACATTCACTTCCACCTCACTCCACATCACTGAAAGAAAGTAGATTTTAGGTTCTCACAGCGGGGCAGCTGAAGACTCAGGTCTTCACGGATGCTACGCCGTGTCGACTGGTAAATAGTTACTGACGTTTCAAAGAATCGCAGTGAATCATCTTCAGGGTCAAGCAGTCCCAGAAGAGGCTTCACAAATTAAAGGTGATTTTTTTAAGTATCGGTCCTCAGTAAAAATTCACTCACGTTCACTTAATCTTATAAACGGAACATTTCTAATTTAGATACGATAATGTTTACAGGCAGAATAACTGCTACATTGAAGTGACTGGCTACAGTCTAGCAAAGTGCTTTCTGATTTGTTACAAAGTTTCTGACATATACAGTCTATATCTGATCTTTTTCTTAAACTGACTTCATGCAGCAATCCTTGAGAAGGTAATAATCGCTCGCCTAGTAAAAACTGCCCCGCCTCTACGACAACCTTAAGTTTCATTACCGTATTAACAAATGCTCTCCACTGGACCATACTCTGTGACTTGATCCAGTACGTACTCTATTAAAACATCAATTTAAAAACTGAAGAATAATTTCTTCTGGGATATGACGCCCCGTAGCATGTTCTACCAAACAATTCAAACTTCCTACCAGACTACACAGCGTCATGTCCCGGAGGACTCTATTCATCATAGTTACAGCTGTGACAACCTAAAATCTATTTTAAAATTAAATTCTGTTGAGGTAAGTATAATAATGTATTCATTAATATCTCACCCATGCGTCCTACATACTGGGAAGGAGGTACCTTCCCAATGGTGAAAGTGTGTTGACGTATATAGTCAGTTCTAAAGAAGAACTCCTATCTAGTGTTATGTATACAATATACTATACAGATATATATTCTATACTCTTCTCTTCTTCTTGTAGCTCACGAGAAACCTTCAACAGCTCGAAAACAAAGACTCAAAGCTACAGAAGTACGAACTTGCATGTCTGTGCATAAGCAGATGAGATGGAGATTTGAACGAACGTGTAAGACAACAAATATTTCTAGGCGTTTTAGACAGCGTGTTTGGTGACATAATAATAAGCAGGGTATTGTGGCCTCCTCGTTCACCTACCCGAATCTGTGCAACCAATTTATACTTGTGCTGCATGTTAAAGGACGAGGTGCACAGAAACAATCCTTGCACTGAAAACGATCTGAAAAAAAAAAAAAAAAAAAAAAAACCAGGACTCCGCGTCTTCTATTTCACCAGCAGAACTTCGGCGCGCAATTAGCAACGTGTTTGTTAGATGTGGTGCGTGTCTAAAAGCCGAAGGAAATCACTTCCAGCACCATCTTTAAATACTCTGAGTAAAACGCAATACTAACTGTAACACATTGGACTGATACTTTCCGGCACTGTCTGCACATTAATGAATTATACAAACTTAATGAAGTATTAACTGCAGCACTGCTAACTACGACGTGTGGACACCGACTTAACGGCAAATTGGAGTAGTGACAAATGATACTACCAGATAAAATTATGACCCTCTATATATACATATTCGATGATCACACACACATAATCATTAAAAAATATGGACCTAAATTCCAGAAGTAATAACTTATTAAGTGAAGATAGCTACAGAGGTGGAAATTGGTGTGAAGTGTTCATCAACTCATAGTTTTCTTAAACATCACGCACACATATTTGTGCGTATACAAAACTCCCACGCACGACACGCATTCAGCGGTAGCGACAGCGAGCGTGCAAGGGATAGCAGTGCGTCAGCCGGTTGGCCGAAAGCAAATCCATTGTACTCGTAAGAGTGCAGCACAATTTCCACCTCACATATCGAAGACCCCCCAATGATTCCATGCTGGTTTAACCAGTTTCGGGGAAGCGGAAGTGTGGAACAGCGCAAGTCACCTGAACGACCGCAGACGTAAAAGGCTGTCATGTTAACATAGTCCAAAGAAGTCTAATGCTCGTCGGATTTTGCGGCTAGGTCTACCTACACCGACGATCCAAAATGTCTTGCACAACAGGCTAGGGTTGTACGCTTACAAAATACAAATTCTGCATAAAATCATAGACACAGATCAGTAGACAACAGCTGGGCGGCCGGGACAGCGTAGTCGCTATAGCAACTCGTTATGGGCTGGATGGTCTCGGGTTCTAAATCTCATGGGGCGAGATTTTCCGAACCACTCCAGACCGGTCCCGAGGCCTACCAGCCTCCTGTAAAATGGGTGCCAGGTTTCTTTCCCGGGGGTAAAGTGGCCGGGGAGTGGCGCTCACCACCCACCCCTTTCTAGAGCTACGGTCCAGTAACGGTGGAGCTATACCTCTACCACCCCTCTGTGCCTGCTTGGCATGTAACGGGACAGCTTCATGTTTTACAAAATAGTTGAATTTGCAAATTTGATGCTGAATGCAGTTGATGAAGATGGCAATTTTTTACGGCGAGTAATGAGGCAACCTTCCATACTAACGGTCACGTAAACATGCACAACTGAGGCGTGCATACGTACGTATGTATGTATGTATGTATGTACGTATGTGTAAGTATATATTTATGTATGCATACACACATTTATACATGTACATCTACGTATAAAGAAATAGTACTGCACCAGAAGCTAGTGTTAGGCGAGTACAGATCTATGTAATGTAATGAAATCACTCACTAAATATTAACCTACATGGACATACTTCGACTGCTTAGACAACCCAGTAAAATAAACTGAACTGAAGTAAGGGCGATGGTCAAGGGTCGAAATGCAACTGTTACAATACAAAGAGTTTCAAAACCTAAGGCAAGAAATACTCAAACGCCGATAACTTTGAAATCTGCGGTCTTCTGGGGTATTACGCGGCGTCGTGTGGTAATTGTTTACCGACGTTTCGAGACAACGTATCGGTCCCATCCTCACGGCTCAAGAGTCCGATACGTTGTCCCGAAATGTCGGTAAACAATTACCACACGACGCCGCACGATACCCCAGAAGACAGCAGATTTCATCAACATCGCGGCGGAAGCCTGGAATCAAAGTCGATAAGTTTATTCTGACTTCGAGGTATACACGGCACATCAATAGCGATGGTACACATCAGACCTCCCCTTAGTCAACACCGACATTTAAGAATTTGTCCTACTGTGGCACCAAGGCTTGTGTCCCTGCGTAGAAAAAAATCGTTGTCAAGTGTCTGTAGCCATGAGCTGTCAGAGCTTGCTGCACGTCGGCGTCTACTGCAAATCGCTTGCCGGCCAGGTGCTTATTAAGGGGTCCGGAGAGATCGAAATCACTGGGCGCGAGATCGAAACTCTAGAGAAGGTAGTCCATAATCTCCTAGCCATAGCGCCATAATCAGTCACGGAGTCTGGTTGCCACTCTTTGGACCCCCTAAGAAGCACCTAGCTGGCAAGCAATTTGCAACTGACGCCAATGTGAAGCAAGCTGTCGCCTCCTGGCTATAGACACTTGACACCCATTATTCCTTCTACGCCGGGATACAAGCCTTGATGTCAGTGTGGGACAAATGCATAAATGTAAATAAAGACTTGGTGGTCTGATGTATACCACCTGCTATCATGTGAAGGTGGGGGCACGCGGTGGCGCAGTTGGTTGAGGCACTGCGCTACAAACCGGAACGTCGCGGGTTCGATTCCCTATGGTGTTACTGGAATTTTTCATTGACATAATCGTTTCGGTCGCACTATGGCCCTGGGGTCGACTCAGCCTCTAACAGAAATGAGTACCAGGAATCTTTCCTGGGGGGTAAAGGCGACCGGTGGGTAGGGCTGACAACCTTACCACCTTCATGTGCCGATTGTCTAAAAACCTGGGAGCCTCGACCTCCTGGAGCCCTAAGGGCCTGCCATGGCCTGTATGGGACCACTTTACCTTTTATCATGTGAAGGTACACATCAAAGTCGGCATTAAAATCTCGTTATCAGTGTCTGCTAACTTATGTTTTGAAACTTCCTCATGTACAGGGCACACACAAAAGAATGGTGCGGTTTCAAAAGTGAATAAAAAATTTATTTCTCACCTTACACGGGCACAACATACACCGTCAGCGGCGGCAACTGTCCAAGTTTCTCATTTGGTAATTACAATCCTTCAATGTGTGCACCCTGGGTCACACGACACACATCCACACGGTAATCAAACTCATCCCAGACCCGGTGTAGCATGTCTGCTGTAATGGCCTGCAGTGCATGCGTTATCCGATCACGAATTTCATGGATGGACTGGGCAATGGTGGTACATAAACGCTGTCTTTAACGAACCCCCAAAGAAAGAAATCGCACGGTGTAAGATCTGGCGAACGGGGTGGCGAAGGGAGAAGGTTCTTGTCTCCATTTGCAGCAGCACGTCTTCTCCTTCTCCTGCTGCAACGCCATCTTTGATACTGGCCCCGCGGCCACGCAGTAAGCATGAGAAGCGAACTGCTGGTAGCGCATGAGAAACTTGGACAGTTGCCGCCGCTGACGGTGTACGTTGTGCCCGTGTAATGTGAGACATAAATTTTTTATTCACTTTTGAAACCACACCATTCTTTTGTGTATGCCCTGTATTGACCATATGAAGACTCACAGTCATCTAAATTCTATATATTCAGCTCCCACCTCACAGAGAACACAGTCGGTGTCCATTTTACAAAGACCAATCTATTAATGTTGTTTAGGAAACAATCGCTGTTTGTTGTGAAAATTATACGAAACATTTAAATTGACCTATATTGTGTGGGCCAAATGCACTGCTTCGTAGTAGGACAGCAGGTACTACGTATAGTTACCAATGAGTTTTAAACGGTCAAACAGCCATTTACCACAAGGCCATGAAGCCATCACACCTCTCCTGTCCTTTTAGTGGCGCGTATGATCTTCCATCTCTCTTTACCTGTATTTTCTCCGGATATTATAATTAATACTCTGGCGCCAGAGCAGTCATTGCTGCTTGTAATGACCCGCCTACTTCTCTGTAATTAGCTGCTGACATTTAGCAAACAGTCTGTCTGCGTATCTTTGAACGAGGTAATTCAAACACAGCTACTAAACAAGGTGCATGATAAAAATGGTACGGCCTTTGCTGAAGGTTAAAGGTAAAATACATGTAATTGGGCACTCTACATGCAGATGTACAAACGCTTTAATGCGCTTGTTGAAATTGATAATTACAATCCCCATGCTTTATGAAAGAACTAATTTGTGGCTATCACAGTCCTTCTAGCGCTACTTCATCCACACAGGACTGGACTGCAACTGTAGTGTCGAACAGTGGCGTTTGTGAAAGTCCGCGTGGTAGACGGAAAATGCCGAACTTTTTTGGCAGCCTGTTGACGGTTTTACACCGCCCTATTTCAATTCACACATACAGGACTGAGCTGGTGCTCTACCATGATCTGGCCTCGACAAATCACTCTCAAAGCGGTCCCTCGCGACACGGTCTGGGTACGATCGCTGCCCAGTCCCGTGCATGTGAATTAAACACGGCCTCACAATGCAGTTCAAATGGAAAAGACAAATTCTAGATTTTTATCGACATGACAGAGTTAGAGCACAGTCGCAGTCCAGTCCTGTATGAGTGAATTAGCCACTAAATATTTTGTGTTACCGCTTTCAAAAATCTTCAAATCATACGACCTTGAGGTTAAACATAACTTAAAAAAGCCTACTCGGTTGCCACTGGCCCATATTTTAAGACAGTATTCGACCCTACATATGTATATAAGGTCCAATTTAAACTGTAAGTACTAGAATCATGTCGAGGCTTTTTCTCTCCGAAACAGTACACTGCAGGCATTATGCCTAACGTCGTGAAGGTAGTTAGCTCGCTCTGGAAATCCGGATTCTCATTTCCACCTAGGGAACGAGAATTTTCATGATTTTCCTCAGTCCCTGAACACAAAATCAGGTGAAGTACGTTTAACCAATCCCGAACAGCTCCCTTATAGATCCCGTCGAATTGATGACTTCATTTCGATGCCATAAGCCTACTAGTGTATAACCATGCTATCTGCACAGTGGCGTCACATAAATGGAATAAACAGGAAATCATTACGGAACTTGTTAAATACTACTTTTCGTAACTCTTCTCATGGCTCGAAGATTTCATAGGAATATTTCTTCTTTCCAGCTTCATTTAGTGCGTTATGTAGAGGTTAAGATACTACATACACATACACTAGTACCACGCATGTCGTAATCAGCAGAACATGCAACTACCTACCCGTGACAATCACGATGAAAGGCTGACAAACATCAAAACCATACATTAATATGACAGTCACTCGTCTTCTTGGAGGTTTCTTAGCCGATCAGAAACCCCCAAGAAGGCCAGCGACTGATCAACAGCCGGCGTGAAAACCTTAAGACTAATATCAGAGTAGCTGAAACTGTTGTCAAACTTACGAACTTAAGTACCTTACCAAAACTCTCCGCAGTAGTCGTACTCCAGACCTCCGTCAACACGGTGCGACTGCGACTGCAAGAAACCGCAAATTGTGCGCCGTAATTACACACCTCAGCACTGCACTTCAGTGTCTAATGTCTACGAGTTCAGTTCCGACTTGGTTAAAACCGACAAAATGAACCTCACAGTTCGGCACCGCCAGCCCATGCAGGCTCGTAACTGGCTAACGGAAATAAAAATGCTTATACATTTACAATTTAAAGTGAAATTTAAAGTGCGGTTTAGAAATTTGGCTGAGATCAGAATAACGCAAAAACACTAATAGGTTAGGCTTTTAATCGATGCCGTGAAAAACTTTCTCAGGTTTTTAATGAACACAAATTGTGTAACGAATACAACCGTCCATATAGATACATCCCCACTAAATCTTTCAGGTATCTTCTCTAATGACAGCAGAATTCTACGATTGCCAGGAAGTTACGCTATTACTAATCAATTCTTCTTAGAACACTACAAAATGTGCCGTACGAAAAATTATGTTCTCTGATTTGAATCGAACTATTACAATAAACGTAATATGTATATACGTGCCCAAATCTTCGGGAAGTTTACGTTAATGCGTTCCACTCCCACACGATCATAGAATTTGGCTATTCTTATCAAATGTCCAATTTTGAAGGCATGGAACTTTATCTCCCTTCACCCACGTCGTTGTGGAGTACAGAATCACCTTCATCCAATAAAGATGCGGTAGATCTGCGGAGATGTTACGCCGTACCTACTGGCAAATAGTTACCGAGGGTTCGAAGGAAAGCAGTGCCTCCATCTTCAAGATCAAGTTTAGGACTAGGCACTACGATAATTTCAAGAATACTTGAATCTTCAGCGTCACCACCGCGAGAACCTCAAATCTGGCAATCACGTTGTACTCACTCAGCACATAAGGTACAAATTTCAGAATTAAAGTATGACTTCCCGCCGAAATTATCGATTCGGATAATTTTGATACTGGGGGTTCAACACTACATGTTGGTTTGTCAATTTGATTTTGGCTTGTATCCCTTAAACATAAACATGAACCAAAAATCGAGGGTCATCGATTCCTCAATAATGGTTCACCATACAAAAAATGTGTAAATAATATAAAATACAGGGTCATTATTTTATCTAGCAACTGGCATCACTCTTCATTCAGACCCTTTCAAGTGACGGCCGGTGGCGCAACGCTTGCCTGTAGTCTGTCCGGTTTGCCGTAAGTCGGGGTCCACGGGTTTCAATTCCTGTAACGCAGTTAATATTGTACGTCGTCCCTATACCATTCTTCCTTTAATTAGGAACATTTTTCGATATTAACACACAGTCATCGACAAGTCGTACAGGAGAGAATAGTTTCTGACTCACATACTACTTATCTGGAGCACAACGGTTTCCTTTCATTTTCATTTCGGTTCCTGAAGACAACATAGGCCGATATGTGCAGTTCAGTCATGTAATAAGCGTACACTGAAACGGTTATGAGAGTCAATGTGCTTAAACAGATGTATAACTTTCACTCAGGGTTTACATACACCGTATGAAAAACGACAAAATAGAAAACACACCCACAGTACAAGGGTTCAACCTCCAAGAAACAGACATCTTATACACCTACAAAACGTTTAATCCGCGAGATTGTACATTTAGGTGTCACGCTACGAGACTTGTATCAGCAGCAAACGAACATGAAATTCGCCCACTAAGGCGTGTAAAACCTGAAAAGATGCACTTGGAAGGCATGCGTAATCTTACCGAGATTTGAGGTTCTCACAAAGGTGACTTGATGGTAACTCTGTTATAATGGGGCGTGACGCCATGTAGTCCGGTAGATAGGTGCCGACGTTTCGAAGTATCCACATAAATGTACACTGTTCCCACTGGCCTGCTGTTAGCTCCAGTTGCTTTTTCCTTTATGTGATCCATCCAGGTGACATCCTTACATACTGAATAGAGGCCGCAGGTTCCTCCGAAACGTCGAACAGACTACACGGCGTCACATACAAAAAGACATTAATCTTCACGTGTAATCGAAATTTAAGTACGGCACACTTCCGAACTCCTTTTTTACATTAACTTCCCATGGGTTGTGAGCACATGATTAATAACATAACGTAGGCTGTGAAAGGCAGCCTTCTACAGAACAACAGCGGCTACGTTGATTGATGTTCTGTAGTTCGAATACATGTGCCGCAAGGCTGTTGTGTGTTGTACCAGTAACAAACAAATCGGTACATCACCGTCACGAAACGCGCCTGTGGCACTTATGCGTGGAGTGATCTGATGCACGGACTGTTCTACAAACATGTAAAGGGGCAAATCAAATAGACGGTCTCTCGTGCAGCAGTACTGTCCTTCCCGACCGTCTGCATGAAAAACATGAGGTTCCTCCCCCTAAGCTAGGAGGTGTGTGGAGATAATACGGCACTGTAATACTGTAGCATTGGCAATGCGAAGAACTGCATTGCCCACCTTACAACGTGCGTGTGAGAGCGCACGTGGGAGGAAGAGATGCAGTATGTTTTTCACGCACAGTACCGCTCTAAAGAGACGGCAAGTTTAAGTAAGTACTTGACAATAATCAGTTTACTTGAGTAAATATGAGGAACTGTGACATGAACATGAGCAAATTTTCATACAGTTCTAATCTAAAATTTAGAGTCCACCACGCATTCACATGTCTTTCACTCAGTTATTACGTTCAATTTATAGTAATGACCACGAGATTAATTACAGCAGCCTCGATGTTCGATTACCTTAATGTTTTTATTTCGAAATTTCCTGATCACCCAGCTTAATACAACTGTTCCGACATTTCGTGTGACTGGTTCCGACGAAACGGGTTGAGACACGCGGCTGGTCAGTCGGCTTCCCGCACTGTCCTGCTACGGCGCAGACTCCTCTCAGCTCAGTGAAGCTCCGTCTTTCATTATGTGTGGTTGATGGCTTTCGTGCTTCATGGAATGACAATATTTTACGCTCCACAAAGCGTTTCATTTTATGATAATAAACTTACATGCTTTTTATGCGTTCTGAGGTTATTTTATATTTTTATTACTGGTATTTCATAAGTTCTTGAACCAAATAGGCCTTTTATCACGGCTGCCGACAGCGGGTTCGAGCCCCGGCGAAAAACATTTTTCGGGCCCCCCAGCAAGGGCGGACGGGCTAAAAATGTTTACACTAAATCTGAAAGACTGGCTTTCAGTTGCAGAGTGACTTAGGCTTGGTCTGAGATGGTTAGTTTGTACAATCCCCGAACAATTAAACTACCAAGAAAGATAAAAATATATGCATCATAGTCGGGCCCCGGTAGGTTGTACCGCCACCCCCCCCCCCCCCCCCACGTCCTTTTCTACTTAAGATGGATTCCGAAGTTTGTGACAGTTTTATCCGTCCCGATTAGTCATGAACATCCATTTAATTCATTCAACGCTACATACCCTCCCTGAGTCACAGACAGCGTCGCTAAAAATAAATGCAAACAGAAAAACAACGCTGGTGCACAGGAGTAAGTGACTTCGAAAATTTGTTGTCACTACACAAGGAAAACGCACCTGAATGCGTCCAAATGATTGGGCTTACACCTAAGTTCAATTAAGGCGAAAAGTGTTTTCTTAAAATAGGAAGCTGACATCAGTCACTTTCATTCGCAGCTTCATAAAGCACACGAAATTGTTGAAACTCGTACATTTCAAGGGGAGGGGAGAAGAAGGGCGAATGTTGCTTTTATTGGTATGTCGCCCTGTACAAAATGAGAAATTACCTTTACTGCAACTAGCCAGTTATACAATAAAACTGACAAAGGTAACTGTAACAACATAGTAATTGCTCTCAGTTAAATGCACGGATGTGAAAAATCTGATTTTAATTCCGGAAACTAAATGAAGCAAAACTCTACAAAAGCCAAATCATGTAAGACAATTTCTGTTCAATGTTATATAGGCTGTCATTTAAACACTTAGATGTTATCTACTGTGAATTCAAAACAAACGTGTCTACAGCGACCTTGTTTGTGAGGCTAGGGGGGAGCAGGAGGAAGAGGAGGAAGAAGAACAAAAATAAGATTTATGGGAACAGCTCACTTAAGCGGTATTGTGCAATCGTGACACAGCGTTTTGATAACCAGCACAGTGTCTTGCTCAGGCAATTTGCATGTAAATAGGACTGCGTTTCAATATTCGATCCGGCTATCACTCTGCTGCTACAGTACCTGTGTGACCCGCGAACTCCGTGACGACGTTTACGAACATGAATGGTAACTACTGCGGCTCTGAACCGACTGAACAATTAACAGATTATTACCATCAATCGATTAATCGTCCAATGGAAAATCATTATATAATTAAATTAGGCAAGCCATTATTTGCTCAGACGAGAGTAATAAATGGCACTGTTTCGAAAATTTCCGAAAGAAAAACTTCAGAAAACACAGCAGCACGGCTTTTTCTATCATCCTGTATTTACACTACTTACCGGAATCCACGTTCACAGATTAAAAAGTTTAGTATGCGTTTCGACCATAAAATAAACTCAATTCAAACAGAAAGAAGAAGAAGAAAAGAAAGGCAGTGTACCTTTGCTGGCAGAAGTATCTCTAGATTACTACTACTACTACTACTACCGCCGCCACTACTATTCAGTAGACGAGAATGACTGGTAATATCACTGAGGCTCTTAAGCAAACGTAATATTTAATAGATTAATCATTATCATTAGTCTATTAATAGCCCGATAAGAATCAGGATGTAATTCACGGCAGGAACTGATTAAGTTTGTCCAAATAATATAATTTACTAAAAAGTTTGAAACTGCTGCGAACGTACCGTAGTCTTATTACTGAAATACAGCATATGCCATAATATTCGCTTGAAATGTTACCTCACATAGTTTTAATAATACAGCTCCACAGATACATCGAAATCTAGAAGCTGAGAGGAGTTTGCGGTATGCTTCTGAGACCATGTTCCTTTGTACATTCATCCAGTACACTTAATTCACGACATATATTGTATACTGTACATGGTGAACGTGAGCACATACCTTGTATATAGCGATAAAATGGTGGTCACGGATATTGCAAGCCCGTTGGATCCTGGACTAAGTATAAGCTTCGTCTATCCCTCCCGAATTTCAGTTCCACTCTTTTCACTGTGAACTGGGTTACGAGAGAGGCCAAACAAGGTTTGTCACAACTGGAGAGAGACAGTGAATTCCACTGGTTGGATGCTCGATGGCAGGACGGTCGCAACTTTTGCTCCTAACGAATACGTCACTGCTAAGAGGTCATTAAATAATTTCAGTCTTTCCGCTGTCGTAATTGTTTTCATACTAATAATTATAATTATTTGCTGACAGCTCGTTACGAGGAAGCAAGCTCATCGTTTTGAACCAGCAGGGATTCCCTAAACGCAGTACGGCCCTCGGGCGAATTCGAGAATTCAACAGTGTACACACTCGACTGACACACGAATAGTTCTTGTGTATTCAAGGATGTGTGACCTAACTGATTAACCTCTCGGGAGGATGGCAATCTGACAAGACATGTTAACGCCTAAAACCTCCGTCCCCAGATCACTAAAGGCCAAACTCCCTCCCTACAGGCCTAGTCGATACCAATGTCAGTAGCTCGGCCTCATGTACCATTCTGATGTGACACAACACACTGCTTTGACCACAAACAAGTGGAAGTATCCCATCAACAAATATTAGGAATTAAATTGGTAGGTCCTCCAACGTATATTACGAAGTTCTCTTGACTCCACATTCTCTTTTAGTTTGTTAACGTCGTTATAAAACTCGTTTGTTTCCATTGATATAAACAAAATATCGGTTACTTACGAGAGCACCGATGTCGAATTTGTATTACTGTGTCAACCACTGCTTGAAAAATCACCTCTAGATCATACAGCAACACTGCGTGATCTATCAATGTGTTTTACACTAGCTGAAGGCGGCGAGACAGGCGTTTTAAATGTTAGCGTGCCTTTAGAAGAAGAAAAAATAAAAACTCGTATCAAGCAAATACTGTAGTATGAGCAAAATAGCAGCCTTTCTTTGCCACAAGAGGTGCAACTACATTCTTGTCGTTGTTGCTGCTGGTTATCGTTATTGTTAACATCAACATTATCGGTAACATCATCATGGTGGTATAGCGTAGTCGGTATAGTAACTAGGCAATGGGTTGGACAATCGAGAATTCGCGGTTCGATTTCCGGCAGCGGCAAGATATTTTCGTTTCTCCAAAGCGTCCGGGTCAGCCATGGGGCGACCCAGCCAACTATTCAACTGACATAGAGAGCTCTTTCACCGGGAGTAGAGCGGCCGGGGCGTGAAGCTTAGCAGTCTCACCACCTAGTGTCGAGATTAAAAATTAGTAGAGCTGTATCTCCACTGTCCCATTTTACTCCATGGCGTGCACAGGCACAACTCTACATTATTACTATTATTATTATTATTATTATTACGGACTGCCTTTCCAGAACTTTTTAAGTTCAATGCATGCATACAGTGAAATCGGGACATTAGCGAATCCCATCATCTGAAGAATTATGTGTGGAAACCGTAACTACAGGTGTCATGTTAATTTCTAGTCGTTAAATTTCCAGTCATCACTCCACGAGTTAGACCTAAACATGCATAAATTGAATCTATTTGCTCGGCCAGTATAAACAAATCGGAATACTATTATAAAATGATATTGTTCGACTGGTTCTCAATGTACGAGTATTTTTAACAAGTGAGGGTTGCCAGAATATAAACCCTCTGAAAATAATTCAGTGAACGTTGATGATCTGGTTAGTTGGAAGCAGGTGTAACTTACAAACAGGGTGTACGACTGACTCTTAGATAAACTGGCACTGTCAGAGACACGTCGTTGAAGAAGCTATATTCCGTATTATGATGCTACTTTACAACTGAGCAGTGTAAACAGAAACCCAAATGTATGAAAGGGTGTGTACGACTTGCCGTGGGCTCACTCCTGTTCAAACTGCGAACGCCTCGTGCGATTTCGAGCGAAGTATCACGGATTCTGTTGCAGAATTGTGAGCATTATTGACACGAAGTCGATTTCCCAAATGTTAAATGTTCGGTCATTTATGTTCGGACTAATGTAACAAAACACAAATCATCTCATAAGGGTTTTCACAATTCGCTGAACAGGCTATTGTACTTGCGCCCTGTCGAGCCGACATGTTATCCACTTACAGGTGTTAATGTACTTCTGTATGTTATATTTCTTTAGTGTTAGAAAATGAACCCACCCTAGTTCTATAGGTGGAATACATAAAATACTCTGAGACACATGCACAGAATCGTGGATCTTGTAATGAAATGCACAGCAACTCACGAACATTGAATATTTAGTTTACAGTCCAGACTGATGATGTTATTTACATTAGTCAAATACAATAAAAACATCAAAAACAACTTATTCTCACTCACATTAGCTTACCTTTTAGTGCATACTCAATGGCACTCACATGTATTTCACCTTGCGGACTGTACAGATTATTTTATATTTTAACTCGTGTACACTTCGTAAGTTGACAAAATGGTTCCTCCTGATGACGACCATTTAGAACGCCGAAACATGTTGGAGATGAGTTATGAACGGTTATTATTGTATTTCACAAATTTTCGTTCCTTGCGTGCTGCGCAAGCGCACTCCACTCTCTCAATGACAACACAATTGTACGCTTAACGCAGTCAGTAGGTAGGCGTCGTTCAGGACGAAGTCCACTGCGTGTTACTGTTCATTGTAATCGCTCAACGCACATTTCGACGGACGTGCGGAATAGAACCTCCAAGTGCAAAATACATTCACCGATTTACTGAATGTAATGGTACAGGAAGCGTGTGAAATCAAACGCCATGAGGAAGATCACGAAATTCAGATGATACTGTTGAGCATACAACAGCACACTGTGTAGCCTACGAAACGCAAAGAAATTCATTGCTCGTCGCAGTCTGCGAACTTAATGCACCCAAGATCCCGATCCAAAATATATTGCACAAGCAGCTTACAAATTTCAAACGAGACCGATACTCCGACAAGAGTCGAATAAGCAGATTTTATTTTTATTGTAATTTATGAAGATTTGTAAGAGGATTATTTGTCACAGATGAAGTTTCGTCTCACATTAATGCAAATCAAATGGCGCACTGGAAGGTCTACTAAACGGACGCCATTGTACCGACTACGTTACGCACAGTTGCACCATAGAATGCTCATACCAGTAATAGCATGCAACGAACGCACACTAACACTTCGCAACAAAACCCACGTTTATGAGCATGTTGTACCATGAATGATTTTTTTTTAAGTCATCCTCTTCTACCTACTCCGGTTTCCCGTTTCAGTGTCGAGGACCATGAATGAGATACTCAACTTTAAAACTTGAGAGTTCCTTTTCGATGACTTTGTATATTTTCCGCAATGAAGTTCTCTTTCTCCCCTGTGTCATAGAAAGTCTTCACTGGAATGCAGAATTTCGGTTCCATTAAACTTATCTGAATGAACATATATTGTTACCAAAATGGGATATGAGGTTTTCATGGAAGTGTGGCCTTCTGCGTCTGATATGTGGTTACAAAACTTTATGAGGAATCTGCTACCTCCATCTTCATAGCATAAAATTGAGGTATCTGGGTATAAGAGGGAATCAGAAGGGTTCTCCTCACTACACGGTGTCAGCACACAGACTACCACGATCTAAAATCGTTAGCTCTGCGACAGACATATTCTCCTTCACTCCTTTGGTCCTGTTAAGTGTATCCGAAACAGCATGGAAATTCAAGGGATGTTTTATGCTGCATTCTTATTCAGGAAAGGTGGTCGTGTTAGGGTAGACGGTATAGCGACTCGCTACGGGCTGGACGGTCCGGGGTTCGAATCCCAGTGGGGGTGAGATTTTCCGGGCCCATCCAGACCGGCCCTGAGGCCCACTCAGCCTCCTGTACAATTGGTAGCGAGTCTCTTCCCGGTGTAAAGGGGCCGTGGCGTAACGCTGACTACCCACCCCCTTCTAGCGCCGTAGTCGAGTAGGGGTAGAACTAAACCCATACCTCCCCTCTGTGCCTACTTGGCATGTAACGGGACAGCCTTTACCTTATTTCAGAATATGGCAGGCGTATAAGTCTGATCAGCGGTACAAAATGAAAACGTATGAGGCAGCTAATGGTAATATGTCACGTTTTCAAACTAAGCTGTACAAAGCTGACGGAAGAAACAGATGATATCCACGCGACACTCCTTAAGAAGAACAAAGGTAGAAATCAGACAATCCCACTTTTTAAGTTCTTATTATCATTTTTAGCAGGTTATAAATTAACTTTGTTTTGTAACTTATACAGAGTTTTGTACTCCTTCGGTCTACAGCTTCACCAACAATGCAAGTAACCCTTGTTATATATTCCAAGTTGCACACAACTGGTGAACTGCTTCTTGACCCGAGAAACGGGTTTCTTAAGGCACCTTGATGTAAACACTTCGACTCCTGACACTACACATCGCGAATAAAATCATTTTAACGTATTATTATTATTGCTGTTACAATAACAAAAGAGTAATGCTGGGAGGTGCTTACACTTGTGCTATAATATAAAATATATTCAAATTCTTACTATCTGTGGCACTCCTGCGGCTAAATCTAAATTTTCGCGAACCCCTTGTAACGTAAACGTACAATATTTTGCACGCAAAATAAAAAAACTTTTGAAAGAAACCTTTATTAAAAACGTCTAAGCACGTTTATGAAAAACAAAGTTTCACTACTGCTGATTTACACTTTAAGATAAACCCAGCGCCAATTATGCACAAAGTTCAGGACGGAAATAAATTTTATTAAAATTATCAAAATTATGTTTACCAGTGTCACTATCAGAGAATTGTGCTCGCGGAACCTATGAAAGTCGGCGGAACACAGATTGTATACCACCGTCCTAAACGAATCACTGTGAATTCATCTATACTACAAGATACAAACTAGTAGTGAACTATGCATCATGATATTCATGGGGTGTCTTGCTAACGGCTGTAATCTCTACTGTACGTCTTATTTATACAGATATAGATTTTTTTTTTCCATATTTTTGGGCGGATAACATAGGTGAGACAGTGCGAGTGCCAGCTATAGCTTAGTGCCGGTCTCCCAGCGATTAAGTATTAAGTTAGCTCATCTATCATAAAAACATTCTCCTTTAGCAACGAGACGATGTACTACGACTACCATGGTTGAAGATAATTACCTACATGGAAACACTTTAGTTTGTCTGTTATGTACAATTAATAACCCCAACTATGTTCTAATAATTGTCGGCTAAAGATGTGACGAAACAGTGCGAGTTGATTTACGAAATTATAATTAGTCCATCACCAGGCAGAAAGAAGTAGGCTTAACTATATCGTTGTTGGATGGTTTCTCCTACCCGCCCTATCTTGTTCTTCTTGTTTCTCTATCGCGTGTATGAGAACTACGAATAAACAATGCTAAACACTACATACATTTCCGAATTTGTTCGACCTCGAAACATTTATTGTTGCAGAAATACTTTTTTGCCGGTGAAGTGGTGAAGCGGAAAGCGTCCAACGCGAGGATTCATCGGGAGTGATCAAGGCGTGTTGGGCAAAACCGAGTTCTGGGAACTTCTTATGGCAGAAACAGAATTCTCCAAACGTTGCAGTTGCCGTTTTCCGGGCTAATTCGTCTGGGGTTATCGCGGGGCCATGCTACAGATCTGGTGGCAGGCCGTGCGAGTGTGGGAGAGTAACCAATTGGACTGCCATCCCCCACACACCGTTTGCGGCTAGATCTATACCATACAACTGAAACTGAAGTAACTGGAGAGTAGTAACTGGAGGGAAATAGCTCCCTACACTGACGGTGGTAGCCGTCACAGCCACGTCCCGCCAGCCGAGGCAGTTCATTAGCTACCTGCAGAAACATCTCAGCAACCTCGTGCACTGGTTACGGGACTGGAAAATCGCCATCAACGTTTCGAAGAGCACTACGGTGCTGTTAATTGAGACTACGAGATCGGAAGAAAGACAGCTCAGAGACTGGGCACACTAGGCTCTCTCCGTAATAGGAAATTGACATGTCCATCAAAAACGTGTTCTGCTTTATAAGCAGCTCATTCGTCCTATGATGGACGACGCGTGCCCTCTCTGGAGGTCTGCTGCCCGCACACACGTCAGGAAGCTGCCAGGTGGTAAAATCCAAGCGTCTTAGCATTACGAATAACACGCCTTGGTACGCTGCTAATAAGCAAATTTAAGAGGATTGGAATTTCATTCTTCGCCGACCACATAAGAGCAATGATAGAGATTTTCAACTCAGAATTAGCTGCTGCGGTGAAACCCCTACTTCAGCAATTTAAAAGGCATCGGTACCGACCGCGGGCTGACGAAATTAGTCTGAGGCCTTAGCCAGAAGCGAATGGGAATCAGCAGTACAATAGATGCTGCCCACAAAAAGGCGGCCAAACTGACATAACGAGATGTGCCTAGCACTCTTCGGCAACCGTGTCGTGGCCTAAGTCCTTGGTATTAAAACATCAAGATTGGAAATACGTTACTATAAGCAAAATCCCCATTATAGTTACAGGTTTCCATATCACACTCCAGTAATGCGTTTCGTGGGCAGGACTGACTAAACGGACCAACGGACGTCTACTATCTGAGTCCCACTTTCCCACCACAAATCCTATACGGATTGGCGTGGGATCGAAACCGGGCCTGCAAGGTGAGAAGCACGTAACTAGCCACCTGAGCCATGGAAAATGAGTACGTGATGATAAAGAACTTGCTTTGTGTCAACCGATAAACTGTCAGACATATTTTCAGCTGCATTCTCAGAAATATCCAAAGATTCAGACACGAATCTTGATACCCTGAAGTGCAGTTCGTAGATGCAAACACGCTGTTGAGAACTTCGATCTTCATATGTGCACATGCTGTAAGAAGGGAATTGATACAGTACGCTTGTACTGCGTTGATACGAACAAACAACCGTCACTAAATCAGCAGGCGAATGACGAACACAGAATTCGTTAGTAGGATCGACAGAAACAAATACTTCGTAACCATAAAATTATGACGTCAATATACGTTCTTATCCATATTGCCAATTCGCGGAAAAATATTGCACACATGAACACACGTAAACCTACGGAATGTTGGCCTACATACGCCACATCTATTTCAGTGCAGTTTATAAACGAAGTAACTAAGGGGTCAAAATGTGATTAAGGCACTACAGCGTCTCATCTCTCATGTAGTCGCTTCCTACTTCAGCGCCAGCAAACCTACAACATTACAATGAATAACATTTTATAAGATATTCAAAACTGTACTGCAATTGCGGGTTTGTATTCGGCCAGAAAAAATTAAATTCCATGTAGCCATTACCTACTGACAAGCTAGAGTCGCTTGGAAGGCCAAATTATTAGGCTTTTATTGAACCCTATTTTCCCCCATGGCGCAACAGCCCCAGGTGGGCAAGGGCCTCCTCACTATCGAGGCTTCACGATCACACTCAGACACACCGCACTCGGTAGCACTCCTCTGGACGAGTGATCAGCCCGAAGCAGAGACCTTTACCTCTACCTCTACAAGAGAGAGACATCCATGCCCCTGGCGGGATTCGAACCCGCAATCCCAGCAAGCGAGCGGCCACAGACCCACGCCTCAGACCGCGCGGCCACTGGGATCGGCTTTTATTGAACGCAGATGTTCATTACTCTCTTCACAAGAGTCCGCCATTGATCCGTATCCCTAGCCACATGAATCCACAATCCCATATCATATTTTAGAGATCTGAGGTTCTCACAGCGATGATGCTGGAGATTAAGGGCTTATGGGATGTTACGGCGTGTCGATTGATAAACATTTACCGACGTTTCGAAGGATCGTAAGGGTCATGCGGACCATGACTCTTTTTGGTTGGTAACTATTTACCAATTGACATGGCGTAACAGTCACAAAACGTTTAATCCTCACATCCTAATTCTCTACGATCCGTATTAATAGCAGTCGAGTAAAATCTGTCTAAAACGAAACCTGTATTAAAGGAAAACGAGTCCCTATTCCGGAGAGCATGTAAAATTATCTCAAAAAACGCAAACTGGGAGGAAATGCAAAAATGTAATGGTCTGAGCGTTAAGGCCAACCGTCAACATTATCTATAACGAATGCCCTAATAAACTGCAAGGCAAAGTAAGGAAATATATAAACGACATAAAATGTAGTGTCACTGACAATATTTATCACAAGCGCCATGTACACGCATAAATTAAACACCAGCGATTCCACATTATTAATCTAGAAATTTCTATATTAAACGAACACCCACACAGAACGGACAATTCATGTCTTCTTTGTTTATGACATAACCAAGTTTTACGTTACCCCATGTGACGTTCTGTGACTAGCTACTCATTCAATGCAGTCTGAACGCTCGTGAAGAATGTACGTGTTGATTGCAGCCTGGAACTGCTCACCTGCATGCCCAGTTTATATAGGCTATTATTACAACAGTTAAGGGAAAAATAAATATGAACGAGATCATAGCATACAGTTAATATAGAGTTAATGGTATTTGGGTAACAAAAGAATAATGGAGTTCAGTTCAAATAAAGGTCCCATCACATAATGTGCTGCATCCAGGGCTGGGTAAATATCGGCACGTCGACAGCTGAGTGTACACGTGCTGTTGATATTAAATAGTACTTCCACCGCACGCACAGGGATTTCAAATTCTCTTAATTCAAGTCATATGTGGCCCTACTGCTAATTCTGGTACCATCTTGTGTGCGCTTGTTCTTAATACAATTACACCCTTACGATCCTTCGAGATACCCGAAAATCGTTCTGCCGCTCAGGCGACAGAGACAGGCCACATAGATTCGGAATAGTAACGACCACAACAAACCGTGCCTGTACACATTACAATGTATCTTCAACAGCGCTGCAGTATATTTCTGAACACCTATTGTGTAGCGGGCTTCGGCGTTACGTGGAAGGTGACCGCCGTTTTCTGATACGGCTTCAACTTCATGCGTTTTGTCATGACACGAACGTGTGACGGTTTTTAACCCCAGTCTCCTGTGCGAGGTGTCAGAGGGATTTTCGAGGAGAATGTTAAACCTAGCATGGAGTTCATCCAGTTTCTCTTCAGTGAGTATAGAGTATTTTAACTGAGTTACTTTTTGACCAATAACGACTCTTTCAGGCAAATCAAGTCTTCTGGGATGTGACGCTGCACAGTTGGGGAAGTAGTTTCCCGACGATTCGAAAGATCGTAGCGCTTTCATTTTCAGGTCAAGCAGTCCTCGACTTCAACAACTCAGTGTCACATCCTGGAAGACTTGAAACTTCAGCAACACCGTTATCAGAACTTCAAATCTCGCAATGACCCATGCTGGCTTAACTTACTAACGACTGTATGAACAGGGTTTCTACTTGGCAACGTAACACCGTACAATTTACATTGGAATTTTATGCTCTTCTTTCACAACACTTTTTCGCAAAGGCAGGCCACTGTCACACTCACTACTCTAATTTACAGCATGTTTCTGACACGTAACATTTCGACGCAAGAAGAAATATGATAGTACACGCATAAAATGAGCTCGCTATATTACGCTAGGCCGGCACATAACTCTTAAATTCGCTTCACGGTAGGCGTTAACAAATAATTGTAGCCAGACTGAAGATAAACTGTGATATGGAAAAGCTACTGGTTTGTCGAGGCCGCTACCATTTCGAATCTGTAAGTCTTAGTTGACGCAAGTAGGGGTTGTCCCTTCCACCAAAACGGCAGAATGATTTTCGGGTAGCTCTCAAATGATTGCGTCGCATATAATCAAACTGGCTAACAGATTAAGCCTATACATCGCAGCCAATGCATTTAAAGACCCTGGAAATATATGATATGTATGAGCGTAGAGTACAATTCCACCCCTGCTCAGGGGAGGAATGTCTTTCCTTCTTTCTTACTTAGTCTGACCTCTTTCTACCTTCTCACTGTAGGTGTAGGGGGTTACTGTTGCACCTGATCACACTCAGTGACACATACACACTCGGTAGGACTCCTCTGGACGAGGGACCAGCCCATCGCAGAGACCTCTACCTGACAACACACAACAGTCACAACATACAGTTATCCATGCCCTAGGCTGGATTCGAACCCTCAATCCCAGGAAGCAAGCGGCTACAGACCCACGCCTTCAACCACGCAGCCATCGGAATCGGCAAAATGTATTTTCCTCTGTGCTAATACCTTGTTATCTGTCTCTCTTCTACTGACTAACACCTCGCACTTGCACTGCTGTCGACAGACATTGCGGACAAAGGCCTGATAACTGCATTCAATGTGAGCATGACGTGGCGGCTCAGCTTTGGGTAGTAACGCTGTCCAATTGGCAACAAATGGGGGAGAGATTTTCATCAAAATGCGAAAAACAAAGAAAGACAGAAAGAAAAAATGGAATGAATGAATTAGGCTTCGGTCTTACTGTGGTTATTAAGCTTTCCGAGTAATTGATTTCACGCCTTGTTTAATTACAAGCTTCAAGTGATTCATCAGTCCACACCAACAAGAGTTTTTTTTTTTCAATGGTTAAAGAAGTGGTTTAGACACTAACATCGGCAATTTAAATGGCAACACACCCGACAATGTCCAGCTACTGCCGCTCCAAGCGCCGAAGGCAGGATGGAAGTCCTTACAATACTGCCAGCGGTGGGCACCAAATGAATCGTGACTCTCCCACAATCCCGGTATACAGCTGCAAGCCTCCTCCCGATAAATGTCAAATGTCACGAAGTGAAGATGGGCAGGACAGATGGTTAATTTGCGCCTGTGCAAGAAGGTTTTTTTATATCATCTTTACAGTAAAACGTATACTACCAAGAACTGGGAATTCTGAGCGAAAAAAATGTTTATTTGAAATGGTTAAACAACTGTTGCTAAGGAACGTAGTTTTAACATACCTAGTCAGCTGCAATCAATTCTAGATCGAATAATAAGCTTTCGTCGTCATTATATCATATCTTTGATCGGGCCGAATGCCAATCGAGTTTTCGTCCGCACAGAAGCCTCCTCATATGAAGAATGTAACAGCACTTTGATAAAAACTACTGTTACTATTCTAGTACGAGGATAGTGATGAAGGCTATTATAATGTACGGTCCGACACGACTGCCTTTAAGACTAAAAAGAAAATCAAAATATTTCTCTATCCAGTGCTCCCCAACTTCTGAAAAAGCACTGCCTTTTTGACGGTACACAGGCTTCGTCCGGTTGTAAATCTCGTAGAAGCAGTGCATAGATGAAGACGAGTTTACAGCAGTGGTGGAATGATACTGACAGGGGACACCGAAGTACTCTGATCAAAACGTATCCCATTACCACTTCATCAACCACAAGCTCATAGGACTGACCCAGGATCAAACCCGGGCCTCCGCTGTGAAAGGCCGACGATAAACTGCCTCAATAAAGCACCAGCCCTTCCAAGATTACGAAAAGATGAACGCTCTTTTCCTTTCAATGCTCCCCGATTTCCGAAAGAGCATTGCTTTTTGGATGGTTCCAGGCTTCGCCCGTTTATCCTTTTTGTAACAGCAACGTGTAGATGAAGATGAGTATGGAGCATCGGTGGAATAACAGTGACAGGGGAAAACCGAAGTACTTGGAGAAACCCCTGTTCCAGTGCCACACTTTATTCACCACCCATGGACTGACCTGGGATGGAACCTGGGCCTCCGTGCCCAAGACTAACATTAGTCTGTATTATATATAAAGATGCAGTTTGTACCTCACAGAGGACAATGTGCTTGCCTTGGAAAGACTAATGGTTGAATTCTCTACAGGGAACTACATGACTGTTTACTGCAAGAATCATACGAGCGCACACATTGGCTCCGTGGGCAAAATGCAGAGTTCTTATTGTTGAACTTGGCAGTTGATACTGGTAGTTCGAATGCGTATGGAAGGATCGTGACTTCACACAGAACCGTGTTAGCTTCTGGCAGGAGTAACTACGAAAAATCACAAAACCCCATCAGGATACCTGGCCTCTGGATTTAAATTCGAACCTGGGAGCTTCACAATAAGAAAGCGTGCCTAATTACTACACTGCGACATTCAGTTTATTCAGTGAAGACGCAGTAAGATTGAGACCCCTGAAGCAGAAGGCAGCTACATGCAAGGTCACTCCCTGTCTCCAGTCTACAAATAATATTATTGTTTTAAACGCCTTCATGCCTCATCGCTGTCTCCATCACTTTTCTGTCGGAACTATTACAAACCCGGTGAACAAGTTACATGACCATCCCACATTCCTCAGCACTCGGTACACGACGCTTCAGGCAAGAGGAATGTGCAACTGCTCGAAGTTTTCTTAACATGGAAACTTTCTGTCATCATTTAACTACAACTTGACTAAGGGGCAGCTAATGCCTCCCTTTTCTGTGTCACAAGCAGACCACGAAGAGTGGACTGGGACTGCTGGTCGCTGCAAGCTCCTCCACAACGTCGGTAACTATTTATCAATCGACATTGCCGAACATATTAAATAACTTGAATATTCATTAACACGGCTGTGAGAACCTCAAATCTCGCATCGGAAACATTAATAATTAATTTTTATTTAATTAATTTTATACAGCAGTAAATCTGCCGTTACATAAACCACAATCAACCAACATCTTTCATTCATCTTATAGGTTTTTTATAACTTTTGTCTTCGAACAGACCTACCTCACTGCTTTACAAAGGGCGGTCACACTCAAGCTATGTAAAGCCTGTAGACTTATTTAGGTATGCACATTAATGGCAACGTAGCTGTCCTGACGAAGCCCAGCAGCGATCAGCACTGCCTGTTCCGGATGTAAGAAGTCGTCTGTGATCCAAGGTCCAACACATGGTTCTTAGCATACTACGTAGGAGGCTAGTTCTGGTTCTGGGCCTGGGTCTGGGTCTGATCCTGGTTCTGCTGCCTCCATGCAGATTTCCATCTCCTCTTTGAAACAACTTCAGCACTTACACAAATTTTTCATTTCGTCGTACAAAGATGGTATACAGCACGGTATCAACACCATCTACTTCAAAATACCTCCAATGCTTGTTCTGAACTCAAACTAACAGACCCACTGAGAAAACATCTCCACGAAACAGAAGCTCCCGTCAGCAGATATTGTTGTTTCTTCCTCTTCTTGAATATCTTCATTTGGTTTGCATACGCTCTATTTCTCGCACCATTAACTGCTGACATAGGCTAAGGGCTGGCCGATCGTGGAACTGTGATTCGATTCTAGGCAGGGGAAAGAAATTCTCTTCTCCAAAACGTCCAGATCGGATCTGGAATCCACCCAGTCCTCTACTCAATAGGCACCGGAGGTTCTTCCCGTGCGGGTACAGAGACCGGGAGAGGAAATAATCATCTTCAAATAGTGCCGACAGTGAAAACGATTCCCCCATTTACTTTATCAATACGGTCCCTTCCGTCAAATAAATGTAAAGTCTTAACTAAGAATTGTGGGCCTCGCCCAGTGGCCTGGAACACTGTCCGCGCACTTTCTGCACGAACGGTAAACCAAATAGAACGAATTATGTGTTTTAATATTGCTACACTTGCTGAGATAAAGCGCTTTTTAGGTGCGTTCGCAAAATTGCGAAAAGCGACTATTAGCTTCGTCACGCCTGTCCGTCTGTCCGCATGGAACTCGGCACCCAAGCGAACAGATTTTTATGAAATTTGATATCTGAGTATTTTTCGAAAATCTGTCGAGAAAGTTCAAGTTTCATTAAAATCTGACAAGAATAACGGTACTTCACATGAAGACCTAAGTACATTTATGACTATATATACAGCTAAATTCTTCTTAGAATGAGGAATGTTTCAGACGAGAGTTGCAGAGAAAATCTAAATACACATTTTATGTTCAATAACCTTTTTCCGAAAATCGTGCCATTTATGAGATAATGTGCAAAAATCTGCTGGAGTCGGACAGGCCACAGATGACAATATAATATGGCGCATGCGCTTTGCATGCTGGATAACTAAGGCTACAGACACACTCAGAATATATAATACTTATTGCTTTTCCATGGCAGCAATTGTTAGGCGAACACGCCTCAGTGTGACGTTATACGCACATTACCTGTCTTGCAATGTTTATCCGAAATGTCAGTATCTTGTGCATAATCGCACAAAGAAACAAATGGTGTGTTCATCATTTAAAAATCACGTGTCGTATGTCGACAGAGATCTGTGTACATGGATCATTCTAATGAAGTGCTGTGTGTCACTTCACGGCGGGCAGCTCTGAGGTCAACAAAGCTATACACAAATATAAACAATGTGGCATAAATAATAAGAGAGCCACGCAAGATGTAAATACGTTCAAGAGCTGAAACGAAAATAACTGTAAAATATTCTGAAAGACAAGGCCATCTTTTGAAGTCCATCCCTTTTGTTTTTATCTTACGTATAAGTATGCAGCCGGGTTACGCCTTCTTTTGAAAAGACAAATATTTGAAGTGTCAATCACAGAGACCACCAGCAGTTCCGGTCAGCCAGGTTGCCTACCGAACAGGAGGACGTTGGTAATGGTTACTAGGCCAGTCAACTGGGACATATATCTCAACGAAACCACTAAGGCAATGCAATGATAATATACACGGTGCGAACTGAGCTTCCTTTTTGTCCTAAGATTTTAGTTTACCATGCAAGTGGAACTTATTAACCATTTTAGGCCTATAGGTAAAGGGATAATTTTAAGTCAGCAACAATCTATCCCTTCAAGACCGACGTTCGTCTAAAATACATACAAAATTTAAGTTCCCACATCAGAAGAAAGAGTTCAGATTTCGAATGTTACAATAGGTGAAACATATAGCAAACATCGTGTTTTAAAAAGTTACTGGCTTCGCATACATACATAAAATGCACCAACTCTTTACGGTTAACAGACGCTGGCTAATTAGTTGCAAGCAGCCGACGTACAGCATGTTTGCAGTCAGCGAATCCAACCAGTTAAGATGTACGGACAATCGAGTCTCACAGGACGGATGCCGAGGCAAAGGTAGTGTAACATGCAAAATCTTCTGTTCTAATGGGTCCTGACGATTATATATTCCGCTCAGGATTACTTGGTTTCTGGTCTTCGTCCATCGCCTCGTACCTACTCAATGGGTCGTGAGTAGGGGTGACTTCCCTCACCTGCACTTTAAGACGGAAACATCCGGGACCCGAAAAGTTGCGTTATATTTTAATATTAAACGACGGAGAAAGTCTGGACACCTGGTCATCGTAAATATGAAATCATTTATCATCATGTGCTTTTCTAAATGGACACTCAACTTATTAACACCAAGTACAGAGTGAGCCAAAAGTCACTGTGCACCTATACTACAGATTTAACCGCATAATCTGCCGCAGCGTAGAGACGGAAATCGGCGAGTCCCCACTACTCGACCTCTGTAACTCTTCCATCACCGTAACTGCTACATCAGTCATTTTGCTTCTAACCACAATACTGTTCCCCTTATTTACTTGTGTTAATGTCTGAATAGTTTTTTTCCTCACGTCATGCCAACGTGGCAGCATAGCGTTGAGGGGCGGTTCTGTGCATGGCCCTGCTACAATGCGCTGTTGCCAACTATAAACGAAGTCGGAGAAATCTGCTTTCTGCCTGTAATAGTGTTTTTAAATGACGTTACCGGTGTGCTTACTTGCGGCAGTCTGACCATATAGCAACGAAGGTTCCCGAGCCCCCCTCTGTTTGCAATGAGCCAATCCCCTGACTTTTCTACAACCACTGTGATACTGGCGTTCATTGCAGTTGCACGGAATCAGAAGTTTTCACGGTCGCTAGTAGCGTCGTCGCTATCCTGCACCCTGCCTGGCTGTTACAATTTCTCTCACGCACGTCGCGACAGACTTATATGGCGACGCCTATACAAACGATTATCTTAACCTATCTTCGTCTTTATAAACAAGGTAAGACGTGTGCTGAGGAATGTCTACAAGCACGTGGGGGAAATTTCTAACTTTCTTGTAACTTAAGCATGAGAAATGTATTTGTATTAATGTAATCGGACTCTGTCAATATACTCATCGTCTACGGTAGGTGCACAGTGACTTTTGGCTCACTGTGTATAATGTAAACGTTTTCATGTGTCAGAAGTCAGCATTATCACGCTTTCAACAAACGCCTGCTTCTCAATTCAAAAGAAAAAAATACCTAGATTGAAACGCATGGTGACGCAGATAGCACTAGATTATTTAAACCCGCAGCGTAATTTAGCGTCATGGGTAGCTACTTCCGCAATAACTTTTTACGAAAAAAAATTACAACGAATGGTCCTTCAAAGGTCAAATAACTAGGCTATTATCTTCAAATTTTATGTGCGTCATAATTTTCTATACAATTTCATTTTATTGCCTGGCTATTAAACGTTCAGAATGAAAAGAACAGTACGTCGCTTTAGCATGCAGGTCCATCAAGATGGGCGGAAGGCAAAAACACCTCGCAGTTCAGCACCTTCAGAGGATAACAATTAACCCACACTGCTACATGTCCCTTGACGAGGGCATGCTGAAATTACGGGGTTACACCACGACTGTAATCGAACAATCCTCGACAGCCCTAGTTCAATTTCAGGCTTGTGAATTAAACAGAAGTCACCCAAAAGCCGCGCGCGCGCGCGTGTGTGTGTGTGTGTGTGTGTGTGTGCCAAATGACGTTCAACGAGGGTTTCATTCCTCAGTCTCACTGCGGTTCGTTCCGACAGGAAAGGCCGGGGTCACAGCGTGATGCGAAGTTCACTAGTCACGTAGCTTCGAAAATGGGCACACTGATCAGATGGACGCCATGAAGGACTGCTCCAACATTTTTCAAAACCTGAGCTGACAATTTTGAGCGCCAAAATTTCATCACTGCGAGTGTTAAAAATCCTGCCCACTCTGAAGTTCGTGCCGTTGCTACGAAAAACTATCTGCCTAGCAAAGCGAAACCCTTTAACTCGGGGTTCGCATAAAGAATCACTGATAGAGGCCAAAATCTCTTTTCTTAGAATATATCCAGAATTTTGGCACTTTCTTGCATAGTGAACGACCAGTCAACTTCATTAAGATCCGAGCCATGCTGGTTTGCCTCCGGTGGCTGAAACACGCTGCTCTACAAATCCTTGTACGATGCGCCACATAATGACACCTGTTCCACGAAATACGTGTAAACTACGCGTTAGCACAAACTATTAGTACTGCAGGTGCGTGGCTATATACTCGCTAAGAAGTACCATAAACTATACTGGTTTTAAATTTATGAGTGCCTACGCATAAAACTACTGCGTGTGTTTTGCGCACAGATTTTTTATAGCACAATCCAAGAAAGGACCGCAAGTCTGTTAACCGTATATCACCGTAGGAATCTGTGTGTAAAGTCACACTGCCTTGTTACCCATGACCTGTCGTGCCGCACAGACGTTCGGGTTGGTGAATTGGACCGAATTACGTAAAATAAAGAAGTAGTTGATTCAAATAAATACAAACTATCTACGTGTTATTATTCCATGGCCAAGTCACGAATATTACGCCTACCGATGCAGTGAACGCACACAAGTATCCCGAAATAGGACTCTCTACCACTTGGCTAACCTGGGAAGACTTGCATGGAAGAACACCGGACGAGCAAACACCCGGCGCGATACGGCCAACGAAAGGTCAGAAGTCAGGGTACAGAGGTAAATGACATTCGTTACCACTTTCGTTCATACTGCCCCTAACAGGGGTATGCCGCATGCTGAAATTACGGGACCAGGTAAGGATAAATGATATCTGTTATCACTTAAATTAAGCTTCTAATACTGCATAACACTTCTGCTCCTGTCTTTCAAACAGCGTTTTCATTTACATTTTAATCTACTGTAACGCTCCTAAAATAATGTCTGTATATCAGCTACCGTTCAGTTACTTTTTTCAGGCGCGTTCGCATAGTCGCGAAAAGCGCCTCTTAGCCTCATGTCTGTCCGTCTGTTCGTCTCTCCGCATGTATCACGCGGCTCCCACTGGACGGATTTCCGTGAAATTTGATACTTGGAACGTTTATGAAAATCTGTCTGCGAATTCCAAATTTTCATTAAAATCGGAGGAAAACCTCGGTCACTTCACATGAAGACCTGAAAATGTTTTACTGTTGCTGGCGATATGAATTTGCCATACAAGCATTTCTGTGCAACACTCAACATTGTTACACTGCTGACAGTGACATGTAGCTCAACAATACACAGAAATGCATTGTTGCATTTCCATTTAAACAATGGTTAAACAAACGAGCCGCAGTGTTACGTTATATGTACACAGCTTATCTTGTTACATTGCCATTCATTAAACAGCCAGTGCATGAAACGCCAAGAAAGAGAGGAATGGCGCTGATTGATGAACAAGAATGTTCTCCAGCAAGTACCTCGCGTAGGATAGAATAAAGAATCTTACAACTGTTAAGCTTCCGTGTAAGCAAACTTCGAGACTCCAAAGAAATGAGTTATCATACCAAACGACCATAAGCCTTAATGAAAATGTAGCGGCCGTGGGCCAGGCGGCCGCTAAAAGTCACGTCGTGGTTCAGGCGAACATATTTTTTTAAAAGGAAAAGGATACATAAGAATACAATAAATACCTGCAGGCCTGTATACTGAAGTGCACAAAAATGTGTACAATGACCTTGAGCCGTTCCAACACTATAATATCCCATCCCTACAGCCGTAAACAAAGTATTACCCAGCCTGCCCTTTTGTCTTCATAAATTGCTATTTGGTTTTGAAACGGTAAACAACTTACGCGTGTGTAGTTAATAAGATAATCATGGCTGGTGAAATGCGCTATGGTAGTCACTCGGCATTCCGGACTATATGGGGGAGGGGTGGTCGGACAATATCCGTGGTATGGGTAACATACGAAAAATCATTACTCAAAGCAAAAGTATAACTTCTTGGAGCCTAAATACTGTGCAGCAGCAATAATAATAATAATAATAATAATAATGGAAGCCACCGGATTAGCAACAAAAGGTTTAAAGAAAAATTTAGAAGCCATACCAGGAAAACGTACAATAGATTCACTACAAAAGACAGCTATACTAGGAACATCATACATAATATGGAAAGTATTGCATTCTGAAACTTCAGCTGAGCGGCAGGTACCACTGTTGATTCAAGAGAAGTATCGGGAAGAAAAGGCCTGTGACAAGGGACAAAGTAATAATAATAATAATAATAATAATAATAATAATAATAATAATAATAATAATAATAATAATTGGACACTTTGTCGCTATCGTTTCACTCTAATAGTGAACTGAAAGGGAAAGAGAGCTACGACACTCTGAGAGATCACGTCCTTACTGCTGAGGAGTTAAGAGTAGCTGGCTCCTCCCGATTCACCCACGCCACAAATCTCGGAGTACGGATTGTCTCCGATTATCCCCCCGGTGATCCGGACAATGACCGGATCACCGAGGTGAAAGAGAACCTACAGTTGTTCCTAAATTGTCCGGATTGCTGAGGGACTACTGTAGTTTCTACGAGAATGGGAAAAACGTCTTTCATTTTTAGTGGATAACAATATCGAACTCAAAGGAAAAACTAGAGGTTGGAAAGTTGGGTGTGTGTTAAAGACAAATGCTGTAAGTGCAAAGGGAAGCTGAAAACTACTTTACAGTCTGAAATCGTTAGTAAAATGCCCATAGTTGCGTTCCAAACCTAGCTGGACTGGAGGTTCAAGTAAAACTGGATAACTGCAGCAAGAGAGCTAGGGAAGGCGTGTCTGTGCCTGTACATTCAATTTATACGGAAGAATTATCAGACATTTACGGGAAAGGGTACGACATGGGAACTGAAATACCAAACTACGATAATGTTAAGACTCGACTGTGTGAAGAACGGCGAAACGTTCTGGATACTGAGCAAAATCCGGAAGACAGTTCGAAAATTGTATTTTCGGAAGAAGTTTGACGTCGGGCAAATAACTCCAGCTTTCTTCGATTCGATCACACTGATGACTAAGGAAAAATAATTCTTGTGTTCGCTTGGGAAGATAGTAAATATTTATTTAGAAGCAGAACTTCTTTTTTCTAGACGGCACATTTAAAAGTTGTCCGAGGCAATTCGCTCAGTTGTACAGGTTAATAGAACTAGGAAGCACATCGCATGAGAACTACACATACTACATATATCCCGTTCTGTTCTCACTTTTACCGGATAAAAAAGAAACAACATATCATTGTTTGCTAACTCTGCTGAAGAATTAGTGTATTTTCTGGTCGGCAAAATTATAGAGGTCGATTTTGAAGCAGCAGTCATCAGTTCAATAAATAAAGTATTTCTAGACTCTGTTATTACTGGCTGTAATTTTCATTTAAATCAGTGCCTGTGGAGACAAATACAAAATATTGGTCTTACGGTGGAATACAAAGAAAATGAGCAAGTCCGACTCACATGCAGAACGTGTGCTGCTTTGGCATACCTACCTATCAATAAAGTAGCAGAAGGTTGGCTTATGATAATGTAAATGTTCCACAGAATGAGAAATTGACCTTATTTCTGAATTACTTTGTGAGCAGTGGATGGAGAACCAGAATGTTTCCATCGAGATGTGGAATATAAATAAGCACCGGCATAGGACCAACAGTGCAGCTGAGGGTTGGGATTCCAAACTAAACAGCATTATAAGAAAGAAACAGCTTAATGTTTTTCTGCTGGTACAGACATTAAAAGAAGTAGAGCTGGTGTTTTGGCAACTGAAATCAAAGGAACCTGTTGGGCCTGGCCAAAAACGAAGAAAGCCTTTTGTTAAACGAGTCGAGATAATTTAAAAAAATATGGAGGAATAAGATAAATTAAACGATCTGTACAAATGTCTATAAACGTTACGCTGTTTAATAAATATGAATAATTATAAATAATTTCTCAGTAGCCGCGCGGTCTAAGGCGTGGGTCCGCTGTCGCTCGCTTGCTGGGATTGCGGGTTTGAATCCCGCCCGGAGGGGGGGGGGGGCATGGATGTCTGTTGTCAGTGTTGTGTGTTGTCAGGTAGAGGTCTCTGCGTCGGGCTGATCACTCGTTCAGAGAAGTCCTACCTACAAACATGTATGTATATGCCATGTTACAGAGTGCATTAGGTAAACGAAGTATTGATTTTGTGGTCCTGAGAAAGGCGCTTTTTACGCGTATGCATACATATTATATACATACAGTGTATGTGTAATAGAGCATTATACATATATATAAACTATGCACATATATGCACCCACACTGGAAGCCGCTGCATCCACTGTGTTCATGGTCTGGCTACGGGCCTGCTGAGGCCTCGAAGCGTTCTAAATAAGGTGTGACTGTTGTGATGGGTCAAATGACTGCAGTGTAACGTTCATCTAAAGCCTGTATCATAGCACTGCTTGATTCAAGTTCATCAAGGAGAAAGACTTACAAGTGCGAGTGTGCTGCCGAACTAGCAAGTGTAGCTGCCGTCTGCTGCAGCGAAGGATTAACTGAAGTTCAGTGGAGCATTATTTTGAATTTTGGTTTCAGCTCTCCGCTCTCAGCCTGTAAGTTAGAGAACTGTAAATTCAGTTCATAATTTTAGTATGGCCTTTACAGAGGGGCAACAAATGTTCAGAATAATGCTCCGTACCCTAATAATAAAGCCTGACGCTTTTGGAGTCGATGTATGTGGATGACCGCCGCCTACTATACCGCTTATGTTGGTGATGTTTCCTGCCAGTCTGAAAGCTGTGCGTTGTTACTTCGGCCAGAAACACATTTCTCAGTATACTTTCCATCAGGAAATAATTACAGCTCATAAATCTCTCCAGTGAAGTCCACAACGTCAAAATTATCAATTAATTGGCTGAATCAGTTTAGACAGATCAGTATTTTGCGACCGAGTACAACTTCCTGTGTGAGTGAAAAAGGCGTATACATACAAACGAATATACTCGTATGTTAGATTGCAATGGAAGACTGGTGAGCAAGTGTAGGATATTTTTACTGAACATCGGGAGTAAAAACATACGCCTTTCTAAAGCAGACTGTTGAAAATGACGCGAATGAATTAAATAAATAATTTTCAGATTTAATATAAACATGAATCCTATCACACAGACCGACAACTGTCCGTAGTTAAGATGCGCACAACCACACGATAAAATGCGACACAACAGAAATGACAGGCTTGTAAAACGTAAATCCGAAAGAAAGCATTACAAACCACAGGAAATTTAATGAGGTCATCAGTTATCAATGTGACATTACTGCAGGTCAGAGCACAAGAATTGCGATATTTTAGTATATACATCACAGGTACTGATACAAAAGGGACGGATCTGCAAGAAAATAAACTTCTCTGGATTTCGTACAAGCGGCCAAATTGGGTTATGCAAGACGTCAAATAAAATCTCGTAACAGAGATGGCAATATCATAACGATACGTATTTCATTATCAAGAATGTTGACAATCTGCATTGAAACTTCAAACGTGCAATATTCTATCCACGTTACAAATTTACAGTATAAAACTGCGAACAAATAACCTTTATAATGTTATGCTAATGGAACTTTTGCATATGAAACACCACTACGTGACAAATATCTCTGAGAACCTGTAATAAAAGCAAACTCTCGGAGAGCGTTAATATACGTTTATGGAAGGCGTCATGTAATTTCTATTGTTAAAAATCCGTGGAAGAATCATTGCTCAACATACACGCGTAATTTGAAATTTCCTACAGAAATTCATGGTTTTGCAATGACACAAAATTAAATATTGAAAGGTGCGCACATTGTGCATTGTTAGCGTTATCACATGCATACCGAGGCGTCGCTCTAGAGCAGACAGCCTTCAAGGCGCTCACCAAATTAATAGCCGGAAGGATATGCCCACTGCTAGAAGAACACTCACCAGATGAGCAATTTGGATTCAGAAGGGGTCGGTCAACGCAATTAGCTGCTAAATATCTAATAGGAGACATGAATGAAGAATTAAAGAAAACACGGGGAAAGAAGTATGTAGTATTTGTGGAGTACTCCAAAGCGTTTGACACAGTAAATCGCACAATCTTAGTTGAAAAACTTAAGAAAATAATAGGAGACACATGGATACTAAAATTAATTTCCAACATCCTCGCGGAGAACTATATACAAGTGTATGACAACACAGCGAAATCAGACTGGATACGCCAGACAAATGGAATGCTACAAGGGGACCCCCTTAGCCCACATCTCTTTAATGTCCTAACATACGACGTAATAGAGAAAATCAACAAGAAGTCGCAGAATGTTGCTGTATACATATATGCAGACGACATGGCACTAGCATCGAACAACAGAGAAGAAATACAAAAGGCTACGGACGCACTAATTGAATGGGCTGATGAAAATGAGCTTCAGGTAAACCAAAATAAAACGGAACTGGTGGTTTTCCGTTAAGGGGGAAGACTATCTGCAGATGATGAAATCTATTGCAGGGGACAGCCACTCAGAAAGAGGAATATGTACAAATACTTGGGAATCACAATCCAGGTAACCGGAAAATCATTCTCAGTACACTTACAAGAAAGACTAATTGCAGCAGGCAGATGCATCAATGATATTAAAAACCTCCAGCTGCTGTCACTGAAGACAGCCATTAGGCTTTTCGAAGTAAAAGTTCTACCGACACTGACATACGGACTGGAGATCATATGGGACCATCTATCGGTTAAACAACTGGAGACCATAGAAAACATAAAGGCCAGATATTTGAAAAGAACAATGGGCCTCTCTAAATATACGCCCTCCCGACTGGTGTATGCTCTAGCACGGGAAACATTCCTGCTGGATGACCTTATGCTGAAACATCTACTGCCAAGAACATCGGAAGTAAAGGCGGTACTAAGGAGCAGAAAGAGGAAACAAGAAGAAATTTGGCAAAACTTCTATGCTACGGAGGCCATGACAAGACTCATGGAAGAAGGAGAACCAAGAGATACGGCATCTGGTGACCAGACTAGCAGTGCATGGCTTCCACACCTGAGCGTGCACCAACAAAAAGTACCACATCCCAGACAGCACCTGTGTATGTGAATTGTGTGGCGGGCAATGTGGACGATATCATTTACAAATGTGTGCAAAAAGGGTGAATGACACGAAATGAAATATAATTTTTCTGTCGTTTAAAGGTATTACACTAAATGTTGCTACAGACACATTTATGGAGCATCACAACCAGTTGTATTAAGAATTCATAACATGACAGAAATTTCAGAAGAGAAGCACACATAAACATGATATTAAAAATTATATTCTTGTTTTCAAGAAGACACACAGCATCTTCAACACCGACAAAATATATGGAAAACGAACTACATTTATCGATTTGGCTCCATCTTCATCACTTATCGGATGATTCTTTTCACTGCTATAAGCATTTTTAGCCAGTCTGAGTTAATTGGAAGAAATGAATTATAAATTAAATAACTGTCATTTGTTGTTTTCATGTTCCACTGTGGATTCCTTTAGCACGCCACAGGATGTCTTCATTGAGAAACCCTCTCTTTAATAAGGGTCTAACCAATGGCAGACAAAAAACGGTATGTAAAGTAGTCTCACTCACGTCATAAAAGAAACCCGCTTCAAACAGGGACACAAATTGGCAAAGACGATTTGTTTCTGTTAAAAAGTAGACAGCATGCCTCAATAAAAAGTGGACTAAACATCCATTGGAAGTATTACAGTATGTCATAAATTACACAACGAAACATTTCTTGATTACTGTTACCGCCCCATGGGCAGGGTTCAACAGGGTGTTTCGTTATAGTGGGTCTACGCACGCTCTGCATGCAGGCTATAACAATATACAGCATTTCGTGTAGGCCATGGCTTCGCACTGTTGACATCTAAGCGGCACATTACCGCGTGAGTGTAAACTGTCACATACTGCAAATTAAACCAGTCCGTGTCAGTAAATCAATCATAAGTGATACGATAGACTTTCTCTCGCGGATTCCAAGACTTCAAGTCATTTTGTGATGAAAATATCGTGATTCGGGTACCTGTTTAGTCACAGTGAAGTTTTAATCATTTCAATCCAAGGACAAAGAATGGTAAACCTGTGCATAATGTTTCTGAGTCGCAGGAACGTATTTCGAGACCCATTTCGAGCTGAAACTCAACTGTATATGCGGTTGGAGGACTATGTTTTTGGGCGCTTTCGCATAATCGCCAAAAAGCGCCTATTAGCTTCGCCATGTCTGTCTGTCTGTCCACATGTACTAGCGCGGCTCTCACTGGACGGACTTCCGTACAATTTTGATATCGGATACTTTATGAAAATCTGCCCAGAAGATCCAAATTTCGTTAAAATCTGGCAAAAATATCGGGAACTTTACATCAAGACCTACGTACGTCTTACTGTTGCCGGAGACATTAAATCCCCAAAAAAGAGCTCTCTTCGAGTGTAACGATAACAGGCTGTTGTAACAGCCGAAGAGGTATAAGCATTACGAGAACGCGCTACAATGTTACGTTACACGTATTGTGTCTGGGATGTGACGCCGCCTCACTGGGCAATCGGTTCTCGACGTTTCGAATAAATATAGTGTTTCCCAAACGTCAGGAAGAGATTACGCTGGGCCAATCATGTGCAACGTATGGAAGAAAATCAGATGCCCAAGAGACTCCCATGTGCTAACATTAAGTGGAAAAAGGAAAGTGGGAAGATCGAAATTAAGATGGCCGGTTAAAGTTAATGGAAACGCAAGGAAATTGGGACGAGAATGTGGTGGAGGAAAGCTTTAGAGAGAGAAGTGGGGAGGTAACTCCTATTACAAGCCAAGACTCTTCATGGTTTTAGAGCTGATGATGGCTCTTTATGTGCTTGGATCCAAACAGCTGTCCTGCATTATTTTATTATCATGAACTATATTTTTCCGTAACTTTATTTTATTTACATATATATTAAAACAGTTCGTTGTTGACTGTTCCTGCCTTGTTCACGTATTTTTGGTGTTCTGTTGCCGTATGTACTAGTAGGTATAGTTGTAGGGGCGTTCTAATAGTCGTTAAAAGAGCCCATTAGCTTCATCATGTCCGTCTGTCCGCAAGTATCAGAGCGGCGCCCACTGGAAGGATTTCCGTGAAATGTGATATCGGGGACTTCTATGAAAAGCCGCCGAGAAACTCCGAATTTGGTTAAAATCGGACAAAAATATCGAGCACTTTACATGAAAATCTGAGTACGTTCTATTGTTGCCGGCGACATAAATTCGCCATAATAGCATTGTCGTGTAACACTCAACTATTTCATATTGTTAACAGTGACATTAGCCCAGCAATACACAGATAACGCACTGTTGCGTTTCCACTGCAACAACTGTTATGCGAACGCGTCAGAATGTTAAGTTATACGTACAACGTACATTGCCTATCTCTTACAGTTATTATGATGATCTTTTCTAGTCTATGGATCTCAAACTCAAATCGAACGCGGGCCGCACGTCACTTTCATCATTGGAAAGTTCACTGTCTTGCTTAAAATCAACATAATATCAAGAATACTTTATTATTATTATTATTATTATTATTATATTAAACATTTTTATTTTATCCAAAATGATATTGTGCCGCTGTCTCTTCATTAATGTATGCTGTAGGCTACCTATCCTTTCATGATCATATATGCAGTACAACATTCCCTGCAGTGAATTATTAGGGACAACCTTTTGGATTTTATGCTAAAAAAATTACCACTCTAATAATTGTCCAAATCGTACCTCAGCTACTGTGTAGACTGGCTGGAGTCTTGGCATTGTTAGGACCGGGAGAGGATTTCTGTCATCGGTGAGATATTACTCGAAACTACTGTCATGGCAGATTTCAAGTGTCAGTTTGTCAAAAGTCTTGTTATTGTTAATTAAGGAAAAAAAGCTGTTCACATGCCGAACTGCTGCTGAACATCGCAACCATTCTTCACCCAAAGTATCTGAGCACAGCGAATTGTTCTTTTGGCAAGTAGGGATAAAAGTCTTACAATTCTGTTTCAGGACACTTCTAGCTAAGATTACTAACGCACTGAAAATTACTTAATCCCATTTTAGACTTTATGGAGCCTTCTCGTGGTCTGCATTTAAGGCTTAAGCAAGCAACAAAAATTCTGCGCCTATAATTATAAAATCTGATCTTGTGAAAAATGAAGAAGTATTACACAGAGTCAAGGAGAAAAGGAACATCCTACATACAACAAAATGAAAGCAAACTGGATTTGTCACATCTTGCATAGGAACTACCTTCTAAAACGCGTTAGTAAAAGACTGAAGGGACGGGAAGACGAGAAAGGAGACGTAAGGATCTACTGGATCACCTGAAGGAAACTAGAAGTTACTGGAAGTTGAAAGAGGTAGCACTAGATCGCGCTCTCTGGAGAACTCGCTTTGCAAGCGGTTATGGAGCTGTCGTAAGGTTTACGTGATGATTAATTATGGAATCCTCGAATCGTTCGTCTAACTCTTCTCGAAGCAAAAGAATGGACTGGAAATATTCTTGATTACGTTCAGGATAAAAGATGTTAAGAAACTTCAGATGTGGAAAGTGAAACATTTTGGTTTCCCACTGTCGAAGCTTTACCTCGAAGGCCACATCGTCGCACACTCGGCAGTGAAAATCTATGATAAAAAGGTAAAGGTAAAGCAATCACATTACAGGCCCTTAGGATTCCAGGAGATTGAGGCTCCCAGATTTCTAGACAATCGGCACATGAAGGTGGCAAGGTTGTCAGCCTTACGCCTTTACCCCCCCCCCCCCCCCCAAAGGAAATATTCCTGGTACTCATTTCTGTTAGAGGCTGAGTCGACCCCAGGGCCATAGTGCGACCGAAATGATTATGTCAACAAAAAATTCCAATAACACAATCGGGAATCGAACCCGCGACCTTCCGACTTGTAGCGCAGTGCCTCAACCAACTGCGCCACATTATTTAATGACCAGTCACATCTACAAGAAACGCTCAATCGCCCCCGTTTATCCGTCCTTCTTCATTCAATTCTTCAATACTTCTGTTCTTCTTTTCCATGAATAATGTGCTCTCATTCAGCCACTGAAAAAATAACTGTTCCAAAAGATACTCCAGAGTTAGGCACGTTATATTAGTACGATCAATTCTTTCACCATAATCACTTTATACTTCTTCCAATAATGCTACAAATTCATGATGGTTAAAGGCACTACACACATAAAATTCATATGTTTTACGACTGCCTATTACGTGATTAATTTCAAAATCTTTGCACACATTGCTTATTGATGAAGAATACGATGGAGACTAAGAAAAGAAGTAGTTCCCTTAAATTATTCCCTTCTGTTATTTTAATTTGTTGCAACGCCATTAATAAACGCAAAGATTTTTCCCAAAGCAGCTCAAATTTTTTTTACAGGGCTACTAATTGTTTTTCCTTTCGTAGGGACACCTCCTAAAAGCTCCTCCACTGGGAGTTCTCGTTAAGAGTTCGAATAAAAACAGCAAGCTGTACAAAAGCTTTAACACGAGCGCTTTCGTTAATTCTACATAACGTTTACACTTTTCTTTACGTTACACTGTAACCTCATGCCACGTATTTCACACATTTGGCCACCGTATTTGCAGAAATACTGATATTTTTTAAAAAGCTGTTTTTACTCGGGACAGAATATTTCTGGCGCCTTCATTATTGACTCATTCACATACTCACCATCCGTAAATGCTTTTGGTTTCCTAGCGATTATTTGTGATGTAATAAAACTCGACCGACCCGTTACTTCAAGTGTTTTAGTTGCAACAGTAAATACATTCTGCTGCCGCTGAAAATCACATTTCAGTTCTTTAATTTACCTTTTCTTAGATTCCCCTCAAGAACACCGAATTTATCTTCACGCGATGTTTCGTCATGGTGGCGCAAATTGTATTTTCTGGAGCTGCAACTATCTTACTGCAAATTAGGCAAATAATTTTATAAACGTATTACACTAAAAATCCATGCCTTCCCAGTTTTTTAAATACACGTCCTTCGTTTTCTAATTTTCACTTCTGCAGTTTTAGACATAGACATTGTAAAATCGAACTATACATATCATTTACATTAAAACACATAAAGACTGCATGGTCCACAAATTTACACAAAGTAGAAACAATATTCCACTCGAACACAATTTCCTGTAATGGCCAATATGAACCTGAAACTATTTTATTTTCAAAATGCCACAATTCAATAACTTTGGCTTCTGTTATTCTGTCTTCAGGGGTAACAGACACCCTTAAAATCCCAACAGGTGTCATGAAGCTACAATAATTCACAACAGTACTGAGTACAATGACGAATTCCTCAAACGCCATACAAAGAAGTCGCGTTTAAAGTTTCCCCTTCGCACGAAGCAATTGGATGCATAGTCAGGTAGTTAGGTATTACTCGTAAGAAAAACGCCTACCCACAAGTTCTTGCTTTTAACTAAAATAAAATAAAATTACAAGAAAATAATTACGCAATCAGATAAATTATTCAGTTGTGTGGCGGGCCGCTTTCTGCAATTAAAATAAAATCAGTGTGCGGGCTGCATAAAATGAAATGGCCGGCCGCGTCTTCCAGTACCTATATTCACTTTTATGCAGTGTTCTATACATTATAATTTTCGTTGGTGCAGTACTTCATACACGCTACTGAAAAGTATTATATTATATAGGCACTTCATTTTCTTATCCTGAGATTAAAACACTGATCACTCTACATCACTACGTTGCAATTTTCACTTCCTCTTCAGGCAAGTGTTGTTCTTGCTTTCAGCATCTACAGCTTGTGGTCGCTTGGCCTGCTGTGCGTGTTCAATGTAGCGCTGTTCGACTTACACTACTACTTCGTGTTGCTCGTCGTTACACCGTTCTCTTTTCAAAGCTATCGGTTATACCCATTTCGATAATCGATAAGTCGAACTGCTAGAACCATTAATATTGTGTCAGTTTATAACACAGTCTGTGTTTTCGTATCCATATATAAAAAATTATAGTAATTATCCATTAGAAGCTCGTTTAGAATTATTTTAATGTGCCCATCACTGCATCTGTTCTTCCATATTCGTCTGTACTGTCAGGTACGCGATCTGGAAATTTTTATTTATCTGTATTATAATACACGACGTAAGTGTTCAGAAAAACTTGTTCTGAATTTCTACCTATTTGACCAACATGAACTCCATACCAACTTTTATATGTCAATACGAGTGTTGTTATATTTTTCTATTTTAGGCTTATTCCTAACTTGATTTTTGATGGCATTATCTACACCAAAGGCTAATCCAGTTTTGATGTTTCTGAATGTATGGGTAAGGAATTTAATGGGACCGTCAAAATGGGTAAACTTTACCCAGTGGGTTTTCTCAGTTTTATTTCTTTCACTTCCTCAGGGGTTATTCCGCTTTTTTGTGTGTTTCATTTCAGCCTATATCATGTTGTATTCATTACTGTCTGCTATATCTTTTATCCTATCCATTTATTTCGATCTTTCGTTATCTCACATCACACACACAACAAAGATTAATTTGAAAGGATGTTGAATGAAGAAGTCGTGACTAATACACTGCCCCAGAACTTACCTGGAGGGACTGAGGAAAACTACAAAAAATCTTCAGGACAACGGACTTAAATTCAAGCTCGTGATCACAATCAAAGCAGCAGTACTGCCACCTCGACTGCGTTTGGTTCATTTAACTGTTTCTGAGTAATGGGTGATAACAGTCTATGAAAGGGCGTGCTATTCGTCTTGCTTAACAGCATAAAGACATACGGAAAGTAGAGGTAATAGCTCCACACATCCTTAATCTCGACACTAAATGGAGATGAGCTGTCAAATTCCCAAATTCCTCCGGTACCCACTGGACAAGTGGTTGCGTGGGGCTCAGAGCCGGTGTTCAGCCTGTGGAGAAAATTTCTGTCCCAGTCGGGAATCGAACATAGTTTACATGCAGACTATACATGAACTGCACTTTACGTTATCCCACCTACTGCATGCTTGAACTTCAAAGACATAGATTTCTGATCTGTTTCAACAGTTACCACGCCACTGCACCGGTGTTCCTCAATCGGTCGGAAGCAAACGAGCAGCTGATGAGACATAAACATCCCGACATTATGGACTCTCATTAATGAATAATATATGACTAAAGTATGCATAACTGTGAAATACATTTCTTCGAAAAAGGCAAACTTTGTTTTTGATGTTACGGGGCTACTACGTGGAAAAAGTTGTGTATTGTTTTTACAATCGCAGGGACCCGGTTTATTTTATACCAAAGGGGCAATGGAACGCGAGATGCAGAATCACTGAATCACTGCATTATACCATGCATGGAGCCACTCGTTTGACAGAAGCGCGGTATGTGGTTTGGAGAATGTTAAAAACGCTGTACATAAAGATGAGGGTTATGAACCGAGCAGAACTACTCCTTTGATCTAATTTATTGCGTTTCCTGGAACGTAACAGTGGGTGGTAGGTCTGCAGGTCGCCGTCCGGATAGCAGCTACACGACGCGTGTTTTGACGTACAACCGTGATGGCTGAATGTAATTCACCCTGGAGCAGCACAGGCGCAATAAAAGCGTACTGAGTAATAGTGTCTACGAGGTTTCTTCACTTCGTCTGCCCACACGACGGCAAAAAGTGTTTCGACTCTACGACACGAAAGTTAAAATGTTACCTTTATTCTTTCTTAACCCCCAAAGCCAACTTTTCAAATATCAAGCTTCAGGTAAGGAAAGAGGTGAATGTGCTGTCACGTCCGTGCTGCTTCACCAGGATATTACGACGTTCCATACTTCAAAGCTACGCAAACAGAATGCTTCTTGACATGGACGCAACAAGCTTCTACAAAATTTAGCTAACTAATTACAAACTGACATGGCGCTATAACCCAGAAGACTTTAATCTTCATAAACATCGCTATGAAACCACAAATCACGCACAGAATACTTATTAGACATTTTGCTGGTGTGATTAGGCGTAGGCTTAGTCTACGAATCAGTTGAATATACATAAGAAGAACAAAACACCTTAAACACCTTAAATTGGATTTAGTTTGGTGGTATGAAGTTTAACTCTCGTTTTAATTCCGAACTTAATGAAAAACTCCCAAAGCCAGTCTTCTCGGAGCTTGTTCACGTGCGAGCACGCACTAGCACCAAATCTCGTGCGAGAAGCAACACCGTGTCTTTACTTCCGACATATGACATTCCAGTCACAAATCGACCTGAGCACCCTGTGCTGAACAGGTTAGTATTGTACGTCATAAAACAAATGTTAGCTCTTCCCGTTATAGGGATCAGGGAAGCCTAACTCTGCATTTTGTTTGCTTACAGGTAATACATTTTATTTCTGTCAAACTACTGGACTTATTAATTAATAACATTACTGAAGACGCTGCCATACAATCGACTGCTGCTCTACAAGCACGCCAGTTAAGTGTGTGAAATAGCAGGGAGGGGAAAATATAAATGAAATGTTACGAATTTTAACTGGGGCATGACTGGCGGCATGTCGAATCTAGGATCCAACGTAACTACGACAATGGTATATGTATAAATTCATATCACGTAGGCAAAAGAAACATAAGCAGGGACTGACTTTGATTCCCGTATGTGATACCCTTTAGATACTGCAAAGCAGTACGGCAATGTTGAAATAAATACATTCAATACTCATCCTTCAGCAGTTAGGCGTGAATGTAAAAACTGAGCTAAACGGGTGAACGTAAATCACGTGAAAAAAATGACTGACATTGAAGTATTAGAAATACTCACTTTTAATATCACAAGTGTAATTTTATGCTTAGTAACTTTACGTGTTTTAGAATTTTAATGTTTTAATATATTAATAATTCCAATAAGGGCGATACAGTACCTAGATTAGCGTGTTGGGCTTGTACTCCTATGTTCTAAATAACTCCCTGATGATGGCGCCATGGTGCCGAAACTTGTAGTAGTTTTATAGTTATCTTCAATTGTATTTGATTAAGTGCATATGTTGGTTGATGTATAAAGCATTAGCAATAATTTGCCTGCTTCCTTAATCTGGGTGTTTAATAAAGTGTTCTCCGCCATACAGTTCTGGACTACTTGGCTGCCGGTGGTACCAGATGGTCACCGCATACTTCTCGTCATATTTCTCATCTAGGTCACCACTTTTATTACTGACTGTCTGCGACGTACAGTTAACGACAGACACAAACTTTATCCCAGATTTATGGCCCCGACAGCATTTCTTCAACTTTAAGTATTTATCATTTTAATTTAACAACATCCAATTCAAAACTGTACCCAGATATGCTACCCACGTATCCCATTAGATACTTATTCTTCTCCAAAAAAACACCTTTTACTCGTAGATTGTAAATATACTGTACATGCACACCGTGTAAGAAATATTGTTTGCAAGTCAACAATTACAAATATGGTAACGATGTGTAATTTTCAGGTTGTATCAGACAAATTTAATGTCTGTCAAAGAGAAAGTGTACGTGGGTAACCATTTAACATAATAATAATAATAATAATAATAATAATACCACAGATACAGCTCTACCATTCCGTACAAAAAGAACGCAGGCTATATGAATTGCGTTCCGAACTCGTTGTTATATCACATCACAAGTTGCTGTTGAGCCTTAAAAGTAATCTACAGCACTCAAGCTGTCCTGATTTAAGCGGGTACGTTGCAAGTCTCTAATTACAGATGGTCTTAACTTGTCCTCTACATTAAACCCTTATCATCCAGTTTCCTTTCGGTTCACATAAAAGTATGTTAAAATATTAAAGTAAATTACGGCAGCAGATACCTCTACAGTACCTACGTTGGACCAAAACACAGAAACGTTGGCACATGTTAACAAACTACATTTGTTGTCATGTACTATAAACAAACTAAAACCAAACAAACCGAAGCCTGCAGGCAGCTTACTACGCAAAATATGCTGGCTAATTCAGCATAAGTACAATCGCGAGTAATTCTCTGTCTTATATGACATCCTAATGCAACTTTATGCCTTGAACACAGAAAATAATTGGGTATATAAACTACAGCCTATGTACCGGCATGAAGAACTATTTTTTTTATGGCTCGAAACCCTCGTGGGCCTAGGCCTCCTCATTACGGAGGTTTCGAGATCACACTCAGACACACCACACTCGGTAGCACTCCTCTCGACGAGTGATCGGCCCGTCGCAGAGACCTCTACCTGACAACACACAACACTCACAAGAGACAAACATCCATGCTCCAGGCGGGATTCAAAACCCGCAATTCCAGCAAGCGAGCGGCCGTAGACCCACGCCTTAGACCGCGCGGCCACTGAGATCGACATGAAGAACTATCTAATGCAATGTATTTCCAATGAATGAAGGTGTACATAAACCAGGCGCAGCAACTCAGAGAAGGTTTCAGAAAGCATAAGCACGACGATATACAAGAAAGAATTGCATAACGTAACAACTGTGCCAAGTAAAGCTCAAACTCAACCTCAAACTCGCAACTTCATAAATATAATCATCTTGCAACCTTAGCAAGTACCTATTCCAATCAGATTCGTCACTTACTAATTCCATACAGCAGAGACAGACCTGGAAAAACGAAAAAGTTTCCTCATTACGATGTTCACAATAATCCGCCACTGGTCCCTGCCCTGAGCTAGATGAGTCCAATCCACACCCTCCAATTCTGTTTATTTAAGATCGATCTTTATGGGCGTTCGCAAAATAAATAGCGACTATTAGCCTCGTCATGTCGGTCGGTTTGTCCGCAGAGAAAAACGCGACTCCCTACGGACGCATTTTCTCGAAATGTCACATTTGGGATTGTTACGGCAATTTGTCCAGGTACTTTATAAGACAGACATGCAGGATAAGCGTTTAAGATATACGAGTATATGAGCATATCATCCCACGCTAAACAAGAAACTAAAGCAGTGACTCCACAAGAGTAATAAACAAAGAAGTAATACGAAATCATAACGACAATAACAGAGCAAACGCACCGAAAATGCTGACATTTCCTAACTAGTAACGTAACTGTCATTCTCCCATCTGCGCCTAGATCCTCCCAAGTGGATTCCTTCTTCACGATTCCCCATCAAAATCCTGTCATATGTCACAAACGTCAAAGGCTCCTTGATATTATCACCCTGACATTTTTTTAAGAGGAGTAAAAACAATGAAGCTAGTCTCTAACTAAACTAACTCCATGGAGCAGAGTCCTTCTTGACAAGCTAGCAGGTCGTTAGATAGTCAAGACATTCCCCGCATTTTGTGGAACACCAAGTTCATTACCACATTCACAAGAGCTCGCCACCTGTCCCTATCCTGAGCCATATCAATCCAGTTCATGCCCCTCATCCTACTTCTTGAAGATCCATTTTAATATTATCCTCCCATTTACGCCTCGGTCTTCCAAGTGGTCTCCTTCTCTCAGGTCTCCCCACCAAAATCCTGTATGCACCTCTCCCCTCACCCATACGTGCTACATGCCCCGCCCACCTCATTCTTCTTGACTTGATCACCCGAAAAATATTTGGAGATGAGTACAGATCATTAAGTTCCTCGTTATGTAGTCTTCTCCACTCCCCTGTTACCCCGTCCCTATTAGGCCCAAATATCCTCCTCAGCACCCTATTCTCCAACACCCTCACCCTATGTTCCTCTCTCAGTGTGAGAAACCAAGTCTCACACCCAAACAAAACAACAAGCAAATTTATAGTTCTGTATATTTTAATCTTTGTATTTTTGGATAGCAAACTGGAAGACAGAAGATCCTGCACCGAATGATAACAAGCATTCCCCGACTTCAATCTGCTTTTAATTTCATCCTGAATAGAATTTCGATTTGTTAGGGTTGTTCCCAAATATTTGAACTGTTCCACCTTTTCAAAGGATTTATTATCTAACTTTATGTTGTGATTTTTTCCTGCTTTCTGATTGCGAGACATGACCACGTATTTTGTTTTCTAAGCAATTACTTCTAGACCAATATCCTTACTAGCGACTACTAAAGCTTCTGTGTTTTTCTTTATAGCGTGTATGCTTCCGCCCAATATATTAACATCATCCGCAATAAACCACAAGCTGATGTGTACCATTCAATTTTCAACGCTCCTGGTTTGCCTGAACCCTCCTAATGGCATATTCCAAAGCAAAGATGAAAAGCAATGGCGATAAAGCATCTCCTTTATAATAGCTTTTATTGTAACCAACACATGCACTACAATTTTGTCGTCGTATATACCCCTACATATGTTTCGACTACTTATTAGTCATCATCAGGGGGATCAAAGTATATAAACACAGACTACACATCCATTATAATAGTTGGTTCACAATCAATGTTAAAACGAGATGAACTGTGTTCACTATAAAAACATGTAGCATTTTTTTGCTTCAGTGGTTAAAATGTTTAAGTACGTTTGTTTTCCTTATTTGGATTAAAACGTTTAAAAATTATTTAAAAAAAAATATTTTTAAACGTTTTAATCCAAATAAGGAACACAAACGTACTTATACATTTTAACCACTGAAGCAAAAAAATGCTACATGTTTTTATAGTGAACATAGTTCATCTGGTTTTAACATTGAATGTGAACCAACTATTATAATGGATGTGTAGTCTGTGTTTATATACTTTGATCCCCCTGATGATGACTAATATGTAGTCGAAACATATGTAGGGGTATATACGACGACAAAATTGTAGTGCATGTGTTGGTTAAAATAAAAGCTATTATATAAGACAGAATGCATGGTGAATATAATGTGAAAGCATCTCCTTGTTTCAAACCATTCTTAATAGGAAATGTGTCAGACAAATGTTTGCCTACTCGGACTCTGCTATAGGTTTCATTTAGACACATTTTTAATAGCCTTACTAGTTTCATAGGGATACCAAATTCAATGAGAATATTATACAAGACCTCCCTCCTAACTGAATCATGGGCTTTCTTGAAGTCTATAAATAGCTGATGCACTGCCTCATTGTATTCCCATTTTTTTTTCAAGTATTTGACGAATGCAGAATATATGATCAGTAGTCGACATGTTACGTCTAAATCCACACTGATGCTCCCCAATAATTTCCTCTGCATATGGAGTTAACCTTGACAGAAGGATGTTGGATAGAATTTTGTATGTGGTTGACAAAAGTGATATGCCTCGATAATTACAGCAATCTGTTTTATCACCCTTCTTATAAATAGGTACAATGATTGACTCCTTCCACTACTCAGGCAATGCCTCTTTATTCCAAACAGAATTAATAAGTTTATGGATCTCAGAACGAATTGTCCTACCTCCTGCTTTAATCAGTTCTGCTGGAATTTGATCAATACCTGGTGATTTGTGCCTTTTTAACTTTTCAATAGCCATCTCAACCTCAGAGTCACTGGGCTCAGGCACCAGTGGCTCTGCTGTATGTATTCAGTCTGCCTAACATCATTAACCCCATGTACATTCAATAGCTGAAAGAAATGATTCCTCAACCTAGCCAAGATACTGTGGGAGTCTGCAACCAGATCACCCTTCTCATCCTTTACTACATAATTTCTAGGCTGGTAACCCGTCTTAGAGTCATTGATGCCCCTATACAAGTCTCTGATATTCTTGTTCTTACTGTTTGTTTCAAGATCATTAATTTTAGCTTTCAGATTTTCCTTCTTTTTTTCCTGAAATGTCTACTATCTTCACGTCTTACATTGTTCAGATTATCTACAGTACTTTCGTTTGGATTCGGTAACCACTGAATTTTAGCCTTTACTTTGATCTAAAAATTTTGAACATTCTTCGTCAAACCATGGTTTATGCTGCTTCCTATCATACAGCCCTGGACTCCCTTTAGCTGAGATTTTTATACTCTCTTTAATGTTTTCACACGCCCTATTTATGTCCTCACTAACATTTAAGATCTCCAAAGCTGCAAACCTGTTTGAGATCTTTATCTGATTGTTTCCTAACCTCTAGTTCACTTAGCTTCTTGAGATTGAATCTCTCATCATCAAACTTCTGTGCTGCTTGTTTAATTACCGCCAGTCTTTCCCTAACTTTTGCAACCAACAGATAGTGATCAGTATCACAGTCAGCTCCCCTGAACGATCGCATATCGAGTATACTTGTATGCCATCTCCTATCTATCAATACGTGATCAATCTGATTATGAGTCTTCCCATCGGGAGAGGTCCAGGTGTATTTATGAATATTTCGGTGCGGGAACATCGTGCTCGTAACAAGTAGATTTTTTGATGTGGCAAAGTTTACAACTCTAACACCATTATCATTACTATCCTCATGCAAATTCTCATTCCCAATCGTCGGTTTTAAAGTATCCCCCTCCCCAATTTTACATTAAAATCTCCTAACAGAATTTTCATATATTACTTAGGAAAATCATAAAAAACCTGTTCTAATTCCTCATATAAACTGTCCTTTGAGTCATCACTTTTCTCCTCAGTTGGTGCATGCACATTCAGAACAATGATATTACACCAGCGACCTCTCAGCACCATATATGACATCCTATCACTAACAAACTCTACTCTCTTAATTGCTGATACTATTCTCTGATGTACAAAAATCCTGTTCCCAATTGATGACTTTCATTTCCTTTTCCATAGAAAAAGTATAATCCCCTGCTCTTACTGTGCCTCCTTTGTCCCACCTAACCTCCTGTACATCCACTAAATCTAATTTGTACCTAGCTAATTCCCTGGCCACTGTCATAAGTGACCTGACCTATCTGTGCTCCTCACGTTCCATGTTCCAAATCTCATATTCTTTTTCCGTTGCTTAAGTTGTACCAAAGAATCAGTCCAGGTGCGAGGCTTTGTATAGTGGTTCGTAACTTGGTAATTTTTTTATGGTAAGGTGTTAGCACCTCGCCCAACCCCCAAGCTGGAGGGCCAACTCTTGTCGGCTGTCCGCGACTGCTTATTCAATGTATTCGCAGCTATCCGGAGGCCGTTCCTCCATCCGCAACCCGAGGACGCGCCATGCCGTGGTGACAGGGACCCACTTATCATGGACGAAGCTAGTCTCACCACCAATAAAGACTAGTTCATAGAAGTGACCTACAAATGTTAGTGTTAGGCTACTACTACTGACGGAAGACAAATATAGGGGTTTGGTACGACGTTTACTGAACAGCAGTTACAGTGCAATCCAGACGGTACAATTGCACGACGCGGCCTACCATTTGCTGAAGAGTACAAATGCAGAACAAAATTGGTACTGGCCTACCAAAATCTGATCAGTTCTGGGAATAAGAGAGGCACGGGGAGTTCGGCGAACAACGTGGCCACTTATCCCATAAATTTACAACTAAACGGAAACATTCTACATTTTGATTGTACTTGTTTTTATACCCGTATTACGAAACATAAATTAGGAACTCATAGAAGGTTTCGAGTTCTGTTTTCTCCAGCGGTGTGGCTGTGAACTCCCCTCTGCTCGAATGACGCTGCGACAATGGATAATCGGATCCGGATGTTTCCGAGGCAGTGTAGTGTCCTAACTTACAAGGGTCGATACGTACTAGAAGAAAATCGCCCATTGACGCAGCGTCATATCCCAGAAGAACGCAATCCTCAATGAAGGTATTAACTTTCAACGTGTTGGCCTAAACTGTAACTCAGACATACCGTTTCCTTGACAGACAGGAAATTGTTTAAACATTTTTCTCTCTCCAGAAGATTTATAATAAAAAATTTTTCAGAGTTAAGTCCTTAACTTGTACAGTATCATTGATAACATTCATGGTGGATTTGTATATTATAGAAATAGACTCATTAAATGTGTACAGCTTCAGTGACCTTCAGCTTCAGGTATGTAATACGGAGGTCACCTTGCTGGCAAACACATTATGCATGTCAGCAGGCCTGGCTTCCTATGCATCAATTACGCACTTGAAAGTCTGAACACAACCTGTGTAACATTTAATAGCTCACATCATGTTACGGTTGCTTCAAACTACTTTTTAGAACGTAAACAATACGCTGCGCGGAACTCTAAAACAAGACAGGCAATGTACCTATAATACAACATTGAGGCGCGTTCGCGTAACCACTGTTGCGCTGGAAAAGCAACAGGTTTAAATATCATGAGTGCGTCTATGTAATCTTGCCCTGGTTGTCCGGTATCAAAATCGCATCTTTTCTGCCCCGTATTACACTGTCATCTGTGACCTGTCTAGCTCTTCCATATTTTTCTACATTGCCTCATAAAGGGCTTAATTTTAGGAAATAATTTACTGAACATAAAACGTGTGTTTTGACTTTCTCTGCATCTATTGTCTGAAACATTTCTCGTTCTAAGAATAATTCCACGAGATATTATCACAAGTGTACACAGATCTTCATTTGAAGTACCCGTTGTTCTTGTCAGATTGTAATCGAACTTGAATTTTCTTGACAGATTTTCGAAAAATCCTCAAATACCAACTTTCCGAAAATCCGTCCAGTGGCAGCCGAGTTGTTCCATGCGGACGGGCAGACATGGCGAAGCTAATAGTCGGTTTTCGCAATTCTGCAAACGTGCCTAAAATGGCCGTTACACTGTAGCTCTGAAGTTAGTATATAAGTATCAGTGAAGTAAATCATAATATGTATTAATATTTCCGTAAAAATAAAAAAGATATATTCGTAACAGATGAAATAACATCACTCACAAAAAACGCTGTGTGTTGTTCACCGAACCATATGCAGTTCATATGGCGGCGCCAGTATTCTTGACGTTTCGGTGCTCGCGGCGAACTTGGGATATTCGTTTTCTGCTCGCAGCTCACTGGCATTAGAACGGAGAACGAAAAAATTAGGCATAACCCTATTTTTTAATAATGTAATTTACTGTATAAAGATAGGAGCCTGAACAGCGTAATCAGTATACTGATTAGGCTACGGGCTGACCATAGGGTTTCGAATCCCGGCAGAGGAAAAAGATTTAACTCGTCTCCAAAAATGTCGAAACCGGTTATGGTGCCCACCCAGCCTCCTACTGAATGGTTAGCGTGGCCCCTTCCCCGCAGGTAGAGCGGCTGGGACGTGAAGCTAACCACTCACCTCCATTTAGTGCTGAGATTAAGAAAGAGTGCAGCCATGTCTCCACTGCTGCCATGACTTCATCGCGTGTATACGAACTTTAATTACTTAATTTTATTGTATGAAAACAAAAATATCCAAAGTTTCAATAAAAATATGAATTCAAAAAGCCTCACTAAACCCAGTGGTTTCCAAACGTCATACAAGTATAACGGTTCTCCCCCTTCTGCGAGCTGAGCAAAGCCTTCAGCCTCGTGGCACATTTGTCAAAGGCTCGCGAAAAGCTATTGTGTCGTGGCACACAAGTTGGTAACTAATGGTCCAAGAAATTAAAGAAAATCCCGCGTCAAATTATCAGTGACATCTAAACAAAAATCAGCTTGGTTCGGCGTACTTTTAATGCACTGCAGAGGCTTGCAAGTCACGCCCAATCCTGTTTCAATAGACTGTCAGGTCAGTTCCTTATTAATGAAAATGAACAAATGGTTCAATTCAAAATTCACCATCTCGCAACTTTATTATTTAGATCTTTATAGGTGTGATATTACATACCGTATTATTTTTGTTCTATTAAACACCGCAATAAACAGCTTTAAACTGATTAGTGTGCTACATCAAATTACAGGAACACAAGCGCCTGGCAACCATCGTCTGCCACTTCCCCATGCTACTTCACCACGCGTGTGAGCGGTCAGTTAAGTTGGCTACATTAACACATTAAATGAGTCGAGCCAAGACAAGGGACATAGACACTGTATCAGCTGAGGTGATTAACCAAACAGAGCAATGTCATTTTGAGAGGCCAATAATCGCTCAGCTAGACCAGAAATGTTCCGTCTCATAGCGTTTAGGCTCTGCCGTAGCGCGTAGTCGTCAATTTGATGCTTTCAGTGCAATTCTGCACGGGCACCGCGGGCTATCACTTTCAGCACCACATGTGACGGGATGCAGCTTACCATTTCAAAGCCCAGTTGTAATATTAAGAAAATCAGCACTTTACCACACAAGTACAAACCTTATTTTCTGAGTCTAAAGCTAACAATGCTTTCCGACCTTCATAGTACTGCTCAGCCTGTTTTGCTGCTCCATCTGAATCTTTGGTTGCAACATCCATGACGCCCTATTCCACAATTTCATATATGTACACCAGTGATCACACCAAAAGATAGCCTGTATTATATAATTAGTGACCACTTCTAGTTAGAACAAAATTACTGGACTAACACATCTCCAAGCTAGAGCTTATCGCCAGTTTAGGGAAATAAAATGCTTACTTGTGCACTACGTTTCGTTAAAATAAACAAAAAATATACAACTACACGGCAAAACTTCAAACACCTTCAGCGTATAATTTTGTAGCCAGGATTTCTTCAGAAGTTCCCTTCAGTACATTGCGCTAGAGATAATTCAGTTAAGAACAGAAGGCACACGCGAAGTACTTTTACTTTTCCGTGATTTTCCTCGGTTGTAAGACGAATGCCATAGTATCATGCAAAGACAGGGCACAGCCCGCACTCCCCTCAGACACGGCGTCTTCACCAAAGTGTGAACACAGTCGTACGAGTTCCGCATAAGATTATGCCTCTCTGGGTTCAAACCCCAGGGAGCCACCCAGCCAAAGTATGCCCCCCCCCCCCCTGAAACGAAGGCTATGTGCTTCTTGAGCACTAGTCTATAGTATGTCCAAGTCGAGGTCTTCAACCGAAACTATAAACCGTTAGCGTAAGCGTAATCCCCAGTTATAGTATAAGGTGTCTGTTATTGAGCCCAGCGATGCTTTAAAACGCAGGAATGGCTAAACAGGCCAAGGGACGTCGACTTGCACGAAGCGCAAGTCTCCGCCCTTAGTTAGCGCTTTGGCTTGGCTTGGCTTGGTTTAGAAATAGTACTTTTACTTGGCGTAGCGGTTACTGTGATTCTGAAGGCGGGTTATATTGAAATGCGGTAGGGTTGACCCCTGGGAAGCTGGTTGAGGTCTGCAGGCGGTCTGATACAATCACAATGCGGGCCGAGAAACGCGTCTCGATTCTTCCGTCACCCAGCCCGCAGCCTAGTCACTATACCCAACGAGCTACCCGGCCCATCCTCTTTTTTATTACAAGCACTGTTTCGTGGACTGGAATAACTTTGCTACAAGCAATGCATTTAAGTCTTTCGTCTTTCAGAAATTGGGAAAAATTTTATTACAATCATACACCGCAACGGCTAAACAGCACTTACGCACTATTAAAATAAAGATTAATAACACCCGCTCCATTTTTCATTTTATGCCTATTACTTCTAGCACAAGATTACACACGACGGACAGCTGGCATGCCGATTTCTCAAAGGGTTCCAGCCCAACATGAATAAATAGTGCATACGGTAAATCACTACTGTTATTAACGTAAGCACATCTAGGACAGCATCCATATGGTTCCTACAGTTACCAGATGTGAACTGCTTTTCAGATGGGGTCTTCAGAAGCAGCAACATTATCGTTATAACTAACATTTATTTGTTATTTAGCCAAACTTCCCACAATGATACCCCACATTATGACAATGATTGGCTTTCAAATCTTTAATTTATTATTTACCTCAGGATACCGTGATGCTCTGTTCCAGCTTCAAGAACGAACTAAATCATTATTTATATATCATAACTTACATCATAAGCACATCGATACTGCTGAATGTCGGAGCGACATGGTTCATTGTCTGAAGTCCTCTTATCGACAGATACACTCATAAAAAAATAAACCTGGAAATTAAGAAGGGAGAGGGTGTAATTCAATTTTCCAAATGATTATTTCACATTTTCCTTTAAGATGTCGATTGTTACTTCACTACGATCAACTGAAGAGCACGAAGAACGAGAACCGAGCACATCCCTATGCCCGCTAAAGTTACGCAATACTGTTACAAAGGAAACGACAGTAATATAAATCAGTCCAATTTCTAAATGCAATTCGAGATGGCTATTTTCCCTTAAAAGGAAAATCCCTTCTCAGCTTCGTTACATGCTAGTTATGACTAACTAACGTTTAACAATCGCCTAATAAACCTTAAAGTTCACCCTAGAACAGGCCACGAAGGCCCAGAGCGGGAGTAGAGGTATAGTTCTACTCTTTCTTTAACCTCGGCGCTAGAGGGGGTGGGTGGTTAACGCCACGCCCCGGCCGCTTTATCCCCGGGAATGACCCAGTACCCATTGTACAGGAGGCTGGGTAGGCCCCAGGGCCCTAATAAACCTTAATTATAGTAAAAAACCGCTGCAGTTGCGTTGACTGTATAACTGATAATATACTGATTTACTGAAACAGAAAGGAACGTCCTCTGTTACAAACTTAATTTTTAGACTTACGTCACTTTCAGTTTCAAACGTCAGCCTTAATGAAATTTCCATTATTATGTCCTACTGGACATACAAATGCACCAACAATTTACCATTGCGGAGCGCACGATTACAGCTGAAAAACTGATGTGACATGCAACATTTCAACTCCCCTCAACGAGCCATTTCTTTTTCTGCGGGTGAAGCACATTACTTCAGGTGAAGAATTTTTTTCTATTTTAGGTGAGACCGAGGTGACTATATAAGCTTCGCTTCACTCATTACTGGAGCAGTCTAATTCCACAGCTTCTTCAGTCGGACATTTTCTTTCGCGGTTTCCATGAATTCTTAAATTAAGTTTCCATATTTCTATGCCACATGCGATTCATCGACATAAGAGGCACAACCCACAGCAGCATCTCCAGTTTCGGGAACAAGGCGAGTAGGATGCATGCAGTATTGAAAAGCGCACACAAACTGGACTTCGGGGGATTCGAGCTCGCAATCCCAACGTGCTCTCGGAGTGGTCTCAGATAGTGCTTGCTGCAAATACCACAACTGAAATCATGCACTTAAAGAATAAGACTCTAAATATACAGTTCAAAAGCTTTACGGTTCTCATAATTTGCTTGAAGTACCTTGAATTTTCATGACACAGCCTCCTGCCGTAAAATAAAAATCCAGGAAACCGAATATTGCATTAATACGATACAAAATTACCGGCAGCATTCCACGAACACGCTTCCTTCAATAAGGAGAGTCTAAATTAAGTCTTCATCATTAATTAAACACTCCCCGAATTATGTAAGGGGTTCGGTTCCACAAAACTTTGCGTAACTCGGATTTTACGTATGTTGGAACTCGACCCACTACTCACCAATCACACGTACTCGCACACATATATTTCTTTATACAGTATACGTGTGGGCACTGTTAATAACTGTCTAATGAAAATCCAATCAACTGTGTTAAACCTTAAAAGTAATTATGGGTAGAATAATGAATTATCAATCGAAATAATATAAAAAAGTTTATGGAAAAGTGTATGTAAAGTCGATTTACGTAAGTCAGGCCCCCCCCCCCCCCCCGGGGGAGGATTCCTGTCTTCCTCCGCCGCCTCTGCCTCATTGCATTTTCATCCCCAAAAGGAAAACTTTGGTGCGAGTTTAAAAAATTTCAATATTCATCATCATTCTTTGGAAAGCGCGTAAGTATAAAATTACGTAACTTGAAACAGTGTACGTATCGGTGTATCTGTGCTTAACGTTCTGTTTGTGGTACTAAAGCCTCATCCCTTCGAACGGAAAGTCTGGACATGATACACCGGTATTTATTTGCCGAATTAAGGGTTCTTGGGACAGAACGCCACTAAAACAAGATTACAAATGGTGTTCTCAATGACAGAGTACGCAGATCTTACCAAGGCGTTCTTTACTGTTTCACGATACACGAAACAATGTAATTTCATTTACACCCTAGGAAAAGTAGGCTTTCCCTCAGCCGATATCCACGAAACTTATAATAATCATCAAAAGCATTATTTGCATGTCTTACATACTGAATTTCACCCCAATTGGGCAATAAATGTGGAAAGTACGAACATTAATTAATTCACGCTCCCAAATAAAGTATTTTTTTAAGTGCAGCAAATTTTCACAAAATTCACCCTACTTAATAGATTTTAAAGACATCTCATGCACCGGACTTATAAAAAATCGGACGAAAATTAACAAAATGCAGACAAAATTTCATTTTTTGTGGAATTCAACCTGTTGTGGTATATCATATTAAAACTGATGGCAGCACGTACGTCAGTTTTAACATTTCATTTACTTCCTTACGTAATGTACGGCTTTCATTGTAGCCTACCGATTTTCACAAAACTCACAACAGATCAATGGCATTATGTAGGAATCTCCTATACATTTAACACGATACATGTTCCGCGCACTAGTTGGTAATAAAAACTTACATATGGATCTCTTATACTTACACTCACCCCAAATCGGTTACGAAAGACGAAAGTACGAAAAAGATTTCGTTTACGCCCTTAAGTAACGTACGACTGTCACTCACCCGATTCTTACGAAACTCGCGGTTGCTCGACAACTTTCTTAAGGAACTCCCAGACCGTATTTCATAAAATCCGATAAACAGTTGTCGCTGATATTAGTCAGTGGCAGGCAGGGGACGGACGGACGGACGGACGGACGTGGTATCCGCACAAGACGCCCTTTCTTATTTCGCAAAAAAAAAAACTAATAAATTATCACGCATTTTAATAATTCCTCTGCTAGATCAGATCTGACAAAAACTGATCTGTAAAGAGAGGTGGGCAGACAACTCGCAATCTACAGTGAATTCTGGCATTCATATTTAGTTTGCATATCATTACAGGTACACTTCATGCATTAGCATATTAAACGGTATTCAGGAATTCCTTACTACTATTGTGCGAAGTAATTTTTTCACGCTTCCAATGTCTCTTGCTGTCGTGAACGGTGATATGTGAACCACTGCGTTATCTCAAACATCTTAATTCCATCCTTCATAACGCGGTTGGTGGCATGCTGAGAACCACAAAACTCATATAAGCTTATTCATATTTGGATATAACAAAATTCCGGAGCTAAAATCGCTCTTAGCAATTTAAAATATCATTCGTACGTGGCATGAGGCTTGCGATTTGTTACAGGACGTCGCAGCCTCGCCTCCAGATGAACTTGCTACATGCTTCTGCAGACTGAGAAACCTCTTCAGGACGTTTTCACATGTCTGAAGTTAGTAGGACTGTTACTCATACAGCAACAGCAATGGAAAGTATACTCACCACTAGCTTTTCGCGGGGGTTAGGTTCCAAGGCCGCCTGCGAACAGCAAAAATCCGCGCACAATTGACCGCCCTCCCCCCAAAAAAAACAATGTTATAGTATATTATAATATATAATGTTGTTCTTTTCTATACAGAAACACTGTGCTATGAGCTGCTTCTTCTCCCTTCCCCCCCCCCCCCCCCCCCCAACCCCTTGAACATCATGCGGTATGGCTCGAAGGCCTGATCGAGTTGTCGAACAGTTTTGATGTTCCTATCCATTCAAGGGTGTGTTTGTTATTCTTGGGGCAACCCCGCGAATTTGCGAAACCGCAAAATACGAACCCGCGAACAGCGAGGGATTAGTGTATAGCAGAATAATGAAAGGTGTAACCAGGCCACAAATAGAAGTCAAGGGCGAAGGAAAATAACTGGTAAGTTAGAAATGAAAAGGTTTGAGTCACTTCGCCGATCCCAGTGGCCGTGCGGTCTAAGGCGTGGGTCTGCGGCCGCTCGCTTCCTAGGATTGTGGGTTTGAATCCCGCGGGGGAATGGATGTCTGTCTCTTGTGAGTGTTGTGTGTTGTCAGGTAGAGGTCTCTGCGACCAGCTGGTCCCTCGTCCAGAGGAGTCCTACCGATTGTGGTGTGTCTCAAGGGTGATGGTGAAGCCTCGAACAATGAGGCGGCCTAGGCCCCCAAGGGGCTGTCGAGCCATTGGAAAAAAAAGAGTCGCTTCACAATATTCTGTCAGTTTTACCGAGATGTACTACAGAACAGTAGCCAAACTTCCAATCAAATCCGTAGCGATATTTATGCAAGGCCCTCTGTGAATAATGGGTGCAATGAAAACAAAGTCTTCTATGATGTTACGCCGTGTCGACCCACCACGGTTCGTTAGCGATCCAATGCCAACCCCAATGTTCTCGACATTATGGTTGAGCAAAGACTTCGTCCAACCTACGATCGCCTGCTCCTCACTCAGCTCAGATCACCTGCCACTCTGACACCACGTGAATATCATGCTATAAAACCCCCGTTAAGTCGCCCCGAAATGAAAAGAGCGGACTGGGCCTCATTCCAGGCTTGCCTCGAAGACAGAAAACGGAAAAATCCGGCGATACCTGATGAGACTTCGGCTCCCAAGTGCCATGCACTTCTTGCATCCTCTGCGCTATACCTTCAGAACGAAACTTAAATTATTCACTTCACTCTTAACTCACTTTTCTCTAGAGATCAATTCTCTTTTCAAGTTACGGGATTTTTGTAATTAATAAAGTAGCCTAATACGATTTTGTATTACACGCAAATACTAAGTAATAACTGAATGTGGTACAGACCTCACTTACAGCAGAACAAGTGTTCGGGAAATCCAAGAGTGCAAATTCTAAGCACGATAAAGTGGTGGTTGCCACAAAACTGTCCTTTAGAAGAGAAATCAGGTTTTCTTGGAAATGATGCTGTGTCGAAGGGTAAGTGGTCCCCATGCTTCCAAGGAACGTTCTGCCTTCATATTCAAGAATCATACAGTCTAAATAAAGCAAGTCAACAAGTGTTGGCTACATGAATCCTCAGCAAAACCGCTAAGAGAACCTCAAATCTCGTATCCTTTACAAGTTTTACATGTGAATCCATTACGTTGTGTTATAAACTCACATTAAAAAGTAACACTAAAACCACCGGATTACAGCTTCGAAGTATACTGATAAAGCTATGCACCTCTACATGTTTCACCCTCAATAACTTCGCCATTAGGTGGATTTTCCTCGTCAAGAGTCTATATATAGTACACGTGAAAATACATTTACGTGTGCAAGGAAAATTGCATACCTTCCCATACCCATGGTTTTGTATTAATTAAAAGATACCTGTATTATTTTATTACTCAATTACATTTACGTAGTATAACAATATATAGGTACAACCACTTCACTGTGTAAACTGGACAATGAGGAAAATCCTCCTTATTGTGGTCTTCAGTCGAACCATATACAGGTGCACAGTTTTATTAGCTTACTTTGCAACTGCGTTCCGACGGCGACAGTGCCATTTATTAGTAGAATTGCCAATTACCTCAGTAAAAATTTTGAATTGTGTAGTCCTTATATAGGGATGAGCCTACTCCTGAATTTTGCTGTCTGGACAAAAGGCTTATCCAGTACAATACAATAATATATGCACCTCTCTGTACATCAGGCATACTGCATTCAAGTGGTCGTAGACAGCTGACTCTACATACAAAGTAGGTTCACTATTGTCTTGGCCTGCCACTAGTTTCATATGCTAATCCTGACAAGAGGCATGTGATGAATTGCTGTTATACAGCGGCTAAACAAGCGTGCAGACACTTGTTCTTCTTTGTCAGGTCTTGTGGGGCAGATTCTGAAGAGAGCTGTCTGTGCCAACAGAAACATCACTGCGGATTTAAACATCTCTTCACGTAACTTTTGTCACCTGAGATAGCTCAACTGTGACAAGTGTCACCAGAGGTGGGATTACAAGTCGGCATGTCTCCTTGCCTCTCCAAATTCAAAGGTAAAGTTGTTCCTGTGCACGCCATGAAGCCATATGGAGAAGTAAGTGTACAGCGTCACTCATCCTTAACCTCGGCGCTAGATGGAGGTGAGTGGTCAGTTTCACGCCCAGCACGATTTACCCTGGGGAAAGAGTTCCTGGAACCCGTTTAAGAGATGGGCCCCAAAAACGGTCAGTACTCTTTAGAAACGAGAAAATTTTCGTTGCCTTAACGGAAATGTGACGATTTTTCGTTCTTCCACCCCGTAGTCTGAGCTATCGCAGCTGCCCTCTTCTTGTCCAAAAATTCTGTAAATTATATCGCTTTCAACAGAATATGAGCGACGTGTAAAGTGTTGTGGCGTAATGGTGATGGACTTAACGAAATGGCAGTTCGCAGTAAGGACACCAGGTGAAGTAAAGCTCGACTCTTGTTCGGCATATTTCACAGAATAAAGTGTTTGTTATTTTATGCCACATATATTTTGAATGGCAATGTTCGCCTTTCTATCTACATCTTCACAGAATTATTACTTTGATGGGTTCGCTTTTGGGTTTTCCCACATGGTGGGGTTTCAGCATTGAAATCTATAAATACGTAATGAATTTTAATACATAACAGTGTAACACGCATGGATTCATACATGGCAAATACCAGCACCACCAACAACACTCATGACGAACTTTATGTTTCTCCTTCCCTCCTGCCTTAATGGCGTTTCCCAACTGAGCGGTACGTGTTTTCTGAAATTTATCTCCCAGGGCTTCCTTTGCGTGAGCTGTTTCATGTGCCTGCGTCTATCCTATTGCCAACCCCACAAACAGCGCGACTAGTACAGATGAGCAATATAAAAAAAACGTAATGTCTTTCATACATCCGACGAAATTCGAACACAACGTTACCACGATTAACGGGTCTGCCAGATGGCCGTGAAAAACCTCTGGTCACCAGACGTGTAACGTCAACAAGTTCTAACATTCTGAATACTAAAATTCATCTACATTGTTTATAAAACTTCAGGTCCTACCTCACAGAGGATACAGTCCACGGCCATTATAAAGACCAATCGCTTTCCAAAACAATCGATGTTTAATCTCGGAATCATATGAAACACATAAATACATTAATGTCAAAATGTGGAACTACATATATTTACCACTGTGCTTTAAGAGTATAAATACAATGACTTTTAAACTCTGTAAGTTTAATAATCTGGAACACAGATTAGGGGCGTTCCTAACACGTAAGAAAATCGCCTGTAATGTTCAGCATTACTCTAATGCTCATGCAGTCCACGTACAATTTGCTAAACATTACTGTACCTCAGACACAGGCCGGATATCGGCGTTATCGTCGTTAAACACAAAATAGTCTGTTCTGGTTGAAGGCCAGTGATTTGCATTACTGACAGTATATCACAGCAAGTGACGAAACGTCCGGGGAGAGAAGCCATTGAATCAGCATAAATTGCTGTTTTCTTGGCACTCTCTTGACAAGAATCCAGCACGACTCCAACAGTGCTTACAACTATATTGCTGAACTTGCTGATGCTAATAAATCGTAAAGCGTTCATTATTACATGGCACGGCGTGCACTATAAACTTATAATTTTCCTTCTTATACCTTGTCGCTTTTCATCACAAACATATGTAATATTACTTACAGGAATAAGCCTATTGAAGACGCACCTTCACTGCTTGATCCAGCTCTTCTGTGATGCAGGTTGTAACGACGAATGGAATGGAAGCAGCCTGCATATACAGTATACGTTCCGAAAAGTGACTGCTTCTTTCAACACCTGCAACGTCTAGAACCAGAGACTGAAACAGAACCAGTTTCGGAACAACTCAGTTCCTTCTTCTGTATTTTTTGAAGCACCAGACAATGGACAAAATCCAAGGTTTTTTTCTGTACTGTGCAACATTTCCGTTATATCCACATACTCAGGAACGTAACGACGCGTACATAATTCCTCTAGAGAACTCACATCGCAGAATATCAAAAAAATGCGTGTATCCATTACGAACAAGATAGGCATTGTACATGTACCGTAACAGTGTGGCGCGTTCGCATAAACCACTGCTGCTATGGAAATGCAACAAAGCGTTCTCTGTGCATTTCTGAGTTACATGTCCGTGTCAACAACATACAAATATTAAGTGCTGCAAAAAATGCTCTGATAGCGAATTTATGTCGCCGGCAACAATAAAACGTACTTTGATCTTCGTGTAAATTGTGTGATATTTTTGTCTGATTTTGTCTGTGTTTCTCGACAGATTTTCACAAAAGTCCCATAATCAAGTTTCAAGGAAATCCGTCCAGTGGCATCCGCGCTGATACATGCGGACGGACAGACAGACGGGCACGACGAAGCTAATAGGCGGACGCGTTTAGCCTTATTGGAAAAAACGATGAAGTTCGACTTCAGCTTTGGTTTTTTAAATGAACAACATTAACCAAAATTAAACTCACTCCACAGAATTAAATGCAGATCCGAAAAACAAAAGTTAATCGAAAATACATCTGTTGTTACTGTCGACGACAGAACATGGACTTCAGATTAGAACAAATTATTAATACTTATTATACGAGAAACTTGTTTGTGGTCTGCACAGTCAAGACGAACTGGAGGCGTATTTCAGATACAAAGAAAACATGCAATTTTTGTGCGCGAAACGCTGTTGATGCCGCGATGGGCAAGAATGACAGTGATACACGCTACGAAATGTGCAAGACTTCCGTAACCATCAGAAAATTACAAGCCACATGGTTCAAGGAACCGATGAGGACCTTTGGTAATACATACACCTTAGAGACGCCACGGGTCGCCCATCTGTGTGACTGCTAGAAGAGCGCGAGAAAATGCACCCATACTGCAACAGACTGGCACGTTCCTTCCCTTTTTTTTTAAATTATCTCGGAAAGCTTGGGACTTCAGGAAGAAGTGTCCTGGGAATAAAATGTCTGTTTCACTTTCCTACACAATATTTGTTTGAAGCACTCAGAGACATAAGGTCGAGATGCGCTCAGAAGTGCAAAGGGCCCAGTAGTAACCAAAATTGAATTTTTCGACATTTTGACTGTCTCCAACATCCAAGTTAATGAAAATCTGTTCTGCGATTCTCGAGTTGGTACACGGACAAACATAGCGAACAGACAGACTCTTGCAGCTTTTCGTTGTAACGCGCTTAAAGGCGGTGGACGAAGAATGATAAATTATAAATGTGGTCTACATTCAGATGGAAAGGCAGGCAAATGGAATTAAAAAACGGCCATGCAGCACTTCAGTATACAACGTCAGAAAAATTTGGAACCGCGGGTTGGAAATCATTCTAGACTACTTCTATTTTCCGTTGAAGAATAAATATAATTTAAAAACGTCACCATGAGTATTCAAGATTTCACGTGTATTTTCTGAGTGTCCGCTTTACTGCTGAAGTGTTAAGAATTGAGTGCCATTGTGTACGGGACTAACGATATGCAAAGAAGCGCAAAGCGATTTGTCGCCTGTCACGCAACATTTCGAGTAAAGTGGTCGGCTGGCACGCGCAACAAAGGTATTGGACTGTTGCCACAGCTCGGACCACTGGCACCATACAACGTGACATGGAAATGTCGCGCCAAATCCATTTTCAGAATTATCCAGATGTCAATTTACAAAAACTGACACACTTCTTTCGTCTAGACAGACGCGGCTACTTGTAAAAAGTACATGGGCCACTTACTAAAATCGTGTCAGAGGTGACTTTACCCCCACACTAAACCAGTGGTTTTAGGTGCTTATATCCAAAAAGAGAAGAGGGACAGGGACAGGCCACCTCCAGGTACGCCGCATGTGACTGTGACGTATTTTACCTTCATAACCGTTCATCGGATTTCCAAAATACCAATACTGATGCAATGAAGACCAAACTGTCTTGCACTTTACTTTAAGGTAGAACTAATTTATACATTTTTCTTAAACACAGGTTACACTAAATGCAGAGAAAGTCCAAACAAAAATTATTGAGAACATAAACATTTACGGCATGTATGACTTCACTTTTGATTTATTTATTAATTTATCTGTAGTGCATTTAACAATACTGTCAGTAGCTTAGGCTCTATAGGGTCGAATGACAGGAATATTAAAGAATAAGGAACTGGAAAGGATGCAAAAGGAAGCGGGCGTGGCCTAATGGGGATAATATGTCAGAATTTATCTGAAGGGCTTAAGGAAAGCCCTGAGACCCTCAGAAGAGTCGGAATTCGGACTCGGCAGCTCTCGAATTCAAGCCAGAAGCGCTGCAGCTGGAAACAGCTCGCTCGGAGAGCGCAGAAGTACAATCTTGCTTTGTGAAGCACGCTTGTACCACGTGGACTGAGGCCAATCAGCGGAGCGAAGATAGCGAGGAGTAGGGGGGAAAGGTCAAAAGAACGGCAGAAAAATACATACGAATATGTGGAAAATAACATAACGGAGCTGTGATGTTTTTCTCCTAGAATTTATTTCCTTCAGCAAGGGGACGTGCGGTGGGCCCTTGTCAACACGCTGACGAACCTTCGGGCCTTTAGATGGAGGGTAATTTCTTGATTGGCTGACTCACGTAGGACTTGCTGTTTGGAGTTGGTTGATTTGTTGTATTATTCCTTCGTACGTTGTTTTACCTTGGCCTTTACTTTAACATCCTTGATACACCATAATCCTATGACATATCGTCTGTGAGAGTTGCAGTCTCAAGGCTGTCACACGACTTGCCCGAGCCAAGAAATCCAACATCACTCACTCTGCTGTTTTAACTCGCGAAGTTTTTGAGAATAAGGTAACCACAAATAAACAAAACATAGCACAACTATCAAAAAGTTATATTGTAAAGCAATTTGCTGACGTAAGGATATTACTTCACGCATTACAAATACAAGTATTTCTTCATGCCGTGTATATTCTGGTTTCTGAAGTATCTTCTTCTTCTTATACAGGCACGACAACCTCATCCTTTGTAGGTTTTGGCCTTCTCAACTATATCCTTCCATTTCTTCCTATCCTGGATGCAGTTTCTCCAGTTTTTGACATTTTGAATCCTCAAGTCTGCCATAACATCATCTTCCCATCTGTTCTTCGGTCTTCCACGCATTCGTATAGATATAGGCTTCCAGTTGTAGATTCTTTTAACCAATCTGTCATTTTCCATTCGGTACACATGCCCAAACCACCCTAATCTTTGTGCTTTTATATGGTTTACTATGTTCTTATATTTTATTAGTTTATTAAGCTCTTCATTGGTTTTAATTCTCCATGAGCCATCCATGTTTTTACTTGGTCCAAAAATCCTTCTTAGTATCTTCCTTTCATATATGAGCAATTTTTGCTTCATTGCTTCTTTCAGGACCCATGTTTCAGAGCCATAGGTAACTACCGGTCTTATAACCGTTCTATAGAAATGTAATTTTAAACTCTTAGCAATTAGTTTACTTTTAAATAAGGTTTGGTTTGCATAATATGCTTTGTTACCTTGGATTATCCTTGTTTTGATCTCTTCTTCTATTGTATTAGCTCCGTTTACGATTGATCCAAGGTATTTATATGATCTCTTTTGCTCTAGACATGTACCGTTACAATTAAGTTCTGTTAATTTGTGTGTTTGTTTAGCACATTTTATGTATTTAGTTTTTTGTGTATTTATTACTAGCCCATACTTATATGATTGCTCTTTTAGTTTCTGGAAGGTGTCGATAGCAGCTTGCTTGGTCCTTGCAGTAATTAGTATGTCATCAGCATAGGCAATATTTCTGAAGTATCTACATGATATATATTTATTAACGTTAACATTTGGCAAATGCGACTTCACGTTGTCATTTTATGCACACAAATGCTCATATCTGTCTACCAACAATACGAATCGCGGTGAAAGTTGGCTCAAGCAGCAACATTACTGATTTGTATTCAAAAGATGCCCTTTCGACACTCGGGCGGGCCACCGGCTGTCCTGACGAGTTTTAGTAATTCTTCTCCAACACTCCACGCAAATGCCGAGTTAAACTCACATGCAGCTACGATCGCTTCCTTCCACATCCCTGCCAGTTCATTATTCACTAATCATTCTACCATTCGGCTCTATATACATAGTCTGAGCTACTGACAGTGTCGTTAATAAATAATAATAATATAATAATAACCATGGCTCTACAGCCCTATATGGGCTCGGGCCTCCTCTTGCCTCCTCTTTCCGAGGTTACTAAGTCGTGTGCATTCGTGGCAGTTGGTGACTGGCCAACTGGCTGGGTGAGAAATGGAGGCTTTGAATTTAGCTTACGTAACATTTTTATTCATGCCCGTAAGGTTCTTTTACATGCCGTAAATCTACGACATGGGACCGACGGCTTTACTTCCCCTTCGAAGGAAGTGGTGCTCCGGATTTTTATCACCCTTAAAAACCCATCGACCTCGGTCGGGATCGAACCCGCGAACCTTGGGTCCAGTGGCGAGCACGCTAACCACTAATCCACCGAGGTCGACAATAAATAATAAATACATGAGCAAAATGTGATTAAATTACGTCTTAGGTCTGTTGTTACGATTTGAATTTTGCATGTTTATGACTACATAGTATACATAAATCACGTTACGGTACGCCAAACAACGAAATGAAGAAGGATGTTCCTATTCGTACCAGACACTTGTTAGGATCACAGAAGTAAAATTACGTTCCATTTTTCTCTATCGATGGTGTTAAATTTGAAGGTGACGATTCAGGGTACACGTAATACTGGGGTCTGTATAGACGAAAGTGACACTCCTGATATGCGTTCCGCAAATCGCCAGGTATGCTGCACGTCAAGACTGTTTTCTTCTACTTCTTTCTTTACTTAACATGTTCATTCTCTAACTTCTATTCTCTGCTGGCTGACCTACAGAATTGACAAACTGTCTTTAAATAAACCACGATGAGAATTTACACGAGGCAAATATCGATGTGAAAGTCTCAAACGATTCTCATCCATCCACTTACGCTAGCGACAATGAATTTACATAACCGTTCAGGAATGTTCAGTTTCCATGGAAGTCAAACTGCTTCATTTCACTTATTGTGCCACGTACTTACAGTACACATGCTTAGTGCGACATACATCCAGTATGTGTATAAAGTACACAACAGTCGGCACAAGAATATTGTGCAGACAATAACAGAATAATTGGGAACATAAGTACAAATCTTGACCAACTACAAGAGTAGGCGGATGAATGATTTAGCCCTCAGGTACAAAATAAACGTTGACAGATATTATACACCTCACATGACCAGCATACACGCGATTTTACCCATCTGCATTTCGTAATCTTCCGGTGTACATTATTATGAAGGAATACGGGTCTCTAAAGTCGGTTTTCTCCCGTCGGTCATATTTCTTTATTAAAACCTGATTTGAATCTAGGAACCAGCAACCCAAAGCCGTAAACTGCATTCCGTCCTATTTTAAAGTGTCTTATTTTACTTTTAATGGCGCTTTGTTTCACAGTGTATTCTGTCTGTAAGAACGCTTTATTTTACAGCGTACGATATTTGTAATATCGCTTAGTTTAAGATTGTTTTATATTTGTAATAATGCTCTGCCTTAAAATGTCTTCTATTTGTAATAACGCTTCAGGTTCTGCTTCATGTGCATTTACTGCGAGCACAAGGTCTCTGACACAGTGACTGTCTAAATTCCGCCAAGAATGCATTAAGATCTCTTGGTGTACAATACGAATACGTACCTTTCTCAGTTCGTAATGCAGTTGAAAGGTCGACGCTTCTTGGCATTTCTCTCATTCATCGTCGCCTGAGAGTAGATTTAATATCCCTGCACCCCATATGAATGCTCTTCAAATATAGTCGTTTACGAATTTCATGTCATGAAATGATACGGCCCATTTCACACGAAGAAATTATTTTTCTTGAAACAAGTTTCGGATAATAAACAGCTTCAATGTCTTAGCTTTTGCTTCAGTATGCACATCACTCCAGCGAGCATGTATCCTACTTTGCTCTTCACTTGGGGAAGTGTCACTTTCTCGATGACGTCGATTACATCCGAGTTTACGTGCTGTGCGACTCGCACTTCCAACGCGCTTCTTTTCCTGCAGCCCACCCGGCCAGCGCTACTGGCAACTATTCGACTATAAATGTGCACCATAATGTAAGGCAACATTCAGTCCTTTATGCCAGATGCTTCAGATAACGTCTCCATCAACCGTTCATGTGTTACATACACAGCATCCTGGCAATGGCAATGGCAATTCTGTCCAACAGGTTTCGTCGTTTTCCTCGTCCCTCATGCAAGTGTCGGTGAAACTGAGCCACGACCGTTCCCTTCAACTTCCCTTCCAATTAACCCTTCATTAATCACCCTACCACTGGACGCTATACAATCTGAGACACTGACAGTCTCCTTAAATAGCCCTACACCATAAAATACATAGAGATAGCAAAACGTTAAACAGCGATTAACAGAAGGATTATAATGACAATCTTTGGGAATGCATTGTGATCAGGAACTAGATGAAACACAAGCAGCTGAGTCAGTCGGATATCGGAGTTCCAATCCGAATATGCAGCAACAGTACTAACCACTCAACCTCACACTGTTACCACCACCACCACCACCACCACCACCACCACAACAACAATAATAATAATATCCTAAACCATCTGACACTATTCCTTGCGATTCCCTCCTAATGCCATTTCCCTATATCTGGTCTTTGTTCTTCTAAATGGACGTCTTCCAGCAGGTATGGTATAGTACTAATAAATATTCTGTACACAAAGTTTGACTCATCTCTCCTCACACTATGCCCGTCGTATCCACTACCCTAACAACTGTGCTGTACTGTACAAATCATGTAGCTCGTTATTACGCAACAGGCTACCCTCAGTTACTAACTGCAGGGCCCACCAACATCAAGCCACAATAGTTTCTGCGAACATATCCTCCATGTGCACACAAGCAAGTCCGCATTCTTCTCCAGTGCCACCATGCTGCTCGTCCGACGACCGAAAGGGATATATGCCATACTACCGGGAAGAACCTTGTTGAGTTCTGCATTCTGCAGTTGCCAAAACGGTGTTTAAATTTTGCTTTAACAACGGACGCTATCTGAAGCGCGAAGTAGTCTGCGGGACAGTACAGTGCAAAATTTATTTTAATCTTTGATCACAAAGGTGACTGGTTCCGGGATTGCATACTCGGTATAAGGATAAGGCTACGGGCTGGACGGCCGGGGAATCTAGTTCGATTCCCGGTAGAGGCAAGAGATTTTTCTCTTCTCCTAAGCGTCCAGACCGGCTCTGGGGCCCACACAGCCTCCAACTCAATAGGTACCGCGGGATCTTTCCCCGGGGGTAGAGCGACCGGGGCGTGAAGCTGACCACTCACATCTATTTGCACCGAGTTTAAGAATGCGTGGAGCTACACCTCAACTCCCCCACATGCCTTGATAGCGTGCAGAGGAACAGCTTTACCGTTACTTTTCCTTACAAGGGGAGTTACCACGCACACACGCTATATACTTCTTCAGAAGTTCTATGTCCAGCCATTTTATTAACATACGGTTCTGCCTGTCAGACAGCTGCAATATGAAACTCGTACCAGCAAATCACCTGCATGACTTGCGCCTACCTGCAAGTGACTGTAGTAGAATTAGCAACACACTCGATTAAAAGCAATCAAGCTAGCTGATCTTACTAATGTGTTGTTTATAACCTT